>OW818031.2:78897990-80187990 GCA_942486065.2 Calliphora vomitoria
TAAAAAAAAATATATATTAAACAATTTCAAATGCAGTGAAAATTGTAAACAGCATGATGAAATTATGCACGTTTTATTATAATTACCCTTCGCCATCTCACACTTATTCTCTCTCTGTCTCTCAAACTCATTATTTTTATTTTTCCTTTTTCTAACAAACTTGAAGTTTTAAATTTCTTTTCAAGTTTTTTATTTTTTTTCATTTAAAGAGTATTTAATCACTATTCAAAAGTTCGTAAAGTATCTGTGTCTGACTTACTGGCGGATGTAAATAATTGTGCATGTGTTAGTGAATGAGTGAGTGAGTGCGTGCGTGCGTTTGTGTGTGTACGAGTATTTGAAAATTACAACTACGAGTATTTTTCATCTTCAGTTGTATGCGTTTAATTTCTGTTTTGTTTTTCTCTCGTTGTTGTGATCAAGACATCTGATGATTTATTTTTAGCAAACTGTTTAAGCATGTAAAAAAGTGTGTCTGACTGAAACAGAAACCAAAATAAAACAACTAAAATACGAAAAAAAAAAAAATAATTTTGAAACCATCTGTCATCAGAAATTTGAAAAAAAAAAAAAAAAAAATATATAATACAAATAACAAAACGCAAAAAAGTGCACATGTGTATTTGTCCCTGTACATTTTATAAATACGTTTTCATTTAATTAAATTTTTTTTTTTTTTTTTTGCCAAATTGTTATTTTTTGTAGGTCATTTTTTATTGTTTGTTAAGTGTAACAAGAAAAAACACATGCATTAGATGCATGAATTGTTTTTAAGAAGACTTTACGGCGCTTTTTGTTGGCAATATTTTGCACACTTTTATAAAATACGTTTTTTTTCTTTTAATTCTAAAATTTTAATGCAGCAAAATATACAAATATTAAGTGAATGCTGAAACTAAATACATTGTATAAAAAACTTGGAAAATAATAACTTGTATTTTTTATAACATACTTAAACTCTCAATGTCAAGCGCCGTCATGCCGAAAACATCTTATAAAACTCAACACTTGAAACTCGGTAAGTTAAAAGTAAAGCTATAATAAACTTGCAAAGCTAAGCCTAAATAAAAAATGGTTTTTAAAATTTTCTTATTCTTTTCTATCAAAATTTTTATGTTCGTAGAGGCCATCTATCATTCGATATACTTAGTAGTATGTATTCGAAAGTAGGCATCGTCGATAAATAATTTTAATTTTTTTGCACTATTTACCCAATTTTATAAATTTTAATCAACGTCAGTTACGTAGTGTTTTAAAAAACCGGTTAACCGAAAATAGGCCGAAAATAGAAAACCGGTTTTTCGGTTAACCGACTTCGAAAATACCGGTTAACCCATATTGAAAAGAATTATTTTAAAACTTTAAACATAGCTTTAACATTTATAGTTTTTAGTACTAAGTTCAATTTATTTTGTAAAAAATTTCAAAATTATTATCTTAGTCAAATGGAATTGAGTATAAATATGAGGTTTATTCATTAAATTTCAACCAAAAAATTTAAATCATAAAATGTTTAATTAAATATTTGATCATTTTGAAATTTATTATCACCTCGACTTTCTGATAGGAAACAGATCATTTCCGAAAAGGAACTTAGCACGTTTGTACACTAAGCTAACGAAATGATACATTAAAGTATTGATAAAAGGTATGTACATCAAAGATATATACTTCAAATTCAATTTAACGTTTGCTAAAATCATCACTAAGGTTTTAACGCATCATTAGTAAGATTTAGCCTAAACTTTTAGATTTATGCGAAATTTAATTTTAATTTTTAATAGTTTCATTATGTGTAATTGATTATGAAACAGTTTTTAAGTAAAATCTTCGTTCTCTACTACTTGAATCATTGTATATCAGTAGCTTAGGTTTCAAATCAGACCAAATGTTTGATATAATGTGAATACAATGAATATAAAAATTAATCAAAACATGCGATTTATTGATTTTAGTTCCAATTTTGAAAAATCGGTCAACCGAGTGATATAAACCGGATAAACCGGTTAACCGAAAATCACCATTTTAAATTAACCGGTTCTAAAAAAACCGAAATTTCGAAGAAAACCCGGTTTTTCGGACAACCGAAAATATGCAATTGCCTTTCAGAAAAATTTACGAACATTGCTATCGATTTGTTAGCGCATATTTATTATTTTCCTTTATGAGCATGTTTATGTATTTATTGGACTTAGTAACATGTTTATAAGTAGGGAGCTGATATTCATAAATTTATTATTGGAAAATATGCGCCTTAAATTACATCAAAAAATAATTTAATAATTTAAAAAAAGCACTTATATCTTTGCGCAGAAACATAAAATAATAACTATGGATGCCTCAATGTAAAAAAAAAATACAGAATAGACTTCCCAGCAGTTATGAATCATTAAATTATATTAATATTTAATTAGTTAAAGTTTTAAAATTATCTTCTGAGAAAACGATGGGTATATTAATTCTAATATCTTGAGATTAATAGTTGTTACAATCTTTAGAGCTGCAATCTTTATACCCTTCACCTTCGTGAGAAAGGTATATATAAGTTTGTCATTCCATTTGTAATTTCCACAATATAACTTTCCGACCCCATAAAGTATATATATTCTGGATCCTTATAGATAGCGGAGTCGATTTAGACATGTCCGTCTAAATTTCTGAAAACCCCAGATATCTTCGGGATCCAAATCTTCAATAATTCTGTCTGACATGCTTTCGAGAAGTTTGCTATTTAAAATCAGCAATATCCGTCCATAAATAACGGAGATATGAGCAAAAATCCGAGACAATTACTAAGTCATAAATATAGACAATATGGATATCTAATGATAGATATTTCAAAGTTCATTGCAACGATGTATAGAAAGCTATAGTTAGTTGGACCTACAATGGGTCAAAATCGCCAAAAATATTTTTTAACTCGAATTTTTTTTTTCACAAAAAACATTTTTTTGTCATAAATTTTTTTTTACTAATAAATTAAAAAAAAATTTAAATAAAAATAAT
Organism: Calliphora vomitoria; assembly: GCA_942486065.2. NCBI lineage: Eukaryota > Metazoa > Arthropoda > Insecta > Diptera > Calliphoridae > Calliphora > Calliphora vomitoria. Next base: position 78,900,997 of record OW818031.2, read on the forward strand.
TGGAAAAAAACTTTTAAAAAACAATTTCGAAAAAAAAAAAATTTTTTTTAAATTGTTTAAAAAAATTAAAAAAAAATTGTTTTTTAAATTTTATTTCAAAGTATAATTTGGTGAAGGGTATATAAGATTCGGAACAGCCGAATATAGCTCTCTTACTTGTTTTCCAATTCGTGATAGAGAAATTACAAAAAGTTACTGGCAGTTTCTTGATGTCAAAAGAACTTAGTCGGCAATATTTGATGCTGTTTTCATACAAATTTCTATAAAACACTTTTTGTCGAGGCAATAAATTGCCCATGTTTATTAAAAATATAACAAAATACATATGCGTTATCAATAAAATATGCAAAAATATGCCTTAACAAATGTCTGATTCAGATAGATAATTAGTCAACATGGTATTTGAACGTTCGAGATAAAACAAGGATTTTCATATACAGTAATAATAGAAACGAAAGCTTTTTTTTCAAATTTTGTAAGTATATTAGTCAAGTTTAGTTTTGTTAAAAAAAATGTATATGCAGTTTTGTTTATCAGACATACAACATAAGAAAAAAATAATCATTCCTCTTCTCATTTGTATTTTAATACATTATATGACTAACAATGTCAAGAGTCAATATTTTTACTGGAAAAAATAATAGAAACGCAAAGGATTGGTTTGCTGTCAACAAAGTACCTGTTATGGAACGGCCTTTACAGTCACCGGACCTTAACCCAACATAACACTTTTGGGGAGTGCTCAAGAGGAAGCTGGATGGCATCAGTCCGAAAAATAAGGACGAATTGTGGGGAAAAACCAGGAAGAGTGGGTTTCCATTGATAAGGACGCTTTCAAAAAAATTTGATGATTCCATGAGTCGCAGATAAAATGAAGTTGTGAAAAACAAAGGTAGAGCCTCGAAATATTAAAATAAAACAATTTTTTAATAAAAAATTAAAAGATGTGCCTCTTGAAATTGAATCCTTTTACGCTTTTCTATTATTTTTTCCAGTAAAAATATTGACTCTTGACATCGTTAGTCATATAATGTATTAAAATATAAATGAAAAGAGGAATGATTATTTTTTTCTTATGTTGTATGTCTGATAAACAAAACTGCATATACATTTTTTTTAACAAAACTAAACTTGACTAATATCCTTACAAAATTTGAAAAAAGCTTTCGGTTCTATTATTTTTTCCAACACTGTAAATCCGCACCCTACTTATAAGTGTAGGTATGCCTTTACGATTTCAGGACCTTTTTAGTGCATATTATGATTAATTTCCATAACTGGCTACCAATTCAAAAAGGTAATTTGTCTTATTTAGGTAACGGTATTTTACTAATAACGGTGATTCCATCTTTAATCAAATTATTAATACAGTTTACAAAAATTAAAAATAATATTACATTTTAAATTCTCTATTTTTAAATAAACTCAATTATTGAAGTCTATTTTGGAAGTCTCTTTAATATTTAAAATTATTTATAAAATAGCGGTAACGGTATTTTTGATTACATCGATAATGGTAATTTGGCAAAGGTAACATACCGAAAACGATAGTTGTGCTGAAAGAGTATTTTTGCTTACCGGTAACGGTTGCCAAACTTGACTATTTATTTTTTGGATTTTAATTTATTGTACGTTTCATATTATATATTGATTTTTTTATCATTACTTTTATCAACAAAAAATAGTTTTTAATCTTTATTTTAAAATGTAAAGTGTATATCGTTGTCGAAAATCCAAAAGTACTTACATACAACACTTTTTATAATTTTGAGAAGCAAAATCCGTCATAAAAACAAATTTCGAATATGGTCTTAAACACAACAATAATTGAAGCGCCGCAGAACAAAAGGTACTTTTTCGCATTTTTTGACAAATTGGTTTTTTTTGTATTTTGAAAATATTTGGGTTTAAATCTTCTAGAAACAATCAAGTTTGCATAATTTTTTTTTGTTTGTTTACTAAGTAAATGGGTTCTATAAAATTGGTGCTTAACAAAACACATTTCTTTAGTATAAAACGGCAAAAATAATATATTTAATTTCAACGTGTAATTTGTTAATATATCAGGTTTAAAAACATATAGTCAAAATATATATACACATAAAAAGCGTACTTTTTTACTTTTGTTTTAAACAAAAAGTACTTATTTTAATTTATTTTTTTAACCAAAGGTTTTTTTGCGATATAAAATTGGTTTTATTTCAAACATCCTTAACATTTGATGTGGTGACTTATAGCAGTTATGTAGATGCATCTATTGATAAGTAAGAAACTTGCTACCATTTTCAGGTTCATTCAGTTTTTTAAGAGGCGAAATAAATAAAACACAATTTCCCAAAAATTTTAAATGTGCAAAAATGTTCCTTTTGTTCTGCTCCTCCTCAATTATTGTTGTGTTATTATAATACTATTTCAGATGATGAACAAAATATATTTTACGAAATATTAAGTTTTAATAAAACATTAAAAGTATGTATCCTCTTTTATTTTTTATAAATGATGTATTTACTTTATCTGAACAAAAATTAGTTACATAAAAGTTTCACTAAGATTAATACTAACCCCCATTAACACGAAGTCTGGTTATGTGTTAACTAATAGTTATACTGTCGGTTAAAATTATTTTTGTATGAAAAATGTCAGTTTAACTATTAGTTAACACATAACCAGACTTCGTGTTAATGGGGTTAAGAGTAATAATTTTATAATTAAAAAATTAATTAAATCAGAAATAATTTAAAAGAAAAATAAATAATAATAGATATAAAACAAAACAAGTCATTATTCAAATGGAATATTATGACAGACATAATGACAGTCCGAAGGACAGACACGTCCTGCAAATGCTGCCATTTCTTTTTATAACTTGGTATTCGTTCTGTATGCAAGGGGTTAGGATGGGTAAATTCTATTTATTTATTTTTGTCAATGTCGGTTTTAAAACAAATGGTTCCCGATTACTCATAAGCCAAAGCACGGATCATATTTTTAAATAATTTATAGCTTATACATATATATATATATATATATTTATTTTATAATGTATAATTTGCCTGGTCGAATTAATGAAGGAAAGTATAGTTGGTCAAGCCCGACTTTATTTTGATATATATCCCACTAAGCGATCAAAAATCTCTTAAAGCAATGGACCTAAGCTTTCTTTTGAGCAAAAAACTAATTTTAAAAAAGGCGCCCATTTTCGAAAAAAAATTTAGAATTTGCAAAAAAAAGTCAAAAATAGTATGTATTGAGTCACAAAATTTTTATTTTGCTAGATATCCCACTCGCATCCCACTAAGCGACCAAAAACCTCTTAAAGGAATGGAACTAACCTTTATTTGAACAAAGTTATTGATTTTGCAAAAAAAGTGAAAAATTTTATGTTTTGAGATACAAAACATTTATTTTGATAGATATCCCACTCGCATCCCACTAAGCTACCAAATAGTTATTCAAGGAAAATATCTAAGCTTTCTTTTGAGGGAAAAAAACTGTTGTCGCGTTATTTTACGGACCAATTAAAAACACTTAGTTTTCATCTTTAGTTATAAAAATCATTTATTTAAAATATTACAGAAGTATGGCTCCCTGTTGTTACTTGAACGAGTACACCACAGACACGACTCCGATTCTAGCCTTCTTACAAAAGCACTCAATTACAAAAAAAAAATAGTCTAGCAGACAGGGTTTTCAACAGAACAGATAATTACATAGTACTAATAAATACAACATTAACAGATATTTAAACACAGCTAATAAAATTACTGTTACATTTGAACATAAATAATATAAATGCAATATTTATCGAAATAATCCTAACCAAAAACAAAGAGCCCATTTTGAAAAAAAAGTCAAAACTTTTTTTGATTTTGGAAAAAAAAATTATAACAATTTTTTATTTTTTTTTTTTCCGAAAGATTTATGAAATAGCTATCTAAACTATTTGGGACACATTTTACTAAGAACAATAGGCAATAAGTTACATGGATGAGAAAAAACACCTGCTTGGCCAAAATGTCAAATTTTGACCCCCTCTAACTCAGAAAGTTCTCGACCGACCTTGTTGAAAAATTGTGTCTGAATTACTATCCAATATAACTAACTATGGTGCAAATTTCATCCCAATCGGAAGACATCGATTTCAAAAGTTGGTTCACTTGAAATGCCCCATACATGTATGTGAAACTTATTTGTATTGAATTTTTGTTGGACTCAAACATATTTCAGAGATTTAATAAAATGAATGGAGTTTCGAGAGTGATCCTTATATGGAAGCTATGGAATATAATGGACCGATCGGTACTAAATTTGGCTTTGTCCTTGGGTTAATAGAATTATTTGGTCCAAATTTTGTCTGATTATCTTTGAAATTGCGAACAAGGTTTACATGGACGGATAGACTAACATCGCTTAATCGACTCAGAAAGTGTTCCTGAAAAGATTGGTATACTTTAAGTTGGGTGTTGGGACAATATTTTTGCGCGTTACAAACATCAGCACTAACCCAATATACCCTCCCCACTATGGTGTGTAGGGTATATCAGGAAAAATAACTATTTTGTTTTCATTTATCACCCAAGTGTGATGATGCCACTTTCCTTTGATTTATGAAAATCATGCACATGTTGATACGTTATTTTGAATTATGAATATAAAAGCGTTATTATTGGACACAGAATTCTAAAAATTTGTAGGGGCATGTAGTTTTACCAAATCAATCAGAATCAATCAAAATTTTTTTTATTTTTAATGACGATATGGACATCATAGCGACTGCCAATAATATGAAAAATGTTATTGTTTGAACATAAAAGCCAGCAATTTCTTTAAAAATATTAAATGTAAATTTTAACAATAAATTTGTATTACTTACTTTAGATGAAGTACTAGTTAAACGCAAAATTTTTAAATATTGGAATCTACACCGAAACAAACAATTAAAAAAATGAATTCTTGAATTGTTTTTCATATTTTTTCAATATGCAAATATTGTTATTAAGGATATTGTATTGAGTTTTGGCAGGAATAGTGTGTATAAGTTTTTTCTGACTCACTCAACAATTGTTATCATAGGAATATAAAATTTTAGTTTTTATGTTTTACTAGTTTAGTTCGGATACAAATAATCTAAAAAAATTCAAATAGTTTTGTTTTTCAAACATCAAATATCATTATTTTCTAGACTAGAGTAAAATCTACAAATTAACGCAAGAAACTGTTTGTATAAATTACACTAGTTAACATGTTCGTGATATGAAACAGGGTTTGTTATTTTAGGCCGTCAAACTTCGGGAAAAGTATTGAAAATAATTCAGGACTTTAAACTTTTCAGAAAGAAAATACTAAGATACAAAAAATAAAAATGAACAGTACAATTGTATCATGGTCGTCAAACATGGTACAATTGTACTTCTATGGTACATTTTATACTCAGTTGGTACCGTGGTACTATCACTAGTCATTTGTTACAATACTTTATTGAAATGTCATAAGCAACTTCGTCAATGTTCTATATTTTATGTTAATTTGAAGCAGTTTCACTTCAAGGATACAATTGCATATAAATTTCGATTTCTGCAGTAAAATTCGTGTCATAAGGATGGATTCAGTAAATGGAGTGCAAACTAAATTTAAGAATTTAGTCCCTCATTTGCTACATAGCTGTTTAAAAATTTGGTATTCCGTATAAATAAATATATATATACCTGTGTTTATTAATACGTACAGATATTGAATGAATTTTTGTTTTAACCTTGAACTTATTTTGTTTTTCGAAAATATCTTTTGTAAAATTTGTCAAAAATTTTAAATGAAATATGCATAATTTTTGACAAAAATTAATTTTTTTTTTAATTTTTCTCAACTATGTAAGTTTTTGACTTCTTGGTTTCACTGTGCTTCTAAAAAAATACGTATACCTAGAAAACTTTGAAGAAGAAGAAACAATTCAATAGATATTTCACTAGTAAATGGCTATGCAGAGGGTCTCAATTGACCCCCTCGGCAGTTTTCAGACTTGCAAGTAGATTAATGGTTAATCAAGGTTGATTTGTTTGTTGATCATACAATTGTTAATACGGAACTAGTTCCAAGAGTTGCAGGGTATTTCACTGAGTATTTTGAATGCCATTTTAGATCCGATTATGATGCTGCTTATAACCTTATATACAAATATTTATTACAACTCACATACAAATACAATTCCAAATAAAGATTGTTTTGTTTTGATTTTTAAGTTTCGTATTTCATTCGTGATTGTTTTTCATTCAACTTTTATTTTATATTATTATTGTTTTGTTTCTTTTTTTTATTGCAATTTTTCATGTGTGAGTAAATGCTTTTGTAGACTTTTTTTATGAATGAATTGAAAAATTCACTGTTTTATTGTATTCAAACATGTTATTTCAATTTCATTGAATGATGAATGATGGATGCTGTTTGCTATTCGTTTGTTTTATTTCATTTCTTTTTTATTGTTTTGTTTTGATTTCAATTTCTTATTTACAAAGTTCAAAAAACAGCAAACATGTTTGATCGTGCTATACTTTGCCCAGGCTTGTGCGAAGAAAAAAACAGAAACTCATTTAAATAAAATTTTTATTCGCACATTAAACTTAAAACGTTTTGTAAAAAGTTCAATTTATAACGGCTCATATTTAATGGTGAGATTTTTGAATTTGTATTGATGTGTAATGGGGGAATAAAGTTAAATTGATTATATTGATACATATCAATAGTAATTTAAGACTAAAAGAAAAATATCATTTAAGTCTTATATAATTTTTAAACCTTATGTGAGTGAAAATGTAGACAATAATCTAGATTTTATTTTATGTTACTTAGATATACAGAATATGATATTAATGCGTAATCCGTAAAATTAAAAAGTAAACTAGTAAACTTTTGCAGAAAGTTTTAAAGGAAAAAGGTCAGATAAAATATTGTAAAAATCAAAACAGAAGATTTAAATAATACGGACGTAACAAAAAATTTCGACAAAACATAATTTTTCAACTTATTTTATTCTTTTGAATTCGATAATATTTGGGTATTCATGTTTTGGTGTAGTTTGAAAGTTATATAGATTCAAAGTTCATATTTTTAATAGATGCGTGTAAAATACCTAAACTGTTAGTCAGATTTAATAATCTGATGTTGAAGCTAATGAGTCGCAAAATTTAATGTTTTTTACTAGAAATCCGTTTCTCATAACAAAAGGATAATGCATAGAAAATCGTCCTTCAACATAGAACATTTCAAACAAGATCCGATTTGAAATAAATACATATAAAACTCAGAATAGAGATCACTTAAGTTTATAAACATTTTTTAAACTTTATCTTATATTAATCCCTTAAAGATTTTTATTATAATTTATTCTCAAAAGTACGATTAGGCCCCATGAATAAGGATATCTCACAAGGAACACGAGTTCGTTGTGATATTTCGAAATTTGAAGTTCCTTAAAATGGTTAAATTTAGTATGGTTTGGATTCTATCGAGGCTCAAAGTTCAAATTTTATATAACAATACACAATGGTTTAGGTGAAATTGGGGCCAGTGGATGGCCCTTCAAAAGTGGTCACCTCACATGTTTAGGTTATCTCTTTTAGTTTAAGACATATATCTACAGTCTCGTCTATAGTCTCATCTATAGTCTCGTCTATAGTCTCGTGCATAGTCGCGTCTCCTGTTTCGTTCAAAGTCTCGTCTACAATCTCGTTTATAGTCTCGTCTATAGTCTTGTCTATAATTATGCCTAGAGGCGAGACTTTAGACGTCAATAGGTTCGTCCATAGTATCGTCCATAAAAAATACCAATACCAAATACTTATGTAAAATGCTTATAAAGGGGTTTCCAACAAGAGGTGTTATTTTGAATCACCCGTAATTTCGGTAGCTGTCACTTTTAAAGCTTTTATTCTTTGACATTTGAGAAGTAGAAACTACGCCATTACTAATTATAGAACGATACATGCTTCAACAACGCACTGAAATTATTAAAGTTCACTACAAAAAACCGCAATATAGAAATTTGTGGAAAAATTCAAACTGTTGGGACGAGTTAGTGATGTTGAGAATAAAACCCGTGCACGTCGCTTAATAACAACTGAGAATATTGCTGCTGTAGCCCAAAGTGTTGAAGAAAACCCAGGTTTGTCCATACCTCGTCGTTCTTTGGAATTAGGCATTCCACAAACGTCATTACACAGCTTTACAACAGCCCAGCGTCGATTCAAGACCTCAAAGATAGAATTCGTGAGGCTATCGAGGACATAGGGCAGCCGCTTTGCGATTTGGTTATGGAAAATTTCATGAAAATGATGGTCCTGTAAGCGTGGTCGTGATGGCCGTTTGGCTGATGTTGTTTTTCGTTATCAAATGCAACTTATGAATTCAAACACATACTGACTTAAAATAATGTTTGGTATAATAATGTGAGACCCGAGGTGACTGACTTGGAGGGGCCACCCTTTGGCCCCCATTTCACATACGAAGCTGAACTGTAAGTAAATTCGTGAAATTTCGTTACGATATTTCGAATAGTTCTCGCGATACCGAATTATTTCCAAAAAAAAAAAAACGTTTCTAAACCACTTTGCAAGAGTGCAAAATTGTAACCGCACATCCAATTTTTACAATTTCATAGTAATTCTTATATACCCTAGCTTCAATATGATTTCCTAAGAATCCTTTTATTTTAAACGCAGGATATTGAACCAAACAAAAGATATCTTCAATTTTCAAAAGAATTTTCCCAATTATAACCCATTGTTGGTTAACAATACATACAAAATTCAGAGTGGGACCATGAGTAAAAATTTCCTAATATTTCGAATAATAACCAAACCTAGTTTTTGGAAAAAGAATAATAAATTTATACGATATCCTTTTTTTTAGGAAAAAGGATAATAAATGTATACAATATGCTTTAAGCAAGGATATTTTGAAATACATATCACTAAAAGATGTACACTATTATTTTAATAATAGACCATAGTGCAAAGATAACCATGTCAGATATATGAATTGTTACTATAACAGGTCCCTTAAAAATATCGTTTTATTTTGAATGTCTTAATAAATTTTTACTTTTACTATTTTTTAACAAAATTTTAATATCCTTCAGCTTAATTGTGATCTTAGAAATTGAACTTGAACCTCAATAAAAGACAAATCAATGCGAATTTAAAATTTATTAGCACCTTTAAATTTTGTATGACCATAAAGAACAAATTTCGAAAATATGTGTTATCTCCAAATATTTATAATAAAGTAAATAATAATAAATTTTAAATGTAATTAATGTCAAAATGATTGTACTACCAAGTAATGGATTATGGATAGTAATCGAGATAATATAATGATTTTTAACACGTAGATTTCACTGGAGGCAAGTTCTTATTAAAAATGCTTACAGATAGGCAGTGAAAGCCATAAGAGATCACTAAAATGATCGTAAGGAATTGCAGAAGCCATTATCAGTATAAACGGAATGTCGGGTTAGTTACTCTTTTTGAGTAAATATTTGCAATGTGTGACCGTACATTAAAATAGAATTTTTCAGTTAAACTGAAAACTGGGTCTTAAAAATTATGTTTTTTTTTTTTTTTGAAAATCTAATAGTTATAAATAATATCTGTCATAGCTTCAGTGTATTTATAATCATATTTGTATGCTTATGTTTGCTAATGTTTTTGTCGCAGCTTTTGGGGCATTACATTTTATTGCCTTTTTTGCGACAAATAAAATTTTTATTACCCTAGCAAAATAAAACGAAAATAATAAATTTGTCTGTATGTCTGCAACACTCAGTCCCAAAAAATCTCAAAATAATAAAACAGTAATTTATTAATTTATTTACAATTTAATGTTTCAAATTGTCAGTGCTTGGTTGGTGCTTTTTGTCGAATTCCACTTTTGTTTACTTTAAAAATTTGGTTTCTAATATATAATAATATACATTTATATAGAAATTATATTTTTCGAAACGTTTTAAAGTAAATTAATTGGTCTGTTTGAGGTGTAATCTTGTTTATATTTACATACAATTTAAAAATATTTGAAATCATTAATATATCGAAATGTAGTAGCGGTATTCACAATGTAGATTACTTGGCCTGGTAATGTAGTTAAAGAGCACAATATCAAAAAACTAAAAACAAAATACATTAGAAATTTATATGTTTGTCAATAAATAGCTTTTCTGCTTTTTTACTAGGCCAAATACATTGTGAATACCGCTAGTGTTTTATGTAAGCAGGTAATTCTTATTATACGATTTTTAGCTTGCATTAATATTATTCATATCATTAACTTATATATTAATAGATTAATTATCTAAATACAAACTGTTAAGTATAGATTTCTCTATATACCCTTCACCAACGTAGACTTTAAGATAAAGATTGAAAATATATATTTTTTTTTGCTCAAAAAATATGTTTTGATAAGGGAAAACACTCGGGAAAAAAAAGTTTTTCCCGATGTTGACCCATATTAGGTCAGAATTACTATGACATTATTTAAGTCGTTGGAAAGTATCTTTTAAATATCTTTAATGGGATATCCATTTTGTCTATATTAATGAGTTAGTAATCCAGATATATGTAGATAAACAAGTTAGAGTGCTATATTCGGCTATGCCGAATTTTAAATACCCTCCACCTAAATTAGATGAAAATTATAGAAATTACATTTGTATAAACACTCTAATATCCATATTCAGTGTTTGTTATTAGGACTTAGCTCCGATTATGAAGATTTGTAGAATGTTAATGTAATACAGTAGTTTTCGCTTATAGTCTATAAATACAGTTGCACAATTTTTGTGGACTATAAGCGAACTAGGACTATAACCGAATTTCTTTTTAAGCCACTTTATGGATTATAAAGATATGATATAATACACATTTTGGACTATATACAAATTATGTACTTTCTTCAATAAAACCACTTGTTTTAAACAAAATAGAAAAACTAGTTCACGCAGAAGATATTTTATTTCAAATGTATAAAAATGTTATCTAATTCAGCAATTTATAATTGAAATAACTACATATTCCTACCATTTCCAACAGAGTCTATAATTTTATAATAGGAATAAAATGTACTATTTAACAATTTATATACTTAATAATTGGTTAACACTACCGACTGGCTTAACATTTTCCTTATTCACCACAAGTGAAGTAAAAGAGTATAAAAAAAGGGTAAACAAATATATTTAGTCAAACTTCAAAAGTATATTTTTGTTCTGTTCTAATGAATTTTCCGGATGTGAGCCTTCTATATACAATTATGAACCCATGGTCACCAAATCTACTTGAAACTTATATCCGTTACATTTTTTACCGATATGGGTGTATATATGCGTTAATGTATTTTTCGGATGTGCGACTTATTTGGAAGATATAATTAAATATTTTAACGTGATTTCTATGTATTTCCATAACATTATTTACAAGAGTTTTATCGGTATTATTGTGATTATCGGAAATGGAGCTAATGTGGGTGCTATGGTCAAATATGGACCGATATTCACAAAACCCAGTAGTATAATGTTTGGATACAATATATTGATCTGTATACAATTTTAGTTCGATATCCATATATTTAAAATATTTACAGATGTTAATGTGTTTTTCGGAAGTGGTCCTTATATGGGAGCTATGACCAATTATCGGCCGATCTTCATAAAATTCAACACATCGATTTTCGTATATATGGGAAATATTTGTTTGAAATTTTAACCAGATAGAAGCTTTTATAAGAGATTTATTAGTATTTAAGTAATTTTCGGAAATGGACCTTATATGGGAGCTATGGTCAAATATGAACCGATATTTAAACAATCTAGTAGTATCATTTTTGGATTAATACTACCGATCTCTGTAAAATTTTAATTCGATAACGATATTTTTCAGATATTTATGAAAATTAACGTGGTTTTTAGAAGTGGTGCTTATATGGGAGCTATAACCAATTATGGGCCGATCTTCATGAAATTCCCCACAGCGATTTTCATGTGCATGGGGATTATACAAGTCGAATTTCAACCTAATACCGATATATATAAGATATTTAAGTGTATTTAAATGATTTTCGGAAGTAAACTTTATATGGGGGATAGGGTCAAATAGTGCCCGATCCAAAAAAAAAAATTGGTCTCGCGATTTCTGTTTGCACGAAACATAGTTGTGCTGAATTTTGTATGGATACTGCAATTCTATGGGCGTTTATATACCATAGCACCATATTTCGGGAAGAAATTTGTATGGGGGCTACGAGAAATTATGGACCGATTCTTTCCATTTTTAACAGAATTTTTCCTTTTATCATATCAATAATGAGTGCAAAATTTCATGATATTCTCTGCAATGAATTTACCCAAAGTCACAAAAAATCATGTGAAAATTATCAAAATTTTTGGAGGTTGTCTTACATTTTGATCCATAACGCTGGTTCTACGAATTCGATTTTGCTGATTTTCAATACCAAACTGCTTAGAAAAATTATAAACATTTTGGTATACATTTCATTAATTTTGCTTATGTAGTTTGGACGTGAGAGTGTTTTACACAGACAGACAGACGGACATTGCTCAATACTTTGTTGGGTCTCAGATGAATATTTCTCAATGTTACACACGGAATGACAAACGTATATATACCCTCTTTCACCACTTGTGGTGGTGGAGGGTATAAAAATAGGACACAAATTTAGGTAATAACTAAAGTAACTAAACCAGGACTGAAGCGTATATATTGATGTATGAATCATGTATGTAGGCAATTTGGGGGCTACGAAAAGTTGAGTTTAACATACAGATGTATAGACGGACATGGCTATATCGAATCCGCTATCTATAACGATCAATAATTTATCGGGTCGAAAATGAAGTGAAGGGTATAAAAAATAACTTGACAAACTAAATGAACAGACTTGGTTAATTTTAACTTATTTAAATGCAAACAAAATTTGTATAGACTATAGAGAACATTCAAGATTGAGGAACTGTCCATTTAATATTCTTTACATCATTGAGTAAAACATTAAATCAAATTACTTCAACTAGAATATTATCATAAAATTTGTAAACTATGACTAAAAGTTTTAAGATGCGTTCAAAGTCCAGATTTGTTCAATATTTTAAAGTAAAAGCAATCGATAGTTTTTCTTCCGTAAATTTAATTTGTTAGAACCAGTAAAAGCCGAACCACATCACATTCGTTAATAGTATATTTTTTAACCAGTGATCTCGCAACGGCTCCAATATACAATTGTACGGTACAATATTGTATAACTTAGTAGAGTACTTCTATAGAGAATATTATGAATTGGCAATGATGGTATTGACATCGAATTTTATCGAGTCTTCAATATATGATTTCATGATGTATTTTTCTTTCGTTCGAACAAAACGAAAAATTGGAATAAAAGATGTCCACTAGCTATAGTGATGTCTTTATAGAACTCCTATAGCAGATTTCAAAGTATAAAGTTTTCAAATCAAATCGAGGACAAAAATTTGGCATTATTTTTAGTTGTTCATATACCCGATGTACACCGCGTTAGTGCCTTAAGGCTCCACCTTCCCCCTTTGATATTTAAAGTCCAAACTCAAAACTTAAACACAATTACACCTCTACTATAGCCGTGGATTCGCTATTAGCAAAAACCCAGCCTAAGGTAGGTAAACAATTTAATATCTCGTAAACTATAAGAGCTACATAAATTACTATATAGTTATAGTGATGTTTTTATATATCTCTTCTAGTAAATTTCATTTTATAAAGCTTTAAAATAGAATCTGGACCGTGGTATCCTATTTTGGAGCCCTGCGGCTCCTCCTCTCTCCCTTGATATTTAAAGTCCAAATTCATAAATTAAAATCAACTACACCTCCTCTATAACCGAAGGAAATTTTATGAAAATTGGAAGTTACAGATATTTTTCCACCTTTTTCAGTTACTTTATTGTGCAGCGGTCCAGAATAAAAGACAACGAAAATCCATGTAACGCCGGGTATAGAAAGAAAGTGAACTGTCTAAAATGTGACATGGGTTTATATACATATGTTTGTAATTTCCACATTTTCCATTTGCGACCCTATTATTTGATTTATTTTTATCAAGCTACCTTTGTAAAGCATGTCAGTTATTATGTTTAATGTCAATTATATTCATTCGTTGTTAATCTGATCAAAATGAGTGACGAGAAAAAAATGCGTAGTAAAATTATTAAATATTTTCAACAAAACCCAACTTGGTCCTACATAAAGTTGGCCAAACAATCAAAGGTCTGCCGTCATACTGATTTCAATGTTATCAAACAGTATCGGGAGAACTTGTCCGTTGATAGAAAACCTGGTTCATGTAGAAGGAATGGTCCACATGATGTTTCTAAAACCAATAAATAGAAAGCATTTTCAAAAGAGCTCCCAAAACATCCGGTAGGAAAGCAGCCCGGTTAGCTCAGCGCTCGGAATATTTGGTACGAAAAGTTAAAGCTAATGCAGGTTTAAAAACATACAAGGCTCAAAAAGTTCCTGACAAAACCAGAGCACGGAAATTGAAGTCAAGTTTTATAAAAAAATATTCTTGCTGCATAATGGATGACGAAACGTGCGTATGGAAAATTTTTCGCAGATTCCGGCTCAATATTTTTATGTTGCTGATGCTCTAGGGAATGTTGTAGAAAAGTTTAGGATCCAAAAACAGAAAAATTTCCCAAAAAGTTCTTGGTATGGCAAGCAATATGCAGTTGCGGCTTCTTTTGCTTAAATACCGAAATTTACATCAAGGAATGCTGGAAGAGTGTGCTTCCATTCATAAGACTTCTTAATGTGTCTACTTATTTTTGGCCTGATTTGAAATCCTGTCAATATGGTAAGCAAGGTCTTGAGTGGTACAAGAACAATAATGTGGTATTTGTACCAAGAGAGGCAAATCCTCCAAACTGCCTGGAGCTAAGGCCAGTGGAGAGATATTGGGATCTTGTTCAAAGAGAATTGAAGAGCATAAAAAAGTGGTCTAAAAATGTGATAGATTTTAAACGGAGATAAGCGTTGCCAATTTAGCGCTTTCGCGCTAGATTTTGCGCTTTTTTGAAAAAGCCGCTAAACCAACGAGTTTTTTTCCTTATTTTGCTTTTGATTTGACAAAATGGAAAATCATCTTAAAAATTTAAAATTATGCCAGAAAGACGGAATCATTTTGGATAGAAGAACTCTGCATAAAATTTCATTAAATAAAATTCCTTTTGTTAAACTTTCAGCATTTGTTATTAATTTGTTATGCTTTCCATATTTTAAAGCAAAAGACGATATTGTGATGAGTTATTTAAAAACAAAATTAAGAAATGCTAATTTAATTAGTTTATATGAAATATGAATTTTAAATGAAAGATTCATGTTATGATTCAGAAAATGTTGGATCATCAGAAATGTTGGACAGTCAAGATTTCTGTGATTTCATATAATGTTTCTTTTTGGCAAAATCGATAATTTTATTGTGAAGATCACAATTCCTTGGCCTATTTCTGTTTGTCCTCAAAGATTGTATTATTTGGATTTTGAAATTTTCGGAATGATTTTCAATCGTTGGTGGAAAAAAGTCATGTGTATAAGAAAAACAAACATCAAACCTTATTAATCTGATTGTATATATCTTAAGTGAAGGAAAATTCGACACAGCCGAGTTAATGAAATTTTGGATAATATTCTGAACATTATAATCAAAACGATATGTTTATAGAAATGATCATGTTTACCATTAAATAAATTTACTTATGACTAAATAAAAAATATGATTAACATATTTATTGCCCCAAATTCTAGACATATTGACTCACAATCACTTTTACTTTAATACAAACGAGATGAAAAAAAAACCCATTAAATATATTTTATTAATTTGTGGTCATTTTGAAGATTGTCACACTTTTTTTCAGAATTTTTTATATTTGTATTGATTCGTCATTGTGTATTGAAATATTTGAATAATTTGCAAACCTGTTGGAAACCGCTAAAAATAAAAATTTTATTGATAAACTCTGTTGTTGCTAACATGTATATTTGTCTATGATTAAAGGTGATATTTGGGGTATTCACACATTACGGATATCAAATTTCTAGGCATACAAAATGAGCTAAATGAGCAATTTAACCGGTAGTTTAGTTCTTAGAATTTAATACCACTTGCAAATCTATGTTTCTTGTCATTTTTTATAACATGTTTTTATGAACTGAAAGATATGTAACACAACGCATCGATTTGTAAATGTATATTAAACCTTTTTGTATATATTTTTGGCATATTTAGTTTTTATTTTGCATATCCTATATTTAATTTATAAAAAGAATTAAAATGTGTATTAAGAAATAGTTTTCATATTCCGATATTTACAATAGAATTAATTGTTATTATTAATTTATCTTTTAATTATAAAATTCTTAAGTAACGGAATGTTAATAGATGCAATTCTAATGTATCTAAGTATTATTACAAAATATTTAGGAAGTCAACTATGAGTAATAAATTCTAAACATTTCACACAATTGTTATTATGAAATAAATGATCGTGCAAGGTTAATCAATACACATTTCCAATCTTTAGTAATTAATCTCGACATATTTAATTTTTTAATGAATCTCTTAGAAAACAAACAAATTAAAAAATTGCCAATATTAATTATTAAACAGAACTTTTTGTTTTCCATAATCACCCAATATGTCTATTTATAAAATGTCTAAATATTTTAAAATAAACTTTGAATATTTATGTGTTTTGCATAAACCCAGCAAACACACAGCTTTAATCTTAAATTGATAATGGTATGAAATAAAAATCATTCTCAAAATTTTAACTTTTGAAAATAAAAATTTTTCAAATTATTTTGAAATTTTCTATTAAAGTTTAGGAAAACTACATCTGTTTTCAAACCTTCAACTTTGTGTTTGCTGGGTGCTGATGGTTCTGCTCAATATCTGTCACATAAAATACTCTGTTAGTCATTTTACACTTTAAACTGAACAAATAGCCGCCAGTGACTGGGTCAATTTTTTTTGTTATAGTAATTTAAGCAGACACCTCAGAGCAAATACCAAATACCCAACTGTTAAAAGTGTATTTGTGTTTGTGGGTTTTTAAAAATTCAGCGCACAATGAACTTTGCTGGCATTAGTAGCTGTTGCTCTTGTTGTAGTTAGTTGCTGTTGCTGCTATTGTTAAGTGGCTACAATTTGTAACTAATTTATGGTATATATTGGCACTTGATTATCACGTTATTCTCCCAGTATCTAAATATGTAAGAAGGTATGTAACGTAACTATCTGCCAACTGATGATTATTGCTGTGATGGATGATTGTTAAGTTACAACCTGTTACAGCAACACAAAACTAACAACAACTTGTTGTTGATATTTCGCTTGTTATTATGTCAGTGTGACTTGAAAGTATAGGGAATATATTTAGTTTAATATGAATGTTAATGAGCCTAAAGATAATATTTGTTTTGTATGAAGAAAACTATTAAAATAATAGGTTTTTTTTTTGATCCAGAACAGTTTCTATGGCGTTGTTTATTCATTTTCAATATCATAAATTCCATAAAACATCACAAACAAATTGACCTTGGTTCTTCTGATTTTGATAATCTTCGGTAGAAGAATGAAGAGTTCTGTAAGGCATCTTAATACATATTGTTACGTTTTTACCTTTTAAAAACGGGGTTTATTTCCTTTTAATAAACCGGATACTTTTGATTGCAAATAAAAGCAGTTTTAGTAGTTTAAAATTGTAACAACTCTTTATTTATTTAGAATGTACAACAACAACAGAATTAAATATTCACTCAGTGTCTTTATACACGTATATCAATTCGCAGTATACACACACTTTATAATGTACAAGTATACACGTACAAGACAATTGATGTTAACTCTAACAGCGCCTATGATCAACTCCACTTACGACTGCCACCTCTCCCACTATTTATACACGCGCCATCTATCGTGAATCTTCTACAATGATCTTAACGGACAAACTAGTACATTCGAATTCTAGAGCTTTCGATGTCAATGTTTAAACATTTAGTGTTGCCATACTTATAAACAATGCTAATAACCTCATGCTATCAACATTGTTGATAAGTAGAAGCTTCTACCTTAATAAACATGATGAAATGGCAGTCGTTACAGACCGTTAAATGGAAATCGCTATTGCACATTCGTAAAAATATTTTAGAGATACAAGGCCTAACTTAGATGCGATATCAGAAGGTCCTACCATTGAAGATCTATAAGGAGACGTGCAAATTATTGTCTCAAGGGGTAGCTAAACATTCTACCAAAAATCCTGAAAAGGAAAGTAGAAGGGTTGCTGAAGCAAAATTTTTAAGATGCCTTTTAACGTATAATATTGTTAATCAATTCAGTATTCTTGTAATTCAATTGTTAAAATCGATGGTTTTCTTTTAAAAATGTAGAGTATAAATAGGTATTTTGAACAACTTCAGAGTGAAGTCCTAGAAATGTTTCTCTCTGTGTATATTTTCATATACACAGTTGCTAGCAAATAAAATGGAACGCTGTGACATATGGTTATGGATATTTAAATAAACATAAAGTGGCTCAAAGCCAAATACAATACCATAAAAATAAATACTTTGTATAGAAACCTTTTGCTTGAGTAAGAATTTATGGTCTCTTGGGTATACTTTCCACTAGTTTGCGGCAAACGGTGGGATCAATATTTTCCCATTCCTCAGTAAGAACTCTTTTCAAATCCTATTTAGAGGAAATATGGTGTTGGCTCACTTTATTATCGAGGTAGCTCCAAGGATTCTCGATAAGGTTGATGTCAGAGCTCTTGGTATCTCCATTACATAAGGACAATTGTAAGCTTGACATTGTAAGCTTTATACTTATGGTCGTTATTCTCGTTGAAGTAGTAATTGTTTGAAAGACTCCGTTTTTGCTTTAATAATGGCAATTCCATTTTTAAAATTTTTAAACACATTTTTTGGTCCATTATGCCTTCGATGAAATGAAGAGAACCTGGAGCAGCTGCCAAGATAGACCCTTAAACCAACACCGATCCACCACCATGCTTTAGAGTAGATTTAACATGTTTTGGTAAGAGCTCCTCATTAGCCTTTCACTATAAATATGGTTTTCCATTAGAGCCAAATATGTTACCTTTTCTCTCTTCTGTGAACAACACATCTTTGATTTGTGTAGTTTGGCGAAGTTTAAGCGGTCCTTTTTATTTCTCTTGCTAAGCAAAGTCATTTTTTTAGCCATTCAAATTTGCTCTACGGAGTATATTCCGGATGGTTTGGGCGTACGCTTTATTTCCCGTAGTGGCTTCCGCAATGGACGTAAGTTTGGAAGACCATGCAAAGATATCCTTTTTACACGCTCTGGAAATATTTCGGTCTTCAGCTTCACCAAATATTTTATTGTGCGCTTTTTTGGTTATATTTTTTATTTGTTTTGAAGTCCTGTATAATGTATTGGATAGTAGAATGACTCCTTTCCAGAATTTTGCGAATTTCACGAAGAGATTTTCTATCTCTCGAAAGCTTTAAAGCAAGCTTTCGGGTTTCTTCGGTTTTTTTCCGTTTTGTCTTCCAATTGGATATTTTCTGGATAAAACTTTATAATTTAATAAAAATATTTGATGGTTTTTAATTTTGGATCACTTTACATCCAAAGGCACAAAGCAAAGACACTGTTTTCTTAAATAAAGTTCGCTGTACGAGTTTGGCTTTTATGTTTTTTAATAAGATATTTAATTAAACCGCCCATAACTTCTTAACTTCTAACATAATTCGTGTGTTTAAATACCCATCCGATAGAGGATAATTTACCCAATAAACCCTCCATACATTGTTTTCATGTATCATTTTTAAATAAGCTGCGTTTTAATATTAAAAAATAAAATGTCAGGTGTATAAGTTTGGCTTTGAACCACTGTATATTTTAAACTTTTTAAATTATTGATTTAATAATAGAAACAGTTATCAGCTGATAGCAGATCAGTTAATATACAAGCTGTAGATGATGGTAAATCTATGGGTGAAATTGGGCTTCAATTCAATATTAACAAATCCAGAGTATTCTGAATTACATCGCTACTTTGTCTGAGGAACAACGTGGAAAAAAATACAGGAAGTGGTCGTCCACGAAAAAATAACCGCTCGCCAAAACCGTCAGATGACAAAAGTGGCCAAAATTTATTCACGAGAGACGGCAGATGCAGACGTCACACTGCTAGACGTCGATTAACTGAATTCAATTGTTCGGCAGACGATCCCCCAAGAAACCTCTCATGAGTAACGTCAATAAAAAGAAACGCCTGGACTTTGAGAGACGATATATGATTGGTCAAAGGAGTAGTGGGTCAAAGTGTTGTGCAGCTACGAAATCACATTTAATATATATGGCTCAGATGGAAAAACTACTTATTCAGGCCACCATAACAATTCTCCTAGATATAAATTACCAACAGCCAAACATGTGTATGAACATTGGTATTGGACATAGTATCCCCTTTTCCTCTTTATTAAATCTTCTACAATAATCGCTGAACCGTGGGCCCAATATCATAGCATGAGTTCCAATTAAGCAGTGATATGTAATGTAGTAAATAGATAGAAGCATTTTCTGTTAAACTGTTAAATTTGTGCTAAATTTCATCCCCTTAGATCCTTCCTTCAAATCAAAATATAGACTAATATTGGTAGCTAAATATGTTCTTTTTGGTATATACGACCAATATTTCGATGTGTTACAAACAGTAGTGCCCTGTAAAATGTTGATTAAATAAAAAATAAGTAACTTCTGTTCTTTGGCGCATAGTGTCTGCCTATCGTCAAGTGTAAGAAAATGATGATTTGAAATCTGTGCCGTGAGGACAAACAGACGTTAACACCATGATTAACTATAGACACAGATACTTTCTGCCACATAAACTATGTAACTGCGAGAATCTAGGTACAGTATACAGTTGAACATCGTTATAATGAAATCAGAGCAACCGACAATTTAAGATGTTTATAACAAAAGTTATTTACCTATGGTCTTCGTTTGGACCATGTTCAACTGTTCATACTCATGTACATCGTTACAAGTAGTTAATGTACTTGTACTTGAGAATAAGTATAAATGTAACTAATATCGAACAAAAGTCTAACATGTTTCCAACACACTAAGAACAATGATTAACTTTTTTTCAATCTCAAATACTACAAGTACGAGCAGTAGATAAAGTTTTAACCAAGTGGCTTTTGTTTTTGGCTTGTGTCTAACACTTGAACTATTTTTAGTTATTTTTAATATGATTTGACGATTGTTGTTGCTTTTCTTATATACAAAAACTATGTCTAGTTGTTGCTGATGCTTTAGATTTTATTGCTGTATTATGGTTGCTACTGTCGTTGCACAGTGGGATCAATCGCAAAAATAGTTGGGATTGCAAACTGATGTATGAACGAATCGCAGAGGAGGACAGAGGCTTTAAGAAAATTATATTTGTGAGCCTCCTGTTAGAATACAAGGATAGATACAGGGTGCCAAATTTGACCACCACGGATTAGGAAAACTTTGTACAGCTTGTAACTTATGCAAATATAAACAGATTTAAATGAATAAGAATTAAGCACGTGGGAAGACTAAGAAATTTGAGTTTATTTCACTATGTTATCTCTTCTAATTTAAGAGATATTTAAGTTTATATTTTGAAATTTTTCATTTTATTTTTCGCAAATATTTTAAATGAGTTTGAAAAATGGATAAATTTTAACAAAAATGTTTTGTTTTTAATATTTATCAAAGATATTTTAAAAAATTTTTAATATTTTGACATATTTAGTAAAAAATAGATTCACAAATGATTAGACATCCACCCTACTTTAGGCAATAGTTGAAAAAGGGGAATTAAAAAAAGTTTTTCTTAAAAAATTGCATTTACGTTTTATATTTTTTTAAATTATAATAAACATATTTATTAAAATTAAACTATGCTTTGCAAACTTAAGGTGTTCGACTATGGCACCCTGTATCTCACCTGGTTCTAATTTCCTTAAAGCATATGTCCTCCTCTATGATTCGTTCATATATAATTTTGCAATCAGATCAATAGGTTAGACGATTCAGATTTATTACCACTTTGTTTTTGCATTTGACACCACTGTGCTTTGGTTGATGCCTGTTTCTGCGCCTGGCCATGTGGCAATTATTCACGCTCAGCTGATTGTAAGCTGTGCTTCATGTCTGTCCGTGTGCCTGTGTGAGAGTATGTGTGTGTTGTAAGGAAGCGAAACTATCGCATCTTTTGTTGGTATTTAATTGTTGTTGTTGCACCATAAGCTTCAGTGAATTTTTGTATCAAGTCAAGTTGAGTTTCCATCTACAAAAGGTACATATTTACAAACATTATACGTATGTATAGTGTATGTAGTTAGTTCTATTTCCCTGACAAAGAGTGAAATCTTTTTGTAGAAGTGCAAAGGCGAATATTTGATTGTATTAAATAAAAATTAACATTAGGGTGGCCCTTATTTTGCACTTTTTGATGCTACTAAGGTCTAAAATTGTTCTACGTCATCTAGAAACCAAATAAGAAAAATTTTAACGTTTAAAGGAGCATATTTTATTTGAAGTTTCAAGTCAAAACTACCTATTTTTAAAAAAAAAAAATTACAATTTACTTAAAACAGTTTTTGTATTTCATTTTCTGATAGATGCAAGACGTATTAACAAGGTATATGCGTCCCGGCAACAAATACAACAATGCAAAAACAACAGATATTTGTTTAGATGTAGAAAAAATGCCAAAATCAAAGCGAATTAATAATATATTGCTATTTTTATTTACAATAATAAATGTAAACAAAAACAAAGTTTGACAGAAGGCCTACATTAAACCACGACGAATTAAGAAACGGCTAATTTTATGCGGTCATACGCTTGGATAGATGTTAAAATTTAAAAAATGTCTGACAACGACAAAAATAAAATCATGAAATTTGATGTGTATCCCAAATTTTACATTTTCAAATTCTTTTTAACGAAATTTCAAAAAAGTAATAAAATTCTCTTCGATTATAATAAATGCTAATTGAGGATTAAAGCAAAAATTCAATGGTTGTAGCTATTATGGGAAATGTGAAATTTACGAATTTCGACGAAATTTCGATTTTGGTCACAAATGTAATAAAATTGTCCTCTGGAAAAACATTTCTTAGTCTATGTTCTAATGTTTAATTTCAGATCGCTATATTGGAAATATTAAATATTATTAAAAATTTCGTATAAACATGGTCCTGATGGTGATCCAAGCTGCATATTACATTATTGTGCTCAATCGTTTGTAAAACCATTAATAATGTTATTCAATACATCCATTAAATATAGCTATTTTCCTGAAATTTTGAGGTCTTTTTACATTATTCCTTTTTTTTAATCTGGTAATAAATCTGATATTTCCAATTATAGAGGCATTGCTACACTTAGTACAATTCCCAAGATTTCTGAAAATTTTATTACTGATTACATGTCTATACTGTCATCGTGTCAACACGGATTTCGGAAAGGTTGTTCTACTACAACGAATGTCCTTCATCTTACAACACATGTAAACCAAGGCTTTGTCCAAAGAAAACTAACTGATGCCGTATATACCGATTTTAGTAAAGCTTTTGATAAAGTTAATCACAACCATCTTTTTATTAAGCTGGACCTTCCGGGCTTAACTTCTCGCAGCCTAAACTGGATAAAATCGTATATTTTGGGTAGAAAACAATGTGTTAAATTCTCCAAAAATATTTTGGTAACTTCTGGTGTCCTTAAAGGGAGCCACCTTGGTCCTATTCTCTTCTCCCTGTTCATCAATTACCTTCCGGATGTTTTAAATTTTTGCGACATTCTAATGTATGCGTATGATGTCAAAATCTTTTTGAGCTTCTCTCAATATGTGGATCATTTGTATCTCCAATCCGATCTCAACAACTTCATTTCTTGGTGCAGTCAAAACCTAATGGAATTAAATTTAAAAAAATTTAAACTTATGCGCTTTTCAAGAAATAATTATATTTCCGTCAACTATACTTTGGCCAACTATCGAGTTGATTATGTTGAAAATCTAAGAATTTTACTAGACCACAAATTAAATTTTGTTTCGCATATTACTATGACATTAAATAAAACCAGAGGTGTACTTGCATTTATAAAAGGTTGGGCTACATCCCAAAACAACTTTACATTTCAATAGTAAGACTCTGTTATCTGTTATCCTTATTAAAATATTCATGTTCAGCGACTAGAAAACATTTCTTACTCTTCTGTTTACGTGGTTTACGTTGGAGTCCTGAACAAAGCATTCCATCATACATTGATAGACTTGAATTAATAAAATTGCCTACATTACACAGTAGAAGAACTATGCTTAATGTAACATTTATGATCAATAATTAATTAATGGTGAAGTCTGCTCCGAATTCCTTATAAATAATGTTATTTTCAACGTTCCTCAACGATTGTCACGTCTTTTCGAGCCACTGTATGTCAAAAACTTTAGGACTCACTACGCCTAAGCTGATGCAATAAGGACATTATACTGCGAATTTAATAATCTTTATCATCTTATTGATTTTTCTCTTAAAACAAATGTAATTAAACATAATATTATTCGTCTTTTAAATGATTAATTATTTGCTTTACTTTTTGTAAATTCTTAGTCTGTATTCTATTGGACCATAACTTTTTAAAAAAAAAACTTATATGACTAATTGGACTCCATATAAATTATATTACGTATTACTAAAAAGCAGTTTTGAAATTTAATTAGATTTTATAATAATTTGGAAAGTTTTGAATCTAGATATAAGAGGATTAGGTTAGGTTCACGAGTATTCGTCCAAAGCCTTTCGTCTTGTGTACAGCTTACGTGGGTCCATTGATTGTTCCATTTGTGTTACCTGAAAAGAAGAAAATAAAGAAGAGTAGAGAGAGAAGTGAAAGAAGAGGGCGATAAGTTAAGTAAGAGTGGCATTTATAAAATAAATTATAGATAGAAGTTAGAAGAGAGAAGAATTCAAAGAGTACAGAACATCATGCGATGGATACGGGGTCACTATGAAGTGTAATATGCATTTCCCGTCTTATTGACAACCTGCTTTTCCTAACACGCATACCTAAATTGGAGCGTAAGGCGTTTTTTACTTGTCAAAAATTCTCATGCCCATACGATTTGTATGCAGCATACCGAAATAACGCGACGACAACGCTTTGCAATTGGAAAATCCGATTTTGACAGCGCGTTTAATAGTGAAGTTAGTTGCAAAACACAACAAATGTAAACACATACATACAAAAGGAGAAACAAATATGCAAGAAACACATTTTTTAAACTTTAATATTTAGTTTCTTTGATAAAATTTTAGTTTACAAATCACGAAACAAAAATCAGAAACACCAATACTGCAATGTACTTTATTGTTTAAATAATCCGGGTTGTTATATTAATTTTTTTGATAACCTTGTTTTTATTGTTTGACGTAGCGTTGGCGCTTTTATTTAGGTATGACATTTCAGCGTTAAAGCTAAGCGTAAAGAAACGTTCCGCCTTACGCTTTTATTTAGGTAGGCCAGTAATAAAGACATCTGTACACCTTAATTCCTTCCCATATAATTCGGAGATGTTGCTAAAGAAGCGTTCCTCTAAAGACCTCTAACGCAGATCACCCAGTGTCGAACAATTGCAAAAGAAGTATTAAATGGTCTCTTTCTCCTTCTCATTTTGACACAACTCCTGCAGAAATCATATTGAGGCAGTCCAAATCTTGCAGCATGGGTACCGAAAGTGCAATGCCCGGTGATCATCGCCACCATATTGCTAAGTCGTATTCGTTGTAAACCAAGTAGATACGACATGCGTTTACAGTCCAACGAAGGACATATCATCCTCGTAATAGCACAAATGGATTCATTATCCCACCCCAACCCTATTTGTGACAAATTTCAAATAGGTCCCCACGCTAATCCTTAATAGGTACAAAAACTTCAATTTTGCGTTTTAAATCCACATTTAGTGGTTATTATAATCGAAAACAATATTTTTAACTTTTTTAAATTTCATTTACAAAATATTTTGGAAAATTATAAAATTTTGGATTTGAGATATCCATTACAATTTATAATTTTGTTTGGGTTATCGATGTCAGAGATTTTGTAGATGTTCAATGATGTTCTTAAGGTCAGAAAAAAATTTAAAGAAAAAATTCTTTTAAAACTCTGGCCAGAAGTGAGTTAATAATTTTAAAAAGAATAATGAATGAATGAATAGTTTTGAGTCAACTCTTTTACATTACAGTCATGACTAGAAAATAAATCTGGAGTATATTCGTATCTATGTGTGAGATTATATGGCTGTGTGTGTGCGGACGATTGTGTATTTGCTGGAAAAAGTGGCGTTTGGGTGCTATTTACTTAGTTATTTGTCGGTTGTCTGTTTTTGTATCTATTAAATACTAACTAAGCTTACGCTTTAAAAGTCTTTTGTTTTCCATATTTCTTTATTGTATTTTTCTGTTTATTTTTTCCCCATTTTAGATATTTTTGCAAGTTATTGTTGCTGTTGCTCTTGATGATGATGATGATGATATTGTTCGCATATTTCACATTTTGTTAAAGTTAATTGAATTAACTGTAAATTTCAAAGCTCTAATGAAGGTTCTATTTCTAGTCTAGAATAAATCTTTTTATTCTATTTATAGTATTCTTAGCATTATGAATAGAAGATGCAAGATTATTTCAATGCCAGACATGTAGATTTACTACACTTAATACATGAATACTTTAAATATAAATCTTTTGTATAAAATGGATTAATAGAAGCTGCAGATTGTAGATAATTTTAGTCAATTGAAAAAGAACTAAATGTAAGTAATAGTGTTTTGCCATAGAAGGTTAACAAAATTTCACAGCAAGAATTTGTGATATAGGTAAAAGTGTGTAACATTTGACAGCTGCTGACAAATCGTTGAACTTAGTGAAATGGTATTTGTTTATAAAAATAAATTTATGAATATCAAAATATCACAAGATGTAGGTTTCGATGTCTACTTAGTTCAACATTTAAAAACAAAAAGCAAAAATAATAAAAAATTATTTTGTTGTTCCTATAAATTTTAATAAATTTATGCATGCGATAATCGCATACATTTGTTCTGAAATAAATTTCATTTTAATATAATTTGGTAACATTTTCATCAAATAGCCAAATAACGAAGACACACACACAAACTGATACAAATATGCCACATAAATATATTAAGAAAATATTTATTAATTTAAGTGTCTGGCCATAAAAATCACCCACAATAAACCATTTAGACATTTAAACATTTAGCAGCATTGGCAACCAACAAGACAACAGCAACACGGCTAACAAATCAACAACAAATGATCACTGACAGATAAAAGAAAGAACGGACGGACAGACGATCGTTCATGCTAATAGATAACTAGATACATGCAGATGGACGGACATACTGAATTAATAGACCAATTTTTTCTGTTTCCAAGAAAGCATGTCATTATTTGTCACTCTTGACTTGGCCCACACACCGAACAAAATATTTATCATAAACAATATGACAACAATGTGTGAAGAAGTAGCAGAAGATGAACAGAAAATTTAAACAAAAAAATAGAAAAGATCAAATAAACAAAACATGAAATATGTGTTTAATTTTTGGTATTTAGTATTTATTAAAAGCTTGATACCAATTTATAAAAGAAATTTATGCTTATGAGTGTTTTCTTAATTTAAATAAATAAATATAGAAAAAATATGAGCATAATTAGCCAAATATTAATGGAAGCATAGAGAAAAACACCCACTAATTTAAAATATTTTGATGTTTTGTTACCTCTACTCTGAAAATTGCAGACATTTTGAGTTGAGTATTACGTTGGTATACATGCAATATATAGTTACCTTAATATAGAAAGGCCCTAACTCCTGTTTTTTTCTTTTTGTAAGCCCAGATTTTTGTTAATTTCGATAAATGGTTCTCTGATATGTCATATTTAGGCAAAAAATATCTTCTTAAAAGAGACACGAGTTTCTATATTAAGGTAACGATATGCAGTACTAGCTAACCTGGTACGTTACGCCGCACATTGGTTGAAGAGTATCCAAAATTAATTTTTTTCATGTTCGCCGATTTGGAAAATTTTTTGGTATTTTGTTGTCAGATATCTGAGTATTATGATTCCGTAATATTACACGCATACCTAAATTGGAGCGTAAGGCGTTTTTTACTTGTCAAAAATTCTCATGCCCATACGATTTGTATGCAGCATACCGAAATAACGCGACGACAACGCTTTGCAATTGGAAAATCCGATTTTGACAGCGCGTTTAATAGTGAAGTTAGTTGCAAAACACAACAAATGTAAACACATACATACAAAAGGAGAAACAAATATGCAAGAAACACATTCTTTAAACTTTAATATTTAGTTTCATTGATAAAATTTTAGTTTACAAATCTCGAAACAAAAATCAGAAACACCAATACTGCAATGTACTTTATTGTTTAAATAATCCGGGTTGTTATATTAATTTTTTTGATAACCTTGTTTTTATTGTTTGACGTAGCGTTGGCGCTTTTATTTAGGTATGACATTTCAGCGTTAAAGCTAAGCGTGATGAAACGTTCCGCCTTACGCTTTTATTTAGGTAGGCCAGTTAGGCTGATATATTTATTATTTGTTTGGAGAGACACACTCGAAGTTCATATATGTTCGCTTGTTTAAAATGGCATGCAAATTGATTGTATATTCAATCTTTTGGTACAATCTTTGTTATATATTTTCGTAAATGACAATTGTCATAAATGAGATTTGCATTAACAAAAGTTGGAAAAAGTGTCATATAAAAAATTTCATAGAACAAAATATAAACAACATCAAAATTTCAATGTTCATCAATTTCAGTGGTCTGCATCTTTTTAGCGCTGTGGAGCGCTGTTTAACGAAAGATGTCAAATTACAGCTTGAGGTCTCAGCTAAAAGTTAAAAAAAAATTCTGCTGCTCTTACCTGCTCCTTTCCAAAAAAACACAGTAAAAACTATAAAGTGATAAAGTAACAAAACATGCATTTTCAATCATGCATAGTGTTGTTGCCATCTTTACTGTTTAAAATTATTACATAATGTAATATACGTACTATTCAATAAGCTATTCTGCCAATAGTTTGTCTCTATCTAAAGGCCCTTATTAAATTTTCTTATTCAATTTTCCTTATTCATTTTTATTTTTTTCATTTTAATTGATTATTTGTATCAGGTGCTGTCCGAGGAAGATCAGGAAGCGAGAAATAAAGACTATAGAGCCTATAGATTACATCATTCGCGAAGACATAATCTTTTATTGTCTTCAGACCCATTTATAAATAGATTTCGCTCAAAGCTACAAATCAAAAAAAATTGGAGTACGATAATGCTGTTAAAAAATTATTAAAAGACTATGCTTAAATTACTTATTTATGTTTTTTCTATGGGGGATGGGCGTAAAAGTGGGCGGATCAAGTATATATTTTCAGGAACCCATTTTACAATTATAATATTTATTTTTTTTGCTGAAAATTGAGTTGATGCATTAAAAATCAAGGGAGTTATGCCACTTTTTCAATACAAGTTGTATGGGAAGTGGGCGTAAAACGGGCGGATATTTTTCAAATTTCACACAAATGATTCTGAGTGTTTAAAAATGCTATGTGTCAAAAAAAAATGCCGTAGGTCAAAATTTAATTTTGACTTTGTATGGGAGGTGGGCGTAAAAGTGGGCGGATCATTTTGATTTTTCCATTTTTTCTTAATTCAAATAAAAAATGCCTATAAAATGACTATATTTTAGTCAAATTTGTATTTCAGTGGAATAGAACTTTTGAGGGTCAAAAGGGGTTAAACAAATTTTACTACCGAAAGAAAGTGTCATCTTTAACCCGATATATACTTTTGTACCAGACTGTTTTTTATCACTTATTATTGTACTTATTTATGCTACCTAGGAACATAGTATAACGTAATGTAAGAAAATGATGAAAGCCAGTGGTATTAGAATATAAGCTTAAAAAACTTTATAGAACATGGAGAGCTTCAGCTATAAAGAATTATCTGAAGAGTATTTTAAAACCAAAAAGCGGGAAGAGGCGGAAAAGTAAACTTATATATACGTAATACTGCATACCAATTAAATTTGGCTTTATTTGACACAAAGACTTTATCCAGCTGCATTATATGTCAAATCACATCAAGTCACTTAAACCAAGTCCCGGAAAAATCATTAGATAATACTGATGTTTGATGTAGATGTAGATTCCAAATATTTATTGCTATTTTGTTAAAGTACTGAAAAAGTTTAACCAGTACATTATCCAATGCAATACAAAGTTGCCGTTAAAATAGACATCCAATATCTTTAAGGAAATGTTGAATAGTCTGGAAATGTTTAATTCGTTTCGCAGGATTTCAAATTCTAACAATAACATTAGTCATATTATTGGCAGCCGCTACTGATATTCATATTCGTATTTTCTTTTAGAAGTATAAGTATATTTTAAGATTAAGATTACACACAATTTTTATTCGAAAAGTACCATTAAATACAACTTTGTGGATACTAGTCATTTCGAATCATGTGTTTCTAATTTCATGATTCTAGGTTCATTATTACCATTCAAATAAAGAAAAAGTACTAATAAACACTTAATTTCCATTATTAAAAAAAAATTCATTAAGTACTTTTATTAGGAAAAAGTACCTACTTACTAGTTTTATTTTTATAAATTATTCAAAAAGTACCATACGTATAAAACAATGTACCATAACGGATGGAAAAGTATCATTAGAGGAACGAAAAAGTACCATTTGTCCTCTCTTCATGGTACCTTAATAGTTTTAAGAAACTTTTATGTCAATAAGTAAAATAATATCAAATATTCTAAAAGTACCATAAGGAGAAAAAGTATCAATTTCCCTTTTCCATGAAAATATGTACTCCATTTCGTCGAATTTTTTTGTGACACAGATATACCTCAAACGATTCATGCCTGTATTCTTATGTCTTAAAAAGTATCAAACTGTTTTCCCGGATTTGGTCCAATCTATATTTTCGCATTCTTGTTCGAAATACCAACATGTTAGTTCATTTTTATATTACTGTAGGAAATCAAAATTGTCTTAATAATGTCGTCCATGTGTCCCAAATAGTTTAGATAGCTATTTCTTCAATCTTTCTAAAAAAAGATTATGTCTAAATCTTTCTGTTGAGAAAAAAACAAAAATTAAAAAAAAACTCAAAAAATTTTTAGATTTTGCAAACAAAGTCAAAAATTCTATGTTTTGATATCCAACTAACATCCCACTAAGCGACCAAATAGGTCTTCAAGGAAAATATTTTGAAAAAAGAATTCAATTTTTTTTTGAAGATTGAAGTAGCTACCTAAACAATTTGGGACATATTTTGCTAAAAACAATATGTAATAAGTGACGTGGATGAGAAAAAAACACATGAAATTTGTACCCCTCTAACTCAAAGAGTTCCCGACCGATCTGGTTGCAGAAAAGTGTCTGAATTAACTAAGTACACGCAGAAAAAAAATATAGTTGGGCATTGTTACTGTAATCATTTCAACATTTGTGCATAGTTACTGTAACCATTTCAAAATTTTTAACAATATTATAGTCACAGTAACTATATATATGATTGTGGTAACAATAATATGGTTAATTTACGATTCACATGATTGTATCAACCATATATATGTTTACAGTAAACATATATATGTTTGTGACAACCATTTATATGATGAAGGTTTTATCATATTATGTTGCTCTTACATCATAATCTGAGGACAACATATTATAATAAAATTATTCATCATATAAATGGTTGTCACAAACATATATATGTTTACTGTAAACATATATATGGTTGATACAATCATGTGAATCGTAAATTAACCATATTATTGTTACCACAATCATATATATAGTTACTGTGACTATAATATTGTTAAAAATTTTGAAATGGTTACAGTAACTATGCACAAATGTTGAAATGGTTACAGTAACAATGCCCAACTATATTTTTTTTCTGCGTGTAGAACAAATTAGATTGCAAATAATGTGTATGCGTTTGTATTTACTAAAATTATTTTTTAATTAACTATTATACTGTTCGCTGTTAGATCTGTTCCACATCATGAAAGGGTTTCAAAAGTATTTCCATATATAAAATATCATTAAAATGCTAATTTTTTGGAGACGACGAAGGATATGTATGAAATTTCTTCATCTTTTGGAACTAGTTTGTGTTCTATAGAACTAGTGTTGAAAATAACTAGTTCCTATAAATGGATTCTAGAAGTGGTTGCAATATAACCAGTTCTATGGATGATGTCGAAGAATCTGAAGTGGTTCTAAAACTAGTGATTTCGGAACAAACTCTAAAATTATTTAGACAATTGGTAAATTTTAATGAATTTCCTATCCAGCCAAGGCCGTTATCACCAATCTAACATGTCGCAGATCTATTTTAAACATCATATATATCATAACTCATAATATATATAACAATACTCATAATTAGTAACACTATGAAGAACATTTTTAATGAAATTCCTGAATTTTCTCGATAAGGATTTCCCGTGAATATGTTTGTAGTGCACGAATTTAGTTGAAATTTTCAAATGGAGATTTATCGAAATCAACACTAGACTACAAGACTATTTTAAAATACTTTTTCTATAGCATGTTGTACATAACATTTTGATTTATTTTTTTTAATTCTAATGAAAAAAAAAAAATATCAAAAGTTGCATGACTAAAAAGATAAATAAAAGAATGTCCATTTACATGGCGAATGACATGGTGAGTGAGTGCGATGTTTATAACAAAAATTTTTGCAAATAAATTTTGTGTTTGTGATTGTTTTTAAATTTATTAATTTATTTATATATTTTAGTCAGAACTGACTAAAAACTAACAAACGATATCGGATGTTTTTCCCCAATATTTGGCTACAATTCAAAATTTTTATCAGACGATCAATGACGTACACGAGATTTAATTTAAGAACTTGTGTACCAATTTTCCGTTATTTCCGAATGCTCGCCACCAACCACCAACCATTTCCCAGAAATAGAAAATAATAATAAATTTCAAAATAATTAAAATAAATTAGTGGCGAAAATGTTTCAAATATCACAACTGTCAGTCGCTGCCTCTGACTGGCTGGCTGGCTGCACGGTGCTAATATGGCAGTGATTTGATGGCGCTGCTGATGGTTGTTGGATCGTTAAGACAACCAACAAACGATTTGTATTGTATGAAGGTGGTTGGTGGTGGTGGCGTGACATTTGTGGCCTTAAAAGTTTGCAAAAATATTTTGCTCAAATTATAGAATTGGCGCAGTGCGGTCGCTGGTGCAGTGCCGTGTACAATGTACCTATCGTGGCACAAAAATGTAATAAAACAACAATAAAAACTAAATTAATATTGTTCAGGTGCGCTAAAAATTTAAATTTTTTAACGGATTTTAATGACGTCGTTTGTTTGGTTTTTATTTTTTTATTTAGTTTTTGCATTTGTTTTTTATTTTAATACGATTTTGTTTTTGTGTTTTGTTATTGTTTGTGTTGGCTAAATAAACATGTTACTGTGGGCAGCATGTATGTCTTGCCGGCCACATTTAAATGCCGGTTTGGTGTGAACATTTTCAATTTTTTCTGTTTCTGTCTTCTTGTCTGCGGTTGTCCCTCCAACAAAAGTATCTTTGGTAAATAAATGTTGTTGTATGAATAATAAAATTTGTATCTGTTCATAGATAGATATTGGAATGTAGCGACACAAATAGTTTCATTAAATGTAACACAAACACACATACCTGAGCACTGAGACACATTGTATTTCTGGTATTTATTATATTAAACAGATTTGAGGCAAAAACAAAAAAAACTATCTGTCTGTCTGTACAAATCTACATACATGCATAAGTATTATTTATATTAAGTCATACAATTTGTTTGCAGTGCATTGTTCATAGACAAAAAGCAATAAAATAAAATGTACAAATAAAATAAAAAGATATGTACTTTTGCTACACAACATACTCATGGTTACTTGCATACATACAAACATATTTAAATACATATTTGTATCTCGATACACTTGTAGACTAAATATGTATATATTTATACTTGTATTCCACAGTATCATTTGGCAAAGTGAAGGTTTTATATCTTTGCTCTGTTTTTTAAGTTACAATACCCAAACACACACACACAGACTGATATATAAATAAAATTATATATTTTTTTTTAGTTTTGTATCTATATTTATGTACGTAGGTTTCATAAAGTATCTTGTAGTTACTATATGTATTACTATATTTTTGTGTTGTTTTTATCTATAAGTAACTATGCGTATTTCTGCTCCATAATACTTGTAGCAAAAAAATATAAAAAAAACAACATTTACGTACGAGAATGTGAATTTCTCAAGGTGTAGACCCCATTTTTGTACCTAATGATGGTATCGGCGTTTTCATTTTAGTTTATAACATTTTGTTTCTGTTTTTAATTTTTGTTTAAGTTTCCCTCCCAGTTTTTTTTTTTATGAATGCTGTAAGTAAAAGTAAAATGTACAGTGCAGGTTAAAACGATTTCTTCTTAGGTTTATTATATTTTCAAATATAGATATACATATATATTGTAGATAATCCATGTGTGCATGTTCCCAATACATATTTAATTATTTTGCTCAAAAATGTTTAATATACATACATGTCTACAAATTATAATTATTAGTTGTAGTTATTGATTTGTGCTGTTTTTATTAAAGCCATTACTGTTATTTCTTTAAAATCTCTGGCGAACAATATACATTTAACAACTTTATTAATTTAGAAATTATTAATTTTAGACTTATATGGTAAATTAATTAAGTATAATTAAAATTACTTATACGCAATGTGGTCTAAATTCGTAAACAAGTAAGTTTTGAAGCTTGAGTTAATGTATTTGTGTTCTTTGGTAAATCTTTGTCGTCAAATCTAGGGAATTTCATTAGAATTTGTGTCAGACAATCCATCAAGGAATTGGAATTAGAAATTTGTAAATTTTGGACAGTTCATATACAAAATATATACGAGTCAGAATTTTTTTTTTTTCTATTAGAGAAATAATATGAAGATATTTTTAAGTTAATATCTAAATATAAATTTTGGGGAGCTGTCCACTAGCCTCCAGTCCATGTACGAGCCCAAGTTAATCAAAATCAAGTAAAAATACCTCAGCACTGACTGTTTTAAATTTCATTAAGATTTGTCCAATCGTTTACGAGCTACTGAATTATTTCCAAAATAAAAAGTTTCTAAGCCAGTACACAGTGGTATAGAAAAAAAAGGGAAATAAATCTGTAACTTCTAAACCCTTAGTTCGATTTGAACGAAATTTGACGTGCGCAAAGAAGAAGTGTTTTTAAGTTGACCGAATGAGCCCACCAGGGCACAGTGTCAGGTTTCATTGTTTTGGCGGGATTTAATTAAAACAAGTTAGACTTAGCTCCGATTATGAAGATTTGTAGAATGTTAATGTAATACAGAAGTTTTCGCTTATAGTCTATAAATACAGTTGCACAATTTTTGTGGACTATAAGCGAATTAGGACTATAACCGAATTTCTTTTTAAGCCACTTTATGGATTATAAAGATATGATATAATACACATTTTGGACTATATACAAATTATGTACTTTCTTCAATAAAACCACTTGTTTTAAACAAAATAGAAAAACTAGTTCACGCAGAAGATATTTTATTTCAAATGTATAAAAATGTTATCTAATTCAGCAATTTATAATTGAAATAACTTACCAAAAATTCCATTTCCAACAGAGTGTATAATGTTATAATAGGAATAAAATGTACTATTTAACAATTTATATACTTAATAATTGGTTAACACTACCGACTGGCTTAACATTTTCCTTATTCACCACAAGTGAAGTAAAAGAGTATAAAAAAAGGGTAAACAAATATATTTAGTCAAACTTCAAAAGTATATTTTTGTTCTGTTCTAATGAATTTTCCGGATGTGAGCCTTCTATATACAATTATGAACCCATGGTCACCAAATCTACTTG
This sequence comes from Calliphora vomitoria, assembly GCA_942486065.2. NCBI lineage: Eukaryota > Metazoa > Arthropoda > Insecta > Diptera > Calliphoridae > Calliphora > Calliphora vomitoria. Next base: position 78,937,221 of record OW818031.2, read on the forward strand.
AAACTTATATCCGTTACATTTTTTACCGATATGGGTGTATATATGCGTTAATGTATTTTTCGGATGTGCGACTTATTTGGAAGATATAATTAAATATTTTAACGTGATTTCTATGTATTTCCATAACATTATTTACAAGAGTTTTATGGATATTATTGTGATTATCGGAAATGGAGCTAATGTGGGTGCTATGGTCAAATATGGACCGATATTCACAAAACCCAGTAGTATAATGTTTGGATACAATATATTGATCTGTATACAATTTTAGTTCGATATCCATATATTTAAAATATTTACAGATGTTAATGTGTTTTTCGGAAGTGGTCCTTATATGGGAGCTATGACCAATTATTGGCTGATCTTCATAAAATTCAACACATCGATTTTCGTATATATGGGAAATATTTGTTTGAAATTTTAACCAGATAGAAGCTTTTATAAGAGATTTATTAGTATTTAAGTAATTTTCGGAAATGGACCTTATATGGGAGCTATGGTCAAATATGAACCGATATTTAAACAATCTAGTAGTATCATTTTTTGATTAATACTACCGATCTCTGTAAAATTTTAATTCGATAACGATATTTTTCAGATATTTATGAAAATTAACGTGGTTTTTAGAAGTGGTGCTTATATGGGAGCTATAACCAATTATGGGCCGATCTTCATGAAATTCCCCACAGCGATTTTCATGTGCATGGGGATTATACAAGTCGAATTTCAACCTAATACCGATATATATAAGATATTTAAGTGTATTTAAATGATTTTCGGAAGTAAACTTTATATGGGGGATAGGGTCAAATAGTGCCCGATCCAAAAAAAAAAAATTGGTCTCGCGATTTCTGTTTGCACGAAACATAGTTGTGCTGAATTTTGTATGGATACTGCAATTCTATGGGCGTTTATATACCATAGCACCATATTTCGGGAAGAAATTTGTATGGGGGCTACGAGAAACTATGGACCGATTCTTTCCATTTTCAACAGAATTTGTCCTTTTATCATATAAATAATGTGTGCAAAATTTCATGGTATTCTCTGGAATGGATTTACCAAAAATCAAAAAAAAAACATGTGAAAATGATCTAAATTTTTGGAGGTTGTCTTACATTTTAATCCATAACCCTGGTTCTACCAACTCGATTTTGCTGATTTTCAATACCAAACTGCTTAGAAAAATTATAAACATTTTGGTATACATTTCATTAATTTTGCTTATGTAGTTTGGACGTGAGAGTGTTTTACACAGACAGACAGACAGACGGACAGACGGACAGACGGACAGACAGACGGACATTGCTCAATCGACTTAGAATTTCATAAGGATCAATAATATATATACTTTGTTGGGTCTCAGATGAATATTTCTCAATGTTACACACGGAATGACAAATGTATATATACCCTCTTTCACCACTTGTGGTGGTGGAGGGTATAACAAGTTAGAGTGCTATATTCGGCTATGCCGAATCTTAAATACCCTCCACCTAAATTAGATAAAAATTATACAAATTACATTGGTATAAACACTCTAATATCCATATTCAGTGTTTGTTATTGGGACTTAGCTCCGACTATGAAGATTGGTAGAATGTTAATGTAATACAGTAGTTTTCGCTTATAGGCTTCAAATACAGTTGCACAATTTTTGCGGACTATAAACGAATTAGGACTATAACCGAATTTCTATTTAAGCCACTTCATGGATTATAGATGAATCCTCATATAATACACATTTTGGACTGTATACAAATTATGTACTTTCTTCAATAAAACCACTTTTTTAACAAAATAAAAGTTTATTTAAAATATAGTAGTATTTTATATATTGTTAGAAAAACTAGTTTATGCAGGAGATATTTTATTTCAAATGTATAAAAGTTTTATCTAATTCAGCAATTTATAATTGAAATAACTACATATTCTTGCCATTAAAAACAAATATATTTAGTCAAACTTCAAAAGTATATTTTTGTTCTGTACTAATGAATTCTCCGGATGTGAGCCTAATATATATAATTATGAACCCATTTTTCCGATATGAGTGTATATGAGTGTATATATGCGTTAATGTATTTTTCGGATGTGCGACTTATTTGAAAGATATAACTAAATATTTTAACGTGATTTCTGTGTATTTGAGGCCTATTTTGCTTGATATTTTTCTCCATAAAATTATTTACAAGAGTTTTATGGGTATTATTGTGATTATCGGAAATGGAGCTAATATGGGTGCTATGGTCAAATATGGACCGATATTCACAAAACCAAGTAGTATAATGTTTGGATACAATATATTGATCTGTATACAATTTTAGTTCGATATCCATATATTTAAAATATTTATGTGTTTTTTAATGTGTTTTTCGGAAGTGGTCCTTATATGGGAGCTATGACCAATTATCGGCCGATCTTCATAAAATTCAACACATCGATTTTCGTATATATGGGAAATATTTGTTTGAAATTTTAACCAGATAGAAGCTTTTATAAGAGATTTATTAGTATTTAAGTAATTTTCGGAAATGGACCTTATATGGGAGCTATGGTCAAATATGAACCGATATTCACACAATCTAGTAGTATCATTTGTGAATTAATACTACCGATCTCTGTAAAATTTTAATACGATAACGATATTTTTCAGATATTTATGAAAAATAATGTGTTTTTTGGAAGTGGTCCTTCTATGGGAGCTAGAACCAATTATGGGCCGATCTTAATGAAATTCTCTACACCGATTTTTATGTGCATGGGGATTATGTAAGTTGAATTTTAACCTGATACCGATATATATAAGATATTTAAGTGTATTTAAATGATTTTCGGAAGTAAACTTTATATGGGGGCTATGGTCAAATAGTGCCCGATCCAAAAAAAAAATTGGTCTCGCGATTTCTGTTTGCACGAAACATAGTTGTGCTGAATTTTGTATGGATACTGCAATTCTATGGGCATTTATATACCATAGCACCATATTTCGGGAAGAAATTTGTATGGGGGCTACGAGAAATTATGGACCGATTCTTTCCATTTTTAACAGAATTTTTCCTTTTATAATATCAATAATGAGCGCAAAATTTCATGGTATTCTCTGCAATGAATTTATCCAAAGTCACAAAAAATCATGTGAAAATTATCAAAATTTTTGGAGGTTGTCTTACATTTTGATCCATAACCCTGGTTCTACCAATTCGATTTTGCTGATTTTCAATACCAAACTGCTTAGAAAAATTATAAACATTTTGGTATGCATTTCATTTATTTTGCTTATGTATTTTGGACGTGAGAGTGTTTTACACAGACAGACAGACAGACGGACAGACAGACGGACATTGCTCAATCGACTTAGAATTTCATAAGGATCAATAATATATATACTTTGTTGGGTCTCAGATGAATATTTCTCAATGTTACACACGGAATGACGAACGTATATATACCCTCTTTCACCACTTGTGGTGGTGGAGGGTATAAAACAGTATTCATGGTAATTGTTCCGAAAACTTGAAATAATATTTAGAGTAGCAGTCATGCATACTTTTATACAAAAACACATGAATCACAGCTTGGTTCTACTAAATTAAAACCTGAATGGTTGTAATTAATATTTTGAAAAAAATCTGAAAGAACCAAAAGAACAAAAAAATTGTATTCTGTTATTTTCGAAAGTTAGTATATGTAAAATATTAAAGGCGACTTCCAAAGGTAATATCAAAAAAATCATTTAAATCGATCCAGCGTGTATCGAAATTTTCTATAGCGTAATGTTTGACAACAAATCATTCAGAAATCTTCATAATTACAGTTAATATGTATTTACAATTTATTTATATTTTAACAACTATGTATTGTATGAACATGATGATTAGTTACATTGAAAAATATCAAAAAAAAAAAAAAAAAAGACCAGGAGAGAATTCAATGAATTCTATTTATTGAGAAATCTTTCTGTATTGGGGTTGATTAAGTATTTAATAAATTTGGCAGGAATTCCTGGGAATTATAGAAATTTTTTATCAATTACTGGAAATGAAAAAACACAAATTTTTGTCCATCATTCGAGTTATTAAACATAATCATAAGATAATGGTTATAAATATCGTGACCAGTCAATGATTTTGATCCATATGTTCTTGGGCTCTGTAATGACAAGGATAAGCGGAGTCCATCTTACGTATCTGATACGGTAAGTATTTGCTTAAAATGCTTTGTAATATCGTTAAACAGTGCAATTTCAGATGTTAAAATTATGATTTCTAAAACGTAAATACCCGGATTTTTCGCGATCCCGTCATTTATATGTGGGTTTATTTATGATATGTCCTGTTTCAGTAAAATATTTATTTGACTTTATAAACGGTCAAAAAAACGGAATTTATACATATGTATTTGATCTGTAGCACTTTCGTTAAGCTAAAAATCCTTCAAAAAAAATCATTAATTTAAGAACTAGTTCTTGAATCATTAAAAATTAGAGTGACAATTTATTGTAATAAAACAAAAACATGGAAGTGGACATTTTTCGAAATTCAACAATTTAACCATGAAGGAGAATATATAATCGTAAATGTCATTAAAATTTGTTACGAAAATATGATTATCGATTTTCGTTTTTTGTTAAACATCGATAGTTCTCGATCATTCATACCCTTATGATTTTACAGCAAAAACAATTTAGACGTATGTACAATTTATTGTTTTTTTAAATATTTTTTAAATAACATGAAGTGGCGCTTACGTCTTTATTCGTTTCAACAAATTAATTAATGTTAGTCTTTTAAGGTCAAACACGTTAATTTGAATTTTTGTACACGAATATAATATGACCAAAATAAAATATTTCAATATTAAGTTGTTTTTTAATAAAATCGTAAGGGCGTAACTGCCTTAACATTAAATAGTAGTTAGCCATCTTGACATCGAAAAAGACGTAAGCGACATAAATACCCGTTATCTTGGAAATAGTATATGAAATAAAATAAATGCAATGTATAGGTAAGTAACAGCGCATACATACTCAATTTCACGGTAATATTTATAATGCAGCCAAGGATATTTAAAAAAAGCCTTCCTCTGTACAGTTTGGTTTTTGGTGGTTACGTCATTTTGGCTGTTATGACTCGATATATACATAGATTCAAATTATCAAAGTTTTGGGTTGTTATATTTTCATATTCTCTTCAAAATGAACAAAAATCTAGGTTGGCTACCGTTATCGCTAAGCTGTTATTACCAAAATAACTGCAGTTACCGAACCAAAATACCCTTGCCGCTAAAATTCCGTTACCGAAATAATCCAAATTTTCGTTACCTTTTAAAAAATAAAAAACGGGATTATAATTTGAAAGCGGGATAAAAAATTTAGGTGGGATGATCCTATATTAAAATTGTAAACATTGCGTTTATATTAATACAGGCAAATGATTTTTTTCTCAGTTAACGTATAAGTAATATTGATCAGTCACAACAAGTATACTCAATAATAATTATTAAAAAGCTGGAGTTCTTACAAGAAAAACTTCACAGCCACCATGAAGTCAAGAAATTGAAATTAGTATTTAGAAATAACAAATTAAAATTTAGAAAAACCAACTAATAGTGAGAATATACAAAAATGAAAATGAGATATCTAATTTAATAATGTGAAATAGAAATTCCAACTCAGAAAAGTTAATATTGAGAAAAACCAAATTGAAATCCAACTTCACATTGAGAAAATACAAATTGAAATTAAGAATTAAATTATTTGTTACTAGCTTGACCCGGTGCGCTTCGCTACCCCAGTCGTAGTAAAAATCGGTTCAGCCGTTTAGTAATTATTGTTTAAGAATTAAAAGTACCAATTTTACCAGTTTTACCCTCTGTTTATCCCATTCTGGCAAAAGTATTGAAAAAGTTATAGCCTATTGCCGCTTCCAAGTAAGGATCTATATACGTTCTAAATTTCAATAAAATCGATTTAGCCATTTAGGCGTGATGTTCAAACAAACCAACAAATAAACAAACTTACAAAGACCTTTATATATTTATATGGATTTCTCATTATCAATTTTTATTTTCTGAATATCCAATAGGGACTTTATTCAGTTTGGACTGATGTTAAATCACTATGGACGGATATAGCGTTCAACAACACGTGCAAATGATAAAATTGTTTTATCAAAATGAGTGTTCTATTTGGACAACGTTTCGCGCTTCTCCCATGTTACGCGATGAGTCCCATTTCAGGATTAGTGAGCCCGACTAACAATATTGTTGAATTGGGGAAGATACAAATCCACATGAGATCCAAGAGCCTCCAATACATCCCGAAAAATTCATTGTTTGGTGTGGATGAGAACGACGTTGGTCAGACCGTCAACTGCGAGTGCTATTGGTCGATGACTACCAACTTCTTTTGGCCTGAATTGGATGACACAAACGACATGTGGTTTCAACAGTACGGCGCTACTTGCCACACAGCTCATGTAACATTGGACATCTGTACGATTTGCATGATGTTATATTCCATACATAACGGAAATAGGTCTTTCAAACGTATGAAAAACTTCGATGATATCTTACACACACTTCGTTTTATTAAAATTTAAATATATGAAACGCTTAACGAAAGACTCTTTAATTTCGATTTCTCAATTTCAATTGACTTTTACTCAATATGAAATTGGATTTCTTAGTTTCAATTTGTTTTTTCTCAATATTAATTTGCTATTCTGATTTTCAATTCTCATTAGATTATTTTGCCAGATATCTAGAATAGAATCATGTGCAAAGAAGATATTTCAATCAAAGTAGAACAATAAGAAAATTAGTAGCCCAATTCACAATCTTGTGCAAATGGTCTTGCATCAATGCTATTATTTGTCAAATTAAAAGTGGAAAATAAGTTAGAATTATTTGCATATGTGTTTAAGCTTAAAGTTTTCAGAGATCTTCGCGTCCTCGTTGGAATGTTTATGCAGACCCCAATTTGAGAACCGTTGTTATAAAGGCTAATCCCAAATTTTCACAGGATATGAATTAAATAAAATTTGTTTATTGAATTATAATGTACATATGATAGACTTATTTATGAAATAGCACATCAGGCAATGAATTGTTTAATCAATATCATTCAATATATGCAGAAATATCTCTCTTATCATGTCGCTATGTCGAGCACCAGCAACAGTCTATTCTGGACTAACATAATTTTCAAGTAAGGTCCAATGATGACTTCATCCCAAAATCCGCACAAAACAGTAAAACGTTGTGAAATATTAAGCAAGTTCCTCACCGAACATCACAATTTTAGAGTTGTTTTAAAAATGACCAAATTTCATTCTAAATATTTAAAAATTCAACCAATTCCGGTTTCTTTTTAAAATAAATAAAGTACTTATACGATATATGCATGTACCTACGTAAGAATTTAGCTGTATAAGTATTACATATTAGGTGTTTATTGCCACTGTGTTATTTGTGAACAACTTTTAAATTAGATTAATTTAGATTAACAGCGACAGCCTACGTAATTAAAAATACATATATACAAGAAAATTATAAATCTAATCAATATTAGAGCATAAAACGATTAACAAACTCATTAAAACGATTAACAAACTTGTATTGTAGAATAGTTTTGCTCAACACTGTATGTTAAATCTGAGAGACGGACATACAATTTAATATGTATGCAAATTGTATGCAGTGACAGTAAGATAAGATTATGTTTAACATTTAAAAGACATTACACATAAATAGTACACAGATACATACATACCTATACATATGACAATATTCATACTCGTACTAACATACATACATACATACATATGTATGTACCTATAAAATATTTATTTAAACAAGAAACATTTTTGAAATATTTTAGATAACTACGCGTACATTGTGAGTCTGTTTCGTTTTTCAAACAATTTTGCTTGGTGGGGGTTTCCTATGACGCTTTAGACACTTTTAGCCATGAATATTTTAAAAGCGTTTAATATGAGAGATATTAAATAAATAAACGAACGAACGAATGAACAAGCTAGCGAGCGAGCGAGCAGCTAGCGAAAAAAATGAATCATTAACAAACAATTTCAAAATCCGTTGTAATAAAAAAACACACCTGAATAATTTTTAGCAGCTGCTTAAAGAATTAACGCAGAGTTTTATGTTCCCTCTATCTGTCTGTTTGTTTGTTGTTTGTGGTTGTTGTAATTTGAAATTCCTCTAGAGTTTTAGCTGTTAGTAGTTAGTTTTGTATCTGGTCAAAATAAAAGCGCTTTTCCAGCATTCTTTTGTTGTTGTTCGTTTTGTAGTCTTCTGTGAGATTTTCATCAAAGAAGAAAAGTTTCTTTTTTTATGACTTTATTTATTTCATTCTTTCGTTTACAGTTGCAACATTTCCGCTGGAATTTAATTTTTTCCTTCGTCTTCTTCATTCATGCTACCATTAATTTGCATATAAAGTGCGTTGTAAAGTGTTTTGGTGTATTTTGTATTTTATATTTTTTGTTTATACCCTCCACTAGCAAAAGTGCTGAATGAGGGTATATATACTTACATAAGTTTGTAATTCCAAGTGTAACATTGTGAAATATTCATCTAAGCCCAAACAAAGTACATATTTTCTTGATCCTTATGAAATTCTAAGTCGATATTCGTCTGTATGTGTGTCTCTGTAAAATACTTTCACTTCCAAAATACACAAATAAAATTGTGTAGTGGATTTCAAAAGAAATGTTTATCATTGTCCTAAGCAGTTGGATAATGAAAAGTATCAATATCGCTACAATCGGGCCAGAGTTAAGGACCTAAATGTGAGACAACGTCCAATAAAAGTTGATATTTTATATATTTTTTAAAGTATATTGCAGATAATATCATGACATTTTGAACACGTTCTTTCTATGATAAAATAAGAAACTTTGATGAAAATAGTAGGAATCGGTCTGTGATTTATCCAAGTCTACATACAAATTTATTTGCGAAATATGTCAAATGCCCATAAAATTGCAATACAAAATTCAGGAAAAATAAGTTTCATCACATCGATAGCTCTAGAATTCGAATATAGTAGATGTCCGTTAAGATCATTGTAGAAGGTTCACGAAAGATGGTGTGTGTATAAATAGTGGCAGAGGTTGCATTCGTCAATGAGTCTAATTTGAAGCATCGTTAAGTAAAGACATCGACTGCATTGCCAGTGTATATTTGTATATTATAAAGTGTGTGTATTTCTGCGAATTTATAAACGTGTATAAAAACACTGGGTGACAGTATTAAACTGTTGTTGTTGTACATTTTAAATAAATAAAGAGTTGGTACAATTTTAAACTACTAAACTGCTTTTATTTGCAATCAAAAGTATCCGGTTTATTTAAAGGAAATAAACCAACGTTTTCAAAAGGTAAACACGTAGCAATATACAAAATGATATACAAGGTTTCAAAATACCAGGTTTTACAACATTTACACAGGTTAGTTAAGTTAAGGATCAACATACAGGAATATTTATCTATTTCCTTCCATCTGAACGTGTGTTATATTCATAAATTTTTGTTGGTCCATTCGGCACAGCCATATATACCAAATATTTTTTTCAGTGTACTTTGGTTTTCCGGCAACAATTTTTAAAATTTACCTTTTATCGTTATAAACGTTATTTTGTTTGTGTGTGATTACTTTTTTGTTTTTTATAAAACAGTGCTTTTGTCCAATTTAGTTACAAACATTCATTCAAAATTTGTTGTTTCAGTTTCTATATTGTTTACAGGCTTGCCTGATTTGCGAACTTGTCTTCAAAGTTGAAGATTTTAAAGTTTTTTGGAGGGCTTGAAAGGGATAGTGCATTTAAAATAATGTTGTGCTAGTGATAATGACAATAATTTAACCTTAATCCATGTTCTTAGGATGAAATTTGGATGAAAATAATTTGCATTACAGTTGGATTTCCAGTTAACATATATTAAAGATATTGAAAATTTTTAGATCCAAATAAGTATTTGTAAGACCTAGGCCGAAGTAAAGCTCATTTGGGTTCAGTATCAGGACCCGTTGCGATTTAAAGAAGGAGTTTATTATTCCCTAATCATACAGTGGAATTTCAAGTGTGTTCGTTGTATCTTTATTGTAGTTGTTTCAGCTTCGCCTAAAGTTGTTGTACGGAAGTTGAACCCTATGAACATGCATACCAAAAAATGGATAGTTTCCACCGCTATAAAATTCCGTATATGGAGTCTCGACAGATAAACCGCAATTCTCAATTTTTTTTTTTTGGTGTCAGTGTGAGTTCTATCATCCATCTTTTATTAACAATGAGATACAGCTAGAATAATTAACATTCCTAGTTCCACGTAATTGGAAAGATTATTAAAGACTGGATGCGGATTGAAATTGATTTTGATAGAATTCAATGCCATACGGAATTTTCAATCCAATATCCTGAAATCTCGTTATTATGCTAAACTTTTTAATTTTAAAGATTAAACAGAAGAATTGAGAGAACGTTTTAAGAGATTCATAGCATACACTTGGAATGAAAAGTAATTTTAATAAATTCATGAAAAATTTCAGGAAACTTTCGCAATGTGATAATACAGAATTTTATGTCAGAGTTAATTGGGGTATTTTAGATTCCGTTTGGGAACAGCTAAAAAGTTTATCTGGTAATCCTATTCGTTGATTCCCTTCCGTCCTTTACGAATCTACAAACACACAAATACTAGCAGAACACATTCACACACTAACGGATACTTTGAGTTTTCACATAATTTTCCCATTTTTCTTTTAGAAGTTTTTCAAAAGCATACTTTTCTTTTGTAAATGTTACACTCACACATTTATTTAGATTTAGATGTTACTATTTATGCACTACATTCTAGTTAACAGTAGTAAAATTTGTAACAAAAATACTCTTTGTAGGTAAATTTATCTATAGGTATGGGGATGTATCTCCAAATTACAAAAAAAAAAAAAAAAAAACAGCACAAAAATGATGGTAGTAAATGCTGTTTATTTTACATTTTCTCACATAACTTTGTTTTAAAAAACATTTTACGTATGTACGAATATTTGACTGTGTCCGTCCGCGATTGTTGTGTTTTTTAAGTATGACTGAACAATTGTACGAATGTGTGGCATGCTGCTTGCTACTTTTTTTGTTGCATTTCCTGCAATCTCATCTTCTATATACTTTTTCGTAGTTAAAGTTACTTTTTTATTGTTTTTTTTTTTTAGCTGTATGCACCTGTGAATGTGTGTTTTCACGTTTGTTTCTTGTTCAACAATGAAAATAATGTAATTTTAGTTTATTTCGTTCTCATTTTAATCGTAAGCACATCTCCAGGTGGTAAAAGTTTATTTTCTTTTTATTGTTGTTCGTTCGTTTTTATTTGCGATAGCGCAGCATTACGATTTGAACAACTTGTTTCAGAAGCATGGATTTGATTATTTTAGATCCTTTTTTATTGCTCTGGCTTGTCAGTTATTTTGTTTAGCACTTTATGCTGATTTTAAAAGTGTTTTCTTACATATTAAGCCATCTTTTGAAAAAATATCTTAATTTTAAGTTAAAAATTGGTTACAGTATTTTAAGGCTGCGGTAAAGTTGTGTCAATTGTTTTAAAAGTCCTAGTTTCATTACAAGTGGAAATAGGGTATATTAATTAACGGTCCTAAATGCTTTAAATGTTGATCATTTATCACTGCATTTTATTAATTTAAAAATCAACTAAATTCGCTTAGGTTAGTTCAGCCACAGAGTTTCGAAATGGTGTACAGAACCACATCATAGAAAGTGTCTGTAATTCCGAGAAACTTCTCTCCAAGTATGTTTATAACAGCAGAAATGCCAAAGGACTTCAGTTTAAAAGATTATTTCTTGTTTTTAGCTATCCAAACTATCAAACTAAACAATAATAAGTAGATAAGAAGTAGATCAACGCATTACGGCATTTTTAAAATTTTAAATTTGTTTTAATAATAATACAATTGTGCCAACTATGGCTTACAATCTACTCACTAATTACTACTACTACATCAATTCATTTAAAGTAGTCGACACCTTTTCCCATATTTCTGGCAACGTATATTTTCAGCACCAAAAGAACTGCTCATCGTTCCAAGAACGAATCAAGCCAATTTTGGATACTATTGTTAACAAGTGTACACAGTGGTTTAGAAACGTTTTTTTGGAAAAAATTCATATCTAAGAAAACATAAAAAGATCGAGCAAAATTAAAAAAATAAATCTACAAACCTAAATATCTCTTAAACTAATTAAGATAACCTACACATGTATGCGTATTTTTTCTAGGTCTTCTCAAAGACTATTTATATCATTCGGATCATAAATGGATTTTTGGCGATTTGTTTAAGAAATTTGAGACCCAAACCAACTTTGAGAGGCAACTCACTGGCGCCCATTAGCGCTAGGCAGCTGAACACACCTTAATCCAATCGAAAACAGCTCAGCTCCAACCGTGCGAAATTTCGTAACAATATATCCAATAGTTACCGAAATATCGAATTATTAAAAAAAAAAAAAACGTTTCTAAACCACTGTGCGATGCATGATCTGGACTATTACGCAGGTTAGGCAAAACATCCCAACCTCTTCTTTCTAAATAGTTTTTAGCAGATATTGAAACATGTGGCGAGAGTTGTCATGATGAAATATTACGGTTTCATATATGGCCGCATAATCTAAGCGCTATAACCGAATCAGTTGCGATCGGTACAGGTTCCCTTATGATGGTCTGGTCAGATTTCAGCAACTCATATTTGGTCCCACCAAATTCATATAGGGCATTACCTTAGCGCCATCCAAATTCCCTGCAGCTTGCAAAGGTTTTGAAATTGCTGTTTGAGTAGCTCCCAATGATTTTGCAAGCTTTTGTTGATTCATGCTCTTCAAACTTTTATTATTTGCCTGGGAGATCTTTGTCTGCCGTATCAAAATTAGCAGTTCTGAACAGCACAAACCATCTCTCGCACGTTGAAGCAGATGAAACACATTCACCATAAGCTTCGGTGAGCAATCGGAGTGCTTCAACGGCACTATTTTTATACCCTTCACATTCGAGAGAAGGAAAATTTGTGAAATTTGTCATTCCGTTTCTAATTTCCACAATATAATTTTCCGACCCTATAAAGTATATATATTCTGATTCCTTATAGATAGCAGAGTCGATTTAGCCATGTCCGTCTATCTGTCTGTTGAAATCGATTTTCTGAAGACCCCGGATATCTTCGGGATCCAAATCCTCAATAATTCTGTTAGACATGCTTTCGAAAAGTTTCCTATTTAAAATCAGCAAAATCTGTCCATAAATAACGGAGATATGAGCAAAAATCCGAGACAACCTCTATTTTTGGCGTATTTTTTATCTATATCTCGATTACTAAGTCATAAATATAGACAATATGGATATCTAATGATAGATATTTCAAAGTCCATTGCAATGATGTATATAAGGCTACACAAAGTTGGATCTACAATGGGTAAAAATCGGGAAAAATATTTTTTAACCCGAATTTTTTTCACAAAAAACATTCTTTTGTCATAAATATTTTTCATAATAAATTAAAAAAAAAAATAAAAATTTTAAATTGAAAAAAACGTTTAAAAAACTATTTTGAAAAAAAAAAAATTTAAAAAAAATTTTTTTGAATTTATAAGATTCAGCACAGCCGAATATAGCTCTCTTACTTGTTTAATTTAAAGAAGTAAAGCAAAACTTCCCGCATACGACAATTTGTTGGCACAAAATTCGGTATTTTCAAAGCAAATAAAAACTTTGTTGTTTACACTTTAATGTTCAATAACAAAGTAGGAATATATGAATGACAGATATCCCATTGTAAATCCCTCATTTTTAAGTCATACATCCAATAGCTAGATAGAAAAATAGGTCGTAGGTCTTTGGGCAATGTGTGGATACATTATTAAGGAGTGAGATCGTAAAATTCTTAACACACGTTTTTCATTAAAACTTTTAACCCAAGTATTATTTGATTTTGTTTTTTGCTTAAGTTAACTTTGTAAAACATGTCAGTTATAATGATTAATGTCAATTATATTAATTTGTTCTTAATCTGATTAAAATGAGTGACCAGCAAAAAGTGCGTACAAAAATTATTAAATATTTTCAACAAAACCCAACTTGGTCCTACAAAAAGTTGGCCAAGCATCCAAAGGTCTGCCGTCAAACTGTTTCCAATGTTATTAAACAGTAACGGGAGAACTTGTCCGTTGATAGAAAACCTGGTTCAGGTAGAAGGAATGGTCCACATGATGTTTCTAAAGCCAAAAAAAATAGAAAGCATTTTCAAAAGAGCTCCCAACACATCCGGTAGGAAAGCATCCCGGTTAGCTCAGTGCTCGGACTATTTGGTACGAAAAGTTAAAGCTTACGCAGGTTTAAAAATGTACAAGGCTCAAAAAGTTCCTGACAGGAACGATGCTAAACATTTAGGGGCCAAAAACAGAGCACGGAAATTGAAGTCAAGTTTTATAAAAAAATATTCTTGCTGCATTATGGATGACGAAACGTATGTTCTGGCAAATTCCTGGTCAAAAATTTTATGTTGCTGATGCTCGAGGGATTGTTGAAGAAAAGTTTAGTACCCAAAAGCAGACAAAATTTCCAAAAAAATTTCTTGGTATGGAAAGCAATTTGCAGTTGCGACAAAAGAAGCCAATCATTTATTACAACGGACTCTATAAATACCGAAATTTACATTAAGGAATGTTTACAAAAAAGGCTGCTTCCATTCATAAGACTTCATAATGTTTCCACTTATTTTTGGCCTGACTTGGCGTACTGTCACTATGGTAAACAAGACCTTGTGTGGTACAAGAACAATAATGTGGTATTTCTACCAAGAGAGGCAAATCCTCAAAACTGCCCGGAGCTAAGGCCAGTGGAGAGATATTGGGCTCTTATTAAAAGAGAATTGAAGAGCACAAAAAAGGTGTCCAAAAGTGTGCTAGATTTTAAACGGAGATATATATGCAACCTGTTCGAACAAAGTGACATAAAGCACTATAAAAACCATAATGGAAGGGTTTTCGACTGATAGATTAGTGGTTTCGTTTTTATTAACATATATGTATGTTAAGAATTTTTCGATATCAGTCCTTATTTGTGAACAAATACCCAAAAAGTAATCAAAATTATGTGAAAAATCACTCAATCGCAAATAATATCCCATCTAATAAGTACCCAAATCGGATCTGAATAATATAACAATTAAAAATCATGTTGTCGGAACTAATTATACATTCTGATTTTATTTACAGCCAGCCTTCTTGTATTTATACCCTACACCACCATAGTGGGGAGGGTATAATGGATTTGTGCAGATGTTTGTAACGCCCAAAAATATTAGTCTAACACCCACCTTAAAGTATACCGATCGACTCAGAATCACTTTCTGAGTCGATTAAACGATGTCCGTCCGTCCGTCCGTCTGGCTGGTTGGCTGGTTGTCTATGTAAACCTTGTCCGCAGAGTACAGGTCGCAATATTGAAGATATTTCGATAAAATTTGGTATATATAATTTTTTCTGCCCAAGGACCAAGCCTATTGAAACTGACTGAAATCGGTTCATTATTTCACCTAGCCCCCATATAAATGTCCTCCCGAAATTGGACTTTATTGGTCATAAATGTTTAATTTATATATGTATCTACACAAGCTTTTCTCCAAATAAGTTTTGTATATACAGAATTCATGTCACCAAATTTTCTTATGATCGGTCCATAATTAGTCATAGCTCCCATATAAGGCCTGCTTCCGATAATCACTTTAACGAGCATAAATCTCCTACAAATGTTGGTATACACATAAAATTCAACATAAATAACTTTCATATAAACATTAATCACGTGACCAAATTTCGTGGTGATCGGTCCATAATTTGTCATAGCTCCCATATAAGGCCCACTTCCGAAAATCGCTCACGAACATAAATTATTGAAATTTTGAAAGAAAAATGTTTTTGCTCATTTAATTAGTGTAGGGTATTATCTGGTCGGGCTTGACCGACCATACTTTCTTACTTTTTTTCTTATAGGTATGTCGTATAGCGACTCCGCTTAGTTAATTTTTTCTGCAAGGGCTTTCTCCTCTAGAAGGGTTTTTGACTTAATCCAATATATACAAAATGCTCCTACCGATTCAGAATGGTTAAAAATAATCTATAATAGCGTTATATTTTGATTATTTCGGTAAATTTATTTTAACGTCACTTTAAAGATAACGGTGATTTCGGCATCACTTAAACTATTAATCAAATTTACAAAAAGTTAACTTTGGTTCAAATTGGGGTTTTCCATTATAGAATTTTGGACGATTATTCGTGAAGTGACCAAGTTTCTAGCCAATTGTATGATTTAATTATATTCACCAATTTTTTCGGTTGTTGTAAAAAAAAGTCGATTAAACGATGTCCGTCCGTCCGTCTGTCCGTCCGTCTGGCTGGCTGGCTAGTTGTCCATGTAAACCTTGTGCGCAGAGTACAGGTCGCAATCTTGAAGATATTTCGATAAAATTTGGTACATATCATTTTTTCTGCCCAATGACCAAGCCTATTGAAACTGGCTGAAATCGGTTCATTATTTCACCTAGCCCCCATATAAATGCCTCCCGAAATTGGACTTTATTGGTCATAAATGTTTAATTTATATATGTATCTACACAAGCTTTTCTCCAAATAAGTTTTATATATACAGAATTCATGTCACCAAATTTTCTTATGATCGGTCCATAATTAGTCATAGCTCCCATATAAGGCCTGCTACCGATAATCACTTTAACGAGCATAAATCTCTTAAAAATGTTGGTATACACATAAAATCCAACATAAATAACTTTCATACAGACATTAATCACACCACTTAATTTCATGGTGATCGGTCCATAATTGGTCATAGCTCCCATATAAGGCCCACTTCCAAAAATCGTTCACGAATATAAATTATTGAAATTTTGAAAGAAAAATGTTTTTGCTCATTTACTTAGTGTAGGGTATTATATGGTCGGGCTTGACCGACCATACTTTCTTACTTGTTTTTTATATGTAGTTTGAAGTCTCTCTCAAAAATAAAACGTCAAACTACATATTAAAAAAAAAATTTTTCCGAACAAAAAATGTTTTAGAAACACATGGGTGAATTCAGCTTCAGTTTCTTTGAAATTCTCAGAAGTCAATCTAGTCACCTGATCAAGGTTTGAAAAGTATATACATATAAATTTACGATTGTAATCAGTATAAAATATCTTCTCTCTATATGGGACATTCTGCAGGACTACTTATCTGTCTTAATGGTCCGGGAAGCATAGGTTTGGCATAGTATTACTATATTTATAACGTGATCAAATATGTGTTATGTTCTAAAGATAGTTCATAGATTTGGTGCTAAAAGAGATGGTGATGGATTCGTCAATCTATAAGCCTTACACTTTATGATGGGTTGGCTATACTATGTATACCAAAAATTCTATATGGAGTGCAAATCACACTTAACTTGTTGTTATCATTCCCAATTTCTTGGCTTGGTACGTTTTTCAGATGGAGATTAATAGATCAGTGGACTGCATCGGATTAAACGTAATTTTCGTAACCGAAGTATAGTCGAAGGTTCGTTGCAATATTAATTAATGAAAACAACATCGGTAGTTCACAAGGACGTGTTGTTATCAT
This sequence comes from Calliphora vomitoria, assembly GCA_942486065.2. Taxonomy (NCBI): domain Eukaryota; kingdom Metazoa; phylum Arthropoda; class Insecta; order Diptera; family Calliphoridae; genus Calliphora; species Calliphora vomitoria. The sequence continues at coordinate 78,954,925 of OW818031.2, forward strand.
TCCCAATTTCTTGGCTTGGTACGTTTTTCAGATGGAGATTAATAGATCAGTGGACTGCATCGGATTAAACGTAATTTTCGTAACCGAAGTATAGTCGAAGGTTCGTTGCAATATTAATTAATGAAAACAACATCGGTAGTTCACAAGGACGTACATTGGAATGAGCTTTCCAGACCTTACACTACCTATTGCTCAGCAAAAACTGCAGCTAATAAAGAATTACTTGTTAGTTAATTTTGTTCGCGATTTAGGTCTCGCTTACAAATGTACTTACCGTAGTCTGTAAAATGTGTAGTTAAAAAACCGTGGTATTTCAAACACATCATTGTGTGGGACTCGCCAATTGTTTTCTGAGTTTGAAAGCCTAGATGTGAACTCACTGCTCCATGTACGAATTATTTTATCGTAAGTTACGTAAACAATAAAGAATCGTTTTGCAGTCATACACACTACTTAGAAAGCTGTGCTAAATACAAAAGTTCATTACTAACCACTCATTACAAAGTAATGTATGTAGTTACTAGTTGCTATTTTTTGGTGGGTGGTTCCAACTGGATCTAAACTCGTTGATGTGTCCTAAACTCTTACAGAATTGGCGCATGACTGAAGATTTGATTTATTAGAAATGATTTAAATATTTCAGATAAGCAACAAAATACCGCTAGTAAAAAAATATAATTTAATGCTCCTACTGGTTTCTGTATAATTTAAATACAAGAAATAATTAATATTCATAATTATGGTCAGTTCGTGCAACAATCTTATAAATAAAATATAAAGAGTTAGCTGTAGTTTTTTTTTATATTATTTTTTCGTAATTAGTTTTTATTTCGAAAATAAAAAAAAATAAGAAATTTCTTTGTTTTTAAGTTGTTTTTTTTGTCTATTGCGGCCATAAAAAACTCGCGCAATCAAAATTCACACTGTTAATTACTGAAGTGTAAAGGAAATTTAAACATTTTACATGTAAATTAAGACAAGATATGAAAACCAGTAAAAACTAAACAAAACATATAAATCAGGGGTGAATAGCAATAATTCATTAATTTAAATTAAAAACAAAATTTTCAAAAAAAAACTCTGAATGTTGTAGAAACAGACGAAACATTTTTCTATAAAAATTCATAATTGTTTGTATCTAATATGTTTACTACCAGTTTCTATACTCCGTGTGAGTACTTTGAGTAAAATAATGTTAAATTTGCACGGAATATAAAAATTGGTAGTTAGTTTAAATTTACTCTAAAATGTAATTGAGTTAAATGAATATGAAAATAGAAATAAAATTGATTAAAATAGATACTAGTTTATGCAAATATTAAATTTGGTCAATTCGCAAGGTCTCTTATCATGTCATATTGTCATAATGTCCTAATATTTCAAATGGTTTTTATTGCTTTTCAAGCAAAAAATGTTCTAAAATAATACTACTTTCTATGCTATGTTTATTGTGTTATCGTAACGAACCAGCAGAGACCAACGCCGAATGCCTAAGAGTCGGTTAAGCTGTGCCGCCGAGTCGTGATATATTAGGGCATTATGACAATATGACTGTTAAGAGACCTTGTGAATTGACCAATTGTTTAAAAACATTTCTAATTGAAATATATAGATAGTACGCAGAGGAACCTACTAAGGATTTTATCTTGAGAAGGTTTTAAACCCATCTGTTGTGCAAATAACGTCTCGTGTGTTCAGAGGAAAATATCCAAACTTTTTATAAGCAATGGGAAGGGAAGCTCTCAACATATCATATAACAGGGTCAGAATGAGTGAATGTAAATCCGAACTCGCAAATGACAAGCAAAAAGTCAAGTACCTAGGATTAGTACATGATTGGAGGCCATCCTGTAAGGTCCACATTAATAGCAGAGTGGAAAAACGTCAATAATATGGGATTTCTGCACAAGAGTCTCGAAGTGGGGGATAAGCTATACCGGCTCGATAGTATGATGGACATCTTTGGTTAATATAAAACCTTTTAAAAAAGTACAGAGACTGTGCTGCATAGACTTGTGTGATGCAATAAGAACCACATCGACGAAAGCAATTGAGAATATATTTTATCAATACTACCGATCGAAAAACAGGTGAAATATGAAGCAGCCCTGGGAGCAACTACGTTGATGGTAATGGAAGAATGGATAACAACTGACCAAACATCAAAATATAATAATAATCTTACCAAAAGACTATTTTCAAAATATGCTACATCGCACAGTGGTTTAGAAACGTTTCTTGTTTTTTTTTTAAATAATTCGGAATCTCCGGTACTATTGGAGATATCGTAACGAAAATTCACAAGGTTGGATCAGAAGAAAACATAAGATAATTTATGAGATCTTCATTTTGCGACTGTCTGAAACACTTTATTGTATTAAGAAACAGTATGTGTTTAAAATCTAAATTTCTCATTTCCTGTGCCTCTTCCGTTTGTTCACCTAGCTCACCTCACGACCATGCCGAAGAACTTTGTGCACAGTAGGAGTTAGTTTTCTCCATTCATACAAGTACCGTATAAGGTTAAATGTGTTCATGGCATAGGATTTAAATTAATCTCCATTTATATTATATTTACTATTTATTGGTGACAGTAAAACAAGACATCTTCGAAGAAGTTCCTCATTAAATCAAGTTATTGTCGATGTTATATCGTAATTTTGGAAAAATCTTCTTGTCGTATTCCTATCATTTGTACTGACATTTCCAATAAGTGATTTGTCTATATTTAAGCCAATCTTCTCTTTAAAATTTTCTTGAATTCCCTACTTTTCCTTGGCTCTCATTTTCATGAGTTCTTTGTCATTTCTAACCCTTTTTCTTTTGGTTTCCAGGTATGCTTCTGTATTTTAAATCATAAGCATGTATTCTAAAAAGCTTATCCGTGCATGTAGAGGAGATATACCGAATTGAAGTACCTCCTTCTTAATTGATGTCGTACTCGGGGTATCCTCATAAATTTTCATTTTCTGAATGAAAACATTCCGCATAAAAATCATTTCTTCACGGAATTCGTTTACGTTTTTGCATTACATACTTTTTCATCAATCATCGTTAGTTAAAGCTCGAAGTGTATGTTTACGATGCATCGTAAAAAACAAAATGCTTAACAGAAGAAAAAAATCTAAGTTTACTTAATGTAACAAACAATTTTAAATGTAACAAAACAAATTATTTCAAATGGTACAAATACCGATATATGTTTTTTGTTTTATTCTGAAAAGTACCATATTTGGAATACATGTTTTCCATAGCCATACATAATTTTAGTTTCTCCAGAATTTCGAAATTCTCTTTGGTTTGGTTTTTATATACATAATTATTATTAACGAAAATGCGTACAAACTATCCAAGATGGGATAATGTATGGATGCCATCACCCTCAAAAATGCCAAAACCTTTAAGAACTATCTTAAAGAATGGGTCATTAAAAGTGCATGTCAGTTACAGTCAGAACTCTACAGTCGGCTGATCGACCGACATTCTATGAGGAAAACCAATCCAGGAGAATTCAAAGATGATTCTGCACCTAAATATACCAACACTCAGAAGACTAGTTAATATGTTAACTGGACTACAGAAATGAAGTCTCATCTGGCTCGTATGGGTATACCTGTGATGAGCAGAACGAAATGCTGGAACACTTTTACCCAGGAATTAATTTGTGGCACAATTGTATCATTTTTGACACTATTACATTTTGAATGGCACTAGAGCACGGTCGATACTATTTAAAAATTTTGGCATATTTTTAAAATATCACGAATAAACTGAACATTTATTTTGAGTATTAATTTCAGATATTTAAAAAAACAGGTTTCTCAGAAACATTTGTACAATATAAATTTATTAAAATTTGCCATTGTTATCTATGACTTTTTCCCATCTTTCTGGCAACATATGGATTCCGCGCCAAAAGAACGAATCAAGCCAATATCGGATACTCTGTTTAAAAGTGAAGAGTATCACACAAAGAACGTTCTGCATCGATCGAAACAAGTAGTAGTCGGACGGGGCAAGGTGTAGACTATAAGGCGGATGAGGCAGAACTTTTCTACCACTTATTTCTAAATAGTTGTTAACAGGTATTTGCAACATGTGGCCCAGCGTTGTTATGAATATTAAAGAATATTAAAGTTTTATGTCAGGCCGCCTATTCTGGTCGTTTTTTTCCAATGCATCAACAAACGCATCAGTTGCATTCGGTACAGGTTCCTTTGTTGGTCTGGTCAGATTTCCACACCTCATAATAGAAGGGACCCTTTTGCTCTGACATGGATATTTGGCTTTGGTGTCGATTCGGCTATAAGACACCTATTTTAATTCCCTCATTTTTAAGCCATACATCCAATAAATTTTGCTATTAAATAAGAAATAAAGCTTCGTTACGTTCATTTTATATAACAAATTACACAAATTAGACCATTAAGTAAACAGAACTGGTAAAAGGTTTTGAAAAGTTAGCTCGAATTTCATTTTTATGGCCTCTTGAAGTTTGGCCATTTTTTACCATTTATATATGGGGCATTTCATGTCATGTTTGGTTCTCTTAAAATCGATGTCTTTCAAAAGATTGAAGAAATATCTATCTAAATAAGTTACATGGATGAGAAACAACACCTGCTTGGCCAAAATGTTAAATTTTGACCCCCTCTAACTTAGAAAGTTCTCGACCGATCTTGTTAAAACATTGTGTCTGAATTACTATCCAATAGAACTAACTATGGTGCAAATTTCATTTCATCGGAAGACATCGATTTTAAAGTTGGTTCACTTGACATGAAATGCCCCATATATAAATGGTAAAAAATGGCCCAACTTCAAGAGGCCATACAAATGAAATTCGAGCTAAGTTTTTAAAACCCTTAGGCAGTTCTGTTTACTTAATGGTCTACTTTCATTTCCCATTGGAATTGTTGAGGCTGGATTTTCTTGTTGCTCAGTGTTATTAAAATATTAACTTCCGAAATGCTTTTATTTAAAAATCTACACAAGAAAACTATAGACAACAACATAAACAAAAACCCGCTGTCACATTTCTTACTGGATAATTGTTACAAGTAAAAAAGGTTACTAGCAACAAATTGTAAAAAAAAAGTTATCTCTTTAATTTTTACGCTGTGGACATAGACACTTTTCCAGTAACAATTTGGAACAATTCGTTGAGAAACAAATATGAATTGGCGGACTCTCCAGCCTTGTATCAGATGACGCAGTATATCTCAATTAAAATATAAAATCCACTACTTTTCAACATAATTGGTCAATTCACAAGGTCTCTTATCAGTCATATTGTCATAATGTCCTAATATATCACGACTCGGCGGCTCGGCTTAACCGACTCTTAGGCATTCGGCTTTGGTCTTTGCTGGTTCGTTACGATAACATAATAAACATAGCATAGAAAGTAATATTATTTTAGGACATTTTTTGCTTGAAAAGCAATAAAAACCATTGTGAAATATTAGGACATTATGAGAATATGTCATGATAAAAGACCTTGTGAATTGACCAATTATATATAAAAGGTGTCAAAAAGGTATCCAAATTCTGTTTATTTTCTAAATAGTTATAATGGCACTATTGGCTCCAATTTGGCATGCTTTAGAAATCAATATGGCGCTAAATGGATATTTTAAAATCCCATCACTGTTTGGTTCTATGCCAAACTTGTAATATCTTAAGCTACGTACACACGGTTGTCAGATTGTCAGAAACATGCTCTGAAAATGGTTAACACAACCATAAGAACTTATGTTGAAACATATGGTTGTTAACCATTTATTGAACATTTTCTGACAACTTTGTAAGAATATGACAACCGTGTATACGTAGCTTTAGGAATATTAATTATAAAACACCAAGAAACTGTATTGAGGGGACTATATTTTTAAGCTAGTGTATGTATAAACGAAACATTCATTTTCATTTTCTAGGATATCGTGATACAGTAATACTTTTTTACACAGTAGTCTTTGAACACTGTAAGGTTGGAAAGAAATCTTCTTTAAGGTAGAGGATGAGCGATGCTTCCCCCTTGCAGAAATTTTATTTTATTGCGAGTACCTACCTAAAAACCAGGTTTATGTGAGTTCTGTTTCGTTTCAGTATTAGCAAATTTACAATTGATTCATTTCCATATACTACTATGGGCACAGTTAAATTAATTTAATATTTCTAAGACTATTGTAACACACAATACAAACGATTTTAGTTGAAAGTACGAAAGCTATAAAACTTCTATCGAACGTTTATGAATGTTGTAGGGTACAAAACTGTTTTAAAAGATAAAAATACGAAAATGTGTTAAACTTTAGTTAATTGTTTGTTAAATGAATATTCACATTTTCAGTGTGTGTATCTATCTACATATGTATATTTGTGTATGTTGGACTTGTTTGTTGTAAAAAGTGTTGATGATGGTTTTGTTTTTGTTGGTTGTCGTTATGTAGTTGTTGTTATAACAACCAAAAACTATTTAAATTTTTGTGGTCATTTGTTATCTGTATGAGTTTGGCATTCTTCTTTCTTTTTTTTAACTTTTTTTTTTTTTTGGTATTTTACCAACCAACCTTATAATTAAAGAATTAAATAAACAAACGAAAAGAGTTTGTATACTATATTTTTTCTGGTAACAATTAATATGAATGAATGACCGGTATATGCTCGTAATGGAGTTTATATAATGGGAATTTTGTATGCAAATTTGGTTTGGTTGGCTGGTATCTTCTGAACTTAGGGTGTTGAGAAAAAAAAAACAATAATAAATATGTAAAACAAAATATGACTATTTAAATTATGATCACATTTGAGGTCAAAACATTTTATTTATTGATTTATGGTTATTACTACTTTTTTGTTGGGTTTGAAATTAATTCAGTTTGACGCTGATTTTAGATAAAGAAATGTAATTAGTATAATTAAAATGTTCAGCTTTTTTTCATAAAAGAATTATTTTATTTTGCATTTACAAGCAATGAAGAAAATAAAAAAATTAATAAATTAAAACAGCATAGTGGGTGAGTGGCAAAGGGTACCAGGCATAGTGTCAGTTAGAGATGAAGTTTAATTGTCACAAATGATGGGATTGTATTAGTAAACATATTATTTATGTTGTCTCCCCTCAATTTTTAAAGTGCTACACAGACAAAACAGATTCGTGATAGCAACCGAATTTGTTGCCAATAGAATGATTCTACCTTAGGGACCAAATTTTACAGTTGTGGCTAAACAATTTTGGAAGGACTAACGAAAGTTAGGTTGCTTCAACCGAAATTCATCATTATCAACTGACTTTCTCTTGATAAAATTCTATGTGTGCAACCGAATCATTCGATTGGCCACAAATTCGGTTGCTATCACGAATCTGTTTTCTCTGTGTAATTATCAACTGTACTATATTACTACTTCTACAACGAACTAGTTCGCTGTTGCTGCTAAAATTGTATCATTTGCACTACATTTCAACAGCGTTTACAGTATAAAAAATAGTCAAATATTCCTCAGATTTCTATTAAATTCTATTAACCAATTTGATGACCACATGTAATGCTGAAGGTTGCCGTTGTTATTTTGTTAATGACGATGCAAAAAATAGAAAAATTGAGAGTAAACTCTCATGCAATTCTTAATAACAAATAGAGAGCAGCGGAATTCCTGAACCAGACTCGATGTTGTATATACATCAGTTGCTTGGCTATCAGTATATATACGAATATCCTGTTCTCTTTTCAGCTGATACCTCAGCACATTTTAGATTTACCTTCATCTGAAGTTTCTGGAGAAGAAGCGCCTAGAAGTGATCCGAACTATATACTAGCTTGACCAATGCTTACATATGGCGATTGCGCTAAGCATAAATACCGTGTTCAATGCCGATTTCCTGGCCATAAGATCCACCACCAAGACTGAATGAGTGTCACGGTGCATTCAGTCCATCGATCGGGTATGTACGATCATGAATGATAGACATGATTGATTCCAATCTACCAATGAGCGTCCTATAAAAATGTAAATCCTGGAGGAACTTCTGCAGCTGCGTCGAAAGTTCTTCTGAGACCAGTCGCTTGTCAGCTACATCCAAAAGAAGTATAGTAGGTAGATCACTATGTAGAAGTGCTCATGGACACACATCATCTGTTCCCTAATGGAAGAAGCATGTGAGGTTATCTACAGCCCTTTCAATATCCCTACTGTTACGTATCAAAGAGGTGAGGGAAGTAGCCCTTTTGTGATTAGCCACTATTCCTTTTGGACTTTCTCCTATTTAAAAAGGTGTTGCCATGTTAGATTTGTTTATTTTTATTGAAAATTCCAGATAACGATGGTCTGAAAAAGAACAGTCATCTGCTTGCACTAGCTAGCGTAATGTTCGACACTTCCTGTCTGAAACCATAAAAGGTTCTGATATGGAGTGTAGTATGTAGTATACAATCATTTCGTGCGTTCACATCTGAGCTACTCCAGATAGTGTGGTGAGTACTTGCAGCGGCTCCTATGATTACAGGAGTTCTGCTTGACTTAAAAATAATAAGTTTAGTGAAATGAAATAATTTTATGAATTTTTCGGATGTCATTTACCATAGAAACTAAAAAATTATAATATAGAGATTTTCCATGAACAAAAATATAAAATTTGAATTAATGTACAATTTTAATGGTTAAAGATATTATAACAAAATTTGGAAATAGTGTAGGTCCAAATGTCCTTAAATCAACGGAATTATAATTTTTGACATTTTTTATTATCAAATACCAAAATTCCGAAAACGGGGAAAATGTGTTCCAAAAACTGAGTTTTTTTAGAAACGTGCCTAATGTGACATTATTTACCACGTGATGATAAAATAACTCTGTACGTATATAAATAAGATATAGGGCTATGCAAACGTGGAGCTTTTTCGAGGATCGGTGCTTTTGCTTTTTATAGTTTTTTTACACAAACCTAAAATTTTTTTGATTAAGATTTTTGTCGAATAAAAATGTTATCCAAAATAATTTATTGATGTTCAGTTATCAACCCGGCATAATAGAATTAAAAACTGAAATGTTAAACAAAACTGTAGAAAGTTAAAGAATCTTTATTTAAATCCATTTAGAAACTTAATTACACTCAATCCAAATTGAAATATGTACTCTGTATTAAAATAAAAATGTATATTTTATTCATGAAGACTCTCAGAAAACACCCATAAAAATATAATACATTAATTAAACCAACTTTAACAACCCCTATATACCTACCTATAAACCGTCTAAACCGCTTAAAGTTTTTCTACTTCATTATTAAGGAGTTAGAGCAGTAAAATATAAATATTTCATATAGTTGACATTTTCAAAAGGACACGAGTGCATTAGAATAAATAAATTTTCATAGTATCTAAATTTCACAATCAGTATATACAAGTGCATGATTTAGTAGTAAAAGTTATTTTACTTCTCGTGCGTGTGTGTGAGTGTGTGTGTGAATATGTTTTTATTTAAAAAAAAATATAATTTGAACAAATTTAAACAAGTGCAGTTTGTGTGTTTATTTTACGGTTCAACGATTATTAATACTCGTTGCAGAGATACACAGTCTGAACTACATACTTTTACTCGTAAAATGTTGTAGTGAAAAAGGCCAAAATTAAAAAACAAAAATAAAAACAAATAAATTTTGAACTTAGACAACAAAAACACCAACTACTACTAATGTTTTGAAAATGAAAAACCAAAAGAAAACAACAACAATATAAAAGTTTATATTTGTGTTTTGAATTTTGTTGCCATGTACTCCAATCACTCTCTAGTAGTAGAGTATATATCTGTATATTTAGTACATGTTGAATGGTGTAACTAGCTAGAATGGAAACTTTCAACCACTGTGGTTGCTACCACCCAAATATTTTTATTCTGATTTGTGTATGTGTTCATTCCCAGCAGTTCTTGGTGACTGTCCCGAACTAATTATTTTACCTATCACTTAGGGTGACAACCAGTTACATAAGTAGTTACGTGGTTACTTGGCCCTGTCTGATAGCAGGTCCAAAGTAAGTTACCTTACCAGCTAACTAAGCTAACTTACTTAGAGCCCTTTAAGTGACAATGGTATTTTCGCTAGATTACACTACAAAGAGCACATACGTGTCAACTGACCCATAAATATATAAATTTGAGTCAGCCAGTGATCAGAGATTAATGAGAATTACGGTCTAAAAGGGATATATTGACTACTTGCTTAACTGCTGGGTTGTTATATACTTATGTTGTGTGTGTGTAGTCGTTATTATAAATATTTTATTTGTTGTTTCAAAAACACAGACATTAGGGAATCTTAAAACAAAATAAAGCTACATAATAAAAAGAGCAACGAATAAATGGTGGGGCACCAGTATTCGTTCATAATTTTCTTTTCATAGTTGTCCTGGCAGTATTTCATGGCTTTATACTACGTTGTTTTTTGATTAATCTTTTAATTTAGAGGAATGTGGGTGGAATCAGAATGACACTTAATATAAAACTGCACCACTGAAAATATGAGTCAAATCGAAGAATGATAACATCAGCTCTGAAATTTGATTTAAAAAAAAAAAAAGTCGGAATTATATATTTGGATGTGTCTCAGCTCTGATTATACATAGAGAAAACAGATTCGTGATAGCAACCGAATTGGTTGCCAATCGAATGATTCTACCTTAGTGGCCGAATTTTACAGTTGTGGCTACGAAATTTTAGAAGGGGTAACAAAAGTTTTGATGGCTTCAATCGAAATTCTTCTTTACCAACTCGCTTTCTGTCGATAGAACCGTAAGATTGGAATCTTAGAAACTAAAATTGTCAACATCATAAAAAAACTAAAAATTCTATGTGTGCAACTGAATCATTCGATTGGAAACAAATTCGGATGCTACTACGAATCTGTTTTCTCTGTGTATGGATAGGTACAATGTATTTAAGTTATTTTATTTTATGCGATATCGTGTTAGAAATATATTTTTTTGCAGAATATAATTTATTTCAAATGTGTTAAAATTGTATCTAATATACACATAAGGACTTAAGTCTTCATACATACACGAAATTACAGATTATCGCAAATAAAAGAGTGCTAGGAAAACATTTATTAATAAAAAAACATTTAATTACATTTTTATTAATGTACCAAAACAAAAATTTTCATTATCCTAAAAAAATAACGAAAAATACAGATTAAACAAAAAATAACGATAGACAAAAATGTTCATACAGAACAAGAAGATTATTTAACTTTTAATAAAATTAATAGTTTGTTGGTCCACCGTTAGCATCAATCACTGCCTGCAGACGTCTCGGCATCGATGCGACCAGATTTTGGGTCATATCAGGGGTAATTTCTGACCAGCACTTCTGTAATTCTTCTTTTAGCATTTCCCTGTTGGTAACATTAACATGAGCAATTTTTCGCTTTAAAATATCCCATGAGTGCTCAATAGGGTTAAGATCTGGGGATTGGGGAGGCGATTTCAGCTGCCTTGGTGCATAATACAGGAGCCAATCTCTCACAATATTCGCTGTATGCTTGGGATCGTTGTCTTGTTGGAAAATCCAACTCTGACCAAGACCCAACATATCAACTGATGGCTGCAAATTGCATTCTAAAAGGTGTTTATAGTAGTATCGATCCATAATACCATCAATAAACACTAACCGGCCAACCCCAGATGCTGCTATGGCGCCCCAAGCCATTACGTTGCCACCACCATGTTTCACTGTAGGAATAACATTCTTAGGATCAAGTGCTGTATTCTTTTTACGCCAAACTTTTCCACGCCCGTCAATTCCGAACAAGTTAAACTTGCTTTCGTCCGTAAATAATACCTTCTTCCAGAAATCAATGTCTTTGTTAATGTGCATTTTTGCAAATTCAAGGCGAAGTATTCTATTCCTTTCAGATATCAAAGGTTTTCTACGGGGAACTCTGCTTGCATACCCATGAGATCGTAACGCCCTTTGAATGGTTTTTGGATGAACTTTCTTAGTAGTTGTATTTTCGATCATTTCTGCTAATTTGGGCCCTGATATTCTCGGATTTTTTGACACTTCTCTTAAAACAAGACTGACATCTCGTCTGGAAAGTTTCTTTGGTCGTCCTGGTCTTATTTTCTACGGAACCGGTATTTTTATACTTTTTAACTATGCACTGAACCGTAGCAAATGGTACATTAAAAAGTTTGCTAATTACGCGATAGGATTTTCCGTTTTTGTGCTCCTGAACAATAAGATTTTTTACGTCGATGCTAATTTCTTTACGCGAACTCATCTTGACACTTAATAAATACTTATTTGAACAATAAAATGCTAAAAAAAATAACTCAACAATTACATTGCCTACTAGGATTGCAAAAAAATAGGGTACTTGAGTAGCAACAGTTTCTAAATTATGATTAAAACAGAAGAGATTTCATTGTATGAACACTTTTGTCTTTCTATATTTTAAATTTCTTTCGTATTTACCGTTATATTCTTAAGATATTAAAAATTTTTGTTTTGGCACATTTATTAAAATGTAATTAAATATTTTTGGTATAATACAGTTTTTCCTAATACTCTTTGATTCGCGGTTATCTGAAATTTCGGGTATGTATGAAAACTTAAGTCCTTAAGTGTATAAGAATTCTGTTGAGCTCGAGGCCATTTATTTGATAAATGTCATCTACATATATTATTTTTGATATCCGTCAGATATCATTATTAAGAAAATCAGTTACAATTGTACATGAATAAGGAGACGTCACATCATATTTACAATTATTATTGTAATCATGCAAAGGCTCTAAGACCACTTTTTTAGAAATTGAGATTTGATTACAAGGAAAAAAGCACTTATCTCGTTTTTTTTTTTTTCGTTGTTTTGTAGTAATGAGCAAAAGCGCTTAGTCCAATTTATCTCAAGACAAAGCTCTAAAGTCATGTGTCCACTAGCAAGTCATTTGCTGAAGTGTTTCCACTCTTCCACGCTTGCGAAAGTCTGCTTCCAGAAGTAGTTGGTAAAAGTTATTACGACGTACTTTCCGCAAGAAATTGCAGACGTGTTTCCACACAATCTAAGTACAGCTTGCAGTAGAGTTTGCTTTTTACGAATGACAGTATAAAAATTTCTTGTGGCAAAATAAGATTGGCAGCTGCCATCGTAGCATATTTAATTAAAAAGAAACAGCAAATTATAAAAAAGAAACAAAAAACTCTTTTAACAAGAGCCCAATATCTCTCCACTGGCCTTAGCTCCTGGCAGTTTGGAAAATTAACCTCTCTTGGTACAAATACCACATTATTGTTCTTTTACCACTCAAGACCTTTCTTACCATATTGACAGGGTCCAAATCAGGCTAAAAATAAGTGGACACACTAAGAAGTCTTATCGTAAATTTCGGTATTTATTGAGCCCTTTGTAACAAATGTTTGGCTTTTTTGCCGCAACTGCATATTGCTTGCCATACTAAGAACTTTTTGGGAAATTTTATCTGCTTTTGGGTCCTTAACTTTTCTTCAACATTCCCTCGACCCGGAATCTGCGAAAAATCTGCCAGAACATACGTTTACTCATTCATTATGCAGCTGGAATATTTTTTTTATAAAATTTGACTTCAATATCCGTGCTCTGTCTTTGGCCTCTAAATTTTTAACTTTTTGAGCCTTGTATGTTTTTTTTTTTTTTTTTGGCTTAATAAACATTATGTGAACCATTATTTCTACCTGAACCAGATTTTCTATCAACGGACAAGTTCTCCCGGTACTGTTGAATAACATTGCAAAAGTTTGATAGCAGACCTTTGATTGTTTGGCCAACTTTTTGTAGGACCAAGTTGGGTTTTGTTGAAAATATTCAATAATTTTAGTACGCACTTATTTCTGGTCACTCATTTTAATCCGATTAACATCAAATGAACATAATTGACATTAAACATAATAACTGACATGCATCACAAAGGTAACTTGATATAAAAAAAATCAAATAATACTTGGGTTAAAAGTTTTAATGAAAAACGTGTGTTAAGAATTTTTCGATCTAAGTCCTTATATATTTATGTACCATAGAGTCATATTCCGCAAAGAAATTTTTATGGGGACTAGGTGAAATCATATACCGTTTCTTACCATTTTCACTAACGTTCCTTTGTTGTATGAACTACGTGTGCAAAATTGCATGGTATTATCTGAAATATATTTAAACAGAATAGCAAATAGTTTGTGTAAAATATCAGTTTTGATATTTGTCTCACATTCTAGTACATAACTTTTGATATATATAGAAGTGAACCTAATATGTTATATCCAATTATTATTCTAATTTGAGTTGAACTTTAATCTCTATATTAACATTAATAATAAATACTATAATTTCGGTGGTGGAAATTTGACAACTTTTATGGAAAACTTTAAAACTATTTTTTATATTGTGCATAACTAGAGACAAGAACATTTTAAACCACTTATTTTCAAACCATAAAGCAAATGCTTAATTTTCTTTAGCGATCTTGAATCAGAGAATTTTGATGATTGATTTAAAAAAATATTTAAAAATAAATGGTTACCTTTCTTTTTTTAATTTTTCCCTCTTTCTTTTCTATTAACCATTTTCCTTTTAGAAGAAATTCTGTATCAGCTGAAATATATTTAAAGAATATACTAAAATATGTTGACAAAAATCTATAGGTTGTATCACATTTTGATTCATGACTACTGATTTTCAATACCAAATTTCTTAGAAAAATGGTTAACGTTTTAGTGTAAATTTTGTTAATTTTGGTTGTGTATTTTGGATGTGAGCGTGCTTTACATATACAGTCGGACAATCATGCAGACCACAGTCGGGCATTTCTATACGGCTCGTCTGATCAGGATAAAATTTGATTGATCTTTAGAAGTAGAAATGTCTGAGTACAGTTCATATTCCACTAAATGACTGGCTTATAAATCCCTAAACGTACGAAATACCGGGTTTTTAATGAGTTTGGCAAATTGTTGTACTCGACAATACCTACCAGAAAAATAGTAACACTTCGAAAATATATCAGAATGCTTTGCATGAAATTTAAAACATCAATCTTTTATTTTTCGAAAATTTAACATTGACCTCAGAGGGGCACGGCTTAGAGTTTAACAAAATTTTCAGTATGTATGTTTTATGCTAATTAATACAATAATAATAAAAAACGCCAAGGTTATGTTCCACGGGCAGCCACTTGTTAAGCAGCTTACTTGGTTCCATTCAAAACTGATTCCATTGTGATACCCAAGAGGTGAACAGAAGGGTATTTATAATACGTCCGTTGTCTCCTAGGTGAACCAACCAGATTGTCTGATGGAGGAGTGGATTCGTCTTAGAATTATCCTTGATAGCTCTTCTTCCGAAGATACGTTCCCTCAAGTTTGTCAGAGCCGGGCATTGGCAGAATAGGTGGGACACAGTCTCCTGACGGAATTCCATAAGTAGATTCGTATATGGGCCAAGTCTACCCCGCTATAGCGCAGGTGGTTTGATTGGTACATTTGTTCTGTGCAGTTTTATATAGTCTCTGCTGTACAAACATCTTGTATTTTGCAAGGGAAATACCAGAAAAGGGATCGGTCGCCTCCTCATCCATCATCGCACCCCTTTTAGCCAATTCAGTATCTTAGAATGGCCAAGGTCCTTACTAGACCACGAACAGCCAGCATTCAGAATTGAGAGCCTATTGTATCACCACCAAATCAACTGGTAACCAGTTTCCAAAAATAAAAAGAGTGCTATAGAGGAGGTAGACCTTAGAGCAAATCACACGCATTCTTATGCTCTTACTATTTAGTAGTCGTTGTCCACTCAACGAGACAACTACGAAAGCGCATGAGCATGGGTGTATGACTTTTTCTTCATTTTTTCAGTTTTTGTATTTGTCTCCCTACAAGAAATAGATGACCGAAACTAATACACACAAAAGATGTTTACTAACACATTTGCACACATTTTATATATGACCGAACATATGACTGTCATTGTTGATGGAAATATCCATCATCGTTGACCAATGTATGTTGCAGAGTTGCATTTTTTACATTTTTGGCGTTAAAAAGTAAATCCCCGATAAGTTTTCATTTATTTGTACTTATTTGTGTGAAGAGTGTTAAAAAGTTAAAGATAAGTTATTGTAAATACAAAAAAAAAAGTGAAAAAAATAAATATTTTCGAAGAAGAGGGATTGGGTAAGTGGACAAAATAGTTTACAACAATAGACACATACATATAACTTTATTTTTTTATTAATTACAGCACATTTGATGATAAAGCCGATCAAGAACTATTTCAAGTCGATGTACGCCCTCAGAAGCCAATAAAATGAACTTTTAACAGAAAAGCCCATGAAATCTTTCTTTTCGAAAGCAGTTTTAATAAGTATTTTTTTTTTATTTAATATTATTAGTTTTATTTAATATAAAGAAATTAATTGAAATAAATCGTGTTTTATTTCAACTATATGTCCGTCAACAGTGACGACTATATCCATCAAGTTTGATTAGTCAACTGTGATCGGTATATCCATCAACTTTTACTGGTCAACTGTGACTAATATTTATATCATCGTTGACTAGTAAACAACATTAGAGTAAGCAGTTCAGATATATGTTCAGTGGACGACAAAATGCTTAAATTAGAGAAGGATGGAAAATCACACGTACGCAAAAGTTTCCATCACTTTTTTCATATTGGCCTTAAGAAAATGATAGAAACTTTGTTCTACGCGATGACGGATATTTCTATCAACAATGCCAGTCATATGTCCGGTAAAATGACCGTCACTGTTCTTGTAGGGCTGTTTGTAGGTGCACTGAACAAAATAAAGAATTGAATGTGTTGGTGAGAGTAAGTGTATTGGTGAGAGAATTTACTTTTGCGCACCTCTGCTTTAGAGCTTCGCAATAGCCCTTAGAACTCGTTAAACGGCCTTCCGGTGAGTAGCATTTTCCACACTAGTACTATATAAAATAAGATGGGTTTAACAACTGCATTGCAGATCCAAATGATACCAATCGCCCTCTGACAAGAGTATATGGCCACAAAGGCTTTGTTAATCCTGCTTGAATGTTCAGATTCCAGGATAATCTTTTATCTATAATGATACCAAGGTACTTTGCATTATGCCTGATCTCAAGACTAATTGTGTTCAGTCTAGGTGGTCTAAAGTCATCGATCTTGTACCTCCTAGTGAAGAGAACCAGTTCCGACTTTGGGGGGTACACACTAAGTACACTCGAAACACTCCACTCACTCAGTGTACAACTAGATATTGTATCCAGAAATTTATCAGATATTAATACCGCAACATCATCAGCATACGCGACTGTTTTAATCCTTCTGCTATCCATTTTGAGCAGCAGGGTATTCATAGCCATATTCCACAGAAATGGTGATGGTACACTTCCCTGCGAGGTTCCACGATTGGTCTTCAGAACGCCAAAAGTATTGTAGAACTTGTAGATGAAATATTTGCTCTCACTTTAAAAGTTGATCTAAAACATAAACTGAATTTTATTAAGATGTTTGGCCTGTGACTAATTTAAAATCAAATTTAAAATCTCGGTTTTGGAAGTTTCGTAAAAAAACGTAATTCACTGCTGATATAAAAAAAATTAATTTATATTATTGTAAGAAATACTTTATTTTTGGAACACCCTAAATTACATGCTGCACTTGTTTGTTTTAAATATTTTATTGCCGGTTTTTGCTGCAACTACTAATTCTGTTGTTTTTCTTACCAATAATTTAAGCCCATTTAAAAACTAGGGGGAAACCCACCACAAATCGCATTAGACCCACAAGTCAACAACGGCTCTTTTAAATAAAGTTCATTAAAAACAAAGTTACAGAAACACCAACAAAAACCATGTTACAAGGTCTCGCTCCTTCTCTTTAATTTAACAGAAATAGTAGACAGCCAGACAGACATTCATTCGAACAAATTTAAATGTTTTTATTTCTATTGTTTTTATTTTTTTATACAAATTACAGTTTTACATACAACAAAACATGATTATTGTTTGAATTTCGTATTTTGAATTTTTGTATTGTAATATTTACATATACAATACAAGTTGGTATGAGTTGTGTGTGGGGGGTTTTCCACACACTGTTTTTTTGGGTGCAACGACACTATCAAACTGTAAACGGAAATTCACACGGAAATGATGCAGAAATGTTGAATAAAAACAAGTAAATTCTTTACCACGTTTTTACAACATTTTCAAATAAAAAACCTCATAGAGACCCGTGCAAGTGCAGCAAATACGTTGTGGTTGGTGTAGGAGAATGTTTTTTGTTTTCTTTTTTTTTATTACAGACAGTTTGACTCAATCATAAATATTTTTATTACTACCTTTTTTGTTTCCAATCATAATTTATAACAGTAAAATTTTAAGGTCTTCTTATTATTTTTGTGAGGCACAAAATAATAAAATATGAACTCATATTGTATAAAAAAAATCGACATTTTTAGTACAATGATTTTGTTAGTAAAATTTCTTTAGTTCATAAAAGGTGTTGGAGGTTCGTTGGATATATTTGACCAATTTGTGTTTGTATCGTGTGAGAAATAGACTATTTTGGTATCATCAAAATAAATATATATTTATCTCCATATTTGTAATGCGGTAAGTATGTAGTTGTCTTCAATGGCATCAAATAATCGGTTTAAAATAATGACACCACCGATTAAAAAAAATTAAAGTACTTTCATGTATGTAGTAATTTTCCCCTTTAAATATTAAATTTAACATTACTACATACTTGTTATTTATACTACAGAGTTATTTTGAATGCATTTGCATTACACAAGTTTTTATTTCATTTAAATATTTTTAATGTTAAATGAAATTTCACTTTTTTTTTGTAAATTTACTAAACAAGTATAGTTTAAGTAAGTAAATGTATTAACGCATATATACATACACATTTCCACAAACACTTAAGTGTACATGTATATACGTACGAAATCAGATCAGCTTTCATTTAGCAAATACTTATGTAAAGAGTTAAAACAGATTTGGCTAATTAGTGGTTGTCAATCATTAAGGTCAAAGGCCTTGGCTATAAAAATCCAGACTGAATTTTAAACTTAACATTTTACAAATCAGAGGTAAATGCACTTTTGTTAATTACCCACAATTATTACTAACCATTTTAGCAAAAACTACGATTTTTTATTAAAGCAAAATTAAAAATTGGTCAAAGCAAAGGCAAGCATGAAGAAATGAAGAGAAATCGTAGCATAATATTGTTATTACTATGTTGGATACTGTTACCAATTCTCAATGATGTATCAATGTAAAATCAGAGATTCAAATTAATAACTTCAACTTAAGCTTAATTCAGAATTAAAAACTATTCCCAACATAATCAAATTCATTCAATATTTAAATGGTTAAATTGTTGTAAATTCATATTAAAGCCAAATGAATTATTTCGTTTGGTTCATTTGGCTTTAATCAATTTATTGAGCTTTTTTGTAAGTGATTTGAATTAAAGGAAACTTGATTAATTCAGTAAGGAATTAATTCTATAAAGAATAAATTTAATACGTTTGAAGCACTAAGGAATTGAGACTATTAATTAAAAAAACTTATTTGATTTTTAAAATTGACTCAAAAATTAATTCTTTCGAACCTTTGTGTACATTACTCAAAAACAATTGGTGAATTCACAAGGTCTCTTATCATGTCATATTCTCATAATGTCCTAATATTTCATAAATGCTTTTCAAGCAAAAAATGTCCTAAAATAATACTACTTTCTATGCTATGTTTATTGTGTTATCGTAACGAGCCAGCAGAGACCAACGCCGAATACCTAAGAGTCGATTAAGCCGAGCCGCTGAGTCATGATATATTAAGACATTATGACAATGTGACTGATAAGAGACCTTGTGAATTGACCAGATGTATATTTGGGCAGAATCAAATTGGAAATCAATCGTCAGTTCTAATTGTCTATTCACATGACAGTAGCGTGGGTATAGTCGAGTTTGAGTTTTTAAAACGGACCCAACATAGCATTGAGATTCTCAACTAGGGCACCTCGAGTAGTTAAAATTCTTAAACGTTTCACAATTGTTTGTGTGTTTCGTGTGAATATGCACATAATATATTCCTTAATATTAGTCCTTAATATACCTTGACTTATTTTCATTTAAAGGGTATGTCTTGAACGGTCTTATGTTCCGGAATCATACACATGCAACTTTTATAGGAAACGGAAGTACATACTATATATATTAAACATAGAGATTCTGACCTTTATTAGGTAATCTAAGATAGCAAATCGTGGTACTAAACAATGGAGTAAAAATTACTTTTTCCACAGGGTAAATATCTGAGAGTTATCATGGATTCAAAACTGTCTTCAAAACAACACTCTCAATCTATAGTGTCTATGCGCTGATATGCTCTGAATATAATTGTAGTCGATCGAATGCTATAAATAACATTTCGCGGACTCAACTGCGGAGTATAGTAACGCTGGTTACTGCTTGTTTGTATTGCACGTCAGGTTATTAAATATACGATATTATGATTTTTGCAGTTGTTGTTGCAGAAGGTTGCAGACTTTATCTGCCAAGGGGATAAAATATTATCGAAAGTCTGAGATGATAATAATCTTAAAAGAATTTAAAAAATAATGAAACCCTTAAATAAGTGGGTGATTGCGAATAAATATTTGACAATTTTGTAAGTCGTGCATTTCTTACCGTTATTGCGACCTTTTGCCACCTTGGAACAAGTCAAACCTCCAAAAATCAGATATTAAAACATTCAGCAGCACTTGGAATTCTGATATTGACTATTACATCAAAAATTAAAGTGAGAGTTTGTTGAAGCAACTAAATTTTTGGTATTTTTTACAGGAAACCATACGGTTTAATCTTTCCTAGGCCATGTCTGCTGATTAACCAAAAAAATTTGATAAATTTTGTTTTTAGAAAGTCTTCTGTTTAAAGATACAATGAAACCATAAATATTTTCATAAATAATCTTATGAATAGTTTACTTACCTTCTGTAATACAGAAGATCAAACTTAGCCTTCGTCCGTTTAGTTTATTCATTAAAAATTCATATTTATTTCCAATGTGAGTACAATATTTTTGTTTAAGTTCTTATTGTTTTATTATTTTTATTTTTTAAAAAATTTCAAACTAATTTAAATTTTTATGATCAACATAATCTTTTGTAGGTTGGAATCGCCGAATGTGCTTCGTTTTGGCTTCAATGACCGAATTATAGTTACCATAGCTGAAATCAAAGTTAACTTATAAATTGTAGAGATATTCGATTGCAACTCCTAATATTTAGTCATGAAATGTGAATACAATTCGATTGTAACTACCGAGTTTATTTATTTCAATTTAACCACATATAAATTGAATATGTTAACTAATTATACGATTGTAAAAACCTCAATTTGATTACAATAATCATTTTCCACTTGTGAATAAATAAAATCTATTTAATTTATACATTTTCGATCACTGCAATACAAATGTAATTGAGTTAATTAAATTTTCATTATTGCAATCGTTTTCCAACCGATCTGTTTTCTGTGTGTACTTAAATGTTTTCTTATTTTTTTATATCTTTTGGACTAGTTACTTGTATGTTATAACTTCCTTTTTATAAATGATATTACACTTTGCTTTAGGTATTGTATTTTGCTAAGTCGAAAGAGACAGGTGGACTGAAGCATGATGGCTCGGGTATCATGATACTTACATCGAATCTTGATTGAACATTAAATGCGATAATATGACCTGATACTTTGTCCTTCGGAATAATGCGATCTCAAACTACACTGATGGTAGAAATACGGAATTGGGCACTGGTAGGGAAAATTTCTCTGATGATATTGATCTTCGGATATCTCCCATACTGCCCAATACATGAACAGTTTTGCAGGAATCAAGGCTCTCAGTTTCAACGATATGATGGCAAATGTATACATTCCATAACACTGCTTGGATATCATAATATTGAGTTAAGTTGTTGGGTTCCAGGACATCCATGGCAATGATAATAGTAACCAATGTGCAGTAAACGGGTCGTCCTTGGAAAAATCTGGGGCACAGTTAAACTTACTGGCAACTGTATGATAGTAACTACATCGGAACGTTTAGCTATGGCAGAAGGAGTAGGAAGAACCAATGCAACACTGTATGACTGTCCCGTTTTATCATCCACAAATTTATTCATATAGTACCGTATTCCAATTAACCTAGAGTGTGGAAATTTTACCAATATAAGATGGCCGTTAATATTATAAGGTCACTTTTCGTTCTGTTTATCCAAAAATACAAATATAGTATTGATTGATAACGGGTTTTTCAACAATAACTTTTTTTCAATTGTGGCAACACCAACAACATGATAGTTTTGACATTTAGTTTTTTGACATATTTGTAGTATGTGCATTGGCAATTGTTACAATGAATTCAATTTCGCTCGAAAATCGCATTAAAGTAATTAAAATCCGCTATGAAAATTCCCGTAGATTCGCTCAATTCATTCAGGAACAACCCGCTGGTTTATCTGAAAAAAATAATTTTTCAGACGAAGCCCATTTTCACTTGTCAGAGTATGTCAACAAGCAAAATTGTCGCATTTGGGCTTCTGAAAAATCCTAGAGCGATTATTGAGAAGCCTTTGCATGCTTAAGGTGTCCGTGATGTGATTAACGAAATTGACCCGCCATCAAAAAAAAATCTCAAAATAGGATGAAAGATCGAAATCTGTCAGCGTGGTCGTGGTGAACATTTCCAAGATATCATTTTTCATTCATAATTGCCGAACTTTTTTCTTCGTAATACAATAAAAATTTGAATCATCTTCATCTAAATTTGTTGTTTTATTTTGTTTTAGAAAGCAAAGTTCTTGTTGAAAACCCTTTACTATTGGTTAAAATACTTGTTCATCAAACGTTGTTCTGGTAAGAATTCTTTGGATATAAGAAAAATGTAAGATTCAACTCAATCATATTAAGATCAATGAAAATGTGAATCTTACGATGAAGTGCTTGAAATTTGGAGAAAAAGCATATGACAACTAACTGGCATCAGGTTCAGTATTTTTTATTTAAAAGAAAGTAAAAATTGTTGTTCTGAAAATGGTTTTTTCAGTCGAAACAATATTAAATTTTATTGACTTCTGGTAATATTTGAAAAATGAACCCATGTATTATTCATAGAGAATTTTCGACAGCGGTCCCCTAATGGTTAGGGAAACAATCATAAATATTTTGGGGTTCCAGGTATGCTCTCAAATTGTTTTTTTTAAAGAACATCGATACAAAATTGTTTTTATCAGCAAGACAACCATACAATCCATATTTCCAGATCCAGTCCTGATTTGTGCAACATGGATTGTCTGTTATGGAATCGCCGGCACGTTCACAAGATCTATATGCTATGTTCAGAATATTATCAGTATGTTCGGAATATTTTCAGTATAATTCGATTTAAGAATTGAAGATGACAATTTGAGTGTTGGCATATAACGCGATTGGAATAAAAGGCTAAGGACACTAGAAACTTTCACAAATTCTATGCCTAATCGCATTTATAAAACAATAAATAAAAATACTCAATGTATCAACTGAAACAAAATTCAAGATACATTGTTTTTAATGTTTTGGTTTATGAATATTTAGAACTAACAGTAATCAAATGAGAGGAATGGTTTCTTATCTGAACAAGGTTTGAGCAATAAGTATTTGACGCAATAGTACCAATCAGTACTAGTTGTATTTTTGGATAAACAGAATGAAAAGTATGTGACCTTAGGACTCTTAATTACAATCAGTAACTACTGTTAAACAGCAGGAAGAAAATAGTCGACTGTATGGAACGGTTAAGCGCTTGATGAAGCATGTAAAATGTAGCTACCTCGTCAGAGTGGAAGTATTCCGTAAACTGGTTGAAATTCATGAGCAATATGCCAGTGAAATTTGATGGAGAAATAATCGAGACTACTGCTTGTAGTTATGACTGTTTTCAACTAAGAATTAACCCCACTTTATATGTACATATCTGATCATGTCGTATTTTTGTTTCGCAACGGAATGTTTGGTAAATGGAAACATATAATATTGGGTTAAAAAATATGTGAGGTGCATAATTAATATGCATATAGGACGTTGGATATAAATAAAATCGATTTCGATCAAATTTGTAGGTTTTAATCCTTTCTCCAGTTAGATTGTGTGTGTTGTTGTGTCTATTGACATCCTGCTGATTTTGGCCTGCTGACATTTGAATAATACGTTTGACGAAAAATCTATAACATATTCTATTACTTATCCCACATTATCAATACAAACAATGTACAAAATCAGAAAATATGTTTTCATCACTCCTCTTCATTGGGAAATATTTAATACTAAATTTGCATAATTACAAAAATAAAATCTTCGGAATAAAAACCGTTCATAATGTTGTTTCTGACGTTTTTTTTTTTTGTTCACAATTTGTTGTGTTTATGTTGATGATTTGTTGCCGTTTTTGTTGTAGATTTGTTGTGTTGATTAGTTTGGGAATCAGTATCGTGGGGAACGTGTTGATCATTGATCTTAATTTTTCTGTTTTATGTCGTTTACATGTTTGCTCTTGTTTCTTTATTTCGTTTCTGTTGCCGTTGTTTGTTTGTTTTTATTATTTTCTTTTTTACTCTTGTTATTAAATGTTTAATTTCATATTTAAATGGTCGGTCATAAATTGCAAGAATAAAAGTAGATCAAGTTGAAAGCAGGTTAATTAATGGTTTCACGTTAATGTTAAACGTTTCCACTTTTTTTTAGCTATTGTTTTGAATATTAGAATTATTAAATGAGTTCAGATGATTATGGTGAGATAATTAAATTGATCGCCATCTGTTTATCTGTAACATTATTTATTGTTGTCTGTAAAAACTTGCTAAAGAAAATCACACATGAGCACGCAGCTCAGTTTTACATATAATAAAATGTTAAATGATTAATATAAATTACTTACTTAGTTGTTTTTTAACAATGTGTCAATATTTTTTAGAGATAAAAAGATGTTTGTGTCAGGTACAGAGATAAGTTGTTTTTGTATCTTATTTTAGAAATTTAAGAATATATAACACTTTCATAGTAAAAATTAGGTTAAATAGGACTTGTTGTACATAGACAACAACAACGATGACTTGGGGGAGATTCTAGTTTAAAGATACGTTTACAGTGATAACTCCACTATGGAGTGAATTATATTTCATTATCTTTCGTATTTTTTCAATTTAAAATTTGGCTATCTTTTTTATTCTATTCCAGAGTCGAACAATT
Organism: Calliphora vomitoria; assembly: GCA_942486065.2. NCBI lineage: Eukaryota > Metazoa > Arthropoda > Insecta > Diptera > Calliphoridae > Calliphora > Calliphora vomitoria. Next base: position 78,980,259 of record OW818031.2, read on the forward strand.
TCTACTCCAGTGATTACATGCAAAACGCATGCAAAAAATTACTCCTTTTTCAAACGGGTAATACAATAACAAAATACATACAATACATTCTCATTAATTAGGTTTTTTGCAACAGACTTAGGTTTTTGGCTCTCAGTTACCTATATACACGCAGAAAAAATATATAGTTGTGCATGTTTACTGTAACCATTTCAACATTTTTAACAACATTATAGTCACAGTAACTATTTGTATGATTATGGTAACAATTATATGGTTAATTTACGATTCACATGATTGTATCAACCATATATATGGTTACAGTAAACAAGTATATGTTTGTGACAACCATCTCCGTTTAAAATCTACCACACTTTTGGACACCTTTTTTGTGCTCTTCAATTCTCTTTTAACAAGAGCCTAATATCTCTCCACTGGACTCAGCTCCAGGCAGTTTGTAGGAATTGCCTCTCTTGGTACAAATACCACATTATTGTTCTTTTATCACTCAAGACCTCTCTTACCATAGTGACAGGGTGCCAAATCAGGCCAAAAATAAGTGGACACACTAAGAAGTTTTATGAATGGAAGCATCCTTTTTTGTAAACATTCCTTGATGTAAATTTTGGTATTTATAGAGACCGTTGTAACAATTGTTTGGTTTTTTGCCGCAACTGCATATTGCTTGCCATACCAAGAACTTTTTGGGAAATTTTGTCTGCTTTTGGGTCTTAAACTTTTCTTCTACATTCCCTCGAGCATCAGCAACGTAAAAAAATTGAACCAGAAGCTGCGAAAAATTTTCCATACGTACATTTCGTCATCCATTATGCAGCAGGTATATTTTTTGTATAAAATTTGACTTCAATTTTCATGCTCTGTCTTTGGCCTCTAAATTTTTAGCAGAGTTCCTGTCAGTAACTTTTCTATGATTTAAAACCTTCATTGGCTTTAACTTTTCGTACCAAATAGTCCGAGTACTGACCTAACCGGGCTTCATTCCTACCGAAGGTGTTGGGAGCTCTTTTGAAAATACTTTCTATTTTTTTGGCTTTAGAAACATCATGTAGACCATTCCTTCTACCTGAACCTGGTTTTATATAAACGGACAGGTTCTCCCGATACTGTTTAATAACATTGGAAAAAGTTTGATAGCTGACTTTTGATTGTTTGGCCAACTTTTTGTAGGACCAAGTTGGGTTTTGTTGAAAATATTTAGTAATTTTAATATGCACTTTTTTCTGGTCACTCATTTTAATCAGATTAACAACAAATGAACATAATTGACATTAAACATTATAACTGACATGCTTTACAAAGGTAACTTGATCAAAAAAAATTATATAATACTTGGGTTAAAAGATTTAATGAAAAACGTGTGTTAAGAATTTTACAATCTCAGTCCTTAGAAATAATCTGGATGTTTCTTTACGTTAATAATAATAACTTATTTTGAAAAATTTATATTAAAATTATTATTTTACCGGGAATGGAAAACCCTAGTTCTGATACTTCATCTTGAGGTAGTTCTGGCACAGATATAAACAATTTTAATGCTAAACGTTTTACTTAACCTTTGTTAGGAGATGAAACAAGAATAAGAATATGAATTCGCTGCGTTATAATAAATGTTTTCTAAAAAGAGCAATTTTCCAAATAAATGACAAAATTGTAGAAATCAATTATATTTAAATGGATGAATTTTAAACCAAATTGTTCAAATACAATGTCACTGTCGGCGGTGGTCATGTTGACAAATGCATGTGAATGTGATTTGTTAAGAAGACGTGCAAAGATCGGAAGAAAAGAAACATAAAAAATAGAAAAAAAAAAACTATTTATGATTTACTTTTATTAATTTGTGCTTTCGAAACTAACTTCATTTGAAATGAAACGTGCACATTTTTGTGAAATAGAATCAAACGAAATCAACTTGAAGTCAGATTTCTATTAAATAAATGTTTTCTTCCGTAAAAATTAAATTCTTTTTCTGTGTTTTTGTTTAATGTTGTGACAGTTTTTTATGTTTATCATCTTAATTTAATTTTAGAGTTTTTTTGTTATAATTTAGATTTTATTATTTTAGACTTTTATGGTTATTAAATGAAATTCAAGTTTCTTTTTCTGTTTTATTGTCTTAAGAAGCGAGTCAGTCGGTTGATTATTGTGCAATTACAAGTAAACAAAAGCAAGTGGCACTCAATGGTTTGAAATTAAATGTTTCTACTTTAAGACTTTACTTTACAGTGGCTTTGATTGTGTGATACAAGAAGATACATTTTTGGTTTTAAGTTGTGTGATTTTTTCCCACTTGGTGGTTTTATTACTTACAGCAGCTTTTACTGGCTGACTACTACTGGATGTTCTTAAATTACTGTGTCGAGGTAAGAGTAAAAATTATGTGTAAATATTGTGGTAGAAAAAGAAAAAAGTGAAAATTATATTGTTTTGTGTGTTTTTGCCATGAATTGCACCTTTTAAAATGTTTTGCTATGATTTAGTTTCATTTATGTTTAGTTTTAAATTGTAGTTTGAATTGGAACTTAAAACACTTTCTTTTTTAATTGTTTGATAGTGTGTTATTTAGAAACTACTTGACAATTGTTTGAATGTAATTTAAGTACTGTATCTAGTAGGGTGGTTGCTTTTAACTTGGTTGCTTATTTATGAAAAGCACACAAAAAAAAATCGCTAAATATATTCTGAATGTTTGAGCCTATAATTCCTTAAATTGTGCCAATTATACATAAATTGATAACGACTGATAAGCGATTTCTTTTTATATTAGACTAATGGTAAATTATATATCGATGCTAGGTCCAATTACGGATGATCCCTCAGAATTTAGAAGAGCTTCTGCACTCTCACTTGGTTTCATCAAATGTTCCCATTGTTCCCCTATGTATCTAATCGTTTCATAGTTATTGATCCACATCGTTGCTCACGAGTTTATAATCTATTTTTACGCAGCTATCAAAAGGTCTAATCTAATATGTGAGCGTCCGGTGTCCAAAAAGTTTTTTATCTCACTTCGGATTGGTATTTAGAAATGTTGATGTAAAAGAGGCTCGTCCTCCTCTTCATTAAACCCACTTTTGCTGGAGTCACTGTTCGCTTACCACCACAATTTAACTGCGAAGATTGGTTCTAGATTAACTGAACCAAGTGTTCATTCCTATGTAATTAATTCGATTAAAAGGTCTCTACGCCCAGCGATCCAAAGGAATCTTTTGTGGAGTGCTTTAGTTCACTATAAAAAGGGTAAATCACATAGTTCATGTTCACAGGTTTTTGCAATCTACTGTCTCGAAAAAGCAATACCCAGATCCTACTAATCATATCTAAGACCATTAATCAGTTAATAATCCTATATCGATCGAAAATATATTCTGAGATTTTCCCATGGATAGTCTCATATGTCTCAGCCTAAATCACAAAGTATACAGAGGTGTTACGAGACAGAAGATAACCAAGTTTTATGCTTCTGTCTATCTATCAGAACTTACTTTTGTTTATATTTTTGCTACGTGTAACATATAGCGATTAACTTTATCATACACTAAATTAGGTACCTCTTTCTCATTCAATGGGAACTGCTCTAGAAAGCTGATTTTGGCATTTTCAAAATTGTCACCCCTGTATACTTTGTGGCCTAAATATGGTTCCCCATTGGTGAACTAACTCCGACTCAACCCAGGAATCTGACTTTTCTCTGGCATATTCATAACGGATACGTCGAGTTGAGCAAACAGTCGACCCATTTCCTGAAATTGACTAGGTCAATGTGAATTTATTGTGCCTGAATAGTTAGGTCATAACTGTAACATAGCCCATGATAAGTCCTGAGCGAAGTCTAACTATCCGACATCAAAATATATTTTGTACCACAACTGAATTTTGTAATGAGAATGAACCTTTGAATATGTGGACCAGATATAAAACTCCGCCACTCGGTTTTTTGGTCCATATATGTTCCAATGCCATCAAGTCCAGTTAGCCCACTGGTCACTGTAAGGATTTCGAACCACCTATTTAATACCTAAACCAAAAGAAAACAGTCTAGTACTCTGATATACAGTCTATTTTCAAATATTTTCTGAGTGCGTATCACATTGGTTGAGGTTCATTAAACAAGCGGCTAAAAATAGAAGAAGTTGTGGAAGGACAATGAAACTTGGCAAAATCAAAATAATCCGCCCACTTTTACGCCCACCTCCCATATAAAGTGAAAATTAAATTTTGACCTACGGCATTGTTTTTTGGCACATAGCATTTTTAAACACTCAGATTCATTTGTGTGAAATTTGAAAAATATCCGCCCACTTTTACGCCCACTTCCCATACAACTTGTATTGAAAAAGTGGCATAACTCCCTTGATTTTTAATGCATCAATTCAATTTTCACATAAAATAAATATTATAATTGTAGAATGGGTTTCTGAAAATATATACCTGATCCGCCCACTTTTACGCCCATCTCCCATAGAAAAAACATGAATAAGTAATTTAAGCATAGTCTTTTAATAAGTTTTTAACATCATTATCGTACTCCAATTTTTTGGATTTGTAGCTTTGAGCGAAATCTATTTATAAATGGGTCTGAAGACAATAAAAGATTATGCATTACGTCTTGATTAGTGGCTACACGTCCAATTCTTCGCGAATGATGTAATCTATAGGCTCTATAGTCTTCCTCGGACAGCACCTGATACAAATAATCAATTAATATGTATAAAATAAAAATGAAATCATTGAATAGAGACATACTATTGGCATAATAGCTTCTTGACTAGCATGTATATTTCATTATGTAATAATTTTAAACAGTAAAGATGGCAACAACCCCATGAATGAACGAAAATTCATGTTTTGTTACTTTATCACTTTATAGTTTTTACTCTGTTTTTTTTGGAAAGGAGCAGCAGAATTTTTTGTTAACTTTTAGCTGAGATTTTAAGCTGTAATCTGATATCTTTCGTTAAACAGCGCTCTACAGCCCTAAAAAGATGCAGTCCACTGAATTTGATGAACATTGAAATTTTGATGTTGTTTATATTTTGTTCTACGAAATTTTTTATATGAAACTTTTCTAACTTTTTTTAATGCAAATCTCATCTATGACAATTGTCATTTACGAAAATATACAACAAAGTCAAATGGTAAGTTTATTCCGATTGTAGCAAAAGACTGAATATTCAATAAATGTTCATGCCATTTTAAACAAGCGAACATATGTGAACTTCGAGCGTGTCTGTCCAAACAAATAATAAATATATCAGCCTAATATTATGGAATCATAATACTCAGATATCTGACAACCAAATACCAAAAAATCATCCAAATCGGCGAACATGAAAAAAGTGAATTTCGGCCACTCTTCAACCAATGTGCGTATGGTCCCCATCAAGCCACTCCACTTAATATTGGCTGTCACAGTGTGTCATATGTATAGGCCGTTTGCTTATATATAAAATTCGGTACCAACAATTACACAGTGATACAAAGTGTTCGAAACATTAGTGCAGGAGATTCTACTGACTGATATGAGCTTTACCTTTTAAGTATAAAAATATTTGTAAAAATCGGTTGGAAAATGGCTGAGTAACGATAGTTTAAAGTCGATGCTGAAAAATGCTGTCAGCTATATTTGTTTTAAAGGAAATAGACAACGCAATCATATGTGTGAAAAAAAACGAAGAACATGTTATCACAACGATTAATATAACTCATTTATTATAATCACCATCTAAAAAATATAAGTAATTCTGTCTATAACACATCAAAATATTTGTCGCAGAACCACATGAATATATATTCTGAGTCCTCATAAAATTCTAAGCTGATCTAGCTACGTCCGTCCGTCTGTCTGTTTGTAATTCCAAAATGTTTTAATTCTGCTCACTCTGCTACACGCAGAAAAAAAATATAGTTGGGCAATGTTACTGTAACCATTTCAACATTTTTAACAATATTATAGTCACAGTAACTATATATATGATTGTGGTAACAATAATATGGTTAATTTACGATTCACATGAATATTTCAACCATATATATGGTTACAGTAAACATGTATATGTTTGTGACAACCATTTATATGATGAATAATTTTATCATAATATGTTGTTGTCAGATTATGATATAAGAGCAACATTATATGGTAAATCCTTCATCATATAAATGGTTGTCACGTAGTAGCAACCGAATTTGTTGCCAATCGAATGATTCTGTTGCACACATAGATTTTTTCGGTTCCATCAACACAAAGTCAGTTGATAAAGATGAATTTCAGTTGCAGCAAACAAGCTTTTTGTAGCCACAACTGTAAAATTCGGTTACTAAGGTAGAATCATGCGATTGGCAACAAATTCGGTGGCTATCACGAATCTGTTTTCTCTGTGTAGACATACACACCTTTGAGCTTTTTTGAGTATAATCCTCTAACTACGCTCCCCACCGTACGACATGTGTCATAGGCATTTAGGCATTTCTTTAATACTTTCTGAGTATTTATTTTCCGTGATAATTTTATATCAAAGAAAGTCCCTTAAAAGTCTAAATTCGGCAAATTAAAACTTCCTGGTAAAGATCACTAATTCTGTCTTCGATGGGTTTATATGAAACCAGTTAGTTTTTGACCAGGAGAAGACATCACTTAGTGCATCCTGCATGATATCACTGATAGTGGAGAACAACATTCCTTTAATTAGAATCACAAATCATATGCATAGGCAACTATCTTCCTACCTTGAGACTCAATGATTTTGAAAATAGATTTTACCGCCATTAGCTATAAAAGAGTAGAAAGAACTCCTAATTGCGGTGTGCCTCTGATAACTCGTCTTCCGATCTTATCGCCCCCTAGGTTTAAGTTGGTAATCCTACTATCCAACAATGAAACTATCTAACTCAACAGGAAATCGTGAACCCTAAGTTGCACTAACGAATCCCTAAAAGCCTCTATCTATGTGTTATTAAAAGCTCCTTCTATGCAGCCAAAGTATATTGCCTATCATTCAGGCTGAGCTCTATACAACCCTCCACATCATGAAGCCACCATAGATTTACCCTTAAGATAGGCATGCTTATCGCTGCTAATGAAGTGGGTATCTTTATTGCTACTCAGATATCGATTTATCAGTCGTTCTAGTGTCTTCAAAAGGAAAGTTCTAAAATCCTTCGATTTCCATTGGCTGGTCTTTCCGGCTTTAGGTATGAAAACTAACTTAACCTCTATCCACCCCCCGTCAGCTATCTCCTAATGTGAAAGCTCTTAAAGATATCCGCCACTACCTTAATATGCCATAAAATTTTACTTCAACATTATTACAAACAAGTTCTATTGTTGTATTTTTTCTTCTCGAAAGTGGACGCATGGAAATTAAATCCACAACCACCCACAATGGACATACGATACGAATACTCACTTGTATAAATGGAAAAGTAGAAAACGGAGGAAAAAACGAATTACAATTTTTTCATGACCACTTCACATTTTCCTTTTCAAATTTGTAAACAGCAAAACTATTTTCCACAATTCACTTATACAAAAATGCATAAGAATAAATGAAAGAAAAGTACTTTTGCCGAGTACGAATGAGTAAATTTACAACTTCATTTCAGTCATTAAATATTCATGTTTTGTTGCAAAAACATTTTGTATTTTTGTGGTTAAAATAAAAAAATTAATTCATACAGTTTAAGATAAAGTTTTGTTGCATATTTATTTGTGCACTCTACAAAATACAATATGTTGGCAATGTTTTGCATTCTAGAATTTCCAACAGACGTCAAAAGTTCCCCTACATCTAGGGGAACATCCTAACTGTATTAAAAACCGCGTATTGCATAAAATCGTGTTTATCGTTATAGCGACATAGTTCCTGAATCAATTACAGCGATTAGTATAAATTTTCATCAACAAATAAATATATGTATCTCATTTATATAAAGATATGTTGTGGGCATGATTTAAAAAGCAGAGGTATAAAATATTATGAAAGAATGAATACATATCATCAAAACATCTATTAAATTGATATCTAAAATGAAGCTATAAATTCATTACTAGTTTCGGGAAGCATTAATATTGATCTAAGACTTTTAAAAGGCAATTTGAAAGTAAGAGCTGAAAATTTAGGTCTTGTAACTACATGGGTCTTTCAGCAAGACAACAACCTAAAGCACACCGCCAGAATTGGCTATTGTATAATCTGCCTAAGCAGTTAAATTCACTTCCGTGATCTGCAGACCTTAAGCCAATAGAGCATATGTGGGAAATTTTAGATTGGAATTTTGAAAAACGAAGAATTTCATCTAAGGACGAACTCCGAATCATCTTTAACGAAAGAGGCAACTGCGGTAATTGAGCTGAAAAAAGAGCGTTACCCATCAAGAACTTTTCTATTCAAAAAAGTCTAAAAACTCTCAAATTATTTTTAATTTTAAAAAAATTGGGACATTTTATCACTTTGGAAAGTCTGGAATTTGAAGGGTGTTGGAAAACACCATTATCATCAGGGCGTCATAGTTGGATGATGGAACAGTTAAGACGAACTCTATTTTTAAAAAAATAATCTTTGATGTATCTTTTTATGAAATGATAAATCTTGTGTACACATTTCATAATATATTAATTAGAATTGATGGTCAAATCAAATTCCAAAAAAGTCAAATTTTTTAATTTACATCTGATTGATTAAGATCCATATATATTTTTTTTTTAAAAAAATATTATGTTCTACTTTGCACATCTTATCAATAATAGGTTTATTTACTTCCAAAAAAGTCCACTTCTCTGCCTTTCTCTGCCACTTCATGCAAAATATAATAAATTTTTCCCGATGAAAATAGATAAAATATGGAAAAAATTACAAATGTTTTTTCAAGTTAGTTCTTATTTTGTTAACATTTTGAAATAACTAAAAGCCAGATTTTCAAATGGGGTTTTAAAGTATTACGGCAAGACATAACGTGATTGAAAATAAGTGCAAAAACACTAATAGCTCATGTACTTTTTTTTTGCCAGTGTCAAATTTTTGTTGGAATTTCATTCCGCATACCTTGTACTAATTTTTGACTGTTGTTTTTAGGTACTTTTTTCTTTTTCCCATAAATTTTCAACGAAATCAATTTTAATTTCCAATTTATTTAAACTTATATATTTCATTCTCTAATTTAAATATTTGTAAAAAAAAATTTTACTGTGTAACTTACAAATGTATCCAAAGATGCACCTCATTTTAAAGAGTAATCAGTTTTTTTTCCAAATCCGTTAAAAGTCGGTCAAATACTGACTGAGTTACAGGTCGATAAGTTGACGAACATCAGTGAAAACGGTTGTTTTAGAATAACTTCTGAATTTAAGGGTGTTTCTGAAATTTTTAGACACAATTTATAATGTACTCAGCAAGACCTATAACCCACGCTAAGTCGTTTTTGAAGATTTTTTCATTGTAGCACCATGTAAGAATTATTAAAAAATTTATTACAATTATGAACTAATTTTTTCTGTGTTGGCGTATCAGAGGATTTGTCGAGTTTAATTGTTGAATTCGGCACCAAAAGCTTCTCATGAGCAGCGCTGCACAGTGGTGGAACTGAAAAAAAGTGGAAATAAATCTGTAACTTCTAAACCCGAGAGAGGACATAGTTTTCTATACGTTGCTATATAATATGTATATTATTCTTTTCCACTAGTCAAATTTGTGGATTCAAAATCAACAACATACAGAAAATTATAAAATCTTGCCGTTTTGTAATATATTTTTTTGCACTGCTTTGCCGACTTTTTGATGAGCTAATTACTGTGAGTTATGTATTTTGAAGCCATTAATGAGACTAGCGGAAAAGATAGATATACATGTTATATGTCAACATGTAGAAAATTATGTCCACTTTTCAAAAATGTACAAATTTGTAAGAATTATAAATTTCCCAATTAATTATTGATAAATTCACTGAAATTTATTGTTGGGGGATAAGCTAGTTCCTATGCGCATTTCACTGGTTGCTTAGGCCAGATAATCAAAAGTTTTGTTTATTACTCGAAAACTTTGATCAAAATACAAACGTGAAAACAGAAATTAATGAATTGTTTTTGACAATCCCACAATTCCATAAAAACTTTTTAAAAATCCCAAAATTGTGATTTTTTATATTTTTGGATCTATCGAAGGCACCAAGCTCGAGGCTATGAAATCCCTTTGCACAATATTGAAGAACATATTGGGACATACAAAACATAGCTGCTTTTTGAAAGCAGCTATGCGATTAGAGAAAATGTTGTCTAAAATTTTAAATTTACATAAAAAATATGTCTACTTCAGAAGGCTCTGGACCACAGAATAATACGAATTTTGATATTATTTAGCTTTTATAATATTTCCCGTAATATCATCTTTCAGAAAAATAGTAATACATTATTTATCTTTTCCTTATTTTCCATATAATTTAAAATTAATGTAAGTACTTTTTTCGAAAATAAAAATGGCGAAAAAATATTTTTTTTTAAGTTTGAATGCACATAACTTTTGACTCAGTAAAAGTTTTTAAACAATTTTATCTTACTTTTATTAATAAATTTGTTTTTAATTCAGAAAGAGATATTTCAAGAAACTCGGGAAAGAATTGGATCCGTAATTAGCAAGCAAGCCCAAATTCAAAACTTAAACTTATCAACGCCTCCTCTATAGTCACGGGCCATTTTATTAAAATCGGGCTATTCGTTTAGAAGTTACAGATTTATTTCCACTTTTTTTCTGTTCCCCCACTGTGCGTCGGTGCAAAATAAATGAATGAACCTGAGACTGGATTTCCTTGTTTCCGCCGTTGAAATTTCATTGACGATTGACTCCAAGTATAATATCTTGGCATTTCAAAGTACAGCAACGTTCGGGCAACTTTCCGGCACATTTCAAAAATCAGGTCGATTAACTCATTGTAATACATTCTCCTCAGTAAAGTACACTCGTTGACCATTTTCCAGATGTGAGCCTAAATGAACAGCAGTTGGATATCTTTCACAAATGGCAAATTAAACAAGTAAGAGTGCTATATTCGGCTATGCCGAATCTTATATACCCTTCACCTTTGTTTTGGATGCATTACTTGCCCATTTTTAGCGTATATCATCCTAAATATATCAAGAAAACTTTTAAAAATTTTACATTTAATTGCTATTGCTATATTGTAGAAGTTACAAACGAAACAACAATTTTATATATACCCTTCTCAAAAACAACAACGCCAAACGAAACGAAACACCAAAAAAAAAAAAAAACAAAATACGCAAGGCAGTGAAACCAACTCACATCCAAACATACATATGTACGTTTTGTTGCTTTTTTGTCAAACACCAAAAAAAAAAACAAAAACAAAATAATGAAGCCAACAATCATCCAAACATATGCACGTTTTGTTGCTTTTTTGTGAAACACAAAAAAAAAAAAAACAAAAACAAAATACACAAAGCATGAAGCCAACACACAATCAATCCAACACACATACGTTTTGTTGTTTTTTTGTCAAAGCATGCAATAAATTGTCTTTTTTTGATGAAATTTTCAGAGGTTGTCCCGGATTTTTGCTCATATCTCCGTTATTTATGGACGGATTCTCGAAAGCATGTCTGACAGGATTATTGAAGATTTGGATCCCGAAGATATCTGGGGTCTTCAGAAAATTGATTTCAACAGACAGACAGACAGACGGACAGACAGACAGACAGACAGACAGACAGACAGACAGACAGACAGACAGACAGACAGACAGACAGACAGACAGACAGACAGACAGACAGACAGACAGACAGACAGACAGACAGACAGACAGACAGACAGACAGACAGACAGATAGACAGACAGACCGACATGGTTTAATCGACTCCGCTATCTATAAGGATCCAGAATATATATACTTTATAGGGTCGGAAAATTATATTGTGGAAATTACAAACGGAATGACAAATTTATATATACCCTTCTCACGAAGTTGAAGGGTATAAAAATGTGCAAATTGCTACGTTATAGCGAAGTAGGCGTGGATAATTTTTCTTTCTGTAAAAAATATTTGTGGACTATTGCGAAAATTTAAAAAAAAAATTACCAAAAAGGTAGTTAAAGAACTGAAATTTTAAACTATAATAGATAATATATAGCTTTAGCTTTCTAGATTCTACATGTATAAAAATCTTACTTATCGGATCGAACAAACATTTAGCACCATTTTTAATTTTTCATATTTTCGTGGCATCCACTTTGGGGGCTTAAAATCCAAATTCAAAACTTAAACTCAACTGCATCTCCTCTATAGCCATTATAAAAATCGGACTATCAGTTTAAAAGTTATAAATTTATATCTACTTTTTTTAATTTCCCCTACTGTGTGACTTTAGCTGACTAAAATTTTCATATTTATATTAATGCATTATTCATAATTTTCTTGCAGAAAGTTTTACACTCACTGCATATGAAATCCACTTTTCTGGATAATGCTTATGAAAACATAATCAAAATATGAATAGAAATTTTTTTGTAAAAGAATAATTTATTTACTTATTTTGTTTCAGTTTATTTCTATATATTCAATTTTTTATTTTTTTTTTTTGTAATTTGAAATGATTTGTTAACCACATATCTGAATTTTATAAATAGTTTTGAATGTATTTGAACTTGTTCTTGTATGAATTAGATCTATTTACAATAGATAAATTAATGACATTTGATTATCAAAAAAAAAAAAAACAAAAGATTTTATGAATGTTGACAACAACTCCCACTCCTAACTAATTATGGATGGTTTTGTGATCCTGATTGAATAGACTGCTTATGATCTGGACAAATGTAGTATTAGAATAATCATAGGTATTGTTGCGGGTTATTACCTTAGTGCTTGGAGTAGGAGATGTTAAGTCAGCACTTCAGACCGCCGTTTTTATCGGACACGATGTTCAGATGACGTCTTATTTATTAATTGCTTTGGATTCATATATTATTCGACAAAAACTCGATAGCCTCGATACAATATATAATATCACCCGTAACTATAAACAAATAAGGACTCATTAGAACTAACAACAAAAATCAAACACGCTAATTATACATAGATTTCTGATTCCATTAAAATTATTTGGGTTTTATCTGACTATATGTGTCTGTGTTAAATTTCTTAGGAATCAACAATTTCGATTTTTATAATAGTTTTCTACAAACATTATAATGTTTGTAGAAAACTATTATATTCAAATAAAACCAAAAAACATATAGCAAAGCATTTATAAAATTAAAAATTGTCGTGCACTAAAATGTTTCACAAAATACGTTTTTTGCTATTATTAGTTTTTTATTCAAGTGATCACTTACCTGGAATCAGTGACCCGTTAATACTGACCAAATTACGCCATATATTCTCAGCTTTTTGAAGAAGCAGTATATTATTACAACTGACACCGTGTTGGAGATATTTTAAGCAGATTCTATTCTGGCTAAGTCGTCCGCCCTTTCATTACCATAGTAGTCTTTATGCCAAACTAAAGTAACATCAGATGATAGTTCTTTCTTTAATTGACTGACTAGTAGAGTTGGGGATATACTTACCTCCTTTATTGACAGAAGTGTTGTATGACTGTTTATAGCCATATGTATATATTCTGGTGTAATCCACGAGGTTTCCCCTGTCGGGGACAAAAACTTTACATAATATATTAAATTCATATGTGGGGTGATTCAAGACGGGTTAAAATTGGCCTAAAATTTGCTGCATTTCTGTCAATGGTCATTAGTTGAAGATCAGAAGGAACGATTCAGTGCCTCTGTAGAACTTATTCGTAGTGAGCCAGTGATTCCAAACTTTTTATAGCGATCCCACTAAATATTTTTTTCATTCGAATTTCACCATACCAGAGATCCATATGTTGCCTTCCAGACTCTGCGTTGAATGTTGATTTTCCAGGATAATACCTAGATATACCGCGATTCTTGTTGAATCTGTGAAGAATCGAGTTAACAACGATTAGCCAAAATAGTGGAGATATTATGCAACCCTGTCAAGGCTTGCAATAAGTATTCTTGATTCCTACATGGATATTAATCGGTGTTTGATGTATTTAATTGCAAGAGAGACCCGTTATTGAAAGCTCCATCTATGTCCAAGTAGGCCGCCACAGTGTATTCTATAAATTCGAGATATTTTTCCATAACACCTTTAAGGTAGGCAAGCTGACTGCTTGAATGCCGCCTGTTTCCTTCTAGTCCTTGCCATATTTAGTTTGGATTGACTCTGGAGGCACCCAAAGTCAAATAGTCCTCTCCCTCCAGATAAGGGAACCGGGTCTGCTATTAAGTGACATTATCATAATGTCCTTATATATTAAACAAATTGTTGGTGTGCTTCAAACAATAAAAGGGTTATTTTATGACAAAAAACATAAGGACTGAGATCGAAAAATTCTAAACATACATATATGTATGTTAATAAAAATGAAACCACTAAACTTACAGTTTTGATTTTTTTTTTTATTTGATTGAAATTATTATCACAATTTACAAAAAAAAAACATTTGTATAGTTCTAATCACTGGTGATGAAATTTTGAACCTTTTCGGAAACCCTTCCATTATGGTTTTTATAGTGATATCTGTCACTTTGTTCGAACAGGTTGTCCATCTCCGTTTAAAATCTACCACACTTTTCGAGACCTTTTTTGTGCTCTTCAATTCTCTTTTAACAAGAGCCCAATATCTCTCCATGGTCTTAGCTGCAGGCAGTTTGGAGAATTTGCCTCTCTTGGTACAAATACCTCATTATTGTACTTTTACCACTCAATACATTTCTTACCATAGTGACAGGGGGCCAAATCAGGCCAAAAATAAGTGAAAGCATTAAGAAGTCCTTGTAAACATTCCTTGTTGTAAATTTCGCCCTTTGTAACAAATGTTTGGCTTTTTTGCCGCAACTGCATATTGCTTGCCATACCAATAACTTTTTAGGAACATTTTCTTCTTTTGCGTCCTTAACTTTTCTACAACATTCCCTCGAGCGTCAGCAACATAAAAATATTGATTGTTTGGCCAACTTTTTGTAGGACCAAGTTGGGTTTTGTTGAAAATCTATATAAATATATAAATGTCTTTGTAAGTTTGTTTGTTTATTTGTTTGTTTGTTTGTTTGTTTGTTTGAGCATCACGCCTAAACGGCTTAACCGATTTTATTGAAATTTGGAACGTAGATAGATCCTTACTTGGAAGCGTCAATAGGCTATAAATTTTTTCAATACTTGGACCAGAAAGGGAAAAAAGGGGGAAAAACGGGTAAAATTGGTACCTTTAGTTTTTAAACAATAATTACTAAACGGCTGAATCGATTTTTACATCGACAGGGGTAGCGAAGCGCACCGGGTCAATCTAGTATTTAATAATTTTAGTACGCACTTTTTTCTGGTCACTCATTTTGATCTGATTAACAACAAATGAACATAATTGACATTAAAAATAACAAAGGTAACTTGATCAAAAAAAAAAAAATCAAAAAATTCTTGGGTTAAAAGTTTTAATGAAAAACGTGTGTTAAGAATTTTTCAATCTCAGTCCTTATATTTTTGTTTCAAAATTTCTAACGAATGTATACTTGACTAAATAACTTATAGTTCATTTGTTTTTCATCAAGTCGTATATCAGCATTGAAAAATACGTAATATAAAGCTTTTTAAACATAATGGCCCATAATCATAGTCAAACAATAAAGTAGGTTCTTTTTTAAAACAACATTAATATAAAAACCTGCTTTTTATTATTTTCTAACTATAGTCAAAATTAATGTATGTTTTATATTGAACCGACTTTAACTGGGTGTCACCTCTAATGTACAAAATGTTTTCATACAATATACAACAAAATATAGACAAGTGGCATCGCTGAACACCTGACTAAGAAAACTAAAAAAAAAACAAATAAATGTAACCGGGAAGCTAAAGAAAAAAACAGTTTGTGGTGGAAAAATAGAAAAGAAAGATTAATTCAAATGTATTCTATTTTTGTACTAATTTTATTGATTCAATAATTGCAAAATCTCTGCCAATATCTTGCAACTTAAACATTTTTGACTTTTTGTCGAACTTTTTTTCATGGCGAAGAACAGCTGATGCTGTTGTTAAATGAGTTAAAAACAACTTCAGCTAGTTTTATATTTACAGTCGACTTTAACGTCAAAAGTGTACTTTAGCTTGTCTATGGTAGACCTAAAGTCCACTCTCAAGTAAAGACGACTTTATTTCTCTTAAAATATACTTTATTTTTGACTATGATTATGGGCCAATATTGTTCAGCTAGATTTGAATTTCAAATCACAGAGCAGAGTTACATATGGGCAATTCCATGTCATCGCTCGTGACATTTGTACGCCTATAGACTGGAATAGATTTAGCAAAAATAAGAGTATCTGAAAAATAATTTGGTCTTTATTTTCCATTCAGAGGGTACTATATTTTAAACAAATAATAAGTTCTTTCGAAACATTGTTGTCGAAAATATCGAGCGAAATAAGGGTATATCGTACATGACATAAAATAGAAGTAATTTTGAGGTACATGTAGAAATATGCGAAAATTTGCGAATCATGAGAGGCGTTATGTTTTCTTTTAATTTTTTACACTAAACCAAATATATTTCCTTAACAATCCACCATATTTAAGTAAAAACAAGTAAGAAAGTATGGTCGGTCAAGCCCGACCTTATAATACCCTGCATTAAGTAAATGATCAAAATCATTATTCTTTCAAAATTTCAATAATTTATATTCGTGAGTGATTTTCGAAAGTGGGCCTTATATGGGAGCTATGAAAAATTATGGACCGATCACCATGAAATTTGGTCATGTGATTAATGTCTATATGGAAGTTATTTATGTTGAATTTTATGTGTATACCAACATTTTAAGGAGATTTATGCTCGTTAAAGTGATTATCGGAAGCAGATCTTATATGGGAGCTATGACTAATTATGGACCGATCATAACAAAATTTGGTGACATAAATTCGGTATATATAAAATTTATTTGGAGAAAAACTTGTGTAGATACCTATATAAATTAAACATTTATAACCGCTAAAGTCCAATTTCGGGAGGACATTTGTATGGGGGCTAGGTGAAATAATAGACCGATTTCAGCCAATTTCAATAGGCTTGGTCCGTGGGCAGAAAAAATGATATGTACTAAGTTTTATCGAAATATCTTCAAAATTGCGACCTGTACTATGCGCACAAGGTTTACATGGACAACCAGCCAGCCAGACGGACGGACGGACATCGTTTAATCGACTCAGAAAGTGATTCTTAGTCGAACGATTAAGGTGGGTGTTAGACTAATATGTTTGGGCGTTGCAAACATCTGCACAAATCCATTATACCCTCCCCACTATGGTGGTGTAGGATATAATAATCTTTGGATGATTTTATAATAAATAAAATTTAATATCGTACGTGATATACCGTACGTGACAGATTTTTCTCCTATAGTAAAACAATATATATTCTGTAAATATATGTATACAAAAACTTAAAGAATGTATAGAAAATATATATTCGGTTTCAATAAACAATTTGATGATAGCAAACAAAAAATCAGAGTCAAATTCATTTCATACTACATGCTAATTGGGAGCTTAGTTTTCGCCACAATTTTAGCCTAAAACATACGAATTAAATTAAAAAATTAAATATTTTCAGTTTAAACTATTATTTTTGCTCTTAAAATGTTATAATAAGCTCTGAATACTTTCACATAGTAACATTTTAGTATTTTCTCCTATTTAAATCATCTTGAAAAAAGCTTCAAGGGTTTCTGTTTTTTCACTCGTGGTTGTCATTCTCGTGGAATTCCCATATACATAATATATAAGTATTAATGAAATTTTAGAATAGAATTATAAGGAATATTCGGGAGCTTGTTTCACCATTTAATTTTGAATCAGTCTTAATGTAGATACCATAATATTTAGCACAGAAGACAATTTCCGAAATTTCAATATTTGTTAGATAATTCCGCTACGAAATTCCAGGGTTGTCATGGTATATCGTATATGGGAGTAAATGTCTATTTTTAGCAAGAACAAACCTTTTTAAATTTAACTGGGTGATTTTAAACGATTATGTATATTACACCATTTATCTTCCAAAGTTCTTTCTAAATACAAATAAGTATTTATATTATAGTAACCTTATGTAATTCACTTTGCATTAAATGGATGCTTTGTGCAATTCAAATTTCTAATTGATGTATTCATTTACTGGATACAATTGTATGCATGTATTTCAAACAACTCAAGAAACGTTTAAGAATTTAAAATGAACAAAACGAACTGAAATAACATGACAATTGAATTAAAATATCTTTGTTACAAATTGTTTCTATGCTGTGAATCGTACACTTCATTCGGTAGAAGATCAAAAATAACCACAAAACACCCCTCAACAAAATGGAAAATTAATTTGTAAATTCGTTATAAATAGCAATTTTTGAAGAAAATAACAAACAAACAAACATCTTAAAAATGTCTTTTGGATCTTTATTTATTTATTTTTAAATCGTTAAATCGGTTTTATAACAAAGACAATTATACAACACACTCATACTGGTACTAGAGGCTCCCCAGTCGCTCTAGACAGACAGCCAACCCTCGCAGAATGAAGCAAAATTTTCTTAAAATAAATACTATAACAAAAACAATAAACAAATTTGAAAATTCCAAATTCATAATAAAAAAAAAAAAATCGTCTCATCCATCCACCCATCCATGCACAATGAATGAGCAGCGTGTACGAAAATAATTTTATTTCACTTTGGATTCTCTGATGGATGGTTGAATGGAATGAATTAATTTAGAGTAGAGAGGGGGGAATTAAAAAGATTACGATGATATTTGACGAAATCATTTGAAATCACAGCACATCAAAAAAAGAAAACAAAAAAAAAATTGTGGAAAAAAAATCCAAAATAAAACTAGCAGACAAAATTTTGTAATGACTCTACTCAGAAAATAATGGCACTCACTCACTGAAATGGTGGAAAACAATTAAAACGCGAAAAGCAGACGAAACAATAAAAAACAAATAAATAAAAAATTTTCTTGAAAGCGTAACCACCAATTGGTTGGGGGACCTGGCTGTTTGCTTTGGATGTTTGATGGCAATAAGATTGCGACTAAATCTCCAAATCCAATTGTTGTTAATAATATTGTTGATGTAATATATTGTTGGGTTTGTAAAAGAAGTAATTTCGTTTTTTATCTAAATGGACTTAGGACGCTGCATAACAGCAAGTATAAATATATTCAATCGGTGTATTCTATTCTATCCCTTCAGTAATCGCTCTTCGGAGAATACTAAATATTCAAAACAGAATAGACATATAAAAATAACAAGACCTTATCATATAAAGTGTTAGAACTTGTACCGGTTCTTGTCATTTTCCAACTAATCACTTGACAATTTTCAATCAAATTATTGTCTAAATATTCACAGTTACAATCTTCGGCCTAAAGTTTAATTTTATACAAATTTGGATCAGTCTAATGCAGTGGTCGGGTACAAAGAGAACATGCCATTATAATTGTATGATTGTGTTTTAATGCGATACTCGTAAAACACTACCCTTTTGATAGTTTTACTAATATCGCTCATATTCATGTTGTGTACATCTTAATAGTTTAATTTATTTAAATGTTAAATTTTAATTTAGAACATATAAACAAATTATATATTTCGGACTTTGAACGAAATAGCTTTGCTACCCACCCAATGTTTTCAACATCCATATGTATTCATAAATAAATAAATAAAGTATCAAATGAATATCAACCAAATTATGAGCACATATATTCGGATTCGTAACAACAACAACATCAACTGAATAAAAGCAAAACAAATAAAAAATAAATATATTTAAACTTAAAAGCTTTTTATTGCAAAATCGTTCGCATAATAAAATTCCATGGCATGCCGCACTTTGCTTAATGAGTTTTCTTTGTATAAATTACTTCTCCGTAGAAAAATCTCACGGCTATACAGGTCGAAAAAAAAAACGCACTCATCTCTATGCTGATTGAAATGCTTCTGTTACTAAGAGCTACAAATCGTTTTACAGGTTATGGCATTAAGTGGATTCAGAATTGTTTTTGGCAAGACTAGACATACACATATGTGTAATAGAGTGGCAGTAGTGGGTAGAAATATAACCAGCAGTTCTAGGAGACAGTCCCGAACTAGTGATTTTACCCATAATTTAGTTACATAACTAGCTACATGACAAGTTACACGTGCATATGCTAAGCGGGAATCAATTGACCATTTGGGAGTACAATCCGACTGTTTGATAGTTGGTCCAAAGTAGTCAACGCATTGGATTTACATACCGGTTAAATAGCGTCAGTTACCTTACTAGCTACCTAACTGGTAACTTGATCAGCTACATAATATCTATTTTAACATGCATTTTGCTAATTGACCTCAAATAGTCAGCTGAAAGACATATCATAGGCAGTCCAATAACCGATTGCTTGTTAACAAACGTTTCTCCGACAACTCTCCAATAGATTGCATCTGGTGGGTCAAAAAAACTACTTCCTAAAGTGCAGTACAAAATAAACGTTTAAAGTGACTTCATCATAGGCTACTAAGAGACACTAAAGTTATATGGGATATCAGTATTCTTAAGCAAAACTAAAAAATAAACTGTATGAGAATTATATCAACACAATTTGTATAAAACCAGTTTGTACGAAATATCGAAATGGAGCAATATGAAAAGTATTTTTTGTCAAATCAAAATTGGAAAAAAAATAGAATACAGTGTTTAAGTTTAATGTTTTCATGAGTTTCGGCATCCATGGAATATCTATACGGACCCCTGGAGGTTTTAGAGGTTGCACATTGTATTTGAAGTTTCGAGTCAATCTAAGTGAATGCTTAACTCCTTCTAATATCCAGTTTTAAAACATAATACTTATTCAATAAAAGGTATGCTCGTTAACATATAGCAATGGCATTTATAACGTCCCACAATTACGCCTGTAAGAATTACATGGAATTCAATAAATATTGAATATACCTATTATACTGGAAATTGTCCAACGATTACAATCAAATTTTTGGTTGACTGATTTTCAGTGTTCCAAAAAACAGACCATTTTTAGGTAATTTGGTCCGCTTTCAGATACAATAATAAAAACTAGATAACGGCTTGCCATTTTTTTTGATTCTATTGATAGATCTATTTATTAAGAAAAGAATAAAAAAATTGTACTGTTTGCTTTGTATTTGTCCATGTAAATCGATATTTACCAACTATGAATTTTTTCAATATTTTTCAAATTAGATGGAAAATAAAAAAAAAAATATAAATTTCTATATTTGCCATATTTTTAAAATAAGTTGTTTGATTATACCTTTACCTAATGGAAAAATTTCTAGCTGCCCGTCCTTGCTAGAGGTAAAATTTTGAAAAAAGACATGGTTCCCAAAAATATGTTGCATGCATTTTTGGGCAATTTATGACATATAACCGTGAAAACCCATTAGATATACCTTTTTTACGGATTGTGAGCAATATTTGATAAAAATTAATTTAAAAAAAAATTAAATCTTTTCGGAATATTTTACAAAAATCACCATCTTGTGAAACATTTGGAGTCCAACTTGCTAGCCTTCCTATCGGAAAAATGGTGTCGTTCCATACAAAGCTCGATTTATATCGAGCTTTCTCAGAAATCGCACTATACGAGTTGTTATAGATGGAATCTCATCAAACGAGTTCAAGATCAATTCAGAGGTACCGCAAGGTACGATCTTCTATGTCAAACTTCCAACCCTGTCTACTCTTTTGCAGGTGACAGCCACATTTGCAATTCATATGCGTTCAATTATAGACCAAGCCTGTTGGAGATTGGGGCAATGAGGCGAAACATGATTGATACACTTAACCAAGATCTTTTGACAATCTCTGAATGGGGTTGTGCGAATAGAGTCGATTTCAATGCACGCAAGACTCAATGTTGTATGTTAACACACAAACGCACGACAGATCATGTTGCTCCATCTGTTTTATGGGTGGTATAAATATTATCAGAATCAGAAGCTCTTGATGTTCTAGGCATGAGTATTCAGTGCTATGTCCGCGGTACAAAACACATTTTTCGTGTGTCGAAAGAAGCATTCAAGTGCCTCGGTTTTTTAAAACGGTGTAATACATATTTCACTCCATCTGATATCCTTGCTATTTACACCACTTATATCCGACCGAAAATGGAATACAACTCTCATGTGTGGGCCGGTGCTTCGAAGTCTATTATGGAGTTACTCGACCGCGTACAGGAGAGGGCGAAGGTGCTTATCGGTGACAGTAGGGTGTCCAGCTCTATTGACTCACTCGAACATCGTCGCAATGTGGGTTGTGTTTCACTGTTATACCGATACTACAATGGTATGTGTTCTGCTGAAATTAGGGAACTTGTTCCCTAATTTCAGAATGGACAGTGGATCGCACAACACATTACAGGGAAATTCGTTCATTAGCCGTACTGTCCGTATGTGGAATAAGCTTCATCCTGAAGTCTTTCCTGTCACTTTCAATATAGGAAAATTCAAATAAAATGTCCACAAACACTACTCCCTCTATCCTCCCTCCCATAACCTATTTTTCTAGTTCCAACCAATGCTTTGTATGAGTAGGGGTCAGCCCCTGAGTGCCGGTCCAAGAAAAATAAAAAATGTTAAAAAATATTTTATTTTACTTCCTATAAAATTGATTTTTCCACAAATTTCAACTTTTATAACCCATAAGAAGGCACCTTAAAGGCGTAGAACCCTTTTCAAACACTCATTTCATAGGCTGATTGATCAATTATCAATAATACCGCACTGGTCAAAGACGTTTTTTTTTTTTAAATACATTACAATGAAAGTTGAAGGTGGATACAACTGTATTTTTTGGCAAAAGTGTAGAGAAAATTATGCAAGATTTTTATAGTGGGTAGATATGACCACTGTACATCGATTTCTTGCAAAAAGTGAAAAATTTTTAATAGACTCTCTATAGAGGAATCAGTGCGATATGCTTTTTAAATTATTTCATTTGATTTAAAAGTTATGATTTTTGCAACGAAAAAAATCAAATGGCGCCACTGTGCATCGGTACGTCTCTTGGTAGCAAATGTAAAGGTGGGAACAAATATACGATTAAGGAAATCCTTATCAGTTATTATTTTATTTGTTTTAAAGTTAGTCTTGTTTATATACCTTTCAAAACAATTGGTCAAATCACAAGGTCTCTTATAAGTCATATTGTCCTAATATATCTCGACTAGGCGCCACGGCTTAACCGACTCTTAGGTATTCGGCGTTGGTCTCTGCTGATTCGTTACGATAACACTATAAATATAGCATAGAAAGTAGTATTAGTTTAGGAAATTTTTTGCTTGAATAGCAACAAAAACCATTGTGAAATATTAGGTCATTATGATAATATGACATGATAAGAGACCTTGTGAATTGACCAAATATAAATACATTATAAGTTCCTTAAGAACCGTTTTTTAGAAAGCAAAGCGTAATCAAAATTTTCGATTACATTTGGACATTTCTTGGCTTTGAATCTTCATTCATATGATATTTTTATTTATTTTTTTATCTCACAAGAAACGTTTTAATTCAATCGGTCAAAAATTGTGTCCAATATTGTGGGAAAGGATTATTATATGCCTAATCGAGGGCTTTAATGTGTTGAAATCTTTGATTATGGAGCAACATAAAGCTTTTGCAGGCCTGAGGTGTCATGCTTTGAAATCTCCTAAAGGGAAGGTAGAGTCCGTTGTCAAAATTTAAACTCGAATACTCCTGTGCGATGCTTATATGAAATTTTATATCAAGCCAATCAGCCAGTTAGAAAGCCTGTTAAAAGTGGTTGAATTCGTTGCATTATTTCACCTAGTTAAGGATTTTTTCTTATAAATATCTGATTTATTACCAATATACACAAATAGCTCTCATATAGGACTCACTTCAAAAACCACTTTAAGGAAAATAAATCTAATAAAAATAATGGTATTCACATTAAATTCAACAATAAAATTTGTCATATAGAAAGAAAAAACGGGGTCAGATTTCATGGCGATAGCTTCCATATTACCCTAACTTAAAAATGTTGATCTCCACATATAATTATAATTATTGAAATCGTAAATGAAAACTGTTTTTGCTCGATACTCAGTGTAGGGCATTATATGATGGGGCTTGAACTGATATTCAGGCCTGAATCAATTTAAAGTTATAACTTTATGATACAATTTAATGCTTGGCCCTATTGAAATGTAAACTGTTTAGAGAAAAATTTCCTTCGAAGTAGGCTTTTAGATATTTTCAAAACTTGTTTTATATTTCAAAGTTGCTTCTATGTTTATTATTTAATTGGTTGTTCATGCCGAAATTATTTCGATTTAAAAAATACTGAATTGAAATTGATTAATTATGGAAATGTCCAGACGCTTATTTAATGGAAATTAATCTAGAGATGTATCATAAAAATAATGAATATTTAATGCGGTCTTAAATAAGAATTTATCATATTCACATATTTATTGAATATTTATTTCCTTTATTGGCGAATGTTTTATTCTTCTGTTTATAATAAGTATGGTTGGTCTTTTCGCATTTTTTTTTTCAACAATGTCAGTTTTTTTCTTTTTTGTAGTTTAATTACATTATATTTTTTCCATAAACAAGATGTTGGTGTTTGTGTCATCTTCTTTATGTGTCTGCCACAAAAAGAAATACAATATTAAGTATGTCTGCAAAAGAATACAATTCAAAGTACTTGCTACAATTCACACGCATAAAAAAATACTCCAACTCATTCGTACTCGTAATAATAAGTAAGTATCCATCCATAAACAAACTCTGCTCATTAAAAACAAGCAAATGGACGGACGGTCAGACAAACAGATAGACAGACAGCCATTTATACAACCAACATTGTTGAATGAATAAATAATAAACAATTAAAAATGTGATGTGAAAATATGAATCCAAAAATTACTTATTACTTTGTCCAAATGCCAATAGAGTACAGACAGAAAGCCGGATGACAGACAAACTGGCTGTTAGTTAGTAAGTGTAGTAGTCAGTCAGTCAGGCAGTCAGTGTATCCATATGTTTTCATTACCCATTTCATTTCATGTCACACAGCACATGCTGTTACAGTTCTCTGATCTCTGTCAGTCTATATTTTGACTGCATGGAATTTTTGTTTTATTCTTCATTTTTATTTTATTTAACAAAAACATTCGCTTAAACCTAAAAGCTTAATGAAATTAAATAAAGTCACAGCATTAACTTGTTAAATTATAACAAGTGAGAAAAAATACTAAAGTGATCAAATCCGATCACAAAATACACTACAGTATAAGCCAGTCATTCCGTGCTGAACATTATTGTAACTATTCTCTTTTATTTAATGCAAAAATATATCGGAAGCTCTCTCGATTGTACGGAAATATTACATAATTTTTGTTCGTGATTTTTCACTTAGAAACTAAGCCTTAGTGCTTCTAGGAAGCAGTAGGCAGATCTTCGCTTCCTACTGCTTCCAAATCATTAACGTTGCTTGCTCTGTTATTATGGTATCTACACATTTTATAGAATATAAATGCGTTATAATACAGCACACCTCTGGCTCACCAAAGCTTATGGAGAAGGTGTTCCAACGGTTTCAATGTGCGAGAGATTATTTGTGCGGTTCAGAAGTGGTGATTATGACACGGATGACAAAGATCGCACAGGCCAGCCAAAAAAGTTTGCAGACCAAGTAATTACTCCATGAATTTTGTTGTCAAACTGAAGAAGAGATTGCAAAATCATTGGGAGCTAGTCAAGCAGCAATTCTAAAACGTTTGCGAGCAGCTGGATTCATCTGAAAGCATGGAAATTTGATACCATACGAATTCAATCCGAGAGACTTTGAAATACGACTTTGCATGTCCGAAATGATGTTTTAACGCTATAAAAAAACAATTTTAGCAACGAATCATTACTTGCGATAAAAAAAATGATCCATTACGATAACCCGTTGCGTAAGAGTTCGTATGTGAAGCCCGGTCAACCAGCCGAATCGGCACGAAAGCCAAATATCAATGGTAATAAGGTAATGCTATGTATTTCATGGGAGAAAAAGGGTGCTATCTAGTATAAGCTTCTGAAATCTGGCCAGATCATCACAGGGAACCTGTGTCAAACACAATTAAGCATTTGACCGAAATCTAACAGAATATGCGGCCATACATTAAACCGTAATATTCCATCATGACAATGCTCGGCCTCATGTTGCCGAGTATTTTTGAAAGAAGTGGTTGAGAAGTTTTGCTTCACTCGCTTTATAGTTCAGATCGTGCCCCGGCCAACTACTGTTTATTTCGATCGATGCAGAACCCTCTATCTGGGATATGCTTCATATTGAAACAGAGTATCCAATATTAGCTTGATTCGTTCTTGACCTCAGAAGATGAGTAGTTCTTTTGACTCGGAATCTATATGTTGCCAGAAAGATGGGAAAAGGTCATAACTAAGAATGGTCCATACTTTGAATAAATTTATATTGTATTAATGTTTCAAAATAAAAGCTAAAAACTTGAAAAAATCCTTAATTTTGAAGTCACACACCCAATACAATCAACATTTTTAGCCTATCTCAAGTTTTATGGTATAAGAGTCAATGATGATATTTGCAGAATAAGCCTGGAGGCTACAAACCCATATCGTGTATATTAAGTAAACATAGTATATTTAATGCTGCAAGCTATTTTCTGAAACAATTTGCTAATATAATTAAATGCTGTCAAACTACATATAACATATTTGGAATTATTATTTCGCATATATTTCGCAAAAGCAGTACCCTGTTCTTAATGTGGAAAACATGTTAAATACATCTGGCAACCTTATTTTTCCACACGAAATAACAGAAGCAGGACTTCTTTCGCTCGAAATTAAAACCAACAGCTGATCAATTCTTCCATATAAAATTATTCGCACGAATAAACCATAATTTTTCGCAAATATGAACAGAGGACTAGGCTGTACAAAAAAATTATTCAAACAACTAGAAATACGTAGGTGAAAAGACTTGACAACTTTCAATTATTCAATTTTATAATATTTGAATATGTGATATTTTCTGATGAAAATAAATTTATTGTTCTTGGATCTAATAATTTTAATAGTCTGTCATTAATGATATAGGATGTGTTGCTCATCGTAGCATTATCTAGAACTATGGTGAATTCATCGGCATATGTAGATGTAATCATTGCACGTTATTACTTTTTTGGAAAAATTTTGTATTTTTGGTCCCATTTGGAAATGGTTTGGAGTCAGTGACCAATTTCAGACGGTCTTCGTGCGTATATAAAAACAATAATTCACCGTTATTTCTAGACATTTTGTTACTTTTTCTTCATTATCTTCCACTATTAACATAGTTATGTAGATATTTTTGTTTTGTGTGTTTTATTTTTCATATAATTAATTTACTTTTATTATATTTAATTGTTCCTATTACTGGGCCATGGGGTCCTGACCTACTTATGCTCTAAAAGCCATCCTGAACGTTTCTCGGTCACATAATTTGATAAAAGGGGTTTGCATATATATGACGTTTCAGGCTTAGATATATGCAAACCTCATTTGGATTGTTTAGTGTTTGGGAGGGAGATTGAGGAATTTGAGGATCATTGTGATGTCGGATAGCCAGAGGGCACCTGAGGTCTTATCTTCTCTTGATATAAGATCTCGAGTGTCGTCATTTACTCTATTACATCTCTAAAAGAGACTCGTTGACATTATGATGGTTACTTAGTCAAAAGTGCTATGTCATGAGCACTTATAGCACCGGAACCATACTCTGTCACCGGTGCAGAGAATGCTATAGGGAGGATCCAAATATTCGACATACAGGACTTTACCTTTGAGGATGGTAGGCAAGCATTAACGACCATTGTCATAGCTGCAAAGATAGGAAAAAGGCGCAGATTCCTGGATTGAGGTACAAAAACCAACTATTAATATAAAAAATTACTCAAAGTGAGAAGAGATTAAAAAAAAAATAATTTATTTTGACTCAGGGGTAAGTCAAAATAAATTGTTTTATGCTATTGCTCGATTTAAATAAAAAAAATTCAGAATATTACTACTCAATCTATAAAAAATATTTAGTTAAGATTTCACCAGAAACGTTAAACCTTCAACCATTTTGTAACAATTATATTTTTTCGTAAGCAGTTATTATGTACTTTTTTTTTAGAAAATTTAAGAGAATTGAAGATACTTGCCAGTACAAGCAAGTGTGTACCCCTCTTCTTTCTTCTTGCCTGTCTCTCCTATAAATTCAGACTTGGGGCAAGAAAACTTGCCCTGTGTAAAAGTAGACTTTCCAAAAAACGAACAAAACTTATGAACAGCGCTTTCTGTTTTAAACTGCAGAAAACCGATCGATATTATAGAAACAAGATGCATTTGGTAAGTTGAAAACTCGTGAATAATGGATTTAATGGCAATAATAATTTATGTTAAAGTCAGGAGATAATCTCAATATTTTTTAGGGAATTCGTAATTTTCTTTCTGGATGGTTTCCAAATATAGATTAGAAATTTTCTATTCTCCCTTAAATCGAATAAATAAATTATGAATAATAATTCCCTGGGAGTTTTTCCCTTTTCCCATTTTTCCTATTCAAATTCAATGGGAAAAAATTCCCGGGGAATTTTTTATTCATAATTGGGCTGTATATTAAATATTTATCCAGTATTTCTGTTGCTTTGAGGGCAGTATAATGTGAATGTAGAAATCAAATTTCTGAAACATACTTAGAATCCACCACACCAATACAGTACAAAGAATGTAGGGTATTAAAAAAAGAGAAAATTTATTAAATTAAGCAAGTTAATTTTATGTCAACATCAAACAATAAAAACAAAGGCAACTACAACAAAGTAACAGACAAACAATGAGAATGTTGTAAAGTAATATAAGTAAGTGAAATTAAATTTAAAATATTTACAAAAATGAAAAATGAAAAAAACCAACCATTATTGTCATCAAAAAAAAAAAAAAAAAAAAAAAAAAAAAAAACATTAACTTTGTTAACTGTTTGCAGCATGTATTAACTTGCTACACATTTAAGTAGACCTACAGACAGACAGACATAAATACAGATGTACGAAAGGGAATGTTGTCGGTTGCGCTGCGGTATGATGCGACACTATCGCTGATGTTCTACTTTTATAATTGTAGTCAGTTGCACGAGAGTAGTAAGTAGATGTATTAAATATTTAGTTAAAAGCTTTTGATAAAATTCCATAGGCATATTTTAAGTGAATACTTATTTTGTTTTAGTATTAATGGAAGTGAAGACGAATTTTATGACATGATATAAATAAATGAAAACATTTTTAGATCAAATCTGTAGTAACATTAATGAAACATGAAACTAGTCAGATTGATAATTTTTTTTTTTTGACGACGACTTTATGTAAAATTCATGCAAGGCAGTCCGTTTTATGAGAAAAATCGGTTATATCTGTTAATAAGCTTACTGTATTGGCTTAATAGAATATGATACAATATTTATTTGTAAATGTTTTTGATGGAAATTTTTATTTTAAAAAGATTTGGATCCACTATTAACAAAAAAACTAGACAAGGGTATGTACACAAATTATGTTTTAAGTTATAGCTATCACAAAGTTTCTTGTAGATCTCAATTGATCAACTTAGATTTATAATATCTACTTCTTTATATTAATATTTTGACATTATTATATTTATTATGCCTGTTGAGCAAATAACTGATAACACTATGCAACAAATGAAGACTTGGAAAAACACAAAAGTCTTCATTTCAATGTTTTTTAAATTTAAAATAACTTTTCAAAGGTCAAAGGGCAATACCTAAAAATTGGAGGGAAAATCCCAAAAATGGATTTTTTACAATTTTACCCATAGAGTCCACATATCCTTCGGGGCTGGGAAAATACTTTTGGGATAAATAGGAAATACATCAAGGTTTGCAAAGCTGCTTTGCGTTTTCTGATCCCAAAATTAAAATTTTGATAAAAAAAATAGGTCAAAATCCGAATTGTGTAGGGGCGACATATTCGAAAAATAAGACACATTTTTTATAGAAAAATTCTCCGTAAAGATACCTTATAGAAAAACATCAAATTGTTTCATGTTCTTAAAGATAGTTTTTTTTTTAATAAAAAAAGAGTTAAGTCACCTCTTCGTCAAACAAAAACAGCAAAAATCTGTTAATTTTTAAATTGAAAATCGTTTATTTTGAGATCCATAATAGATATAGCACTGAAATCTTTTGTATGTTATTGGTAACAAAAAAAATGAGTCCATTCGGTTCAAAAGTACGCCCTATATTTTTAAGATATCGGTATTGCAAAATTTTTAAATTTCAATTTTGAAATGCCTATAACTCGGAAATTATAAGAGATAAATAGCACACACACGCATGTTTTTTCAAGACCTAGCCTAGGGCTTCCAAAAATTTTAAAATCTTTGAAATCGGATGGGGGAAAAAATGAGACGTATTTAAACATTTTACATGTCAAAGGTACCCTATTTTGAGCCCTCATAGCGCCGCCCCTGGAGCATCTTCAGGACCCGTTTTAATAACTTAAACTCGAATACTCCTTGGCTACGCTCACGTCAAATTTTAAGCCGGCGGTCTAGAAATGCCAGATTTATTTCCAAAAATTTTGATTCTGCCCCACTGTGTAACGGCATTTAAAAAATTATTGAGAAAATGGCAATCAAATGTGAGAGCGCAAGCACTGCAAGCAATATAATAACCATATGTTGATGATTGAAAACACAACAAATGCAGTAATTTCATTCATATAGAAAAAAACGAATCAACTCATGTACATCTCTGGTCCGCCAAACAAATTTTTTTAAAATTTTGTCATTAAAAAATAGCGTGTTCGTCCACTTTCTTTGAATAAATGTCGGAAGACATTTTGTCACTTTTTTATAATAACTTCCAGGGACTACTAAACGCTGAACAACTCTTTTAAACATATCAATGCAATCTGTACATATCTTGGCACTCCAAATAGCTCACAAAAATCATTTTGTACTTTAAAAATTTTCGTTTTGACTATTTTTGACGCTAAAACAAAGATTGTTAAAAAAGTTTGTTCGAGTGTATATAAATTATACGTACTTGTGCCCAGAAATAGAAACTTTTTTTTTAATATAAGTAACAAACAATGTGGCCCGTACTTTCAATGAAATAGGTCGTATATCCATGCGAAGGTTTAATAAAATCATTCTATTCGCTTAGAAATTACAAATTTATTTGCAAATTTCCATTCCTAAAATAGTTAACCTTGAGTATATATTTTCGCACTCCTGGAAATCCCTAATAAATATTTTACACAAAAAGAAAAAATCCCTAATATACATACATATTTAAATACTTCAAAGTTTTCTTTATTACAAACAAAAATATAGAAACCATGAAGGATCAACAGATTATTTAATGTTAATATTCTGCTATTGCGCATTACTTAAGACCATGGAAACATTGTTGAGGAATAAGGAAAACACAACGAATGGATTAAATTTGGAAAAAGGGACATTTTCGTAACTAATATGAAGAAAAGTGTTGCATCTGCTATTCAAGTTTAAACATTCCTACGTACTGTGCTGCAAGTGTAAATAAACTTAAAAATACAGACATTAACTTTGGGAATATTGTACAAAAATAAAGCATATATTAATTAGGGTGGTCCTTATTGTGGACTGTTTGGATTTTTGATGTTCCCAAGTTTTTTTGTTCTTATCTAAAAACAAATACTGATAATTTAAGTAAAATCGGATAACGTAAAGAGATACAAACAAAATTAAAGTTTAGGGTCAAAGTACCCAGCAGTTCTAGGGATACTGTGCCGAACTAGAGGTTTTACCTATCAATTAGGGTGACAACTAGTTACATGACTATTTATTTTAACACGTGCATGTCCTAATGAGACTGTCCGATAGTTGGTCCAAAGTAGTCAACGCATTGGATTCACATACCGGTTAGATAAAGTCAGTTACCTTACTAGCTACCTAACTGGTTACTTGATCGTTCACGGGTGCTAATTGACCTCAAATAGTCAGTTAAAAATACACCTCATAGACAGTCCAATAACCGGTTGCTTCCAAACAAACCTTATTCCGTCAACTCTTCAATAGATTACTTCTGGTGGTAAAGTAAAAAAAAGTAAACGTATAAATTGGCTACACTATAGGTTTCTTAGAGACACTAAAGTGACAATTGACTTCGCGCTGTTACATGGGTTGTCGGTATACTTAAGCAAACATAAAATAAACTGTATAAGAATTATATCAACACAGTTTGTATAAAACCAGTTGGTACGAATTACTCCAAAAAAGTTCTGTACAAAATAAACGTTTAAAGTGGCTACACTCTAGATTACATACACATACACACTTAAGTGACAATTGTCTTCACGCAGGATTACATTGGACGTTTAAAGTAATCTATTAACTTCTCTATGCACTACAAAATGCACATTAGTGTCAAATGACCCAAAATATATAAATTGGAGTCAGCCAAGTAATAGGACATTAGTGACAATTACTGTCTATAAGGATTGTCTACTTGCATAACTGCTGGGTAGATATATTTTTCAAAAAAAATAAAAATTAAATGTTTTAAAAAAAGCCAATTAGAAATTTTGTATTCAAAATTGTATTGAACAGTATTTTTGACCATTGGTTAAATTGGATTTAAGGATGCCCAAGTAAAAAAGTTATTTTTGTAATAGCCATGGTCCAATACAGTACAAAAATTTATATTAAAAAATTTGTTTATCAATTTTTGCATATAACAAGTAATAGAGCTATATTCGGGCTTGCCGAATCTTATATACAATTCACCAAATTATACTTTAAAATAAAAATTTTAAATATTTTTAGGCGAACAAAATTATTATTTTTTTTTTCAAAAAAATTTTTTTTTTCGAAGTAGTTTTTTTATTCCAAATATTCCAAATTTTAGCTTTGACCTTCACCATTTAAGGGTTAAAGTTGTCCGATTTCAGTAAAGCTTTCAGAGTATATTAAAAATGATCTGAACTATAAGATTTTGTATAGGTTTTACTTAAAATTCGTAACAGTAAGGAAATTGCTCTCATTCGCCAAAATATGGCCAAGAAAATATTTTTTCCCGAAAATCACAAAATTTAAATCGTAGGTACGGAAAAACTGTAAGAGTTATTGACATAATTTTTTCATATTTTTATTCTCTATTATGATCTAAATAAATTTCAATGTAATGATCAAAAATTCTGAAATTTGTTTAAGAAAATTTTTAAAAATTTGAAAATGGAGATTTGAAACTGCCGTTAAAATAAATTAATTTTTTGCCATCCCTGCGAATAGGTTAACGGTATTCTACAAAGACAAAAACTCATACGAATGTAAATAGAGATATATTTTAAGTAAAAGTTAGCTTTTATTTTAATATTTCTTAAAATATGTTAATTTTGTTCCTAGATTTCTTGTTCAAGTGGCCTGAGACACATTAATGTTCTGGGGAATTTTTAATAACTTTAAAATTTTTTAACCAATTTTTATCTTTTATATCTCATTAGAACGACAATTACGTACACATTTCGATTCTTATTCATTCGATTGCAAAAATAATTATTTCGTAGCAAAATTTTTACAAAAACTGAAAAATTTGTTTTTTTCCGAATTTTAACGATAATATAGTTTGTGGGTCAATTTGACCCAAAGGAGATATAGGTTTAATCTGAAAAATATTTTTTTGACTGTAATTTTCATTAATATAAATAAATCTACATATTTCTGTAACATAATGCAGAAAGTTAAGGAGTTTCACAAATTTATTTCATATAAATAGTAAAATTTTACGTATATCTGACCTTTGACCTCGACGCGCGTCCCGAAATCGTTCTCCGATTTGGCTCAAATTTTCAGTACTTATCTTTTAGACCTAGTGTCACAATATTCCACCCGGCACTCTTCAAAAATCGAACTCAAATTTTTTTCCATACAACTGATTGTCACTCTAATATATATATGTAGCATACAGCTACCATATATGTTGAAAACATAAATGATAACTTTGCTCATCACTGTTATTAATACAAAAGGCTAGATAAGGCCTTTTGGCATTAACAATGTATGAATCAAGTTTGTAAGATTTTTGGGTCTCCAGAAAATTGATTTCAACAGACAGACAGACGGACATGACTTAATCGATTCCGCTATCTATAAGGATCCAGAATATACATATATACTTTATAGGGTCGGAAAATTATATTGTGGAAATTAGAAACGGAATGACAAACTTATATATACCCTTCTCACGAAGTTGAAGGGTATAAAAATGAATGTGAGTTTTATGTAGATGGCTAAACGACTGGACCGATTTTCTGAAATTTGCACAGTGTATTCCTTTGTATCTGGAAGGAACTTTAGACTACATTTAATGTTGAAATTCTCAGTGGGCGTGGTACCTCACATACATAATTAACAGTTATTAGCGAATATCTCCCAAACAGCAACAGTGAGAAATTTAAAACATTGCAGGATTTATTTGGTTACCATTATACGTAATAAGGCTGAAAACTGATTAGTGGGATACAGAGTAAATAATGGGAGGGATCGGAAGAAGGGCGGTAGCCCTTCCCATACAGAGTAACAGAGAACAGAGGGCTTGGCATCTCCCATACAAAGTAATTAGTTATTTTAGAATATCTGAAGAACTGTAATTGTGACATTCTTAAAACTTTCTGTAAATTACTTTGATGCCTGTCTCAGCAGCTGTGCTAAAAATGAAGGGGATCGGAACAGTTATCTCGCAAATTTATTATCGTATATCTAAATAACAATAATAATGAAATTCTCAAAACATCACCTGAAGTATTTTGTTACCATTGTATGTAGTTGGAATCAAAATTAGCCGAATCCGAACAAGAGGTATAACGAATATTTTTTAAACAACTTTAGTCAGAGTCATCAAACTGAGTTTAAATAGTTGCCAGCACTCGTTTTTGAGCTAAAAATCGGAACACTGGTATCATAGATATATACACATAGATCGGAAAGTCTCCTGTCAAAGACCTAACTCAGTTGTCAAAAACCTAAGTGGTGAGAATGTATTAGTAAAAAAAACTATGTGAAAACAAAAACAACACTCGTATGTGTAACATTTTTGAGTAATTTTTTTGTTTGAGTTTTTTCTAGTTTCCGCTCTATGTATATTTTCTCTATGACTGGTATAAAGTAAATAAATTTTAATGAATATATGAATAAATATAATAGTTTAATACTCATGCGAAGAGGTGTTTTGTTATCAATGTACTATACATACAGGCAGAGTAAAATTTAAGTAAGTACAACACGCATTTCCACATATGAATCTAACAGCCTGGCCCACGATGTCGAAAGAATACTTAAGCGAACGAAAGTCAGTCACTCACTTTCATTCGAAACAATGGCCCACTATCTTACGACTTATCGTTCGCTTTGCTTTACGTTTCAAACGTAATCCAAATATAATTGAGAAACAATCGACAATATATTTAAAACTATTATTTGACAAAAAATAAAATAATTGAGCAGTGGTGTAGTGGGTACAGCCCTAGACTAGCAACCGGAAGGTTGTGGAATCAACTCGTGGCTGCGACTTATTTTTTTCTTTATTTTTTTTATATTTTTTATTATTGTAAATACATAATTCTATAAATAACTCTCCTAAGGAATATAAAAGATTACTTTTGGGACATCTCGAACAAAAATAAGTAGACTTTTCGTCAAATTCTACTTATTTTTCTACTACAAACCAGTATGTATGAGTGAAAATATATGTAATTATGTTATATTATGCACAAATGTATAATAATAAATAAGTATGCATCCGTTTTGTACTAGATTCTTACACAGACGACAATAAATAAAAAGTGAATGAATTTGACATTTTAGTTCGTACAAATATTAGAAAATCTAAATAGTGAGCCTCAAATTTTGTATTGAGTTGCTTACGTTATCGTTCGTATTTGTTTTCTTTCGAATAAGAATATTAGTGAGCCTCAAAACAGCTGTTTGTCGTTTGAAACGACAACGTTCGACATAGTGGGCCAGGCTGTAAATATTTTAATACAAACTTAAAATAAAATTTAGAGTTTAATTTTTATTTTTTAAAGTAAATAATTTTGAAAAATTTTATTAAAAACTCGAAACTAGAAATAAAATGTGCAACCTTTTAAACGTTATTTCAGTTTGCACTACAATTTTAGATCTTAGGACCACCCTAATGTATATGAGTATGAACGTGTTGGTGCTCTTTAGATTTACGGTCGTTCCGTCGGTCAACTTCAGTCAGTCATACTAGTTACAACTAAGTAATATCCCGTTTGAATGTTTGTTATTACCATTGTTGGTATTACTGTTGTATACTTTGTTGCGCAACGTATCCTTTTTTTGAGAATGCTGCTAACACACGCTACGCTACCAACTATGAGCACCCAACCAGTTTAAAGTATTTTTTTGTAGCACTTACGCTTATATTCGCCTGTGGAAATGAATACCGAAAGGAACAAACCTTGTTGTTTTTGCATTTAAACGGCGGCAGTGACGACGCACATGACAATACCCGGTAGGAAACAAACATTTCCGTTAGTTAGGACTCTGTCAGTTTGTTTGTTCGTTTATTATTTGGCTTGGTCTGGTCTGTTTCGGTTCGGTTGCATGGCTTTGTTTTGTTAAATTCATGTTCGTTCATTAGCAGAGGAGCAGAGCAGTACAAAGTAGCATTACGTCAACTGGTTTTTACTTACTGGACTGGATATCAGGACATGCTCATTCATATTTTGTTAGTGTTTGATTCTTTTCCTGCTTTTATTATTGATATCCTTTGTGGAAGTAGCAGTAGTTGTCCCTGTTGTGGTTGTTATTGGTTTCATAATTGTATGTAGCGCTTTTTAAACAAATATACTCGTATCTTGTTTCAAATTCGTTTCATTAGCTTTTTCCATGTTTTTGCTTTTGGAGGGAAAACAGGAATAACAAAAACTATAATAACTCTGTGGTTAACTGTAGTATTTTTTGACGTTTTACTTCCCCTACTGGTGTTGTTTAGTTTTAGTTTTTGTCATTGTCTAGTCAATGTTGTCGTATCCTGAACTTGGCCAAAACAGTAATCATCATTATTAAGTTGAAACTCATTACCAAGGGCAACATATATTGACAAACCAACGAACCAGAAATATTATATTCACTCGTACTCGTATGTCTCCAACAAACCATTATACTTTTATTCTGCTTTTACACCGGCTTTAATTATATAGTCTAGCGCTGTTGGATTATTCAATATCGCATTAAATATACGACCTTTAAGGATATGGACTTTGTCGACTTTAAATATTAATTTTCATTTTTGTATGTATTTCAATAATATTTTCTCTGGTTGAAACATATACAACAGATATGTATGTAAAAATAAATGATTTTAACTTTAATATTTTTAGATTTATTACTGCAATATTTATTATCAAATAAATATTATACTCTGCATTAGTTTAACCCAAAAAAAATCATTAAAAACATTATGCAGGTAATAACTTTCGAAGAAAACTTTAACTAAACCAAAGAGGAACTGTTTAGAATCTAACGACATAATAAAATTACAGTTCAATAGTGTAAATGTAGGATAAATCTAAATAAAAAAAACAGTTTATTTCATTTTTTTTAAATAATTATAGCGTGAAATAACAAACTTTATAAATAGTGATTAATTTATGTTTTTTTTTATTTTTTATTTTAAATAAAACACTTAAAGTAGATGTCGGAATCTTTATTAAGACCCTAAAGAACAATCTCTGACATTTACTTTTTAAAGGTATTTTCAGACAAATTTTGGTCGCGACTACGCTGTAGGTGTTTCAATCTGAACGTCCTATTTTTGATCACTTTTTCCAGCATTGCTTACGGTATCTCGCGGATTACGTCTTTTGACTTCATATATCCCAAAAGAAAAAGTTCATATGTGTGGTATCACACGATCTATGCCACCACTTTACATGCTATTAACGCGAAATCAGCAACATACCAAAATACACGATGATGCAATTCGTCAGTCTATTCGTTTGCCAGCTAGGTTTACTATTTTTCAATATTTTGTTTTCTATATGAAAATTTCTAAAGGTTGTAAAGATAGTTAAAGCTGACAAGCAAACGAACAAACCACATATGTTGCTCGAAGTCCAAATGTACTGAAAACATTTCTCACAAAACGCTAATTTAAACGCTAATAAAACATAAACATAATTTTGAGATATTGCACAGAGGGATGGCTTCATACATTTTTGTGCAAAAATTATAAGAAGTGATCGTGTAGCATTGAAATTTGACACAGAAAATTATATAGACTAAATTAAGAATAAACTGAAATTTTATCAATATCGTCCACGCCCAACGCCCACTGACCATACAAAACAAAATCGATTTTTTGCGCATAAAATGTTTCCTACCCATGAAAATTAGTACATACATTTTCTGAAACAAAAAAAGAACGCATCTAAGTTTTATTAAAATCGGCCATGAGCACCCCATATCGCCCAAGCAATTCAAATCTATTTTTTCGCATAAAGTTTCCCTATCCAAGTCTAGAAATTTGGTACATACATTTTCTGAAATAAAAAAAGAACGCATGCCAAGTTTCAATAAAATCGGTCACGCCCACCGCCTATGAAATTCATACATGGATAATCAATTCTTTGATATTTCGTTTATCATTCGACGAAAAACTTTAAGTTTTCAACCTGTTCCGAAAACTTCCGAGAACTAATTTGGGAAAAGTGGAAGTGTAGCTACGTTATATTTTTTTGTCCATGGAAAATCAAAAATAAAATAATTTGTAGCGGCTTATTGATTTGGGCATATCTTCTTAAAGGTTTATAATATCCCCGTATTTTTATTTTTTATTTATTTAAGAAGAAATTCTATGTTTTTAAAATACGTTAAAGGTAAATGGTATTATCAGGAAAATTATACCTCTGAATTGCGTGAAAAAATAAGTAAATTTATGCTTAACACCCTTGCATGGACTTTACTTCAATTTTTTTTTTAAATAAAATACAATTTTCCTTAAAACTATAAGTGAAACATTTTTATACAAAACTGCATCATTTGATTTTTGAAATTGAGTGGTCGAGAAATAAGGTTTTTGACACCAAAATCCCTCTGTACCTTGTTGTGGCGTGAGTCTTTCCACGATAAATTGTCAAACAATATCGCACCAAAAATTATTAAAAAAAAAACTTCCAAAAGAATCACCCTATAGATATTTTTCCCATAATAATCTCAGAATTTCGAAATCCATTGGTGAAACTTTTTTTGTACTGAGATCTGTATTTTCAATCGCTGATAGGGAACTTAAAACATTATTAATATATTTTCTTCTTATTAGGTTTATATACTTTGTCTAAGGCTGGAGCGACATCTAGAAAAATTGGTAATTGAAACGACTTTCTTATCTCTCTCAATAGTTCTGCGGCGTTTGTGGAAATCAAAAATTCTTCTAACTAATAGTCAGTTTTTTAGAAAAGAAGTCGTTCAATATCTGAACTGGGAACTTATGAAAATATTTGACTGTTGGAGTAATTTATACCCGATATAATTAATGATATGAAGTCATTGAAGCATTAGTCTACATACATAAGGACTGAGATTGTAAAATTCTTAACACACGTTTTCCTTTGAAAAGCATGTCAGTTATTATGTTTAATGTCAATTATGTTAATTTGTTAATCTGATTAAAATTAATGACCAGAAAAAAGTGCGTACTAAAATTATTAAATATTTTCAACAAAACCCAACTTAGTCCTACAAAAAGTTGGCCAAACTATCGAAGGTCTGCCGTCAAACTGTTTCCAATGTTATTAAACAGTACCGGGTGAACTTGTCCGTTGATATAAAACCTGGTTCAGGTAGAAGGAATGGTCCACATGATGTTTCTAAAGCCAAAAAATAGAAAGCATTTTCAAAAGAGCTCCCAACACATCCAGTAGGAAAGCTGCCCGGTTAAGTCAGTATTCGGACTATTTGGTACGAAAAGTTAAAGCCAATGCAGGCTTAAAAATATACAATGCTCAAAAAGTTCCTCACAGAAACTATGCAAAAAATTTAGAGGCCACAGACGGAGCAAGGAAATTGAAGTCAAATTTTATACAAAAAATATACCTGCTGCATAATGGATGACGAAATGTACGTATGGAAAATTTTTCGCAGCTTCTGGGTCAATTTTTGTTAATGTTGCAGATGCTCGGGGGAATGTCAAAGAATATTTTAGGACCCAATAGCAGACAAAATTTTCCAAAAAGTTCTTGGTATGGCAAGCAATATGCAGTTGCGTCAAAAGAAGCCAAACATTTGTTACAAAGGGCTCTATAAATACCGAAATTTACATCAAGGAATGTTTACAAAAAATAATGTTTCCATTCATAAGACTTCTTAATGTGTCCACCTATTTATACCCTACACCACCATAGTGGGGAGGGTATAATGGATTTGTGCAGATGTTTGTAACGCCCAAAAATATTAGTCTACCACCCACCTTAAAGTATACCGATCGACTCAGAATCACTTTCTGAGTCGATTAAATGATGTCCGTCCGTCCGTCAGTCCGTCTGGCTGGCTGGCTGGTTGGCTGGCTGTCCATGTAAAGCTTGTGCGCAGAGTACAGGTCGCAATTTTAAAGATATTTCGATAAAATTTGGTACATATCATTATTTCTGCCCAAGGACGATCCCTATTGAAACTGGCTGAAATCGGTCCATTATTTGACCTAGCCCCCATACAAATGTCCTCCCGAAAGTGGATTTTATCCATCACAAATGTTTAATTTATATAGGTATCTACACAAGTTTTGGTCCAAATAAGTTTTATATATAGGGAATTCATGTCACCAAATTTTATAATGATCGGTTCATAATTAGTCATAGCTCCCATATAAGGCCTGCATCCGATAATCACTTTAACGAGCATAAATCTCCTACAAATGTTGGTATACACATAAAATTCAACATAAATAAGTTTCATATAAACATTAATCACGTGACCAAATTTCGTGGCGATCGGTCCATAATTTGTCATAGCTCCCATATAAGACCCACTTCCGAAAATCGCTCACGAACATAAATTATTGAAATTTTGAAAGAAAAATGTTTTTGCTCATTTACTTAGTGTAGGGTATTATCTGGTCGGGCTTGACCGACCATACTTTCTTACTTGTTTTGGCTTGATTTGGCATCTGTCACTATGGTAAGAAAGGTCTTGAGTGGTACAAGAACAATAATGTGGTATTTGTACCAAGAAAGACAATTCCTCCAAACTGCCTGGAGCTGAGTCCAGTGGAGAGATATTGGGCTCTTGTTAAATAAGAATTGAAGAGCGCAAAAAAGGTGTCCAATAATGTGGTAGATTTTAAACGGAGATGGACAACCTGTTCGAACAAAGTGACATAAAGCACTATAAAAACCATAACGGAAGGGTTTTCGAAAAAGGTTCAAAATTTCATCATTAGTGATTAGATCTATAAAAATATATATTTTTTTTGTAAATTGTAACAATAATTTCTATCAATTAAAAAAAGATTCTAAGCTGTAAGTTTGGTGGTTTCATTTTTATTAACATATATGTATGTTAAGATTTTTTCAATCTCAGTCCTTATATCTTCCTCAAAGATCTGTGTATCTTTGACATTATAGTCACCACTAGGTCATTGAATTGATTGGTATGCAATACAATAGGCTTCGATTTAAATTTCCTGGAAAACATTCAAGATGAACCTGAATTATAATGTTATATCTATTAATAAGATGAGTTTTGGAAACTACCATAATGACGATGATTTTTAGTACCTGTATTAAGTTTGTTTAAACCGTTAACAATTCAGAAACATATATCGTTTGGTTTTGCACTGTTAAAAGTTCTTGTATTGTGTTTTGCATGGATGAGGCAATATTATCTGGGTAAGTGCTTCCAATCTTCCCATATTTTAGGTTGCTGGTAACCCGTACTCATAACATTGGCATTTTAACCTGTTCTAGGGTTAGCCAGTACTGCCTAAGTAATTTGCGTGGATTTAGAATTTGATTGAGTTTCGTTCAGAAAAGGAACTCCAGATAGGAGTTGGTAGGCAGTTTACATCACCTCCATGTGAGATAATCATGCCCTCAAATCGCTTGTGCAAAATGTCCATATCATCCTATTAAGGATAAAAGAAGTTGGTATTCATCGACAAGTAGTGGTCGTCATGGACGGTGATGGCCAGACCAAAGTCGTTCTCAAAGAAATATGGGCCGATGACGCAGCCAGCACAAAATACACACCAAACGATTACTTTTTCGGGTTGCATTGGACGCTCTTGGATCTCATGTCGATTGGTATCGTCCAAAATACGACAATTTCGTTTGTTGACGTACTCATTCATCCAGTAAAGGGACTCACCGTAAAACTCACCCATTTTGATAAAATAATTTTATCATTTGCACATGTTGTTGAACGTTTTATTCATCAACTGTGCTTGGGCAAATCAAACTGAATAAATTACAGCCAATTTGACAGATTTAGCTTCAATAATATGACCGCTATCAACAGTCAAAGTTCGGAAGTCCGAAGTGGAAGACCTTTTATAACTGGTTAACTAGTAGCCATTTAAATGAGCACATTTTGTTCTTACTGATAACTGTTTCTGCGAGTTCTTACGATAAATGAGTTATTAAAGTCATTACTTGTAACTAGTTCTGCGATATCAAATTAATGACTGGTTTATAAGTGCAACTGTCTTAAAAAATGAATTAAAGTGCTATTGCGTAAATAGTGAAGTGTCAAATATGAGCATTTTAACTCATTATTTGGTAAGGAAAGTTTTTTCTTGGTATGTATTGTACAAAAGTTGGCAACTTTCAGTTTTTTAATACTGAAATCTTAAGCATAAAACTAAATTAAATGCTTTTTATCAAAGTCAACAAAAAAAAAAAACCAAATGACTTGTTTTTGTACACACTTTAATTTAATTGAGGGGCTAGTCCTTTCTACACTCAACTGATTTTAGACTTAAAATGTCTTAAATCAAGAGCATTTAACTTTAAAAATTAAGTGATTTATAAAACTTTGAGTGTTTTTAATGGCAACTGCAATTTTGGTAGGTGAAGAAATTTCTTTGTTGTTGACAAGATTCCAAAAAAACTAGCAGTGTGCACAAATATTTGTTGGCAAGTGAATGGTGCGAAAAAAAGTCACCAGACTAAATTACAACATGCGACGTACGACGAAAAAAAAACCCTGATTCCGTCTGACAGTGTCGGCGTCAAAAACTGGCGACATTGATGATAAACTCGTGTTTCTATTCCAAAAGGCATTTCGTCTATTAAATGCTCATGAATTTTTATTTTATTTTTTTTTATTTATCATTATTTTTGTTTTTTAATTTAAACGAAGAAAACTTTAAATAGGAAAAATTTACTTAACAAACAAGATTTGTTTCTCTTACATATAAAATTAGATATTTAAGTATAAAAAGGAAATTGTCTATTATTATTTATATAGTTGTTTCTTTTTTTCTCTTGACTATCTGCAATGACAAGTGTATTTTTTTTTTTCTTGGTAAATTTATGCACAAGGTGCTAAATTGTTCAAGTCAATTTGCATTTTATTTTAAATTAACCTTGAGCCAATTACGGCAAAGACATTTTCATTTGTAAATTGTTTACGACTATTTTAAGATTTGTTTTCTTTTAGTTTTATTTTCGCTTTTTTTTTTCGTAAATAAGTTGTAATTTGTTGTATTTTCTTATTTGCAGCTAAAGTGAAATGTTGCCAACGGGTTTAAGTTGTATATGCCACATGCTGTAGAGGTGACAAGTAACATGATTTTAGCGTGGCACAGTAGCAGTACTTAGCGCCGCCGCTGCCACAAAATAACAGTGTCACTGTCACACAACCAACACCA
The DNA here is from genome assembly GCA_942486065.2 of Calliphora vomitoria. NCBI lineage: Eukaryota > Metazoa > Arthropoda > Insecta > Diptera > Calliphoridae > Calliphora > Calliphora vomitoria. The sequence goes on from OW818031.2 coordinate 79,024,334, forward strand.
ACTGACAGCCAGCATCGCCACCCCAAGTGTGCCCAATGTAAATCAAAGTTCCTACATTTTAAATTAAGCATCAACAACGACAACAAAAATACTCAAAAGAAAAAAGAAAATCTCAGCTAAAAAAATAAAAAGAAAAATCCAACAGAAATAAATAAAAGAGTTGCAGTTTCATCCATCCATGTTCGTATGGCAGAAGAAGATATAAATGGAAAGAAAGAAATAATAAAAAAAACAAAAAAATCATCCTCCTCACCGACAGCATCAGCAGCAACAACAACATCATGTCTCAGTTGTATTAAACCAAAGTATTAAATAAGGGATTTGTTGCAACTATAATTCTTTAGTAATTTCTGTTGCTGTTGCATATGAAGTTGGTGGTGTGGTTGTTGTTACTGCTGCCGCTGTCTTTTAAGCGCAATGATATCCCATGAACAACAAGCGGAAATGCTTGTTGTATCAAAGTCAAAGGAATCACAAAAAATCGTAACTTCCACAGACATTCCCAATGAAAATTTAACGAATTTAACGAATCTGTTGGCATCATCATCAGCCTTAACAACAGCAACAAAATCAGAAAAGCAACAGCAAGAACCAGAACCAGAACCAGAACAACGACAAGAACAAACAAGTCAAACATTCAAGAAACCAAATCTAGATGCTGCAGTTGTATTGAATGTAAAATGTCATTGTGATATAGAAAATTCTCATTGTATTTCATCAAATTCGTATGGATTTTATCATCATCATTGCATGAATCCAGCGGATTTTTATGAATTGCCAACAAAGTTTTCATTGTTGCCAAGTGTGATTAGTGGCGGTGGTTGTGGCACTAATGCCGCTGGTGTTGGCGCAAAGAACGAAAGTAATGCAAAGCTACTTTATTTGGCCGATAGAAAACGTTGCTGGCCTCCGCCAGTATTCATTATTTTCATATCACTGTTGGAGGTAAGTAATGGATGATGCTTATTTGAATGGAATAATATATTTTAGAATTTAAGATTTCATATGTATATAAAAATGTACATAAATGTTAGAGTTTGTTTGGTGACCAGGTCCCTTCATTTGTTTTTCGGGTATCATAATTTTTTTTGAAGTTTTTGGGTAAACAAAACTAAAACGGTCTTTTTTGAGAAAATTTTCTCGCGGACCTGTTGTGGATTTTTGGAACTTTTTTTAATGGTTCAAAAAACGTTCATTGTATTAATTTTTGCTGCATAATTGAGTGAAATCAGATTTGCAATGCAATCAACCGTTTTTAACGTATGCGGAATGAAATTGCAACAAAAATTTGACACTCACCAAAGAAAATTACGTTATGTTTTGCCCCATATTAAAACCTGGCTTTTAGTTATTTCAAAATGTTAACAAAATAAGAATTACCTTGAAAAAGTATTTGCAAATTTTTCCATAATTTTTCTATTTTCATCGGGAACAATTTGTTATATTTTATATCAGGTGGCAGAGAAAGGCAGAGAAGAGGACTTTTTTGGAAGTAAATAAACCTAGAGTTTCCAGTTCGGTTTTAACCGAAACCGAAACCGAAACCGCGGTTTTTCAAGGCCTAAAACCGAAACCGACAATTATGCTTCGGTTTTTACTTTTAATCTGTTTTCAGTAGAAAAGTTTAAAATTTAGAAATGAGAAACAAACATGTTCATAAAACATTATTGTAATACAATTATTGTAAATTGTATTACAATAATTGCTTTAGATGATGTAGCAGGCTAGGCAAGGAAACCTGTTAATAAAAAATGACACAAACTTATTTAAAAATTTTGATTTACGAGTATTTCCTGACAACTAAACTTCAAATGACTGTTTATTTATTTAATTAAAAAAAAAAGAAATGCAAAATGTTTGTAACAAAGACTTAGTTATTTTCAAATATCCGATAAAAGTATGGAGTAGTAGCTGACCCGGTGCGCTTCGCCACCCCAATTGGAAGAAAGAAATATTACAATTAGTCCCAATTTGTGAATTAATACTAATTCAGGAAAACATGTCTCTAGTTTCATGTCACTTGATTCATTGTAATGTGGATTCTAGTTCATTCGAAAGGTATAATTAGAATAAAAAAGTGCCATAAAGACCCAAATTTTGTATTCTCACTCATGATTCATGATTCTGGGTCCATTATTATAGAAAATGCTAAATAAAGGTACCACTAAAGACACCTTTTGTGAAAACTAGGCATATATGATTCTGAGTGAGTGAATCATATATGGCTAATTTTTAATTTTTAGGTTTATTATTATAAAATATTTGACTGTTAGTATTATTAGTTGGAAAAAAGCAACTGTGAGTCCCTTTTTAAATTCTAACTCAGTCAGGATCATATGTGTTTAATGTTCTGCTTATAAGTTTATTATTATTGAAATTGAAAAAAATACCGTTCGAAGAACGAAAAAATACTAATAGTTTTTGTTACCTCAATGTCATATAAGTGATGGCTTAATGACTTTCTTTCTTTACTCAAAAGCATATCAGCCAACATATAAGTAAAATAATTGAATATAATAAAAAGTTAGAAGAAAAAGTACATATTTTCCACACTTGAACCCCCGTCAAGTTTGATATCAAAGTAATTTCTTGATTCTACGTTCAATACCATTTTGAAGAACGAAATATTACTCCTTAGTTTGGTTTAGTTCTCCTTTTTTTTAAATTTTTTTTACTTTTAAAATAAATTTTCAGGTTTAAATTTTAAATTTGTATAGCTTTTCCTATATTATTTGTTTCTAGAATCACTTTCTGAGTCGATTAAACGATGTCCGTCCGTCTGGCTGGCTGGCCATGTAAACCTTGTGCGCAATTACAGGTCGCAATTTTGAAGATAAAAATGCAATAAAATATTTAGATAATATTCCGATATTTTACATCCTATTAAAATTCTTTTATATAAAGAAATGTTTTATTTAATTTAAATCTTATTTCTTAATACACATTTTTAAATATCACGAATTTTGTACTTACGTGGTGTACAATATTTTTGTTGAAAATATCTTAAAAGTTTTATCAAAGTGATAATATAAAAACCAGTAGATTAAGGACTGAGATCGAAAAATACTTAACATGTTAATAAAAATTAAACCATTAAACTTACAGTTTTGATGTATTTTTTATTTGATTGAAATTATTATTACAATTTACAAAAAAAAATTATACACGCAGAAAAAAAATATAGTTGTACATTGTTACTGTAACCATTTCAAATTTGTGCATGGTTACAGTAACAATTTCAAAATTTTTAACAATATTATAGTCACGGTAACTATATATATGATTGTGGTAACAATAATATGGTTAATTTACGATTCACATGAATATTTCAACCATATATATGGTTACAGTAACCATGTATATGTTTGTGACAACCATTTATATGATGAACGACTTACCATATTATGGTGCTCTCATATCATAATCTGAGAGCAACATGTTATGATAAAATTATTCATCATATAAATGGTTGTCACAAACATATACATGGTTACTGTAACCATATATATGGTTGAAATATTCATGTGAATCGTAAATTAACCATATTATTGTTACCACAATCATATATATAGTTACCGTGACTATAATATTGTTAAAAATTTTGAAATTGTTACTGTAACCATGCACAAATTTGAAATGGTTACAGTAACAATGTACAACTATATTTTTTTTCTGCGTGTATATATTTAGTTGTTATCAATAGTAATAAATTTTGAGCCGTTTTTCGGAAACCCTTCTATTAAGGTTTTTACAGTGCTTTCTGTCACTTTTTTCGAACAGGTTCCCAATTTCCGTTTAAAATCTACCACACTTTTGGACACCTTTTTTGTGCTCTTCAATTCTCTTTTAACAAGAACCCAATATCTCTCCACTGGCGTTAGCTCTTGGCAGTTTGGAGGATTTGCCTCTCTTGGAACAAATACCACATTATTGTTCTTCTACTCAAGGGCTTGTTTACCATAGTGACAGGATGCTAAGCCAGGCCAAAAATAAGTGGACACATTTGGAAGTCTTATGAATGGAAACATTATTTTTTGTAAACATTCCTTGATGTAAATTTCGGTATTTATAGAGCCCGTTGTAACAAATGATTGGCATCTTTTGCCGCAACTGCATTTTGCTTGCCATACCAAGAACTTTTTCGGAAATTTTGTCTGCTTTTGGGTCCTTAACTTTTCTTCAACATTCCCTCGAGCATCAGCAACATAAAACTTTTGACCAGGGAGTTGCGAAAAATCTGCCAGAACATACGTTTCGTCATTCATTATGCAGCAAAAATTTATTTATAAAACTTGACTTCAATTTCCGTGCTATGTTTTTGGCCTCTAAATTTTAAGCAAAGTTCCAGTCAGGAACTTTCTGAGCCCTGTATGTTTTTAAATCTGCATTAGCTTTAACTTTTCGTACCAAATAGTACGAGCTCTGAGCAAACTGGACTGCTTTCCTACCGGATGTGTTGGGAGCTCTTTTGAAAATGCTTTCTATTTTTTAGCTTTAGAAACATCTTGTAGACCATTCCTTCTACATGAACCAGTTTTTCTATCAACGGACAAGTTCACCCGATACTGTTAAATAACATTGGAATCAGTTTGAAGGCCGACCTTTGATTTTTTGAACAACTGTAGCAAATATTTAATAATTTTAGTACGCACGTTTTTCTGGTCACTCATTTTAATCAGATTAATAACAAATGATTTGACTAAAGTAATTTGATCAAAGAAAATATCAAATAATACTTGGGTTAAAAGCTTTAATGAAAGTCCTTATTTTACAGAAAAAAATAAATTTTTACACATATATAAATTTTTTTTTAAATTATATATCCAGGAATTGTCTAAGTTGCGAACTTCAATACCAAAGTAAGCAAAATACAATTGGAGAAAGGTGTATGTATTTGATTTTCGCTAAGCTTTTAACATATATTCGCCACAATTCTTTTTTTTAAATTTATTTATTGTATCTTCATTACATAATGAACTAACAATAAGTATTTCAAATCTTATATCTAATAACTATTATTTAATTAGCCCAGCCAGGGCCAGTGGGTTTGGGTGAATTTCGAGTTTTTTTAAATATTTTTCTACATTTTTCGTGATCTCAGTTTTTACAAGGCGCACGTTTAGATCTTTGTATATATTCGCGTTCTTGATATACCAGGGGCAACTATGATCATTCTTAAAAACTTATTTTGGCATCTTTGGAACACCATATCGGTTTTATGCTCATGCTATAAAGTAGAAGTTTACAATCTGCCAATTAATTTGAATTGATTTCAATTTCATTTGAGTCAATTTACATCTATATGACATTTCCATGTAAGAGACGATTTAGAAGTATTCCTAGGTATTTAATATTCGATTGTTGAATTATTGTTTTCATTTAATTTTTTTTAATTTTATTTATAAAAGTCTTTGGATTTACAAAATATCCTTACAGACTATTCGCTTAAAAATAATTATAATACATTTTTTATTATTGTTCGGTTATTGAATGAATATGGGGGACATGATTCTCTACGCAATGTAAATGTTATGTGTGTACATTTTTGCTCGTTGACTTTAATTTTCCATTGAGACGCTTCTTGAGAGTATTCATGACTGCTTAGAATACGAGTATTGTCAGCAAATGTTGTTACAAATGTAACAAAACATATTAGGATCTTTAATACAGCATCTCATCTTAATAATATTGTAAAACTTCGAGTTATTTGCCAAATAATTTAGTATATTTTCAGCGAATTTTCCATATTTTTTAAATAAATTAGTTTTTTAATATGTTTTTATTGTAAGTATATCGTGAAAAAAAGTTTAACCCTTTTTTCCATAGGTCAAATTAATAAGGATGAAACTGAGAAAAGTTTATTTTCAGCATCCTCGCAATTTCACCAATATATACTGAAATTTAGATAAACAAAATTGATGTCAAAGAAAAGATAGTTTTGTATAGAAATTCCTTTTTTTAATTTTAGCCTCTATTTATGCAATATTCAACCAATAAGAAAAAAATACAGAGTAACTAAACAAATTAAAACTGCGATATTTTAAAAACAAGAGCTGCCTAACAAAAATCTAAAGATAGTTTTGAAAATGAAATGTCCCATCGCAAAAAAATCGTTTTGTTTAATTTCAAGGTTAGCTGCTCTTATTATCAATCAGATTTTGTCTATTTTAATGCCAAATTTTGTACGTATACCACTATCCTATAGATATTTTTTATCATAATCTGGGAACATATTTGTATAGGTGCTAGGATAAATCAAGTACCAATTCTTACCATTTTCATCACAAACTGATATTTTATAATTTGAATAACATGTGCAAAATATCAATGTATTATCTACAATATGCTTAAAGAAGCTTGCAAAACAGTTTTGAAAAACATCATTAATTAATTTTTAGTTAAATAAAACAAATATATCTAATCTTTCAGCTTTACAATGAAATTTTGCATTTAGTTATAACGGAATCACAATTTTCCCATTCACAACAGCTCGAAATGATTTTTATACCCTGCACCACCATAGTGAGGAGGGTATTATGCATTTGTGCAGATGTTTGTAACGCCCAAAATTATTAAAGTATACCGATCGACTCAGAATCACTTTCCGAGTCGATTAAAGTACAGGTCGCAGTTTTGAAGATATTTCGCTATAATTTGGTACATACAATTATTTCGGCCCAAGGACGAATCCTATGAAACTGGCTAAAATCGGTCCATTATTTCACCTAGCCCCCATAAGAATGTCCTGCCGAAATTGGACTTTATCCTTCATAAATGTTTAATGCATATAGATATCTACACAAATTTCGCTCCAAATAAGTAATATATATATACGGAAATCATGTCACCAAATTTTATGATAATCCGTGCATAATCAGTCATAGCTCCCATATAAGGGCCGCTTCCAAAAATTACTTTTGGCGAGCATAAATCTCTTAAAAATGTAGGTATACACATACAATTCAACGACAATAACTATCATATAGACATAAATCACACTACCAAATTTCATGGCGATCGCTCCATAATTAGTCATAGCTCCCATATAAGGCATTCTTCCGAAAATCATTATTGAAGTTTTAAAAGCAAAATTATTTTGCTAATTTACTACGTCAGTCAAGCCCGACCATACTTTCTTATTTGTTTTGATATGTCGCAGTGGAGTTCTTTTTCTTTATGTCAAAAGCTATCGAAAAATCGATGATACAATATCTATTGCTAAATCGACCCATGCTGCGATCATATGGATCCCGCACATACCTCTTTATATTCATCTCTTGCTTAGGAATATCGTATCTGTAGGTAGTAGCATAATAACTAGAGTTGTTTTGTTTTAGAACTATTTTCCTTAGAAAAATTAAAATTGTTTAGCCCAGAACTATGTTTTTATTATAATTTCAAAATGATATCAATTTTGATGGTAAAAGCAGACTTATGCAATGGATAACAAGATTTTAGATCCACTAAATTCTACATTAAGTTAACTGTGATATATACTATCTGAATACATTATTTTATACCCACTACCAAAAAGATGGGAGGTATATTGAGTGTATCATTCCGTTTGTAACATATCGAAATATTTGCCGTAGAACCATAAAGTAAATATATTCTACTTAGGTCCTTATAAAATTCTAAGGAAATCTAGATATGTGCGCCCCCCTGTTGTTGGTCCAATAGGGCCTCGGGGAAAGGACGTACGGGGATAAAAATTTCCCCAAATATTCTTTGTATATCAGTGTGATGTTGAAAATGGGCAAAATCGGTCAGATAGAACCAGAGTCATGGATCAACTTCCAAAAAGCTGATATTTTTTGAAAAAGTTTTGCTATTTTCTTTAAATGTATTGGAAATAATATCATGAACATTTTCATACATTTCTCTTTTGAAAAAAATACTACACGCAGAAAAAAAATATAGTTGTGCATGTTTACTGTAACCATTTCAAAATTTTTAACAATATTATAGTCATAGTAACTGTTTATATGATTGTGGTAACAATAATATGGATAATTATCGATTCACATGATTGTATCAACCATATGTATGGTTACAGTAAACAATTATATGTTTGTGACAACCATTTATATGATAAAGGACTTACCATATTATGTTGCTCTCGGCTTATGGATATCATAATCTGAGAACAACATATTGTGATAAAATAATTCATCATAAAAATGGTTGTCACAAACATATACTTGTTTACTGTAACCATATATATGGTTGATACAATCATGTGAATCGTAAATTACATAAGTCATTTAAATTGTCATGAGGATTAATTAGTCTGAGTAGAAAATTAGTTCCACATTGTAGGAGCAGGTTGCATAGAGATGTTGAAGTTTAACTGAGTATTTGATAGAACTGATGAACCCAAACTCTACGGTTATTCCAGTAGGACAGTCTTTGTTAAATACAAATGGCTGCGATAGTTAATTATGTGGCTGATATAAGTACTGAGAGAAAATGTATCTAAAAATATTTGGGCAAATTATTTTTCGAACACAATATCTCATCATAAGTTAGTTTTCTTTCTTTTTTGAAAATAAACATTTTTTTTCAGATCATAAAATCAAAAATGTCTTCAATGTCAAAAAAGTCTTCGACATCATTAGGGTATGAACAAACTGTATACATATATAAATAACAGATTTGACAATTAATCGAAATTCTATCACTGTAGTTCAGGTATAAATGAACATCAGACCTAATTATGTATTATGCCCACCAACACATGTTAAATTATTCGAACAAGATAAAAATATATGGCGAAAAAAATGTAAAGAAAAAAACGCTTAACAATTGTCCAAATGACCACCAAAATATAATTAAGAAAACAAGCAGCCATCCATTCAACATACAATCCATACTAACAGTGAGCCAAACAAACATTTGAACAACCACTTGGGTGGCTTTAAAAGGGAATCACTCCAAAAGTAGCCTCATTTAGTGTTGGATCAGACGCCGCCACCACCAACAACAACAACTCCATCGCAGACGCACTACTTACTCGCAAACATGTGCTTCATTCAGTCAGTGTGTGTAGAAAGTATGTTTGCAAAAACATGATCTACATCATCATGTCTAAACACATGTATGAATGTCCACAAAAAAATTAAAAAGTTTGCAACAATAAGTTGCCAATCTACGTACGAGTAAAACAAAATGACATGTGGGAGCTCTTTTATTCATTTTTTCCAGTAGGTTCAATGAATTCTTAAAATGAAAAAAAACAAAAATTAAATGAATGAATAAAAAAATGTTTTAAAAAAGTTTGTCATGGCCAGGCATGAATAAATTAGGTTACATATCCATAACACACTACAATTCCCTCCTTACACTCCACTCTTTATACAGAAATAAGACACTGAAAAAACTAAAATCGTATTGAAAGAATGATATTTTATAAACATGTTGTGTAAAATCAATATGCCTCTGTTGAAAAAATCGACCACACTTTAATACTTGAACCTCAAAAAAAAAAAAAAAAAATAATTTTTTTATTCACTGCAGAAGTATGTTGTGGGCTTTTAACGCCATGGCAACACTTTGATTGGAACAAGTGGAGTGAAGTCATACATTCATTAAACGTGGGTGGTAGGTAAACTGAAGTTTACCCCAATATTTATTTATGAGGAGCTAACTACTTATTTAATAACTCATGTATTGAACACATTCAAATAAATTAAAACGTAGTAAATACTTATGTATGCGCGTTTTTATTTATGCATTTTACTCGTATCCTAATACAAAGTGAGTAAGTGGTTAAAAGTTTTTCATTATTATTATTTTAATCACGTTTAAATGAAAGTTCTACACACATTCAACATAATTCAACCCTCTCCTTTCATCACCCCTCCCTTCCGAGAGGGGGAAACATGTGTTTGTTTCAACATAAGTTCAAGTGAAATTGTCATCAGCTTTTGTTGACATTATCACAAACTTTACAGTGTGAAATAAATAAGTTGAAACAAATTATAATTTTTTAAGCCTCATTAAATCTCTGAGTTCGTAAATATTTTTAAGTTAATTTATTCGAAATATGTTACTGCCAAAATTCAGTCGCTAACGAACTAGGATTTCGCAATGTTAGATCACTTCTTTTTTATAAATAAATTAGTGTGTCGAAACTCTAACTTCTACGGAAGGTTTCCTCGTCAAATCCACCTTTCTTATTATTTGAGTCCACTTATGATAATAATAACTATGTAACTATAAAATTTAGGTTAATTTCAAAGTCACCTAAAAGCACTTATTTCACTATAAAGTAATAAGTACTCACGAATATTATGTAGCTTACGGTTATCGTAATATAATTTAAACTAATAAGTGAATTGTTTTATATTTACAGTAGTTTTCGCTTAATTGATCCCCGCATATTTGTAAGAGAACAATTGCAATAGAAAAATGCCATATAAGGTGTACGAAAGTTCCCTTTCCCATTATTTTCAAGAGGCATGGAATTTGAAGTGAAGGTTCTATTTCGCCATAGTAAACTTAGCACGCTATCTTTTAAACCAATAATTTGCAGTTGTTAAGTAGCCATCCGATACACCATGATCCCTACCTTTTTTTTCGTAACAATTCGTTACCATAAAATACGGATGTCGTATGTAGCAAAAGCTAACTTTTCAGCAGACGGTTTTAAATTTTAAACATTAACTTTTTTCAAAATAGCCCTATGGATTCTCTCCAGTTTTGGATGGAATATGATTTGAGTATTTTATTATCATAAGCCTAAGTCCAATTTATTGTAATTATAATTACAAAGGCATTTGGCGTATGTTACATTTTTTCACAACAAATTATTTTTTTTGAACCTACGACAAAAATTATATATTCAACAAAAAATTAAATAAAACAAATATTACTTATGTATCTTTTAAATAATTCCGACCACTGTCTGCATAAAAATAGCACAGCATGCATTTCAAATCATTTACTTTGTTGATATTGTTACGAATGTGCAATAGCGATTTGAATTTAACGGTCCGCAACGACTGCCTGCAACATTCATCATGTTTATAAACACGTCCATTAGTAGAAGCTTCTACTTATCAACAATGTTGATAGCATGCGGTTATTAGCATTGTTTGTAAGTATGGCAACACTGCATGTTTAAGCTGCTATGATTAACATCGAAAGCTCTAGAATTCGAATACTAGTATGTCCGTTAAGAGCATTGTAGAATATTCCCGTTAGATGGCACGTGTATAAATCGTGGCAGAGCTGGCAGTCATGAGTTGAGTTTATCATTGGCGCTGTTAGAGTTAACATCAACTGTCTTGTGCATTTAAGGTTGTACGTAATAGAGTGTGTGTGTATTTCGAATTGATAAACTTGTATAAAGACACTGAGTGAATATTTGAACTGTTGATGGTGTACATTTAAATTTTAAACTACTAAAACTGCTTTTATTTGCAATCAAAAGTATCCGGTTTATTTAAAGGAAATAATCCCCGTTTTAAAAAGGTAAAAAGGTAACAATATCAAGTTTTTTGGGTTTTAATATTGCTAATTTTATTTGAAAGAGGTTATCCGATATCTCTTTCACTATGCATCGTAAATTTTCTTTTTTTGAACAGTTTTAAGTTTTATAAATCAACTCATCCTTACGATGTATCAGTCTATATTCGATTTGATAAATGGTTGTATTATTATATTCAATTGGTCGATTCACATCATGTCATATTGTCACAATGTCCTAATATTTCACGACTCGGCCGCTCGGCTTAAACGACTCTTAGGAGTTCGGCGCCTATAGCATGCGCATGTTTGCGTCCCGCATTCAGCTCAATCATAGAATTGAGAGCAATTTTTCTCCTCAACAATTTTATGTTAATTGAATATAAGTTCACAATTTGTTTTATTATTCGAATAGAAAGTCAAAAATATTATTATAATTTATGAAATATGTATGTATATGTATTTAAAACCACACAAATTTTAATAATTAGTTTGTTAACAATAAATAAAAATACAAAATAACATATATTTATTTGTAAATACGAGGGTGGGCCAAAAAGTGCTTTTTTGAATAAAACAAAGGTTTTTGGAGAACAAATTATTTTATTTTTCAACATTGTGTCCTTTAAGCTGTGTGAACTTTGTCCAACGTTTATCCAATTTTTTATCCCTTCCGAAAAAATAAGATTTGACGAGATTATCAAAATAGGTATGTTTTGTGAGGTGATTTCATCGTAGGAGTCAAATCTCTTTCCACCGAGATATTTCAGCAAACGCGGCTGCCATCTTACGAAAAGCTTTCTCATACTCAAGTGATCAATCAAAAATCTCTCGCACTTTCAATATCTGATCAACCAACACTATATCGTGATTTTTGTCAATTGTTTCGGGTGTAGAGACTTCAACTGGGCTTCCAACCTTCCACCTTTGTAATAATAAATTATAGCATTTCAATTAAAGTCTTATTAAATATTTTATAAAATAATTGTTGTCCAAAGTATTTTTAAACTCGCATAAGGCTTCCATTAAATGTTTGAATGAAATAGAGTATAAGTTTCATTATGAAATGATGGTGTGCTAATTCAAAGTCTTTTGAAAAATTAATAAAAAATATATTTTTCCCTCTCTTATTCGAATGAAAACCCTAATGCAGACCAATTTTATATATTGTATCAGTTGCTCTTTTGCTTGAATATAACCAGAAACTTTCCTAACATTGCTACCGCTATATCGTCGGCTACAATGATGATCCTTCTGTTGTCCAGCCTAGCATACAGATTATTAATAGATATGTTCCTCACAAGACGAAGAAAACATCACCCTGTTTCAAAATATAATACCGATTAATTGTATACAGTAATCAAAGCCTAGCCCATCTATAGCAGAGAGGATAGAGCTATACTCAGCATTGTTAAAAGCACATTTTATGTCCAAGAAGGCGACAAGATCATACTCCTAATGTAGTAAAGACAAGGTCTCTTATCATGTCATATTGTCCTAATATTTCACAATGGTTTTTATTGATTTTCAAGTAAAAATGTCATAAAATAATACTATTTTCTATGCTATGTTTGTTGCGTTATCGTAACCAACCAGCAGAGACCAACGCCGAATGCCTAAGAGTCGGTTAAGTCAGGCCGACGAGTCGTGATATATTAGGACATTATGACAATATGACTGATAAGAGACCTTGTGAATTGGCCAAATAAATGAAGAGTAATATACACAGACAACACGTATAACTTTACATGTTATTTTATACAAGTCGAAATATTGATCCATCTAATATATTAGTAAGCCACGGCTTGAAAATATCATCATTTTTTTGAAGAGTATAGTTATACAATAATATCATCCGTTAACCGGAACATAATTTATACATGATTCACAATCATCAAGAGCAAACCCCGAAGTTATATTACTGGCGTAGTGGCAGCCGATGAAATTAGTGTCAAGAAGGATCTCCTTACTACTAAAAGTGCCACTACCACAAGCTTTATATATATATAGCTTGGTCATGTTGGTAATATCTTTCCTAATGGGTTGGTTTCAGAGAAATCTTCTACATCGCTACAGAAGTGCCTCATATCCCTTTTTTGAATTTCAGTAGGAGCTAAAAATTAGAATTCTATATTTTTCTGATTACAAATCTAGTCAGCTCCAAATATTTAGTAATAGATCAGCCACGGATTTATCGAATATGCAGATAACCTGATGCTGGTTCTAAGGTGGATACACGCAGAAAAAAATATATAGTTGTGCATGTTTACTGTAAACATTTCAACATTTTTAACAATATTATAGTCACAGTAACTATTTATATGATTGTGGTAACTATAATATGGTTAATTTACGATTCACATGGTTGTATCAACAATATACGTTTTTATGATGAATAATTTTATCATAATATGTTGTTCTCAGATTATGATATCCATAAGCCGAGAGCAACATAATATGGTAAGTACTTCATCATATACATATACTTGTTTACTGTAACCATATATATGATTGATACAATCATGTGAATCAGAGGAATGGAGATTCATAATTTTTGCTTTGTCCCAAGGAACTAGCAGTGTTAGATATACAGCGGAACTAATCTAATTTAATCTGCACCAAAAAGTCCAGCTTGCAAAAAATATTAACTTTCTGTATCAATATATTAGATATTACAGTCTCGTAGAGTTATGAAAGATATCAGAAATTATTACTGAGGGAGTAATTCGGAAACAAAATCCTTGGCTGAATTATTGTATGGTATAACTTAAACATCGTAGTTATATATATGTTATAGCTAAACATGTTGTTCTCCCAAAAAAAGTTAACTTTCTGAATAATCGTGAGACCATTGCAGTAGAATAGTATCAACTAATATTTCCCACACTGTATCTATACTTTTTGATATTACTTATTTCTATATATTTTGAACAACTTTTCGTTAACATAAATGTTTTATTTTTTTGTTGGTTTTATTTTAACTTGAAGTAGTAGTTCTTAAGTGGCGCTATAAATTTTCGTACACTACTCCAACATTTAAGATGATGTCAACACGCACTTGAAAAACTTTTCTAATTGTAGTGCTTTTTTTTTATTTGTTTGCACGAAATTAAGGGTGGTTCATACATACATACATACATACATACGAGTAAATATACCTTTACTGTCAAGTTATTGGGACACTTGAAAAAGTTTATTTGCTAGTGCACCCTACAAGCCATAATACAAATGAAAGAGTAAAATACCCAGCAGGGAATGTCAGTAGTGAATTTGTAGTGATTTACTAGTGATATTGTCAATGGAACTACTACCATATGTACCCCAGCCAATGTAATCTTCTATTGACATTTAACATTAGCTTGTCATTGAAAATCACTACTGACAAGGTACCTGTTTTCTATACCTATTGACTGCAAAGCATAATAAAAAAAAAACAAACTATTGACGCGTTTTTTGAATATATCACCAGAAATACACTAGAACTGTTGTCTCTAACTTATTCTACTGACGCTTGAAGGAGTATCGTCGACAGTCTAACTAGTGCAATTGTCAATAGAGAAAGAGTGTTGTCATAGAGACATATGGTCCTAGGCTGACTACAGGGTAACTATTGATATTATGTGTATATTAAAGCTCTTATTCACAATACAATTTTTATTTTATCGCAGTTTTATGAAACAAAATTACCATAACAGATTTTTGTTTTATAATCCTTTGATAAAATAAAAATTTCATTATGAATTTACATAACAAAAACATGCAAATTTAATTGTAAATTTGAATTATATTTCGTGTTTTAATTACGTCTATTTTGTAATCGTTAAATACTGTTGAAAGTTTGCTTAATCCCTATAAATTCACAAAGAAAACTGATTTTCGAAATCTTAAGTTAATTATCTAAAGTTTATATTGATTTAATAGAAGATATTCAGTAGAGCCATAAAAAAACTGTATTTATTTGCTGAATAAGTATACGAACAATTTCAGTAACCACAACTAATGGAACGATTATGGATGACAACTGAACCTCAGTTGCGTATCATAAGGCAACCACAAATATCTGGTTGCCAATTTGGCAACAGAGAATGATAGCTGCCAGTTGTCATATGTAATACCATTTTGGAAACTGAAAACGTAACTTTAGTTCCGTTGCCATCAATAATACACTGATAAAGCATTGCTTTATTGCATTGCCCTTTGGTTACATAAAATCGTGATAAATATTCCTCAGTTGGCAAACAAATCTATTAAAGTAATTAATAAGTTATCTCAGCTTATTGAACTTTCTAAAGGTTAATACAATTACTTTTTTTTTAGCATCAATTTCAAACTTAAATTTTATATACGAAAAAAAAACTCAATCAAAAACTTTTTAACATTAAAGTTTTAATGTCCCTTAAATAAGACGTCACATCACGTATCTGTATCGATTAATCGTCATCTTGATACATTTGTATTAGAACCAACACACATATGTTGTTAAAACAGTCTAGACAGACAAATTCATTCTCTAGGAAACAGTATTTTCCAAGAAAAAGTAATTTTTATTAAAAAAAAAAAAAAACTACAACTTTCCAAGAGTGGTCATTAATCATTGAGAATGTTGGAAAAATGTAATAAAACCGCAACAAATCTAAAAGTAATTTCATTTTTATATTTCTTATTTCGGGAATACAAATACATTTTCCTATCAAAAGTAATTTTGAAACAAAACCAAAAGAAGAAAAAAATAGAAAACAACACTGAAATACAAAACTTTTTCGTTTAAATGAATATTGTATGTACGTATTGTATGATTTGAAGCGAACAGCAAACGGGACTGCCATGTCTAATGGTAAATATGTGGAAAAATATGTATTTATATACGATATACAAAAAAGTACTCCTATATAAATGTATTATGTATTGTACATACTCAGCTTTATATTACACGAACATGTATGTGATGGGAAAATAAGTTCACTTCATTCCAAGCTTTTAATATTTTACAGAAGTAGAAGATTTTTCCATAAATTTATTTTGAGAGGGGATTCGAGTCAGCAAATATCCATAAAGTCGATATTGTTATATTTCATAACAGAATAATTTGGTTGATGAATCATCAGGATCTAAAACCTTGTTATTGTTTGTTAGGTTTGATTTTTCCATCCATATCAGATGAATATATAATCAGATGATAATATAATATTATCAAGTTTGGTTTTCTGTTCTAAATTCTGAATTTTTGTACTACAATCTAACCCCCATATGCATAAACATTTTATAAATTTATCAAAGGTTTATAAAACAAATTTTGTATGGAAATTTTGATTGATAAACCTTTGATAAATTTATAAACTGTTTATGCATATGAGGGTAAAGTTATACCAAATCTATATTTCGCTCATTTGCTGCAACAACGACATAACTCAAAATCCGAGTGTTTTGAACTGAGTAATACGAAATATGCTCCGTTCTATAGTCTTTCATCTAGTTTTATCAGTTTTCATAAAAGTCAATAATTTGTTCCGCGAGAGTGGTTTCTTGTTGTAAACGTCAAAATCAAAATTCATGTTTTCTCGTATATTTGACAAGAAAAAATTTGGGTTTAATAGAGATTATAAGGATATTAACATCTACTATTCAAATCAGGTTTTATTTCTAAAATCTCATGATTTGTTGAAAATTTATTTAAGAAATAGCCAAATGTCATAAAACATTCAAAATCGTTTTTCTCGAAACGACTTTTTTTGAATTATGACGTTGTTGCAGCAAATGAGCGATATATAAAAATGAATCCATGACTTTATTTGTTTGTCTGTGACTATGTACATGATTGTGGTAACTATAATATGGTTAATTTACGATTCACATGATGGTATCAACCATATATATGGTTACAGTAAACAAATATATCTTTGTGACAGCCATTTATATGATGAAGGACTTTTGTGTTGCTCTCGGCTTATGGATATCATAATCTGAGAACAACATATTATGATAAAATAATTCATGGAAGGAATAATAGTCTGTGAAACTTCAAGTCGGCTTGCCACCTACCATATAAAGTAAATACTTATTCACCATTGTTTCTATTTGGCGTCGCACAGTGGTTCAGGACAGTTTTTTGAATTTTTTGTTTTTGAATCAGTTTTACTTATTAAAAAAGTTATCAGCAGATAAAAAACATTTAAGCACTAATTTCTAGCTTACTTCAATTGTCTGGCCTTCAATATCTAATTCGAATGGCTGTAGTGTTGCAATTTGGGCTCTAATATCACTAACTTCTTCTTTGATGACTTCATGAGTTTCCTTTTTTAATTAAAATTTAATTGGTCTGCAGTATTTTGTAGAAGATGGTGTTTGATTTTTCCAAATATCCTTTGTATGGATCCTACCGGTCGAAGGCTCCGAGTCTTCCATATTTTTTTTTATCAATCGCAATGGTACGAATGACACCATGAACATATCTGTGTCTGAAGTATTTTCTCATACATATTGCTTGTATTGTTTTTGTTCAGAAGAACTATCACATCCCCATTTGCAAAAGAGAGTTAACTTGCAGTTTCCATATTTCTTCAAATCATTTCCTTTAAATGAGAGTGGCAAGTGCTGAGCTGTATGATTAAGTAGATCTTGAAGTAGTACCTCTGCCGAAATCAATGTAATTGCAATATTGTCCACTGGTGTTAAACAATCATTCTTAGCAGCAGCTATATGATAATATGATGGATAGAGATTTTAGCCTTTTTCAATCGCACGCAATCTGAGCTGATTATATTGCTGTTTTGTTTACTACAGCTCCAAAAATAATCCTAATGCTTCTAATAATCCGAATTAACGTTGTCCAGATTATCAAGGTTTTACTGTACTAAAAAAATAGTAAAAATCAAAAGAAAATTCTATTTGCATTAAGAATGCACTTCTACACTAAAATAATAGTCTTTCACATGGATTCACAATCAACTGAATAGGACTACAGCTTTACAAGATATGAATTCATAAACTTATATTTGCCACCTTTAAAAAATCGAAAATCGTGAATTAAATCGCGAGTTTTTCAGAATTGGAAAAATTTTTAATGGAAATAAGAAATTTCAACACATTTTAAAGAATTTTTTTATAAATTTTATTTTATATTAATATTGGACTCTAATTAGAAATTAAAATAATAAATCTTTAAAGCAAATATTTATTAATTTTATTTTTTCGCTGTCCATTATGGGTTAATTTTGAAAAATATTTTATTTGGCAAAAATTCAAATAGTTTTTTTTTTAAGTATTTAATGTTTTTCCAACATTAATGCAAAATATTAAACTGTAGTATTCAAAAAAAACATATTTGATGTGATAATTACTACTGACATTAAACTAGAAAATGAGAATTTGTAATTAATTGCATAATCCTGAAAACATCCTAAAATATTAAAATAAGAAATGGTACTCATTTAGGAGCTCAACTTCCGTCGATTTTAGAACTATAAACAGTTTCAATTAAATTTCACGTTGAGATAAAATTGAAAAAACTCTTTTTTAATGAAACCTATTTTCCACCATATTTTTAGAAAGACGATATTAAAACGTCTACCATATTTCAGTTCAGCGAGCTCTTTTTGGGTGTCGAGTGGTGTTACCAATGCTTTTGTCCAGTTACATTTAGCCAAATATATAAAAAAAAAACAAATGATAAATCTGATGCGTTTTATTCGATATCTGTTACAGATCAGATTACTTGTGTTACAATATAAACTGACATTCAGGGCCAGCAACGCGGTATAATCAAAATAAAATTTCATAGAAATTTTTAAAATTTGTACAAATATCAAATAGAACGAATAAAAGAAGGGGTCAAGTAATTTGCAAATTCTCCCATTTTATAGTTATTTGTTATTTGAGATTTATATCATCAAATATACATGAGGAAACTAAAAAATAAAACAGGGCAAAACTCCCCAAGACATGGCAACATATACGTATATACATACTATATACAGTGACACTTACTCTACAAACGAGGTTGTAACAAACAACGAAACGAATACAAAAATATAAATATTCTTTAGACGAGACACCATGTCAGACAGTCAAGATTGCCTTGGAGTTTCTATAATGGTTTTTAGGAGTTGAAAAATACCGATAAAACAAATACATACTAACAAACAGAACGGAAAAAACTAATACTTATTTACGTTGTTGTAAGTTTTATAAATACTCGCATTGAAGCAAGTATTTCTTTTTTTGTGGCATTTTGTAAAACAAAGTCACAATTATATTGCTAAATGTTGCACACACTCAATGAAACACGTGCAAAACTAAATATACTCCTAAGCCGTATGAGAATAGTTATACGAGTGCAAACTGGAAAGTACTTTCTAAACAACTACTTTTCAAATAATGTTCGGTAAGAGATAATAAACAATCAGAGTGGGCCAAAAATAAGTTAATTGTTATACATATTATTTAAAAAGCAAACATTTTTTCCCGAAACATTTAAAATCAAATAAACTGGAGATAATGATATATGACAATTAGATAACAGTGGTTTGACACATGAAGTAAATCAATCATCTTTTATGTAACATAGAAGACTTTCCAAATGCCCTCGTAAACATAAATACAAACGATTATGTACGTATACGTAATATATTATTTGTTCTTTTTATAATAAAACACTAGACCATTTTATGTGGCACGCAAAAGAGAAAAAAAATAGAAATTACACACACATAAAATTCTGTGCCACAGAACGAACGAGTGTATGTGAAAGTGTGAGTAGCCAGTAAACATTATTTGCCGACGTATCTGATGTCAGAATTTTCTGAACTACATCTAATGGCGTTTTCTTTTCTGAAATAAATTATGTCTTTATTCTGTCTTTTACACTTCTTTGTGTGCTTTTCTGAAAATGTGTAATTGTATAATGTGTACTTTTCAAATAATGTTGCCCTAAAACCATGAAAATATGCTACTTGTTAGAAAGGCAACACTTTTTAAATAGCTTTACTTGTTATTGTTTTCTAAGTCAAAATGGAAGCAAAAAGTATATTTTTAGATTATTTAGAACCTTTAATAAAAACTACTAATTACGTTGACAACATTTTGTGTAAGAAAAGAAAACTCCTTAAGTTTTTAAAGAATAGCCAGCGATTTTTGTGATATACAATACTTGGATTTGAAGGCCGCATAAGTGATTGAAACAAGAAGTTTTTTTTAAATATTAATAAATAAAAATTATAACAGAAGTCTGATGTTTGTTCAGACTTCTTTTCGAAATATCTTAATAATATCGGAAATTTTATCAGACATGTCTAAAATACCTTTAGAATTTCCCTAGGAATTTAACTCAGAACTCGTACAGAATTCTGTCCAAACTTTTGAATTTTCCGTGACAAAGAGTTACGATTTATTGTCAAACAATCATACAAATTTCGGTACAATATCACTTTTTTTTGGATATAATTCGGTATCTCGGGAACTATTGAAGAAATTGTTACCCAATTTCACAAGGTTTGAGCTGAGCTGTTTTTTACTATACTTGCATTTCCTCAGCTTCCTAGCGCTAATGGGGGCCAGTGTGTGGCCCCTCAAAGTTGGTCACCTCGGGTCTCAAAATTTTAAAAAAACTGCCAAAAATCCATTTGTGATCCAAATGAGCTGAAATTTTATATATAAATAGAAGATCTACAAAAATGCACTTAAACACTTATAAAGTTAGTTTTACTAAAATATCAATCTTCAAGTCCTAATGTTTTCATCAATGTCAAATACTTATATACAAAGCATTTACTTACTCCTTAGAAGTTCCACAAACCTTGCCCTCTTTGAAAAATTTGTACTTTTTTTCATATATTTCATGCAAAATGTAGATTCAAATGTCCTGAAATCAACGGTAGTATAATTTTTGACATTTTTTATTTTACAATACCGAAATTCCTAAACCAGGAAAAATGTGTTCTAAAAACTGAGGTTTTTTAGAAAAGTGCCTACTATGACGTTATTTACCGTGTGATAGTAAAACAACTTTGCAAGTGTTTAAGTAACATATAGGGTTATACAAATGTTGAACATATTCGAGGATCGGTGGCTTGCCTTTTTAAAATTTTTTATTCAAACCTAAAATAATTTTTTAAAATTGGCCAAGTTTGGATAGGCCTGGGGGTGTTGTGTCCTCTTTAATGAGCCAAATTTTACTTTACACGCTTTAGCACTAAGCTCTCTTTTTGGATCATATCAAAATTGTGTATAGTCCGGAAGAAAATTTGTTTCTACAAAAGAAAAAATATAGGGACTTTTTTGGGAAAAAACGTAAAAACTGCGGCCCTTTTTACATGTTCCAAATTTGGATGCGTGTTACTTTTTATTGGGACAAGATAACTGTTAGCAGGTTATTCCTATTTTGTTTAGAATTTTATCACCTATATAGCTGATATTTTAAGAATAAATTTCGACAACCCGTCATATCTAAAAACCATAAAAAGATCGAGCAAAATTTAAGAAAATAAATAAATAAACCTAAATATCTCTCATATGTAGGAGATAGCCTACATGTGTAAGTGTATTTTTTATAGATCTCCTCAAGGACTATTTATGTTTTAAATTTCAGATCATTCGGATCATAAATGGATTTTGTCTATTTTTTTAAAAATTTTGAGACCCTAGGTTACCGTTCTTTATGGGCCACGCACTGGCCCCATAATCGCTAAACAGCCGCACATATGCAACTTAACCCAAAATCATCTCAACTCCAACCATGTGAAACTTTGTAACAATATCTCCAATAGTTCTCGAGATACCGAATTATTTAAACAAAAAAAAAGTTTCTAAATCACTGTGCAACATTGGAAACGAAAACAGCAACATGTACAGACTGTCGGTACGAGTTGTGTCCGATTTTAACAAAAAATGTTTAGTGGGTATACATAGTTTACTGTTGTTATTGAGGCAAGTTTCAACACAATACATACAAGTGAGTGTGAGTGAGTTCATGTATACAGACAAATAGACGGATAAACATCCACATACATATAAATATTTTGTAAATAGATGGCAAAACAGACTAGACCAAATCAGAGACCAGGCCAGACTAGGGGAGACTTACCCCAGACAGTTGCATTTAAAAAAACAGAACACTCACTCCTTCCCATTCCACAGGGCAAATTTAACACTCACGCATGATTGTACACACACATATTTGTTCTCACACACACACATACCATCGAAATAACTTTACAGCAGTTCTGAGTGAGTGTCCCGAAATAGTGATTTTAGCTAAGTGACTAGTTTGTTCAACATGTGCGTGTCCTAGGTGGAAGTCAATTGACCCTATATAGATTAGAAAGATATTGCCTAATAGCTGGTTCTAAGTAGTCAACGTAAGGTGTTCATATAATGGTTACATAGAGTGAGTATGATTACTAGCTACCTAAATGATTACATGTCTAGTAAGAAATTAATTGACGCCAAATAGTCATAGCGTAGAGACACTAAATTGACAACTGACTTCACGCTAGAATACCCGGGATGAATAGAGTAACCACTTAACTTCCGTGGTTAATTATGTAACCAGTGGTGACCCCAAATAATAGTTAAAATCATTAGTTCGGGACAGTCATCCAGAACTGCTGGGCTTTTCAGCAGTTTGATTGTGTTATTTTAGTTTTATTCAAACATGTTTCTTTATTTGTATTTGAAAGTAAATCCTTTCTATGTTGACCCCTGTCTAGAAGGTGGCTCTTTTTGGTTTTTGTCGTATCATGACTTTTCGTTAGTATTTAGAGTTTTACAACTTAAAACTTTATTGAAATATTACGAGTGGGTATAATAAGTCTCTATGTGTTGTGTCTTACCCATTGGAATTATTATAGTTGTTTGAGGTTATAGGTTGCTAGTTGTTTATGATGTTGCCAGATGAAAAGTTGGATGTAGTGTACGTAGAAGTTCTAATTTAGAATTTCACAATTTTTCAGAAATTATTTAAATTAACTTACCATTGATACATAATTAAAAAATAACGATATTTGACCCCAGCATTAAAATAAGTAATGCCACCAAATACCACCATTTGTCAAGCAATGTGCAATTTATTTAACAACTGTTATATTTCAATATAACAGAATCGAATTTTGTGACCTAATTTTAAATAAAGTTAACAGAAAATGTTATAGCTTGCTATATTAGCACGATAATGCTGCAATTTCCGCGCACTTAATCTGGCAGTATTGCTTAAAACTGCTGCAGAATGCAGTATTAGCCATAAGCTTAAAACTTTCTTCGTTGGCACGAAAAACAAACCCTTGTTATTTATAGATTTATTTTTATTATTTAATTGTTTGTGTACTTATTTTGCTGAGTGCAAGACATATAATAGCCATCTATGTAATATTTTAACTCATACGTAGTATTCTGCATTAGGGAAACTCTTATTACATGGTTAATTTAATATCAATAAACATATATTGGGATAAATAAGAATATTTAGCAAGATGATTTCCCTAACAATATTATTAAAATGCAATCGATCACCAGTACGCTGTTTAATTTCATTCAAATTGTTGATGAAATCAGGAATACCAAATACCTCCCGTGCCATTTTTTTGTGTATTGATATCAGTTGATGAACCACCGGTTTTGTTTATTATGCTGTCCAGGTAGCACAAGGAAAATTCATTATCCATTTCTTGATTTTGGATGTGTAATTTCCACTCACTGTTAATATTGATGTGAATATTTATGCTTTTAACTAAAGTCATCTTCAGTGGCATGTTAATGAATAAGTGGCTCTACAAACATACTTATAACATCTGCATAATAAAGATCTTTCAATCTACCAATGAATCCATCCGTGCTGCCTATCCTATGGTTTATTGACTTCTGCACGTAAAGAAAAAACATGATTGTTGTGACAATAATCGAACAGCGTCATATCAATGTTGCTATCAGTCAATTTATATGTAGCATCATAAAATATCAGAATGTAGGATCACATTCTTAACCAGAATTTAATAATAATTATTTGTTTATTGGTTATTATAATATATATAATATTAGCACAACCATAATATGTTTGTGCCAAAATAGCAACAAAAACAACTGTAGAATTTGTCACCACGTTTCACAGTGGTCCAAATGCTCAATATAGCCGGAAAAAAGTAAATTTTTTTAAATGCTTCAAAAGCAAATTTTTTGTATGGTAATATGTTGACAAGTGTCCATATTTTGTTTTCTTTAAATAGCTACACTAGCATTGATACATTGTTTCAAAAACAAGTAATTGCATCTTTGTTAAAAAATTAATATCTCAAGTGGTATTTAACAGTGCAAGGGAAATTGTCGTCAAAAAATAATAAGAACAATTAAAAAAAATTTGTTGGTGTAATTAATATAACAAAGGTAAGAGTAAAAATTAGAGTTTAAATTTTTCAGTAAATATGTTTTGTTTAGTAAAAAAAAAATGCAATTATGTATATGTGTGTTTTAAATGTGAAATTTTTGTTCAATGTCCGAATTCTATTAGAATTTCAAATGGTAATTTAACAGAATTAAGCTTAAGTTTTTATATTGTCGTCATCTATATGGACTTGGCTTTCTAATCTTTAAAAAATTAGCTGCCACTTTTTGCCTCAACGATTTTTATTTCATTTAGAGTTTAACATGTCCATTACAAGGAAGGAGCAGTATTTTTATTTTTAAGGTTGGCGTGGCATTTCGCCTACTTCAAATTGTTTTAATGAAATGTAGTCTTTAATTCCTTCCACACATGCAGAAAGACGGTCCAGCCGTTTCGCCGTCAATAGGGATCAAACAAACCCTCAAAGAAAAAAATTTACATGCAAAAACACACATTCATATTCAAAAAAAAATTTTTTTTTCTCATGAAACCTATAAACGTACCAAGTTTCATGTCGGTACGACTTTTCAAAAGCGAGTTATGACTTTTTTCCGGCGAGATTGAGCATTTGGACCACTGTGCGTTTGCAATTTCCACAGTTATCATTTGCGACTCCATAAAGTATGTATATTCTCGATCGTTATATGTAGCGGAGTTGATATAGCCAGGTTCGCCTGCCTGTCGTTTTATAGTATACTGGAGGTCTAAAATCCTTTTTGTTAAGAAACATAAAATATACTATGCTATGACTGACTTATGTTATGGCATTTGTGTTGAAAACTTCAAATTTGAAAATGTATAACTAAATTGTGCAAGAATCTTTGAACCCTATTGTTGCAAAAATGGTCATAAGTTTCAATTAATTTAATTTCAAACAAAAACATTTCTCCATAATTCATCCAGGAACGTTCAAATTTTGATTCCTTATAACTAAAAACATTTCCGTTTATTCTGGTCTCCATAATATATATTGCTTATACTAGCTGAACCGGCAAACGTTGTCCTGCCATACAAATTATTTCTAGTGAATATTTTGGTTGTTAAATAAAAAATAACGAATGTATTCTAAGTGAATTTATCATTTTAGGTATTTTTGATGCCAAATGAAGAGAAATAAAAACAAAATTTTTTGGAAAAAAAAAAAAAAAAAATGGGTGGTATTTGGATATTGCTCATACAAAATACTAAAATCTCGGCTAAAAAATGGGTGGTAAAGGTAATTTTGAATGAAAATTCGAATAAAAAGTTTTTGGCAAAAAAAACTGTAAATTCAAATTCTGGAGAGGGACACCCTCATGACCTATCGGTATGAAACATACTTTACGACCTATTCTCATAGCTCCCAAATATACATACAAAATTTCATAAAAATTGGTTTAGTCATTTCGGAGGAGTTCAAACACAAACATTGTGACACGAGATTTTTATATATTAGAAGATTTAGAGAGTAAAATAGGTAAAAATAGCTATCTTTAGAAGAATGATTAAGAAGAATAGCTAACCGTATTGCTTTCCTAACGAATATGTTGAGAGCTCTTTTGAAAATGTTTTCTATTTATTGGCTTTTAAAACATCATGTGGACAATTTCTTCTAACTGAACCAGGTTTTCTATTAACGGACAAGTTCTCCCAATACTGTTTAATAACATTGGAATCAGTTTGACGGCAGACCTTTGATTGTTTGGCCAACTTTTTGTAGGAACAAGTTGGATTTTGTTGAAAATGTTTAGTAATTTTAGTACGCACCTTTTTCTGGTCACTCATTTTAATCAGATTAACAACAAATTAATATAATTGACATTAAACATAATAATTGACATGCTTTACGAAGGTAGCTTGATCAAAAAGAAGTCAAATAATACTTTGGTTAAAAGTTTTAATGAAAAATTTGTGTTAAGAATTTTTCGATCTCAGTCCTTACATAGAAGTAGTTCCTAAAAACAATTGCTGTCATAATGAATAATTAATTAATGTTCATTTGTCTTATAAATTTAGTTCAAATACGAATAATCTTGAAAATGCGTGTACTTTTATATATTTTATATTTAAAATGTTAATATTGTTACAAATGGATATGTAAAACAAAATCTTAATCACGTTTCTTTTCATAGTAACTATAACAAAATTCGTATACTTATACACGGTATGCCAAATGAATTTTACATTATAAACAAATCTATTACACTAAAATATACTTGTATTAAATAAATCCACTGAATGTTTAACTTTTACATACAAAAATTAAAGACTATTTTATCAACCCATCCTTTTATCTGTTCGTTTTAATGTGTGTAAGGTCGCCGTCATAAAGTCTGTATCAATCGATATTTCTTTTATGTGATTGTAGAGTTATTTTTATTCTGGTCTATTTTTTTCTTCTTTTTGTTATGCTGTTTGTCATAAATTAAGAGATTTAATGTTTAAATATTGAGGTCAACATTGAACAGCTTTTTTTCAGAATAAAATCAAATGGTGAATGAATAAATTATTAAATATTGTGTAATTTCTCTAAAAAAAATTCACACCCATTGTGCAAGACAATAAATATATTTAAACAATTAGCATAAAATTCTTTAACGTTTTTACATGAATGGCAGGCAGTTTACAAGTATTTTTATTTGATTATTTTGAATTTTATTGCTCTATTTACAGATCGGTGTCTTTATGTACGATTACATAACAGTGAGACCACAAACGGAATTTAACAGCACCAGCATACCAAGTGAGTCACTCTTGATTTATCGTCCAGATCGTCGGCTACAGATATGGCGTTTTCTAACGTACATGGTTTTGCATGCAAATTGGTTTCATTTGGGTTTCAATGTCATCGTACAACTGCTCTATGGTTTGCCATTGGAAATGGTACATGGCTCCGCACGTATTGCGGTAATTTATTTAGCTGGTGTTTTAGCCGGCTCTTTGGGCACCAGTGTCATTGATTCCGAAGTGTATTTGGTGGGAGCGAGTGGTGGTGTTTATGCGCTGCTGGCAGCACAATTGGCGAATGTCATGATTAATTTCGGGCAAATGCGTTACGGTGTCTCTCAACTGTTGGCCGTCCTAATATTTGGTAAGTATGATGGCCCTAAGCAATGGAGTAGCTTAATATGAAATGAAAACAACATTTCAATTTCTTGTAATTCCAGTGTTTTGTGATACAGGCTATGCGTTCTATAGTAAATTTCTAATCGAAGACTCTTTACATATAATACCCTCGGTATCGTATATAGCTCACTTGACTGGATCTTTAGCCGGTTTCACTATTGGACTTTTAGTATTAACGAATTTTGAACATAAAACTGAATCGAATTTAATACGTTGGCTTGCGTTTGGCGTCTATGCATCATTTACTTTATTCGCCATTGCATTTAACCTGGTCAATACTGTCATTGCTCAAAAACTCGAAGAAGAAGGTGAAGTTATAAAACAACATTTGTTTCATGATTTGGGTATTTCCTAAATAAAAACATTATTCATATATATATTTATTTGTGTTCTTTTGTAATACTCGCAATATTTTTAAATTTTCTATTTCATTTTAAGTTTTTGTTTTCTTTTTTTCAATAAAGTTTTTAGCCCAAAACATGAAATGAAATCGTTGTGATAAAGCCAAAGACTGAATGTATTTGTTTTTGTAAATCAGTAAAATTATTTAAATATTTATGTATGTTATGTTATTTTGTTTTTCTTATTTATTAATAATATTGTTAGTTTTATATACATATTAATCTATTTAGTTATTTTTAAAGTTTTTTATACAATCTATAAAAACAAAAAATATTTTCATGATTATTATATGAACTAATTAGATTTTTAAAATACTTTTAATATTGGAAAGTTGTGTTTATGCTGCAGATAAAAACTCTTCCAGCTGCTATATAAAAATCCATCGTTTGTAATTCTCCAGCCAATAAATGGCTGAGATATAAGCAAAAGCTTCACCAGTTTTTTGGAAATCTTTTGGACTATAAGACGAAGCGGTTAGCATACGACTCAGAATCACTTTCTGAGTCGATTAGACGACGTCCCTCCATCAGTGTAGGGTATTATATAACCCATAAGCAAGGTAATCTAGCGTGAAGTCAATTGCCAATTTCGTGTTTCTAAGTTATCAGGAAAGTATTTTTTTACCCACCAGAAGTAATGTATTAGTGTCAATTAGAGTCCCTTCTTTAGTTTGAAGTGTAGGATGCAGAATTTTTTGATTTTCATTTCACTTAATGGATAAGCCATTTTGTATTATAATTTGACTGTGTCCTGTTAGACCAAGCTCTAGTCATTTCAAAAGTTTTATAACATTTATATTTAAGGACTAGCTACTTCACTCACCACTAGTATTATTTCGACAAGTCAATTTCCATATTACTGTCCCTTAAAAGAGCCTGTCAATAGTATTTGATTAACCCTTAGTAGACGAAAGTAAACTCGAATTTAAAGGTTTACTTATATATTAAGAAACTTGTTATTTTCTCACTGCAAATAATGTCGTAATTTGTAAAATGTGTTCCAGGAGCACCATAAGATGGACTATAAGGGGTCAAGGACACGCATAGAATAAATTAACTATTTATATATATATTGAAGTAAGCAGTTAGGCAGCTAGTAGGGTATCCAAATTATTTGATTTTTCTTCTGCTCGAATAAAATTAATAATTCGATTGAGAGATTTCTAGTTATTCGAATAA
The DNA here is from genome assembly GCA_942486065.2 of Calliphora vomitoria. Taxonomy (NCBI): domain Eukaryota; kingdom Metazoa; phylum Arthropoda; class Insecta; order Diptera; family Calliphoridae; genus Calliphora; species Calliphora vomitoria. The sequence continues at coordinate 79,053,854 of OW818031.2, forward strand.
TTCCATCACACATTTAAAATTCATCAAACGTTGGATATTATGTTGATATAAATGTACGAATGTTCACTTTCGTCAACAATTTTAATATCACATTTGTCATCACTTTCAATATTACTTGCCTTTGAGCTAATTACTTAGTATGAATTGTTTAGTCATAGATACATCAATATCGATCAAATATATTGCTTATTTATTACATAATTGCGATTCGGTTAATATTTCGCCACTATATTTTCTCATTACGGTCTCCTTGTCATATGTGGACCCTACTGTTTCGAAATAGCTACAATTCATTTTTAGATTCATAAGTTCTTGCAGTAATATTTATATAAAGGGTGCTCCTTTTAAATTTGGAAATTATTATTTGTCACATATGTTTATTCCGATTACTAAAAACTCGAACAATTTTCAGGTGTGAAAGTGCACATATGTGTCAACCATTTTAACCTTAGTTAGATAACGTTATTTTTTTGTACTGAAAAGATAACTATACGTCTGAGAGACGTATGCTAGTTTATATCCTTTAAAGGATATCACCGAAAGTAATATTGACACATTTTTTTCTTGAAATCATTTATTTATTCAATTTCGTCAATTGGGTCGTACAGTAATTTGCATTTCCGAGTTCGTCTTCTTGGCGTTCGATCTATATTAATTGAAGAAATTCGACCAATGCTTTGACCCTATGATGTAGTCCAGCAGTGCTTAATTTATAGAAAAAAGTAGTTAAATTATCAGGTTCTTGAGGATTTTCTTGAATCTGCGGTATATTCTCATCACGTTCAAGAATGTCAACAAGCTCATCTTTTACATCAGTGTGAACATTATCTTCCATTAATTAGTCTTTCGATTCGCTCACATATTCCAGTGAATCCGAGTCGCCCAATACGCTTTGAAAAAGAGAAGCAATTTTTGCGTCGTCCAAACCTCGCTTATAAAGCATTTTTAAAGCTAATTTAAATAATAATACCTTGCAGTTCAACCAAAACAAAAATTTATTTTTGCTCCAAAAGTTACACTAAAGATAACGATACGTCTCTCAGTCGTGTTAATTTGTGTTTATTCTCCAAAAAAAAAATAACTTATCGCACAAAAAACAACCACTACCAACGTGATGCAGCTAACGACCGAGATAATTGACCGTGAGAACATTGTATGTTATCAAATGTGAGAGTAAGAGCACAAAATTGAAAAAGCGTACGTCTCGCAGACGTATCTTATCTAACTAGGGTTAAGAAACTAGTTCGGGTTTGGACAGTAAGACAACTGTGCGTCAAAGTACTGCTCGGTCTCTTGAAAACATTGCTGCTGTAAACGAGAGTGTCGCCGAAAAACCCGAAAACATCCATTCGACATCGTTCTTAACAACTTAAAATTTCACGAAGTACTATTCAGCGAATTTTGACAAAGGACAACCACCTTCAAGTGGAATTGCAGTGACTGTGAACGGGATGATAACGGAGTTCTTGTTGCCTCAATTGGACGACATATGGTTTCAGCAAGACAGCGCCACCTGCCACACCGCGCATGCAACAATCGATGCAGCAACGACATCCATAACAAATTATCTCAAGAAATTCTGATGTCAACTGGCCACCAAGATCATGCGATTTAACGCCGTGCGATTTTTTGCTTTAGAGTGCCAAATTCGGTGAGATACAGCCACATTTCTGTGAAAAAGTCATGAAAAATTTCATGAAAACAGTAACAGTGCATTCTTACAGAGACAACCTATATTTGTAGAAGAAGCTATCAGACCACTCATATGCAATGATTTAAATATTTTCATAAACTTTAGAAATTGTTTGGATTTCAGAAAAATACATTCTTTCTGATCAAAAGAAAAATTTGTTAATAAAATTTCATATCGCAGATTCTCAAGACGGAATTCTTATTTAACAATGTTTTCATGATAAAAATTAAGAAAAAATAGATAATAATTATCTACATAAAGACTAGACCGCCCCGGCTTCGCTCGGTAGCTATTTATTAATGTTAGTTCTTCAAGTTTTTTCAAAAAATGTATTTTATTAAAAAAATGAGAAGTGAAAAGGAGGCAAGATATTAAAAATTTTAATTTCCGATTTTTTGAATTTTTTTTTCTTTATAAAAACCATCTCCTGAAAATATCGAATCGAATAAAAAAATCAGCCAAATCGCTTCAGTCGTTATCACGTGATGCCACTACATACATAGACCATTTAATTTTTTTATATATAGAAGATGTCTGAAATATTACTTATTTAAATTTAGAATTTTAAATTTAGTCAATTATTTTTATTCGATTATTCTATATAAAATATTCGAATAATTATTCGTACGAAAATGTTCGATTATTCGAACGATCATTATTCGAATGGATACCATAGTAGCTAGTTAGGTAATTGAATTCTCAGTCAGTCTGTTTGTAATAAATGTAGGGTCAATTGACTTCCGCCTACTAACTAGTGACATAAATATTTCAGTAACTACATGCAGAAAAATAATATAGTTGTGCATGTTTACTGTAACCATTTCAACATTTTAAACCATATTCTGGTCACAGTAACTATTTATATGACCGTGGTAACTACTTATATGGTTAATTTACGATTCACATGATTGTATCAACAATATATATGTTAGCAGTAAACAAGTATATGTTTGTGACAACCATTTATATGATGAAGGACTTACCATATTATGTTGCTCTAGGCTTATGGATTATTCATCATATAAATGGTTGTCACAAACATATACTTGATTACTGTAACCATATATATGGTTGATACAATCATGTGAATCGTAAATTAACCATTTTATTTTTATTAAAATACCATTACTTATTTAAATGTTTTCTTAGAAGTCTATGGATATAAAATCCAGATACTTCTATATATATATATATAGGGTTTGTTAAGCAATTTAAGAGGTGGCTTATATAATGTTTATAGTTTTCGCATGCGGGATAAATGATGGAATCGTCGCGCAATATACTAGACAAGTAAAAGCTCAAGCGGCTTTAAATCGACGGGATCTTATAGTAAAATTTACTCCAAATTGTTATAATTACAAAATTTTCCATATAATTTTTATTCTAATATTTTTCGAATATGAATGAATTAATAATTTTATATCTTTATGAATTAATAATTTTAATAAAAAATTTTACAATGCTTGGTAAATTAAACAAAACTTCATAAATTAACTTCAACTTTATTTAAAATTTGTTTAATTAATTAAGTTACTAACTGTCCATTCAAACAATAAGAAAATAAAATAAAATAATAGAAAACGAAACTAATTCAAAAGAGACATTACCAAAGAAATTAATGTTTGTAATATTAAACCCACAAAAATAAAATCAAGAAACAAACAAATAAGTAAAATAACTTTATTATTACCAAATAATTGACTTTTAAATTTAACAAAAAAATATAAATTATGTTAAAGAATATAATACAAAGCAATAAAAAAGAGAACTGCAACGTTATCAATAAATAAAATGAAACGAAAATTAAAAAAAAAAACACAATATTTTGCTCAATGAATGAATGAATTTTACTATTAAAATATTAAGTAAGTAATTATAATGAATTAATACAGTTAACAGAAAAAAATAACAAATGTAATTTAATATTAACGTTAAAAAAAAAACTGCAGAAACTGCAATAAGAATTGCACATGAACGAATAATGAAACACCCTTCATCTCTTCTATAGTTCAGTTATTAAAATTGTTTATTTTAAAGAAAGAAAACATCTGGAATTTATTGTTTAAAAACTAATTATCTGGTAGTTTTAAATGGCAATATCAAATTGTGTTTCTGGAATAAATTTTTACATTTTATTTAATTAATATTTGACAAATCCCATAACAAACTTAAAATATTCGTAAATCGTATATACAATTATATGTATAAGTAGTGGTTGAAATAATGGTACGTGTAATCTATATAAATATATAAATGTCTTTGTAAGTTTGTTTGTTTATTTGTTTGTTTGTTTGTTTGTTTGTTTGTTTGAGCATCACGCCTAAACGGCTGAATCGATTTTATTGAAATTTGGAACGTAGATAGATCCTTACTTGGAAGCGTCAATAGGCTATAACTTTCAATACTTGGACCAGAAAGGGGTAAACAGGGGGAAAACCGGTAAAATTGGTACCTTTAGTTCTTAAACAATAAATACTAAACGGCCGAAACGATTTTATTGAAATTTCCAACATAGACTACGACAGGGGTAGCGAAGCGCACCGGGTCAAGCTAGTAAACTATAAAATAATATAATGTATTCTGCAAAATTAACAAAAACATAAAACAAAATAACTTGTAAAATAAATACAATAGTAAAGCAGATTATAAAAAGAAAAATGTATTGCAGTCATAAAAATAGTTTTAATTTACAACGAAAACAACTGAATATCGTGTGTACATTGTACAAGAAACATGTACTACTTCACTCGTAAAAATGACATGAACAATAAAATAAAATTTATCAATGAAAATGAACATTTACTCAGACATAATTTTAAAATACTAGTGTAATAAGATCTACCTACTTATTAATGAAATTAGTGACAAACTCTTTTAGAATTAAATTATAAAATCAAAAAATAAAGATTCATGAAATATATCAATTACGTAATAAATACAATAAAAATAAATAAATATACTTATGTGCTTAACAAAATATCGTTTGTGGTTTTCTTTTGCTTCCTATTCTTAAAGAGATAGTTGTAATAAATGAGATCAGTATATTTTTAAAGTTATCTTGTGAGATTACCGTTCCAATGTTATTGTTATTCAGCTGTATTTAGAAACTGAGAGTTCTGTGAGAAATGTTTTTCGTGCACTTCGAGCAACAATGGCTTTATTGAGAATTAATTTTGGTAATCTGTTAATTTCGCTTTCCGAGCCTTAGTCAAAAGTCAAATTTCGCGAGATACATGTAGCAATGCTAGAAATAATGAAATTATCTCAAAAAGTAAATGTCAGAGATTGTTCTTTCGGGTCACAATGAATATTATATTTAAATTCTTTTATTAAAATTATAAAACCCTAAATGAATCACCCTACACTTTCAGCAAATGTATATTTGGACTTACACAAATTTTGTAACAGCTATCAATATGATAATCACTAGGGGGTGGATTTATATGCAAATGCAAGTTTTTTCTACAACGCCCAAATACTGTGTAGACTAATTATATATCGGAATCGCACATTTTCCTGTAAAATGGCATTGATTTGTTAGGGCATATTTTATTCCTAATGCGTATTTCTATTTAACATCAAAAGACATATTTATATGCATATTATCCAAGTTTTTAATAAAAATATAATTGCATATCGTCAATGGGCAACATATTTAGAGTATTCACACGGTAGTCATAAAGTCGTATGTCATAAAATAATAAAAATATGACTGCTGATCTCATAAGCTAGGGTGCTAACAAAAAATTACAAATATTTTTAATAGAAATGCCAAAAACAGGTGAAAGAAGTAAGAGAGCTATATTCCACTGTGCTGAATCTTATGTACCCTTCACCAAATTATACTTTTAAATAAAAATATTTTCAGGTAAACAAAATTTTTTTTTTTTCATTTTTAAAAATTTTTCTTTAATTTTACGCAAAATTTTTTTAAAAACATTTTTTTTTTATTTTTTTTCAATTTATTAAAATTCTTTCAAAAAATTTTTTTAATAATTTTAATCATTTCAAAATTTTTAAAAAAGTTTTTTTTTAGTTAAAAAAAAATTTGGCATACATTTTTTTTATTTTTATAATTATTAAAAGAAAAAATTTATGATAAAAAAATTAGTTTTGTTAAAAAAAAATCGGGTTAAAAAATAATTTTTCCGATTTTGACCCAATGTAGGTCCGACTTAATATGGCGTTATATACGTCGAAGCAATGGCTCGATGAAGAGATTTTCCCTTTCGACTTAGATTTACACTGTTAAGTTATGACAAAACAATAAACACAACATGAAAGGTCTTATTATTTTAGGACTTTTTTCTTTGAAGCTCAACAACAATTTTTGAAAACTATTGTAAAACTTTAGTACTTTATGACAATATGACTTGATAGCAATGTGAATACCCCAATTGTCTGGACAAAAATAGTGGCATTAAGTCTTCTTCATTTCTCTATCAGCAATTAAAAATTATAATTTCAAAAAATTTTGCTTGAAAAAAGTTTAGAGTTTTTTTTAAGTATCAAGAATTCATTAAATGTATCGAAATCATTCCTATTTGTTTTTATTGAAATTTCGATTTATAAGAGATTTTGTTATCAAAAGATTTTGTAACTCCACAGCCCTGGCAGTCATTTCCCAGCAGTTCTAGGAGACTGTCCTGAACAAGTGATTTTTACCTATAATTTATGGGGACAACTACTTATTTTGGAACGTTTAAAGTGACTACTCTGTAGATTACTTAGAGACACTTAAGTGACAATTGTATTTTGCTAGATTACATGGGTTGTTTAAAGTAACCAATTGACTTCTCTCTGCACTAAAAATAGCACATACGTGTTAAATGACCCAAAATATATAAATTGGATTCAGCCAAGTGATCAGACAATTACTTTCTATTAGGGATAAAATACTTTAGGCGCATATTTTATAATAATAAATGCCTGAAAATCCGTCACTGATCAAACAAATGTCATCGTAGTGGTCAATAGTTTGACAGAACTTACATATATGGGCGAAATAAGAACTGTTGCACTTTTTGTTTTAAAATTGTTCGAATAAAATACTGTGCAATGACGATTTGAGTTTAAAGTTCTGTAACGACTGCCTGCAGTATTCATCATATTTGAGGGCACGTCCATCAGTAGCATGCGATTGTTGGCATTGTTTGTAAGTATGGCAACACTAAATGTTTGGGCTGCTGGCAATGACATCGAAGGCTCTGGAATCCGAATGTACTAGTAAGTCCGTTAAGAGCATTGTAGAAGATTGCCGATAGATGGCGCGTGTATAAATAGTGGCAGAGGTGGCAGTCGTGAGTTGAGTTGATCATTGTCGCTGTTAGAGTTAACATCAACTGTCGTGTACATGTGTGTTTGTACATTATAAAGTTTGCGTGCATTTCTGCGGATTGATAAACGTGTATAATGACACTGAGTGACTATTTAATTCTGTTGTTGTTGTACATTCTAAATAAATAAAGAGTTGTTACAATTTTAAACTACCAAAACTGCTTTTATTTGCAATCGAAAGTATCCGATTGCAAAAACGTAGCAATATAGTTCTAAAACACACAACAAAAACTAACAAGATATTTTGACATATCCTCTGACTAAGGACGATTTGTTATGCTATATACTGTTTTGATTAAACCCTACGATTTATTAGCTTGAATATCAGATGAAAAATTATAAAATCTGACTAACAGTTTTAAATTATTAAAAAATATGAACTGTGAGCATTTATAAAAACCAAACTAATGAGAATTTCGATATTCTGGAGAACTTTAAATTGGGTATGGCCCTAAAAATATGTATACCAAATATTAACGAAATCAGAAGAGTAAAGGTTCAAAAATTATTTTTTAGGACAAACCTTTTTGTTTATAACACATACTCAATCATAAGTCCATGCAGTTTATAAATTGACTACTAAAGAAATTAATCTATCACTTTTGAACAGTAATCTTCTTTAATGAAGCCAAATAAGTCAATTAATAACTATATACATTCCAGGTAATCTAGCGTGAATTCATTGGTAACTTTAGTTTCTTCTTTTTGTACTGTAGATATTTTACCCTTCAGTAATTAGTCTATTGTAGAGTAAATTCTCATTATGTTGTCTTTCTTAAAGCGTAGTTTATTCTTTGTATTTCATGTAGTGTCAATTGACTTGACACTACATAATATTAAAATAACTAGTCACATAGCTAATTATGTAACTAGTGGTGACCCATATGTTGGGTCTCATCACTAGTTGGAAACATTTAGCCAGCACTGCTGGGGAAACCATTCATGTGAAGGTAGTGTGAGTATAAATGATAAAGTTTTGTGGTCATTTAAGTAATTGGTAACACAACAAACAAAATGTGCTTTTATACTCGTATATACATCTATATATCTGTTATTATGTATTTTATTTTGAAACATCTGCAATCTGAATGTTGTAGATCAAAAAGTAAAAGAATTACGCTTAATTTACTGCCACTGCAACACACAACAAACAGTGCAGGAAGGCAAAAGAGTAGAGACCGCGCTTGCGAAGCATGCAGTAAATTATGTACAACAATAACTAAAATTGGCAACATTTTCACAATTTACAACAACATTTAAAGTTTAAACGAATTGATATAATTTTCATAATCAACAACCAGCAAAACCAAAAAAAAAAGAAGAAGATAATCGGGCAGCATAGTTGAGCAAAAAAAGACACCAAAACCACATTAACATTTTGGCTGTGTTTACACTGACAAGGACATTTGATGATGGAATATGTATTTATAAGAAAGTGTTGTTATATTGTATAAACTTAGTATCTGATATAAAAAAATCTGCAACCATAGTTTCAGCTCTACATGATCTTGTTCTGGACTAATCAACTGAAAGGTTCATCAAGAACCTTGTACGATGCAGGATCATTCGTTCCGAAAAGGGAACGGCAGTGGTAATTTCTCATTAGTGGCCTTTCTGGAAATAGAAGTAGCCTTCAATAATGTAGAATCTGGAACCATAGTTTCAACTCTACATGATCTTGGTCTGGACCAATCAACTGTAAGGTTCATCAAGAACCTTCTACGATGCAGGATCATTCGTTCCGAAAAGGAAACGGCAGTGATCACGAGAATGGCCATTAGGGGTAACCCTCAAGGAGGCGTCTTATCTCCACTTCTGTGGAATCTGGCAATAAATTATCTGCTAAGGAAACTGAATCTCATGGGTTATAAAACTGTCGCCTACGTGGATGACGTCGCAGTGGCAGTCTCTGGGATCCACTTGGGCATGATATCAGAACGCCTGGAATATGCACTCAGTGTACTAAGTCGGCGGAGTACAGACAGTGGATTAAGTGTTAACCCAAGCAAAATCAAGCTTGTACTGTTCACAAGGAAGTACAAGATTCCTCATTTCTCGCTTCCCCGATTAAATGGTGTTGAACTAAAACTATCGGACAATGCAAAATACTTGGGAGTCATTCTGGATAGCAAAATATCCTGGAAACCCAATACCCTTTCAAGGACGTCAAAAGCCTTAACGGCTATGTATGTCTGTAAGAAGGCTATAGGTAGCCAATGGGGTATTAAACCCCAGGCTAGGTGATGCGGTCATTAAGCCGACAATATTCCATGGAGTCTCTGTCTGGTGGAAGGCACTGGAAAAAGGCTCAATTTGTATGCTATTCGAGAAGGTTTTGAGAAGAATGGCAATCCTGATAACAGGAGCTCTAAAAACGACCGCAACAAAGTCGCTCTTTACTATACTAAACTGGATCCCTGTGGATCTAATGGCCAGAAAAATGGCATTCAATTTGGCCTTCATGCTAAACGCGATTGGGGCGTGGAGATATGCTCCATATGGTTACGCCAGTATAATAGGTAGCATTCGAAATCTTCCGGAAAATATCTATTACTGCATTTCTAGGCCCTTCATGGTAAGAAATTTTGGTTTCTCAATTCCGCATAATACGGAAGCAATGGACGGATCTCTACACGACACAACGGGTCTCTTAGTCTATACGGATGGCTCTAGGAGGGGAGATCGAGTTGGCGTAGGTATCTACATTCAGGAATTCGAAACTTGGTTATCTTTTAGACTTCCAAGTGAATGTAGCATTATCCAGTCTGAAATAGCAGCCATAAAAAGGGCGGCTAACTGGTTCAGTTATAACAAGATATCAGGTAGGGATATTCGTATATATACTGACAGTGAGGCCGCAATAAAATCTTTAACAGGTGTATATACAACGTCTAATTTGATCCAGGAATGCCGGGCATCCTTAAACAGGATGGCGAGACATTCAACAGTCGTACTTAAGTGGGTACGTGGACATGGAGATACTATAGGCAACTGTGTTGCTGATGAATTGGCGAAAAAGGGCGCCATGCTGCCTGACGGACACATAGACTTCCTATGTGGGATTTCGTAATCCAAATGCAAGCTTCACATTAGTAACTTCTACTATGAGCTTGCTTAGGCAAGATGGGGTTGTGAACCCACATGTACTATTACCAGAATGATATGGCCCCGACTGAATCGTAGACGAACAACATATCTACTTGGCTTGCCACGCTCACAATTGAGCGGTATGGTGGCGGTCATTACCGGTCACTGCACTTTTGACAACCATGCGTGGAGACTTGGCTTGCCCTAAAACGACTTCTGCAGAAGTTGTCAGAACGAGTAGGAGGATGAGACAATTTTTCATCTTCTTTGTCACTGTCCTGCATTGGAAAATCTACGCTTAAGGTTTCTGGGACATCGTTCCCTACCTACTCTCTTTGGGCTCTCGAATTTGAGGCTTGAGTGCATTAATGCCTTTGTAAGGGATCTACTCTCATTTCTCTTTCGTATCTCTTCTCTCACTCTTCAATCTTAACCAAATCTTGACTGTCCCCTTCTCTCTTTTCATATCTACTCTGTCTTTCTCTTTTTGCCTCTATACTTTCAGGTAACACAAAGGGACCTGTGCCTGGAACCACATGAGCTGCACTTCTTCTTCACTTCGCGGCTGCCTGGAAACCTAACCTATCACTGTTTTAAAAATATGCAATTAATAGTATGGATATTTATCTTTTCGAATATTGAGTGAAGCTCGCGCTATGTTCGCAAAACTCATCATGATATGAAAATGCCTCGATATGATATGAAAAAGCCTCGATATAAAAAGTATCCATAACCCATTTCTCTGAGTGCTACAAATATCTGCGCCAATGTGCAATTTTCGCAAATGGTGGTAAGGTACACAAATCAGCAAACAAATGTATGTAAATTACAGCCATGCGAACTTTTTTCTTGTTGGCCGGTGATCATCACTTTCAGACACAAAATTAAAATTGAAACCAACAAAAAATGTCGACAGAAGGGAACAAAAAAAAAAAAACACAACAAACATCACCCAAACTCATAACACACTATAACTTTCAATGTTAATCCGCTCACACATATTTTTGGGGTATAAAATTTTGCACAAACAAAAAAAAAACACAACTCCAACTTATAACCACCATGGACACTGTGGTCGTAAAATAACATGGACCAAATGAAAAAAAAAATCTAAATGTATGCAGTGAACAGCAATAACAATGCAGTTATATTAGTAATGTTGCATGTTAGTTTGTTGCTACTCATACGGCAGCGAATGCGACAAAAAAAGTCGTTTTAAAAGTGGCAGCAACATCCACAAAAAAAAAACCAGCCACAAATGCAATCAGTAATTTGGTTAATTTAATGTTGCACAGCCAAATTTTATGTTTTTTCTGTTACTTTCTGAAAAATACGCACATACACATGCTGACATGCTAAGTCATACACGCGTCAGCAGAGGCTGTAACTGACTAGGCACAGTGGATCTGAGGCATAAACATGGTATACTAATTGGAATATCTATATAAGGGACTGTACGATACTGCAACAAAGGAAATTTATTATCTGTTAAAATAAATGTTCGTATACGAGTGTATGTCAAATTACACTATGCAACAAATGAAGACTCTTCGAAAAATAAACATGATCCTGACAGTATGCGTTCGACTCTACTACCAAAGTGTAGTAAAACCATATACTCAGTTTGCCCATTTTGGTGACCAATTGTTTTTTATGGGCCCCCAAAGATTCTGAAAATCAGTGGGCTCTCAAAAAATGGTGTCATCAGTTTTTGGCCAACAGCTAATTCCTACTTGGTGATACCGCTTAACTTTATATGGCAATAATGTAGTTGAAACACTTATTTATGGGCAGGTCTATGTATATGCTTTACAGGAAACTGCAACGCTGAATATTTTAGTCAAATTAATTTATTTTATTTCGATAAACTCGCGATTGTAATTTTTTCTCCATACAAAAAATATTTATTTAATATTTAATCGTAAAGGCATGTGCCACAAAAAACTTTATATTGAATTAATTAATAACAATTTTAAATTTTTATAATAAATTTCATTTTTCAAAATTCTCCAGGGAGAACATTTGCAAAAGTGCATCTGAATATTTTATTTGCATCATGTATTTAATTATGTAGTCTAAAGTGGACACAATTACATACATATCATTCAAATGCTTCTTAAATTTAAAAAATCCTGCAGACAAGCTATTAGGCTTAGCAGAGTAAGAATTAAGAGAAAATGTAAATCAATTTTAAAATACATACACCATATTCGTTCAACAATACTGTATTAACTCAAAAACTTTTAAGTGTTCAGGAGAGACAAAATAACAATTTAAAAAAAAAAAAAATAAAACTTTTGAAAATATTTTTTTTTTTAATTTTTTAAAACAATTTAAAAAAAAAAAATTGTTGTTTTTTTACTCTACAAAATCAGGAAGTCGATTTTGTTGAAAGTTAGTTGCCCTTTACAAGTTTTCGCCAGGCTGATGCCTTCAATTTCAAAAGAAATATATATATTCTTTAATAAAATCACCATGAGTGGCAAGTGTATATACAAGGTGGAGCAAAAGTAATCCTCCTATCAGAAAATGCTACAAATTTTACGATTGGCCCCTAATGTCAGTTCTGTTTTGACATTTGTGTAGTAAACACATGCGAAATACACGTTAAAAAACAATGTTACGCTACACTGCTCCAGAACGTGGAATATTGCTGACTATTTATTTGACCAATAATCGGTGACTTTGGCACAACGTGGATTTCGTCGCAGATTTCCTGGCCGTCCAACGCCTACTGGTGAAACACTGCGACATTTAGCCGCTCGCCTCGAAGAGACTGGCACAACACGAGATGCTGCCAGTCGTGGCAGACCCCGGAGTATCCGTTCTGTAGAGAATATTGCTGCTGTAGCCTAGGATGTCATGGAAGCGCCGTCGACATCGACCAAACGACGTGCGTGGCAGCGAACGACGGTCTTAACAGCGAATTTTAGTACAAGATTTGAAGATGTTGAGGCCGCAATAAAATCTTTAACAGGTGTATATACAACGTCTAATTTGATCCAGGAATGCCGGGCATCCTTAAACAGGATGGCGAGACATTCAACAGTCGTACTTAAGTGGGTACGTGGACATGGAGATACTATAGGCAACTGTGTTGCTGATGAATTGGCGAAAAAGGGCGCCATGCTGCCTGACGGACACATAGACTTCCTATGTGGGATTTCGTAATCCAAATGCAAGCTTCACATTAGTAACTTCTACTATGAGCTTGCTTAGGCAAGATGGGGTTGTGAACCCACATGTACTATTACCAGAATGATATGGCCCCGACTGAATCGTAGACGAACAACATATCTACTTGGCTTGCCACGCTCACAATTGAGCGGTATGGTGGCGGTCATTACCGGTCACTGCACTTTTGACAACCATGCGTGGAGACTTGGCTTGCCCTAAAACGACTTCTGCAGAAGTTGTCAGAACGAGTAGGAGGATGAGACAATTTTTCATCTTCTTTGTCACTGTCCTGCATTGGAAAATCTACGCTTAAGGTTTCTGGGACATCGTTCCCTACCTACTCTCTTTGGGCTCTCGAATTTGAGGCTTGAGTGCATTAATGCCTTTGTAAGGGATCTACTCTCATTTCTCTTTCGTATCTCTTCTCTCACTCTTCAATCTTAACCAAATCTTGACTGTCCCCTTCTCTCTTTTCATATCTACTCTGTCTTTCTCTTTTTGCCTCTATACTTTCAGGTAACACAAAGGGACCTGTGCCTGGAACCACATGAGCTGCACTTCTTCTTCACTTCGCGGCTGCCTGGAAACCTAACCTATCACTGTTTTAAAAATATGCAATTAATAGTATGGATATTTATCTTTTCGAATATTGAGTGAAGCTCGCGCTATGTTCGCAAAACTCATCATGATATGAAAATGCCTCGATATGATATGAAAAAGCCTCGATATAAAAAGTATCCATAACCCATTTCTCTGAGTGCTACAAATATCTGCGCCAATGTGCAATTTTCGCAAATGGTGGTAAGGTACACAAATCAGCAAACAAATGTATGTAAATTACAGCCATGCGAACTTTTTTCTTGTTGGCCGGTGATCATCACTTTCAGACACAAAATTAAAATTGAAACCAACAAAAAATGTCGACAGAAGGGAACAAAAAAAAAAAAACACAACAAACATCACCCAAACTCATAACACACTATAACTTTCAATGTTAATCCGCTCACACATATTTTTGGGGTATAAAATTTTGCACAAACAAAAAAAAAACACAACTCCAACTTATAACCACCATGGACACTGTGGTCGTAAAATAACATGGACCAAATGAAAAAAAAAATCTAAATGTATGCAGTGAACAGCAATAACAATGCAGTTATATTAGTAATGTTGCATGTTAGTTTGTTGCTACTCATACGGCAGCGAATGCGACAAAAAAAGTCGTTTTAAAAGTGGCAGCAACATCCACAAAAAAAAAACCAGCCACAAATGCAATCAGTAATTTGGTTAATTTAATGTTGCACAGCCAAATTTTATGTTTTTTCTGTTACTTTCTGAAAAATACGCACATACACATGCTGACATGCTAAGTCATACACGCGTCAGCAGAGGCTGTAACTGACTAGGCACAGTGGATCTGAGGCATAAACATGGTATACTAATTGGAATATCTATATAAGGGACTGTACGATACTGCAACAAAGGAAATTTATTATCTGTTAAAATAAATGTTCGTATACGAGTGTATGTCAAATTACACTATGCAACAAATGAAGACTCTTCGAAAAATAAACATGATCCTGACAGTATGCGTTCGACTCTACTACCAAAGTGTAGTAAAACCATATACTCAGTTTGCCCATTTTGGTGACCAATTGTTTTTTATGGGCCCCCAAAGATTCTGAAAATCAGTGGGCTCTCAAAAAATGGTGTCATCAGTTTTTGGCCAACAGCTAATTCCTACTTGGTGATACCGCTTAACTTTATATGGCAATAATGTAGTTGAAACACTTATTTATGGGCAGGTCTATGTATATGCTTTACAGGAAACTGCAACGCTGAATATTTTAGTCAAATTAATTTATTTTATTTCGATAAACTCGCGATTGTAATTTTTTCTCCATACAAAAAATATTTATTTAATATTTAATCGTAAAGGCATGTGCCACAAAAAACTTTATATTGAATTAATTAATAACAATTTTAAATTTTTATAATAAATTTCATTTTTCAAAATTCTCCAGGGAGAACATTTGCAAAAGTGCATCTGAATATTTTATTTGCATCATGTATTTAATTATGTAGTCTAAAGTGGACACAATTACATACATATCATTCAAATGCTTCTTAAATTTAAAAAATCCTGCAGACAAGCTATTAGGCTTAGCAGAGTAAGAATTAAGAGAAAATGTAAATCAATTTTAAAATACATACACCATATTCGTTCAACAATACTGTATTAACTCAAAAACTTTTAAGTGTTCAGGAGAGACAAAATAACAATTTAAAAAAAAAAAAAATAAAACTTTTGAAAATATTTTTTTTTTTAATTTTTTAAAACAATTTAAAAAAAAAAAATTGTTGTTTTTTTACTCTACAAAATCAGGAAGTCGATTTTGTTGAAAGTTAGTTGCCCTTTACAAGTTTTCGCCAGGCTGATGCCTTCAATTTCAAAAGAAATATATATATTCTTTAATAAAATCACCATGAGTGGCAAGTGTATATACAAGGTGGAGCAAAAGTAATCCTCCTATCAGAAAATGCTACAAATTTTACGATTGGCCCCTAATGTCAGTTCTGTTTTGACATTTGTGTAGTAAACACATGCGAAATACACGTTAAAAAACAATGTTACGCTACACTGCTCCAGAACGTGGAATATTGCTGACTATTTATTTGACCAATAATCGGTGACTTTGGCACAACGTGGATTTCGTCGCAGATTTCCTGGCCGTCCAACGCCTACTGGTGAAACACTGCGACATTTAGCCGCTCGCCTCGAAGAGACTGGCACAACACGAGATGCTGCCAGTCGTGGCAGACCCCGGAGTATCCGTTCTGTAGAGAATATTGCTGCTGTAGCCTAGGATGTCATGGAAGCGCCGTCGACATCGACCAAACGACGTGCGTGGCAGCGAACGACGGTCTTAACAGCGAATTTTAGTACAAGATTTGAAGATGTTTCCGTACAAAGTCCAGATGGTGCATCAGCTGTTAGCTGCTGACCGCCAATCGCGTCTAACATCCTTAATCACCACCAAGAGGAAGATAATTTTTAATCAAAAATAATCATGAGTGATGAGGCCCATTTCCATCTTAGCGGGTACGTAAATAAGCAAAATTTACGCTTCTGGGGCACTGAAAAATCCGCGTGTAACCCACGAAGAGCCATTACACCCGCTCAAAGTCACTGTATGGTGTGCTGTTTTCGCAGGAGGAGTCATCGGACCTTTTTTCTTCGAAGACGTCGCGGGCCAAACGGTTACTGTGAATGGTGAGCGCTACAGAGCAATGATCAACGAGTTCTTTTTGCCGCAACTTGATGAATTGGGATTGGAAAACATGTGGTTCCAACAGGACGGTGCAACGGCACACACTGCACGTGCCACAACCGATATGCTGAAGGATGCATTTACCGGGCGCCTAATCTCTCGTTTTGGCGATTTGCAATGGCCAGCAAGATCGCCTGATTTGACCGCTCCAGACTTATTTTTGTGGGGCTTTTTGAAGTCGCGGGTTTATGTCAACAAGCCTCAGACTCTTGCAGCTCTTAAAGACAATATCCGTCAAGAATGTGAGGACCTATCGTCGGAAGTTTTGGCCAAAGTGATGGAAAATGCCATAAAAAGGCTTTTGTAAAAAAAATTAAAAGACCAAATAAAAATAATCCACAAGAAGAATCACGGTTTTTCATTTTTTTTTAATTACAGCCAAAAAACATCGGAAGTTTACTTTTGCGCCACCTTGCATAAATTTGTCATTCCGTTTGTAATTTTTACATTTTTCATTTGCGATCCCACAAAGTATATATTTTCTGGATCGTTATAGATAGCGAAGTCGATAAAGCCATATCCATCAGTCCATCTGTACGTCTGTATTTTGAAATCAACTTTCCGTAACCCCCAAATAACTTTCAAACATAATTGATACATCAATATATCGGGAATTCTTCGGCTCGGTCGCTATTTAAAATCCAGAAAATCGGCCCACAAATGGCTGAGATATAAAGATAAAACCGGCAAAACCTCGATTTTTGGCCTATTTTTGTTCTATATCTGGATTATTAAGTCATTAATATATGGATATCTAATGATTGAGGCCATAGTAATTTTGAGCTACAATGGGTCAAAATCGGGAAAAATATTTTTTAACCCGATTTATTTTCATAAATTGTTTTTCAGCAATAAATTTAAAAAAATTTTTTTTTTTCAATTTTAAAAGAGCAATTTCGAAAAACAAATGTTAAAAACAATTTTGAAAAAAAAAAAAAATTAAATTTTGAAGAAAAAAAATTTTAATTTTGTTTACTTAAAAATATTTAAAATTTTTATTTTAGAGTAAGATTCGGCACAGACGAATATAGATCTCTTACTTGTTAAAGATAAACAAGTAAGAGTGCTATATTCGGCTATGCCGAATCTTATATACCCTTCACCTTTGTTGTGGATGCATTACTTGCCTATTTTCAGTGTATATCATCCTAAATATATCAAGAAAACTTTTAAAAATTTTACATTTAATTGATATTGCTATATTGAAGAAGTTATAAACGAAACAACAATATTATATATACCCTTCCCAAACGAAACGAAACACCAAAAAAAAAAACAACAAAAACAAAATACGCAAAGCAGTGAAAATAACTCACATCCAAACATACATATGTACGTTTTGTTGCTTTTTTGTCAAACACCAAAAAAAAGAAAAACAAAAACAAAATAATGAAGCCAACAAACATCCAAACATATGTACGTTTTGTTGCTTTTTTGTGAAACACCAAAAAAAAAAAACAAAAACAAAATACACAAAGTATGAAGACAACACACAATGAATCCAACACACATACGTTTTGTTGTTTTTTTGTCAAAGCATGCAATAAATTGTCTTTTTTTGATGAAATTTTCAGAGGTTGTCTCGGATTTTTGCTCATATCTCCGTTATTTATGGACGGATTTTGCTGATTTTAAATAGCAAAATTCTCGAAAGCATGTCTGACAGAATTATTGAAGATTTGGATCCCGAAGATATCTGGGGTCTTCAGAAAATTGATTTCAACAGACAGACAGACGGACAGACAGACAGACAGACGGACATGGCTAAATCGACTCCGCTATCTATAAGGATCCAGAATATATATACTTTATAGGGTCGGAAAATTATATTGTGGAAATTACAAACGGAATGACAAATTTATATATACCCTTCTCACGAAGGTGAAGGGTATAAAAATACATACTATTTATGTATTACTTGACAAAATAATGAAGCTAGTGCGTATGTTCTTCTTATCGAATGTTTTAACAAAATATTGTTACGAATGTGCAATAGCGATTTGAATTTATCGGTCTGTAACGACTGTCTGCAACATTCATCATGTTTATGAACACGTCCATTAGTAGAAGCTTCTACTCATCAACAATGTTGAGAGCATGCGGTTACTAGCATTGTTTGTAAGTATTGCAACACTAAATGTTTCAGCTGCTTACATTAACATCGAAAGCCCTAGAACCCGAATGTTCTAGTTGTCCGTTAAGATCATTGTAGAAGATTTACGAAAGATGGCGTGTGTATAAATAGTGGCAGAGGTGGCAGTCGTGAGTTGAGTTCATCATTGGCACTGTTAGAGTTAACATCAACTGTCGTGTACCTTTCAGCTTGTACATTATAAAGTGTGTGTGTGCATTTCTGCGAATTGATAAACGTGTATAAAGACACCGAGTGACTATTTAGGCTTGTACATTTTAAATAAATAAAGAGTTGTTACAAATTTTAAACTACTAAAACTGCTTTTTTTTTGCAATCAAAAGTATCCGGTTTATTTAAAGGAAATAAACCCCGTTTTTAAAAGGTAAAAATGTAACAACATGTAGTTGCATGTACGAATATTTTATATTTAGTAATTTAAATCGAATTATTCGATTACTTATTTTCAACTTTAAGGAAACTATAACTAACAGGGATATATACCATAGATTCTGAAATTTTACAATTATGTTGTTAGTTGTGTCATAAACACATAATAATAATGAAGAATAAAGCTCAGTTTCATAGATATTAAAAGAAAAGTGTTTTTGCTCCTTTATCTAAGTTAAACTATTTTATTTACTAGTAAAATAGTACACCTTAAATCACTGTGCATTAAAATGTTTTGGCTTCTGCTCAGCACGAGGCGGCAGCTTTTTCTGGAAGTAAAATTGCTGTGTCTCACTTTTGGCAACACACACAAATACGTATAAGAAAAAGAAAAATATGTATAAATATGTATAGTTTTGATGACTTAGTAGAATGGCTTAAATGCTTAGTCGGGTTTTGGTTAGTTTTTGGTTTTGCCTTTTACATATTTTCCCCTCTTTCGCATAACAATTTGTGCAATTTGACTTTTAGCTTTAATTTTTGGTTTGCTATTGATGCCTTCGTTACTCTAGTATTGATGCGGCTGCTGATCAACAGTCACAACACTTTTTTGGTATTTGATTTTTTTTACACATTTTGCAGACGACATAAAAACCACAAAGTCTCTATGCTGGGTATTCGTGCAGGCAGGAGCATAAATACAGACGTATGCAAGTATATTCAGCTTGATTTTTTTTCTTTCTGTTCCTTCATTCATCAGTTTTTTGCGAATGTTTTCCAAGTGTTTTTGGTTGCATTCAGCACGCCGTATGCGTACGGAATGATGTTTCAATAACTGACCACCGCCACCACCAACCACATTTGATACATATAATTTATACCCTGCGGCATAATTTTTTGTGGTATTTTTTAAGTATTTAAAGATTAAAATAAACTGGTTCGATTTCTTGTACTAATTTTGATACATATGGTCTGTATATTTTTTTAGTTTAGTTTGCATCATTGTTTAAATTTGTAACAGCCACCTGATCCATGAACTGACCATTTGTTCTTATAGTTTTTTTTTGCAATTTTTCTTCGACCATCAGGAATTGTATGTTTATGGCATTAGTAATTTTAAATCGAAATTTTTCAATGCGTTTTTTTCTTTTTTTTTTTTTGCTGCTGGGTTAATTATTCAATTATTTTAGACAAAAACACAAAAAAACATGTTCAGTAATTATATGAGATGAAATGGTCAGGTTAGTATTTAGTTTAGTGGAGAATTATGGGGTAAAAGAAATTAATAATCTTTAGGTTTCTACTTTGGGTGTTGAATCGTGTGTAAGTACAGGATTTATTAAAACCTTTAATCACTTGGTATAAAAGTCAAATTTGAGGAACTTTAACTGACTTTGGTATTCTAAGACATTTAGTTGTAGTTACAATATAAATTTCTTCAATTCCATTAACATGAGATATGTTAAGTAGTTTCTCCAATAAGCTCAGTACCTGCCAAAAACACTCTCCTTTTGGCTGTTTGCATCTATTAATGAAACAAATTTTAACTAAACAACAATCCATTACAGTGCTTACGGATCTTCTCGAGTAATTTTGAATACCAAATCCCCACCCTAGAATTGTTCTACATATTGTAAAGTATTAACTTACTACTCTGAGATGTATTTACAAAAGAAAAAAATGTTTCCATTAAATAATTATTTTAACATTTTAATATAAAATAATCAAAATGTGTACTAATATTCGATCTCTTCTTATCAGAAATTCTAAATATTGCTAAATTTTACTTCTGACCTTCACGATTTAAGGGTTAAAGTTGTCTAATTTAAGACTAACAGTAAAAAAATTAGATTTATTCTCAAAAATTTCACAAAAAATATTAGTTTTTCCCAAAAGACGCAAAATTTAAAACAAATTCCGTTATATATCCTCAATAAATCTCAAAGTAACGATCTTAGATTTCTAAAATTAAAAAAAAAAAAAATAAAATGGAGTTTTGAATCTGCCGTTAAATTATCGAAACTGCTTTTGGTGTCGGTAATAACTTCTCTCGATTTATATCGAGCTTTCTCAGAAATCACACTATACGAGGTGTTATAGATGGGATCTCATCAAACGAGTTCAAGATGAATTCAGGGGTACCGCAAGGCTCCGTTCTTTCTCCTACTCTATTCCTTATTTTTCTAAATGACCTTCTACGTCAAACTTCCAACCCTATCTATTCTTTTGCAGATGACAGCAACATTTGCCATTCATATTCATTCAGTTATAGACCAAGCCTGTCGGAAATTGGGGCAATGAGGCAAAACATGAATGATTCCCTTAATCGGGACCTTGTGACAATCTCTGAATGGGGTCGTGCGAATAGAGTCGCTTTCAAAGCCCGCAAGACTCAGTGTTGCATGTTGACACAAAAACGAACGACAGACTATGTTGCTTCATCTGTATTTATGGATGGTGTAAATATTGTGGAATCAGACGCTCTTGATGTTCTGGTCATGAAAATACAATGTGATGTCCGCCGGTCTAAACACATTTTTGAAGTGTCGAAGGAAGCATTCAAGTGTCTCGGTTTTTTGAAACGGTGTAGGAATTACTTCACTCCATCTGATCTCCTCACTATTTATACCACATATATCCGACCGAAAATCCAATACAACTCCAATGTATGGGCCGGTGCTTCAAAATCTTTTTTGGAGCTGCTCGACCGCGTACATGAGAGGGCGAATGTGTTCTGATGAAATTAGGGAACTTGTTCCTAATACCCGCAGATTTTTACGTAATACACGTTTTTCGTCAAGAACACATCCCTTTGTGGTCGATTGGCCAGTGGACTGCACAGCACATTACAGGGAAAATTCGTTCTTTAGCCGTACTGTACGTATGTGGAACAAACTTCCAGCCGAAGTGTTTCCTGCCATTTCAAAACGAATGTCCACAAACACTACTACTTCTTTCCTCCCTCCCATAACCTATATTCCTAGTTCCCTGAGTGCTGGTCCAAGAAGAAAAAAAAAAAACTTACGTGCAAGTAAATACGGATATATTTAAAGTAAAAATATGCTTTTATTTGAATATTTTTTTGTTAAATATTTTAATTTTGTCTTTTATATCTCATTAGAACAATAATTCGTACACATTTCGATTATTTTACATTAAAATGCAAAAATAATTATTTTAAGGCAAAATGTTTGCAAAACTCGAAAACAAAAATAATTGTTTTCAATTGTCTTGACTGTACCTTAATACATTTTTCTCGACTATACAATCTTGAAGAACTCTATTTAATGTACATAGCTTTAGCTGCAAACTTAATAACGGATCGATTATTCACCCATCGTTTCGACAACACAAAACTAAAACATCTTCTTTACTAAATTTTAAATTTAATTAATGATATTGAAGGCGGTCGATTGGCTGAACGATCAATCACAAATAGTGATTTCTTTTGTCCCTCAAAGAAAAATTATTGTTATTATTGTTTTACAGATTGATTTGTATTGAATGGCAGCGAACGCTGATTGCTTGATTTAATGTCACCCAAACAATGTCAAATGTTTTAGTTTTACCTCTTAGTCTTCTATAAACGCAAATGCTGGCTGTTCAAGAAGGGATTATAAGTATATACTTGATCACGAACAGGAGGGAACTTTTAATAATAGTAATGATTCGAAGATATGTTTAAGTTAAAACCAAACCAAATCAATTCTTAACTTAACCCACCAACTAAATGACAAACAGCCAATAAGTAACTATAACGAGACGTTTATTGTTAAGTACACTAAGGACTTTGTTATTAAGGAAACAATATGTTTAGAAAGCTTGAGCTTCATACACACTGAACAAACATTTGAGTCTCAGAATTCTTGGGTAATTCTAAAGCTTCTTATATGGAATATTATTCATTCGCTTCAACAGGAAGTATGAAAAACGTCCAAATTTCAAACTCATGCAGGCACTAACTTTAAACTATCTATACAAACTGTAAAAACCCTAAATCGGTAAATTGTGATAACACGGGATCCAGAAGCATTATTGAAGAATGTATGTTTCTCTGCTCCACTGTCCAACGATAAACAGTTAAATGACAGATATATTCCAATAAATGTATATATTAAAATTTGTGATGACTAGAGGAATATCTAAGCATTTCAAGCGAGAAAAGTTATATGCTCATATGCAAAGGAATAAAACCCATAATAATGAAGCTCTTAGGTGAATTCTCTGGAGAATATATGGAAGCAACTACCATTCGACTTAATTATTATTTTGGAGATTTGATATTGGGCAAAATAGCCAGACTTACAAGGTTCTAGTTGACAGTAAAAATATCCGGGATATTTTATCCCCTGGCCAACTTACATATTGGTCCACGAAACATAGGAACATTTTTTTAAATTATTCAAAATCCCCTGCAAATCTTTCAATTTGCAAACAAATATATCAGTATAGGATAAATGAGTGCGAATCATTCAATCATCCAAATCCCCCAAAACCAAAAATTCATATATTGTAATATTATTTCTCGAAAAGAGAAAGCTTAGAAAAGAGGAAACAACATAGATCATCTTCTGCAAAGCTATTAAAAAAATAAAAGATCCCTTTTTTTTCTTGGACCAGCACTCAGGGGATGGCCCCTACTCATGCAAAGCATTGTGTTGGAACTAGGAAAATAGGTTATGGGAGGGAGTAGTGTTTGTGGACATTTGATTTGAATTTTCCTAGATTGAAAGTGACAGGAAAGACTTCAGGAGGAAGCTTATTCCACATACGGACAGTACGGCTAAAGAACGAATTTTCCCTGTAATGTGTTGTGCGATCCACTGTCCAGTCGACAACGAATTGATGAGCCCGTGCCGAAGAACGTGTGTTGCGTAAAAAACTACGGGTTTCGGGAACAAGTTCCCTAATTTCAGCAGAGCACATATCATTGTAGTATCGGTAGAACAGTGAAACACAACCCACAATGCGACGATGTTCCAGTGAGTCAGTAGAGCTGGATACCCTACTGTCCGATAAGCACCTTCGCCCTCTCCTGTACGCGGTCGAGAAACTCCAAAATAGACTTTGAATCACCGGCCCACACATGAGAGTTGTATTCCATTTTCGGTCGGATATAAGTGGTGTAAATAGTAAGGACATCAGATGGAGTGAAGTATGTCTTACACCGTTTTAGAAAACCGAGGCACTTGAATGCTTCTTTCGACACTCGAAAAATGGGTTTTGTCCAGCGGACATCGCACTGAATACTCATCCCTAGAACATCCAGAGCTTCTGATTCCTTAATATTTACGCTACCCATAAAAACAGATGGAGCAACAGGTCTGTTGTGCGTCAATAACACACAACATTGAGTCTTGCATGCATTGAAATCAAATCTATTCGCACAACCCCATTCAGAGATTGTCACATGATCTTGGTTAAGCGTATCATTCATGTTTTGCCTCATTGCCCCAATCTCCGACAGGCTTGGTCGATAATTGAATACATATGAATGGCAAATGTTTCTGTCATCTGCAAAAGAGTAGATAGGGTTGGAAGTTTGACGTAGAAGGTCGTTTATAAAGATAAGAAATCGAGTATGAGAAAGGACGGAGCCTTGCGCTACCCCTGAATTGATCTTGAACTCGTTTGATGAGATTTCATCTATATATAGTGTATAGTATAGTGCGATATCTGAGGAAACTCGATATAAATCGAGAAAAGTTATTATCGACAACAAAAGCAATAAGTTTTGCTAAAAGCACACCATGCCGTACTCTATCCAACGCTTTAGAAATATCTAGAGCCACCACTATACTTTCGCCAAAACGGTGTATGGAAAGACACCATTTTTCCGATAGGAAGGCTAGCAAGTCTCCCGTAGAGCGTCCTCTACGAAACCCATACTGCCGGTCGCTGAGTAAAAACCCTTTTACTGCGCGAGCGCGAAAGAATATATTCGGCATAGTAACTGATACTCTTTCGAGCTCGGGTAGTGGTTGATTGCTTTCCAATAAGTTCGAATTATTTGCAAATAATTCCGCCAAAAAGTTAGCTTTATCAATTTTGATGAACTAGCATTATTCTTAATTCTTTTAACGAATGATCAAAAGCTTTTACTGCCCCGGGGAGCAGTCAGAACTTTGGTACGGTGGCGCTGCTCGTGTAGAGATTTCTCACGTCTCAGCACTTTGGCACACGAAGATCTCGCCCTTTTGCGCAGCGAATCAGTTTCGGCATTTTTGTTATCACGCCAGATTCTGAATGCTTCCTCTCTAGATCTGATTACAATTTTGCACTTCTGATTAAACCAGAATTTTTCCATAGATTTAATCGAAATTTTCTTTGATGGAATGAATGAAGAACGAAAAACGAAAAAATCTCCGCGTATTGACCCAAATTACCCATAATTTTAAAAATTTCCCTGATTGTAAAGATACCAACTATCATCTTTGCACATACCTATAAGCCTACTTACTGCCTTGTCTATTACAGTTACTTAAGAAAATATATCAGTTTATAATTATACCATGCTTTAATAATTGGAATATTTTCATTAAAAAAGTCAATCGATTAACTGGAAAGATAAGATAATCTTTCGAAAATAAAAAAATACTGTTCTGTAATAGAATGTTATGAAATAAAAGCCGGCATTTGCAGGGAAGTAAGTATTCTCGGACCAACTCTTTATTTGATGTGTACTTCTTTCTGACTTCCCTGTGGGCGATAGACTTACCATCTCGGCATTAATTGTTTCTTCGCTGATGATTCGGCAGTACTTAGCTGCCACAATATACACCAAAAACCATTATTGAGCATTGACTGTAAAGTCATCTGAACCCACTTGAAAGACTGCTGACACAAACCTCATTCTCAACCACAAGACGACAACTCTGTTAAATTGAAGACCTTTGATTAATTTTAGGCTCAGCTGAGGCCAAATATTTTGAGTTGTCAGATTTTTACATTTATTGTTAGGCCTATGAAGTAAGGTTAGATTCAATAATTAAATAAACCAAAATTAATTGAAATTTTTGTATAATGATAAAATTATCTAAAGGAGTTCAGCCAGGATAATGATTTATAGTACTGTGTTCTTAAAATTGAAATGTATTGATACTGTATTGCTACAAAATGGTGATATGAAGTCATCTATTGTGTTTCTCTATTTAAATGATGCGATGTGTAGTAAACAGTACCTAAATACTTGCATTTTATTTATCCGTTCAATTTTAATTACACTCAGGAAAATCTTGTCAATTATTTCAAGATTTGTCAAACATTAACAAGTAAGAGTTTTATATTCGGCTGTATTGAATCTGATATGAGGGTTATATGCGGTGTATGGACCGATCCTCACAAAAGTTGATAGAAAGATTTAGGTTCATATAAAACTTGTTTATGTCCAATTTTATCACGAGGACTAAGGACGAATGTTGCCTGATTTTCGCCATACTTTACAGAATAATTTCAGAGTACTTAGAACTAATTTATGCACAATTTTATTAGGATTGCTCTATAAACACCATATTTATGACTGATTAAACAGTACTCCGTGAAGAAGCATAGACCGATGTTGCCCATTTTTAATACTGAACAAACCATATCAACAGAGAGTACTTGCGAAAAATTTCAGCCAGTTGGTTCCTTTCGTTTCAACAGACAGACGGATGGACGGATTTATCTAGATCATTTAAGAATCTTATGAGTACCCAGGATATACATAGTTTTTGGAACTACGACCAATATTTCGAAATGTTAAAAATGGAATGACAAAATCGCCATCAAAAAAGATGGTGTATCATATTTTTTGATGGTGGGTGTATAAAAGATGGAGCAGCCAAATCAATTTAATTTTTATACCCTTCACCTTCGTGAGAAGGGTATATATAAATTTGTCATTCCGTTTGTAATTTCCACAATATAATTTTCCGACCCTATAAAGTTTATATATGCTGGATCCTTATAGATAGCGGAGTCGATTAAACCATGTCCGTCTGTCTGTCTGTCGGTCTGTCTGTTGAAATCAATTTTCTGAAGACCACAGATATCTTGGGATCCAAATCTTCAATAATTCTGTCAGACATGCTTTCGAGAAGTTTCCTTTTTAAAATAAGCAAAATTCGTTCATAAATAACGAAGATATGAGCAAAAATCCGAGACAACCTCTGCAAATTTCATAAAAAAATTTATTGCATGCTTTGACAAAAAAGCAACAAAACGTACATATGTTTGGATGTGAGTTGGTTTCATTGCTTTGAGTATTTTGTTTTTTTTCGGTGTTTCGTTTCGTTTGGGGTTGTTGTTTTTATACTCTTCACCTTTGTGAGAAGGGTATATATAAGATTGTCATTTCGTTTGTAACTTCTACAATATAATCTGTTCGTCAGCAATTAAATGTAAAGTTTTTAATATTTTTCTTGATATATTTAGGATGATATACGCTGAAAATGGGCAATTAATGCGACCACAATAAAGGTGGAGGGTATATAAGATTCAGCATAGCCGAATATAGCACTCTTACTTGTTTAGATTATAATTTATTTATTTTCGAGTTTCAAATTTTTTTTTATAAAAGGAAATTTAAAATAAATGAAAGTCCCAACATGTTTTCCTTGGAAGTTATTTCTTTTATTAAAACATGTATAAATAATTCTACTTATTTAATAGGAAACTTATTTCGTAATTAGTTTTATGTTATGTTGCTTTTCTCTGGGATATTTTGTCCTCTATGCTATATCAATCACTAGCCTCTTGCAGATATCTGGAAGCCCAATGGTTTAGAAACAATTTTATTTAAGAAATAATTCGGAAGCTCGTGAACCATTTTAAATATTTTACACAGTCAGAGCTAAGGAGTTTTAAATCTGATTCAAATTAGAATACTTTTGTACTTGAAATGGAGGCTAGTAGTTGGACACTGGAAATTGTTCATCTGGTAAATGCTTACTGTAACAGATTTATTTTAGAGAAATTTTTATATCATAATTAAAGAAAATTCTGAGTGTATATTCCCATTTGCAATATTGTCATTTAACGTAGTTGATTCAATTGATTCCTCTCTATCTCATGTTCATGCATAAAAATCACATTTCGTTTGTCGTTTCTCGTCTCAAATTGCTGCAAGATTAAAGCATCAATGTCTCATCAAACGCGTAACTTTTGCTGCTAATACGAGCAAAGAACAGCATATAAAAATCATTACCGATATTTGATTCCCAGTGAACTGATTGTGTGTTTGACTGTCGATGGATACAATATTTGTGGCATACCACCATGTTGAATGTAACAAAACAAAAAAACTTGTATGTATTTTTCGTATTTCGTTTATGTTGTCCTTTTTGTTCTGTTAAAAAGGACAACTTAATAAAAAGCCTAAACTGCTTCTTCATTTAGGCTTAACTACGAGTTACTAAAAAAAACTACTACTGAAATTGTTTGTTCGATTGATTGACGTATTTAACTTACTTACGAGCAGATACATTGTTGTGGAATTTCAAATTTAGTTCGGCATTTTTCGCCCATTAACTTTTGTTTTCTGTGCTTGCCTTTATTTTTCTTATTTTCACAACAACACAATTTCACAAATAGCAACTTGTATACTACACTGTAAGAAATTTATGTATTCAATTGAATGAATATTATCATTAAGCAAGTTAATCGATGAACTGAAAAGATAAGATAATCTTTTGAAAATAAAAAAATACTGTTCTGTAATAGAATGTTATGAAATAAAAGCCGGCATTTGCAGCAACTTGTGTACTAAACTGAAAGAAATTTATATATTCAATTGAATGAAATTTCTGCATAATGAAAATATATTCATTTTAAACACAGTTGTTGACTTTTATGGTTCTCTTTTACATAATCGTTTTTTAAACCTTTTATTTCTTTATGCTAAATTTCTACAAGTGTAGGATGAATACCTGGCTAAGGAGAACATGTTTATTGACATGTAATTCCACATTTTTGTGTGGTCTCCGTCTGCAAATAAAGTTGTTCATATCAACAGATGTATCATCATTTGAAATTGACTTTGATAATCTATTTTAGGTTTAACAATAAGATTTCGATTGCATAGAATATCAATATCAATAGAATGCTACAAAGATTTAAAAAATGTTAACTCTGTTACATCACAATATTCAATTCAAATACAATGAGGAACCAGTTTTATTCATTGTAAGTATTTGAAAGGGATTGAATGGGAAGCAACACAAAAGAAAAATTTGTGTAGAAAATCTATAAGAAAATCTTTGAAATTTTTAATTTAAACGCTCAAGTTATATTTTTATATTGAGACATTCCTGCGTGGTTTCTTAACATTTAGTTTTTCCATTTCCATTCTTCCAGCCCATTTCCATTCTTCCAGCCCATTTTGACTAGCTTTATAATAAATAATTGTAGGGGGAATTTTGATCACTTATATTTTTCAACCGATTTTTTTACTTTAGGAGTAGAAGATGTGGATTATGTAACGAGCAAAAATATAGATCTAACACCGAAATATATTGCCAATTATTTTGTTATATTAACTTCTATTATGGACCGATATTATAACTTCTATGATTATCGGTTCGTAATAATTGACCAAATCACGGAAGTATTAAATTTCATAGTATTTTTTGGGACTATTTTTTCCAGTTTCCAACACATTTTTTCCCCAAATTATAGCAGATTCGTACATTATTGTTGTTGTTACGGCATGATCTATTATACAATATTTAATCTGGAAGTTATGCATCAAGGTCAAATGCAACGAATTTTGCACAATCGTCTTGGAGTCTACAATGGAACGTGGTGACCTCCAATTACGACGTTCTAATGGCGATCGCAGAATTTATGCTACTTCTATGAATGTCGATTAAAGCTATCAAGTACAAGCTGCGATCAAATTAATCCTGCTCATACCATACGTATGTATGTCTCATGTAATATGTCTCTGGAGAGTCTCATACTATGTAATATTTTGATAACCTTCTTAATAAAATTTGTGTTAAAATGTTAAATGGCGGGTTTTAAATAAGCCTCGAACCAGGGGTTGCAGAGTATTCCCGATGACTTCGTTGGTGAGAACTGCAGGTTACCTGCAGAGAATTGTGGATTTTATTGAGATAACTATTTACCATGCCGCAAAGCTATATGTGATTGAGTACATTGGAGTTGTAATTTGGACAAAAATTATTAGAATAATCGAAAAACAATTGTTCAATTCAAAAGTTCTCTTATCATGTCATATTGTCATAATGTATTAATATTTCACAATGGTTTGAAAATGTTGTTATTGCCTTTCAAGCAAAAAATGTCCTAAAATAATACTACTCTGTATGCTATGTTTATTGTGTTATCGAAACCAACCAGCAGAGACCTGCGTCGAACGCTTAAGAGTCGCTTAAGCCGAGCCGCCGAGTCGTGAAATATTAAGACAATATGACATGATAATAGACCTTGTGAATTGACCAAATGTATTTTTCATTCAAGTGAATACAATTTTTCAATTTATAATAAAAAGTTAATCAACTATTTCAATGAAACAATACCAATACATTATAGTTCTATTCCATGTTGGTTACACTGAAAACTTTATTTTACGCCAAAAATTCTCATGCCCGTACAATTTGTACGCTTTGCAATTGGAAAATCCGATTTTGACACCGCGTTTAATACTGAGTTAGTTGGAATACACATAAATAAAGAAGGGGAAACAAATAATTTCCTGCTTATTAGTTTCTCCTTCTTTTTGATACCTAAATATTTATTTTATTTTTTTATAAAACGTTAGTTTACAAATCAGAAACACCAATATTTAAACCTTATTGTTTAAATAATCCGGGTTGTTATATTTAGGGTATTTATAAGTTTGTCATTCCGTTTATAATTTCGACATTTTTCATTTGCAATCCTACAAAGTATATATATTCTGGATCGTTATAGACATTGAAGTCGATATAGCCATGTCCGTTTGTATGTTGAAATCAACTTCCCGTAGCCCCCAAATAACTTACATACATGATTCATACATCAATTTATCGGGAATTCTTTCGGCACGGTTACTATTTTAAATCGACACAACCGGCTCACAAATGGCTTAGATATTAGTTAACCTATATCTGGATTACTAAGTCATTAATATAGACAATATGGACATCCAATATAAGATACTTTTTAACCCGATTTTTTTTGTCACAAAAAAATTGTTTTTTATAGGAATTTTTTTTTTTTTTTTAAATTAAAAAAAAAACAAGTAAGACTACTATATTCGCCGTGCCGAATCTCAAATACCCTCCACCTAAATATGATGGGAATTATAGAAGTTACATTGGCATAAACACTTTAATATCCATATTCAATATTTGTTATTACACAGGGAAAACAGATTCGTGATAGCAACCGAATTTGTTGTCAATCGAATAATTCTACCTTAGTGGCCGAATTTTACAGTTGTGGCTGTAGGGTTAACAAATGTTTGGTTACTTCATCCGAAATTCTTCTTTGTTAACTGACTTTCTGTTGCCTGAACCGAAAAATTGTATGTGTGCAACCGAATCATTCGATTGGCAACAAATTCGGTTGCTATCACGAATCCGTTTTCTCTGTGTAGAAGTGCGCTCCTATTATGAGGATTAAGACAATGTTATTGAAATACTAATAAATAAATATATGAACTAATATAACAATTATTAGAAAGACTAGTTTAAGCAGAAGATACTTTAACTACAGATTCTTAACATTTTCAACAGAGTTTGTCATTTATTCCTATTATAACGTATTATATTTAACAATTTATGTAACTAATGTAACTAATTGTAACTAATTTCTGTTGAATTTTTGATCGATTTATATGCGTTAATGTGGAACTAATATGGAAGCTATGGCCTATTATAAGTCAATCGTCATAAAATATTTTAACGTGATTTCTATGAAAATGAATTTCATCTTTACAAGAGTTGTATGGGTATTATAGTTACTAACGCAAGTGAAACCTTTATGGGAGCTGTTGTCAATTATGAACCGATATTTACAAAATTCAATAGTATGATATTTGGATTCAAATTACTGATCTGTGAATTATTTTGGTTCAATATAGGTAGCTGACCTATTATGGAACTAACGCCATATAGTATTGTAACGCTAGTTTTGTAAAATTTATAAATAAAAAAATTAATAAAACTGAATTTAAACAACGCTATTATCATGAGTTCACCTTATATGACAACTACAGCGAATTATGGCCAGATATTTAAAAAATCTTGGAATATGATTCTTGGATACAAATTACTGATCATTGTAGTATTTTGGTTCAGTACAAATATGTTTTTGGATATTTGTGTAGGTTAATGTGTTTTTCGGAAGTGGTTCTAATATGGAGGCTACGACCAATTATGAGTCGATCATCATATAATTTTGTACAATGATTTTTTCATATATTGAAATTCTGTTTTTCGAATTTTAACATCACATAATAAAATTTTAGTGTTTTTTTATATTCACAAAAATTTCAAGGCTTTTTTATTTTCAGTCGTGGTTGACATACTCATAAAATCGCCCATATTTATCTTTAAATTATTGTCTATAATTAAAATAATAATGTACAAAATTTAGGCATATGTATTTTAAAATATCCTAACTTAAAGGATATTGTTCAAATCTATTTGCGACCAATTTTGTAAAAACAAGATCGAAACTGCACAATTTTACACTGTTATTATATCAAATTATAACTTCGAACCTCGATTAAATCCAAATCATACCAAATTTATAAATTTTAATGAACTTCAAATTTCGTATTACCACAGAGAACAACTTTGGAGTGGTAAGGTAGGATACCTTGTCGAATAATTTTGTTTCCTTCAAAAAATTTGAATGAATTTGAAATTTCTGGTTTTAAATATGTTAATTATTCTTATAATATTTTTATGGTTATTCGTTCGAATAATCGCGTAAATTTTTAAAATAAATTGATCCCATCCCTCCTTTGGAGGATCACCGGTATTTGGAGAGGTAGAAGTTAAACAAGAGTGGTGTCAGGACCCCAGGTCTCGAAACTTCTGAAAGAGAATTGTGTTAGTTAGTTAGTCTCACAGACCTTCGATAGGGCAAGTGCCACTAGGACAGTTAGTTCACAGGGCCTGTGCTGGTTCATGTCGTGTGACACCTAAGTGGCTATAGTGGATAATGCTAGATAATGCTCATATAAAAGTTTTTTTATATATTCTCAGAGAGACAATTTGGCATAGATGATTAATCCGTTTCGGCAAAATTTTATCTTAATTTATACTTTTGAAAGAAACTAGATTTAGAAATTGGATTTATGTTTTTGTTTTGCTTCTATACCTACACAACTTAGAGTGTGCTTTTATCTAGTTTTGTTTACCTTTTATAAGCACTTTCTTCTAAATTGATTATATCAAATTCGATGTGTGTGGATTCTCATGTATCTCAGTGTAAGCAATATAGGATTTTAAACCTAATATTTATTTAACTCAACTTTATAAATGGCGCCAGCTTGAACTATCCAACATCTCATAGATAGCTCTGTTTTAATCTGAGCTTATTTTGCAGAAAATGTTAAAAAGTGCGTGTCTATGTGATTCCAACACCCACACATTTTCCCAGGACTTATGTAAGTTACATGAACATCACTGACAGCAGCAGATTATTTTACTAGAGACATTCTGTTGAATTGCTCTTACTTATTGCCAGTCAGCCACACAGACAATCAGACGTCCATAGAGTCACACAATCATGTAGGTAACTGAGATTCAATCTTAAATCCCAATGCATTCGTCCCCATTATAGAATTGTGTCTATTCTTAGAAAAGGGATACAAGTTTTAATACATTCGTTTAAGAGCATGAGTAAAATAAATAAAAACTGAAAGTTTAAAAAAAATTTACACATCGTTTAAGAATACACTCCCCGAAATATTTATAAGACCAAAATTAAAATATGTTTTATTTTAAATGAAAACAATAAATTATTTTGTTTTAAACTAATTTGCAACCATGTGTGTATGGCACATAAAAAAATAGTAGTAGTTTAAATTTTTGCCAGCTTGACTTTATGTTGTGCCGTTTTTGGCAACAGTTTGGTGCGAAATAAATATAAGACCGCTGTGCAATTTTGTTTTTTTAAAAATATTATAAAAATATTACATGCTAATTTTTGTAAAAAATTTGTAAGTAGATTGATAGTAAGGATTCTATTTATAATAATTGCAATCATATTTATAAAACATATTTTTTTTATTTACTTTGTTTAACATATGTATTTAAAGTGCCACTAAAATATGCCACGAGGAAGGCAGTTGGACTTAAAAGAGAGGTCCGATAGAATAAATTATAGAAGTATGGGAATGACAACACGACAAATTGCTTGTCGTTTAAAAATAAGTAAAACAGTAGTGATTAATTTTCTAAATAATATAGTAAACTATGGAAGGAAGAAGAGAACTGGAAGGACGCCCACGCTGTCTGAACGAGATATTCGCAATATAAAGCGATTAGCAGCAAACAGCTCGATATCTCCATCAAAAATAATACGTTTGTTGGATCTAAACATAACAGTAAGACGAATACAACAAGTTCTACATTCAGATCCGCACTTAAAATACTGCAAAACAGCCTCTAAGCCTAGCCTAAATAAAAATCATAAAAGATGCAGACTGGACTTTGCAGAAATATACCAATATTGGGCATCAGTTATTTTTTCTGATGAAAAAAAATTTAATTTAGATGGTCCAGACGGTTCGCAAAAATATTGGATGGATTCACGTAAAAAAAGACTCAACGAATGTCGCGAAATTTCGGAGGAGGCACCGTAATGGTTTGGGGTGGAATTTCGGCTATGGGAAGGACTCCTATTTGTTTTATTTCAACTAAAATGAATAGCGTGAAGTATATTGAATTATTAGATGACGTTTTAATTAATTTTGGGGATGATTCGTTAGGCAATAACTGGATATTTCAGCAGGATAACGCCGCAATCCATAAATCAAAAGGAACCAAATCATTTCTGTCGTCCAGAAACATACCAGTTTTGGATTGGCCGGCATGTAGTCCAGATCTAAATCCGATCGAAAATTTATGGCAATACTATCGAAACAAGTTTTCAAAAATAACACCCAGTATAAGGATGTAAAATCCTTAAAAAGTGCCATTATAAAGGAATGGAGTCAAATTGATCAAAATTGCATTGAAAATTTAATAAATTTTATGCCCCGTCGACTTCAGGAAATCATTATTAATCACGGTGGACACACTTATTACTAATAAATACAAAAATTACTCAGTAGTTTTTTTTTTATCATTGTTATTTTAGTTATAGGTGAATATTATTTAATCTTGGTCTTATAATTTTTTCGTTTGAAAATGAAATTCATTTTGTGTTATCCTTTTATTAAATAAAGAAAAAAATATTTTTTTTACATAAAAAGATTTATTTTATTGTTAGTTATATTTAACCCCAAAATGGTACGAATTGGTCTAAAACATTTTAAGTTTTTCGAGAAACACGTGTGGTCTTATAAATATTTCGGGGAGTGTAAAGGAACAGGGTATTAAAAAAGTTTGTATACAACTCATGAATGATAAGAAAATTCATAAATAAATCACATAATTTCTATTTTGATATTGAAATTGCTTGATGTATGATCATTATGTTTCTTTTCAATCTTTTTTGCATTTATTTCTGCCATATTCTTTCATTTAATTTTGTTGGATATAGGTAAACATATGTATTACCCTGTATTGTATATCATTAATATAATTCTGACTCTAAAGTATTTCATTTACAACATTAAAAAAACTGTATTATTTGAGAACAAACAGCTTAAGCCGAAAACGAAAACGAAACATGTAGTGTTGAAACACTTTGATATACAACATCAGACGACAGACAACATGCATTCAATATTAAATACAATAAAGGACATAAACATTATTCCAATGGACTTGATGACAATTTAAGATTAGCACTTTACAAAACAATTTTCTCCCCCAAAAAGTATGTTCTTTTCGAAATTATCATTGTGTGTAATTATATCGCGTACGAAATCCAATGAACTACGAAAATGAAACAGAATTTAAGCTTAATTTATGTTCATATGTTAATGGTTTTGTTGTTAAATGTTTAGTCAGTATGAATGTTGTATACATTTTGTAGATGTAGTATGTATATTAAATGGTCTAAAGACATGATCATCATCGTCAGCGTTGTCATCGTCATTATCATGGGTTTTGATTGTGCAAACAATGCGATGAGTACAAAACGCATAATTGAATTCGTTGCAGTTGTTGTTGTTGTTGTTGTTGCAAGGACTGCATATTGTCGGATAATGTTGCCAGATGCTTTTTATGTAATCAATTGTAGGAATATTTAATGCCAGTCAAATAAGGATGACGGATTACAAGTGAACTTAAGTTCACATTTGTTTCAATAATTTATGTAATGAATGTGATCAGTAACAAATCTATAAATTTGCAATTTTTACTAGATTCTAGATGATCACTGTTTGATAGTATCATTCCGGAAGTCTCGATGAACGCCAAATACCCTGGAATCTAAGTTCTCGCGGAAAATTAATATTGAGAGTCAAATACAAAAGGCACTACCAGCAATTTATATATAAAAGAACACCTTTGGATAGAGATGGGTTCTCAAACCTTATATCCCACACTGGAAGTACCTAAGGTATTTTTATCTGGTGGGAAGCGGTGGGAACTAAAACCCTACTTTCCATTCTGAAAAAGAACATAATCGCCTATTACTGGTTCCATGAGTTCCACATCTCACCCCATTGGAGTCAATGCTGCATAGATATCAGCACTTAACTACTAAAAGAGTCAATAGAACTGAAGTATGACCGTATTGGTCACGGAATCATCCTACAAAAAGTCGTCAGAACAATCTTTGTGCAGAAAACGGGATTTATAGTACCGAAATTTGATGGGACCTTTAAGATCAGAATACCAATTCGATATGACAGCAAACTCTATCCTCTGGAATGACAACATCTCTGTCTACAGGTGCGAATCAAAGACCTGTACCGAATCAGGAATTTTCTCTAATGAACTTGGCTTCGTTGACAATCTTGTTTCAATCAAGGCTCTTATCTTCAATATGATTAAGTCGAAATGTGTTCTCAATTGCATATATTCCCTGAACGGGCTTGTATAATACACCTTGTCGTGTATGTCGAGTAGTATGGGTTCCAGAACTTAGGGGTTGTCCGTGGACTAAACTGTATCGAAAATGATTTATATGTAGTATACCAAAATGTTCTGGCTTGAGAAAGGACATTGGTTCTTAATAGAACCAATTAGTCTTTATATAGCTATGTATACTTACTTATACTGTATTGTCTGGATGAAGTGATTGGCAGGCTTTACAGTAGCGCAGACTTAAATATCTTGGTACAGGCTCCTTTCCTTGACCTGGACTGTCTAAATGAGTCACGACAAGATACACAAAGTCATCTGGAATTTTAGAGATTTGTTAATATTAATTGAAAAATATTGTGGCAACATTAAGCTTTTATGTATGAACAGACATTCAGTCAGATGCATAAATCTTTTGTTAAACAACATGCAAATTGACTTTTAATGGACCGCATAAAGTTAAAGTTATGTTCTCGTTTAATAAGAATACAACAAAACGAACAAATGGATAAAAAATTTAAAAAAAAATAAAAAAAACGGGAGCATCTGCTCCTCATGTTGGAATATTTCTTATTCATCCATAAATCTCTGTGTATTTAAATACAATAATGTCAAGTAAAGGTGTATTTCGTTGGTTTGCCAATTAATGGACAAATTCAAATGTTAAAGTTCGTTAACATTTGTATACTTATGTTACATACAACATTACTTTTTACAAGGACTCCAATGTTTAATTAAATTTCCAGACGTCCCTAGAAAATGTTGCTCCTTACAGCTCTATTGTAATTCAAACAAAAAAACACTTAAGATATTTTAATTTTTCAAACTCAGCAAAAAAACAAAAACAAAAATAAAAAAGTCCAGCAAAAAATTAAAATCTAATTTTTTACTTTAACTATGAACATAAGCAGCAGAACAAAAGATATTTGCAACAATACTTTTGTTAAGCGTAGCAAATTGTAGGTAAACACTTGAAGTGTTTAACATTTAAAAAGTTAATTGGCCAAGACATAAAAACGGCAACACTTCTTTTTTTTGCCTTTGTGTTGCATGCGCACATTGAGTTTTACAATGGATTTCGTCACAGTGGCGTCTAGTCTAAATTGACGTCATCGTTTGCAAGGCGGCAATAAGGTTTGAATTAATAAGTTGTAAACATGCTGCATCTATCCTTTGGAGAGTATGAGTGCAATTTTAGTTGTGTATTTCCACAAATTTATATACGCAACATTAGTTGTGACCACTACACCATCTCTAGTCTAAGCACCACAACCAACATACACTCTCTCGTTCATATGTTCATGCGAGGGTAACTATTTATATTTTAAGCATAACAATAATAACACAAGTTTACAAAAAAAATATTATTATTATTTGTTTATTAAATAAAACATAACCTTTTGAGATAGGCTAGGTGAAGTAGTAATGTTAGTAAAATTTTCGGAAATTTAAAAAGAAAAATTTTAATTTTAAATTTCAATTTCATTAAAGTTTTAAGAAATTAATTAAATTCTGTACATTTCGGACCATACCTGATTCAAGTCCCAATAGAAGATCAAAACTACATATTGATGACGGGTATACAAGATTCGGCAAAGCCGAATATAAAACTCTTACTTGTTCATACTCATTTCAAATTTTTGAATTTGTTAAATTTTCACAATTTATATTGAGATTTTGGAAACAAAGTTTTTACGCATTAATTTAGAGTTTATTAGAAATATGAAGATATTTTAAGACACATTTTTGGACAACTATTGCGAAAGATATTTGCAAACAAAGTCATGGTAAAAATCTAAAATTTCAAAATTGAAACTTAAATAATAAAAATAAAGATTTCCTTTAGTATCCTTTTTGCTTTATAACAAAAATTCATTTAATATCTGTCCGTATTTGTACAAGTTGCGAGCTCTACAAAGCTTTGCAAATTTGAGGTGGCCAAGTTTGACACCATGTATCTCACATTGTATTTAAATAGGAAGGTAACAATATTCATTTTCTGAAAACAATTGTTTGTACTTAATATTGTAATCGGTCCAGTAGTTAAACAATGTTATTTGTAGTATTTTTATTCATAACAAATATCTTAAAAGTTTCACGTCCTTTACAAACTTATATATTGTTACGTTTTACCTTTTAAAAACGGTGGTTTGTTTCCTTTAAGTAAAACGGATACTTCTGATTGCAAATAAAAGCAGTTATGTAGTTTAAAATTGAAACAATTCTATATTTATTAAAATTTACACAACAATTTAAAATAGTCACATTATTTTATAATGTACAATTATACACTGGTAATACAGTTGATGTTAATTCTAACAGCGTCATAATCTCACTCACTGCAACTTTATATACACAGTGCCATATTCAAGAAGCTTCATAATTTATCTAACGGACAAAACTAGAAGGCTCCATTTCTAGAGTCTTAAGCAGCCTCAATGTTCATGTTAGCAGCTTTGACAGTTAATGTTGGCAGCACTGTGCTGCCAAGTATCCACTCGGAATAAATGTGGATTAAATTGTTTGCAATCTTATTAAAATTTTGATACAATTTTTAGTTTTAGAAACTCAGTAAATATGTAATATGCAATAAAATCTTTATTTATTGATATAACTCAATGAAATTTTCAACGTTTTTTAAATTTGTCATTCTAAATAACAAAGTGTAAAAAACACTTGTCAAAAGGTCAAAGGGTATCCCGTAATTCTTTAAAATTGAAGCGAAAATCCCAAAAATGATATTTTTTAAAATTTTGCCTATGGGGTCCACATTTCCTTCGGGGCTGGGAAAATACTTTGGGAATAAATAGGGATCACATCAAGGTTTCTAAAGCTGTTTTCCGTTTTCTGATCCCAGCTATAGGATTTTAGAACAAGTGGCCCAAAGTTGAAATTTTGATAAAAAAATAGGTCAAATTCCGAAGAGCGTATACCAAAATGTTCTCCGTGGAGATACCTTATGGAAACACATAAAATTGTTATATATTCTTAAATAAAGTTTTTTTTTAATAAAGAAAGAGTTATGTCACCTTTTCGTTCAAAAAACTGCAAAAATTTACTCTTTTGTGAATTTTTAAATTGAAAATCGTTTATTTTTGGATTCATAATTGATATTGCCCTGAAATCTTTTGTATGTTATTGATAATTTAGTTGTATAACTAACAAAAGAAACTCGAGTCCATTCGGTTCAAAACAAGCCCTATATTTTAAAAAAAGTGGACCAAGGTATGTCAAAATTTTAAATTTTCAATTTTGAAATGCCTGTAACTCTGAAATTATAAGAGATAAATAACACACGCAAGCATATTTTTTCAAGACCTAGCCAAGCGCTTTCCAATTTATAAGTGTTTGAAATCGGATGGGAAACCAAAAAATGGCACGTGTTTAAAATTTTACATGTCGAAGGTACCCTAATTTGAGCCCCCATAGCGCCGCCCCTGGAGCAATTGTAGGATCCATTTTAATAACTAAAAACTCGAAGTCTCCTTGGCTATGCCTATGTCAAATTTTATCCTGATCGGACCGGCCGTTTAGAAATGCCAGATTTATTTCCAAAAAATTTTGATTCTGCCCACTGTACTTTGTAATCCAAACTAATTCTGACAAAGGATTTAGAATGATAATTGCAAGAGTAGTTTTAATGAGAATCCAGGCTAAACTTAGCACTGTATCTCAAAAATGTTTAATACTATACAAACTTGGACTTCAACGAAAATGTAAGACATTTTTTGCTTCACAACTTGTGTTATATATTCCAATATATAATAAGCGATATTAAGCAAGATATATTAAAAACAATTATGATGACCGATGTCCACGAATTAGATGAATTAAATACATTTAAAATTTCTTAAAATCTTGCATAAAGATGTCTAAATATTATTTTGCATTTGACAACTCAAGGCTCTCAATATAAATAGTTGCCCTCGTATACAAAAACAAAAAGGCCTGGCAAACTTCAACTCATACAAAGAAACACACTCACACTTTGATTGCAAAAACACATTAGTTGCGCAGATCGACAGTCGAACAGCCAGCCAACCTTACAGCCACTTAATCTAAAGCAGAACTAACATGGAAAATGCTCATCCTTGTTTCTGTATTCTTTTTTTTTTTTGCAAATGTCTGGGATTTTTTATTTTAGTTTTTGGGTGCGACCAATTGGCAGTTTAAATATTAAAGTAGAAAAAAAAATTTTAAGTTAAGAAGTCAAAAAAAACAACAATAAAAAAAACAACAATAAAAAAAACAAAAAGTTATACATCAGGATAATATTTATAGTAATGAAACGAAGACGAAGTAGGTGCAGCTAAAAGGATTATCCTTTTCTTTTTGCAGTTTAGAAAAATTAGGGAATTAATTAAATCCCATTAACATGAGTGATGTTTTATTAGAGTGTTACTTATAAATATAAACTAGTTTTTAGTAAGAAATTTACAAAATGGATGAAAATCATTTAGAATTCTTTATTTATTTTTGATGTGAATTATTGAATACAATTTCTGGGTTAAACCTGATTTCAAGTATCTTTATATAGAAACGTTTTAGTATACATAGACAGGACAATTCAATACAACACGATCATTACAACATTTGATCATTTCAATTCCCAATTAAAAATTTAAAGATCTTAAATCGTCAATAGCTTAATAAATACGAACCAAATTATAAAAAACAAGATCAATCTATGATCAATCATATTTCCACTTAAAAATCTATATTTTCTATAAAAAAAAAAAAACTCAAAGAATCTTAAATCGTCAAGGACACAAGGTAAATATGTGGTGATCACTCATAAAAAATATTAAAATGTAAATACCACAGTGCAACACATAAAATGCAAACTTTTTCTAGTGTGGAATTTCTCGAAGTACTTATAGAAATTAACAAAACCCCATTTGGGTTTAAGCTGCTGTTCGGATTTTATGGTATCAGAAAGTCCTATTCTTCTCACGGTTAAATCTCGGAAGCCAGTTAGAATTTTGTGTTCCTGTCTTCAGCATAATTGCATCTAGTGTCTCAAAATTGCTAAAATGTCGAAAAATGGGCCAGACATATATAAAAAAATAATGAACAGCGACAGATTTAAGAACGTGCTGGCAACCAAACACAGCAGAGCCTGGGTCGCATTAAAAGCATCCCAGGCTCTGTGACGATGCAAAAAAATGGTGAAAACAATGCTCAATTAATAAAAAAAAAGCTGGATGTATTGCTTGCAGAAGTTTGTTGGTGGAGTTGAAGGACACACCGATAGAGAAATGTCATTAAATGTGCTACCAAGCTCAGATGGTGCATCAACTTCAATGGATATTGATTAATTCATGTTCTTTTTTTTTGCAATTTTGAAGATTTTTCGGGTCACTTTGCTTTATCCTTTTCTTTTCTGGTCTATAACCACAATTGTGCCGAAGACTGGAAAACACAACTTCAATTGGTTTCTGAGATATAACCGTGAGAAAAATTGCATGTTCTTTGAAAAGATCAAGTTTTAGCCAAAATATACATGAGACCATAAAATTCGAACAGCAGCTAAAACTAGCAAAACCTAGAAATTCCTCACGAGAAGCAGTTTGCACTTGATGACTTCAAAAATTTTGTACACATCACATTCCTTGTGCTATTTTTGCATCATCATAATTACAATGGTTGTCACAAACATATACATGTTTACTGTAACCATATATATGATTGATACAATCATGTGAATCGTAAGTTAACCATATTATGGTTACCACAATCATGTAAATAGTTACTGTGACTATAATATTGTTAAAAATGTTGAAATGGTTACTGTAAACATGCACAGCTATATTTTTTCTTTGCGTGTAAGAGTTGATTTCAATATTGATACTATATGGCTGATGTTCGGTGTTCGATTATATAACAGATGTCTCAATCTAAGTAAACTCACTTTCAATAAATTTTAATGGTCTTAAAAATATCACACGTTTCGTTTAAATGCAGAAGAATAAAGCCATATTTTAATTGCAATATAAGGAATATAAGTAATGTTTCAAGTTGCAGACTGACAACAAACACAAATATTTTCTAGAAAGAAACATTTTATTTTCTTTTGATCATTTGTATTAAAGAACTGTGATCTTGAAATTAAAAATAACGTCTAGCGACACAAAATTCACATGTGTAGCAGTATCGCCCACACGTTTATTAATGCGCCCACAAGCTATTAAATATTATATCTATGAATGTTTGTTTTTTATAGATACTTTATTTAATATTATAGATATAATACTTATGTAGTACTCGGATACATACATATTTAGATGTCTAGCCATAGTGATGATGGTGTGAAATAAAATGTAGGTACGTGATTGTAGACTAGCGACTATGTTTATTTATAAATTCGACATTTCCAAAAAATCTAAAATCTGGTATTTAAATTGACCAAAAATATGTGTGTGTTAGCCTACGCCAATCGAAGAGTGACACGAAATATACAGTCAGGGATAGAAGTTGAGGGACTATGTTAGATTAGATAAGGGGTAGTGCAACAAATATTGACCTATTGGCCCATTGTGGATACCGGGAATACTGCTTATTTAGAGGTACCACCATAGAACCGTCCTTTTTATATAAGTCAAAAAGTGAATTGTTCAAAACTCTCCTCTTTGGCTGCATCACTGTATTTCCGAAAAAAGTAAATTTAATTTACATCCACAGACTGCAGTTATTACATACAACAGAATAGAGATATGCCTCCTAGTCGTCTTAGACAAAACAGAACAGTTATACTACTGGGTTATCATGCTACTTTTTCTGATGATCGCATATTCAACTACACTTAAGAGAGCAATGGTGTATAAAAGTAGCCCAAATCTAGCCAGTAAGGTAATATTTATTATCGTGAATGTCTGATTTCATAATAAGGAAGAAATATTCAGGGACGATATCTATAGAGCCAAATTCATCATCTCAGATTTGTTTATGTAAACGGTGCTCATTCTGTGAATGCAATATTTTACTAGAATAATCCAATATAACCGGTACCTTTCGCCGACAAAGTAATCATGGGATCAGTTCTGTGTCGGTTCCCTTAAATCAAGGCTTATTAAGTCTAACATTCAGCACAATTTTATTTATCCATCATTAATACTGTAATTTCGAATTTTAATTAGTTCCCAACAGTTTTGGGTGACTATATCGAACTGATGATTTTACCAATCATTTAGGCTTGCGACAAGTTATATAAACAAAGTAGTGAACGCATTGGATACATAGCAATTACTATCTAACTGCTAATTTTAACATATATATGTCCCCGACGGAAGTTTATTGATAATAACATATTTGTAGCAAATAAAATAATCTGTCTTTAAAATCATATATCAATTTAATTAAATACAAGGAGACGGTAAAGTGTTAAAGTGTACGACAATAAATGTAGTAAGTAAAATATCAAATATATATGGTCAATTCACAAGGTCTCTTATCAGTCGTATTGTCATAATGTCCTAATATATCACGACTCGACGGCTCGGCTTAACCAACTCTTAGGCGTTCGGCGTTAGTCTCTGCTGGTTCGTTACGATAACATAGCATAGAAAGTAGTATTGTGTTAGGACATTTTTTGGTGGAGACCTTGGGAAATGACCAAAAGCAATGTACTTTTGTCTACTAACGGTTAATCAAATATATAGTATG
The DNA here is from genome assembly GCA_942486065.2 of Calliphora vomitoria. Lineage (NCBI taxonomy): Eukaryota > Metazoa > Arthropoda > Insecta > Diptera > Calliphoridae > Calliphora > Calliphora vomitoria. The sequence continues at coordinate 79,098,803 of OW818031.2, forward strand.
TAATATAACTAATATCTAAAGTATAATATAAAACTATTTTCAAAGTCAACTTTAAGGGACAATAATAAAGAAAGTGACTTATTCAAATATTACTAGTACTATTTTTTAAATAGAAAAGCTTGGTTTACCAAGGGACATGATAGTAAATCCAGAATTCCAAAACTGGAATGAAAACACTGTTCGACAGAACTTATTGTACTTAAAATTAGAGATCGTATTTAGTATAACTGCGTTCTCAGTTTTTCATTTTCTGTACAGTACTTTTAGTACTTGTACAGTACTTTTAGTACTTGAACAAGATCATATACGCCTGCAACTAGAAATCATATATAGAAATAATGTGTACTCAGTTTTTTATTTTATGGTATTTTCTCATTTTTAAAGAACTTCAAAGATTCTTGTTGGTAAAAATTCCGAAATTTCCTATCGAGAGTCGATACTCAGCTATTCAGCATCACATGTAATTGTGTGGGACTAATCTGGTGGAGCCTAGGATTTAACTTTGAACGTAGTACAGCTGACTTTTCTGAATCAAATGAATGGTAAGGGATTTTTTCCCTATTTCGAGTCTTTAGCCTATTCGTATGAGTGTGGCAAAAGTAGCACGAAAAGATAAAATTTTCAAATTTCATCATTTGATGGTCCTGAAAATGAAAACAAAAAATTGTTTCCATTTCTAGAGATTATAGATAATCCTTATTCATATTGACATAAACTAATGTCTAGAAATATTCAAATAATCCGAAAATGAACAACTGAGAAAGCAGTGATACTACAAAGTGGCGCAAAAGTAATCCTCCTATCAGAAAATGCTATAAATTTTGCGATTGGCCCCTAATGTCAGTTCTGTTTTGACATTTGTGTAGTAAACACATGCGAAATACACGTTTATAAACAATGTTACGCTACACTGCTCCAGAACGCGGAATATTGCTGACTATTTATTTCACCAATAATCGGTCGGTGACTTTGGCACAACGTGAATTTCGTCGCAGATTTCCTGGCCGTCCAACGCCTACTGGTGAAACACTGCGACGTTTAGCAGCTCGCCTCAAAGAGACTGGCACAACACGAGATGCTGCCAGGCGTGGCAGACCCCGGAGTAGCCGTTCTGCAGAGAATATTGCTGCTGTAGCCGAGGATGTCATGGAAGCGCCGTCGACATCGATCAGACGACGTGCCACGCAAATGGGTATCAGTCGACGGTCTTTACAGCGAATTTTGGTACATAATTTGAAGATGTTTCCGTACAAAGTCCAGATGGTGCATCAGCTGTTAGCTGCTGACCGCCAATCGCGTCTAACATACGCTCAATCCTTAATCACCACCAAGAGGAAGATGATTTTTCATCAAAAATAATCATGAGTGATGAGGCCCATTTCCATCTTAGCGGGTACGTAAATAAGCAAAATTTACGCTTCTGGGGCACTGAAAATCCGCGTGTAACCCACGAAGAGCCATTACACCCGCCTCGGAATATTCGCGAAAATCAGTTTGTTTCAAGCATATGAAAACTTTTATTGTCAACTGTATATTTTAATGTTCATTAGGGGTATGTATTTTAAAAACTTTTTGAATGCTTGCAATGCTTTATCATTACCTTCTGTATTACACATTAACATTTTATTGTTTGTTTTCTATATTTGCATTTATTTTTATGGCATTTTTCATACACTAATGTAAACATGGGTGTTTGATTTTTGTTATTATTATTTTCAAAATTGTGTAGCATCTAGAATTAAAAAAATTAACTATTTTGAATGTAATCACTGTTTCGCCATTTGTTCCGCCTTAATGTACAAATAATGTTTGTAAATATTTATATTTGAATGTTTGTATGAAATATATATATGTATCATACACAAAGCAAGCAAACATTAAAAGCAATAATAAATTAATTAATTTGTCGCTTTAAAATAAATATATTTTATGAAAAAAACATTTACGATGACATTAATTATCACATCGTACATAAAATTCTGTCAACAAAATGTAAATATTCATTCGATATTTAGTCTTTGTGTGATGGTGCTGTGACAATCTATCGCACATACACCGCAACAAAATAATTAAATTTTGTTAACGCCTAAAATTAAAGCGAACATAAGCATGAACAAATTTAAATGTTTGCCACACGTCCCTTTATTTGCAAAATTAGAATTTATTTGTTATCAACACACTGATTGCTTTTCTAACATCATTTTAATAGCAGTCAAATTGGTTTTGCATTTAAATTACCCTTTTCTATTGCTTTCGATAATAAAATAATCCTTTAGCCTACTTTTAAAAGCCATAATCATTCTGTTTATATTTAATGAGTCTGTAAAATCTAATATGCATAAAAATTAAAAAACGAAGTTATTGACTGATTGGCTGTTTTGCAAATTGCAACTAAAACGAAACCAAAGCAAACCACACACATTGCAGCCAGTTTGTGAGTTGCTAATTATGTTACAGAGTTAATAAAACACTTTATGACTTTAAACAATAAATAGTCTTGCAAAACAGAAACATAAAAATGGACCGATATTCTTGTAAATATTTGTTGATATTAAAAATAAAAATAGACATTCGCTGCTGTACTGGTTTAATGAACTCGTGGGCTCTCTGCAATAGCCAAGAGTTCACATTTACAATTTTTGTAAATTGTTTACAAAATTCAATTCAATATTCAACAACTAAAATTTCAGTTTTGAGGTTGCAACGACTCCTATATACACTTACGGTTCTGAATATAACACTCTCAAAACTACAAAACGAATTAAAAGTTTTAAACAAAATCGTATTTGAAATAAAAAAGGTATACATTTCCTATAAACGCACTTTAACTAATAAGGCAGTTTGGCATTTTTAATAATGAATTGATGATCGTTTGTTTTGAATTAATAAAAAGATTCGGTACGGCATTGATTCCACTAATTTTTAAGAAAATTTTGATTCATTTTCTCCCACTTTCTTTTAATTTGTTTGTGTCCTGTCACTGTCTTTATGCTTTAATTCTGGTTATTATTATGTACCCCAACAGATTCTCTATCGGTTTTAAATCCTGTATATAAGCCGGCGATTTGAATTATTTAGAACGGTGAATTGCAACATTGTATTGTTGAAATATTGTTATAATATTTATTATAAATCGTACTGCACACTTGCTTTTCCACCAAGAGCAAATCCTCCATCAAAAATACTTTTTGAAATAGAATCTCATTCATCTCATTATGTACATTCATAGAAATATGTACCAGTGTAGGGACAGAATAAAAACAATTTGGAAATATATCTGCAATTTCTAACTGGATGGACATAAAATTTTATATAGGCATAGTAGAGGACTATTCAACCCTTCAGGTGCAGCGCTGTGGGGTCTCAAAGTAGGGCACAGCAGGCATATATTCCAAATATAATCCAAAGGTGCCTACATACAACTCCGATCGAGACCTCATTGAAAAAGTATTGCAAGAGACTTCGAAGCTAGATGTAGCTTTATTTACCAAAAGTTAAAGGTAATTTTCACATAATCTAAAAATTTTAATGATTTAATACAAAAAAATGTTTTTCATATCTCTTTGGATGTTCTCATTTCTTATATATGTACCATGGTGTTCCCATCATGGTTCTTAGATTGGCTGTTTTGTATAAGATTAGTGGGATTCTTGCCATTCCCCATACATTTCCATACATACATTCCGTATGTCCAAATTGGTTTTAAAAGAGTCTTATGCAGGATAACTTTTAGTCAAGGATTGATCAGTTATTAAACAGTGTTGATCAGCCTCATATGGACTCAAGTGTATGCAACAAACAACGCACAGTGGGGCGGAATCTACATTCTTTGGAAATAAATCTGTCATTTCTAAACAGCTATTGCGATCGCTATAACATTTAACGTGGGCATAGACAAGGTGTATTCGAGTTTAAATTATTAAAATTGAGCATACAAATTCTTCAGGCCAGCGCTATGGAGACTCATATTAGGGTACCTTCGACATGTGTTATTGTAAGTAATAAAGTGAGACATTATTTGCGTTGAAACTCGTGCCTAAGTTTGGCTGAAGTTGAATGTAACTATAAATACGAGACTGAACTGCAATTTAATTGAAACAAACATTACATTTAACTGCATGTAATAAGAACGAGTACATTTGTAGATTTAAGCCAATTAGTAGAGCTTTTAATTTTGTATTTACTGTTAAATACCATCATTATTATATGCCCTAAACTAATCATACACTTAGGCCACATTCGTTGTAATGCTATGAGTAGCATGAAAATATTTAAATTAAACATAAACAGTCGTTGCCACACTTACCACATATGATGCATTGTTGCCTACCACCGTCAGCACCACTGCCAACCAGCAATAACAAACAACACAGAATTCCACAACGGCAGCAGCAAGTGGAGGAGCAACAACAAACAGTTCCTCATCGCATAGTATATTGTTTATTTTGAATAATTATGATTTTAGTGTTGATGGTGATCATTAAACGCTGGAGTGCGTAAAAGAATGAACCATAGAGTATAACGTATCATATATACTTATTGTTTGAAATTGTATGTTGTAAAATGTTTGTAAACAAATCGTTAAAAAACAGTTTTGATTTTTTATTATTGGTTTCAAATATGTACTTTTTGTTTGTTTGTTTTGATTTTGTTCTGGTTTTTAGTTTTTAATTTGAGCGTTATGCGAAGTATTAGTAGCGTCATAGATGTATACAAATATAGACATAAATTTGATCATAAAAATTAAAAATTCATTCTTAATTTTAATATCTATTTACAATACAGAAACAAGATCAGTTTATGATGTCCATAATAAGAATAAGAAGCCCATTAGAATATGTTGTAGGCTGAAACATGTTGCCATAATTGTCGAACTAACAAAAGAAAATAAGAATTTGTTTAATATACAGTATCACTAGTTGTGTTGTAAACAAAAATGTTTCATGATTTCAGAACAATAGCAATTATGGATACAAATATAAATAGTTAACACATCAAGGCTTGCAAAGCTGCTTTCCGTTTTTTGATCCCAGCTTTGGGATTTTTGAACATTGATATATTGATAAAAAAAATAGGTTAAATTTCGAAGGGCGTAGGGGCGACTTATTCGAAAACTAGGATATGTTTTTATACCGAAATGGTCTCCGTAAAGATTCCTTACAGAAAAAAATTAAATTGTTACATGTTCTTAAAGGAAGAAGACAGTTAAGTCACCTTTTCGCCCAAAAAACAGCAAAAATCTACTATTTTTTTTAATTTTTGATTGAAAATCGTTTATTTTTGGATCCATAATTGATATTGCTCTGAAATCTTTTGTATATTACTGGTAATTTTGTTGTATAACTAACTAAAAAATCGAGTCTATTCGGTCCAAAAGTACGACCTATATTTTTTTTAAAAGCGGACCGAGTTATGCCAAAATTTTAAAATATTAATTTTTAAATGCCTATCTATAACTCGGAGATAAATAGCCGAGCGCTTTCCATAAATATAGAAATCTTTGAAATCGGATGGGAAACATGGATTAAAAATCAACAACATACAGAAAATTAAAAAATCTTGCCGTTTTGTAATATATTTTTTGCACTGCCTTGACGACTTTTGCATAACCAAATACCGGAGATGAAGCTAATTACTGTGAGTTATGCGTTTTGAAGCCATTAATGAGACTAGCGGAAAAAAAAAGACATACATATTAAAAATCAACGTGTAGGAAATTATGTCCTCTTTTCTAAAATGTACAAAATTTTTAAAAAAATTATAGAAGACTTTTTTCAAAAATATGGGAATAAAATTTGGTAGCTGATTTTTCCGGAAAATTTTAATTTTTCAAATGAAATAAAAGTTTTGTTTATGAATATTTTTTAATGAAATTTTACACTTATCTAGAAACTTTTGATTGAAATACAAAAAAGAAAAAGAAATTAGTGAATTATTTTTGATAATCCTACAAATCTCAAAAAACTTTTAAAAAATCCCAAAATTGTGATTTTTTTGATTTTAGGATCTATTGAAGGGAACAAGCGCGGGACTATGAAATCCCTTTGCACTATATTGAAGACCATATTAGGACATACAAAGCAGGTCTTAGTTTTTTGAAAGTAGCTATCGGATTTGAGGAAATGTTGTCTAAATTTTAAATTTACATAAAAAATTGGTCTATTTCGGAAGGTGGACCACGCAATAATATGAATTTTGATATCATTTTACATTTATAATACTTCCCGTAATGTTATCTTTCAGAAAACTATAAGCACGTTAATTATCTTCTTCTTATTTTCTGTATAATTTAAAATTATTGTAAGTACTTTTTTAGAAAAAAAATTGCGAAAATCCGACTTTTTTAATTTTTTTAAGTTTGCACATAACCATTATACTTCCTACCCGGGTGTCATCTGTGTACCTCTACCAGTGGCTAATTGTTACTAGCGGCCTTCCTAAGGCTTTATTAATTGTTAAACTTACAGATCTCAGTATCCGATATATAGGCAAAATTATTTATGCACCTATTTTAGTATAAAAAGATACTGATAATTTATCTCCGGAAAACGTATCTTAAAAAACATACCGACATCATATGTATTGCGAAAAGTATTTTCAAGGAATTTTCATGACTTGAAATGGTGTCTTGACATATTCTAAGTTTTAAGCTTAATTTCGAATTAAATACTTAGAATACTCTTATTTCCACTAGTATGAACTATTATCGGTCATAATGTATTTTCTGTTATTTAACTTTATTACGATTCAATTTAGTTCTTCTAATTTGCATAAATTTTACAAATTTGGTAATTGTTATAAACTGCTTTAATTTATTATAACCTACATACATGAGTATCAAAATAAAGAATATGGCAACGAATATTTATTACTTTAAAGATACAGATTTTAAATTTTAACAGCACATGTCTACAAGAATATCTTTGATTTCCTATATATGTATATTACAGAAGAAGGGCCTAATATATGTTTATTTTTGATACTTCCAGCTTTTTCAATAAATAATGTGACCAGGCACAACTAAACAGCATTTCAGTCAACCACAAACGATTTGAACTTATGATATTATGTGGTTAGAGTATCTGTTTCATTACAAACTACATACGTTCAATAATAGTGTTGTTTATCATTCATATTGGGAATACAAATTCAAGGCTGGCAAATAGTCTAGATGTTGTGTTTTGATCCCGCCAAACTCTATTCAGTGGAGTACTGTTAACGATTAGTGGCGTGAAAATAATCTAAAAAACATGCAGACCCTTACGGTAAAAATTCAAGCTATACTAAAGATAGATCAATAAACCGTTAGCAGTCATTTAAATTAAATCACGTTTCATAACTAATGGGTAAATTTGTTATTTCTAATAACGTATGGGCCGAAAAATATGGAAAAACATTTTATCGTCACCTAAAATGCAAAATAACGTAACAGCAAAAATACCAAAATCGAATGTTTGATTATGATGAATAAGTTCAGATATAATAAAAAAAAAAACAAAATTTTAATTTGGAAATATGTGTGTCATAACTTTTAAATGGTTTTTTGCCCATAATTTTAAACATTTTTCTGGACATTTTGGGTTGCTTACTTTCAGCATACATTTTTCTGCAATTCAAATAGATAATTTTTTCATACATTGCATGCAAAATGTGTTACACCAAATTTTCTGTTAAGTCAGTATGTGTTTGAATTCAGAATTTACATTTGATATGTTAGTAACATTTTGCATGAAATGTATGAAAAAATGTACAAATTTTTCAAAGGGGGCAAGGTTTGTGGAACTTCTGAGGAGTAACTAAAGGCTTTTTATATAAGTATTTGCTATTGTTAAAAACCTTAGGACATGAAGAATGATATTTTGGTAAAATTAAATAATCTAATAAATTTTTGGGACATCATTTACTTTAAAAACTTAAAAAATTATAATATAGTGATTTTCCATGAAGAAAAATATAAAGTTTGAATCAATGTAAAATTTTAATGGTTCAAGATATCATAACAAAATTTGGAACTTGTATACCCTCAATTATCCTTAAATCAGCGACATTATAATTTTTGACATTTTTTTTACCGAAATTCCTAAACCGGGGAAAATGTGTTCCAAAAACTGAGTTTTCTTTGAAAAGTGCTTACTGCGACGTTATTTACCATGTGATAGTAAAAAAACTTTTTAGATATTTAAGAAGCATATAGGGTTATACAAATATTAAGTTTTTTTGAGGATCAGTGCTTTGTGTTTTTAGAATTTTTTACTCAAATCTGAAATTTTTGTTAAAAATTGGCCAAGTTTGGATAGATCTGGGCGGTGTTGTGTCCACTTAAGTGAGCTAAAATTTACTTTATTCGCTTTTGCATTAAATTCTCTTTCCGGATCATTTAAAAATTGTATATAGTCCCGAAGAAAATTTTTTTCTACAAAAGAAAAAATATATGGGCCTTTTTGGGAAAAAACTTAAAAAATATGTCAGTTTTTACATGATCCAATTTTGGATGCGTTTAACTTTTTATAGAGACAAGATAACTGTTGGGAAGTTATCTTTATTTTATTTAGAATTTTATCATAATTTTACCAATATATATTTTAGAAAACAAATTCGACCCTCTGTAGGCCCGCCACATCTAAAAAACCATAAAAAGATCGAGCAAAATTAAAAAAATAAATTAATAAACCTAAATATCTTTTCAACTAATAGAGATAAGTTACACATGCTATTTATATTTTAAATTTCAGCTCATTCCGATCATAAACAGATTTTTGGCGATTTTTTTAAAAAAAATTAGACCCGAGGTGACCAAATTTGAGGGGCAACGCACTGGCCCCCATTAGCGCTAGGAAGCTGAATAACTGCAAATTTGAGGGGCAACGCACTGGCCCCCATTAGCGCTAGGAAGCTGAATAACTGCAAATCAACTCGAAAGTACCTTAGCTCCAACTATGTGGAGTTTCGTAATAATATCTCAAATAGTTCCCGAGATACCGAATTATTTCCAAAAAAAAAACTTTTCTAAACCACTGTGCAACGTGCAATATTCTTTTAATAAGAAAACTAATAATACCATCATATTTTCTAAAAAAAATTGCTGTAATTAATATAGTTTTTATTCAATACCGCGTTTATATTTTTCCATATTTATTTGTCCAAGTGCTAAAGTGTTAATTATATTCGTTACTGTGAAGCCAGTTAATAGTTACATTAAATATAGCAAAAGCGCTTCAAATACTATTTCAGTAACCAACAGAAAGTGTACATACAGTTCGGTCAAGCTTACATTGCACATATAGTATTCTTAATTGATTTATTGATTTTTGCAATGTCATAAATAAAACGACAATTTAAATTTCTTTAAAGTTTTATTTAAAAATTAAAATAAAATCATAGAGCGTATTAAAGATTAAATGGCAATAGCTTGAAACAACCATAAAATTTACACGTGTTTGTCAAATTAACATCTTAATACTTGAATAAGGTGTGTTCTGCTATAAAAAACATATATAATTTTAATTTGACCAACATATAAAATCAATAAAAGAAAGAAGTCTATGTATAATAATTTTAAATTTATGCTAAATCTGAAAAATTGAAATGATATTTCTTATAGGGTGTGATTTAAAAACGCATAGTTATTTATAATTAATCAAGTGGCAAACAGAAATAAATTATACTCCCACAAAAATTTGAAAATGTGCTTCCATTATCAACGAAGAATTTATAATATTGACGTAGAAATTGTATTCCAAATTACTTGTAAAAATTCAAAAGTGTATTAGTATGAGTATTAATATTTCTCAAAAACTTATGTATCACAATACAAGTACAATTTCATCGTCTAACTGATAAAAATGATTTTTTGGATTTTATTCATAAATGTAATATAAATTATTCCATTATTGTCTTCTTACTGTCTTGTCTTTTATTTGAAATATTTGCCCAATTCACAATCAGTGTCGTAGCGTTGTAAGTTGTATGCCATAAATATTTTTCGAAACAAAAACAAATCATTAATAAAAAAATTACGACATACAACGCTACGACACCGATTGTGAATTGGACAATTATGTTAAATACGAATATAAATATGTATCTTATTTACAAAAATGTAATTTTCAACCATAGATATAGATATTTTGTAGGTGGATCCAGGTCAACCAAATTAAAATTTATTTTATGTTTTTCTTTTTTTCCTTTTTATACCCTTCACCTTCGTGAGAAGGGTATATATAAATTTGTCATTCCGTTTGTAATTTCCACAATTTAATTTTCCGACCCTATAAAGTATATATATTCTGAATCCTTATAGATATCGGAGTCGATTTAGCCATGTCCGTCTGTCTGTCTGTTGAAATCAATTTTCTGAAGACCCCAGATGTCTTCGGGATCCAAATCCTCAATAATTCTGTCAGACATGCTTTCGAGAAGTTTGCTATTTAAAATCAGCAAAATCCGTCCATAAATAACGGAGATATGAACAAAAATCCGAGACAACCTCTATTTTTGGCCTATTTTTAGATCTATATCTCGATTACTAAGTCATAAATATAGACAATATGGATATCAAATGATAGATATTTCAAAGTCCATTGCAACGATGTATATAAGGCTATACAAAGTTGGACCTACAATGGGTCAAAATCGGGAAAATATTTTTTAGCCCGAATTTTTTTTTTCACAAAAAACATTCTTTTGTCATAAATTTGTTTTACTAATAAATTAAAAAAAAATTTTCTAAAAAATTGGAAAAAACTTAAAAAAAAAAATTTTTTTAAATTTTTAAAAAAATTAAAAAAAATTTTAGCTCTCTTACTTGTGTATATTAAAACTTTTCAGTTTTGCGGGGAAATTTCCTTTTTTATCCCCTGGTAAGTGATAATACATAAATTATATGGGTCATTTAATAACTAATTTCACTCAGTTAGTAATAAAACTAATATTTGGTTATATTATAATTGGTCAATTCACAAGGTCTCTTATCATGTCTTATTGTCACAATGGTTTTTATTGCTTTTCAAACAAAAACTGTCCTAAAATAATACTACTTTCTATACAATGTTTAGAGTGTTATCATAATGAACCAGCAGAGACCAATGCCGAATGCCTAAGAGTCGGTTAAGCCGAGCCGCCGAGTCGTGATATATTAGGACAATATGACTGATAAGAGACTTTGTGAATTAACCAAATATTTCATATAAGTGTTAACTAATAGTTATACTGACAGTTTTCATACAAAAATAATTTTAACCGACACACAGTGCATTCAAAATCTGTTACACCACACCTTCTTTTAAGTCGGTATATGTTTGAATTCAAAATTTACATTGTAATTACGTACAAATTTTTTAAAGGGAAAGGCTTGTGGAACTCTGAGAAATAAATCATATAAGTATTTGATATTCTTGAAAACCTTTGGACTTGAAGATTGATATTTTAGTAAAACTAAATAATTTTATAAATTTTTGGCACGTCAGTTGCCTTAAAAACTAAAAAAATAAGAAAAATAAAATATTTGAATTAATGTTAAATTTTAACAGTTAAAGATATCATAACAAAATTTGGAACTAATATAGATCCAAATGTCTTTAAATCAATGACATTATAATTTTGGATAATTTTTATTTTCAAATACCGAAATATCATTTAAGAATTTTTTACTCAAACCAAATTTTTTTCTTTTTAAATTGGCCAAGTTTGGATAGGTCTGGGGGGTGTTATGTCCGCTTAAGTCAGGCAAATTTTACTATACACGCGATTGCATTAAAATTGTTATAGTCCAGTATATATTTTTGTACAAAAGAAAAAATATATTGGGAAAAACGTAAAAAATACAATTCTTTTTACATGTTCCAACTTTGGATGCGTGTAGCTTTTTATAGGGACGAGATAACTGTTAGCAAGTTTTTTTATTTTATTTAGAATATTATCGCCAAATTTGGACCCTTCGTAGGCCCACCATATCTAAAAACCCTAAAAAGACCGAGCAAAAAATAAATCAATAAACCCAAATATATATCCAACTAATGGAGATAATCTATATATGTAAGCGTATTTTAAATTTCAGCTCATTCGGATCATAAATGGCTTTTTGGAAATTAAAAAAAAAAAAATTGAGACCCGAGGTGACCAACTTTGAGGCGCCATGCACTATTCCCCATTAGCTCTAGGAAACTTAACATATGTAAATCAACTCGAAAACACCTCAGCTTCAACCACGTAACAATATCTCCAATAGAAGATAGCGAATTATTAAAAAAAACGTTTCTAAACCACTGCACAGTGGGGCCGAATCAAAATTTTTTGGAAATAAATCTGAAATTTCTAAACGGCTGATCCGATCGGGCTACATGGGCGTAGCCAAGGAGTATTCGAGTTTAAGTTATTAAAATGGACCCTACAAATGCTCCAGGGGCTGCGCTATGGGTACCTTCGACATGTAAAATTTTTAAACGCGTGCCATTTTTTTGTTTCCCATCCGATTTCAAAGATTTGTATATTTTTGGAAAGCGCTCGCCTAGGTCTTGAAGTGCTATTTATCTCTTGTGATTTTTTTTAAATATACGGCTTAGTTTTGAACCGAATGGATTCAAATTTCTTTTCTTAGTTAGACAACTAAATTACCAATAACACACAAAAGATTTCAGGGCAATATCAATTATGGATCCAAAAATAAACGATTTTCAATTTAAAAATTCAAAAAATAGTAAATTTTTGCAGTTTTTTGGTCGAAAAGGTGACTTAACTCCTTTTTTTTATTAAAACAAAACTTTATTTAAGATATATATATAAAAAATGTATGTGTTTCCGTATGATATTTTTACGGAAAATATTTTGGTATAAAAGACATGTCTTGTTTTTCGAATATGTCGGCCCTACGCCCTTCGGAATTTGACCAATTTTTTATCAAAATTTCAAATTTGGGCCACATTTTCTAAAATTCCAAAGCTGGGATCAGAAAACGGAAAGCAGCTTTAGAAACCTTGATGTGATCCCTATTTATTCCCAAAGTATTTTTCCAGCTCCAAAGGAAGTGTGTATCCTATGGGCAAAATTGTAAAAAAATACCATTTTTGGGATTTTCGCTCCAATTTTTAGGAATTGCTTTGTTATTGAGAATGACAAGTTTAAAAACATTGAAAATTTCATTGAGTTTTGTCAATAAATAAAGATTTTATTGCATATTACATATTTACTGAGTTGCTAAAACTAAAAGTTGTATCAAAATGTTAATAGGCTTGGTAATATTAGGAACTATTTGATTCACTTTTATTCCGAACTAATTTTTTATGTTTAGACAAGTTAATTTTTGATCTTACAAAAAAATTTCAAGTCAATATCTCAATTAGATTCAAAAATGTCGCACTTTAAAACTCCGTTCTTCTAAAATATTTCACATTTTCATATTTTAGTATAAAATGTGATTAAGTCAGAACCATTGAAATGTTGCTGAATAAAATAGTATTAAGAAAATTTATAAAAATTTTTTAGTATGAAAATGTGAAATATTTTTGAAGAACGGAGTTGGGATATTTTTGAATCTAATCTAATAAAATTTCAGAGAACCTCGTACTAATTTGTGCAAAATCAACATATTCCGGGGTGACATTTGTATGGGGGCTAGGTGAAATCGTGGACCGGTGAAAAATAAACCTAATCAACGGAGAGTATTTGTAGAAATTTTCAGCTAGCTAGCTTCGGACATAGCTAGATTATCTTAAAATCTTATGAGGATCGAGAATATACAGATACTTTTTGATCCTACGACCAATACTTCGATATCTTACAAACGGATTGACATAATCAATATACCCCCATCTTTTTTGATGGAGGATATAAACATTTTGATTCTAAATGCTTTTATAATTAAACAACACATGCTTTTTATTCTCATTTATTGTTTACAAAGCTACCTGAAAACATCATGTCAGTACACAATGAGCCGTCAAATTAATTTATAATATTTTACGAAAACTATATTTAAAATGTCACCCTCTTCCATTTGCAAAGCGTTGTGTTGACATAAAGATTTATGCATTTCTGATGATCCAAATGTAAGTTGTGAAACTATTAATTATTCGGCTGTAAAATGCTGTAAACTATTAATGCGGTTTGACAGTGTAACAAAAATATTTTAATTTTAGTGTGCTTTGACGTGCCGAAATTTATGTGATACAGTCTATTTAAAATTTTTTTTCTACACAAATAAAAAGTTTTTTTTTATTCTAATTTATTTTTATACTCGTACATAGGCATCGATTATGTGATATTAAGAAGGAATTTTAGTCTTTTAAAAGTAGCTCTTAAACCAGAAAACATTTCCGAAAGATTAGTGGTGTAATACGTATGTTTGAAATGAACATAAATATTATGTATGTTTACCCCAAAAAACTCTAATTTAATACATTTTTTTTAAATTCTATTTTAGTATGAAAATATGTATGGACTTGGTGCAGTTACTCGAATTAGAAAACTGATTTGTTAATTTTACTACTATATGCCTTGGTCACCTCAACGAAAAGTATTTTCGTTAATTTTTTAAAAAAAAGCGTGCTTTCATAAAATTCATATTTTTAAACAATTTTAAAACTTTAAAGACGTTTTTTTCAAATATTTAGATTTTGTGGCTTATCGAGTTACTACACTAAGGGCAATTATAAAACTTGATTTAATGTTCCTTAATAATTTTGCGTTATCACAACTTCCTTGTAAAATAAAATTATTGTTTTGAAAATATGTCAAAACCAGTGAAAAACCGATTACTTTTGACAAATTAGTTGTATATAGTGGCAACGACATACTTTTATTTGTTTAATCACAGCAAACAAATCATTTCAAAAATATTCTTTAAAGCATATTTTTGCACTTTTACTCCTAACTGCATATTTTTGTTTGATTATCTTTTTTTTTCCTAAATTTTCTTCAGGAAAAAATGTTAATTTTATTAAGCTTAAAATATATGGGCAAACACAATTTTCTTTTAAAATCTGTGAAACTAACCTTTATTGTTTATTATTATACCCTTCACCTTCGTGAGAAGGGTATATATAAATTTGTCATTCCGTTTGTAATTTCCACAATATAATTTTCTGGATCCTTATATGTCCGTCTGTCTGTTGAAATCAATTTTCTGAAGACCACAGATATCTTCGGGATCCAAATCTTCAATAATTCTGTCAGACATGCTTTCGAGAAGTTTCCTATTTAAAATCAGCAAAATTCGTCCATAAATAACGGAGATATGAGCAAAATCCGAGACAACCTCTGAAAATTTCATAAAAAAAGACAATTTATTGCATGCTTTGACAAAAAAGCAACAAAACATACATATGTTTGGATGTGTGTTGCCTTCATTGCTTTGGGTATTTTGTTTTTTAGTGTTTCGTTTGGTGTTGTTGTTTTATAAGATTGTTATTTCGTTTGTAACTTCTACAATATAATCTGTTCGTCAGCAATTAAATGTAAAAGTTTTCTAGATATGCTATAAAAGTAAAAGTAAGTAAAAGTTTTCTAGATGCTATACGCTAAAAGTGGGCAATTAATGCATTCACAACAAAGGTGAAGGGTATATAAGATTCGGCATAGCCGAATATAGCACTCTTACTTGTTTTTTAAGTGTTTTTGATATCAACAAAATAGCAATTAATTTTGTGTTACAGAATAAATGAAATTGCAAAATTTCAGAATCTAAGGTATATTGTCTTTATTAAGTATAATAGTTTCCTAAAGATGCAAAATATAAAAGAAGTGTCTGAAACAAACTAGAGTTTTTTTTAGCTTTTGTACCACAAATTATAACTTTATACAAAATGGGTTATTGCTTAATCGCCATCCGTTAAAATGTTATAAGCAAGGCAAGGATTTTCATGCACTAAAAAATTAAAAATATGCGCTTATAATATGCACTATAAAGAGAGAAAATATGCACTAAAAATTACAAAAATATGAAATAAAAACAAGTTTTTTATTTGAAATACATTTATTAATAAAAGACAGATATAAATTTCAGGTCACATTTTCAATATATATGTACATATAAAGGAACATAAAAGGTTTTAAATATATTTTTTCAAAGTAAAAACAAGAAAATTCGTGTATGTATGTAAATTATACAATATTTCTATTAAGAAAAATCAGTCAGTTATTTATTTTCATGTTACAAAATTATTTAATTTAGATTTCTATTTATATAAATAAATAATTTTTTTTGTTTAAATTTCCAAAAAGAAAACTTTGTCTGATCGGACGAAAAAAGCTTTAATACATTGAAAATGTACGCTCAACCTCAACAGAAGTTAAATGTGCATATTTAAATGAAGCCAGTTCAGTTGGAGAATATTCATTTTCAATTTGATTTTCTTCATTCAAATTGCTATCTAATATGTCAAAAATTTTTTTTATTATATGAAATCCAGTATTTTTCTGTAATATATTCTTTAGTTTTGTTTTAATTTGGTAAGAAATTTCTCCGTTTACATTATTAATTTTATTGGCAGCATCATCAATTAATTTTACTTGTGCATTCAGCGATTTGAATCCCTGTAGTTTACTAATAGTTTCAGAAATAAAGATGTAATTTGAGCACAGAAATGCTAATTGGCTTTAATATTATGTATCACAAAGAGAACAACGTCGAAAAGTCGATATAAAAAAATTTTCGAAAAATCGAAAAGTCGACAATTTCAAAAAGCTAAAAAATCGATTGAAAAGTTGAAAAGTAGACTTTTTCTTTCAACAATAGAATTCTAGTGTCAATATATTTACTATTTTTGCAACACTAAATAGAGTTGCCAAATATATGTATGTACAGTGTACACTGATATAAAAATATTTCCAAAAGAAAATTAAATATGCAATAAAATGGAAAAATGCTAAATATATGCATTTAAAAGAAAAATATGCATTTATAACAAAATATGCAAAAATATGCAACAACAAATCGATGCCATTTTGTTGCAAATTCTTCGATTCGGAAAGATAAATTGTTAAAAGTGATTTTGAGTTACTGACTACAAACATGCATTTGCATAGAAATCCTTGCCCTGGTTATAAGGAAATAAATTTTGAAGTCAACATTTTGGTGACTTTAATAATTTTGTAGTTTTTTTACTAGTGTATGTGGGACCCTTAACAAAGTTAGACGCAAGGTTAACTGTTAAAAACTGACATAATTATGATTCGTTTAATAAGTATGCGGTCATTAACAAATGAGCGCTTTAAAAACTGAAGAGTCACATCCATAGGACAATATAGACAGGTTTATTGAGTTTTGTGCGATTTTATGTTATAAGGAGTGAGATCGGAAAAATCTTAACATTCATAAATGTTAATAAAAAAGAAACCACTAAACCTACTGTTTTGATTTCTTTTTATTGGATTGATATTATTATTACACTTACAAAAAATAGAACTATAGATCTAATCAACAGTGATAAATTTATGAACCTTTTCCGGAAACACTTCCATTAAGGTTTTTATAGCGCTATCGTTACTTTGTTCGAACAGGTAGTCCACCTCCGTTTAAAATCTACCACATTTTTGGATACCTTTTTTTGTGCTCTTCAATTCTCTTTTAACAATATCCCAATTTCACTGGACTTAGCTCCAGGCAGTTTGGAGGATTTGCCTATCTTGGTTCAAATACCACATTATTGTTCTTATACCTCTCAAGACCTTGTTTGCCATATTGACAGGATGGCAAATCAGGACAAAAATAGGTGGACACATTAAGAAGTCTTATGAATGAAAGCATAATCTTTTGTAAACATTCCTTGATGTAAATTTCAGTATTTATATTTGTTTAGCTTAGCTTAGCCATATCAAGAATTTTTTGGGAAAATTTTGTCTGCTTTTGGGTACTAAACTTTTTTACAACATTCCATCGAGCATTAGCAACATAAAAATATTGTTGCTTCGAAAAATTTCCAGAACATACGATTCGTCATCCAGGTATATTTTTTTTTTATAAAATTTTACTTTAATTTCCGTTCTCTGTCGTTGGCCTCTAAATTTTTAGCAAAGTTCTTTTCAGGAACTTTTGAGATTTGTATGTTTTTAATCCTGAATTGGCTTTAGATTTTCGTACCAAATAGTTCGAGTGCTGAGCTAATCGGACTGCTTTCCTACCGGATGTGTAGAGAGATCTTTTGAAAATGCTTTCTATTTATTGGCTTTAGAAAAATCATGTAGACCATTACTTCAACCTGAACCAGGTTTTCTATCAACAAACAAGTTCTCTCGATACTGTTAAATAACATTGGAAGCAGTTTGACGGCAGAGCTTTGATTATTTAGCCAACTTTTTGTAGAACCAAGTAGGGGTTTGTTATAAAAGACTAGAGGCCTTATTTATAAACAATTTTGAAATTTATTTGAAGGGTTTCTACTGAAATTTTGGCTGACTTCATAAACGCATTTTGCAAGGCAACATTGCAAAGCATAGTGTTCATAAACTCAATAGATTTTGTTTAGGCTATGTCTTAAGTTCATTATTGCATGACAATGCTTTTCAATGCGCAACATTTGTCAAATTTGAGCATTGTTTTTATTTATGATTCTTTAATAATTTGTTTTAGTTTTTAAGCAATTATTTAGAAGACAACAAATTTATATGTTAGTAGAAATGGCGGATTTATGTTAAGTTGAATTTTTGTTTGTAAAATATATAATTTTACGTAAATTTACAAAAAAACATTTATGCGTTCATAAATGTACTAAAATGTCATTGCATATTTTGACAAAGCAGTATTGCAATAAAGTACTGCTTTGCCTTGTAAACGAATTTCTTTGCAGTGTTGCTTTGCAAACTGCGTTTATAAAGTCAACCTTTATTTTATAAACCTTTGATAAATTGAAAAACTCTTTATGAATATGAGGGAAGATGTTTTAATATAAATTCTTAAGTCTGTCGTATAAGGGAATACTTTAATATAATAATGTTAAAAATATTATTTATTATTCATGCTGATTTTATTAATTTTAATTAATTTAAAATATTATATTAAACAAATTGTTATACTCTACACCACCATAGTGGGGAGGGTATATTTTGTTAGTGCATGCAAAAATATTGTTCCAACACGAAAATCACTTTAACTAGCATAAATCTCTTAAACATGTTGGTATTCCGATAAAATTTAATACAAATAAGTTATAAATATACAAAAGTAATTTCATCAAATTTTATAACGATCGGTCCATAATTAGTCATAGCTCCCATATGAGGCCCAATTCCGAAATTCATTTTAATGAGTATTGACTTCTTAAATGTTGGTATTCAATTAAAATTCAACACAAATAAGTTTCATATACATATTCAGAAGACATGTCACCTAATTTTATGCTGATTTGTCCATAAGTAGTCATAGCTCCCATATACATTTCAAAAGAGTACTGTTTATAATCATCTTCTCGGTGTAGGATATCATATGGTTGGGCTTGACCGACTATACTTTCATACTTTTTTTTATATTTTTTAAACCTCGACAACTTTTGGGACATTAAAGAAAGGGGTTCACTCCAACGGAATTTACACGCTGAAGTACTACTTTTTGTTCATATATGGTATTGATGTGCTGAGAGAAAAATTTACTTAAATTTGAACAAAATTTTGTTTTTGCCCATATGTTGACTTAGTTCAAAGCACATCGATCTATTTTAAACAAATTTTATCGAATATACATGGATATCGTTAAGTGAAACAATGCATAAGAAACGAAGAAACATAAAAATGTTGTAGTTGATATTATGAGTCCCAATGATGAAACTCCAACAACTATTGCAAGAATTCTTTATAATTCTTTTAAAATTTTGGTGAAAGCTGCAAAAGCCTTTGCAATTATTTTTAAACAGTAAATGATACACCATCGACTTTTTTAAACTATAAGGTATTCATATGAACATGTGGTGAACATACTTTGAAATGTTGAACAAGTATTTTTATCCGGAACTTCCTCTGCCTCTTGATCCTATAAATATTGAGGCACATGGATTGAGGCGGTAAAAAATTATTTCACTAATTACGACAAAATGTTTGAAGTACATATTAAATAATAGCCAGTTTAGAAGATGAGGAAAAATTTTCTAGATAAATATTGCAAAAAAATAACGAAAATCTAAGCAAAAACAGACTATGTTTTTATAGAAACCCATTGTGGATTTATCTCAAATAATATTATTGTAACAATTTGTAAACTTTTGTGATCTTTTCTCAATGAGTAAAATCACTTAAATAAACATGTAATAATTAAATTTAATTTATGGATTAAGTATTTAATTTTTTTAATAAAACCTTGAATTTAAATAAAAACAAACTATTTAAGTGCATATTTTTATATATTTTAATTTTTAAGTGCATTTTTATGCGCATAAAACACTTTACACGTATTAATGAATGATATCGGTACTACCTTAATAAAACTTTTATAGTAACAATAAATGTAGTTAGTTGGTTTTGTATAATTTTATACCAATATTTCTAAATTGAAAAAATAATTTTTCTTCCATATTTTTGAATCAGGGAACAAACATAAATGTTTGTGACTGCTGAACTTCGCACAGTGGGGGAAAGTGAATATAAATCTGTAACTTCTAAACGAATAACCCGATTTTACCACGGCTTAGAGGAGGTGTTGATATGTTTAAGTTTGCCCCAAAGTGGGGCACTGTATATCAAAAATTAAAAATGATGACAAATTTTTGTTTGCTAATATGTGGAATCTACTCGACGAGATCTACAAAAAACATTGCTTTAGTCATATATTATCTCTTATAGTTTACGAGTTATTCGCATTTGAAAAGTAAAATTTAATTTTTTTAACCTACCTTTGTCTGCTTTTTTGCTAATAACGGATCCAATTCTTTATCGATTTTCTAGAAATATATTTTTTTGAATTAACAACAAATTTGTTAATAATATTAAAAAAATGATTTAAAAACCTTTACTGACTCAAAAGTTATGTGCATTCAAACTTAAAAAAAATAAAAAAGTCGGATTTTCGCAATTTTTTTCGAAAAAAGTACTTACAATAATTTTAAATTATACAGAAAACAAGAAGAAGATAATTAACATGTTTATATTTTTCTGAAAGATAACATTACGGGAAGTATTATAAATGCCAAATAATATCAAAATTCATATTATTACGTGGTCCAGAGCCTTCTGAATTAGACCTATTTTTTATGTAAATTTCAGCTTTACACAACATTTTCTCAAATCTCATAGCTGCTTTCAAAAAACTAAGACCTGCTTTGTGTGTCTCAATATGTTCTTCAATATTGTGCAAAGGGATTTTATAGCCCCGAGCTTGGTGCTTTCAATAGATCTAAAAATCCAAAAAAATCACAATTTTGGGATTTTTAAAAATTTTTTTGGAATTGTGGGATTGTCAAAAACAATTCACCAATCTCTTTTTCACTTTTGTATTTCAATCAAAAGTTTCTATATAAGTGTAAAATTTTAATAAAAACGATTCATAAACAAAACTTTTATTGCATTTTAAAAATTTTAATTTTCCAGAAAAATTAGCTAACATTTTTTATTCCCATATTTTTGAAAAAAGTCTTCTATAATTTTTTAAATTTTTAAATATGTTGTACATTTTTGAAAAGAAGACATAATTTCCTACACGCTGATGTATAATGTGTATATCTTTTCTTCTCCAGTATTCAAATTTATGGATTCAAAACACATAACATTAGCTTCATCTTGTAGTGTTCTCTGGTATTTGGTTATGCAAAAGTCGGCAAGGCAGTGCAAAAAATATGTTGATTTTGAATCCATAAACTGGATCCGCGCCTGCCCTTGCCACTCATTGTAAAGTGTATAAAATAGTTATTACAGACGCTCGAAACAAAACAATTTGCATAAGCGTTATAAATAGGAGCGATTAAAAAACGAACTTTAATAAATTATTATAAGAAGCCATATAGGGCTACATTTTCGAGAATAGTAAACAGAAATGGCCCTAACATTTTTTTAAAATGCTATTGTCATGCATGATAAATAAATCCTTGTTTTATTTATTTGAATTTATCAATCAAAATACAAGGTCTTAATTTTAAGTAACTCATAATGTAAAAATGCACTTGTATCCTCTGAATAGTTTTCAATAAATATATTAATACAAACGTACGTACTTTCAATACTGACAAAGTATTTTTTATTCTCCTTTATGTCATAATAAAATAAATGTTTAAATTTATGTATGTGTGGCGCCAGTTTTACAATACAGAAATAAATGTGTCAAAACTTTTAAATGTTTTTTTATTATTATTATGATGATTCTTTATACATACTTATTTATGTATTTTGAAGGACAATGAAAAGGTTAATATACGTATAAGCAATTGTTTGTGGATGTACAATTACATTAAATGCACTGCATTGAACACTAAATTGGAAGAATAAAGTCTCCACATGCTACTGCATTTGCAGGACAACACAATAATCGGGTAAGAATACAAACTGCAGAAACAACAAATCCACAAACAATTACTTAACCGCAAAAAGGACAATTGCATGTAGTCGTCGCACAGCTCAAAAACAACAACATTCTCAACACACATCCATATTCTTTGTAGTGTCATTGTTTTGACATAGTACAAAATACAAGGACACACACTCTCATTGTATCAGTATCAGTGTTGTTGTTGACTGCTCGACTGAGTGACTGGTGTTATGCAGTTGTATTAAGTAGATGAAATGAGTAAATGTTGGTGTCGCCAAACGATGTGAACTGAAATCAAGAGACCTCGCACTAGACGAGGTCAAGCACCTTGAAAATTGACATTTACAAATAATTTTGTCTTGAGTTTTTCTGCTTTTGTCTATCCATAAAATATTGTGTTAATTGTTTGCCCAGTTTGAAATGAGGGGACGACCCTCTACACCACCTACTACTACTACAGTTATCAACATACATACTCATATTCACAGGACACGCAACCATAGCGAACATCTTAATGTTCGTATTGTATGGTCTCGTTTTAATATTCGCTATTATTTCATTTGTATCTCTTATAAATACTTATTTATACTAGTAGATATAAGTGAGACCTAGAGAGAGAGAGATAGGTTATAGAATCATCGTAGTCGAGTGTATGCAGTGCGAGTAAATAAATTAGCAAATACCACTTGGAACAGTCTTTTGCACCACATGATGTCGTCGTTTGTCCTTTTGTTAAATTTATTGAATTGTTTTGGGTGTGTGTGTGTGTTTGGTTGGTTGGTTTTGTCAGCGAGTGATTGGATTCTAGTTATTATTGTTTAGCTGTATTCAATATCCTTCGAATTCACAGTTAGTAGTTTTGTTGTGTCATTTAACTGACAATTTTATTTTGACAGCAAAGTTCACGCTTCCATTTGAGTGTCTCTTGCTGTAATTACATTTTATTTTCTCTTTTTTTACTAACTATACACATAGTACATATTCCTTGGCCTCTGCTGACGATTTATGATTTGTTTTATTTTAGTAAAATAAACAGAAAATATCACTTGTTATTTATTCTTGTTGATGTTGAAGCCTGACGATGATGATGGTCACAATGTCGGCGTGTTGTTGTTGTGAGTGACATGCGACGTCGAACTAATAATTGTGACTGCCCTTGTGTGGCATTTTTATGTAATGATCGGCTACAATAGAGAATTTTTAATTTAACCAATTGGTTATGCTACCTGTTTTTATTGGTTTGTGAAGTTCGCGAAGCAATAAAAAATAAGAATAATATTAGAACATCAAAACACGTGATTTTGACAGCAATGGGGCAATGTCAGGGTTGTCAGATTTGTTCACCTTCATCGCCAAATTATATGCCCGAAATCTCCAAAAATATTTAAAATGTCGTATTAATAAGAATGTCTATATATGTAGATGTTTACTTATATTTTCTATTAAAATAGAAATATCCTTCGCCATAACTGTTATTTCGCGAGAACCTCCATTCTGTGTTTTATCTAGGTTTGTAAATTTTTAAAAAATAGAAGATAGCTTTTTCGATATATATAAAGGGTTTTCAAACAAGAGGTGTTATTTTGAATCACCCACTACTTCGGTAGCTGTCACTTTTGAAGCTTTTATTCTTTGACATTTGACAAGTAGAAACTACGCCATTACTAAAAATGGAACGATACACGCTTCAACAACGCATTGAAGTTATTAAAATTCACTACAAAAATGGTAAAAATCTTGCAGTCACTGTTCGCAAAACTAAAGCATTTTCGGGTCGTCGTGAAGCATCTTGTCGGAGCTCAATACAGAAGTTGGTGGAACAATTTCGAGCTGTTGGGACAAGTTAGTGATGTGAAGAATAAAACCCGTGCACGTCGCTCAAGAACAATTAGGAATATTGCTGCTGTAGCCCAAAGTGTTGTAAAAAACCCTGGTTTGTCCATTCCTCGTCGTTCTCTGGAATTCGGCTTTCCACAAACGTCTAAAAACTATTGATCTTGACAACGTTTGCTTTGAACAAGACGGCGCTACGTGCCACACAAGCAACGAAACCATTGCTCTTTTACGGGAAAAGTTTTCGGACCGTGTTATCTCTCGAAGAGGTGATCACAATTGGCCACCGAGATCTTGTGATTTAACACCTTGTGACTTCTTCCTTTAGGGCCACGTGAAAGATTAGGTCTACGCCCACAGCCCAGCGTCGATTGAAGACCTCTAAGATAGAATTCGTGTCGCTACTTATTTATCTTAACAAAATGCCATTTTTCTTTGAAAACCAAAATAACACGTATTGTAGGAAAACCCTGTACTTTATTAAAGAAAGATTTTCTATGCTACATCATGTTTTTATGAGAAACTGATTTTTTTGAAAGAAACTTTAAAAAAATAATATTTATTCATTAGGTTTAATATGAGATTACAAAAGATAAGCAAAGTTCATTTTTAGGATTCATTTTATTTTTTATTTTATTGAATGGCTTAATGTAGGGTCCACGTGGCAAATATTTCTTCAAAAATGAGTAACCACTTTTCTTAGCACAAATTTTTTTGTCGTTGTCTAGTCCTACAAGTGTTACAAAACAAACTCTTACAAGTCTTACAAAATAAAACTTAATATATATTTTTAAGTGTTCTACTTAAGTAAAATATGTTTCTGTAATAAATAAAATAATGCAAATGTATCTTATTTAGAGGTTACGTATTTTTCGCAAATATTTGCCATCTGCGGCCATAACATTAGAAATCGATTTAAATATATGTACATATGCAGGATTTCATGTCAAGTGAACAAACTTTTGAAATCGATGTCTTCCCATTGGGATGAAATTTGCACCAAGGTTAGACCTATTGGATAGTAAATCAGCCACAATTGTTCCACAAGATCGGTGAAGAACTCTCTGACATTTTGGCCAAACAGGTGCTTTTTCTCATCCATGTAACTTATTGAATATTATCCTATGCCCAAATAGTTTAAATACCTATTTCTTCAATCTTTGGGGAAAAAAATTAAAAAAGAACTTGTTTGACTTTTTTTCAAAATGGGTCCTTTTTTAAAAGAAAGCTTGGGTCTATTTCTTTAATAGCTATTTGGTCTCTTAGTGGGATGCAAGTGAGATATATATCAAAATAAATGTTTTAATTATGAAATTGTTTTTTTTTTGCGAAAGATTGAAGAAATAGCTATCTAGTTATACCCTTCACCTTCGTGAGAAGGGTATATATAAATTTGTCATTCCGTTTGTAATTTCCACAATATAATTTTCCGACCCTATAAAGTATATATATTCTGGATCCTTATAGATAGCGGAGTCGACTTAGCCATGTCCGTCTGTCTGTCTGTCTGTCTGTCTGTCTGTCTGTCTGTCTGTCTGTCTGTCTGTCTGTCTGTCTGTCTGTCTGTCTGTCTGTCTGTCTGTCTGTCTGTCCGTCTGTCTGTCTGTCTGTCTGTCTGTTGAAATCAATTTTCTGAAGACCCCAGATACCTTCGGGATAAAAATCTTCAATAATTCTGTCAGACATACTTTCGAGAAGTTTGCTATTTAAAATCAGCAAAATCGGTCCACAAATGGCTGAGATATAAGGAAAAAACCAGGACAACCTCGATTTTTTACCTATTTTTTTACCTATATCTGGATTACTAAGTCATTAATATAGACAATATGGATATCTAATGATAGATATTTCAAAGACCTTTGCAACGACGTATATAAGACCATAGTAAGTTGGACCTACAATGGGTCAAAATCGGGAAAAAAATTTTAACCAGATTTTTTTTTTTCACCAAAAGTTTTTTTGGCTAAAAATTAAAAAAAAAAAAATTTAAATTTAAAAAAAAAGTTTTTTAAATTTAAAAAAAATAAAAATTAAAAAAAAAATAAACGAAAAAAAAATTTTTTTCAAAAAATTAAAAAAAAAAACAACTGGAAAAAAAATTAATTTTGTTTACCTAAAAATATTTAAAATTTTTATTTTGAAGTATAGTTTGGTGAAGGGTATATAAGATTCGGCCCAGCCGAATATATCTCTCTTACTTGTTAAGTGTTCTACTTAAGTAAAGTATGTTTCTGAATTAAATAAAAATAATTCAAATGTATTTTATTTAGTGGTTACGTATTTTTAGCAAATATTTGCCATCTGCGGCCATAACATTAGAAATCGATTTAAATATATGTACATATGTAGGATTTCATGTCAAGTGAACCAACTTTTGAAATCGATGTCTTCCCATTGTGATGAAATTTGCACTAAGGTTAGTCCTATTGGATAATAAATCAGCCACATTTTTTCCACAAGATCGGTGAAGAACTCTCTGACATTTTGGCCAAACTAGTGCTTTTTCTCATCCATGTAACTTATTGCCTATTATCCTATGCCCAAATAGTTTAAATACATATTTCTTCAATATTTGGGGGAAAAAATTGAAAAAAACTTGTTTGACTTTTTTTTTTCAAAATGGGTCCTTTTTTAAAAGAAAGCTTAGGTCTATTTCTTTAATAGCTTTTTGGTCTCTTAGTGGGATGCAAGTGAGATATATATCAAAATAAATGTTTTAATTATAAAATTGTTTTTTTTTTTTTTTTTTTGCGAAAGATTGAAGAAATAGCTATCTAGTTAAACTATGTATTTGTGACACATTTTGCTATGATCAATATGTAATTAGTTACATGAATGAGAAAAAGCACCTGTTTGGACTGTGGACCACAATTTGCCAACTCCTGAACTAACATTGTTTTTTGTTGCAGCTAGAATTTCCAATTCGGTTTTAACCGAAACCGCGGTTTTTCAAGGCCTAAAACCGAAACCGACAATTATTATTTGGTTTTCACTATTAATCTATTTTCACTAGAAAATTCAAAATTTAGAAATGAGAAACAAACTTTTTCATCCAATTATTCATCCAATATCTCTAAACACAGATCGGTAAAAATATCTTAAGATTTGTTAAAATTTTTTAAATTGTATTACAATAATTGCTTCATATGATGTAGCATCATGAATGTTTAATTTCATATTTCTGTGTGCATTATTATAGAAAATACAAAAGAAAGGTAAGACTATAATCACCTTTCGTAAATTCTAACTCATTCAGAATCATTTGTGCCTAATTTGAAGGTTTATTATTGTAAAATATTCAAAAACTATCTTTACAATAAAGAAATAGTAACATTAATTATCCGTTTTGAATTCGCGTTTCTAGGTCCATCGATATAAAATATTCAAAAAGTCTACTATTAGTTCGAAAAAGTAACTGCAATTCCCTTTTTTATATTCTAACTCAGTCAGGATCATGTGTTTTTAATATTCTGCTTACAGGTTCATTATTATAGAAATTTCAATAATAGTTTCTGTTACCTCAATATCATTATGCCCTCTATCCTTGATTCTTTCTTTACTCAGAAGCATATCAGCCAACTATTATGTATATACAATAAGTAAAATAATTTATTATAATAAAAAGTACCATTAGAAGAAAAAGTAAAAATTTTCCACACTTAAACCACTGTCAAGTTTGAAATTTCAAAGTAATTTCCTGATTCTAGGTTCAATATTATAGAAAATTAATTTTGAAGAACGAAAAAGTACTCCTTAGTTTGGTTTAGTTCTCCATTTTTGGTATCATAATGCAATTGAGCACCCTATTCTTGATTATTTCTTTACTGAGAAGCATATTAGCCAAATTTAACTAATTTAATATATTAAAAAGGTACCATTAAAAGAAAAAGTACAAATTTTCCTTTATTTGAACTTAAAATTTGTTTAGCAGTTCCTATATTATCAACTGGTTTAATAGTTAATATATTATCAAAAAACCGAACCGAAACCGATCGGTTTTTCAATTTTTTAAAACCGAAACCGCGGTTTTAAAATTCTTCGTTTTTTTGGAAACTCTAGTTGCAGCAGTGGCGGCACTTTCATGACTTTCAGTACAAAACGTTAATTATGTATCTTCATATGAATTATTCTTTAAGTTTTGTTGTAAACATCGATACAAGTTTTTTGGGCACTCTTATGAACATAATTTGTTTTCAGTTTCATTTTATATATTGCAACTAGTTCAATTTTCTTAAAAACTAAAAACAATATTCAGTTTAAAAGATTTGTATGCGAGTCATAGATAGATAGGCTAGTGGATGTAAATAATTAATTTTCCACTAGGTCGGCTTTATTCGCCTTAGACTAACTGGGAAGCTTCTGCAGCCACGTTATTTATTTAAACAGTTTTCAAACCTAGATCGCGATGGTGGTCTGACTTACGAATACCATGGAACATTTGCAATACTCTTCAACACCTTATTTGTGCAACCCCTTAATTATATACCATATAGCCAGATTGGTTATAGTTAGGGCGCGGATTTATATGAATTTAATATTGGAAAATATGCTTCTAAAAATTAAAAACATGACCTGAAAATTTAAGGAATATGCACTGATATTTTTGTGTATATGATTTAGTTATGGATTGATCAATGGTCAAAAATTACACAACATTTAACAGTTTAAAATATAATTGTTCTTCTGAGAAAACGATTAATGTATTAATTATAATATCTTGCGATTAGAATAGTTGTTTAATGACATAATCTTTAGAGCCTCCATCAGGCGACTTGCGTTTTTGAATCCTCAAAATGTTAATCTTTCTGTAAAGTATCATTCAACATTGATGTTCATCTCTTAATTAATTATTGTGAAGAGCGGTAATTGTGTATGTGAATTTAAAACAAGTAAGAGTGCTATATTCGGCTATGCCGAATCTTATATACCCTTCACCTTTGTTGTGGATTTATTAGTTGCCCATTTTCAGCGAATAGCATCCTAAATATGTATATCAAGAAAACTTCTAAAAATTTTATATTTAATTGCTGACGAACAGATTATATTGCAGAAGTTACAAACGAAATAACAATCTTATATATACCATTCTCACGAAGGCGAAGAGTATAAAAACAACAACGCCAAATGAAACGAAACACCAAAAAAATCAAAATACGCAAAGCAATGAAGCCAAAACACATCCAAACATATGTACGTTTTGTTGCTTTTTTGTCAAAGCATACAATAAATTGTCTTTTTCGGATGAAATTTTCAGAGGTTGTCTCGGATTTTTGCTCATATCTCCTTTATTTATGGACGGATTTTGCTGATTTTAAATAGGAAACTTCTCGAAAGCATGTTTGACAGATTTGAATTCCGAAGATATGTGGGGTCTTCAGGAAATTGATTTCAACAGACAGACAGACAGACGGACATGGCTTAGTCGACTCCGCTATCTATAAGGATCCATAATATATATACTTTATAGTGTCGGAAAATTATATTGTGGATAAAAATCATTCCTGTAACGAAACCTCTTATAAATAGTAATTACAATAATCAAAATTTTAATGTTTTTTAAACAATTTCCCACACACTCATAAACAATTAAACCCATTGGCGACAAAAATTAAAACTTTTATTAGAAATGCATATAAATATGCATTTTAAAGTAAAATACAACAAAATATGCAAAAATATGCACTAACAAATCGATGCCATTTTACAGAAAAATATTTGATTCGGATAGATTATTAATCTACATGGTATTTGGAATGGTTTTTGGAAAAAACATGCATTTGCATATAAATCGCCCCCAAGTTATATGTATATAAGCAATATAAGCAACTAAAAAATATGTGGCGTTAAAGATTTTACAGTTTATTCATATTTTAATGAAAATGTATAGAATTTGTATTTGTTGTAAAAGGATGCACTCTAAAATACAACATACATTTCTAGTGCATGTAAAATGAACACATGTACAAAATATGAAACAAGAATTTTTACATAAAAAACGCAGTTAATATTTTTTCGGAATTTAATATAATATTTTTGAGAACAAGTGTTCATTTCATAAATTTTAAACCCAACATGAGATGACCCACCACACATTTACGAAATATATATATATATATATATATAAAATTAATAAATATTTTCAGTTGTTATCTGAGATTCGTAATTATTTTGAGGTTGAATTTTGTGTTTATATTTTTGTACATGTTTGAGCAAAAATTTCGTAGAATTCGAATCCAATTGTCACATTGTTTAAACTAAACCCATAGTTTATTGTATTTACCACGAATTGCACTTGTCCGTTCATCGGTTGGTTGTTCTTGTAGATACTTGCCGTCGTACATACTGGTTGGTACAAGTTGTTGGTAGTTAGTTGCATATAAAATGATACGTTTCGGAACTCTGTTGTAGGTTTGTTGGTTACAAAAATAAAAATTATGAAAAGAATAAAAACAAAAATAAGGTGCGAGACTTATGACGCGTCATAACAATTGTTACATGTATCTTGTAACTACAAAATATTGTATCTACAAGGTATTTACACTGAACACTACAAACAGTATGCTTTGGCATGATATGGCGTGGTGTGGCATGGTTTATTTATTATTTTTTATTACTTTGGGAAAACAATATTAAATACGAGTGAATATTTCTCCCAAACACATACATACATTCATCCATACTTACTGATTTCTCAAAATATTGGTTAATGTACGAGTACGAACTAGTATTTGTGTATTCCATGTTGAATCGTTGTCTGCATTTTATAAATTTTCCTTGGAACCCATCGTTTAGGTCAACATTATTAATTTTGTTGCTTTTGATTTCATATTGGCCACTCACTACAAAAAACAAACAACTAAATACTTGGTAGGAAGAACATATTAATAATATCTAATATAGTATTTAATACGCCCTTTTTTTATTTATTGATTATAACACTAAATTCCATTTAATTATTTATTGTAAATTAGAAATTTATTAAAATTCATAATTTCCTATTACCATTTCCCTTCCATATTCATTGATTTATTTATTCATGTTTAATTACATGTATTTCAAGGAATTTTTTATTTTACAACATTAAAGGCTTTTGTGTCAACATTTTTAGAATTGTTGTTTTGTTTTGTTCCACAATGATTTTCAATAAACATCAATTAGTTTTCAATTACATTTCTAATGAATAAAAACAATGAAAAAAATATGAATTAAATGAAATTAAATCATGTGCAACACGATTTAATACTGCTGCTGCTTTTACAATGATTTGAAATTGGCTTCGTTGATAAAAATGACAGCCAGACTCCACTTTATTTTCAAATTAATGCTAATTTTTCATCGTGCAATTAAGCCTCTGTAATTGTTGATAATTTTCCCCAAAATGCATTATGTGCGAAATTAATTTCTGTTGTTTTATCCTGTTTAAAACACCCATTTGACTGGATTACGAGACAGACACTTGGAGAAATTTATATTGCAATTTAGGCGAAAGCATATTTAAAATATGAAATTATTTCTATAAAAAATATATCTTAAAATATTCACTTGTTTGGCTTCTCAGTTAAAATTAATTTAAATAGATGTTGTACATTTATTATTGATACCTACGATTTCTTTAAGTGTATTTTTAATAATATGCAATGATTCAGTAAAACTTAATTGAATTCAAATCGATTGAATTGATGTTCATGTGCTAATAATCTATTTGGCAATATGTACATATTTTGGTAATAAAATGAATTAGTTCCACCGACTGAATGCGAATAATAATAATATGTGTCTGTACATTTTATCTAGTGAGGTAGTAAATGTTTAGCATACTTCATAAACATATTTCAAATATGCAGCTGTTTTGAAAGTACATACATATGTTAAACTAAACTAAGTTGTTAATTTATTGTTTATGTAGATTTTAAAACTAAAATCTTAATTTAAGCAATATTTAAAGGTTATTAAGTGTAGTATAGGCATTAGTAGCCAGCCAATCTGCAGCATAGAATCTGAATTTCAATATTTAGTTTATTCCCAAAAATCGACATGATTAATTTGTCTTTATTTTGCAAAATTAATCAGTTGCCTATGAAAAATATAAGTATTACTTACAATAATATATTTTAATAAAATCAATTTAAATAAACTACATAGACGAGACGAGTTTCATTTAATACAATGCAAATAAGTAAAATCTTATATATGTGTAACTACTGTATAGTACATAGAACATGCAAATAAAATATTTATGTATTTCTTATTATAAAATATTATAATATCTTTTAGCAGCATGATAAATGTTTATTACTTTTTGTGATTTAACTTACACATTTAAAACCAGGAATTTCACAGGCTGCTCAATGAAAAATACATATCGTTAGCTTAGTCAACCTTTGCTAAGTCAACCTTTTTATAAAAATTGAGATTTTATTACGAAACGTTAACAAATATATCGTTTTTTCACGTTGTTATACCGGGGTATACAAAAGTGCTTAGTCATGTTTGTAGTATTTAATAGTGGTAAGTTCAAAATTATTATCTAATTTTAATAGAGTTGAGTATAGGTGCATTACTAAATATATAGAAGTGCAATACTTGTTCTAATTATTAGTTTATTCATTTAACATTAACCAAAAAATGTAAATCACAAATTTGTTAAGGAAATATTTTGAAATTTGTTATCACCTCAACGACTAATATTAAGAGCAACATTAGTGACAATAAGGACTTCAAATCAAATAACAGAGTTAACACATGTTATAAGAAAATGTGTCAAAGAAAGTATGATCTGTCAAGCCCGACCATATAATACCCTACACTAAGTAAATGAGCAAAATCATTTTTCTTTAAAAATTTCAATAATTTACATTCGTGAGCGATTTTCGGAAGTGGGCCTTATATGGGAGCTACGACCAATTATGGACCGATCACCATGAAATTAGGTGGTGTGATTAATGTCTATATGGAAGTTATTTAGAGATTTATGCTCGTTAAAGTGATTATCGGAAGCAGGCCTTATATGGGAGCTATGACTTATTATGGACCGATCATAATACAATTTGGTGACATGAATTTCGTATATATAAAACTTATTTGGAGAACAACTTGTGTAGATACCTATATAAATTTAACATTTATGACCGTAAAGTCCAATTTCGGGAGGACATGGGGGCTACGTGAAATAATAAACCGATTTCAGCCAGTTTCAATAGGTTTGGTCCTTGGAACGAAAAATTTATATGTACCAAATTTTATCGAAATATCTTAAAAATTGCGACCTGTACTCTGCGCACAAGGTTTACATGGACAGCCAGCCAGCCAGCCAGCCAGCCAGCCAGACAGACGGACGGACGGACTCGTTTAGTCTACTCAGAAAGTGATTCTGAGTCGATCAGTGTACTTTATGGTACTGCACAAATCCAATATACCCTCCCCACTATGGTGGTGTAGGGTATAAATATCAATATGAAGCAAATGTCTGATGAACAATTTCTCGAGCTCATCGATTCTATAGAGTTCTGTTGACAGCACGGATGAAAGTATTGATAGCGATGTCAGTGTTGCTGATTCCACTTATGTTCCAAAGACGAAACACCATTTTCGAAAATACATGCCCAATAAGCCGCATAAAAGAGGGATCAAATTCTTCGTGGTTTGTGATTCAAACGGTTTTGAATATACAATGGATCCGAAGATAATATAATTTTACCTGTTATACCGGACATTGGAGCTACCTAAAATGTTTGGAAATTGCTAATTTCATGCATCACATTCTGTATTTTGATAACTTTTACAAATCGAAGCCGCTGTTAGTCATCCTCCTCCTCGTTTTGACAACTTCTGCAGAAGTCGTTGTAGGGAAAGCCATGTCTCCTCGAGTGGTTGCCAAAAGTGCAGTGTCCGGTAATGACCACCACTACGGCTCGCAAATGTGAGCGTGACAAGCTAAGAAGATATAATGTCGCCCACGATTCAGTCGGGGCCATGTCAAACTTTATACGAACCAATTTCTTATCACTGCATGAAGTCTAACAAAAAATGGGATGAATCGGAACAGGTGGTGTGGCACCTCCCTTACAAAGTAAATAGTTTCTTCAAAATATCTTGAGAACTATAATTACTAGATACTTTACACTTTTTCAATATAGCCCTATCATTTTACATAGTTTGAATGCAAATTATGTTAGTGGGCTCCCATAGAAAGTAATTCCGAATATCTGGAGAACTATAATTGTAAAGTATTTCAACTTTTTACTAATCAATTTCTTATTAAGTACTGTACGGTGTTTAGCTGAAAGTATGCGGAATTGGATTAGTGGGCGTTGTACCTCTTATACAAAGTAATTTGGCTGAAAAGAAGCGGGTTTTTATTAGTACACGTGGAACCTCACATACAAAATAAATAGATATTATCAAATATCTAGTTAACTGTATTAGAAAGAATTAAGATTTTTTAAAATCGCAGGATATT
Source organism: Calliphora vomitoria (assembly GCA_942486065.2). NCBI lineage: Eukaryota > Metazoa > Arthropoda > Insecta > Diptera > Calliphoridae > Calliphora > Calliphora vomitoria. The sequence continues at coordinate 79,133,530 of OW818031.2, forward strand.
TTTTATACTTTCAAAGGCAATGTCTCCAGTAAAATTTTTGAAATGGAATGTTTTTCCTATAAAATTGTTGTCCTGATTGATAGAGCTGCAACTCATTGGTCTACATTCGGTCAGAAAGTACTAAATTTCGAAACGATTATCTTCACGGCAAAAATAAATAAAACAAGTAAGAAAGTATAGTTGGTCAAGTCCGACCATACAATACCCTAAACCGAGTATGTGAGCAAACACCGGTTTCCTTTAAAATTTAAAACTTTTCGAGCATCCCTTTGGTGAATGCGCACAAAACTTATAGCTACATATATTTAGTTGCTGTTTATGCCATTATATCAGAAATTATAGATACAGCGATTTGATATTTCATGTGATTTATTATGAAAATAATAAACCATTTCTTAGACCATAAATAATCCATTAAAAAAATCTAGGATCTAGAATAAATTGAGCAATTTTAACAGTTATTTGAAATGTGCTTTATATGTATAATAAAAAAAATAAATTTAAATGGAACAGTGTTGCTTAAACTTAATTAGTATAAAATGCAAAAAAATTTGCTAACATAATTTTGAATAATGTTTGAAATTGCTGCTAAGTAAAACATCTGTGAATACCCCTAAATCTGTCATCAGCATCGTTGCAAATTGTCAGTTATAGTATGTAGTTTGTTGCCAGTAGCGACTCCTTAAATAGTTTGGCTCATTCAAATATGAATTTTGGCTGAGTTGCTTCCATGTAACAACGTAATGAAAAAAAAAAAATACATAAAAACTACCATAAAATAGTTAAATATCTCATAAATTGCATTTAATTCACACCATCAGTTGTAATAAATTTTTATCATTTTGTAAATCGTATTTCATAAATATTTTCAGTTTTTTTCCATTTCATATTTTACAAACGAGTATTTCTGCATCAGCGAAAATAAAAATACAAACAAAAAGTGTCTTCATAAAAGCATTTTCTTTTTTTTTTTCTCAAGTCCAGTTAAATTTCTTTATTTGTGTCTTTTATCATTCGTTTTTCTTTCGTTTCTCTATTTTTGGAAATGCAAGGAATCCTTTGGTTTTAAAAGTATCTGGTCTCCTCTGTTTTGGTATATTAAGATAAAACTGCATGCATTGCAATTTTATGTACGTCTGCATTTTTGCCAAACAAAGATATGAAACGAAAATGAAAAGAAGAAAAATTCCTATAACTTTTTTAATGTCAAATAAGAATTTATATCAGCAAAAAAAAGTTTTTAGTTGTTATTCTTATTCTTTAATGAAAATCACTTAGTTTTTTTGTTTAACTACTCATGCACAAATTTCAGTTACCAAAAATAAGAAAATCATAGTGAAAGACTGTTAAATAAATAAATAAAGTATGTATAGCTTTACAACTATAAATATTTAGTATTATAATAATTCTTAAATTAAATAACGATGAAGAAGTTTTCTTAAAAAATCATGCGTTACCATTCAAATACCCTGAAACCTTTGACTTTTAATTACTAAATAATAAACTTTTCCGTGACTAGTACTAATCGTTTGCATTACATAGAAGTGGAAATATATAACTGTTTATTTACTAGCAATTTGAGCACATTATTTTTATATCCACCAGTTTGTCATTCCGTTTTTAACATATCGAATTATAGATTGCAGAACCAAATAGTATATAAATTATAGGTCCTTGCAAAACTCAAGGACGATATTGATATGTCTGTCTGCTAAAGACACGATATGAGAGAAGGACTTAGGATGTTGAATTTTCCTCAAATATTTTTTGTTGGCCAGAAAAGTTTGGTATCCAAAATGGATCTGTGGTACATAAATGCCTGTAGAAATGGTTAAATATGGACCGACGCAAACATGAAATTAGTTTTTTGATATTTTTTTTCTGAATTTTGTATGGATATTGTTACGAATTTGCAATAGCGATTTGAATTTAACGGTCTGTAACGACTACCTGCAGCATTCATCAATGTTGATAGCATGCGGTTATTAGCATTGTTTATAAGTACGGCAACACTAAATGTTTAAACTGCTGACATTGACATCGAAAGCTCTAGAATTCGAACATACTAAGTAGATTGTCCATTAAGAGCATTGTAGAAGATTCTAGAAAGATGGCGTGTGTATAAATAGTGGCAGAGGTTGCAGTCGTGATTGAGTTCATCATTGGCGCTGTTAGAGTTAACATCAACTGTCGTGTACATTTCAGTTTGTACATTATAAAGTGTGTGTGCATTTCTGCGTATTGATAAACGTGTATAAAGACATTGAGTGACTATTTGAACTGTTGTTGTACATTTCAAATAAATAAAGAGTTGTTACAATTTTAAACTACTAAAACTGCTTTTATTTGCAATCAAAAGTATCCGGTTTATTTAAAGGAAATAAACCAACGTTTTAAAAAGGTTAAAACGTAACCAATTTTAATAAAATTTCCCATAGCTATAGAGGAGGTGTTGAATTTTGTTAAACAATTTTTCATAATTTTTAATTGTTGATATATCCGAGGTGCCTCACTTTGGGGCATTGTGGCTGGGTCCCCCTTTGATGTTATCAGCCCAAATTCATATCAACATATCAACACCTCCTCTATAACTGCGGGAAATTTTATTAAAATCGGGCTATTCGTTTATAAGTTACAGATTTATTTCCATTTTTTTTTTTTTCATTTCCCCCACTGTGAGAAGTGAAGACAGGAAAGAAGAGCAGCTCACGGTTATTATTTCACTCTATCAAGATTCCCATGTCTGGTCTGATTAGCCAATTACTATTCCTTATAACGGCACTAATGCACTCTAGCCTCATATTCGTGAGCTCAGAATGACTATTTAGGGAACGATGTCTCAGAAACAATAAGCGTAGATCTCTTAATGCCGGACAGTGACAAAGAAGATGAAGCATAGTCTCATACTCCTCCTCCTTTTGATAACTTCTACAGAAGTCTTGTAGGGCAAGTCAAGTCTCCTCGCATGGTTGTCAAAAGTGCAGTGTCCGGTAATGACCACTACACCACTCAATTGTGTGCGTGTCAAACCAAGATGATATGTACGTCCAAGATTCAGTCGGGGCCATATCATATAGTACATGTGGGTTCACAACTCATAGTAGAAGTTACTAATATGAATCTTGCATTTGGATAACGGAATTCCACATAGGAAGTCTATGTCTCCGTCAGGCAGCATGGCGCCTTTTTTCGCAACACAGTTGCCCGTAATATCATCAGCAACACAGTTGCCCGTAATATCTCCGTGTACACGTACCCACTTGAGTACGACTGTTGAATTGCGGCCTGACTGAAAAGTTCCATGGAAAAAATCAAAAAAACTATTTTCATAAAAAACAAGTAAAATTTCGTCTAACTTACAAAAAACATATCAAAAAACAAGCAAGAGTGCTATATTCGGCTATCCGAATCTTATGTACCCTTCACCTTTGTTGTGGATGCATTAATTGCCCATTTTCAGCGTATAGCATCCAAAATATATCAAGAAAATTTTAAAAACTTTACATTTAATTGCTGACGAACAGATTATATTGTAGAAGTTACAAACGAAATAACAATCTTATATATACCCTTCTCACGATGGTGAAGAGTGTAAAAAAAATACGCAAAGCAATGAAACCAACTCACATCCAAGCATATGTACGTTTTGTTGCTTTTTTGTAAAAGCATGCAATAAATTGTCTTTTTTTGATGAAATTTTCAGAGGTTGTCTCGGCTTTTTGGTCATATCTCCGTTATTTATGGATGGATTTTGCTGATTTTAGATAGGAAACTTTTCGAAAGCGTGTCTGACAGACTTATTGAAGATTTGGATCCCCAAGATATCTGGGGTCTTCAGAAATTTGATTTCAACAGACAGACAGACAGAGAGACAGACAGACAGAGAGACAGACAGACAGACAGACAGACAGACAGACAGACAGACAGACAGACAGACAGACAGACAGACAGACAGACAGACAGACAGACAGACAGACAGACAGACAGACAGACAGACAGACAGACAGACAGACAGACAGACAGACAGACAGACAGACAGACAGACAGACAGACAGACAGACAGACAGACAGACAGCAGACAGACAGACATGGCTTAATCGACTCCGCTATCTATAACAAACGGAATGACAAATTTATATATACCCTTCTCACGAAGGTGAAGGATATAAAAATTATATATGAATTTGGCTTCCCATATTCTAATTCCCAATAATAAGTAGTAAGTTTAGATGATGATATTTACAATATACCTTGATAACAAAGATTGTTGATGACGCACTTGGCAGGGTAGAAAATCCATACCAATTTGCCAATTGTCTAAAATTAATTTTCAGGTGTATTCCTTGAATCATTACAGAGTAATTATAATAAATAAACTTAATCCACATTCAAAATTTACTTTCAAATTATATAAATTAAAAAGTTCAAATAATTACCAAATGTATCTAAAATTTTGTACAAAATTTTATTGAAATTTCAGATTATTGTAAAAAATAATTACAACAATATTAACAAATGGAATATTGATAAAGAGTAAATGGTGTGATGAATAAATCTTACAAAAATAGCATCAAGATTACATCAAAGAATAATGAGTAATTAAAAATAAATTAAATGTTAATTAGTCAAATATTAGCACTACAAATCCATCTTAGTACTGACCACTTTGCGTTATATTTCCATAAGTTGTAATTAAGTCCTTCTTAAAAACAAATATTTATGTATGTCGCTTGTGAGTCTTTCATGAAACACTCTATATATTACTCTATATAAATATCTATTGCTACTCCTACAATACTAAGCCTGTAAGTAAAAGATGTTGGATGTCAAATTGTTCATTACTTCCCTGTAATTGAAATAAATAATTAGTTTTAGTGTTTATACTTAATTAAAATTGTAAAAAAAATGCAATAAATATTCTTCTAAGTTGTGACCTCCACCACTATTTAAATACACAATACAATTCACTTGATTCCATCTAGTTATTCAATTCAATTTTGCATTTTCTGCATGTCTTTCTCAAAATAAACATTCAATGAATTTTCTATTAATATTTTTCAGCTTTTCTTTGTCAATAAATACTTTTATCTTGGTGGAGTTTAGGGCTGCCAAGTACTTTTTTCGTCCCCAAACAGAATTAAAAATATCCTTAACAATCCATAAATCTTGAAAATCTATAAATAAAGTTATTAAATTAAATGTTCAATAACTGATCAAATTCGGTATTATCAAAGTTTTTTTATATAAATTTGTTCAAATTTCGTTTGTACAATAATCATTCCAATTGGTTTAAAAATGTTAATGTTACTGGACACGAGCACATATTTTGAAGTCAAACATATTGTCGTTTCGCATACAAAAACTGCTACATATGTTTTGAAAGAACTTTCAATTTGCTATATCATGCAATATTTTGTTCCATAAACAAATCTCTTATCTCTCTATTCAAATCACATTTTCACCAAGTTCCGAATACTGTAATCAATGTACGTAATTTCAATAAGTATATATTTACAGTGTAAATACTTACTAAAAGTCTTTACTTCAAAAGTAAATTGATTTTAATTTACTTTTTAACGAAATTCAGTCACTTTACTGAGTTGATCAAAATGTTTATAAAATAATGTGCATAATCAAGTCTTACAAGGCAGATATTCAAACTTTGAAGCACCATTTATTTAAGACAGATTTGACTATTACGAGAAAAAACATTTTTAATAGCTAACAAGTAAGAGAGCTATATTCGGCTGTGCCGACTCTTATATACCCTTCACCAAATTATTCATTAAAATAATTTTTTCCAATTTTCCAATTTTTAAAAAAAAAAAAATTTTTAATTTAAAAATTTATTTTTTTAATTTATTAGTGAAAAAAGAGTTTTGTGAAAAAAAAATCGGGTTAAAAAATATTTTTCCCGATTTTGACCTATTTTAGGTCCAACTTACTATAACCTTATATACATCGTTGCAATGGACTTTGAAATATCTATCATTAGATATCCATATTGTCTATATTTATGACTTAGTAATCGAGGTTGTCTCGGATTTTTGCTCATATCTCCGTTATTTATGCACGGATTTTGCTGATTTTTAATAGGAAACTTCTCGAAAGCATGTCTGACAGAATTATTGAAGATTTGGATCCCGAAGATATCTGGGGCCTTCAGAAAATTGATTTCAACAGACAGACGAACAGACAGACAGACAGACAGCCAGCCAGCCAGCCAGCCAGACAGACAGACATACAGACAGACAGACAGACAGACAGACAGACAGACAGACAGACAGACAGACAGACAGACAGACAGACAGACAGACAGACAGACAGACAGACAGACAGACAGACAGACAGACAGACAGACAGACAGACGGACATGGCTAAATCGACTCCGCTATCTATAAGGATGCAGAATATATATACTTTATATGATCGAAAAATTATATTGTGGAAATTACAAACGGAATGACAAATTTATATATACCCTTCTCACGAAGGTGAAGGGTATAAAAAATGATATTCGAAAATAGCAAAATAAACCAAGCCTTAAAATAAATTACAAATTCTGATCTAAAAACATTACAATATTTTATATAGTTGTCCAGTACCAGCAACTTGGGGCAAACATAATGATATATTTGCATCATATAGAAAATGGGCGGGCATGTTTTCTGTATATAGTAGGAGCTTTTAACAAGATAAAGCTATTCTGGTTGTGATACACTTATACACAAATATATTATAAAGGTACTCCCGCTATAGCAAATTCAGACTAAGTTGGAAGGATTTAGGGGTACACATACGCTGGTGATGACGTTGTGTCAGTTAATGGCAAATTTATTGATTCGATGGACTTCTAGTAGTGTCCTTAGTATACTGGACTTAAGTACCCATACTTAGAATGGGAGAACGGAATATTATTGCCGAAACCCAAAGTCTACAGCTACCTAGGCAATGTGAAGAATACTGGAAATCGATCAGTTGCATCTCCAGAATACTGCATTTCAATTTAGATAGATACAGAATGACCAACTCAATATTAGAAGATCCGCATTCTCATCTTTGATATGCAAATCTCAAACATAAGTACACAAAAACTAATTTTATAACAGGTCAAGTTCATTGGGACAAGAAGATCACTACAGCCATTTCACCAACTAGGTATACTTGAATCTTAATATTGAAGCTACCGAAGTATTCCAAAGATAGAAAATAATTATGGAAATGGAGTTTTTTGTAAGAAGTAAGGGAATTCGACATAGCTATAGACTGAGGAAATCATGCAGCATTTATACAGATATCTATGAGGTAGATGTATTCAAATGATATCACAATATTCATAGATGTTCAGGCACTTGGTAATAATATTATTAGATCGAGGGTAGTCAGAATAACACGTATTGAAACGGTCACAATAAAATTCAAGGTAATTAAACTGGGGATGAGTCAGCACAGGCTGATGTAAGCATATTGTGAAATAATTATCCGATATATATATATACACAGATGAAATCCTTGTGGGCATCTAACTGTAAAATATTAGACATGATTAAACCTGAATTTAGAATGTACGTAATGATGTGAGATTTTTTCTAATAAAGATTCTACTGTATGCGAGTGGCATTTGCAGATTGTATGATTTGGAAGAAAAGCTTCCTCTGTCGATGTCCTGCATTATCACCCAATGTTTTTACTCTCATTTCTCTCAAAATCTATGGAACTTGAAGGGTATGGATCATCGATAAAATACACAAACCTAGCAAAACTTTTCTGAGTGGATGGAAAGATCACTGAACTGTGTATATGAAGCGGTATAACGTGAGGGAAGCTATCAATGCCTTAGTAGTCAATAACGGTCTTGTGAAATGCACACATTAATTGTGTGATCTATTTTTAACCGAACATCTTCATTTTACATCCCAAGAAAATTCAATTTTTTGACATTAACCATGAAGAAGCGTTTATCTAAGTACGTAATCCCCACCAAATTGGCGAAACATATTCCCAAAAGAATCACCAGTCGGCGAATAAATTGTCTGTCTCAGAAACCTGTAAAATTTTCAACTTTGTGAATAAAGCTTGGCAATCCTGGTGGCAGTACATATTGATAAAGATGTTTTCAACTTAATTTGAATCTAAGCATAGACACCATTCGGTTCGCCTCGGGGGTCTGTTCGAATAAATATGTACGAATACATATGTGTATCATAGTATTGCCAGCTTGTATTTTTTATTATAATGTTACAAAACTGAGTGTCATTAATAGCTAATTAAAGTTCTTTTAAATTTGAATTAAATAAAACTCTTAACTGAAAAAAACTCTTAACCCGAATTTTTATACATGTTACATATAGGGTTAAGAAGTTACCAAAAATATAACAAAACGGCAACACTTATATATCAGCACATCTGCATTCAACAATCAAACAAAATAGAAATATCTATGGGAAAAAACTAATTAAATCAATACTTTTCACTGGGGTTTCTAACGATTTCAATGATAGTAAAGCAATTGTTTTTCTCCATTTCCATTGCAACGCTTTTGTTTCGCTTTCGATAAAAATTGAAAGCGTATGAAATGTTTAATCAAATTTCCAATTTATTGCTTTTCATCAAACCAAATCATCAATCAAAATCAATCAAATGGAAATCATTACACATACAGGCAAAACACATTACACTATCGGCACTAAAGAAGATTATTTATAACTGTAATAAAAGTTTAGTTGAGAGAAAAGAGGGTAATTTTTAAATTTAATTAAATAAGATGTTTAATCAAAAGTTATTTATTGGAATAAAATTTTTTTTTAGCAAAATTTAGATTTAATGTACTAAGCTCCCAATTTAATTATTGATAAATTTACTGAAATTTATTGTTGAGGGATAATCTAGCTCCCATGCGCATTTCACTGCTTGCTTAGTCCAGATCATCAGGAAAATTTTGTCCAAAGGTAAGCTAGAGATATTATACAAATAGAACTATATGGGTACTGTGAAATAAATCCCTAATGAAATGAACCTCAGGAAAAATCAAGAAGAGAGCTATATTTTAAAATAAAACTTAACATTTTTTTTTAAATTTTTAAAAAAAATTTTTTTTGAAATATTTTTTTAAATAAATTTTTAAAAATAAATTTTTTTTTTAATTTATTAGTGAAAAAAATTTATGACAAACAAATATTTTTTGTGAATAAAAATTCGGGTTAAAAAATATTTTTCCCGATTTTGACCCATTGTAGGTCCAACTTACTATAGCGTTGTATACATCGTTGCAATGGACTTTGAAATATCTATCATTAGATATCCATATTGTTTATATTTATGACTTATTGATCGAGATATAGATCAAAAATAGGCCAAAAATAGAGGTAGCCTCCGATTTTTGCTCATATCTCCGTTATTTATGGATGGATTTTGCTGATTTTAAATAAGAAACTTCTCGAAAGCATGTCTGACAGAATTATTGAAGATTTGGATCTCAAAGATATCTGGGGTCTTCAGAAAATTGATTTCAACAGACAGACGGACATGGCTTAATCAACTCCGCTATCTATAAGGATCCAGAATATATATACTTTATAGGGTCGGAAAATTATATTGTGGGAATGACAAACTTAAATATACCCTTCTCACGAAGCTGAAGGGTATAATTAAATAACAGCCACAAAATTGTCCATACATATTGTGACTTATTTCATTATGAAATCTATATTGGAAGCTATTTCACTTAATGTTTAGCTAAATAATTTTTTTTTTTTTTTTGATTGACGGGTTCTGAAGGTTTTCTCTTTTCAGATATATCCAAAAAAGCTCAGTAAAGAATTCCTGGCAACTTCATGAGTTATTGAAATTTAAATTCATTAAGACTGAGTAGAAGGTCTTGATTTAATTATGCATTTAATACAAGGTGGCGCAAAAGTAAACTGCCGATGTTTTTTGGCTGTAATTAAAAAAAAAAATGAAAAACTTTGATTTTTCTTGTAGATTATTTTTATTTGGTCTTTTAATTTTTTTACATCAAGTCGTGAATATGATGTCATGTAAATGGCCGCCGCACAGTTGATTGTCATTTGAGTATTTTTATGGCATTTTCCATCACTTTGGCCAAAACTTCCGGCGATAGGTCCTCACAGTCTTGACGGATATTGTCTTTAAGAGCTGCGAAAGTCTGAGGCCCACAAAAAGAAGTCTGGAGCGGTCAAATCAGGCGATCTTGCTGGCCAGTCCAAATCGCCAAAACGGGAGATTAGGCGCCCGGGAAATGCATCCTTCAGCATATCGGTTGTGGCACGTGCAGTGTGTGCCGTTGCACCGTCCTGTTGGAACCAATTTCCAATCCCAATTCATCAAGTTGCGGCAAAAAGAACTCGTTGATCATTGCTCTGTAGCGCTCACCATTCACAGTAACCGTTTGGCCCGCGACGTCTTTGAAGAAAAAAGGTCCGATGACTCCTCCAACGAAAACAGCACACCACACAGTGACTTTGAGCAGGTCTAATGGCTCTTCGTGGGTTACACACGGATTTTCAGTGCCCCAGAAGCGTAAATTTTGCTTATTTACGTACCCGCTACGATTATGATCATTTTTTATGAAAAATCATCTTCCTCTTGATGGTGATTAAGGATGGCTTGAGCGTCTGGACTTTGTACGGCAACATCTTCAAATCCTGTACCAAAATTCGCTGTAAAGACCGTCGACTGATACCCATTTGCGTGGCACGTCGCACGTTGGGTTGAATCGTGTTCAAAGTGGCGCTTAATTGATTTTTTAGAATTAATACTTTTTTATTAAATTTGGTACCGGGTAAAAGTACACAAAATTCTACATCACTAGTAGCTAAAACCGTTATTCTAGGTTACATACTTTTTCTGCAGTGTATTGTCAAAGTGGAAACATTTTTCATATTCTTGAATAAAGTGGTAAAAATTTAAAGTAAACAAAATTGAAATAATTTTTTTTTTGTCAAAAGCTTTTAAAATCTAATATTTTATGATGGAACCATCAACTTCAGGTATTTGAGTATATGAATAAGAAACTTTAATTTATATTTTGTTTGTAAAAGTATTTTTGTTTTTTTTTTTTTTTTGTAATGTTCCCAATTTAGAGTATTTTTTATTTTTGATAGATAATAACTAAAAAAGTTTGTAGTTGTTTGTTTTTAAAAATTCTAATAAAAAAAGTACAGCATTTAGGCTTTCATTTTAACAAAAAAAAGTTTGCGCATATTTGCGCGCCTTTCTTTAAATAAAGATTTTTTGAAAAGACTCGCGCTGTTTGAAATATATATTAAAAGAAAATGTATTTTATTTTTGTTTGGCTTTATTGAATATTATTTTTGTTATTGTTATTATTGTTGTTATTGTTGTTATTATTGTTATTATTGTTATTATTGTTATTATTGTTATTATTGTTATTATTGTTTTTGATAATCATTTAATTTTATTAGAGATGTACGCGTGAGTAAGATTAAGTCACGTCGATGTTCTACAAAATTTTAGTAAGACTCGTTCATTTCACTAAAATTTTTATACTTTACGAGTAATTATAGTAAGTGTTAATTTATATAAGGTGTTCAATTGTTTTGTTTTGAAGAAATAGCTATCTAAACTATTTGGGACGCATTTTGCTAAGAACAATAGGGAATAAGTTACATGGATGAGAAAAAACACCAGTTTGGCCAAAATGTAAAATTTTGACCCCCTCTAACACAGAGAGTTCTTAACCGATCTTGTTGAAAAATTCGGTCTAAACTACTATTCAATAGGACTAACCTTGGTGCAAATTTCGCCCCGATCGGAAAACATCGGTTTTAAAAATTTGTTCCCTTGACATGAAATACCCCATATACTATATGAATAAATTTTTTCTTTTGTGAAAATTTTTTTTATAAAATTTTTTATTTAATTTTTTTTTTACTTTTTTTATTTAGTAAGGAATAGACTTTAAAAAAATATATATAAAAAAAATCTAACATTATTGCCTGAGTTAAGCGTCACTTTGGATGCGATTCAACCCACTGTGCGTCGTCTGGTCGATGTCGACGGCGCTTCCATGACATCCTCGGCTACAGCAGCAATATTATCTGCAGAACGGCTACTCCGGGGTCTGCCACGCCTGGCAGCATCTCGTGTTGTACCAGTCTCTTAGAGGCGAGCGGCTAAACGTTGTGCCAAAGTCACCGACCGATTATTGGTCAAATAAATAGTCAGCAATATTCCACGTTCTGGAGCAGTGTAGCGTAACATTGTTTATTAACGTGTATTTCGCATGTGTTTACTACACAAATGTCAAAACAGAACTGACATTAGGGGCCTCGCAAAATTTATAGCATTTTCTGATAGGAGGATTACTTTTTCGCCACCTTGTATAAGGATCTTTCTTGTCGTTGGTGTGTTTCAAGTGCATTTAGTCCTTGCAGCTTAACTCGATATTAAAATAAAATGAGTTGTTGAAAAATGGTGAGTTTTGTATTAAAGAATATACTCTGTTTCATTTCCCATCCCTTCGTGGTAAGTTTTCTGATCTAGTGCTGTTACCTATCATTGGGGTCAACACTACTCACAGAATATGCTATGTGACTACTTATTTTAACATGTACGTATCTTAGTTGATTACAAAGACTAAACTCCGTATTAAAAATTGACACTTAGCGACAATTAAGATCCATATTTACTACTTCTGGTGGGTTAAATAACTTCTTTTAAAGTGCAGTGCAAAAAAGATTACTTAGAGACACTGAAGTCACCAATGGCCTCAAGCTAGATTACCTGGGATGAATAAAGTAGACAATTGACTTCTCTCCGGATTAAAAAGAGCTTATACGTTTCCAGTGACCCAAAACATAAGTTGAAGTCAGGCAGGTAATTAGACATTAGGGTAAATTACTGTCTAAAAGCAATACATTGAGTTCTTTAGTAGTCAATGCAAAACTACCGGGTTCTTTAGAAACTAGATGCAACAAAAATTATCAAACAAAAAATATATATTTTTTTCAACAGAAAGTAATAAAGTTGTTTCCAATAATTCAGTTTTTAAATTTACACCTTAATTAATTTACAGATTCTCAAAATATAATGGGAAAAACTAATTCCCAGTGTGAAATCTATTCAAAGCTTTCATCACAACTATTTGTGGGAATCATTTATTTCAGAGTTTTGAAAATTTGTGTGGTCTTTTCAACAGATTATAAATATAGTTGTTGTAAAGAGAGCAGGGCAAAATTAATTAATACCTTTTATTGTAGATTTTCGATTACATTTAGATGTAGCAAGCATTAAAATCATTCATATAAATCGTATCAAAAGTACTCATTCGTATTGTTAAAAGGTTCTTCTAGATGCACAACATAGCGCAGTTTATGTGATGAACTATGAAATTGATGATGATGCGCAATGCGCCAAGAATATAATCAACTTAAAACTGTGTTATTTATTGATCGGAGTCGCTGTTTTATTTGATGGATGGATGGATGTATTATTAAAACATTTAAAATATTACGATTCCATCGAGGCAGTGGGGATTCCCCATGGGGTGGACGCCATCCGTCTCTAGGTACTCATATGATCCAAATACTATACCTACAGACGTGCAACTCAATAGTAGATATCTGAGTGTGTGTGAAATTGAGAATCGGTAATTATATCTTTGATGTTTATTACCCACCATGTTGAGTTGTTCAACGCCCATTTTCATCGTTCAATTCAATTTCAACAGTCGCCTGTCCATTTTCCAAATTCAAAATAAGCTTAAGATCAATTGATGCAGCACGAGTAGAGCTACAGCTAGTAAATTCATGGTAAAACTTGATGCAACTGTGTCAAGAGTATATACATACATATGTATGTATACACTTTTTTTCCATTTCAAACTTATGATAGATAGCTGGCTACAAATGTGATGATAGATAGACATGTTGTTGTTGATAGATTAGTTTTCAACTTACCTACAACTACGCACTCAAATTCAAATTCAATTCAATCAATAAATACACACACACACTTTCGGCCACAAGGGGGCATGAGCAAGCAGCAGCATGTTGAAAGCTGAAAATACGAATAATAGAAAGAACAAAAACAATTCAATTAAATTAATACTTACTTACGTTTATTTATTATTGTACGAATAAAAAAAAAATTAAAAAACTGAAAAAAAGTAATAGTGCGCGGCTTTCTTTGTGTGTGGCTTTATAATTTCAATATCATCGAAATCCATTGCAATCGTATGATACTTGACAGTAAATTATATTGATTGGGAAAAATTGGGTTTGGTCACTACAAACATCAACATCATTATGACCATCATCATTATTATTATTGTTATTACTCGTATCCACCACATGCATATAATGCATTAAATGGTTGCATGAAATTTATTTCGCTGTACTTGCCACAATCTTTTATCTCTAACACATTTATGTGCGTTTTCATTCTTTAAAATTTTTTATTTTTTTGGTTTTCAATGTAAGAAAAGGTGTGTTGCATTTGTGTGTTTACATTATGAATTGTACAATGCGGCATGCTTCTGTTTTTGACCACTCATCACATGTGTAATAAAAATAATTAATTTTTTACCTCTTGAAATATTTTCATTACGGCATTGTTTTAATTAATCTGTTATTTGTTATTAAAATGGACATTGACTTAGTTGTATATTTATCCAAAATTTATTTCAGATTCTTTAGGTGGTCAATGAACTAACGGAATTGAGTGCATTTCGAGAATGCTGAAATTTTAGAAATGTTTGATTAAAATTGCTGGACCCCTTTAAAGCTTAAATCGTAGGTATAGCACCTATGAAAGGTTTTATTATCTTTTATAGTACTATTAAGTCTCCCTTTGTGAATTAATGCTAATTCAGGATAACATGTCTCTAGTTTCAAGTTTATTGAATTATTGAAGAAATTGCAAAAAGTACCATTCGATTAAAGAAAAAGTACCAAAAAGTCTCCCCCTAGAATTCTCACTCACTTAGGACCATATATGCTTAATTTCATGTTTATAAGTCCATTGTTATAGAACATTAAAAAAAGTACCAATAGAATAAAGAAAAAGTACCAAAAGGCAGCCACTTGTGGATTCCCACTCACTCGGGTCCATATATGCTTTATTTCATGTTTCTAGGTTCATTGGTGAAGAAATTACAAAAAGTACCATTCGAATAAAGAAAAAGTCCCAAAAAGTATCCCCCTACAATTCTCACTCACTTATTACCACATGTGCTTAATGTCATGTTTCTATGTTCATTATTATAGAAAATTCAAAAAGTACCGTTAGAATAAAGAAAAAGTACCATAAGTACCACTCTAATAAAGAAAAACTGCGATAAAGTCTGCCCCTAAAATTCTCACTTACTTATTAATACATATGCTTAATTTCATGGTTCTAGGCCCATTATTAAAGAAAAATTCAAAAAGTACCATTAGAAGAACAAAAAAGTACCTATAGTTCAGTTCTCACATTTTGTTACCTAATCCCCAACTCCTAACTCTAACTTCACTCAGATACATATCAGCTAACTTTAATGTCGATAAGTGAAACAATTTAAAACATTAAAAAAAAGTACCTGAGGAAAAAAGTACCAAATCCCCTTTTCCTCTGTTAGTTAATTTTTGCATGAATCCAGGAACCAGTGTTAAAAATTTATCAAAATTGGCTTAAAATGTTAAATAAAATGTATTTTTCAGTTTTTACCCCCTTTTTGGTACACAATTTTTATCCCTTAAGGGGCCGAATTTCCAAAAAGTACCAAACTTATTTTTTTTATTTTTTGATAAGTAAAGAATACGATTTAAAATTTGTTTCTATGTTTATTATTTTAAAATATAGATAGGGTGCCAAAAAAGTACCAAAATAGTGTCTTTACCCGTTTTCTCCCCTAAAAGGTTCCAATTTCGAAAAAGTACGAAACACCTGTCAGCTTATTTTTTAAATGGAGTAACATGCAATTTTAAGTTTTTTTGTATCTTTATTAGTTCTGAAGATATAAGGTTACCGAATTTACCCTTTTTTACCCCCTAAACGTTCGAATTTATAAAAATCCCTTCTTATCGCATCGTTTTGGGTCAGTAACGTTACTCTTTTATATATATAGATAAGGACTTTTAAACTTTGATATCTGTCGAATTTGCTGTAACTTATTTTGCAAAACAACATAGACGGATATTGCGATCAACAATGCACAAGTTACACAGTAATTTGATCAAAAATTGTGTTTTGTTCGGGAAACGTTACGTGCGCTTAGTCCATTTTACGGTGAGGCCCATTTCTGGATGAATGGGTACGTCATGATGTGGATTTTTGGCTGGCATCGGTAGATATTTCTTTGAGAACAATGTTGGCAGTCAACAGCAAACGCTATAGGTCGTCGATTACCAACATTATTTGGCCTGAATTGGATGAAATTGGATGATATGTTCACCAACGACATGTTGTTTCAAAAGGACAGCGCTACATGCCACATTGGCATTCCGCAAACTGAGGACATGGTCATCTCACGTGGGTGTAATGTGAACTGGCCACCGATATCATGCGATTTGAAACCGTGATAGTTTTTCTTGTGGGGGTTTTCTAAAGTCGCAGGTCTATAAGAATAAGCCACAAACAACAGCGGCCCTTAAAGCCAATACAACCCATGTCAAAATGGATTTATTTACTCTTGCACTGTATAATTGCGTGATCAGCTTTTCAACACTTTTTTTAAAAACCAACATTAATTCAACCATTAATCAATATGACTATTAAAAATTTGTTTTATTGTATTAAAACAGTTTTCATTATGTTCATAAATTCTTATTTTCTCATTAATACTTAAATATTTATGTAAGTATGCATTAGGGTCGCCCTTATTTTTCACATTTTGAAATTATGATGCTTCCAAGGTCTAAAATGGTTCTCAATATCTAAAAACCAAATGCTGAAAATTTGAGCAAAATCGGATAACGGTTTTGGATCAAAGTACCAATCCAATTAAAAATTATTTTTTTATATTATTACTAGAGATGTTTAATTTCGTGCATATCTCAAATCTAAATTAAAATTTCTCGAAATCTGCCAATTTAAAATCCTTTCCCACGCTTACCTATAATAGGTAGGTACAACTGTTAAAATTTTTTGTTTTTAATCCACATTATCTTCAACATTTGACTCAAAACTCGAAACTCAAAACGTCATCCGATTTGGCAAACATTTTCAGCATTTGGTTTTTAAGTAATGGAGGACAATTTTAGACATTGGGAGCATTTAAAATCGAAAATCGAAAAACTGTAAAATGTGAGCCACCCTAATATGCATGTATGTTTGTTTGTATGTGTAATGAGCAGTAGTTATTTATTTTATTTCATTTCATTATCTGATGAAATGTTCATTACTTAACCACTGACTAATTTAAATTAAAAAATTTGCCAGTGTCAACATACCCTCACGTACATCAAACACACACACACACAATTACAAACATTTATTATAGTAGTTTGTCTGTGTTTATGTACTTATACAAGTCCTTTTAATTAAATACAATCAGTTGCAAAAAAAATAAATACACACAGAATATCAGATAGTTGGTCGATTATAATGAAGTGATTATTTAATTAAGTTGTGTTTTGACTGAATGATAAGTCAACAAACAAATAAATATGTATTCGCATACACGTTTACAAATGCAGAATTATAAATAATAGAGATATGTACATATATGGGGAATTTCATGTCAAGTGAACCAACTATCGGGCAAGAACTTTTTGAGTTAGAGGGGGTCAAAATTGTTTCTCTTTTCTTTGAAGAGTTATATATTAATTTTTTACTTTTTTGCTAAATCAAAAACTTTTTTGCTTTTTCGAAAGATTGAGGAAATGTCTATCTAAACTATTTGGGACAAATTTTGCTAAGAACAATAGGTAATAAGTTACATGGATGAGAAAAAACAAATGTTTGGCCAAAATGTCAAATTTTGGATCTTGACTGATTTTGTTGAAAAATTGTGTCTAAATTACTATCCAATAGGACCAACCTTGGTGCAAATATCATCCCGATCGGAATACATCGGTTACAAAAGTTGATTCACTTGACATGAAATCCCCAATACATGTATGCAGATAGATTTGAATATATACATAATTATGTACATAGTAAGTATATTTATATACATGAATGTTATGTAGTAAATACACTTTAATGGCATGTTTAAATAACAATTTATAGAGAACTGTTTTATGCTCCATTTACTTTAAGTATTAAATACGATTAAATTTTATAGGTTTTAAATAGCTGTTAATACTTTAAATTCGTATAAATATAATTTTGAAAATTCATTGGGTTGCACAGAGTTATATTACAAACCGAACTCCACAATAAGTGTTGCTTTATACAAAACTTATATCCCAGCAGTTAAGCAAGTAGTCAATGCATCCCTTATAGACAGTAATTCCCACTGATGTCTGATCACTTGGCTGACTCCAATTTGTATACTTTGGGTCATTTGATACATATGTACTCTTTGTAGTGCAAAGAGAAATCAATTGGTTACTTTATACATGCCAGGTAATCTAGCATGATGTCAATTGTCATTTAAGTGTCTCTAAGTAATCTAGAGTCTAGTCACTTTAAACGTTTATTTTGTACAGTACTTTTTTGGGAGTAATTCTTACAAACTGGTTTTATACAAATTGTGTTGATATAATTCTCATACTGTTTATTTTCTTTTTGCTTAGGTATACTGACTCTCTTTAAACATTTATTTTGTACTGCACTTCAGAACGTTGATATTTTATCCATAGAGCGGAAACTCTCCTGTCAAAAACCTAACTCAGTTGTCAAAAACCTAAGTGCTGGGAATGTATTAGTAAAATAAACTATGTGAAAACAAAAACAACACTCGTATGTGTAACTTTTTTGAGTAATTTTTTTGTTTGAATTTTTTTCTAGTTTCCGCTCTTGTTGTTTCTTTATGATTTTATCCACCAGAACGAATCTATTGAAGAGTTGTCTGAAGAAGGTTTGTTTAGCAATCGTACATGTTAAAATAACTAGTTATGTAGCTGTTCAAGTATCCAGTTTGATAACTGAATCTATGTAACAGGTATGTTAATCCAATGAGTTGACTAATTTGGACCAGCTATCAGATATCAAATTTTATAATGTTTATAATGATGACACGGTGACCGACTATAATTTCTTACTTGTTTAAATTAAATAATTTAAAATGAATAAAGCCTGATATATTACGGCAATTTATTTGTCACGAAATTGACCCATTATCGTTGCGAATTTTTAATACGTCATTGAAAAAGTCTTTAAAATGGCTTTCATATAATATATCCATCCATATTTCTTATGTGCATGGCTTAGTATCAGAGATATATGTTGGTTAAATATCGATATAGTCGTCATTTTTTCTTATGTCTCAACCATTTTTGGGCGGATTTTCCTGAATTTAAGTCCACAATTTAGAATGTTGTATAATAATTGAATTAAAAAAAGGCCAGTTGAATTGTACATTTTCTCTAATGGTACTTATTTAGTTTTCTATAATAATAAAGCTTAAAACACGAATTTAAGCTAAATTTCCTAATCGGGAAATATTTGTCGGAAAATTCCGGAATTTTATTTAAAAGTTTTATTGTTAAAGTAACAATATTGTTTCTGCATATAAAAAACAGACTCATCGTGAAATGCGTTGATAATCGAATGATTCAAACAGAAAATCAGTTAACACAAAATAATTGCTATTAAATAACCGATTTTTTGTCACCCCAACTAAAATTGTTCAGTCACAACGGAAAAATTTGGTAATTTAGACTGAATCATTTGGTTAACAATAAATTTGGTCATCACAATCCAAACTATTTTCTCTGTGTGGCAATAACGGAAAAATGTTCAAGTAGATCGTCTTAATACAAATCGAAACTGCAAGTTCTTGAAGGAATTATTAAGATGCTTAACATTAAAACTTCTAAGGATATTCAGATTAAGAGAAAATAATAACTATAATACTGGTTTATATTTGAAAAAGTTCTCTTCCGAAACGCATTTTCTCCAGATTTAGCTATTGAATTTTGACCGGCTATTTTAATAAAATTTTATTGGTTTTATGCTTAATTTAGTATTAACAAATTTCCGGGAATGAAACATTTTTTTAATATTTCTCGGAAATGGAAATTTGTAGTCCTAATTTAATCATAATTATATTGTACTGAGTGCGTGTGAACCCACAAGGTAAACTTTCTGGTTCTTTTATTCTTCTTTATGGTTACTTTATTCTTGAATTCTGTAATAATTAAACTGTGATTCATATGATCCTTAAATTATATTTTTTATTGGTTTGCATATTTTTATTATTATATAATTTTGTTTTCAACATTGCGTTTTCAATTTTTACATTTCCTAAAAGATAACACTTTGCTACAGCTCAAATCGGCGGGGGTTCTGCCCATCGGGAAAAGTTAAAGGGGGAAAAAAAGTTATACGTGTGCCGGGGTTTCGCTGTGTCTTTTTTGTGTGCCTTTTTTATGCATTCTGACCGTTTAAATGTCCGAATATCGTAAAGTTATCTTCAGCAAAGTTGTTAAGCTCAACCCCAGCTACAACATAGTCAATAAAAAGTTGTATTTTTGGTCTCCATTGAGTGGGACCCTGGGTATTCTATATTTCATAATTTTTTCTTAAGTTAAGGAGTGAGATTATAAAATTCTTAACACTCGTTTTTCATTAAAATTTTAACCCAAGTATTATTTTATTATTTTTTTTTTTTTGATCAAGTCACCTTTGTTAAACATGTCAGTTATTATGTTTAATGTTAATTATGTTCATTTGTTGTTAATCTGATTAAAATGAGTGACCAGAAAAACGTGCGTACTAAAATTATTAAATATTTTCAACAGAACCCAACTTGGTACTACAAAAAGTTGGCCAAGCATACAAAGGTCTGCCGTCAAACTGTTTCCAATGCTATTAAACAGTACCGGGAGAACTTGTACGTTGATAAAAAAAACTGGTTCAGGTAGAAGGAATGGTCCACATGATGTTTCTAAAGCCAAAAAAATATAAAGCATTTTTAAAAGAGCTCCCAACACATCCAGTAGATAGCAGCCCTATTAGGTCAGTACTCGGACTATTTGGTACGAAAAGTTAAAGCTAATGCAGGTTAAAAACATACAAGACTTAAAAAGTTCCTGACAGGAACGCTGCTAAAAATTTAGAGGCCAAAAACAGAGCACGGAAATTGAAGTCAAGTTTTATAGAAAAATATTCTTGCCGCATAATGGATGACGAAACGTATGTTCTGGCAGATTTTTCGCAACTTCCTGGTCAAAAATTTTATGTTTCTGATGCTCGAGCAAATGTTGAAGAAAAGTTTAGGACCCAAAAGTAGACAAGATTTCCCAAAAAGTTCTTGGTATGGCAAGCAGTTGCGGCAAAAGAAGCCAATCCTTTGTTACAACGGTCTCTATAAATACCGAAATTTACATAAAGGAATATTTACAAAAAAAACTGCTTCCATTTATAAGACTTCATAATGTGTCCACATATTTTTGGCCTGACTTGGCATCCTGTCACTATGGTAAACAAGCGCTTGAGTGTGTGTACAAGAACAATAATGTGCTATTTGTACCAAGAGAGGCAAATCCTGCAAACTGCTCGGAGCTAAGGCCAGTGGAGAGATATTGGGCTCTTATTAAAAGAGAATTGAAGAGCACAAAAAAGGTGCCCAAAATTGTGGTAGGTTTTTAACGGAGATGGACTACCTGTTCGTGCAAAGTGACAGAAAGCGCTATAAAAACGTTAATGGAAGGGTTTCCGAAAATGGTTCAAAATTTCATCATTAGTGATTAGAACTATAAAAATATTTTTTTTTTTGTAAATTGTAATAATAATTTCAATCAAATAAAAAAAATTAAAACTGTAAGCTTAGTGGTTTTGTTTTTATTAACATACATGTATGTTAAGAATTTTTCGATCTCACTCCTTAACTTACAAAACTCAATTAAACTAATACTACTTATACCCAGAGAAAAAATATAGTTTTTGGACTAGTAATATCGTAATTATGTATATGATTGCATTAATCATAATATGTTTAAATTTCCATTCACATAATTGTAGCAATCATAACTTTTATTTTGACAATGTTGCAGGCGGCGTTCGGACATTAAGATGGTAAAAATGCATGGAATAGGCACAAAAAGTTACAATTTTCCCTATACGATACTTATTAACTTCAAATCGATATATCTCGATTCTTAGACGTGAACCAGCGAAATCCCGGGACACTTATAACTTTTTCTATCGATATAACTATAAGAACCCCCACCGAACCCTGACCCCTACCATTTGTCGCATAGTGTAATTAAAGTTTTCAATTTCATTTATTAAGAAGGCATAAACTTCTATATGATTCAACATTTGCTTGGTAATTTTTCAGTTTGGTTGTATTTTACTTTTCCCTTTTTAATTTTGCAACTGCATACATTTTTATATCAGTTTTTTCACCATCAAAATCATTTGAAATGTTTATAGAAATACCAAATACTTACTTAAAAGCATTTTTACTTCATACCCTCAACAATTAATCGTCTCAAAACAGAGAAACACTGTTGAACATCCATCCAAGCGTGCAATTTTCCTCCAGCGACAATTTAATCATATATTTTCACAAAAAAATAATAAAAATTAAATAAATAAATTTGTAAACTAAAACCCTTAAAAGAATGTGGCCGTAACTCAACACAGAAGATGTGAACCAGCCATTACAGCCATTATTTGGCCAAAAATAAAAGAATAAGCGTTAAAAAAAGACGAGAATATTTTGCTGGCAAATGACGACAATTTGTTTGTTTTTTCTTTTTTTTTTTTTTGTTTTCTGAATTTTTTGGTGTTGAGGTTACGAGTATTTAACATTGTTTCTCTAAATGTTGCACATTATTTTTTTAAGTTTTATTTGTTGTAGTTGTTTCTTTTATTATTAAGTTTTTATTGTGGCATTTTTATCTGACAATGGGTAATATTTCAACATGGGCAGGTGCCACTTACCACCACAGCCGCCACATTTAACAACAAATGTGTTGTATGTTTCGCACAGTTGCGCACTTTGACTGTTGTTTTGTTTTGTGTTTTTTTTTTGGCGTTTTTTATTTTTTTTATTTATTTTATGTAACCATTCATTTGCAATTTTTATTATTTATTTTTTAATATACATATTTACATTGTTTTAAAACCCGACTGATAAAAACTTAATGATTACACAAGAATGGTAATGAGTCGTTGTATTCCAACCAGCAACCACATCAAAAACTATAATAAATTTACAAAATAAAAGCTACACTTTAGCACCCACCATTATAATAATTATTTGCGTTTTACTATTTATGAGCGATAACCATCATTAACTGCAATTCCGTAAATTATTTGCTTCAATTTTTCAGTTCCAGCACAATAAATATGATAAAATTTTAATATATAAAAAAATGAAAAACAAAGTATTCGATAGTGGAATAAAGTATAATAAGATCCATTTACTATATATATACCTATGATTATCCTTCCTCAGGATATTTAGAGCCCAAAAAACAGATTTTTACGCATTAATGAGTTAACCAATTTTACATTAGAAAAATTCATAATAAAATTTTTATTTAATAAATTATTAATTTCACTGTCCAACAACTTGAGACTTTTTGATTGGAACAGAACAGCGACCCTGTAATTCTGAAAGGGCATGTTGAATAGATTATTTTTGTGGAATAAACTTATGGTCCAGCTGGTTTTAATTTTTTTATGGAAGGGAGCATTAACTAACTGAAAAAAATGTTGTAAGTTAATGTCTGAGAGAATTTTTATTGTCAGTTATATTACGGAATTTTATGGACATCAATTTTGTGAAAAATCAACTTGACCCTTATTTCGAGAAAATCAAAAAAAGTCCTTTCAAAGAGGTCATTCAAGGATTAAAATATTCTATGAAAATGTTTGCAGGAAAATTTCTGTAGCGGTCACCTAAGATACAAAAGTTGTAAATAAAGCTCTTTACGCTTAATTTCTAAAATTACAAGCCACCTGGGGTCTCTCATATTTGAAAAGAATCGCCAAAAATCCAAGTATAATCAGAATGAGCTGAAATTAAAAAAAAAGTTCTTCAGGAGATCTAAAAAAAACATGGATACATATATGTAAGTTATCTCTTTTAGTTAAAGTGATATTATCCCCCAACAATAAATTTCAGTGAATTTATCAATAAAAATGGGGAATTTAGCATAAGAAGATCTTACTAAAATATTAATTTTGTATTCCTGAATAACCTTTTAATGATATTAAGGTTTATTTATTTTTTTAATTCTGCTAGATCGTTTTTGGCTTTTTAGATATGAAATTATTTAGATATGAAATATTTTTTATTTTTGCTGTGAAATTCTGAATAAACTCAAAACAACTTGATAACAGTTATCTAGTTCTATAAAATGTTACATGCATCAAATGTTTGAACATGTAAAAATGGATTTCTTAGAATATTTTAATCCTTAAATGTTCTTTTTGAAAGGACTATTTTTCATTTTCTCGAAAAAAGGTTCAAATTGACCCCTAAAGAGAGGAGATAGATGGTTAAGATCTTCCACAAAAATTATCTTCATAAAATTCGACAATATAACTCTGACAATAAGAAATCTTTCAGACATTAACTTACAACATTTTTTTCATTTAGTATAATGCTAACAGTAAAAAAAATTCAGACTAGTATTATAGGGTCACTATTCTGTTCAAAAAATGCTGTTGGACAGTGTTTTTAAATAATTTTAGCTCAAATGCATTAAAGAGCTTATTTAGATTAAAATTGTATCTCTAGACCTCAAATTTTTCTGAAATTGCCTTAAAATCCACAATAAATTTCTTTGAATGATTTTATAAAAAAAAAATAAACAAACGTGAAGGCTGTATTCCGCTCGCACCTAAATATAATGAGAATTATAACTACTATATTGTTAAAATGTATGACAGCATAGTCGGTCAAGCCCGACTATATATTACCTTACCCTGAGTATATGAGCAAATCATTTTTCTATTAAAATTAAAATTTCTTTCGTGAGTGGCTATGACCAATTATGGACTGATTGTCATGAAATTAATTTGGTTGATTTCTCTCTGTACACACAGAAAAACAATTTAGTTGTGCATGTTTACTGTAACCATTTCAAGATGTTTATAAGTTTTTTAACAATATTATAGTCACAGTAACTATTTATATGATATGGTTAATTTACAACTCACATGATTGTATCAACCATATATATAGTTACAGTAAAAAATATATGTTTGTGACAACCATATATAAGATGAAGGACTTACTATATTATGTTCCTCTCGGCTTATGGATATCATAATCTGAGAACAACATATTATGATAAAATTATTCATCATAAAAATGGTTGTCACAAACATTTACAATCATGTGAATCGTAAATTAACCATATTATACACAATCATGTAAATAGTTACTGTGACTATAATATTGTTAAAAAATTTTGAAATGGTTACAGTAAACATGCACAACTATATTTTTTTCGGCGTGTATGAAACATGAATTTGTTAAATTGTACGGTTTTTGAGTGAACATAGAAGAGTTCGAATAGAGTGGCAACTTCACTGATCCTTCAACTGTGAAAAAGAAGAGTGCATAAAACGGTATAGAAAGCTATTAAAATCCAGCAGAACTGGATCTCTAAATAAATACCACGATGTAATCCCACAATCAGACTACCCTGAATAGCAAAGGGAATAATTCTATTTACGTTTAATGCAACAAATTTGTTTCATGTATTGGGTTCACTTCCGAAAATCAACATATTAGTTTATCATATGGGGCATTTCATGTCAAGTGAACAAACTTTTGAAATCGATGTCTTCCTATTGGGATGAAAGTCATCATGGTTAGTTATATTGGATAGTAATTCAGACACAATTTTTCAACAAGATCGGTCGAGTACTTTCTCAGTTAGAGGGGGTCAAAATTTTACATTTTGGCCAAGAAGGTGTTTCTTCTCATCCATGTATCTTATTATCTATTGTTGTTAGCCAAATGTGTCCCAAATAGTTGAGATAGCTATTTCTTCAATCTTTCGGAAAAAAAAAATTAAAATAAAAATTTTCCAAACTTTTTTGACTTTTTTTCAAAATGGGCCCTTTTTTTACTCAAAAGAACCTCCTCTAACTCTGAAGTTATCGACCGAGCTTGTTGAAAGATTGTGTATGAATTACTATCCAATAGAACTAACCATGATTTCATCCCAATCGGAAGACATCGATTTCAAAAGTTGGTTCACTTGACATGAAATGACCCATATTTTTAATTTGTATACCCTTTTTGTACTATATTCATTAATTTGCAGTGAATAAGGAACATTTTAGGCAATCGGTTAACCAGTTATCAGTTATATCCCAATTACATTTTTAAACATTTAATTTTTCCATACATAAGTATATCTAATCTATCTACAATTTTGGTTCAAAATAAATATTTATAAGTTATTTATGTAGGTTAATGTATTTTGTGATTTCTTTGTACACGTTGCTCATTTTTACAGAATTTGGTATGGCTATTGGTATTACCATTTATTTACCATAGAGCCATATACCGGGAAGAAATAAGTATGGGGGCTAGTTTAAATCGTGAACCGATTCTTTCCAGTTTCTACAGAGTTTGTTCTTTTATCATTGGAATAACTTGTGCGAAATTCCATCGTATTATCTTCGTATTTCATAAGGTTAAATAACATATACAGATATACTTTGCTAGGTCTCATATGAATATTTTCCAATGTTAAACACTGAATTACAAACTTATATACATATACCCTCATTCACCACTATTGGTGGTGGATAGTATGAAAATACCATAGACAAGAAGTGACTGATAATGAAATCTATACACTGGCAGACTTTTCGCAGCACCAGGATCAAATGTGTGTCATGTGAGATAATTCAATCATACTGCGCAGAACTGCCTGGACAGTGGTATTGGGTTTTAATATAAATAGCTACATATAGTGTCCTTGTTCTGAAGTTCCGCATAGGTTTTGTTTAACAGGTGCTTTAGTACAGCTTACTTAGATCCATAAAATTGTGTTACCTAGAAAGAAAAGAAGAAAATGAGACAATAAATATGAGAGAGAAAAATAAAAAATTAGAAAATAGCATAGGCAATGATATATAATTATTTAAAGTCATTCCACTGGTTTATAATCACCCGAGGGTGCGATCTAATGGTAAAAAACTGATATCCCAGAAAGATTGTACGTAGATCTGCTCTTTCTTATTTTGACAACTACGGCAGAAGTGGTTATAAGACATTGACTGTAAGTATATATACATTTCGTAATATCCAAGCTTTCTAGATGCCATTTTTATAGCCGATATCTCAGCCTGTAGAATAATATACCCATTTTGGATCCATCCTTTCCCAAATTCCTGGATATAGACACCTCCACAAACTCTTAAGACGTCCGTATAAAAAGAAAGGATCACTGTATCTTAGGAGATGTGTTCCACTAATCCCGCAGCATTAAAGATAGAGAAACCCAATTGAATATTGAGTATAAGAGTATAAGAGTAATGTCAATGATTTTATAAAACCCAAATAATACTTATGTTATTTGTAACGGAATCTAGTTTGGCATTCCTAAGAGCGACTTCGTTGGATTCGTTCGGTGGATTTCTGTTATCAAAATTTCCATTATTCTTTATAATCGTTCAAAGAGAGTACTATCAAATGGCTATAGTAATAGTTTACATTTCTGTACTTGGCTCCCCATTTCATTCCTTTGGCATTCCAGCAGACATGTATTGCTGTCATAGCTTTCGATTTTCTTGCCAGAAGGACACCTTACAATTGGTGGAAACAAATACGATTTTTGGAAAGCAAATCACAAATCACACAAAAATCCCAATTTTCGCATGTTTTTTAACTTTGCCCAAAGTTGACATTTGGTGCGGCGATGCTCAAAACTCTTGATGTCCTAATATAATTTGTCCTCGTAAATTGCCCATAAAGTGTGTGTCCATGAGTACTTCTAGTGTATCACGGCAACAGGTACTTAAATCTTTATTTTGGAAATAATTTTTATTGTATCTTTCGAAATTAACTGATATGAGAGGTGCTCTCCACGCCACTGATGATGTTACTCCAAGGCCAGCGATTTACATTATTGATATAATTGTTGATGACTAAATTTGCATAGTTAATCTACTCGTAATCTTTCTCTACCGTATTTTTATTTGTGTGCGGTAGCGTTATTAAAAAACGTTTTAGTTGATATGGAAACCAACGATTTTATTTATTTATAATTAAATTAATTAAAATATTGCTGATGACCATAAAATAAATTTAGAATTTAATTATAATTAACGATTTTCTTCTTTCTAGGTTTAATGGCACACACATTGATTTTCAGGTGTCACATCATTGCCTAATGTCATCATTCTTTCAATTGTCTCCGGACTTTAAACATTTCTAATGTTTCAATCATTAAAGCGTTCATTGACAGGTAACGTTTGTTTGTTCTTTCGTATGTCTAAATCTTTTTTTTTAACCCATCCATTTGACCAGTCATTAGGCGACATTTCACATTTAACTTGTTTCATAAACAGAGCTTAGAGTTCTTTTGTCTCATGTTCTTTCACTACAACATCAACAGCAATGAAAAACAGAATTAATAAACTTAGAAAACCAGATATAAAGATATAAACCTTTTTTGGTCGGACAACATAACATGCCCACCCAAATACAAAAACTGTAAACAACAAAAAGCTAAGAAAATAAAAGACAACTAACGCTTTCCGTGTTACTTGTTCTGTTAACGTTCTTGTCAAAATGGTGTTAGAGGGTCAAAGGTTTACTTAGTTCAAGCTCGTTTAAAAATATTTCCCGCACAGCCCGCATCGCATTTACATGGACAGTGTAGACAAGCGATACAAAGACATTTTAATGTGCAACACTTGTCCCAAAACGCTTTAGAAACAAATCATAAGAATTAAGAAAAAAAAAAATACGTTTGTTAACAAACAATTTTTTATGGTGAGAAAATTATGGTCAACATGAGACCAACCCATTTATTACAGTGTAAATGAAGCTGTTGTCTTGTACTTTCTGACAGTTAAATCTAATTAGTTATCAGCGTAACAATTTTCTAAAACAACAATTTTTTAAAGTTAAATAACATTTTATATACTTATATTTCTCTTATCAAAGAAACGTAATGTTGCTACATTTTACGAATTAGTTGAAGAGAATTATAAATTAAGAAAATGATTTTCGTGTTCTTATTAAAAACGTTGCAGTCAGTGTTTCTTAATTTGTAATGGAAATGCCGGAAAAAAAGCTTAAATAGAGTTTGGTATTAAGAACATTTACAAATGTGGCCGGCTCACATTTGCTGCTACTCTAAAACAAAACTATTAACTCTTTTGAAAAGTTTTGCTTTTAATCGATTACTTATTAATAATTACTATATACCGCCTACATTACTTAGAAGTTGACTAAAGTCGTAAAGTCTGTTTTAAAAAGCAATTTCTAGAATGTGTAAATTATAAAAGTCCTTACAAGTAACCGGTGATTTGTATGGTTATGTAGAACTTTCAGTTCAAAACGCTATACTGGAGCCTTCAGATTTGTTAATGCAAATTCAACAATCCCCATAAAACTTTCCAAAAATCTAAAAAAATGAATATTTTATATCTTTGATAATATTGACTATACAAAAAGCGTGGCGAAAATAATTCAGTACAAATTGGGGCATACAAAATTGGCTTTACTTTTTTGATTCCAGTTATGATATTTTAATAAAAAATAGGACTAAATTGTGAAATTAGTTTTAATATTTATTAAAAATTCTCGTACAACTAAAAACAGTACTTTTTTGGCAAAGAATTGTAAAAAATTTAAATGATAATTCACAGATTATCAACTATTCTTTTTCTTAACAACATAAAAATAAATAAAAATCCACCAAAAATAAATACAAGAAAATCTACTAGAAGTAAGAAACCGAATAGGTCGAAAAAATTTAATTTTAAAATCCAAATATCTCGTAAACTATAGGATATAATCTATAGGCATAACTATGCTTTTTGTAGACCTTAACTATTAGATTCGATATATAGTACAATATATAAAGGTTGTTCACGGTTGCTTGGTTATCGGGTTATCTGGTAATAAAATTAAAAATAACCTCTGTGTTAAATATTGAAATATTTGAAATTAAGTTTATGAAATGCATGTACCTTGCTCTTCTTAGATGCAA
Organism: Calliphora vomitoria; assembly: GCA_942486065.2. NCBI lineage: Eukaryota > Metazoa > Arthropoda > Insecta > Diptera > Calliphoridae > Calliphora > Calliphora vomitoria. The sequence continues at coordinate 79,163,805 of OW818031.2, forward strand.
ATATATTGACCAGTGCCGCACAGTGGGAGAAATGAAAAAAAAAGTGAAATAAATCTGTAAATTCTAAACGATTAGCCCGATTTTAATAAAATTTCCCATGGCTGTAGAAGTGTTGATATGCTTGGGCTTATAACACCAAGTGGGAACTGAGCCACAGTGCCCCAAAGTGGGGCACCTCGGCTATACCAAAAATTAAAAATGATGGTAAATTTTTGTTTGCGATCCGATTTGAAGGATTTTTATATATGTGGAATCTACTACCCGAGGTGCCCCAATATGGGGCATAGTGACTCGGCCCCCCAGGGTGTTATAAGCCCAAATTCAAAACTTAAGCATGTCAACACCTCCTCTATAGGAGGTGTTTAGAAGTTACAGATTTATTTACACTTTTTTTCGTTTCCCCTACTGTGTGCCGTGTATGGATGAAAAACTAGTGTTTTGGCCAGTGCCAGGTTACCCAATAACCAGGCAACAGTGAACAACCTTATAGTCAAATATAAATATATTTGATTAAAGTAGTATTTATTCCCGTATTCCAAACTTTATGACAGTGACAAAATTATAACAAAACTGAACATCTTACAACTTTTGTATATTGTGGAAGTTTTAAAATTTTGCCCGAATATCTCCCTTATTATTGTACATAGTTTGGCTGAAAATGGACGTGGCACCTCCCATACAATGTAAATCCTAAATTTCGAAGAAACTCTTATTTTTCTATTTTATTACAATTCAAATTAAGTTTAGCAAATAATAAATAAATAATGTACTAAATATTTATTACATTAGAAACTAATTTTATATACACTAAATGTATTATAAATAATATAATAGAATAAGAATTAATTTGAAAGCAAAACTGTAGATTTTAATTACTAAATAAATATATTTTTTTAAACCATAAACTTTTTATTATACCCTTCACCTTCATGAGAAGGTTATATATAAGTTTGTCATTCCGTTTGTAATTTCCACAATATAATTTTCCGACCCTATAAAGTATATATATTCTGGATCTTTATAGATAGCGGAGTCGATTAAGCCATGTCTGTCTGTCTGTCTGTTGAAATCAATTTTTTGAAGACCCCAGATAATTTAGGGATCCAAATTATCAATAATTCTGTTAGACATGCTTTCGAGATGTTTCCTATTTAAAATCAGCAAAATCCGTCCATAAATAACGGAGATATGAGTAAATATCAGAGACAACCTCTATTTTTGGCCTATTTTTTATCTATATCTCGATTACTAAGTCATAAATATAGACAAAGTCCATTGCAACGATGTATATAAGTTGGACCTACAATGGGTCAAAATCGGGAAAAATATTTTTTAACCCGATTTTTTTTTCATAAAAAACCTTTTTTTGTCATAAATTTTTTTCACTAATAAATTAAAAAAAAAAATGAAAAAAAACCTTTAAAAAACAATTTCGAAAAAAAAAAATTTAAAAAATTTTTTAAAAAAATTAAAAATTTTATTTTATTTTAAAGTATAATTTAGTGTAGGGTATATAAGATTCGGCTCAGCCGAATATAGCTCTCTTACTTGTTTCATTACGATACGGGTAGCGAAGCACATCGAGTTTTAGCTAGTAAGATATAAAATGTGAAGCATAAAAAGTATTCACTTTTTTAAATTTGATAATTTACGGTGAACATTTCTAATTACAGTGCACTCGCGGTAACGTGAACACCTTCTAACGTGAACACCGCCTAACGTGAACAAGCTTTTATTTACATTGACTACTGTGCAACGTGAACCAACTCAGAAAGCTCTATAACGTGAACAATTTTTTTCACTGCATTTGTTTTCTAAGCATGTAGACATCAATGAAATACATAAATTAAATTCGATTTCTAAAGTTTAGGGAATCCCCTTATAATAAAAATGTGTTTATATCCTCTAAATTAATATTTTTTGTATGGCAACGAATGAGTAATTTTATTTGATATGTAGTTTTATTTCAATGTCATCTCGTTTTGTTTTGTAATGCATTTTTTTCAATATTTTTGTTTTATATTTTAATAATAAATAAAGAATTTCACGTTCAAGCGTGTAAAAGACAGGTTTATATTATAAAATATTATATATTTTTTCAATGAAATTCGACAATCGCTAACGTGAACAATTTCACTAACATGAACTCCCTTGGTTTTAATTAGTTCACGTTACCGCGAGTGCACTGTAATATATTAAGAAATGTGTACATTTATTTTTTACAACAAAAAGTTCTTGCTAACTGTTCGATTTTGGGTGTTTTCAATACCCTTCAAATTCCATACATTTATAATATTAAACAAGTAAGAGAGCTATATTTGGCTGTGCCGAATCTTATATACCCTTCACCAAATTATACTTTAAAATCAAAATTTTAAATAATTTTAGGTAAACAAAATTAAAATTTTTTTCAAATTGTTTTTCAAAATATAAAAATAAATTTTAAAAACTGTTTTCAATTTTTTTTTTAAATTTTTTCCAAACTTTTTTTTTAAATTTTAAATTTTTTTTTTTATTTATTAGTGAAAAAAAAAAATTATAAAAAAATTTTTTGTGGTAAAAAAAAATATTCGGGTTAAAAATAATTTTCCCGATTTTGACCTATTGTAGGTCCAAATTACTATAGCTTTATATAAATCGTTGCAATGGACTTTGAAATATCTATCATTAGATATTCATATTGTCTATATTAATGACTTAGTAATCCAGATATAGATCAAAATTTGGCCAAAAATCGAGTTTGCCCGGTTGTTTTCTTATATCTCAGCCATTTGTGGGCCAATTTTCTCGATTTTAGATAGCGACCGAGGCGGAAGAATTACCGATATATTGATGTATCAATAATGTTTGTAAGTTATTTGGGGGCTACGGAAAGTTGATTTCAACATACAGACGGACATGGCTATATCGACTTCGCTATATATAACGATCCAGAATATATATACTTTGTGGCGTCGCAAATGAAAATTGTAGAAATTACAAACGGAATGACAAAAATAACCAAATGTTTTTAAATTAACTCGAATTGAAGGTTTTTTGAAGGAATAATTTTTTGTTTACATTAATTCAATACAATTGGGGGGTTTCAATCGGTCTGCTATTTTGCCATAATGTCCTAATATAAGTATTATGATAGTTTAAACAAATTGTTGTTGTGCTTCAAACAAAAAAAGTGTAATTTTATCACAAAACAATAAACATAGTTCAAAAAGTCTTATTAGTTTAGATCTTTTTTGGGACATTATAACAATATGACATAATAGCAGATCGTTTGAATTTTATGAAGGTTTTATATAATATTCGGATCAACGTTAAAAAATAATATAGCGTTTTCTGTTTTGTTGCAATTTTATTCACTGTGTGGAGCTGACGAAAAACATCCTTCCAGTCAGCTTGAAATTATTAATAAACTAGTGTATAAGCCTGTCAATGCCAGGGAGACCTGATTGTGATTGAAAACCTTTACTCCATTAGCATTTGATGTGCGATAGTATTATTTTCATGCCGAATTTTAGCTTCGGAAAGCTCCAAAAAAATATAAAAAATTCCGGATTTATACAAATCCCGAAAAATCATGGAATTTAGGAAAAAACATCTCTAATGAATACCATCAGAATTAGTGTCAAATTAAAGCTTTCATTTAGCTTGATATATAAATCCTGTGGACATTAAAAAATTCTAAGAACTTACAATTTTTTCATACTTTTATAACATCAAAAAATTGCTTAAAAAAAAATCACATTAATGCAAGTACAACTTTTAAAATTGATGAAACAATTGGTCAATTCACAAGGTCTTTTATCAGTCATATTGTCATAATGTCCTAATATATCACGACTCGGCGGCTTGGCTTAACAGACTCTTAGGCATTCGGCATTGGTCTCTGTGTTATCGTAAACATATCATAGAACATTTTTTGCATGGAAAGCAATTGTGAAATATTAGGACATTATGACAATATGACATGATAAGAGACCTTGTGAATATTTTTTGAAAAACTTATATTGCTTGTTTTACGTGTAATGAAAGGGCAATTAGCATGAATAATAAGTTTTGTACGATTGTAACTTTTTAACCAATATTTGCCAATTACATCATACATTACGTGAAATTTTTAAAAAAAATTTTACATTTCTTGCTATTGAGGATCTCTTCCAAGATATAAAAAAAAATTCTTTTCGTGCATTTCATTATATACAAAAATAATATGTAATAATAAATATTCTAACATACGCGAGAGTTGAATTGGCATCATTTTATTTGCTTTAATTGCTTTTTGAAAAAGCTTTATTTTTATAATTTTTTTTTTAATTTTCAGCTGTAAACCAACATAACTTTTGCGGGCAATGAGAAAAATGATTAACGACAACAGTTTAAGCATGTTTAAGTAAAAAACATTAATAAAACTTTGTTAGTTTTTCCTAAATTTAACTGATACTAGTCGTAAACTAAACCCAATAGTATTAATTGTTCGTCCATATGAGATTGATTGAGTCTTTCATTTAAGTTTAGTAAATGAAATGTGTTGGCATAAGTGCAGCATCGCTAAAGCAGTTTAACGATCTCTGCATGAAACACAGATATACGAATTTACACTTCATCTCATATGGACGAACAATTAATACAATCGTATGGTTTTAGTTTACGACTCGTATCAGTTAAATTTAGGAAAAACTAACAAAGTTTTATTAATGTTTTCAGAGATTATTTCCAAGATACTCTTTTAGTTGCTAGTTGACATTTAATACCAATAATGTGTGGTGGCTTTAATTTGGAACATTTCGTTTTGTGGCTGCCACATTGTTGATTAATATCTTAAAAACCAAATCATGTTTGCAGCACGAAAACATTTATTAATTAAGAGAAAAATCACGGTGTTGCATTTGATGTTAGTTGTATTTTTTTTTTCTTTTGTTCTTCATTTTATTTAATTTCTGTTTTAGTTACTTACTGGTATTAATAAAACGCATGTGTGTGGCATGTTGTAAATGAAAAAAATGTACATGTTTTATACAATAATTTTTTGTGTGTTATTTTTATTTTTTTATTTTTTTTTAAATTTTATGGTGTTTAAATACTAATAACAATTTAATGCATTCACACGAGTACTTTTCATGATAATAGTAGAAAGTAGAGCTAAATTTGTAAATTATATGGCAGAGAGAGTTAATTGTAATTCATAAATATAATTTGTTATTGTGGATGTTAAATTTAAATTTTTAAATTCCAAAGTTAGATAGATAAGTTAACATTCAAACTTCATGGTACATATTTTTTGGTTAATAGTTTTGTTAGAAAGAAAAATTAAAGACAATAGCTCGAAAAACAGATTACCGACCTTGGCGAGGAAATAGGACTATCGATTTTGGAACATGGAAAGTGAGAAGTATTAATGGTAAAGAAGCTGAGCTCGTCGACGAAATAAAGAAAACTAATGTTAAATACCTTGTCATAACTGAGACAAAGAAAAAGGGACAAGGATGTGACAAGGATGTGACAAGGATGGTTTCGTTCTACTGCACTCAGAAGTAGCAATGAATGACAGAGCTAGGGCTGGGGTTAAATTTTTAATCCATATAGAAATGGAAGAATCCATATACGAATGGAAATTCACAAATGAACGAATTATGTCTCTTAAAATCAAGGAGCGAAATAAGTTTCTGACCATGGTTGTGGCCTATGCACCAACGAAAGATGAAAACGCGGTAGAAAAGGATAGATTCTTTGATTCACTCCATAACGTAATTGGAGATATAACAACGGCTATTATATTGCTAGGGGATCTCAATGGAAGAATAGGCAAAAATCCCGAAAAATATGAGAACGGTATTGACAGATATAGAGGAAATGAACTAAATAACAACCGTGTCCGACTGCTGCAACTCTGCATTGCTAACAATCTTGTTGTAGCTAACACAATGTTTCCGCATAAGAATATCCAGAGATATACAAAAGACTAAACCTCGGGAAACGAAAAATCTGTAATAGACTATATTGTCATAAGCAGGAGCCAACTCTAGCCAGGATGCTAGAGTAAAACGTGGACCAGAGATAAGAAGCGATCATTACCTGCTGGTACTACGTAAAGTATCATCAAATAGGAAAAGTCGACGACGAAAGATGAAAACAAAGATTAAGATAGCAAAACTGAAATCCATTGCAGTACGAGAGCAGTTCCATAAGACAGTGTATGAAAAGTGTAGGGCCAGACCCCACATATAGCATCCGAAAACGTAGAACCATATGGAACGAATTTAAGAATATAATAATTGATTCTGCGAAAGAGGTATGCGATGAAGCAAAATGCGGTGGACGACATGCCAAAGCCACTAGATGGTGGAATACTCTAAAAGAAGAATTAAGTGAAAAGAAAATAAGATGGAAGAACTATTTAAGCGATAAAACTACTGAGAGATACGACTACTACAAGGAACAATGTATAAAAGTTAAGGAATTAGTCCGGTTGTCAAAAGGTGAAGCATGGGAAGAATTCGGACGTTTTTTGGAGGAACCCTTAGAAACCTTAGGAGACCCAAAGATTGCCCAATCAAATTTATCTGAAGCAAAGAGGGAGAACTATTGAGGGATGATACTATGATAATGGAACGATGGCGTGTGTATTTTATGCATCTATTGAATAGCGAAAGCAACTCAGTTTTAGCAGAAAACTTTATACTTTCGGAGGATGAAAAAGACCCTGGCCAAATCACAATGGATGAACTCCTCAATGCACTTCGCAAAATGAAGTTAGGCAAAGGTGCTGGACATGATGGACAGATTCTGCTACACAACGTGATCAATGCAGCATGGAGACACGCAACAATTCCCAGCGACTGGCAATTAGCCATAATTAAGAAGGCAGATGACCAACAATGCCAAAACCACCGCGGTATTGAACTTCTAACTATAGCGGGAAAATTATACTCGAGAATACTCGCTGAAAGACTGAAGAGCAAGATAGAACATCAACTTGAAGACAAACAATGTGGATTTAGACAACATCGTGGAACCCAGGATTTAATATTCACATTGAGACAAATATCGGAAAAAACCATTGAATTTAATAGGAAAACCCACTGCTGGAGAAAGCTTTCGATACGGTAAAATGGCATCAAATTTGGGAGGTGCTTCAGAAACGGAACATTAACAATATATTGATCAGACGAATAAAAAGATTTTACGAAATATCCCAAAATAATGTAAGAACCGGGAATATCACATCCGAAGAATTTATGACAACTCAAGGTGTGCGACAAGGCGATATACTAAGTCCATATCTGTTTATGATTCATTTATCCCAATGATGTTAGGAAATTGGAACATGCGACCAGTGAAAGTTTTAATGTTAGCATAAGCAGATGACGTGACCATTGTAGCAAAATCAGCGGAATCTCTTCAACAAAACCTCAATATTTTTGTGAACGAAATGACCAGAAGATGCCTCAGTGTAAATACAGGAACAGAAACCATGATAATAAGTCGCAATAGAAGTCATCATAAAATTTACATAGGATCCGAAGCATTAAAGCAAGTTGAACACTTCCGCTACTTGGAACAATTTGAGAAGACGGAAAAGCGGACAAGGATTTAAATTGAAGAATAGCCACAACTGCCAATTTATACATCACCTTAAATAAAAATTTCATCGGTAAGAGTTTCAACGGGAACGAAACTTGCCGTATACAACTCCACGTATATACCAACATATGGATGCGAATCATGGGCGCTAACAACAAAAAATCAAAGCAAAATTCAGGCATCAGAAATGAAATACTTAAGACGTTTGGCCGGCAAAACAACACGAGACAGAATACGAAACGACATTATATGATTCAGCTTAAATACAGAACCGCTGAAAAACAAAATCGAACGCAATAAGCTAAGATGGTTTGGACATGTTGCTAGAATACCAGAGATCTACCAACCGAAACATGTGTCAGAAGCAAGACCGAGTGGTACAAGAAGCAGAGGAAGAAGAATAACCTGGCAGGACATTATCAACAATATTCTGACAGAACAATGAATCGAACCTAGGATCTGCCAAAACAGCGGCACAAGATAGATCGAAGTGGAGAAGGCTTTGCAAAATAAGTAAGTAAGTAGTTTTGTTATAATTCCCTCTATTCTGTATTTCAATTCGAATCGTAATTTTCTCCGTTTTGTTTAAAATTTTTAAGCTATTCTCTTAAATTCCGCTCGCCGTTAGTCAAATAATATCTCAAAAAACCATCTTTCATTTTCCAAAGATTTTACTTAATTATGAGCCATTGCACGATTAAAAACATATATAAAATTCTGAACGGGACCATGTGGGGTTCTCGAGATAATTTAAATTTTGGGATATTTTCGAAAAAAATTTTTTTCGTTTTTGTGTATATTTCTATAAGTAGTTGTACAATTTTTATGATCGTAGTATTAAGTAATCATTGAAAGTTTTCTAATTTATTGCCCAAAAAACATATAAAAATTAAGTAAAAATCTATATAGAAATTTAAAATAATACGACATTTTTAGGGAACATATTTTTGTATTAATTTATTTTTTTTACATATTTATTTTTACACTTGCTGACCCGACAGACGTTTGTGTTCGATTTGTGAGAAGGTGTTTGAAATGCGTTAAAAGAGGAAGAAAAACGTATTTTTATACCCTTCACCTTCGTGAGAAGGTGTATATATTCTGGATCCTTATAGATAGCGGAGTCGATTGATCCATGTCCTTCTGTCTGTCTGTTGAAATCAACTTTCTGAAGACCCCAGATATCTTCGGGATCCAAATCTTCAATAATTCTGTCAGACATGCTTTCGAGAAGTTTCGTATTTTAAATCAGCAAAATCCGTCCATAAATAACGGAGATATGAGCAAAAATCCGAGACAACCTCAAAGTCCATTGCAATTATGTATATAAGGGTATAGTAAGTTGGACTTACAATGGGTCAAAATCGGGAAACATATTTTATAACCCGAATTTTTTTTCACAAAAAACAGTTTTTGTCATAAATTTTGTTCACTAATAAATTCAAAAAAATTTAAAAAAAAAAATTGGAAAAAACTTTTTAAAAAAAATAAATTTTTTTTTTTAATTTTATTTTAAAGTATAATATGGTGAAGGGTATATAAGATTCGGCAGAGCCGAATATAGCTCTCTTACTTGTTGAATAATAATTTTTATTCATACTTATTTGTAAGTTTGATTTACATTCGATTTGAAAAAATATACAATGCATCGTATGGTGTTTTATTTACATTTTGATTATAAGACCGATAACCATTTAAAATAATGAAATGGTACAGAAATTTATGTGAATAAAATTTTACCACTGCAATGGGGATAAAAAAGGTACCAAAAAGGGGGTAAAAACGGGAAAATTTATTTTATTTGAATTATTAAGCCAATTTTGATAATTTTCTAACATTAGTTTCTGGATTCATACAAAATTTAACTAACGGAGTGTTATTTGGAACTTGAGTGCCCAGGTGCATATTGGGCCAAATCCGGGTAAACAGTTTTGTACTTTTTTTGAAACATATTTTTTCTTGAGCACATTAACACAGATTTGTTTGAGACATGCCTGTTGCAAAAACATGTTTGGTTAAATAAATAAAGAAAAGGGAAATTTGTACTTTTCTCCTAATGGTACTTTTTAATATTTTAAATTATTTAACTTATCGGCATTAAAGTTAGCTGATATGTATCTGAGTGATGTTAGAGTTAGGAATAGGGGATACTAGTAGGTACCTTTTCGTTCTTCTAATGGTATCTTTAGATTTTTTTTTTAATAATGGACCTAGAAATATGAAATTAAGCATATATGGTCCTGAGTGAATAATAATCCAAGGGGGAGACTTTATAGTACTTTTTTTATTCTAATGGTACTTAATAATGAACCTGGAATCATGAAATTTGGCACATATGTATGATCCTGAATGAGTAAGAATTCGCAAAAGGTCTACTTAATGATACTTTTTCTTCTTCTAATGATACTTTTTGAATTTTCTTTTATAATTGACCTAGAAATATGAAATTAACAGCCTGGCCCACAATGTCGAACGTTGTCGTTTCAAACGACAAACAGCTGTTTTGCGGCTCACTAATATTCCTAGTCGAAAGAAAACAAATACGAACGATAACGTAAGCAACTCAATACAAAATTTGAGGCTGACTACATTTTCTGATATTTGTTCGAACTGAAATGTCAAATTCATTCACTTTTTATTTATTGTCGTCTATGCAAGAATTTAGTACAAAACGGATGCGTACTTATTTATTATTGTACATTTGTGCATAATATAACATAATTACATATATTTTCACTCATACTTACTGGTTTGTTGTAGAAAAATATGTACAATTTGACGAAAAATCTATTTATTTTTGTTCGAGATGTCCCGAAAGTACTCCTTTATGTTCTTTAGTAGAGTTATTCATAGAATTATGTATTTACAATAATAAAAAATAAAAAAAAAAATAAAGAAAAAAATAAGTCGCTGCTAGTCAAGTGCTGTACCCACTACACCACTGCTTAATTATTTTATTTTTTGTCAAATAATGGTTTTAAATATATTGTCGATTGTTTCTCAATTATATTTGGATTGCGTTTGAAACGTAAAGCAAAGCAAACGATAAGTCGTAAGATAGTGGGCCACTGTTTCGAATGAAAGTGAGTGACTGACTTTCTTTCGCTTAAGTATTCTTTCGACATCGTGGGCCAGGCTGTAAATGTGAGTGAAAATTCAATGGAGACTTATTTATTTACGTAATTTGTTCAGTAATGAAAGTAAAAACATAAAATAAAGCTTATATGGACCCGAGTGTGAAACCACAAGTGGCTGTTTTTTTTTTTTTTTGGTACTTTTTCAATACTTTTTGGATTTTCTGTAATAATGGATAAGAAATATGAAATTAAGCGTATTTAGTCCTAAAAAAGTGAACATTCAAGGGGATACTTCATGGTACTTTTTCTTTATTCTAATGGTAATTTTCTGTAACAATGGAAATTAAAACATTAAATTAGGCATATATGGTTCTAAGTGAGTGATAATTCAAAGAGGGACTTTATGGTACTTTTTATTTATTCGAATTATACTTTGTCTATTATCTTCACCAATCAACAATATGTTTATTCTAAATTTTGAATTTTTATAACAATAGAATTATATATACAGTATTGGCCATAACTAAAGCACCCCCTCAATGGATTTTTTCATATCATAATTTTTTGGATAAAAAAGTTTTTTTTGGGATGTATTTTGTATATATTTTATTAATTTATATTGTTAATATTTATATAGTGTTCATTTAGGAAAGGATAATTTTATGAACAATTAATTTAAAATGATAAAACATACAAAAACACAAAACGCGACGGACAAAACAAATGCACCCCCTTATGAGATATTTAAAAATTTGACTATGTTAGTGCATATTTGCAATATCAGTTAACGGGACTCACAACGGATCCAGTTAATTTTAAATTAAATTTATTAAAGACTGGAAGCCGGTCTTATCACGTCATGAATTGAGTAAACAATATTCAATTAACAGATCAGTTATTTCCCGGCTGATGCCAAAGTTCTTGTAGACTGTTCGTATATCACCTGGGCATTCTGGAGGACGTCCGCCTAAAACCACACGATATGATGATTCCTTGATCAAAGGAGCAATATAAAAAGATCTGCTAGTCAAGTAAAAACAAATTTAAGATTATGCGTTAGCGAAAGAACAATCCATAGAAGAGCAGTAGAAGCACGATTATTCAGCCGACGACCAGCAAAAAAAACCGTTTATATCAGCTAAGAACAAGAAAGCTAGACTGGAGTTTGCCAAAACCCACATCGATGACGAATCCAAATACAAATTAAAAGATGGAATAAGGCGTGTAGGCAGACGAAAAGTAGAAAGACTGAATCCTATGTATTGCAAAGGAACAATTATACATGGAGGGGGCAATGTAATGGTCTGGGGTTGCTTTTCTGGTCAAGGAATTGGGCCAATTCATAAAGTTAATGGGATTATGGATCAGTTCATGTACCGTGATATATTGAAAGATGTAATGTTGCCTTATGTCAGTGAAGAGATGCCACTTATAGGGAGGTTCCAACAGGATAACGATCCTAAGCACACCTCCAAAGTTTGTAAGACTTGGCTACAGAGCAATAAGATTCAAGTTCTTCATTGGCCTGCTCAATCTCCCGATTTCAATCCTATTCAGAACTTGTGGGAGATTGATAATATGAAAATAAATCTTGAAAATTGGAGAAATACGGATGGGAAATTTTCAGTATTAATTTCAAGACGTTATAATAGCCTGGGAAGAAATATAGCAAGTCAACATAAAAAACTTAATATCTTCTATGCCTAAGATATGTGCTTGTGTCATCCAAAACAAAGGATTTGCAACAAAGCATAAATTAAGAATTTTTTTATATTATATCCGTTTTTTTTCAGCTTTAAATATCTTTTGATTTATAGTTACCTCTTATAGAAAGATTAACTTTAAAAGTATTTGTTTATCAATAGTAAATATATTAACAATTGAAAATAATACATAATAAAAGTTTAAAACTTTGTTTTTATAAAAAAAATATAATATGAAAAAAATTCACTGAGGGGGTGCTTTAGTTATGTCCGATACTGTACATGATTAAGCATATATGGTCTTGAGTATTTAAAAGTGTGACCTTTGTATAAAAAAATGTGTGGTATTTTTTCTTTAACCTAATGGTAGTTTTTGTATTTTCTTCTCAAACGAACCTAGAAACATGAAATAAATCTTATCTGGACCCGATATAGTGGAAATCCTATGGGAGCTTTATAGTACTTAACTCTAATGATACTTTCTGAATTTTCTATAGTAATTGACCTTGAAACATGAAAATAAGCGTATATGGTCGTGAGTGAGAATTCAGGGCGGAGACTTTTGCTACCTTTTCATTATTCGAATGGTACTTTTCGTGTTCTCTTCAGCAAAGGACGCTATACGCTAACGAAGTAGCGGGTAATATGCTAGTGTATTTATAATAGTTAGCCTATTTCAGAAAATTCAAAACTGCATCATCTATATGTTATCCGATATCAGTTTTTCATTTAAATTAGGTGAAGGACACATTATATGTATTTTGTTTTTAATTTTTGTGAAGTATGAACTAAATATTATGTTAAATTTTTTTAATGGGTGTGAACTGGAATTACCATTAAGTTTTTTTCCACAAAACTAAACATTTAAAATGATAAACTATTATTTAGTATTACAAATTAAAATGCAAATACAAAATCACGTAAACAAATACACAGTAATAGTTTAACTTCTAAATACTACAGTTTACCAACACCTTAGATCATGAAAACAATATAAGTATTTGAACAACACAAAAGTAACGAACGACAACCCACCCACAATAATGCGGCAACATTAAATCATCAGTTAACAGTATTTAAAGGTATGATAAGAATACTACACCAAAACAATAATAATAACAATAGCAAAAAATAAAATACATAATAAATTTTTTCATTCAGTCAGTCACTCAGTCGCTAATGTTGGTAAATATTGAAATATTAAAGCAACTTTTATTTTCATGAAAAAACAAAAAATACTGAAAGAATGCGTGGGAAAGTAATCAACCAAATAAAATATAAAATGTCTACATTTTAATATGTCATAGATATCATAACTATAACAATAAGAACAACAACGAAATCAGAGAGGGTATGAACGTAAATTGACGCTCCAATTTCAGAGAAAACAAAAAGTGAAGTGAAAAAGTATTTGGAACACAAGGTTGAGACAAGACAACTTGAATACATAATGGTTGTACATCAAAGCGAAAAATAAAAAGTGGTAAAAGTGCAACATTAGTTATGGTTGCATCAAAAAGTCTAACATGACATGCAACATTGTTGCCGAGTTAATAAACTTTTGAAATGAACTTGCGAAGTTCCTTCAAACTACATTCAAGTTACATATTGCAGACGAATTTTTTTTAATGGATTATAAACGACCATAAGAAATCGGTAAAAGATTACGTTTTTAATAATATTCCAACTGTAGAACTGTTATAGAGGACATTATGTTGATGTGGAAGTATTTATATAAATATTTATTTACAATACATTACATATTTATCATGAATAATCGTAATTTTTGGTTTAAGATATAATATGTATGTACATTACACAGACTCACAGAAAAATGTGTTTTCCTTATCCCTAAAAAAATGGTTAGTTTTCCCAAATTATGTTCCCAAAATAATAGTACGCTGGGCCGTTTTTATAAAAGCATTTTTTAGTATTTTCATCCAACATAATCTCCCAATCATCTGAAAAGGCTGTTTTAAGCCTCATAGAATTAGCGTTCTAACTACAATTATAATTTCTTAAGTTTGTGAAAATTATGCCAAAGGAAAAGGGATATCATAGAATCTTATACGAATATGGTTTCCAGTCATGGATTCGCGGTTATCTCGTACAACATGATAACGGAGATAATTTAGACAAGATATCCCAAATAGACATCCTGGACTGGGATGTATGGAAGAGTTTTGTCAGATTATAAGATGGTTATGCTGTATTCGCCAACGGATCCAAAATGGAAGAAGGCACACGTATCTACATTGTGGAGACGAATACCAGAATGTCGTTCAAACATCCTGATGAATGTAGTGTCTTTCAGCAGAGATACTGACTTTTCTGAAAGCCATAGATCTCCTTATGGAAAACTCCATATGGGCAATTCCATATCATCGTACGTGAAATTTGTAAGCCTATAGAGTGGAATAGATTTTGCAAAAATAAGAGCATCTGAAAAATGATTTGGTTTTTATGTTCGATTCAGAGTGTACTATATTTTAAAAAAAATAATAAGTTCTTTCGAAAAATTGTTGTCCAGAATATAGAGGAAAATAAGGGCATATCGTACGTGACATAAAACGGAAGTAATTTTGAGGTACATGTAGAAATATGCGAAAATTTGCGAATCGTGAGAGGCGTTATGTTTTCATTTAATTTCTTACACTAAACCAAATATTTTTCCTTTACAATCCATCATATTTAAATAAAAATAGTCTTTGGATGATTTTATAATAAATAAAATTTAATATCGTACGTGACATACCGTACGTGACAAATTTGTCTCTTATAGAAAAACAACACAAATTCTGTAAATACATGTATACAAAAACTAAAAAAAAATAAATAGAAAATATATATTCGGTTTCAATAAACAAGTTGATAATAGCAAAAAACAATCAGAGTCAAATTCATTTCATACTACATGCTAATTGGGAGCTTAGTTTTCGCCGCAATTTTATACTAAAACATACCAATTAAGTCAAAAAATTAAATATAGTCAGTTTAAACTATTATTTTTGCTCTGAAAATGTTGTAATAAGCTTTAAATACTTTCACATAGTAACATTTTAGTGTTTTCTCCCTTTCAAATCATCTCGAAAAAGAGTTTCAAGGATTTTTGTTTTTTCAGTCGTGGTAGTCATTCTCGTGGAATTGCCCATATGGGAAAAGAAGGTGAATTTTATGTTTATAGTCAGGCAGCATTAAAGGATGTACATGGTCATAGGGTCAACTCCAAGCTGTTGGCTGATGGATTACATCGAAATAAGATTGTGCTGCGTGGCAGGACACTGTAATAATGAAGGCAACGAATTTGCGGATGAGCTAGCAAGGCATGGTTTGGAACTATACTTTGCGTTGAGGGAGACATCAGTGAAACTACTCATTACCATAGATAGTATTGGATGAAATTCTGCTCCGGATGAACCGATCATGGGAAAGTAGACGTGATTATTGTGGCCCAGACAGAATACTTCAGGGACCAGAATATTACTGGACCGTATTAGAAATATCATAGTTATAATTACATGTCACTTCCCAGTGGGATAGTAAAACGATATATTGGTTTATTGCAGAGTGTGCAGAGACATGGAGGAATTAGAAAGAGTAGAGCATATTATCTGACACTGCCTGGGACTACTACTACACATATTTAGGTGTTTAGATAGACAATTCCATGTGTAGTTTGATGATGTTGGTGGTTGTAGGCCAGGGGACATTTTCTGCTTCATTAAAAGGGTGGTTTTATGGAAACAAAATGCACAAAAATTGGTAAATAACGGTATCGATTGGTGGTAGGTATATAAGATTCACACAGCGGAATATAAATATTTTACTTTATATAGTGGACAATAACCTTTTACTTTGTGCGGAAGCATTCAGAAACGTAAACAATTTGTATGAAGAATACTGGGATAAAAGTTTGAAACTTGAATTTTGTCCATACAAAATGTGTTTCACGTTTTTCATTACGTTTTATAAAATGAGGCCCTAACACCCACCTTCAAGTATACCGATAGACTCAAAATCACTTTCTGAGTCGATTAATTTTGGTACATACAATATTGTTACGTTTCTACCTTTTAAAAACGTGGATCGATTTCTAGAGCTTTCGATGTCATTGACAGCAGCCCAAACATTTAGTGTTGCCATACTTACAAACAATGTCAATGATGGACGTGCCTTCAAACATGATGAATGCTGAAGGCAGTCGTTACAGACCGTTGAATTCAAAAGTGGCTGAAATCTGTTCATTATTTCACATAGCCCCCATACAAATGTCCTCCCGAAATAGAACTTTATCGGTCATAAATGTTTAATTTATATAGGCATCTACACAAATTTCCCTCCAAATAAGTTTTATATATTCGGAGTTCATGTTACCTGTTACCATATAAAGCCCGCTTCCGAAAATCACTTTAACGAGCATATATCTCTTAAAAATGTTAGTATACACACAAAATTCAACAGAAATAACTTTCATATAGACATAAATCCCAAAACTTAATTTCATGGCGATCGGTCCATAATAAGTCATAGTTCCCATATAATGCCCTCTTCCGAAAATCCCTCACGAACAAATTTATTGAAATTTTAAAAGAAAAAAGGTTTTGCTTATTTACGTAGTGTAGAGTATTATATGGTCGGGCTTGACCAGAGATTCAATACAAAGGTTTAACACACTTATAGTTCACGGATATCATAACACATTTTTCATTAATATATGAAGTACCACGCCCACTACAATAAGTCTGCCCATTTGAGGCTCAATTGGACAAGTGTCAATTGTAACGAAACTAGTCACAAGCAACGAAACTACTACTACATACGTTAAAAACAATTATCACAAATTTCCCACATTCTGATGTAATTTCAGACTACTTTTAAATAACTAGTGCTACTTCACCCAACACAGGCAATATAAAAGGAAAATTAGATCAGCGAATAGCTGATTCTACTAATAACAGTACCCCAACACTTTCTTTGAAACCGTTTACCAAAACTTTATCTTTCTCGAAACAACTTGTAGTTAAAAGCAATAATTTTTAGCCTCGTTCACGGTGTACATTTCTACTTACTATTCTTTTATGTTTTTTTTATTTCATTTACACACAAACATTTTCTACAAAATAAAAGTGACATTTTCCCACAGAAAATTATGAAATGTATCTTTTTCAAGACAACTACCAAATATAAAAAAAAAACTATTGTCTCTAAAAGTTACCGAAAAAACACAAAAAAAAAAATTTATTTTAAACAACAAACTTTGAAATTTTGATTGTGTCTTAACACCAAAACAAGTTAAAATAACAACAACTACAGCAAAATGAAAAAAGTTATTGTATAAATTTTTGTAAGTTTTTGTCTTGATAACAACTAGAATTTTTTTTATACAAATTTTCATGTACAAATAAATAAATAAGTAAGTGTACTTTATGTTGCACGAGTGTCACCATTAGGGGGTCCACAAAGGTAAAAATTATGAAGACGATGAGAAAATTAGAAATCTGAATTGTATCAAAGATATTACCTATACATACATGTTCTCTACATTTTCTCTCGGAGATTGGCGATAAATTTAGTATATATGTAAATGAATAGTGAACAATTTTCATGTCAAAAATAAATTCCATCTTTTATTGGAATATTGAAAAGATTTGAAAAAATATTGAACTCAAAATGAATAATAATTTGTATCACCCTATTTTGCAAACAAGACATTCTGAAATACTCGTGAAATCGTAAGAAAGTCATAATGAATGAACGTAAACATGAATGAGTGAATGAATGACTGGCTGACTGAATAAAAGACTGAACAAACTTTGTGTAGTACTTAAACATAAACTACAGCAAAATTCACAAAATGAAAACAAAATACTTTTACAATTCGTTCATTCGTTCTTATGGGACTCCAAAACGTTGTATGTAGTTTTGTTTCGGTTTTCTTTTTTTCTTTGTTTTTTTTTTTTATAAAACTTTATACTTTTCTTACGCTTGCGGTAATTGTTGATGTCATGCTGAAGATTGTCATTGTCAAGTTTTATTGGTCACAGTCTTGTCGAAAAATTTCTTCCTTCCAAAAAAAAAACTGAAAGAGTTGTACACATTTAAGCTCTTGTAATAAATAGTTTGTAAAATAAATTATTTAAGTACCCTACTCTAACTAGAACAAATGTATAAAAAATTATTTATTAATATTAATATCGCCTTTGAGCTTTTCCATCAATTAATTAACTAAATATGTTCTGAATTTGTATGTTATTCTACATAAAGGGTACTTACAATTCGTCTTTATCTTATAAATGTTTTTTAAGTATAGTAACATTTGTCTTCTTGTTAAATTTGTCCGTACCCCAGAAATACACAAATTTAGATCATGTTTTCGAATTCATTTTTATGTTTTTAGCGCCAAGTACATTTTAATATGAATATTTGTGTTTAAAAATTGTATGGGAATTTTTAAGTTTTTGCTTTTTATTTTTTCGGTGAGTATTTAATTAAATAAACTTTAACATGTTAATTACAAAAGCATTAAACATAACAAGAAAATACTTGTTGTAGTCAGTTTGTAAGCTTGAGCAATTTATTGAAATGTCAAATGTCATACAGTTCTCACGATGTTCTCAGGTACGTAATCGCCTTTAGTTGTAAGTTACTTGGTCTTTTTTGCTATTACATGACAATAAAAAAATTAGATGATTCCAATGAATATTTCAATATATGGTTAGAAAGTGACGGATATCTGGAACTTTGCTTATCAAATTCATAAAAAATAAATTGTTTATTGCTCCTACAACACTTTCGTCGGCTGTGCCGAATCTTATATACCCTTCACCAGATTATACTTTAAAATAAAATTTCAAAAAATTTTTTTAAAAGTTTTTTCCAATTTTTTTTTAAATTTTGCTTTTAATTTATTATTGAAAAAAATTTATGACAAATTTACCCATTGTAAGTCCAAATTATTATACCCTTATATACATCGTTGCAATGGACTTTGAAATATCTATCATTAGATATTAGGGTATTCAATTAATCGGGTTTCTGATTTAATCGGTTAATCGAGCAAATAATTAATCGGGGTTTAGATTTAATCGGTTATTAATCGGTTAATTATGAATTATTCGATTAACCGAGTAATTTATATTTTAATTTTAAGAACTTTATTAATAAAAAGAACAAAAACATGTACAAATAAAACATAACAATTCAACAAAACCAAATAAGTAATAGCAAAACAAAAATATGGTATCTGCGACCTTTTTTATGCACATGTGAGTTTTTTAGGATTTTAGGGAGATCTTCTGAAGTAAGCTTTTTTATAAAAGAATATAATTGAAATGTTTTCCTTTTAAACGATTTATTTTCATTAGTTTTAATAAAATTTGGAAAGAACTCTCTCACTGATTAGATGTTGGAGAAGTCAAAAGTAAGACATGATAAAGAGTATCCAATTTCTCATATAAAATCCTCATATATATATTTGGAGTCCTTTTTGTATTTATTTAAATTATGAATACTTTTAATAGTTTCTGATAAAAGACTCGTTTCAGTTATGTCTTTAGATTCATCTATTATCAAGACGTCCTGCGACTCATTAGGACATAGATAATCATAGTACATTCTAGAAAAAAGTTCATTTCCAAATTCCTTAGTTTCAATTTTTGTGCTATACTTCTAAAAAACTTGCTAGAAGTTAAGGTTTATGAGTTAATACATAAAATTAGTGTGCTTAAAGTGCAAAAAAAAGGATATTTCGGTTAATCGGTTAATCGAAACAATTTAATCGGTTTATTTGTTATTTGAAAATCGCCAATTTTAAATTATTCGAACAGTTAACCGCGATATAGAACAAAAATAGGCCAAAAATAGAGGTTGTCTCGGATTTTTGCTCATATCTCCGTTATCTATGGACGGATTTTGCTGATTTTAAATAGGAAGCTTCTCGAAAGCATGTCTGACAGAATTATTGAAGATTTGGGTTCCGAAGATATCTGGGGTCATCAGAAAATTGATTTCAACAGGCAGACAGACAGACAGACAGACAGACAGACAGACAGACAGACAGACAGACAGACTGACTGACAGACAGACAGACAGACAGACAGACAGACAGACAGACAGACAGACAGACAGACAGACAGACAGACAGACAGACAGACAGACAGACAGACAGACAGACAGACAGACAGACAGACAGACAGACAGACAGACAGACAGACAGACAGACAGACAGACAGACAGACAGACAGACAGACAGACAGACAGACAGACAGACAGACAGACAGACAGACAGACAGACAGACAGACAGACAGACAGACAGACAGACAGACAGACAGACAGACAGACAGACAGACAGACAGACAGACAGACAGACAGACAGACAGACAGACAGACAGACAGACAGACAGACAGACAGACAGACAGACAGACAGACAGACAGACAGACAGACAGACAGACAGACAGACAGACAGACAGACAGACAGACAGACAGACTGACTGACAGACAGACAGACAGACAGACAGACAGACAGACAGACAGACAGACAGACAGACAGACAGACAGACAGACAGACAGACAGACAGACAGACAGACAGACAGACAGACAGACAGACAGACAGACAGACAGACAGACAGACAGACAGACAGACAGACAGACAGACAGACAGACAGACAGACAGACAGACAGACAGACAGACAGACAGACAGACAGACAGACAGACAGACAGACAGACAGACAGACAGACAGACAGACAGACAGACAGACAGACAGACAGACAGACAGACAGACAGACAGACAGACAGACAGACAGACAGACAGACAACAGACAGACAACAGACAGACAACAGACAGACAGACAGACAGACAGACAGAAAATCTATAATTTTCATATAATTTAGGTGGAGGGTATTTAAGATTCGGCATAGCCGAATATAGCACTCTAACTTGTTTTTATACCCTCCACCACCACAAGTGGTGAAAGAGGGTATATATACGTTTGTCATTCCGTGTGTAACATTGAGAAATATTCATCTGAGACCCAACAAAGTATATATATTATTGATCCTTATGAAATTCTAAGTCGATTGAGCAATGTCCGTCTGTCTGTCCGTCTGTCCGTCTGTCTGTGTAAAACACTCTCACGTCCAAAATACATAAGCAAAATTAATGAAATGCATACCAAAATGTTTATAATTTTTCTAAGCAGTTTGGTATTGAAAATCAGCAAAATCGAATTGGTAGAACCAGGGTTATGGATTAAAATGTAAGACAACCTCCAAAAATTTTGATAATTTTCACATGATTTTTTGCGACTTTGGGTAAATTCATTGCAGAGAATACCATGAAATTTTGCACTCATCATTGATATGATAAAAGGAAAAATTTTGTTAAAAATGGAAAGAATCGGTCCATAATTTCTCGTAGCCCCCATACAAATTTCTTCCCGAAATAAAGTGCTATGGTATATAAATGCCCATAGAATTGCAGTATCCATACAAAATTCAGCACAACTATGTTTCGCGCAAACAGAAATCGCGAGACCAATGTTTTTTTTTTTGGATCGGGCACTATTTGACCATTTAAACACACTTAAATATCTTATATTATCGGTATCAGGTTGAAATTCAAATTGCATAATCCCCATGCACATGAAAATCGCTGTAGGGAATTTATTGAAGATCGGCCCATAATTGGTTATAGCTCCCATATAAGGACCACTTCTAAAAATCACATTAAATTTCAAAAATATCTGAAAAATATCGTTATCGAATTAAAATTTTACACAGATCGGTAGTATTAATTCACAAATGATACTACTAGATTGTGTGAATATCGGTTCATATTTGACCATAGCTCCCATATAAGGTCCATTTCCGAAAATTACTTAAATACTAATAACTCTCTTATAAAAGCTTCTATCTAGTTTAAATTTCAAACAGATACTTCCATTATATACAAAAATTTATGTGTTGAATTTTATGAAGATCCGCCAATAATTGGTCATAGCTCCCATATAGGACCACTTCCGAAAAATACATTAACATCTGTAAATATTTTAAATATATGGATATCGAACTAAAATTGTATACAGATCAATAGATTGTATCCAAACATTATACTACTGGGTTTTGTGAATATCGGTCCATATTTGACCATATCACCAGTATTAGCTCCATTTCCGATAATCACAATAATACCCATAAAACTCTTATAAATAATGTTATGGAGAAAAATATCAAGCAAAATAGGCCTCAAATACATAGAAATCACGTTAAAATATTTAATTAAAAATATTAACACGTATATATACACTCATATCGGTAAAAAATGTAACAGATATAAGTTTCAAGTAGATTTGGTGACTATGGGTTCTTAATTATATATAGAAGGCTCACATCCCGAAAATTCATTAGAACAGAACAAAAATATACTTTTGAAGTTTTACTAAATAGATTTGTTTACCCTTTTTTATACTCTTTTACTTCACTTGTGGTGAATAATAAAAATGTTGAGCCAATCGGTAATGTTAACCAATTATTAAGTATATAAATTGTTAAATAGTACATTTTATTCCTATTATAAAATTATAGACTCTGTTGGAAAAGGTAGGAATATGTTTTTATTTCAATTATAAATTGCTGAATTAGATAACATTTTTATACATTTGAAATAAAATATTTTCTGCGTAAACTAGTTTTTCTAACAATATATAAAATACTACTATATTTTAAATAAACTTTTATTTTGTTTAAAAAAAGTGGTTTTATTGAAGAAAGTACATAATTTGTATATAGTCCAAAATGTGAATTATATCAGGATTCATCTATAATCCATAAAGTGGCTTAAAAACAAATTCGGTTATAGACCTAATTCGCTTATAGTCCACAAAAATTGTGCAACTGTATTTGTAGACTATAAGCGAAAACTACTGTATTACATTAACATTCTACGAATCTTCATAATTGGAGCTAAGTCCCAATAACAAACACTGAATAGGGATATTAGAGTGTTTATACCAATGTAATTTCTATAATTTTCATCTAATTTAGGTGGAGGGTATTTAAGATTCGGCATAGCCGAATATAGCACTCTAACTTGTTTATGTTGACTTTGCCGTCTTACTGCTTGACAGTTGTAAAGTCGCGTTGGGAAATATATTTATCAAAGCATTTCTTGAGATTTGTTAGTCAGTATGAAACGTAAAAGCTTCAAATTTTAACAAATTGGAATGTATACATTTTAAATTGGAACATGTGTTTGTACAATTCTCTCGTTCTATTTAACATTAGCACATAAATAAAAGGAATAGTCTAAAAAATAACACAGGTAAAAACTTTGTACACTAAATTAGTAATAAATATAATTTTGTACTTACGTTTCCCATGTAGTAAAAATGAACAACAAGTAGCTGCTTGTAACCGCAACATGGAACGGTTTTAAATTTAACGTCTATTAAATATGGGCGAGCTTCAGGTCTTTTCTACAATTGTTGGGGAAATAAGTAGACTATACGAGAATTCATCTTTTATTATGGTTTACCTATAAAAAGCTTTGTTTGTATGTTTGGAAATTCCGAATTCCTTAAAAGTATCAACATTATCAAACATTTCTTTCAATTCAAGACCTAAATTTATAATTGCCTTTTTATTTTTGGGAATGAGATATTAGGACCAATTTCCTTGTCCCTCATGCACCCCTCTCCTCATCAAAAATTTCAGCACCCCTCTCCTTTTTAAATTGGATTTGTCTTCATATCCATTTTTCACTTGATTTATTATTTTAAATTGATTTAGTAAAATATCAGAAGGACCATGGCTGTGATAAAAATCTAAACTCAGCTGCTCACACACTCAATTATTTTTAAGTTGAATTGTCGTCACATTGCATCCTTTAAAATAATTCACTATATACGTATTTTTGGTGAAATAATTGTTTTTCGTCAAGTAGAAGTAAGAGTTTGGAATTTTTTCGAAAACCATGTATAAATTCATATTTATATTTTCCATTTTAACATCTTTAACACTTTCACTTTTTTAAACTTTTAAATTTGTAACTTCTGAACATCAAGTCATAACGTCCATGGACATAATGACATGTCACCTTTTTTAACTGGCGACTTATAAGGTCATGTTTCTATTACAATTTCTATTCATTATTTTGTATTTTTTTAGTGAACTTAGATCCTTTTTTTTGTAACATATTTTCTTCATTTTTATCATTGTCAATCTGTTATTTGATTCAAAGTCTCTATTGTCACTAATGTTACTCTTAAAAGGCAATGGAGTAAAGGTTTTGATTTTAGTAGTTGAGATGATAATTTCAATTTTTCCATAAAAAATGTATGATCTACATTTTGGTTAAAATTAAATGAATAAACTAATATTTAAAACAAGTTTGGTGCTATTATACAATTGGGGGCTTCAAACGGTCTGATCTTGTCATAATGTTGAAATATATTTTTAGAATGTGATCATGTAAATAAATGACTTAAAAATAAGCAGGTTAAAATAAGTCATAATTTAACCACTTCCAAGTGATGCAGACAGTATGGAAAAGTATTATATTCTGTAATTGCAAGTGAAGTCCATATTTGACTGGGACTTTTTTAATAAATTAAAATTTACTTATTAATTGTGATAAATTTCATGCAAACCTCAAATAAAAATCTAAATTTTACTATCGCAAAAAGCGTAAATATATCCCATTATTATTTATTTCCGCATAAGACCACCCATTAAAATTTTCATGAACAAGAACTTTTTAATTGTAACGTTTAAGATGTGTGGCATCTGGATTATCAAATTACTGAAATAAAAAAAAAAATAACTTACCTACCGCCCGCAAAAATAAAAGCAAAAAATTGCAGTAATAAACGCAGACGTTCTTTCGGCTTTTTTTTAGCTATACTTTATAATATGACGTTTTTATATTTTGGCAGACGGTTGGTTCGAACAGATGAATGATCTTATCACCTTTTTTATGCTGATCTTTATATGATCTGTTTATACGCACGACCTTTGGTAAGTCAATCAAGTATATGCAACATAATGTAGCACAAAAGCTTTAGAAATATGATCAAAGTCATGTATCCATGTCATTCACTTGTTACTATATAGATTACTTAAATATAGTACGTATGTATGTCTATATACACACATGCTCACTACATACATACATAAGTACCTGTTTATATTTATGTAGTAAGTAATAGTAGGGAATCCCTTATATAATTTTGTTTTATATTGATAAATGTATCCCTACATATTCGAAACCTTGTTTAGTAGCAAATTTGACGGCCATTTTTCGTTCTCGTTCTTCAAACTTTGTTGGCTGGCCTGGGTGATCTTTGTCTTCCGTGTCAAAATCACCACTTCTGAACCGAACAAACCACGCACGTTGTAAGTAAGTGCTTGCATATTTTACAAATTTTAAGGAAAATTCACATCGGCTACGATTTATTTTAAAAAACTGATATATATTAAATATTTTTTTGTGCATGATAACTATAAGAGGTGAAAGATTAGTAACGTAAAATTAGTTACAGTTTTTTCTATATTCTACCGCTATGTGTCGCTAATTTTTTGTATTTCAAAACACAAAAGAAATGTAAGCAATCGGAATTCTGTTTCAACGATTCTTCAATTTTGATTTTCCTTATATATCGGAGACATGTTAAACTTGTTTCACCATTCTTATATTTGCTAGACCTATTATTCTTTCATATAATGATTTTAGGTCTATGTTTAGACATTCTTGATATAGACTAATGTATTTTAAATAATTATTTAGATCCCTTTAACATCATTACAATCAGCTATAGTTAGTTTTTGTGTAATCCAACATCTGTTATAAGTTAGACTTTCAGACTTCTTGGGAATCCCTAAGTTTAAGCCTCAACAAAAGTGAGATTGTGTATGTGTCAGCTGCATATGGAATATTATCAATTAATTTTAATTTTGTTGTTTTTTTTGTTCAAGTATGTTTTCGTTTGGTTTTTGCTCCATCTATTCGCAAATGGACCGCCTATAATGACCATCACCTGAAGTAATTTGAGCTTTAAATGTTTTGCTGTTATTGTAATTGCTGCTGTTGTAGTTGTTGTTGTTTTTTTAGTATATTTAAACCAATAAAGTACGTAAGGTAATTTGATATATCAAACGCGTGGCTATCTGACATATTAGAAGAGCAAAATCTAAAAAAAAAGTCAAAAGAACATCAAAATATGATACGAATATATATCTACATATACAAAAAAAAGTTGACAGCAGAAGCCACTAGGTACTATAATGGTAGATACTTAATAATATTCTTGGTAGACAGTAAAGTTTTGTAGATTGTTTAATGCAAAAAGCTAAAGTTTTTAGTGATAACACATACTTACTTACTTACACACACAAGCATCTTCAGTATTATAAACGTTTCGTTAGCAGGTGTTTTATGTGTCAAAAATAAAGAAACAAAGCCTAACAGAAAAAAACTGCTGACGTAACCAGATATTGTCTTTTAGGGTTGAATGTATCTATAAGATGTTGCAAATTGCTTTTATGAGGAGCACTTATGTGGTCAATCTTTAAATTAGGGTCAAACAAACTTTTCAGTTGTACCACCCATAATGACACATTAATTAGAGCATCTCATTTTTTGTGCTGAACGATAAAAGGGCATCGACATTGGGGTTCAGAGTAGAGGATCAATCATTCATTATTGTATGTCTGCTGAAGCTGTTAGGTTAGGTTAAGAGGAAATTAAAATATGATTTGTTCTATTTTAAATATGGGGCATTTCATGTCAAGTGAACCAACTTTTGAAATCGATGTCTTCCGATTTGTTCTATTGGATAGTAATTTGGCTCGAATCCCACTAAGAGAACAAAAAGCTCTTAAAGGAATAGACCTAAGCTTTCTTTTCAGCAAAAAAAAAAAAAAATAATAAAAAAAGGCTCATTTAGGAAAAAAAAGTTCGATTTAAAAAAAAAACTCAAAAATTGTATGACTTGGGTTACAAAATATTAATTTTGATAGATATCCCACTCGCATCCCACTAAGCGAGCAAAAACCTCTTAAAGGAATGGACCTAAGCTTTCTTTTGAGCAAAAAATAATACAAAATTGTATGTTTTGAGTTACAAAACATTTATTTTGATAGATATCCCACTCGCATCTCACTAAGGTCTTTAGGGAAAATATCTAAGCTTTCTTTTGAGGAAAGAAAAAAAAACCATTTCGAAAAAAAGTCAAAATAGTTTTTGATTTTGGAAAAAAATTACAAAAATGTTTTATTTTTAGTTTTTATTTTTTTTTCCGAAATATTGATGAAATAGCTATCTAAACTGTTTGGGACACATTTTGCTAAGAACAATAGGTAATAAGTTACATGGATGAGAAAAATCACATGCTGGGCCAAAATGTCAAATTTTGGTGCAAATTTCATTCAAATCGGAAGACATCGATTTCAAAAGTTGGATCACTTGACATGAAATGTCCCATATATATATGAATAAAATCAAAAATTTTGGAGAATCGTTGAAACTAAATTCAGATGGCTTTATATCTTTTGTGTTTCGAAATGAAGTTATCCTCTAAAAAGTCATTTAAAAGTAAAAAAATTTTAAATATACATACTTTGAAACTTACATGAATTTTTTCATTAATTTTATATATCTCTCATTTGCTGCAACAACGACATAATTCAAAATCCGTGTGTTTTGAACTGAGTAATACGAAATATGCGCCGTTCTATAGTCTTTCATATAGTTTTATCAGTCTTCAAAAAGGTCATTAATTTTTTCCGTGAGAGTGTTTTCTTGTTGTAAAGGGCAAAATCAAAATTCATGTTTTCTAGTATATTTGACATGAACAAATTTCGGTTAAAGATTAGAAGGATATTAACATCTACTATTCAAATCAGGTTATATTTCTAAAATCTCATGATTTGTTGAACATTTATTTAAGAAATAGTCAAATGTCATAAAACATTCAAAGCCGTTTTTATCGAAACGACTTTATTTACAACTTAATTTCCACTAATTTAAGGTATACGAGTATCTTGTTGATGACTGATCATCAGGATCGGGATGACTGGAGCTGAGGTGTTGTAAAGTTAATTTACAGTCGTTCCGCTTTCTAGAGATAATGGGGGCTAGTACGTGGCTCCTCAAAGTTGGTCTCCGCGGGATTCACATTTATTTAAAAAATCGCCAAAACTCTTTGAGGCCTAGGAAGCTTAAAAACTGTAAATCAACTTAAAAACACCTCAGATCCAACCATGTAAAAGTTCGTAAGGTTCCCGAGATACCGAATTATTTAAAAAAAAAGACGAACCCTATTGATTTTGGTTGAAATCCGTTTATGATTTCACTAATAATAATAATAAAAATACCTCATTGGGCATAGGATCGTATATTTGCAATACTTCTTAGATCCATCAAGTTAACTATCTTTCTATCATTGAAAACAGGCAACTGGTTAATTTCGTTTAATGTTGAACGTCGCCAAGAGTTGTTCGGCCTTCCTAGTCTTCTTGCACCCCGGGGGCTATATGTTAGAGCCCTTTGGCATATGTTGTCATCTTCTCTTCTTAGTGTGTGCCCTATCCAGCCAAGTTTACGTCTTCGGATTTCACATTTTATGTTATTCATATTTGTTATGGCGAGCAGTTGAGTATTTGTAATTGTGTTAATTAGGCCAGTAAATTCTAAGTATTATGCCAAGGCATCTGTTGGTAAAAGCTTGCATTTTACGCTTAATTTCCTCACATACTGAAAATATGTTTAATTTTGTTTTTTTGCTGTATTCATTAAACTTCCAAGTTTTTGATAATATGGCAAAAGCACCTCTTGCTTTTCAGATTATTGTCGTGACATCAAGAAGTACACCCCCATTTGTATCTATCATACTTCCTACGTATTGAAACTCGCTTACACTTTCTATTACGTCATTGCCGATGGTTAATGGTTCTGTTGATTCTGCATTAATGCGTATTTCTTTTGTCTTATTGATATTAATTTGCAACCCAACTTTCTCTGATTCTCTGGTAAGATCATTAATTTTTGCTTGTATATCAGCACGTCTGTGGGAAAACTCACATTTATCATCTGCATAGTCCAGCGACTCTAATCAAATCTGCGGGTTAAAGGGATCCCATGTAATTCCCCTCGGTCTATTTGTAGTTGAGCGTTTAGCAACAGCATTTAATACAATTAGGAACAGAAGCGGTGATAGTAAACACCCTTGTCTAACCCCAGATATTGTTTTAAATGGGTTAGACATTTCACCATTATGTAACACGGTGCATTCAAATGTATCGTATCTCGTTCGTATCATGCGTATTATTTTATCCGGCACCCCAAAGTTGATTAGCTCAGCCCAAATGCAGTTTCTATTCATTGAGTCAAATCCCTTTTCTTAATCTACAAATAGCATGTATAGGGGTGATTTCATTTCCAGAGATTGTTCTTTGATTACTCGGAGCGTGTTTATTTGTTCCGTTCAGGACTCTAAGAACACATATTATGATATAATGATTCATAATGAACATGATTGTCATAAACATATATTTATTTACTACAATCATATATATGATTGCTACAATGATGTGAATGGTTACTTAAAAATATTATGGTTATCGCAATCATATACATACATAATTATATTACCATAGTATTGTTAAACAAATTTTAATAATGTTGAAACGGTTATGGTAAACATATACATTAGAGTGGGTCGATTTGAAAGGTCAACATTTTTCATATTTTGTCATCGATTTTTCGTTAGCTTTTGGAACATATTTAAAAAAAAAGGCATTTTAAGTTTTAATATAATGTTATATTTTATACTTATTACACCATTTACTTAATATTTGGTCAGTTCACAAGGTCTCTTATCACGCATATTGTCATAATGTCCTAATATATCACGAGTCGGCGGCTGGGCTTAACTGACTCTTAGGCATTCGGCGTTGGTCTCTGCTGGTTCGTTACGATTACATAATAAACATAGCATAGAAAGTAATATTATTTTAGGACATTTTTTGTTTGAAAAGCAATAAAATCTATTGTGAAATATTAGGACATTATGACAATATGCGTGATAAGAGACCTTGTGAATTGACCAATTGTAAAAATAGATTGTAAATAAAAGGATAAAATAGATACAAATAATGCAAGTTGACAACTCATAATTACACATAAAATGCTGATTATATATACATGTATTTTAATTCGATTTATCAATTGTGAAGCAATATAATTTTTATTAAATAAAACTTGGTTTTCCAAAATATACTTTCAGTTTTTAAGTATTACTCGAGGTGTGTTTATTTTGATGGTTTAACTGGGTTATCTTTTTTGTGAAATTGTGAATAGTGTTATCGTCTTTTGTGGAGTAGAACTCCAGTGGATAACAACCGATAAAGGAGTTTCCTACATGTAGTTGTTTGTAGGAAACTAAGGTTTAATGCCATGTAAAGTTTTTTATGCAAATAATTGCAAACTAACGAGATTTAACTTTTTTAAAATTTAATAACTTTAACATTTTTTCATCATTTTCTGTTTTTTTATGTCTCATTAGAACGACAATTATGTACACATTTCTATTCTTTTAATTGAAATTGCACAAGTAATTTTTTAATGGCAACATTTCTACAAAAACTGAAAAAATGCATTTTTTCCCCTTGTAAATGCATCTCAAAACTTCAGAGGGCTTGCCTAAACTCAACCGATTTACTTAAAATTTTATCATAATGATTTTTTTTACCAATGTTCACCAAACTGGGGTGTGAGACTTGCAAAAATCCAACATTAGTTTATTAAGGGCCACCCTACTATGTTTCTTCCACATTGATTCATGATTGATTCTTGAGCATTTCAAAACTACATTAGCAAAATAAATTTAAGAAATTACATATTTTTTTAAACAGTATTTTAAATGGGGGTCCATTAAAAGAGGGCATGGTGGCGCCCATATTTTACTTTTACGTTACCTTTAAAGGATTTAACGGTGCTTTTTCAAAAGGTAAGTTCATATGGGAGCCCCACGATAAAACTGACATGACTTTCATAATTTTATAGAAATGCATTTACCAAATTATTGAGGTATAGTTTTGTAAGCATTAATTTTTTTCGACAATCCCCCTTATGGGCCACTACAAAAAAGAGGGCGTGTCAAATTTAATATTTTGACAGTTGAAGACTGCATACCAAATTTTGGCGAGGCTTGCATGTCGGGAAATATTATTACCGCTATTTGGGGTTTTCGGCTATATTGCTTTGATAAATTTAAAAATTGTTTATGAATATGGTGTTAGGTGTTTAAAAGCCATTTAAAACAATTAAATTAATAATGTTTTTCACACTAATATGCTCCATTGTGCTGATCATGAAGCTTGAAATAAAGTTCTACATAGTGGTACTTGTAAAAGAGAGTTGTATTAGATTTTCTTTTGGAATTTTATTCTAAATTACATATTAAGAAGTAATTTCAACATATGAAAATGTAACCAATGTTTATTTATCAAAATTTTTATATTAATAAACAAAAACTCAATATTATTAACAAATATTTGCATAACTTAACGAGCCAAAGAATTTAAAAATTATACATATCTTTGAATGTAGTATCAAATAACTCTAGCGGATCACCTTAATAGTGCCACATTAGTCTATTGCACAAATTGTTATTAGAAAATTAGTTAAATCGAAAAATTGCAACCTCATTTTAATCAAGTAGTAAATACTTAGCAATAACTAAGTAAGCAAGTAAGTAAGTAAATGACTGAATTTAAACAATTGTGTTTCATAAACTTGTCAATTTAAGAAGAAAAATAATAAACTGCAACACAACACAATACATACAATGCAAATACGAATGCGAATGCGATTACACTTAAATTGAATGCAACTTGTAGATACATATGTTTGTATAATGCAATTACGAATGTGTGTCACGTCACATACGGTTGTTAAAAGATGCACAAAATAAAACGTAGAAACGTTTAACAATTTTACAGTAGTAAAAACATTTTTATTATTCTTTAATACCCTACGGTCTATAATAATTATATATTGAAGGCAATGCATGTTGGGCTACATTTTGCTTATGGCGTTTACTTTTCTGGCATAAATGATGCCTTTATTCTACCTTTTACCCTTCTATGTGTTCTTTTCTGAAAAAAATGTAGTTTGGTAAGTGTATAACGTGTTTTTTTTTTTCAAAATATGTTGCCCTATAACCCCAAAAATATGCTACATGTTTCACCCTCAATTTTATCAAAGGGTTAGCAAGGCTCCACTTTTTAAACAGCTTTCTTGTTATTGTTTTTGAAGTTTGTTTGTGTTAATGAAATAGTTTTTGTATATTTTGATTAAAAGTTTTAAAGTGGAGGCAAAAAGTATAGTTTTAGAATATTTAGAAGCTATATAAAAGAAAATTGCATAAATGGTAATGGTTTTTGTTTTATTGTGATCGTTAAAAATATAACACATTATGATAGTATATAATATTTTGCCTTCGATGGTCAATAATATTGTTCCAAAAGGTTTTTGTCGAATGTAGCATTTCATTTAGTCGACCTTGTCCACTCCTTAATTTTTTGCTTACATGTAGAAACATTTAAAACAATAAAACAACTCAGGCAAATGTTTGCAATAGAGTTAATAATGATTTAATGATAAAATGATTGATTACAGGGAGCAACAACAGCAGGAATATTGTTTAGTTTATTGTGGCTTTTAATATGAATATATCTTAAGTTTTTAAACAAATTTATGAACATGAGAAAATCATAAAACGCAAATTGGCCATTAAATGATTTATTTTAATAATTTTATATCGCTTTTGCTTTATTTTTATTGCAAACAACATCCTTTGTTTTAAACCAGCACAGCAAACAATTTCACTATGAGAAATAATAAAAAAAAAATTATAAATTAAAACTAAATAATATGAAAATAAAAATATTACCTTGATTTTAGCAAATTTGTCATATTTTTATAAGTAAATATTTTGAGTTGTGTTTTTTGTTTGTTTTTATTTACAAAAATTTAAATGAACTTGGCGCCACACATTTTATTGTCATCATAATCATTATTATCAACCGTATGCCCATCAAATAATCCATTTTAGTACCCATTTTTTCGTACAATTTGTATCATGCGAAATGTCACTCACCACTACTTGCTAAATAATGAACGTACAATCGTCACAATAGTAAGTAATTGATGATGACTACATGTATGCGAACAATTACTTGGAATACATACCCGTACTGGTTGATGATTATTTAAATATTATTTTTATTACGGAACTAAGTCAATTTCATTAAGTTGACTTCAAGTTGTTGATCACTTTGATAAACTATTTGTTGGGGGTAAAACTAATTTTCTTACATTAGCAAGGCATTACGAGTTCTGCTGAATTTTATTAAATAAATAGAAAAACGTTTGTGAATAGAAATACATTTAATCATTTAACGGTTGTTAGTCCGCACCATATGAATCTTGTAAGGACTTGGACAGAATTAACGGAAAACTTTTCGTGTTTTTTCATTCTTTATATAAATTTTTATTCAGTATGAAGAGTGTCTACTTCAATCATTTTCATAGGAATATTACATGTGTAAATGCATGTTTCATAATTCACATTTATAACAATAAATGTTACCTTTTTTATTATTGAATAAAATAAATAAGCGTTATTAAGTGTTTGGTGTATTTCAGGTTGCTACTGCTTGGTATTGCAATAATTTTTCCATTGTCAGTGATCCTACAAATGCTCTAGACGCGGCGCTCTGGGGCCTCAAAGTAGGGTACTTTCGACCTGTAAAATTTTTAAACAAGTGCCATTGACCCAATGTTGAAGAATTTATTAAAAATAGGTCGAATTCCGAAGGGCGCAGGGGCGACACATTTGAAAAATAGGACATTTTTTATACCAAAATGTTCTCCGTAAAGATAGAAAAACAGAAAATTGTTATATGTTCTTAAAGAAAGTTTTTTTTAATAAAAAAAGAGTTAAGTCACCTTTTTGTCCAAAAAAACAGAAAAAATCTACTATTTTTAAATTGAAAATCGTTTATTTTTGGATCCGTAATCGATATTGCTCTGAAATCTATGAAAGTATGTGTCTATGGGCCCCTTAAAACATGTTTTGTTCGGAAAATTTTATATGTAGTTTGACGTTTTATTTTTGAGAGAGACTTCAAACTACATACGTATATATAAACAAAAATGTTCCGAACAAAAAATTTTTCAGAAACACAGGGGTGAATTCAGCTTAAATGTTATAAAGGTTTTTATTAAAAACAGTGCAATCTCGTCCTAAATTCCTATCGGTGGCTCGAATCGAGCTCGGACTATAAGTTTTAAAGAACTGGATTTCCAAAAAAAAAAAAAAGTTATAGAAAACTGTAGGAACAATTATTTTACATTTTTATATTTTAATATTTGATGTCTATTAATCAAGAAAATATTTATAATAAAAAGTAAAATATTTTAAATCAATCAATCACAAAAAAATATTTGTATGTATAATAACAAAGCAGTAAAACTAACCTGTTTTAAGGAATAAATTAATTTCCTACAAAAACGGAAAACGGTTGAGTTTACAGAAATATAAAAGCGGTTGACCGATTTTCGGTTTTGGATACTTTAGATGTAGCCATATTTGGTGTTTAGCTTGAAACTATGTACCAGAGATAGGAATACTCATTAAAAACCATCTGCTCATGGAGCGTGAGAGTGTACAGTGGGCGTCTGACCACAGCCCAAGAAGACCGTAAAACACGTCGGTGGACCCATCTAATATGGGGGTGTTTCTTTTCTTCTGGTGTCGGTCCAATATATTGGATAAAGAACAAAAATTATCGCCCTGGACTAGGTAAATATATTGCAAAACATAATGCTTCCATTTGCCGAGAAAGAGAAGCCCTTGAGATGGGAGATTAAGCAGGACAATGATCCCAACCACTCTTCAAAATTGGCAATGGACTGGTTGGCTGTAAACAAAATACTTCTTATGGAATTGCCTTCGCAGTCAATGGACCTTAACCCAATAGAACACCTTTGGTAAGTGCTCAAGAGGAAGCTGGAGGGTTTCATTCCGGCAAGTAAGGACGAATTGTGGGAAAAAATCCAAGAAGAGTGGTTTTCCATTGACAAGGACGTTTGCTAAAAAATTTATAGATTCCATGAGTCGCAGATGCAATGAAGTTGTAAAAAACAAAGGTAGAGCAACAAAATATTAAAACAAGTTAGAGTGCTATATTCGGCTATGCCGAATTTTAAATACCCTCCACCTAAATTAGATGAAAATTATAGAAATTACATTTGTATAAACACTCTAATATCCATATTCAGTGTTTGTTATTAGGACTTAGCTCCGATTATGAAGATTTGTAGAATGTTAATGTAATACAGTAGTTTTCGCTTATAGTCTATAAATACAGTTGCACAATTTTTGTGGACTATAAGCGAACTAGGACTATAACCGAATTTCTTTTTAAGCCACTTTATGGATTATAAAGATATGATATAATACACATTTTGGACTATATACAAATTATGTACTTTCTTCAATAAAACCACTTGTTTTAAACAAAATAGAAAAACTAGTTCACGCAGAAGATATTTTATTTCAAATGTATAAAAATGTTATCTAATTCAGCAATTTATAATTGAAATAACTACATATTCCTACCATTTCCAACAGAGTCTATAATTTTATAATAGGAATAAAATGTACTTTTTAACAATTTATATACTTAATAATTGGTTAACACTACCGACTGGCTTAACATTTTCCTTATTCACCACAAGTGAAGTAAAAGAGTATAAAAAAAGGGTAAACAAATATATTTAGTCAAACTTCAAAAGTATATTTTTGTTCTGTTCTAATGAATTTTCCGGATGTGAGCCTTCTATATACAATTATGAACCCATGGTCACCAAATCTACTTGAAACTTATATCCGTTACATTTTTTACCGATATGGGTGTATATATGCGTTAATGTATTTTTCGGATGTGCGACTTATTTGGAAGATATAATTAAATATTTTAACGTGATTTCTATGTATTTCCATAACATTATTTACAAGAGTTTTATCGGTATTATTGTGATTATCGGAAATGGAGCTAATGTGGGTGCTATGGTCAAATATGGACCGATATTCACAAAACCCAGTAGTATAATGTTTGGATACAATATATTGATCTGTATACAATTTTAGTTCGATATCCATATATTTAAAATATTTACAGAGGTTAATGTGTTTTTCGGAAGGGGTCCTTATATGGGAGCTATGACCAATTATCGGCCGATCTTCATAAAATTCAACACATCGATTTTCGTATATATGGGAAATATTTGTTTGAAATTTTAACCAGATAGAAGCTTTTATAAGAGATTTATTAGTATTTAAGTAATTTTCGGAAATGGACCTTATATGGGAGCTATGGTCAAATATGAACCGATATTTAAACAATCTAGTAGTATCATTTTTGGATTAATACTACCGATCTCTGTAAAATTTTAATTCGATAACGATATTTTTCAGATATTTATGAAAATTAACGTGGTTTTTAGAAGTGGTGCTTATATGGGAGCTATAACCAATTATGGGCCGATCTTCATGAAATTCCCCACAGCGATTTTCATGTGCATGGGGATTATACAAGTCGAATTTCAACCTAATACCGATATATATAAGATATTTAAGTGTATTTAAATGATTTTCGGAAGTAAACTTTATATGGGGGATAGGGTCAAATAGTGCCCGATCCAAAAAAAAAAATTGGTCTCGCGATTTCTGTTTGCACGAAACATAGTTGTGCTGAATTTTGTATGGATACTGCAATTCTATGGGCGTTTATATACCATAGCACCATATTTCGGGAAGAAATTTGTATGGGGGCTACGAGAAATTATGGACCGATTCTTTCCATTTTTAACAGAATTTTTCCTTTTATCATATCAATAATGAGTGCAAAATTTCATGATATTCTCTGCAATGAATTTACCCAAAGTCACAAAAAATCATGTGAAAATTATCAAAATTTTTGGAGGTTGTCTTACATTTTGATCCATAACGCTGGTTCTACGAATTCGATTTTGCTGATTTTCAATACCAAACTGCTTAGAAAAATTATAAACATTTTGGTATACATTTCATTAATTTTGCTTATGTAGTTTGGACGTGAGAGTGTTTTACACAGACAGACAGACAGACAGACGGACAGACGGACAGACGGACAGACAGACGGACATTGCTCAATCGACTTAGAATTTCATAAGGATCAATAATATATATACTTTGTTGGGTCTCAGATGAATATTTCTCAATGTTACACACGGAATGACAAACGTATATATACCCTCTTTCACCACTTGTGGTGGTGGAGGGTATAATAAAATCATTTTTATCAAAAAATATAAAGATGTGCCTCTAAAAGTTGAACCCTTTATGAATTTCTATTATTTTTTCCAGTTAAAATATTGACTCTTTACATTGTCAGTCATATAATGTATTAAAAAAGGAAACGAAAAGAGGATTGATTATATTTTTTCTTATGTTGTATGTCTGATAAACAAAACTGCATATACATTTTTTTAACAAAACTAAACTTGACTATATAGCTACAAAATTTTAAAGAAAAGCTCTCCTTTCTATTATTTTTGCCAACACTGTATGTAGGTTATCTCTTTTAGTTGAAGAGATATTTAGGTTTATTTATTTATGTTAAAAGGGGAGTATTTTTTAAGTTTTTTTCCATAAAAAAGTCTTTATATTTTTTCATTTGTACAAAAAAATTTCTTCTTTAGACTATATTAAATTACATGAAACGTTTTTTACTATCACATCGCACTGGTTCCTCTAAAGAGAGTCAACTCAAAATTTTAAAGTTTTTACTTTTTGCAAGAAATCGATGTACAGTGGTCATATCTATGCAGTGTAAAAATCTTACATCATTTTCTCTACTCTTTCGCCAAAAATACAGTTGTATCCGTCTTCAACTTTCATTGTAATGTATTAAAAAAAACAGTTTTTTGCCTCTACTGAAAATTTTGAAATTTTGAGTTGACTCTCTTAAGAGGAACCAGTGCGACATGGTAAATAACGTCTCTGTGTGCACTTTTATGAAAAAAAAAACTCAGTTTTAGGAACACATTTTCTTCGTTTTAGAAATTTCGGTATTTGCAAATAATAAATGGCAAAATATATAATATAATTGATTTAAAAAGGCGTGAATCTACATATATCAGTTTTAAATTTTGTTATGCTATCTATTAGTTTTTAAAGTATATGTCGTCCGAAAAATGAATAACATTTTTTAATTTTACCAAGATATCCATCTCCAAGTCCTATGGTTTTCACCAATATCTAAACTTATATAAAAAGTCTATATTTACTCTTCAGAAGCCCCACAAACCATGCCCTCTTTGAAAAATTTTAATTGCCTCTCTCAATAAATGCGAAAGAATATGTTTTCAATATAAAATAAGAAAGAAAATATTCGTTCGCATTTAGTAAGATTTTTTCATATATTCCATGCAAAATGTGTCATAACTATCAACCTTTCATTTGTCGATTTTTGGCGATTTTTTTCAAAAGTTTGAGACCCTAGGCGACTAGCTTTGATCCACTAACTAACGCACTGATCCACACTACGGCTAGGAAGCTCAACAACTGTAAATCGACACGAAAATACCTCAGCTACAACCATGTGAAATTTCGTAACAATATCTCAGTCTGAAGGAATTATAAGAATCCTAATATTTTTCTTGATCTTCTGGAAAAGTAACCTGAAATGTTTACTGTTATCATACTCAGTACAACTAGCAGATGGAAGTGCAGATGGAACTTGTATTAAACTCAAATTTATGTTTTGATAAACCATTTCTTCTATTAAATACCTTTGTAACTTCGGAATAAACAACAAACATTTCGAGCATGTATATTTTTGTAAGACAGTAAAAATTTAGTTTCTTTTCAACGGTGAGTACTTTTGTATGACTTATGTTTCCGCGCTTACAAATTGATAGTTTTTTTCCTTACATTGCTGTATAAAGGAGGAGCCTTTTTCGAAGTACATTATGTTTTATGTTTTTCTTAGGTGGTTCCAAAAATGTGAATGTCAGTTCTTAATATGTATAGACGATTTATATAAGGTATCTGTAAACGAATTGTGTGACCTTGTAAGATACTTAAATGCGATAGCTTGGATTTAATAATCCTCTCAATGTCAACCAAGAGAAATATGATCGAAAAATATGAGTCATCAAGTTTAATTATCTTATGAACATTACTTTTACTCTTACTTAATAGTTACGGATTTCCTTTGCCGTATTTGTCATAAGTAGATGACATCCGTGCCTGGTAGATGAACAAACAAACAAACAACTTGATTAAATTTGTTCGGCTACAAAGCGTTTGACTTTGATTATCACTTACAATTAGTAGGTTGTTTGTTGTTTGGTCGGTCAGTAAAATCGCTCATCAAATGTAGAACTTGTGATACTTTGAGCTGTTTACTTCATACTCAGCTGTGATGATGATGTTGATGTCATCTCTGTTAAATTAAGTTGTGGGTTGAGTGGGCTTTTTTTGTTTATGTATATGTGTACATCTGTGTTGTTTAGTTAAATAATAAAAGTATTTTGCAATTATTTTCATTAACTTTGAAGAGCAAATTCGTACTACATATAAATGTTTGTATATTCAGTGTAACTGCAGATGTACATATTTGCCTAATACGTTTACGAGAAATAATGTTGACTCAAAATTAGTTTAAATAGAAATTCCGGATGCAATCAATTGAAGTTATGTGCACACACACTCTTACAGGCAAATGTAAATATTTTGTAAATAATTCAAAGGTCAGTTTCCCATATTTATTTAGATGAAATCTTACTCAGTTATACTGGCATACAGAATGAGTTTTACAATACATAATAATTACAGTTATATGAAGCGATTGGATTTGTGGGGAAATCGTTTAACAGTTGATTTCAATAAAGCATAGATAAAGCTAGTGAGTAACTGCTAAAAAAAAACAATTTGTGAATTTTGACAGTATACTTGAAAAACATCGAGTTAAAAATACAGAACCGAGGCGGTATGATTAATGATATCCAATATTTTGCAGAGGTAGTCATTCCAATGAATTAAACACTTCTAAGGAAATTACAGTCCATATTTAGATTTTTTCTACAAACAATTTGTAATCAATGTAATGCCCTCTTGCCGCAATATGGTGGCTGTGGTTGATATAATTGTCGAGAAGCTGTATATCTAGTGAGTCTTATCTGAAGATACACCCAGAATCTTTAGCGGGAATTGAACCCGCGCCCCACAGACTGATAGTACAACACAATATTGTCTTGTCTATCGTGTCGTTATCCTGTTTAGTCATGATGAAAAATTCGAAAATTAAAAACGAAACAAATATCAGTCAAGTTTAGGGAAAATCGAGAAATTGGAGAAAGAAAAAGCAAAATCAGTGTGGCATTCTTAAAGCTAGATAGTCCAAAGTGCTATAGCTAATGGAGTACCTCATGAATGTGATGCGGAAGATTATGAACGAACGTTATACGCTCTTTCAGATACGTAGACCCTGTGAAAAGAATATTTTTTTTTAAACAGTTTTAGTCCAATTTGGAGTAGTATCTGGTCTCTTTTTTGATGATTCAAGTTTAAAGTCTTCCAGATAAGTATAGTATATTTCAATATGAGATATTTATGTCTCGTATATCGTTAACTTAGACATATATTGTAATGAAGGGCTGTCCATACTGAGAAGTCTATCTTACATTGGTAATGAAGAGGCCGACGAGTTGGCCATATATGGATCCGCCTTAAATTTCTCAGATACAGTATATGTCGCAATACCGCTTGGGACTATTAAAAGCTGAAACTTCAGATACTATCTTCAGAAGGAAACATACAAGTTTGCCAGGAAAATGTAGCCTGTATACGAAATGAAACGGACTCTACAACTCTTGAATAGGCACAATGTGGCCGGTATACGATGTATAACGAACTCTACAACCCTTGCACAGGAACGATAATGACATTTTGACATAATGCCAGTGTTAACGGATCATTGGGTGATCTGTAGGCATGCAAGCAGACGTGCACTTTCTTTCAACAGTTACTATCGTAACTGCGGATTGGAGGGAATGGGGTTTCATCTTATCTGGTTGTGCTAAATATTACATCTGAGGAATCGGAAGCCAGAATAAATGACATTATTGGATACTTGAATTCGACAGTTTTGATCTAGTACTCGCATCACTAGCATATATTGTCATGATCTACTTTTGTGATCTCATGAACTGATCTGATCTTGTCGAAACGGAGTATCGATCCACTTCACACCACCTGGCATCGAGCTGATAAAAATCTGGCCGCCTTTATGAGTATTTTTTTTCTATTATCTACAGAAAAGATAACCAATTTTATATTTGGCTAGCCTGGAACTAAAGTGGTCTATGATACAAAATACACAATTTGAGATTGATTTATCTATTTTTTGATCGAAAATGCTCATAAGTAGGTGGATTTAGCCAAAAACTTAATTAGACCACTTTAGTTTCAGACTACCCATTTAATGACCTGCTTTAGGCCTGTTAATTTTTGAACTAGTTAACTAAAAAATTTACTGGTCTTTCGCGTATAATTTTAATAAGGATATGAAGAAGTTGTAATGGATTTGTTCCCAATTTAACCAAACTATATATTCAAAGGACTTACTTAAGATTAATTCTCATCTCTTGGGATTTTGCAATATTTGTGGTTTAAGCCAATTTTGTTTGTATGCTGTAGACAGAAGGTAACTTTGCAAATATAATTTAATCTTGTGCATTTAAAACTGTTTTGGTTTTTAATGATTTTTTATGGATTCTTTTAATGAAATTGAAATTCCATTGTGAATATGGGGGCGTTACCGCAACGAAGAAAATGCAATAAATATGCATATGAGTAAACTTAACAAAAAAAAACTAAAAATATCAGCGAAAAGTTAAATAAAAGATTTGCTCAATCCTTTAAGAAAACCAACCATCTACATAATATTCATAAAATAGTTTCAATACTCATATGTATGTTCGTTCTTGGATTGACTTTCAAGAGGAGCTTAAATTAAACTCTCTTTCTTTTGTTCGGTTTGATTTGAATAATTCAGTTCCCACACTATATGAATTGCAATGTCTTTATGTCTGTCTGTCTGTCCGTGTGTTCATATTTTTTTTTTTCTTTTTGGTTGTATGTCTGTTTGTCTACCATGTCTGGTCAAATACAGATTCCTTTTCAACCCAGTTCTATCTTTGTGGCAGCGGTGTGGCAAGAGGCAGAGTGAGTGTTGGTTTGTGTGCAACATATTTTATGCCTTCAGATGTTTTACAAGTTTGTTAAAAGGATTCCTTTTTATAAATTGTGTGTTGTTTTTGTTACTGTTGTTGATTTTAACAAAAAAGGGTTTATTTTTGTTAATTAAAGTTATTAATAGGAATCGGTCAGGTAATTTATTATCATCGTTGCTGCTATTTTGTTTGGCTTAAGCTCAAGTCAAGATTAATATGGCACCGATATGTAAATTTAAAATTAAATGGAATGTTTAAAGTGTCTTTGCCTAATCGAAATAAGAAAAATATAAAACGTTGGGTTCATTTAGATGAGAAGCATGTGATAAGTTTTTTTTTTATTAAAAACTTATTAATTCAAATAAATTATTTAATATTTAGCTAAAAAGGATTCTATATGCCGATAGCTATTTGCCTATTTTGAAATGTGTCTGCTGAACAACTTGGTATTAGGTATAGTATATTTCATTGGAATGTTGTGCAAAAAAAGTATTGTCTATCACCAAATAACATCTGAAATGTCACATATGTGTAATAAATAGGTC
The DNA here is from genome assembly GCA_942486065.2 of Calliphora vomitoria. NCBI lineage: Eukaryota > Metazoa > Arthropoda > Insecta > Diptera > Calliphoridae > Calliphora > Calliphora vomitoria. Next base: position 79,207,057 of record OW818031.2, read on the forward strand.
TTGATTTAAACTAGCTAATAAACAAATATTTAACTGAAGGGCTAAGAGCATAAACATGATAAGCGACAAAATCAAAATCCATAGACAGTCTCTTACGTATATACACATAGGATAGTGATTCCCTGACAAGGGGATATGGATGTATTTGGTCTCCTCGCGTATTGTATTTTAACTAAAGCGATTATTGTACGTTCCATTATTCGTGGATGTACACTAGCCAATTATTACACATTCGATGCCAAAATCTCTTACTGGTCCATTTTAGGGGGGCTCATCTATTTAAATTGTTTAGCAATATTACAAGGCTTAAATTTAAACATTTTTTTTTTGTAAAAATTTAGCTGAGTTTCTTTCAAATCAGATGATATTTTCAGCTAGTTCCAAATTATGTTTTGAAGAGTTCATTACCAATCATAACAAATATAGCTAATTTAACAAATAGATATCTATATTGTAGAATAACTAGTGGATATCATTACTTAAGTGGGAAGTTGACATTAATTTTAATTCATTATCAGCGGATAAACATTTTTAAATATTTTTGCACAAGAGGTAACTATTTGTTGAAATTACGGGCTAAGTATCAAATAATTTGCAAAATCTAATCTTATTTAAAAATTTACAAGTACAGATATCCCAGTTTTGAAGCGACATTTATTTAAGACAGATTTGGCTATTACGCCAAAAAAAAGCAATGTTATTTGACTAAAAATTAATATCATAAACGATTTATTTAGTTTTTAATAAAAAAAGGCATTAGCTTATTAAATCTTTTTTAATTTTTGATTAGCACAGCTCTTTTAACAAACTTCTAAACTAATTGAGATATTCGAAAACAGTTTAGTGTGTAAATGAGCTATAAATAAGGCTTTTAGGAAGTGGAATAAAAAAAATTTAAATTACACATACTCTAGCTCTTTTTATGCCATCGACGATATAATATTATGTAAAAGCACACTCAATAACACATTATGTTCCATAACTTCTAAACTAAAAGAGTTTTCCCTAATTCTGTCAGCCTGAAGGAAAAAATAGACTTGCTAAATTCACTCAAATAAAGGTAGAACACATAAGCATAAGCATCACTTTAGCGTGGTGTTGAATTAGAGGAGAGTCATAAACGAGCCATGAATATTGGAGGAAATTGGGGCAAAAGTGCTATAGTGTATAAAAAGTTTAATATAACAACAATTCTTATCTGCTTATAATTAAATGAAATAAAAATCGATACGATTTAACACCATACGATGCAATGGTGCCCCGTATGTCCACAAATCCTACATGAACTGTGTCAATTTGTCAACGAAGAAAGGACACCATACCGTTGCTGATTTGACACCATCCGTTGTTGATTTGTCACCATAATATTTTCGATTTAACACCGTGTAATGATTTGAAATCGTGTAATCCCTTTCCTTATTTTATTTTTCATTAATTTTACGTTTATCTAATATAATATATAAAAAAAACTTATATAAAAAAACTTTTACAGTCAAAATTGAACGAAAAACAAGTTAGAGTGCTATATTCGGCTATGCCGAATTTTAAATACCCTCCACCTAAATTAGATGAAAATTATAGAAATTACATTTGTATAAACACTCTAATATCCATATTCAGTGTTTGTTATTAGGACTTAGCTCCGATTATGAAGATTTGTAGAATGTTAATGTAATACAGTAGTTTTCGCTTATAGTCTATAAATACAGTTGCACAATTTTTGTGGACTATAAGCGAACTAGGACTATAACCGAATTTCTTTTTAAGCCACTTTATGGATTATAAAGATATGATATAATACACATTTTGGACTATATACAAATTATGTACTTTCTTCAATAAAACCACTTGTTTTAAACAAAATAGAAAAACTAGTTCACGCAGAAGATATTTTATTTCAAATGTATAAAAATGTTATCTAATTCAGCAATTTATAATTGAAATAACTACATATTCCTACCATTTCCAACAGAGTCTATAATTTTATAATAGGAATAAAATGTACTTTTTAACAATTTATATACTTAATAATTGGTTAACACTACCGACTGGCTTAACATTTTCCTTATTCACCACAAGTGAAGTAAAAGAGTATAAAAAAAGGGTAAACAAATATATTTAGTCAAACTTCAAAAGTATATTTTTGTTCTGTTCTAATGAATTTTCCGGATGTGAGCCTTCTATATACAATTATGAACCCATGGTCACCAAATCTACTTGAAACTTATATCCGTTACATTTTTTACCGATATGGGTGTATATATGCGTTAATGTATTTTTCGGATGTGCGACTTATTTGGAAGATATAATTAAATATTTTAACGTGATTTCTATGTATTTCCATAACATTATTTACAAGAGTTTTATCGGTATTATTGTGATTATCGGAAATGGAGCTAATGTGGGTGCTATGGTCAAATATGGACCGATATTCACAAAACCCAGTAGTATAATGTTTGGATACAATATATTGATCTGTATACAATTTTAGTTCGATATCCATATATTTAAAATATTTACAGAGGTTAATGTGTTTTTCGGAAGGGGTCCTTATATGGGAGCTATGACCAATTATCGGCCGATCTTCATAAAATTCAACACATCGATTTTCGTATATATGGGAAATATTTGTTTGAAATTTTAACCAGATAGAAGCTTTTATAAGAGATTTATTAGTATTTAAGTAATTTTCGGAAATGGACCTTATATGGGAGCTATGGTCAAATATGAACCGATATTTAAACAATCTAGTAGTATCATTTTTGGATTAATACTACCGATCTCTGTAAAATTTTAATTCGATAACGATATTTTTCAGATATTTATGAAAATTAACGTGGTTTTTAGAAGTGGTGCTTATATGGGAGCTATAACCAATTATGGGCCGATCTTCATGAAATTCCCCACAGCGATTTTCATGTGCATGGGGATTATACAAGTCGAATTTCAACCTAATACCGATATATATAAGATATTTAAGTGTATTTAAATGATTTTCGGAAGTAAACTTTATATGGGGGATAGGGTCAAATAGTGCCCGATCCAAAAAAAAAAATTGGTCTCGCGATTTCTGTTTGCACGAAACATAGTTGTGCTGAATTTTGTATGGATACTGCAATTCTATGGGCGTTTATATACCATAGCACCATATTTCGGGAAGAAATTTGTATGGGGGCTACGAGAAATTATGGACCGATTCTTTCCATTTTTAACAGAATTTTTCCTTTTATCATATCAATAATGAGTGCAAAATTTCATGATATTCTCTGCAATGAATTTACCCAAAGTCACAAAAAATCATGTGAAAATTATCAAAATTTTTGGAGGTTGTCTTACATTTTGATCCATAACGCTGGTTCTACGAATTCGATTTTGCTGATTTTCAATACCAAACTGCTTAGAAAAATTATAAACATTTTGGTATACATTTCATTAATTTTGCTTATGTAGTTTGGACGTGAGAGTGTTTTACACAGACAGACAGACAGACAGACGGACAGACGGACAGACGGACAGACAGACGGACATTGCTCAATCGACTTAGAATTTCATAAGGATCAATAATATATATACTTTGTTGGGTCTCAGATGAATATTTCTCAATGTTACACACGGAATGACAAACGTATATATACCCTCTTTCACCACTTGTGGTGGTGGAGGGTATAAAAAAAAAGGTTTTAAAAGTGAAGACTGTAACAAGAACTGTGCAACGGGACATTGTTGAGTAATTTATACAAGAATACAAATATATGTTGTTTTGTGAAATCGTGTTGTGTGTTTTTGTAATAACTGTCGTCCTAAAATTTTAATAACGGAAAATTAAATAACTGAAAAAAAAATATAAAAGAATTGAAAAAAAAAAATATATAAATCTAAAAATGTTAAAATCAAGTTGGGCATATTCTTTAAAGCGTGACGAATTATTTTCATACTTAAATGAATTTAAATTAGATACCGTCGGTACGGTCGAAGAACTAAGAAAACGATTCGCGAAATTTATTAATGCCGAACATGATGCGGATGAAACTAAAAGATTATTAACTATACAAGGAAATCATGAACAAAACTCACTGATGTTACCTAGTTTGAAAAACGATTCCACCCCTTCGCCTGTTAAAATGGAAACAAATCATCCAGTTAGCCAGCCGTCAGCTGCAGTGTCGATTCCAGCTCGTAACACAGATGACATCAAAACGAATTTAATTGAATATGTAAGAAAATGGGGACTTTCGTATGATGGTGGACGAGAGCCTTTAGCATTCATCGAACGAATAGAAGAGTTAGCCGAAATTTATAACGTACCTTTAAATCAATTCCCACGAATTATGCCAGAATTTTTACGTGATAGAGCGCTAATTTGGTTCAGGAACAACAATGGACACTGGCAAGTATGGAAATCATTCAAATCAGATTTTTTATCATTTTTCCTCCCCGCGAGATATTTTGAGAAAGTTTTCAAAAATTATGTTTTATCAATTCAAAATTTAATGCGGCATACCAACTTATCAGAAGAACAAAAGTTGCAACGAATATTTCAAAATGCTCTTCCAGACTACCAGTGGTACATTAAACGAAAAGATTTTTCATCCTTAGCTGAATTAATAACATTAGCTGAAGATTTAGAATGCATCCCTTCAACACATTCACAAACACGCGTAGAAAATCAACGTGTCTTATCCAGTACAACAACAGGTCCACAAAATAATTGTTATCGTTGTGGAAACTCTGGACATTATGCAGCAAGTTGCCCTAATAACAACCGATCGGGAAATGCTTCAGGAGGTCGTCGGAATTGAGGGACGTCGAGCCTCCAAAAACACAACCCTCAAATACTAAAACTGGTTTACAAAGTGAAGATTCGCGTTTAACCGCCTCGTTACTAATATGTGGAAAAATCGTCAAAGCAACTATAGATACCGGAGCAAGTAGAAATTTTATCCAAGAAGATTTTGTGAAAACACTTAGCAATAATCCAACATATGTAAATGAAGATATCGATGTATTGTTAGCTGATGGCTCCTCCAGATCTTTATCAAAGGCAGTAGAATTTAATGTGGAATTAGGAAAAATATCAAAAAGATGTAATTTTCTCGTGATGTCAGAAACTAGCGAAAATATTATTATTGGATTAGATTTTATGCGTAATTTTAACACAACGATACAAATGGCTGGTTTAACCCTAGATTGTACTAAGATAGATGCAAAGTGTATGAGTGTCGATGAAATCAACAATGAGGAGACGCCTCATGAAGATAAGGAAGAACGTATACATGACGGTAATATAAGATTAAATGAAAAAAGTCAAGAGATCATCAACAAATTTTTAGAGACTGAGCTGTCGAAATTCCAAAACATGCGTGGTCTATCAACAATTACAACGCATAAAATAATCATCACGGATGATCGTCCTGTTAAAATTAGCTACGGTCCCAGAAACCCAGCTATGCAAAAAATAATTGATGCCGAAATCAACAAATTAATTTCACAAGGATGTATAGAACCATCACATAGCCCATATTGCTTCCCAATCACCCTCGTTAAGAAGAAAAACGGATCCTGGAGAACATGTATGGATTTTCGACAATTAAATGCTAGGTCAGTACCCGACGCATACCCTCTTCCTCGTATAGACTGTATTTTGAACAGACTACGTGAAGCAAAATATATTAGCTGTTTAGATTTGAAAAACGGATATTGGCAGATTCCAATGGATGAAGGCAGTAAAGGGTTTACCGCTTTCGCTGTTCCTGGTCGAGGTTTATACCAATGGCGAGTGATGCCATTCGGACTTCACTCCGCGCCAGCAACTTTTCAGCGGGCATTAGATAGTGTAATCGGACCCGAAATGGAACCCCATGCTTTTGCATATCTTGATGATATTATAGTTGTCGGAAAATCGTTGGAAGAACATATGAAAAACCTGAAAGAAGTTTTTCGAAGATTGAGAAGTGCTAATTTAAAGATTAATGTAGAGAAATGTAAATTCTTCAAACGTGAGACCAAATATTTAGGTCATGTGGTGAGTGAGGAAGGTATAAAAACTGATCCGGATAAAGTATCCGCAATCGCAAAAATACATGCGCCGAAGAATGTTAAAGAAGTCAGAAGATTCTTAGGAATTGCTTCGTGGTATCGTAGATTTGTACCAGATTTCGCAACTATATCGCAACCGTTAACACAATTATTAAAGAAAGGCAAACACTGGAGATGGGGAGATGATCAACAAAAATCATTCGAGTTACTAAAAACCAAACTTACGAAAGCACCTGTTTTAGCATGTCCAGATTTTACAAAAACATTTACATTACAAACTGATGCTAGTAATTATGGATTAGGAGCAGTTTTAACCCAAGAATTTGAAGGTTTAGAGAGAGTAATAGCTTATGCTAGTCGTCACCTTAACAGTGCGGAAAAAAACTATTCAGCAACGGAAAAGGAGTGCTTAGCCATTTTATGGGGCATTCGTAAAATGCGAGCTTACATCGAAGGTTATAAATTTGTAGTTATCACCGATCATCTAGCTCTAAAGTGGCTCAATTCCATCGAGAGTCCTGCAGGCAGATTAGCCCGGTGGGCACTTGAATTGCAACAATACAACTTTATAGTAAAATATAGAAAAGGAAAACTCAACGTCGTCGCTGACGCACTATCACGTCAACCCGTAGAAGTCGCAAATTTAGCTAACTGTGAATCAGTAAAAACGAACGAGTGTGTTTGGATCCAGAAAATGAAGAAGAAAGTGAAAGAAAACCCGGTAATATATTCCGATTTTGCAATTGTGGGCAATCAAATATACCGCCATTTTCCACAAGAGTTAAGAGATGGAGATGATACTGCATGGAAACTATGTGTACCCGTTCAAGTAAGGAACAGAGTTCTTGAAGAAAATCATGACCATGTCACTGCTGGACATTTAGGTATACGTAAAACGATTAATAGAATCGCTAGTCGTTACTATTGGCCTGGAATGTCGAGAGATATAAGTCGTTATGTTCATCGATGTTTGTCCTGCCAACGTTACAAGATTAGTCAACAGAAACCAGTTGGAGAAATGTTAACAAGATTGCCTGATGAACCATGGGCCACCCTTTGTGCTGACTTTGTAGGTCCTCTGCCCAGGTCTAAACATGGAAATTCTATGTTATTGGTCTTCTTCGATAAATTCTCTAAATGGTGTGAATTGGTTCCGATGCGCAAAGCTACATCAGATGGAGTAATAAAAGCGTTTCGTGAACGTATACTTTCTCGATATGGTATCCCTAAAGTTCTAATCACAGATAATGGAACACAATTTACTGCGAGAAATTTTAAGCGTTTTCTAAGTGAATTAGGCGTACACCAACAGTTAACTGCACCATACACGCCGCAGGAAAATCCTACTGAACGAGCTAATAGAACAATCAAGACAATAATCGCGCAATTCTCTAGTGATCAACACAATAGATGGGACGAGTTACTCCCCGAGATTATGTTGGCTATAAACACGAGCGTATCTGAGTCAACAGGATTTTCACCAGCATTTATAACTCAAGGAAGAGATCCACGTTTACCAAAAACACTGTACGACGAAGTAACAATTGGTACAGGAGTAGAAAGTTCGAGTTTATCGAGACGAAAAGAGGAGATGAAAGACATATTCGAAATTGTTAAAAGAAATTTGATCAAATCAGCAGAAAACCAAAAACGATATTACAACTTACGAAGACGTAAATGGAAACCGAAAGTTGGTGAATTAGTTTGGCTTCGACTGCACCCACTGTCGAAAGCAACAGAAAATTTTGCGGCAAAACTGGCTCCAAAATTTGGAGGCCCGTATTCAGTTAAATATTTTCTATCCCCTGTTATAGTAAAAATTCAGAGTATAGAAAATAAAGAAGTTAGAACAGCTCATTTAAATGATATTAAACCTTATATAAATTAGTATTTCTTATTTGCTAATTCTATATTTTTGTGTTCAACTATTCCTTAGACAACATACGGAAATAAAAAGAAAAATGGACGGTGAAGACAAATTTGATGACACCAGCAAGAAGTTTCGAAGACGTATGGAAGAAGAGAAGGCTAAGGTCCGTAAAACCATATTTATTGATGATAAGATGCCCATAACCAGTAAAAGAAGAATACCCGCTACATTCTCAAAATCTGTCATCATCATCATCATCATCATCATCATCACCATCATCATCACCCTCATCACCATTATCGACTAAACCATCAACACCTCAGTCATCAGCACATCCGGTCAATAATGAAAAGGAATGTATGCAGCAAATAGTAGAGAGCAGTGAGCACAGTCCAATGAAGTCGCCAACAGTACAACCAATTCGTTCCTTGCCGGAAGGATGGAACGATATCTCAGACATGCCAAATGAACTACGGGCTAAAATTGAAGACATTTGCAGTACCAGAAAGAGAGGCCAACGTGTCAAATTTTTATTTACTGTTGATGACCATACATATAACGTAACCATAGCAAAGAGTGGAAACGCAAAAGCGGAATTACTAAAATGAACATTCTTTTAAATTGATGGAAGGGAGGAACTGTAACGATAAAAGTCGTCGCCTCGTTTTTATAGTACAATTATTGTTTTTATTATTTTTTTTTATTATTAACGGCTATTTATTAAGCAACGCCATCTAGGTGTAAAAATCGTACTTAAGCTAAGATCACATACAATTAAATGCAACTATGTATACTAAGATACCTTTTTAGCAACTAAGGATTTGACTGCTGTCGTCAGTGTGTTTTATGATAAGATTTTGGTATATAAGGAGGTTAGTTAGAGTAAAAAGAGGGAGTCTTCACTGAGCTTCTTGGTAGGTAAGACAAATTACTTGTACGGTGGTTGGACCGCTGGCAAATAGTTTATCTTATTGAGTGAGTTATTGTGAAGTAAAGGTTCTGGTGGTTGGACCGCTTCGATCCTTTGCTTGAGAATACTCTGTTGGTAGATGAAGTGGTGTTGTTGTGGAGTTTGGAATTCCCAACAACACACTTATCTGAAGAGTGGAAGTTGCACCGGTTGCGAATACTCTCGTGGTTGGACCGCAAGAGTATAGCCGCTCGTGGGAACTCCACGGAGGCGAGGCGAAAGTGTAAAGTATAAGAATAAAGTTTATAACGTACATTGAAAACGTTGTGTTCTTATTTCTCTCAGTCTACAAAATATAAATTTTTGTAATGAACCACTGGCACCGGCGAGTATACCCCAGCCAGAGACAACGTTACAAAACATCTGCACAAATCCAATATACCCTCCCTACTATGGTGGTGTATGGTTTAATAATATACTGAATTAAAAACTCTCTCTTCATTAAATGAGTGGTTTTATTTTTAAACGCGAAATTGTTCCAACCCTACATATATGAACGTTTTTTTTTTTTTTTGAGACATGTGACTTTGAACTTTATTTGGTCACATATCTCAAAAACCACACTTGCAATACAAATAGCGGTAAATTTCGTTAAAATCGTAGATCAGTTGTCTATAATACCAATGTTTATTGACCGAGGTCATTCTCCAGCCATCCTGATATTTCAATCAATGTGTGGAGCTTATCCAAATCACTTCTGGATAGACAAGTTTTATCAGTAAGTATTTTTTTACCATAAATTCTACACCTTAGGTCATCAAATGCCGGAGAGTGCCAGAGAGGGAAGATGTTCAGATGTTGCAACTATCAACACGCAGAATAAATTATAGTTGTGCATGTTTACTGTAACCATTTCAACATTTTTTAACAATATTATAGTCACAGTAAATATATATATGATTGTGGTAACAATTATATGGTTAATTTACGATTCACATAATAGTATCAACCATATATATGGTTACAGTAAACAAGTATATGTTTGTGACAACCATTTATATGATGAGGGTATGGTAAGTCCCTGATCAAATGTTGCTCTCGGCTTATGGATATCATAATCTTAGAACAAAATATTATAATAAAATGATTCATCATATTAATGGTGCTCCAAACATATACTTGTTTACAGTAACCATATATATGGTTGATACAATCATTTGAATCGTAAATTAACCATATTATTGTTACCACAATCATATATATGGGCAATTCCATGAGAATGACAACCACGACCGAAAACAAAACCCTTGAAACTTTTTTTCAAGATGATTTGAATAGGAGAAAACAATAAAATGTTACGATGTGAAAGTATTTGGAGGTTATTACAACATTTTAAGTGCGAAAATAATAGTTTAAACTGACTATATTTAATTTTTTAACTTAATTGGTATGTTTTAGGCTAAAATTGTTGCGAGAACTAAGCTTCCAATTAGCATGTAGTATGAAATGAATTTGACTGTGATTGTTTTTTTGCTATTGTCAAATTGCTTATTGAAACCTAATATATATTTTCTATTTATTTTTTTAGTTTTTGTATACATATATTTACAGAATATATACGTAAGGTATGTCACGTACGATATTAAATTTTATTAATTATAAAATCATCCAAATATTGTTTTTATTTAAAAATGATGGATTATAACGGAAAAATATTTGGTTTAGTGAAAGAAATTAAAAGAAAACATAAAGACTCTGACAATTTTTCGCATATTTCTACATGTATCTCAAAATGACTTCCGTTGTATGTCACGTACGATGATATGGAATTGCCCATATATAGTTACTGTGACTATAATATTGTTAAAAATTTTGAAATTGTTACAGTAAACATGCACAACTATATTTTTTTTCTGCGTGTATGTGGATATTGATTTGAATACAATTTAGATTTTGAATAACTGATTTTATGTATACATATGATATAGAAAAATTATTTATATTCGATTCTAGTCCCTACTGTAATAAAATAATATAAATCCTACACCAATTTAAACATGATTTTTCAGTGTTCAGAGTAGTGTTTATAAAAAATTTACTTTTTATACCCTCCACCACCACAAGTGGTGAAAGAGGGTATATATACGTTTGTCATTCCGTGTGTAACATTGAGAAATATTCATCTGAGACCCAACAAAGTATATATATTATTGATCCTTATGAAATTCTAAGTCGATTGAGCAATGTCCGTCTGTCTGTCCGTCTGTCCGTCTGTCCGTCTGTCTGTCTGTCTGTCTGTGTAAAACACTCTCACGTCCAAACTACATAAGCAAAATTAATGAAATGTATACCAAAATGTTTATAATTTTTCTAAGCAGTTTGGTATTGAAAATCAGCAAAATCGAATTCGTAGAACCAGCGTTATGGATCAAAATGTAAGACAACCTCCAAAAATTTTGATAATTTTCACATGATTTTTTGTGACTTTGGGTAAATTCATTGCAGAGAATATCATGAAATTTTGCACTCATTATTGATATGATAAAAGGAAAAATTCTGTTAAAAATGGAAAGAATCGGTCCATAATTTCTCGTAGCCCCCATACAAATTTCTTCCCGAAATATGGTGCTATGGTATATAAACGCCCATAGAATTGCAGTATCCATACAAAATTCAGCACAACTATGTTTCGTGCAAACAGAAATCGCGAGACCAATTTTTTTTTTTGGATCGGGCACTATTTGACCCTATCCCCCATATAAAGTTTACTTCCGAAAATCATTTAAATACACTTAAATATCTTATATATATCGGTATTAGGTTGAAATTCGACTTGTATAATCCCCATGCACATGAAAATCGCTGTGGGGAATTTCATGAAGATCGGCCCATAATTGGTTATAGCTCCCATATAAGCACCACTTCTAAAAACCACGTTAATTTTCATAAATATCTGAAAAATATCGTTATCGAATTAAAATTTTACAGAGATCGGTAGTATTAATCCAAAAATGATACTACTAGATTGTTTAAATATCGGTTCATATTTGACCATAGCTCCCATATAAGGTCCATTTCCGAAAATTACTTAAATACTAATAAATCTCTTATAAAAGCTTCTATCTGGTTAAAATTTCAAACAAATATTTCCCATATATACGAAAATCGATGTGTTGAATTTTATGAAGATCGGCCGATAATTGGTCATAGCTCCCATATAAGGACCCCTTCCGAAAAACACATTAACCTCTGTAAATATTTTAAATATATGGATATCGAACTAAAATTGTATACAGATCAATATATTGTATCCAAACATTATACTACTGGGTTTTGTGAATATCGGTCCATATTTGACCATAGCACCCACATTAGCTCCATTTCCGATAATCACAATAATACCGATAAAACTCTTGTAAATAATGTTATGGAAATACATAGAAATCACGTTAAAATATTTAATTATATCTTCCAAATAAGTCGCACATCCGAAAAATACATTAACGCATATATACACCCATATCGGTAAAAAATGTAACGGATATAAGTTTCAAGTAGATTTGGTGACCATGGGTTCATAATTGTATATAGAAGGCTCACATCCGGAAAATTCATTAGAACAGAACAAAAATATACTTTTGAAGTTTGACTAAATATATTTGTTTACCCTTTTTTTATACTCTTTTACTTCACTTGTGGTGAATAAGGAAAATGTTAAGCCAGTCGGTAGTGTTAACCAATTATTAAGTATATAAATTGTTAAAAAGTACATTTTATTCCTATTATAAAATTATAGACTCTGTTGGAAATGGTAGGAATATGTAGTTATTTCAATTATAAATTGCTGAATTAGATAACATTTTTATACATTTGAAATAAAATATCTTCTGCGTGAACTAGTTTTTCTATTTTGTTTAAAACAAGTGGTTTTATTGAAGAAAGTACATAATTTGTATATAGTCCAAAATGTGTATTATATCATATCTTTATAATCCATAAAGTGGCTTAAAAAGAAATTCGGTTATAGTCCTAGTTCGCTTATAGTCCACAAAAATTGTGCAACTGTATTTATAGACTATAAGCGAAAACTACTGTATTACATTAACATTCTACAAATCTTCATAATCGGAGCTAAGTCCTAATAACAAACACTGAATATGGATATTAGAGTGTTTATACAAATGTAATTTCTATAATTTTCATCTAATTTAGGTGGAGGGTATTTAAAATTCGGCATAGCCGAATATAGCACTCTAACTTGTTAAAAACTGGTTTGTACAATTTTTTCGGTTAAAAATAAATTTTTAAATTTAGAAAACATATAATATCCAACACATAGCTTTAAGATTTGTAGTTTTTAGTAGTCAGGAATGGTTAATATCATTGTGCGACAGCTCAAATCGGCAAAAAATTTTAAATTTTTTCAAAATAAAATGGACTTAGCACTTTTGCACATTTAAAGTTAATAAATACACTATTCAACAAATGTTAGGGGTCAGTGATCGGCGGGGGTTCTGTCCACCGGGAAAACTTATATGGGCGTTTCGCTGGGTCAGGTCTAGGAATCTTGATATATCGATTTGAAGTTAGTAAATATCGTATAGCGAACGCCGGGACAGACACAGATCTGTGAAATACCTTCAGAGAGCTTTAACTTTACAACTATGTATCCACAAAAAATAGTGAATATTACTTATGTTAAAAAGAATTAAATTTGTTTAATATCAATTTACATTAAAATCTTTACATATGTATATTTTATCACTTTTCTTTAAGTTATTATTTAAGTATTAAAGATTCAGCTCACACTCGTATGTGACTTTAATTAAGTTCAAATGGAAAGTAATTGATTTAAAGGCACTTTGTGTATCAAACAAAGCCTTGACAATCATCATACTTACTTTTACTTTCTAGATGAACAACATCAATATTCTCGGAATAACAAGTTTAACTTTTTTTGAAGTGTTCATTGTTGTTGCTGATGTTTACGAAGTTATTATTGCTGTTGGTTTATCAGTAAAATGTATGATTTAATAGTGCCTTGTCCTACTCTACATTGGCGTTTTTTGTGCGAATACTAACTGACTGAATGACTGACTGGCGATGATGACGACGACAATTGAGTTCACAGAGTGAAATCAAAAACTCTACGAGTGTAAATGTATGTCAATGTGAATTATGTTCTTGTTTAATTTTTTTTATATTTATTTTTTGTTGGCCACAGCACTTGGAGTCACACAATACAAATTGTCTATATTTATTGGTGACTTTGGTTTGGTCCGGCCCGTTTGGCTGTGCTGTGCTATGGAATGGTGTGGCCTTGCATACAAATTTAATTTAAAACACACAAATAATAAGAAATAATTGTAACACTCTTCATTCGAATGAGTAGTATTGGGTGGGTGACTCATATTTAACAGCCATAAAGCATTAAAAACGATAAACTAATTTTTTAAATGAAATAATTTTGTTTATCTTGTTATTTTTACGTTAAATTTATTTTTTGGTTTTTTTTATTAAATACACCTTTTTGTGGATTCTCACGCACGCACACGATGAAAAAAAAAACACCCGCAAACGCACACGCTGATCAACCGAAATGATGGTTAAGAAAAGAGAAATAAAATAACAAACATGATCATAAAACGATGATGCCGACAAAGAGACAACCCCAATCAGCCACACAGCAACATCGCATGAGACTCCGGAGTCCGGACACATACAAACGAAGGACCGAACGACTGATGAACATCATTTATATCGTGCAATTAAGTTAATGAGAAGGTCCCTAGATAACACTTAATTAGGGTGTAAAATCGTCGCCTTTAGTCAAATCATCTAAAGAGGTTTTCTTCTTAGCGCCACATCTAGTAAAATTTTCTTGCAACACGGTATACAGATGTTGGTTGTTTGTGTATGTTTGCATGTCAATGGTTATAGGACGTGTGTTGGTATGCTCAAACTGAATCTGAGCCAATATTGTTGCCAGTTGAAATGTATGAAGGTCTTCACCAAGCTGCTCAATAATGCGGCTGTATCTAAAATGTTAAAGAACGGTGCACAGTGGTTTAGAAACTTTTTTTGTTGGAAATAATTCGGTATCTCGGGAACTATTGGAGATATTATTACAAAATTTCACATGGTTAGAGCTGAGGTGTTTTTGAGTTGAATTACATTTGTTCAGCTTCCTAGGGGTAATACGGGCCAGTTTGTGCCCCCTCAAAGTTGGTCACCTCGGGTCTCAATATTTTTAAAAAAATCCCCAAAAATTCATTTATGATCCGAATGAGCTGAAATTTAAAATATAAATAGTCCTTGAGAAGATCTACAAAAAATAAGCTTACATGTGTAGGTTATCTCCTTCACTTGAAGAGATATTTAGGTTTATTTATTTTTTAATTTTGCTCGATTTTTTTTGTTTTTTAGATATGGCGGCCCTACGGAGGGTCGAATTTTTTTTTCAAAATATCAGCTATATTGGCAATAAAATTCGAAATAAAATAAAAAAAACTTGGTAACAGTTATCTCGTCCGTGTAAAAAGTTACACGCATCCAAAGTTGGAACATGTAAAATGGGCCTAATTTTTTACGATTTTTCCTAAAAAAGTCCCTATATTTTTCTTTTGTAGAAACAAATTTTCTTTGGGACTATATACAATTTTTATATGTTCCGGAAAGAAAACTTAATGCAAAAGCATGTAAAGTAAAATTGGGCTTACTTAAGCGGACACAGTATCCCCCAGACCTATCCAAACTTGGACAATTTTAAAAAAAATATTTAGGTTTCAGTAAAAAATTCTAAAAAGGCAAAGCACCAATCCTCGAAAAAGTTCCGTATTTGTATAATCCTATATGTTGTTTAAATACTTAGAAAGTTGTTTTACTATCACACGGTAAATAGCGTCACAGTAGGCACTTTTCTAAAAAAACTTAGTTTTTGGAACACATTTTCCCCGTTTTAGGAATTTCGGTATTTGAAAATAAAAAATGTCAAAAATTATAATGTCATTAATTTAAGGACATTTGGATCTAAATTAGTTCCCAATTTTGTTATGATATCTTTAACCGTTAAAATTTTGCATTAAATCAAATTTTATATTTTTCTTCATGGAAAATCACCATATTATAATTTTTTAAGTTTTTATGGTAAATGACGTCCCAAGAATGTATAAAATTATTTAATTTTACTAAAATATCAATCCTCAAGTCCTACGATTTTCAACAATATCAAATACTTATATAAAAAGTCTTTATTTACTCTTCAGAAGTTCCACAAACCTTGCCCCTTTCGAAAAATTTTTACGTTTTTTCATATATAGCGTGCAAAATGTTTTACACCAAACTTTCTGTTAAGTCAGTGTGTGTTGGAATTCAGAATTAACATTTGATATGTTAGTAACATTTTGCATGAAATATATGAAAAAATGTACAAATTTTCCGAAGGGGGTAAGGTTTGTGGAGCTTCTGAGTAGTAGATATATGCTTTTTATATAAGTATTTGATATTGGTAAAAACCTTAGGACTTGTAGATTCATATTTTAATAAAATTAAAGAATTTAATTAATTTTTTGAAAGTCATTTACCATAAAAACTAAAAAAATTATAATATGGTGATTTTCCATGAAGAAAAATATAAAATTTGATTTAATGTAAAATTTTAACGGTTAAAGATATCATAACAAAATTGGGTACTAATTTAGATCCAAATGTCCTTAAATTAATGACATTATAATTTTTGACATTTTTTATTTTCAAATACCGAAATTCCTAAAACGGGGAAAATGTGTTCCAAAAACTGAGTTTTTTTAGAAAAGTGCCTACTGTGACGCTATTTACCGTGTGATAGTAAAACAACTTTCTAAGTATTTAAACAACATATAGGGTTATACAAATACGGAACTTTTTCGAGGATCGGTGCTTTGCCTTTTTAGAATTTTTTTGCTGAAACCTAAATATTTTTTTTAAAATTGTCCAAGTTTGGATAGGTCTGGGGGATACTGTGTCCGCTTAAGTGAGCCCAATTTTACTTTACATGCTTTTGCATTAAGTTTTCTTTCCGGAACATATAAAAATTGTATATAGTCCCAAAGAAAATTTGTTTCTACAAAAGAAAAAATATAGGGACTTTTTTAGGAAAAATCGTAAAAATTTAGGCCCATTTTACATGTTCCAACTTTGGATGCGTGTAACTTTTTACACGGACGAGATAACTGTTACCAACTTTTTTTTATTTTATTTAAAATTTTATTGCCAATATAGCTGATATTTGAAAAAAAAATTCGACCCTCCGTAGGGCCGCCATATCTAAAAAACAAAAAAAAATCGAGCAAAATTAAAAAAAAAAAATAAATAAACCTAAATATCTCTTCAACTGAAGGAGATAACCTACACATGTAAGCGTATTTTTTGTAGATCTTCTCAAGGACTATTCATATTTTAAATTTCAGCTCATTCGGATCATAAATGAATTTTTGGGGATTTTTTTAAAAATTTTGAGACCCGAGGTGACCAACTTTGAGGGGGCACAAACTGGCCCGTATTACCCCTAGGAAGCTGAACAAATGTAATTCAACTCAAAAACACCTCAGCTCTAACCATGTGAAATTTTGTAATAATATCTCCAATAGTTCCCGAGATACCGAATTATTTCCAAAAAAAAAAGTTTCTAAACCACTGTGCGGTGCCAATGGGCACCGAAATGTTGCTCGTTTTGTGGAATACTGTGAAAAGATCTTATCCATTGTGTCCACACCACCCATAGTTTCGTTGACAATAGCACAACTGATTTATTTTTGACAGGAACATAGGACACTAACGTTACAGCTTCGGAAAAACCAAACAAACTAGATGCAACTTCGCGGCTTCGGGACGGTTTAAACTTTTCAGGAATACATATATTGTTTTTTTATTATAACTCCCAAGCCAGCTCTTTTTGTACATGTCTACCAACTCCTTTACTATACGCTCGCATTGATTCACATATCTTACATTGTTTATTTTCCCAGTATATATTTAGCCTTGAAGAGTATAAAATGTTTTGGAATCACATGCCCACCAGATTCTTATTCAATATTTAGCTGGCTTGAAAGGTATGTATTGCGTAAAACGTTTTAGGCATCGCAAACCAAAGAGTTGCTCGTCTACGGCTACAGACTCATATGGTCGATAACGAGCTCTTAAGTAAGAATGCACCATATCGAATACATTTGTTATAGGTGCAGCTTTGTCTTTTTCCTGTCGGGCCACTTTTGTGGCGTGCCAGTCAAAGCGAAAGAACCGTAAAACGATATATTGGAACAGTTTTTGATGGTCTCACAGAGTTCATTATGAGTTTTATTGCACTTCGAATGAATTAAATATTACTTAAAAACAAAAAACTTGTTCGTCGCATATAAACATATGCATAGAAGTGCAGTATTACCCGGGTGGGTATTGGTAAACCATGTATATAAAAACCTTTGGTGAAGCGAAAGTTAAACACCCAAGCCTCCGAAATAATCAATTAGTCTTTAAAGCTTTGACCTGGAGCAAAATGTCATAGAATTGAAACATTGCTCGGAGATAAAGATTCACAATTTCGAAATAATAGAGTAGAAATGGAAAATGGCCGATTTGATTGATGTCTTTCAGACTGCTGATTCTTGTACCGTCTTTAAGACCGATTTCTACGACATCGATACAGCCTCTAGAATAATATAATTCGGGAACTTCAACCATTATTGTATACGTGGCAGCCATGTAACAATGAATATATTAAGGTCGAAAATTGGCTTAATATAGACGCCGTCTTGTCGAGATAATTTGGGTTCCACGGTGTGTTACCAAAACTTAATTACGAATAGTTCAAAATTTTTTGGAAAAATGCTTTGAAAAAAACTTTAACTTAAAATCACTTTAACGAACATAAATCTCATAAAAAAATCAATAAAAATATATTTCACATAGAAAGAACTCACGCGACCTAATTTCATAGCGATTAGTCCATAATTGGTCATAACTCCCGAAAATCACTCAAAAAAAAAAAAAATTATTGAAATTTTAAAAGAAAGTTAATATTTATATATTCCCCGTTATTAATTTACTAATTTTCAAATGATGATATATTTAAGATATATATACAAGCGTCAAACAACTGGTTTCTAAAAAACTTATAAAAAGTACTTTAGAAAGACAATTGTATTCCACAAACCGGGAACTAGAAGTAATAGCGACGCACAGTGGGGGAAATGAGAAAAAAGTGGAAAGAAATATGTAACTTCTAAACCGATTGTCCGATTTTAATAAAATTATCTACGACTATAGAGTAGGGGTAGATGAGTTTATGTTTTGAATTTGGACTTTTAAAACTAAGCTGAGGTGGAGCCTGAAGACTATATGAGAAATTAAAAATGATGACAAATTTTTGTTCTTACTTAGATTTTTGGAAATTTCGTTAAACAAAATGTTTGAAAATGAAAAATATGGGATTTGGATGAAATTGTTTGATTTGTTTTGGTATCAAATTAAAATGGGTTATCGCAGTAAGAACATTTTCATATTATATACATATTTAATATCTTGAAATACAAAAATAATAATTGCTACTTTTATCCTAAATACGAATATGCAAATTCAATGTGCAATCTCAACGTTATCCGATTTTGCTAACATTTTCAGCATTTTGTTTTTGGATGACGGAGAACAATGTTAAACCTTGGGATCATCGGGGAAAATTGTGAAAGTGCAAAATAAGTGCCACCCTAATGCAGAACAAACGGGTCGTCCTTGGTCTTGAGCAAAAGGATGTTCAGAATCCCTTGGTTGCGATTTAAAATTTGTTAGACAAATGGGCGTTAAAAGAGCTCAGGTGGTCTACTATTACAACTTGTAGGATATCCAGAATGCTTTGGCCCTCTCCTGCAAAGGAAA
Source organism: Calliphora vomitoria (assembly GCA_942486065.2). Lineage (NCBI taxonomy): Eukaryota > Metazoa > Arthropoda > Insecta > Diptera > Calliphoridae > Calliphora > Calliphora vomitoria. The sequence goes on from OW818031.2 coordinate 79,226,781, forward strand.
TTACCAATATTCTCTTGGTAGGAATTCGATTAGGCTTATTTTGGATATAAATACCTGGCACTGTAAAAGTACATATTTTTAAAAAATACGTATGTTAAATATGTTCTCACGAAGGTGAAGGGTATAAATACAGGAGAAGTTTCCTATTTAAAATCAACAAAATCCGTCCGTAAATAACGGGGATAAAAATCCGAGACAACCTCTATTTTTGGCCTATTTTTGATCTATATAAATCATAAATATACACAATATGGATATCTAATGATAGATATTTCAAAGTTCATTGCAATGATGAATATAAGGCTATAGTAAGTTGGACCTACAATGGGTCAAAATCGGGAAAATTATTTTTTAACCCGAATTTTATTTCACAAAAAAAATTTTTTTGTCATACATTTTTTTCCCTAATAAATTAAAAAAAAAATTATATTAAAAATTTTTTTTTTAAATATTGAAAAAAACTTTAAAAAACAATTTCGAAAAAATATTTTTTTTTTTTTTAATTTTATTTTAAAGTATAATTTGGTGAATGGTATATAAGATTCGGCAGAGACGAATATAGCTCACTTATTTGTTTTTAACACAGTTGTAATAATGCTTACATCAATCAGACTGTAATTTTATTGGCGAATTAAACAAATTATAATTCGCTTCCATTGATGTCCTAACCTCGTAAATTAGCATAATAATAAAAATTATGGAAAAACAGGTCATTAGAAATCAACATAGACGAAGACATAAACCGGCAGGAATACTAATACGACTTTGATTTTATGCTCTATTAACATTCTTGCATAGAACAATATATCCATAGAAGCGTTACTGAGAGGAAAAAAACCTAAGTCGTGAGAATGTATTAGTATGCACATAGTTTTGAGGATGTATCGGTGCCTTTTTAATTTTCACCAGACACACAGAGTTCTATAAAAATGTTTACATTTTAAATTATTTAAATTTTCTTTTATTTTCAATACCAAAAATTTAAACTCTGTTCCATAAATTAAATTCTACCACAGATAAAATTAAGTGTCAAAAATTAATAAAAAATATTTTTTTTCATTTGAGCAAAATTAACGTGTTTCGGAAATAAAAGTGTCCTGCAAAGTTTAAAAAGAATTTGCCAAAACTTGTATAGAAGTGTAGTAAAGCGGTTCGGTCTATATTTAGTCCGAAAATCAAAGTTAATATTTCAAGTATTTTGATGTGTTTAATTCTCTCACAAGTGTGTTGAATTCACATATCACAAGTACGTATAAAGAGAGTAATTATTGTTACTCTCACCTTACTCTCAGTTGCGCATCTAGTTGCACCCTATGCATGCTTGTTTTATTTAAGTTGAACCAGGTATAAAGGTTTTGGGAAGGAGAGCAGTGTTAAGTCTTCTACGAGTATTGGGGGTAATTAGATATCTTCTAAAATATATAGGCCGCGTTATCCAGTAAATTACACATAAGTGTTTAATTTTCAAATTTAAATTCAGATAAACATTTTAGAATTATTGAGAAAAGTTTAGTAAACATTTAAAGCCTTATTCATAAACAATTTTTAAATTTAAACAACATTTTAAAATCAAATTTTGTATAAAAATTTTGCTTTAAAACATTTGGCCAATTCACAAGCACTCTTATCAGTCATATTGTCATAATGTCGTAAAATATCACGACTCGGCGGCTCGGCTTAACCGAGGCATTCTGCGTTGGTATCTGTTGGTTCGTTACCATAACACAATAAACATAGCATAGAAAGTATTATTATTTTAGGAAATTTTTAGGACATTTGAAATATTAGGACAATATGACATGATAAGAGACCTTGTGAATTGACCAATTGTTTAAATTTTTTTATTAATATGAGGCTTAAAATTTGAAGAGTTATAATTGATTGAAAATTTCAGTTTTCATCAAAATGTAAATTAATAAAGAAGAAGACAAGCTGCACTATAATCCATTGGACTACTTAGTATTTTAGTGTAATTTTCTCTCTATCTGCCTATTCTCTGATCCATGTTTATACATTTAGTGCGGGTGGTCAAGCGGCGTGGTTAAAGGCAATAAAGAACTGACTACGACGTTGATGATAGAGCAAGGAAATAAACGCTCACGCATCGTCTTTTTTTTTATTTTAGTTTCTTAATCAGCTTATAGTTTGTTCATAGTGCTGCAGTCTGCTTGTTGGTTGAGTAGATCAGCAGCAGCCACAGCATCATCATCATCTTCTTAGGCTCTGTAGTAGTGACACACCTTAAATTGTAGTCAATGAGTGATGCATGCAACACGCAACATTACAGGCCAATTTATAGAGTGTAAAGCAAATCAAACATGTACGAATGTGTTTGTGTGAATGTTTGCTCATTGCCTGGGTAAGTATATGACGCACCTCCTTAAGGGCTAATTTAAGGTGTTCTTAACGAGTTTGTTTTTGGTTGGGTGTCGCCGACAATTCGTTGCGTTTCATTTTGTGATTAAAAAGTACAAGAACATCATCACAGTGTAAATTTCAATGTTGCAAAAAAAAATACAAAAAAAGAGTCAGTTAAATAAAGTAAGTGACTTAAAATTCGATTTAAAAGAATGAATTCATTAAAAGATTAGACATTTGTCATTGTTGATGTGAGTTAAAATGATTGTCAAATTTGTATTACTAGTCTTTTAATTATATTCTTTATTTAGGTTCGATGGAATGGCCCCTAGTCATGGAGTGAATTCTATTGAAAATTAGTATATTCCAAAGATGGTTTCTGGAAAGTGCAGAATTATGTAAAAATTCCTTGGTATTAAATCAATTAAATTCAGATCAATATCATCCAACTCCGACCATAAAACGGTGTAATAACGTTTGTGGAATGCCCAATTTCAAAGAACGACGAGGAATTGACAAACCTGGGTTTTCTTCAAAACTTTTGCTACAGCAGCAATATTCTCAGTTGTTCTTCAGCAACGTGCACGTTTTATTCTTCACATCACCAACTTGTCCCAACAGCTCAAATTTGTCCACCAATTTCTGTATTGCGGTCCGACAAGGTGCTTCACGACGACCCAAAAATGCTTTAGTTTTGCGAACTGTGACTGCAAGATTTTAACCACTTTTTTAATGAATTTTAATAATTTAAATACGTTGTTGAAGCGTGTATCGTTCCATTTTTATACCCTTCACCTTTGTAATTTCCACAATATAATTTTCCGACCCTATAAAGTATATATATTCTGGATTCTTATAGATAGCGGAGTCGATTATGTCATGTCCGTCTGTCTGTTGAAATCAATTTTCTGAAGACACCAGATATCTTCGGGATCCAAATCTGTAATAATTCTGTCAAACATGCTTTCGAGAAGTTTCCAATTTAAAATCAGCAAAATCCGTCCATAAATAACGGAGATATGAGCAAAAATCGGAGACAACCTCTATATTTGGCCTATTTTTGATAGATATCTCGATTACTAAGTCATAAATATAGACAATATGGATATCTAATGATATATATTTTAAAATTCTATTACAACGATGTATATAAGTAAGTAAATTGGACCTACAATGGGTCAAAATCGGGAAAAATATTTTTTAACCCGAATTTTTTTTAACCAAAAAAATTTTTTGTCATACATTTTTTTCACTAATATATTTAAAAAAAAAATTGGAAAAAACTTTTAAAAACAATTTCAAAAAACAATTTCGAAAAAAAAATTTTAAAATTGTTTAAAAAATTAATTTTTCATTTTAAAGTATAATTTGGTGAAGGGTATATAAAATTCGGCACAGCCGAACATAGCTCTCTTACTTGTTAGTAATGGCATAGTTTCTACTTGTCAAATGTCAAAGAATAAAAGCTTCAAAAGTGACAGCTACCGAAATACCGGGTGATTCAAAATAACACCTCTTCTTGGAAAACCCTTTGTATCCGTATTCGGATATGGAACTGTTAGAACTAAACGATGCCCTCTTTTATATTGGGAATCATCCCACCTTTCAACCTAACCCAACATTTAACTTTTCGCGGTTGATTGTTTTTGTTTTAAGTTTTCATTATTAATATTGTGTAAGCGGATGTACGATCCGTGCAGTGACGGCGTACATGGACTACCAACCACGTTAACCTTACAAGTGGTTGAGAGGAGAGGCGGGACGGAAAGGAGTTCTTATAAAAGGAGAGTGGGAGAAGGGAAAGAACAGTTTTGGTCTGCGGGTTATAATGTTGGAGATAACAGGAGGTAATTATGTTATTAACCTAGCTATGCCAAAACTTTTAGGGCCATTTATTATAAAATGTATCATGAAGTGTCCCGATAGACTAGTCGATAGTGTGCTGGACTATTAATCTGAGGGTTGTGGGTTCGATTCCCGCCAGAGACTCTGAGTGTATCTGCAGACAAGCAAAACGCTTTGCAGTTTATGTTTGTTTTTTTAAAAAAAGTGTTGATATCGGTCGAGCCGTCATCAACTACAGTAACTATGAGTATAAAATGTATCATCGGTTTACATGATGGCTGCCGATGGGAGACTGACAACTCCACATGGATTTGTTTCCAGTATAAAATTCAATAAATTACTTTACAGTTCTGACGTTGAGAGTGTCTCATCTTCAAGTCCTTAAGAAATTGTTGGTCAATGAACGTTTGCTAGACTTGATATATTTCTATAATCATTTGTATGTATGTGTCTGTGCATGCATGCATGTGTGTGTATAATATTTGTATTTAAAAGAAGAAGGTGTCTTAAATACTGAAAAAACTGAGATAATTACATGTTAATTTTAGTCAGTCAGCCAGCCAGTCATCCACTATGAGTATGGTTGGTTGTTCTTGTCCTTTTTTTTTGCTTTTTATTCGGTTTATTCGTTTTATTTCGATTAAATTCGTTTTGTTTTTGTAATAAATTTGGTTTTGGTTTCTACTTGTTGTTGTTATTGTTTTTATTTGGTGTATTTCGTGTTTGGTGTGTTATTCTTAATTGTATGTGTTAATCCTTGACAGCGCTCCTTTTTTCTCTGTATATCTGGTTGAGGTAATTGAGTTGACTTAAGTTGTGGCGTCAGTGGCGGTATTCTTTAATTCTGTGTCTTGCTGTTGTTATTGTAGCATTGGTGTCTTAACCCGGTGTTCGAATATTGTATACATTTTATTTGTTGCACGGATAATTAAAGGGAACTAACGAACGAACGAACGTTTGAGTAGTCGAAAGAAGGCTGTTGCTTTTTTTTCACTGTGTGGGGCATTTAATTTTTTAATTGTTTCGCACACATAAACATCTTGTCGATAAAGATTTTTTTTATTAGAGTCTGGTTAACTTAAGTAGCCAGCCGCAAGGTGAGTAGTTATTTTGTTAACTACTAAAATTTTCTTAACTATACACACCGCCTCAACTGTTAATAAAATACACTTCTGTTGTGTAGCAAATATTTCTTGTTAGAAATGGCAATAAAATACTTGAAATAGTAAAACAAATTCCAAAGATCTAAACTCTTTTTATTACCGTAAAATTACCAATTATGAAGTCATAAAATGTCTATTTATTTTGAAAACTCTGCCACAATGTTTGAAAACTATGTGACTTTGATATACATAAACTCATAAAAATTTGATTGATTAAAATCTTTATTTGAGGTTCCTTAGGAAAACGACCTTGGTAATGGAATTATGCCTGACACTTTATTTGTAGTTCCCGCTTGCAAGGGTTGTTGGAATGTATTGACAAGAAAAGGTTTTATAACAAGTAATAGATAGAGGGATTTTATTAATATGAACGGGTTTAATCTCGAATACATCCAAAACAATCACTTGCGACAAATTGTTTATATTATTTTAAAAAATGCAACATGTACTTTTGTCTTTAACAATGTCTACATTAGGCTGGCGCAATTTTCTATTCTCCCTAGTTATAAAATTGCTATCTGCCATCTTAAAATAAAATTGTGAAAATTTTAACAAAATCGGATAACATTCGAGTTATGTGTCACAAAATAAATATTTCAAAAAAGTGAAAAAATTCTAATTAAAAATTGTTATTTTGAGAATTGCGTGTGTGTGCGTACACGTTATCTACTCGTAGTCTACTTTGTCGCTAGGATATTTCCAAAAACGGTGTACGCAGTCTGGAGGGGTGAATGGATGGATGGATGGGAGTGTGTGTTCATATACAGTATAAGTACAAGTAAATCTTCTTAGCTATTTAGCTATTTTCTTTAAACATTCTTTAAATACCCTGACATTTTGCATACATCGTGGTATAAATCGTTCGACGATTTCTCCCAGCCCCCATAAAAATGTTTTCCCGGAATATGCCTCTGTGGTTGATTTACGCATATAGAAAAGTTGTATCCATACAAATTCAGCGAAAATAAGTTCCACGAAAAAATAAATTACAAAACGATATTTTGTTTGGATCGGTGCATATTGACTAGGGATGCCAATCCCGATCCCGAAAATCCCGGGATTTTCCGATATTTTTGATATTTTAGGAAAATACCTAGATAGTTAAATTTCAGCATACTTATAATACTAATCTCGCTTCAAATCCAAACAGAGCCAGATTTTTTTATTTTAATCAGGGAGCAGCAGGTCTAACTTGCATTCACAGACTTATCCACAAGTTTATTTATAAATTCGCTTTGACTATGAACGATGTTTTTCGTCAGCTCCATACATTAAATAATATGAATATAAAGCAAGAAAGAGTGTTATATTCGGCTGTGCCGAATCTTGTATATCCACCATCAATATGTAGTTTCGGCCTTCTATGCACGCATAAAAAAATATTGTTGTGCATGTAACCATTTCCACATTTTTAAAAGTTTTTTAACAATATTATAGTCACAGTAGCTATTTACATGATTGTGGTAAACATAATATGGTTAATTTACGATTCACATGATTGTATCAATCATATACATGGTTTCAGTAAACATGTATATGTTTGTGACAACCATTGTTATGATATCAATTAGCCAAGAGTAACATTATATTGTAAATAATTCATCATACAAATGGTTTTCACAAACAAAAATTGCAAATTTTTACAATTCAAGAGATTATTGTTAGTATTAAATCTATTAAAAGCAAATCTTTTATAATGGAACCTTCAACATCAGGTAATAAAATATATAGTAAATATATTTTCTTTTATAAAAGTTATGTGTAAATATTTTTAATAATTTGTTTAAAAAAGGTCCAAAATTGGGATAATTTCCGCATTTAACGGGCCACAAGTAAAAGCAGAGTGGCACGGCTTTAAAAAAAGCAGAGTGGCACGGCTTTAGAGAATTTACCGACCGCATCTTCAATGGTCTACCGATTACCTACAACGTACACAAAGCAGAAAGGAAGTTCCGCGAAACCGTCACCGCAGCAGCCGCTCACTTCGTTCCCGCTGGACGAATGTCCGAAGTGCGGCCGCTTTTCCCAGCAGAAGCAGCGGGACTCGGAGAAGAGTGTGATAACATCCGAAGTACCAACTCTGGCGACTCTTGACTCGCCCAGCTGAACCGCGATATCAACAGGTTGCTAATGAGGACAAGCGAAAAAAATACTTGAATCATTTGAAGAATTGCAACTTAAGTTATGGTCTACAGTCCAGTCTCTCTACAACCCGACAAAGAATGATAATACGATCGCTATTAAGTTTGAAGATACCACCATATCCGACCTTAAACGGTGCGCACGTGCTTTTCACCGAGTACTGCTGTTGCAGATGCTATCAACGCAGCTGACGGACAATCCATGCTAATAGGACCTGACGTAATGAAACACCTAGTGGAGCGGAGAGTCGATTACCTGACTACGGCTTTTAACCTGTTAGTAAGGAGCTTAATAATACCCGAAGCATGTAAAATGGGTAGAGTTGTTAAAACCTGGGAGCGAGGGACAATCGTATAGGCGGATTTCCTTCCAATCACCTGTAGCGAAGACACTCGAAGCTCTTCTCCTCCCCCAGCTGACCCGTCAATTCGCAGCAGCTCGTCAGCAGCATGTATTCCATAAGATGCTCAGCACTACCACAGAATTATCCGCCAAAGCCATTTGGATCTCAGCAGAGTCCTTGTGAACGGACTAGTGGTACTTGACCTGTAGAAAGCCTCGACACTCTTACAGTCGACAATGCCCAACAATATGAAGATATGGATAGTGAACTATCTGATTGGCAGGCAGTAGTTCGTGGAGGTTGGTCAATGGTAAAATATGCATATTTCTAAACATAAATCTGGGACATATTTTAAAATCGTGCCGTCAGTTATCGCGATATATTTACTTTTCCGCTTTCACTAAAAAACTGTTTAAGGATTTAAAATCTACGAAAGTTTATTTCTTAATTGAGTACCATTTGTTATTTTAATAAAGGAAGTTTGCGGAATTATGCAAGGAATTGTTGAAAATGGGTTTTTGCTAAATTTAAAATTCTGAAAAATATGATTGTGCTCATTAATATTTCCATTAAACGAAGAGCAATTTGTAATGAAATATTAAAAAATAAAACAAATAAATATTCACTAATCTCCCCATTTTATTCCATCAAATTTTGTAATTTCTAAGAATATGAATTAAGCAAAGTGCCAAAAATATCATTAGAAACCTTATCAAATATACATTTATTAGCTCATTTATTCTTATAAAGACCAAGCTAACGATATGTAATTAATAGTTCCTCAACTACTTGCAGCTCATCATTCCGATAACACCGATAATTAGCGGCAATTCGTGGAATGTTTTCCATTGCATTATTGATCTATCAAATGTTTCTTCCATGCACCTACACCACTATTTGCTGTTAACTAAAATTCCATATTATATTTCACTTAAATTAAACAAACTATTTAGATAAATATTAAATACAAAACAATAACAGAAGAATAGAAAAATAATAATAATAATAGTAATAGAAGAATATTAAAAAAGTAACAAAAGTGAGTAACATACCAAATACAAATAGTACCAAAACAAGTAGACAGCAGACGGGCGGGCGGACAAATAAACAAATAAACTGAAATTGTCATGGGAAAATTTTGAATACTCGTACTTATTTGTGTACTTACTGTTCACGGGTTCCACATAAAAATATCATTCATTCTTTCATTTATTTACTCCATTGCTTAGAGGGTTTTTCTTTCAACATTCTAACTATGTATTGTGATAACTTTTCGATCTTTTCTCTTCTCATCGTGCGACTCTTATTTGATCGTCTTTAGTAGGAATTTGTTTGTTTTCATTAAGTATGACACAAATTGTGGTAAATATAAAGTTAAATATGTAGTTCATTAAACAATGCCTTAAGAAAAATAAGTATTTTAAGAATAGTTGTGCATGAACAATCATTCGATACCCTATAGCATTATGTACATATCGTTGTTGTTCTCACTCGAATTTGATAATTAAATATACAATTTTCATTATTGGTTGAACTTTAATAAAAAAATTATTGAATATACAATTTTTGTTTATTAAAGTTCAATCAATAACGAAAATTGTATATTCAATTATCAAATTCAAAATAGAGGAAGTAGAAGAAGTTATTATGGACTTAAGTTTATGCATGAAATGACCTATGATCCAATCTATAAGAACTCCAATCTATACACATGTATAGCCCTTAATTTCTAATATTAGTGGTGTAGGGTATACAAATAATAATATGCTAGAAGTATTGTCTGAAATAAACATACAAGAACGTATGTGTATATCTGTGTACAAAACTAACTGAATTGGAAGAAAAGTACAAACAACAAAAACATTTCTCATAAACGACTATGAAAATGAGATAATGAATGACTGAAAATAAAGTGTTGGTAAAATATCACCTCAAGATACAAACACACACGCATTTACATACTTGCTCCACATACAGATACTTTCATCCATAAGTAACTTTGAAAAAAAATTATACAAATATGCATCCATATTGCAGCATTTTCAAAGTATTTAGTTTTAATTGTATAAATTAATTAGTTCATCAAAACCCTTAATAAAACTGATGATGAAAAACGCAAAAACTAATTCTAATTCATTAAAAGGGGAGCTCAACTTTTGTAACTGTATGATAAATCCTTGTACTGAACACACAGAAAAAACTAAAATTCAAATCCAATTACTAAATTCATAAAGTTAACTAAATATTTTATTGAAATGGGACCTATCAAAAAAATCAAACACTACAATTTGTAAATGTTTTATTGAAAAAAAAAAATTTTTTTCTTAATAAAATATTATTACTATTAATGAAACATATTATTTGAAATTTCGCACAAATATCAAACAATATTTTTAATAAAACCATAAAAATAATTTGTTGGTTTTGAAAAGATATTCAAACAATATTTATTATTAAAGCAATTAACATATTGATAAAATTTTAAATTAAAATTCAATAAATATTTTAATTAAATATAAGAAATTGAATACGCCATAAACAATATTTTCTACAGAAGATACTGTTATACACAATATTTTCTATAGAAAATACTGCTATACATAATATTGTCTATGGAAAATACTGTTATACACAAAATTTTCTATGGAAAATACTTTATACACAATATCTTTTATGGAAAATACTGTTATACTCAATCTTTTCTATAGAAAATACTGTTATACACAATATTGTCTATGGAAAATACTGTTATACTTAATCTTTTCTATAGAAAATACTGTTATAGTAATTTAAAAAAATGTTTGGTTCTATTAAAATTTTTGTTAAAACCAAACAAGATTTTAATAAAGAAAAAAAGTTGTTGGTGTAGAAGTGTTGTCTATTATATGTGATATTATAAAATTATTTAAAATTATAAAAACGTACATGATTTTAAGAACATTATGGTAAACAAATTTAAAATAAATAGGAGTTTTTGATTATTACAAAAGTTGTTAGCATTGTTAAGAAACAATACTTAAAACCAATTGAAATATTAATGAAATCAAACAAAATAAATAATAAAACATAAATTTGATTTCAAACATGTGCATGTTTAAAAATATATTAGTCATATTTTTTTCTGTGCATATATTAAACATGATGTACATAACTTTAAAGCATTTCACAACTTTGTCAACTCTAAAAGAAAAACAAATGGATACCCTTCTGTAATGAAACTAAACAATTGTGAATCTTCTGATGACGTAAATGTAAGTAATATGTTTGCAGATGTTCTTGCTAGTAAATATTCGGATGCACAATACATCTCAGATAGTTGCTGAATATTGACACAGTTGATTTATTGGAAAGTTAAATATACTGAAAATTTCGTATAGTTATGAACCTGATGGTGTTCCATGATGCATCTTGCATTATTGTGCTCAATCGTTGGTAAAACCATTAATAGTTTTGTTCAATACATCCATTAAATATGGGTATTTTTCTAAAAATTGGAGATCTTCTTACATTATTTCTTTATTTAAATCTGGTAATAAATCTGATATCCTAAATTATAGAGGCATTGTTAAACTCAGTGCAATTCCTAAGAGTTTTGAGAACTTTATTACTGAGTACATGTACCATCAATCATCATCTATACTGTCATAGTACCAACACGGATTTCGGAAAGGTTGATTTACTTATATTTGGTCAATTCATAAGGTCTCTTATCATGTCATATTGTCATAATGAGAAATATTGTGAAATATTACACAATAGTTTTTATTGCAATTCAAGTGCAAAATGTCCTAAAATAATACTGATTTCTATGCTATGTTTATTGTGTTATCGTAACGAACCAGCAGAGAACAACGCCGAATGCCTAAGAGTCGGTTAAGCCGAGCCGCCGAGTCGTGATATATTAAGACATTATGACAATATGACTGATAAGAGACCTTGTGAATTGACCAATTATATATATACGTAAACTAAGGCTTTGTCCAAAGAAAACAAACTGATGCTGTATATACCGATTTTAGTAAAGCTTTTGATAAAGTAAATCACAATCTTTTTTTTATTAAGCTGGACCTTCTGGACTTAACATCTTGCAGTCTAAACTGGATAAAATCGTATATTTTGGATAGAACTCAATTGAGGGATTCTTACGGTTTGCTATTAGGTCATATTGTCATTGAATAGCATGTATTTTGTTGTTGCCAGAGTTAGGTTTCTGACAACAGACTTAGGTTTTTAACAATTACGTCTCGTCTCTATGTTACCCTATGGTTTAAACAAATTTTTATTGTGTTTCAAACTTCTGTATGTATGTCTGTCTACATGCATGCTTTGACAAAAAAGCAACAAAACGCTTGGATTCATTGCTTTGCGTATTTTGTTTTTGGTTTTTTTGGTGTTTGACAAAAAAACAACAAAACGTACATATGATTGGATGTGTGTTGGCATCATTGCTTTGCGTATTTTGTTTATTTTGTGTTTCGTTTCGCTTGGCGTTGTTGTTTTTGTACTCTTTACGAGTATATGTAAGATTGTTATTTCGTTTGTATAATATGTTCGTCAGCAATTAAATGTAACATTTTTAAAAGTTTTCTTGATATACATATTTAGGATGCTATACGCTGAAAATGGGCAATTAATGCATCCACAACAAAGCACTCTTACTTGTTGTTTGACAAATCGGAGTCTCGTCTCTATGTATAATTCTCTATGATTTAAACTATCATAATATATTAGGACATTATGACAATATGACCTAATGGCAGACCGTGTGACTCCAAAAATATGTTGGTTACTTCTGCTGTCCCTCAAGGCAGCCACATTGGTCCTATTCTCTTCTCCCTGTTCATCAATGACTTTCCAGATGTTTTACATTTTTGTAATATTCGAATGAATGCGAATGATGTCAAAATCTTTTTGTGCTTTTCTCAATATGAGCATCATTTGTAACTCCAATCCGATCGCAACAATTTATTTTCCTGTTGCAGTCAAAACTTAATGGAATTAAATTTAAAAAATGTAAACTTAGGCGATTTTCAAGAAGTAATTATATTCCCGCTAACTCTACTTTGGCCAATTATCAGCTTGAATCTGTTGAACATTTTCTTGATCTGGGAATTTTAGTAGACCATAAATTAAACTTTGTTTCGCACATTACTATGACCTCTCTTTAGTAAGACCTATATTGGAATGTGGGTTATCTTTTATCTGTTATCTGGGATCCTTATTACCTTATTCATGTACAGCGGATAGAATCTGTACAAAAATAATTCTTACTCTTCTGTTTACGTGGTTTATATTGCAATACTAAAATAAACCTTCCATCATACACGCAGAAAAAAAATATAGTTGAACATTGTTACTGTAACCATTTCAAATTTGTGCATGGTTACTGTAACAATTTAAAATTTTTTAACAATATTATAGTCACAGTAACAATATATATGATTGTGGTAACAATAATATGGTTAATTTACGATTCACATGAATATTTCAACCATATATATGGTTACAGTAACCATGTATATGTTTGTGACAACCATTTATATGATGAATAATTTTATCATAATATGTTGTTCTCAGATTATGATATGAAAGCATCATAATATGGTAAGTCCTTCATCATATAAATGGTTGTCACAAACATATACATGGTTACTGTAACCATATATATGGTTGAAATATTCATGTGAATCGTAAATTAACCATATTATTGTTACCACAATCATATATATTGTTACTGTGACTATAATATTGTTAAAAATTTTGAAATTGTTACAGTAACCATGCACAAATTTGAAATGGTTACAGTAACAATGTTCAACTATATTTTTTTTCTGCGTGTACATTGATAGACTTGAATTAATAAAATTTTAAATTTTAAAAGAACTAACTAACTAACTATGGTGCAAATTTCATCCCAATCGGAAGACATCGATTTCAAAAGTAAGGTTCACTTGACATGAAATGCCCCATATACTTTTGTGGGTCTTTTTTGATGGTGGGTATAAAAAATCTCTCTATTTTAACGCATATACATACTATGTATGTGATACAATAAAATAAATGTATGGCAATATATTCTCATGAATTAGATTTTTGACAACAGACTTAGGATTTTGGCTCTCAGTTACCTATCTAGACAAAGCTGATGAGTACGGTGAGATCGGATGAGTACGGTTTAGCATTATCCTATTTGACCCAAATTTTCGACGATGTAATTTTATATCTTCTGTCCTGCTAATTCGTCCCGTACTGTTCAGAGAGGATATCGAATTTAAATAGTCGTCGAGGCCAAAAATATATATATTTCGCTAGTTTTTTAAAGTAATTATCATTTAAATTGGAATCTGTAGTTAGATTACAAAGTATTTTTTGGGGGACGGACTGACAGAACTGGTGGCTAAGAAATTGATGTCATTTATTAATTTGAAAGTGTATTAGTTACAACAATGTTTCACGAAATCATACCACTATAGGTCTGTCATTAATTAATGCGTATTAAAATAAAAAAAAATTAAATAATTTTTGAAAAGTGTTCTCATGATACTTTTTGTTTACATTTGTTGTTATTATTGAAATAATATTGTTATTGTTATTACTGTTGTTATTATTTTTTTTTGTTGCTGGTGTTGCTGTGTTATATTTTAGTTAACAACGTAAAATACCTGGAGAAAAACAAAAACACACATAGACTAAAAAAACACCAGCAAACAAACAAAAAACAAGCAACAATCAGAAAAACTTTATCGCCCAGAAAAGTGTGGGTACAACATCATTTTGTAAGTATTAAAATTTTAGTTTTGTTTGGGCCTTCAGGAAAATTTCCCACAATCATTATTCATAATGTAATCACACATACATACAATCACCGAAACACGTATACAAACAAATACAGAAACAAACATGAGTATGTACAACGATACTCGGGCGTACAAACAGAAGTAATGAGTCGCAATGAATTTTGTTTAAAGTATTGATTAGAAAGCTTTAAAAAAAAAACTCATTCAAATGCCATCAAACAAAGAGGCAAACAACATTTAACAATTAGTTATAATGGTCTATTGTAGAAATTAATTTGAAACCTAATTGTTAGAAAAGAAATTACGAAATTCGATCATTATAGTTTAGTGGGAAAAACAATTAGTTGGGCTGTGCAACAAGTTGTCGTTCGGATAAAAATTATTCGAATAACCGAGGAAAAATATATTTTTTATTCGAAAGATTAAAAATTTTTCAATTTTTTTCATGTTAAAATTAAAAAAAAAGAAACAGACCAATAGATTATAATTTTATTTCAAGTTGGTTACATTGAAAATTTAATTAGAAAAGACTTTCTAAATTAATTTTTCATTAGACACCAAGATCAGAACATTGTGAAACTTTACTTAGAAACGTAAACTTAGTGATACTAAGTATATAGCTAGGTAAAGTTAAGTATAAAAATTAATTTATAATGATTTAAAATTAATAATAAGCAAAAGGATATAATTTATAATCTATTTTACGCAAAAGCCTTAAACATTTATTTATACGAATTTTAAAATACATTGGAATCTAGAGTCTTTCAATCAACAATTATGTCATGAAATATTTAACGAGACATTTTTTAATCATTGTTAACTATCAAATTATTTAACAATTTCTGGTTTTATATATCTCTAGAATAATCTCTAGATCACTAGAATAATAAACTTTTATTCTATTAAAATATAACTCAAATAATGGACACATGTCATGACACTGTAAAACATGTCAGTTATTATGTTTATTGTCAATTATGTTCATTTGATGTTGATCTGATTCAAATGAGTGACCAGAAAAAAGTACATACGGAAATTATTAAATATTTCTAACAAAACTTGGGAGAACTTGTCTGTTGACAGAAAACCTGGTTCAGGTAGAAGGAATGGTCCACATGATGTTTCTACAGCGAAGAAAGCAGTACGGTTAGCTCAGTATTCGGACGAAAAGTTAAAGCCAATGCAGGTTTAAAAACATACAAGGCTCAAAAAGTTCCAGACTAAACATTTAGAGGCCAAAGACAGAGCACGGAAATTGAAGTCAAATGTTATACAAAAAATACTCCTGCTGCATAATGGATGATAAAACGTACGTATGGAAAGCTTTTCACAGCTTCCGGGTTGCTGATGCTCGAGGGAATGTTATAGGAAAGTTTAGGAACCAAAAGCAGAAAACTTTCCCAAAGAGTTCTTGGCATGGCAAGCAATATGCAGTTGCGGCAAAAGAAGCCAAACACTTGTTACAAATGGCTCTATGAATA
Source organism: Calliphora vomitoria (assembly GCA_942486065.2). Taxonomy (NCBI): domain Eukaryota; kingdom Metazoa; phylum Arthropoda; class Insecta; order Diptera; family Calliphoridae; genus Calliphora; species Calliphora vomitoria. The sequence goes on from OW818031.2 coordinate 79,242,910, forward strand.
CCGAAATTTACATCAAGGAATGTCTACAAAAGAGGATGCATCAATTCATAAGACTTCTTAATGTGTCCACCTATTTTTGGCCTGATTTGCCATCTTGTCACTACGGTAAGCAAGACCATGAGTGGTACAAGAACAGTAATGTGGTATTTGTACCAAGAGAGGCAAATCCTCGAAACAGCCTGGTGCTAAGGCCAGTGTAGAGATATTGGGCTCTTGTTAAAATAAAATTGAAGAGCACAAGAAAGGTATCTAAATGTGTGGTAGATTTTAAACGGAGATGTATAACGTGTTCGAACAAAGTGACAGAAAGCTCTATAAAAACGTTAATGGAAGGGTTTCAGTAAAGGGTTTAAAATTGCATCACTAGTGATTAGAACTATAAAAATATTTTTTTTTTGTAAATTGTAATAATAATTTCAATCAAATAAAAAAGACATCAAAACTGTAAGTTTAATGGTTTCATTTTTATTAACATATACATATGGGGCATTTCACGTGAAGTGAACCAACTTTTGAAATCGATGTCTTCCGATCGGGATGAAATTTGCACCAATGTTATTTATATTGGATAGTAATTCGGACACAATTTTTCAACAAGATCGGTCAAGAACTCTCTGAGTTATAGGAGGTCAAAATTTGACATTTTGGCCAAACATGTGTTTTTTCTTATCCATATAACTGATTACCTATTGTTCTTAGCAAAATGTGTCCCAAATAGTTTAGATAGCTATTTATGCAATCTTTGGAAAAAAAAAAATTAAAAAAAATTAATAAAATATTTTTGACTTTTTTTTAAAAAATCAAAAACATTTTTGACTTTTTTTTTCAAAATGGGCCCTTTTTATTTTTTTTAAGAAAGCTTAGGTCTTTTCCTAAGCGACCTATATGGTCGCTTAGTGGGATGCGAGTGGGATATCTATCAAAAAAAATATTTTGTAACTCAAGATATAAAATTTTTGACTTTTTTTTGCAAAATCAAAAACTTTGTTGACTTTTTTTAAAAAAATGGACCCATTTTTTAATTTTTTTTTTTTTTGCTCAGAAGAAAGCTTATGTGTTTTCCTTTAACACCTTTTATATGTACCAAATTTTATCGAAATATCTTCAAAATTGCGACCTGTACTCTGCGCACAATGTTTACATGGACAAACAGCGAGCCAGACGGACGGACGGACATCGTTTAGTCGACTCAAAAAGCTATTCTGAGTCGATCGGTATACTTTAAGGTGGGCTAGACTAATATTTTTGGGCGTTACAAACATCTGCACAAATCCAATATACCCTCGCCACTATGGTGGTGTAGGGTATAAAAAGTGATTTTTATTCCTGAGGTTAACATATTATGGGTATTACAGTATCGAGGCTATGAAATTTTAGTTAGGTATGTTACATACCATCGGAAAGGCTAATGTGTCTAGTTTCTCTGCGTAAGTTTAGTTTTTAAGGTTTACACACAAATACGAAAAAAATCAAAATAGTGCATATGCTAAAAATTTCAAAACTTTTGTCTTGAGTTACAAAATATTTATTTTGATAGATATCCCACTCGCATCCCACTAAGCGACCAAAAATATTTTAAAGGAAAAGACCTAAGCTTTTTTTTGAGAAAAAAAATAAATAAAAAAATAAATAAAAGTCAAAAATGTTTTTGATTTTGCAAAAAAAAAGTAAAAAATTTTATGTCTTGAGTTACAAAACATTTTTTTGATAGATATCCCACTCGCATCCCACTAAGCGACAAAAACGGTGTTAAAGGAAAACACATAAGCTTTCTTCTGAGCAAAAAAAAAATTAAAAAATGGGTCCATTTTTTTAAAAAAAAGTCAACAAAGTTTTTGATTTTGCAAAAAAAGTCAAAAATTTTATATCTTTAGTTACAAAATATTTTTTTTGATAGATATCCCACTCGCATCCCACTAAGCGACCATATAGGTCGCTTAGGAAAAGACCTAAGCTTTCTTAAAAAAAAATAAAAAGGGCCCATTTTGAAAAAAAAGTCAAAAATGTTTTTGATTTTTTAAAAAAAAAAGTCAAAAATATTTTATTAATTTTTTTTAATTTTTTTTTCCAAAGATTGCATAAATAGCTATCTAAACTATTTGGGACACATTTTGCTAAGAACAATAGGTAATCAGTTATATGGATAAGAAAAAACACCTGTTTGGCAAAAATGTCAAATTTTGACCTCCTATAACTCAGAGAGTTCTTGACCGATCTTGTTGAAAAATTGTGTCCGAATTACTATCCAATAGAACTAACATTGGTCCCGATCGGAAGACATCGATTTCAAAAGTTGGTTCACTTGACGTGAAATGCCCCATATGTATGTTAAGAATTTTTCGATCTCAGTCCTTACTACTTCTATCCAGATTCAGTAGCAGTCTAGTACCTGAAATGTTTAATGGGGTACAAATGTTATCTTTTAAAATTTTCATTTAAACCCTATTTTCTGTAGTTTTATCTCAAGAACGTGAAATTTAACAGAAAGTTTTAAAAATTGTTTATGGATTTAAAATCTACGGAAGGTAAGCTTTTAACTGAGTACTATTTGTTATTGACAAGGTTCTCATTTTTCGGTTTGTTCTGTAGTATTAAAGTTGGTAAAATATTAAATATTTCTAAAAATATGTCGATGTTTAGTTTGTTTGAGGAGACTATTTATCAAAATGCTTGTACTGGCGTCAGTCCTTGGTTAGCAGAATCAAAGGATAAAATAGTCCTTTTTGAGGATATTTATGATTTTGTTCATAATTCTTTCAAAGGAAATATATGAAATATTAATATCTTATGAAAGGGGTTGAAAGGAGCTTTCAACATCGTATTTGAATTCTCGACAAATCTAAAAATATTTGAAGTTTTAAAATTTTTGGCAAAAAATTAAAAGTTTTTTTTAAATTTTGACATAAAATTATTTCAAGTAATTAGATTTAATTAATACGTTATAAATCTCTCATAAATTCACCGAAATAGTTTTTTCCGTTTTTAAAAATTCCATCTAGGCGGAATTTTATTTGAACTTTTCGAAACTAATTTTCTCCCCGATCTAACTTTAGCTGTATGTTCAATACGATTTCAATATGAACATATATATAATTTCATTCGGTTATACAACGAACGTTTCAACAATTTTGTACTCGATTGAACGCATGTTAAGAAAAAGAAAACAAAATTAAATGAACGATCAAATTTTTAACATTGACAATTATGTCAATCTATCAAGAATAGCTCAAATAATCATCTATCTCTAAATAATTATGTGGGGATACATAAATGGACTTTAATTTTTGATTACTTGACCAGAGGTAAAAACACATTCCAGTTAACAGAATTGCTTTAATATCTAGAGCCATAGAAATACAAAAAGGCTTTATAATAGTGGATTTCATGCAAGTGATATTGTATTCCAAAAAAACAGCGTAAGACTTCATAAAGAATTAGCATACACTTATAGTTGAGCACAATAAAACTTCTGATGTTATTCTCAATAAACGTTTGTTCACGCTAGATAAACTACTGCTCCAGGAATAAAGTTATCGAAGGATAGACTAACAATTTTGGTTTGCTCTTATGAATGTGGAAACAAAGAACATTTTCTTCTTGGAAAGGCAAAGAAACGCCGTTCGTTTCGGAACAAAGTGATGTTTTAAATTATCTTCCTTGAAATAATGGATATTTTTAATGGTAGAATAATTTTTAGAACAAAAATCCGTTTCACTGAAGGCTTTATTAATCCTTGGTAATGCATCAAGTCAACCTACTGATGAACAATTAATAAAAACTACAAAATATGAAAAAAAAAATTATACGATAGTCAAAAAATAAATCTCGATATAACGAATTTCTCGATTTAACGAATGGACCTGACAACATATCGTTCATTATACCGGGATTTCCCTGTATTTGATTCAAGAGATAACATTTATTCTTCATGCTTTCAGTTTACATTTACTTTTTGAATGTTGTTGTTTATTTTATGCAAGAAATGAACAAATTATACCTTAAAATGTTTCTAATTTTTTTTTCGAAATTCGGGATTAAAATTATTTTTCCCGATTTTGACCCATTGTAGGTCCAACTTACTATAGCCTTATATACATCTTTGCAATGGACTTTAAAATATCTATCATTAGATATCCATATTGTGTATATTTGTGATTTAGTAATCGAGATATAGATTAAAAGTAGGCTGTCTCGGATTTTTGCTCATATCTCCGTTATTTATGGACGGATTTTGTTGATATTAAATAGGAAACTTCTCGACAGCATGTCTCACACAATTATTGAAGATTTGGATCCCGAAGATATCTGGGCCCTTCAGAAAATTGATTTCAACAGACAGACGGACAGACAGACAGATGGACATGGCTAAATCGACTCCGCTATCTATAAGGATCCAGAATATATATACTTTATAGTGTCGGAAAATTATATTGTGGAAATTACAAACGGAATGACAAACTTTTGTACTCTTCACGAAGATGATGGGTATAAAAACTACTTAGTGTTATTACGTAATTCAAATAATATTCGAACTAGATTCGAAAAACGGAAAAAAACGATTCGGTGAAATTATATGAAGATTACAATCTGTCAATCTAAACTAATTATTTTAAATAATTAGAAATTCAACCCTAATCAAGTCAGGAAAAACTTGTAACAAATCCAGTCAAAATGTGTCTCAGAGCACATACAATGAATTTACGTATTATCTTGTTAAGTTCCCAATTATTGAAAAATTCATTAAAATTTATTGTTGGGGGATAAGCTAGTTCCTATGCGCATTTCACTGGTTGCTTAAGCAAGATCATCAGGAAACCTTTTCTCAAAAGGCTTTTGAAAAAACTGAAAATATTATACAAATAAAACTATAGAGTGAATGAGAATTACAGACACTCAAGCTTTATTTGTAAAAATATTAAACCTTAAACAAAACACCAACAATAAACAGTGTGTTTATCTCTTCATACATTCCCTATTAAATTTTATCTTCTCAGTTAGATAAATTAAATATTATTTATTTTTTCGCATTTTAAAAGAACGAGAAATTTTGAATAATGCTCGTTCAAGTATTTTTGTGGCAAAGACTGCTTACAAATTATACATATCTTCGGTGGGCACATATAACATCAACGTCGCACATTTGTCTACTTTGGCTGGTTTGAGAATTCGTCTTCGTGTAGTATGTATGATGTGTTCCCAAATATCCCGAATAGGAGCAAACATGTCCTTTGCGTTGGGACCATGTAGACTGGTCATCAATACGAATATGGTGCAGTATTGTTACGAACCTGTAACTCATTACACCTTGTTTATTTAGGCAAGCATTCAATAATACTTAGGCCGATTAAAGATTGTATTTCAATGTATGATTTTGTTCCATGTGTGCTGCTTCCATGAATATTAGTGTGCTCAACACTAATATTGATGATATCGGCGTCAAAGATGCATTGAAATGGATCGACAAGAGAAAAATTCATTATTAGATTAGTGTAATTTTAAAAGTGTTTTAAGTAGTATTAGTAAGTATTAATTTAAGAAGTTGTCAGGTGGATTACTGTCAATCTTTGAAGAATGGAAAGCCTTCTAAACAAGCTCTCTAATTAAAAACAAGTCAACATCCAACATAAATTTAAATTTATTGATTTTCTTGGATAGCTATATCCAATACGTAGTATATTATTCTACTAAGAAGAACAATATCAAATTCATTTTAAAAAAGATAATGCCAGCAAAATTATAAGCTCTTTTTTTTCGAAAATTCTAAAAGTCATCACAAAACAAAAACAAATACAGGCCGACAAAATTCCAAGGAACTATAACGCAAATTTAACATTCAAACCGCTTGATTATATGAATCAAAGCCAGGCAATTATCAGGATTCAAAAAGCATTGGGCTCTTGTCAGAATTCATACAAAAATAAACGTTCAAATCACAAATCAAATCTTCAAATAGTTGCATAAATACGCACACGAATATTTTCGCATACAAATAATGGTTTCTTTAGTCCCTTCAATCATTTGTTTGCTCTCTAACGTCTCGCGTCTTTAGACGTCCTCAGATGTGTTGGGATGGATGTGTGTTGGCTGCTTTGGAATTCATCTAATTCATGGGGTTGTTGTTCAATGTTGGAGCTTTTGTTTTGGTTCTTACTTTTTAAACAATCAGTGATATGCAGTTTACTACCTGTCCATTTGGCTTTTGTTCGCCAAAAACAAAAAAACAAAGACAGAAATGTATCTAAAAGATTTCAAAATAATAATCAAAAACAAAACGTTTTCTTTTCATGACTTAAATTTCGCGCTATAGCGCCGTTATTACGGCCATATATTCGGACAGACATGGTCGTATAACAACTATAAATTTATGTATATTTTGTATCGTCATGTCATCATCATCATCATCTGTTGCCATTTGCTGTAAAACGTTTGAATTCTTTAAAAAGGAGTTTAGTTGATTCTAAAAAATAAAACATAAAAAAAACAAAGTCATCACTTTTATTTTGAAGAGATCACTGGCCTTGTGGTTTTGTTTTAATTTATTGTTTGATCGAGTGTCTGTAAAATATTTAATGGTATGTTTGTTGATTTCTTTTTTGTTTCAGTAAAATATTTGAATACCCTATTGCTATTATTGCTATTAGGTAACTATATTCCATTATGGGAATAGCTTAACAATCGGGTCCTTGGATCAATTATGGTTTAATCATAATAGCTGTTACTTGTGGATATAAGTAATAAAAAATAGAAATATTAATAATATCTACAGTTAAATTCATCCACATTTGTACCTTTTCACACCAAGTAAATTATTCAATTCAATTCAATTCAATTTATTTATATCAATAATATATAGTACATTTTCTATCTTTTAAAATTATATATATAAATAGTTCAAGTTTTACAACTTTTTCTTCTTAATAATAAGTAGTTATTTACATAATTCAAAACATATATACATTTATAATATTTATTGGAGGCAAAATTTGAAAAAACCTATTTGAATATTTTATAGTTTTAATAAAAGCATCTTACAACTACCTACAGCTACCTACGCTGATGTTAAATCATTAATATGAGGGTGTTCAGATCCGGAGCATCTGGTATAAAAATTTGTAGTCAGTCTATTTAACTTAAATGCGACAAGTTCTATATTTGAAATTGAATGAAGTCTAGATGTTGAAAAGAACCAAGGAAGGTTAAAAATTAGTTTTAATAATTTGTTCTGACTAATTTGCAGTTTCCCAATATGACAAGCTGCACTCTTTGCCCACATTGGAGCTGCATAAAATATTACAGCGTGAAAAATCACTTTGAATATTAGCATTTTATTTTCAGTACTAAGGCTTGAATTTCTGTTAATAAAAGGATACAGTACCAAGTAAATTATAAATAAAATCATTTTATAATATTTGATCTAAATTATTTTATTTAGGTTTTTTAAAAAACATAAAGTTGAATAAATTTTATATTTATTTTATTTAGATACAAACAAAAACACAAATTTATTCAAACAAAATACACAAAGTAAATTTATTCAAACCAAAAATAGTTGAATATAATTAATTCTCATAACTGTTTAAGAATATTTACGTATGTTTTACACAAATTTGAAACAAATAAATTTATTTTGTCAAATATAACTTCAATGAACAAATGCGATTATTATGCAGCAATATTAAACAACTGGCGTTCGTTCACTCTTTCTTATTTTCAAAATAAATGTATATATACATATTTATGGTTCCTAATCGGAAGAAATATTTCCCGGGTACGTCAAAGGTCCGGGAAATTAAGAACCCTAATCCAATACTTAAATATTAATATAATTAATGAGCATTTAACACCATTCCAATACGATATTAAAATAGTTTCAAAATATTGAAAAACACGCCACGTGAATTCATGAACCAAATCCTAACAGTTTCAATGGCGATCGTCCATGAATCGTCTAAAGTGATTCAGTATCGATTGATTTAGAAGTAAACATTTGGCATTAGAAAGAAATTTCCCTCCCCAAAACCAATTTTATTAAATAAATAACAAATAGAACAGCGAAAAGAAAGGTGGAATAATCAATTTTAGAAATATAAATGAAAAATAATATTTTGATGAAAAAGCATAACATTAACAAGTTAGTTTTTTATATATGGGGCATTTTATGTCAAGTGAACCAACTTTTGAAATCGATGTCTTCCGATTGGGATGAAATCTGCACCACAGTTCTATTGGACAGTAATTCAGACACAATTTTTCAACAAGATCGGTCAAGAACTTTCTGAGTTAGAGGGTGTCAAAATTTGACATTTTGGCCAAGCAGGTGTTTTTTCTCATCCATGTAACTTATTACCTATTGTTCTTAGCAAAATGTGTCCCAAATAGTTTAGATAGCTATTTCATCAATCTTGCGGAAAAAAAAATAAAAATAAAAAATTTTTGTATTTTTTTCCAAAATCAAAAACTTGTTTGACTTTTTTTTGAAAATGGGCCCTTTTTTTCTCAAAAGAAAACTTAGATATTTTCCTTGAAGACCTATTTGGTCGCTTAGTGGGATGCGAGTGGGATATCTATCAAAATAAATGTTTTGTAACTCAAGACATACAATTTTTGACTTTTTTTTTTTGCAAAATCTAAAACTTTGTTGATTTTTTTTTTAATATTTTTTTTTCTCAAGAGAAAGCTTAGTTCCATTACTTTAAGAGGGTTTTGGTCGCTTAGTGGGATATCTATCAAAATAAAAATTTTGTAACTCAAGACATAAAAAATATCTAAATTTTTTCCAAAATGGTCCTATTTTTATTTTTTTTATTTTTTTGCTTAATAGAAAGCTTATGTCCATTGCTTTAAGAGGTTTTTGGTTGCTTAGTGGGATGCGAGTGGTCATAAAATTTTTGAGTAAACTCGTATCCCACTAAGTGATCAAAAAGCTCTTAAAGAAATAGACCTACGCATTATTTTGAGCAAAAAAAAAAAAAAAAAAAAAATGGAGCATTTAGGAAACTATGGTGCAAATTTTATCCCAATCGGAAGACATCGATTTCAAAAGTTGGCTCACTTGACATGAAATGCCCCATACATACACAGTCTTACAAAAGTTTACATACGTTTGAAATGATTCTATTTTTTTGGAAAATATATAATATTATTAAGAGTTGTAATAATATTTTTGTTTAATGCACTTAAAAAATATATTTCCATCATATTTTATAATATTTTGTTGGTATTTTAAATAAATAACAATAAAACACGAGTAATTGGTATCCTTTTAATGTTACATAGCGTTAAAACTTCCGCTACAATTTTTATGATGCTTTGTGTAAAATCAGTGATAGAAAGTTTACTTTCACTAAAATTTATCACACTGGCAAAATAAAATCAAAAAATATTTTTAGTGGAAGAAAATGGGCAAAGGCAAAGAAATTTCTGAGCCAATTCGAAAAACCGCCATTAAGAAGAGAAATGATGGCAAATCTCTTAATGAAATTGGAATTTTATTAAATCTAAGTAAAACCACAGTCCAAACAATAATAAAAAATTTCAAAGAAAATGGAAATTATGAAAGCAAAGCTCGTAGTGGGCCTCCCCGCATTCTCGACAAACGAACAGAACGCTCTATTATACGTTCCATTCAAGAAAATCCTAAGCTAAGTGCCATCGAACTAAACCGGAAAATGAGAACAAATCTAGAAATTACAGTTTCTGATCAGACTGTTCGCCGATGTATCAAGAGAAATGGGTACAATAGCAGAGTTGCCAGATAAAAACCATTACTTAGATCTGTGAATATCCAGAAGCGCTTAAAATATGCCCAAAAGTACGAAAATGCTCATGTAAATGACCCTACATTTTGGGAGAGGGTAATATTCACAGATGAATGTAAATTTATGGTAATGCAGAGTTATTCCTACAAAATGTTAATTGCACCGTAAAACATGGAGGCGGGTCAGTCATGGTCTGGGGATGTATGGCGGCAATGGTGTCGGTAAGCTCAGGTTCATCGATGGTACTATGGATAAGGCCATGTATATCGATATTTTAAAGGATAGCTACCTTCCCAGCGTCTAACTTCTAGATCTGGAGGATAACGCAATATTTCTCCAGGACAACGATCCGAAGCATTCATCAAAGTTAGTTAAGGAATGGCTTCTATATAACGTTAAAAACAATTTGGAACATCCCCGCAGTCCCCCGTTATTGTTATTGAACATTTATTGGATATTTTAAAACGAGGTCTAAAAACTCGACAAGTAACATCAGTTACGGCACTCAAATAGATTATCTGCTGTAATTAAAGCCAAAGGAGACCATATTATACCATACCATATTAATTTAATATTTTTTAAGTTTTTTTTATCCCTTATGTAAACTTATGTAAATTAGCTTTATGCCAAAAAATGAATTATTTTATGTTTTTTAGTATAATTTAATGAAAGTAAATTACTTTTGTGTTTATTTTATTTCAATAAATACGAAATAGCATAAAAAAAGTAATTAAAGAATTTTTCACTAAATATTTATAAATAAAGATGGAATATATAAGGACTGATATCGATAAATGTTTAACATACATATATGTTAATAAAAACAAAACCACTTAACGTACAGTTTTTAATCTTTTTTATTTGATTGAAATTATTGTTACAATTAAAAAAAATATATATTTTAATAGTTGTAACCACTAATGATGAAATTTTGAACCTTTTTCGAAAACCCTTCCATTATGGTTTTTATGGTGATTTCTGTCACTTTGTTCGAACAGGTTGTCCATCTCCATTTAAAATCTACCACACTTTTGGACACCTTTCTTGTGCTCTTCAATTTTATTTTAACAAGATCCCAATATCTCTCCACTAGGCTCAGCTCCAGGCAGTTTGCAGGAATTGCCTCTCTTGGTACAAATACTATATTATTGTTCTTGTGCCACTCAAGACCTTTCTTACCATAGTGACAGATGCCAAATCAGGCCAAAAAAAAGTGCACACATCAAGAAGTCTTATGAATGGAAACTTCCTCTTTTGTAAACATTCCTTGATGTAAATTTCGGTATTTATAGAGCCATTTGTAACAAATGTTTGGCTTTTTTGCCGCAACTGCATATTGCTTGCCATAGCAAGAACTGTTTGGAAAATTTTGTCTGCTTTTGGGTCCTAAACTTTTCTCCAACATTCCCTCGAGCATCTGCAACATACAGAAATTGACCCAGAAGTGCTTTTAAGGGTCAATTTCCATTTTTGCACTGTTATTGTATATTTTAGACCTTAAGGTATATTTTTCGCATGTTTCATTAAAATTGGTCCAAAAATGTATAATATTTTGCTATCTTTCATTTAGAAATTCCAAATATTGCAAAATTTTACCTTTGACCTTCACCATTTAAGGGTTAAAGTTGTCGAATTTTAGTAAAACTTTCAGAGTTTATTTAAAATTATCTGAACTATAAGATTCTGCATAGGTTTTACTTAAAATTCGTAACAGTAAGAAAATTGCACTCATTCGCCAAATTATGGCCAAAAAAATATTCTTCCCCGAAAATCACAAAATTTAAATCGTAGGTACGGAAAAACTGTAAGAGGTATTGACATAATTTTTTCATATTTTTATTCTCTATTATGATCTCAATAAATCCCAATGTGATGATCAAAAAATTCTGAAATTTTTTTAACAAAATTTTCAAAAATTTGAAAATGGAGATACGAAACTGCCGTTAAAAAAAATAAATTTGTTTGGCCATCCCTGCGAATAGATTAACGGTATTCTACAAAGCCAAAAACTCATAGGAATGTAAATACGGATATATTTTAAGAAAAAATTAGCTTTTATTTTAATATTTCTTAAAATATGTTAATTTTGTTCATACATTTCTTGTTCAAGTGGCCTGAGACACGTTAATGGTCTGGGGAATTTTTAATAACTTTAACATTTCTTAACTAATCTTTGTCTTTTATATATCATTAGAGCGACAATTACGTACACATTTCGATTATTTTACATTCGATTGCAAAAATAATTTTTTAGTAGCAAATTTTTTACAAAAACTGAAAAATTTGAATTTTTTCGAATTTTAACGATAATACAGTTTGTGGGTCAATTTGACCCAAAGAAGATATAGGTTTAATCTCCAAAAAAAAATTTTTTACTGTAATTTGCATTAATATAAATAAATCTACATATTTATGTAAAATAATGCAGAAAGTTAAGGAGTTTTACAAATTTATTTCATATAAATAGTAAAATTTTACATATATCTGACCTTTGACCTCGATGCGCGTCCCGAAATCGTTGTCCGATTTGGCTCAAATCTTAAATACTTAACTTTTAGACCTAGTGTCACAATATTCCACCCGACACCATTCAAAAATCGAACACAATTTTTTTCCATACAACTGATTGTCAGTATATTATACACTTGTGTTTTGTTATTACCTTCAGCACAAATCGGATGGAGTTGGGAGGACATATTTAATAATCCTCTTACACGGTATTTAATTTTCAATATTAAAAGTAGTAAACAAAAGTTAAGAAACAATTAGTCCAACATAGAAGAATTTTTAAAACATTTTTTACAAAAATTAAAGTCGTTTACACCAATGAAGAAGTAGCAGTTTACTCAAATTGCTTTAGTTCTTCCATACAAATGAAGAACATCACAAAAATTATATTCGAACCAACTATGGAAAGCTGGTCTGATGTAGATTGATGCTGATATACTATATCTAACAAAAAGTTGGCATGTTAAAAAAGGTTTGGGAAACACTGAACTATACAAAATATAATTGTTGGCATATTAATAATTACAAAAATTAAATACAAAATTATTTGTAACATAAGGATTTGCAATCTTCTTAAAAACATAAAATTATAAAATAAAATGATTACATCAAAATGCCAACCACCAAAGAGTCCATACTACAAGCATGAGTTCAACATCTGTACAATACCGACATCTTTCGATCCACTGTTTATGGAAAATATTAATGATGTAGCAGATACAATGGTTGAGGTACATAAATATGAACTTAAATATGTTTTATATTTAACCATAGAACGAAATATTTTGCAGATTTTGATTGTATGTGGCATACACCGTTGCAAGGCCAGAGCATCTAAATGTATAGTAATCAAAGCATTTAAGTTCTACGATATCAAACGACATCAATTTGATGCGATTGAGGATGCAGGCATTTGTAGAAGTGACATGGTCTGTGAATTTCAATGTAAATGCATGATGACACATATAGAAGCTTTGCTGGCATATTGCATTGTTAAGAGAGCTGTAAAAGCATTTTATCATGGAACTCCTGACTACAGTATACGAAGTCCTATCACTGAGGCTGTAATACTAAAAGAACAAGAATTCATATGGCAACATGCTGCTATTAGAACCATTAAGGTGTTTGAACCATACGAACCTTTGTTTTTTCACGCACATCAAAATTATGCCAAGCAAATTGTAAAAATCTACCAAGAATTATATGATCGCTTAAAAAGTCGTGCCGATCCCGTAGTAATTGAAGATTATCATCCCAGAGGTTGTGTTAAAAGGATTATTATCGGAACAAAATCACCACCTAAATTAAACAGCGAAAAACCATTGTGTGTCGAGAAATGTGAAAAAATTGCACAAATGAATACGTTTATCGAGCATTTGCCAAACAAAGAGTTTCCATTAAAAAATGCATCCAACTCTTGTGATTTAATTGGTGGTTTTAGGAAAACCTCTGCATCAACTCTTCCCATCAATGAACAAGAGAAAAGTAAGAAAAAATCAAAAAATACTGATCTTAATCTATCACGTTGTTATGAATGCAATTGTCCGCAGTTGATTTGTGATTGTAATATAGAAAAAGATACTGGCATAGTAGCAATAGATTGTTCACAGGGTCCATACGAATGCCAGTGGTTTAGAATTGATAAGAATGACAAACCGGATCCGTGTATAGAAAAACGAGAACTACATCAATGTCCAATTGATTGTCCAACTTCGGAAAGTTCCAGCGAATCAGATGAATGTGAATATTGTGAATGCTCAGCCGAAGATGAATCGGACAAAAGTTCAGAAAAAGTAAAAGAGGAATAATTTAAAGAAACGGACAATGGAGATATTTTATATAGAATAATGTCTAAAAATTTCAAAAAAACACAAAACTACCAGCCATACCAATGCTGGTAAACATACTTAATATTAGAATATGTTCACCAGCATTGGATAATTTCAAGAAAATAAACAGACCTCTTATATTGGAAATAAACGATTGAAAGTTATGAGTAACGAATAAAAGTTCGTAAATGATACATCGAAGACCTATATTCAATAACCTCAGTCTTAGATGCAACAACCTCTATTAGTTTTATTTATACAAAATTAATATTTTTGTATAAAAAATCCTATCTCTTTAATAAGTTTGTTAATAATTTTCAAAATAAATTATATGTTGAATTTATTAGCGGCCTTAAAAATATATTGTAGAAGAATGAATTCAATATTCCCTATAAATAAGTATAAAATATAGTTCCTCGACATGTATTAATTCAAATTTGGTTACCAACCGATTACAACTGAGTGAAGTGTTAAGCTTCACTTAAAATTTTATAAATTTTAAGAAGGCAAATAATGCTTTATAAGTAAAAAGATCTTAACAATCTCTGAGTCCCTGAAATCGTTGTACGTTAACGGAGGTAATGTCCAACCCTATTCACAGCGGCACAAATGCTATATAAATAATGTAGACAATCTCTACGCCTTCTGCTCAACAAGAAGATTCCTTTGATACAAAATAGAGGAGAACTATCGGAATATTGTCTTTGGAAGCTTAAGTTTTAAGCGGCAGCATGTTGGGCAAAATTCGTTACTTCGTTTGTTACATTCGGATAAATGAACAGATTTTAAATATTGGAATTTTACAGTTCTAAGATCTGTAAGAAAGATAAAACATATTTGCAATATTACACTATTCGTTGTACTTGAGGAGATATTGAGTTTTAAAAAGTAAATTTAGCATTTTATCCCTATTGAAGGTTCCAGCAATATTTCTGAATGTGATTAGCGGCACCATGACTAATGCTTAGGAATGATCAATAATTGCGTTTATTGGTCTGTGAGCATTCCCTATCAGATAGAGCGACATAACTAGGTAGTGTTCTGGACGCAGTTCATGTAAACTGAACATCCAACACAGAGTAAAGAGATGCAAAAAAAAAAAAACATCGAGAAGTTTCTCTAAGTTATCTTTAATGGTCAGCAAGATATTAAACTACAAGTATTTCTAATATAAAACTTTTCTAAACCGCTCTGTGGGGAATTTATTATTCTCAAATTTTGGAATGTCATTTACCTTAAAAACTAATTCAAATTTTGCATAAAATCTACTAAAATATTAATTAATACAATTCATCTATTAATTGTAACCTAACCCATAAAAATACGAATATTTTATCCAAATTTTTAAATTTTATTTATTTTAAATATATTTTACATATATTTTTAAAAGATATAAATTATTTTATATGGAATATATGTATGTAGTGTATGTAATGTATGTAATGTATGTAATGTATGTAATGTATGTAATGTATGTAATGTATGTAATGTATGTAATGTATGTAATGTATGTAATGTATGTAATGTATGTAATGTATGTAATGTATGTAATGTATGTAATGTATGTAATGTATGTAATGTATGTAATGTATGTAATGTATGTAATGTATGTAATGTATGTAATGTATGTAATGTATGTAATGTATGTAATGTATGTAATGTATGTAATGTATGTAATGTATGTAATGTATGTAATGTATGTAATGTATGTAATGTATGTAATGTATGTAATGTATGTAATGTATGTAATGTATGTAATGTATGTAATGTATGTAATGTATGTAATGTATGTAATGTATGTAATGTATGTAATGTATGTAATGTATGTAATGTATGTAATGTATGTAATGTATGTAATGTATGTAATGTATGTAATGTATGTAATGTATGTAATGTATGTAATGTATGTAATGTATGTAATGTATGTAATGTATGTAATGTATGTAATGTATGTAATGTATGTAATGTATGTAATGTATGTAATGTATGTAATGTATGTAATGTATGTAATGTATGTAATGTATGTAATGTATGTAATGTATGTAATGTATGTAATGTATGTAATGTATGTAATGTATGTAATGTATGTAATGTATGTAATGTATGTAATGTATGTAATGTATGTAATGTATGTAATGTATGTAATGTATGTAATGTATGTAATGTATGTAATGTATGTAATGTATGTAATGTATGTAATGTATGTAATGTATGTAATGTATGTAATGTATGTAATGTATGTAATGTATGTAATGTATGTAATGTATGTAATGTATGTAATGTATGTAATGTATGTAATGTATGTAATGTATGTAATGTATGTAATGTATGTAATGTATGTAATGTATGTAATGTATGTAATGTATGTAATGTATGTAATGTATGTAATGTATGTAATGTATGTAATGTATGTAATGTATGTAATGTATGTAATGTATGTAATGTATGTAATGTATGTAATGTATGTAATGTATGTAATGTATGTAATGTATGTAATGTATGTAATGTATGTAATGTATGTAATGTATGTAATGTATGTATTTACAATTTAAATAGTAACTAAACAAATAAACATGGCGTCATCTCGGTAGCAGCATTTCACGAACGTTGCATTTTGACCTAGGGTCGACAAAAAACAAAGAAATTCAACAACGGATTGAACAGATTCTCTCATCTGAACAAGTACTTACCCGAAAATGGATGTATTATCCCTAAGATCACTCGGAATAGCAACAAACATTAAAATCCACAAAACTTTAAGTTAGCTCGGGTATGCATTCCATAAATACATGATCTAAGGGATGATAAAAGAAAAATTTCATTAATGTAAAGATATTTTAGAAAGGAATATAATCGTACTTACTTAACGAAAGCTTTCTCTCAATAGAAAATGTTTCAGACATCAAATTCCTCATATACATCCATAACGCTGTCCGTCTTATTAATATGAAACGAATGTCTTAAAAATAGCACACATTTATGTATTATGTGTTCATACTTACCGAATAGCTTAAGATAATCCATAAATGAACATGACTGACTCTATTTTTCCACAATTTGGAATTTACGCGCTTCAAAATTTGTCCAAATAGAAGAAATTTTATATTATAATTGACTTAAATCTTCAAAATAATTTTTTCTTTTCCAATCAAGGTGTATTAAATACGCCTTGTTTCCAATATTAATTTATTTAAAAACGTCAGAAATTTTTTGTTTATCAACAAATCCTACAACCAATTGAAAAAATAATTAATTTAATTAAAAAAAATTATTAAAGTTTAAAATAAAACCAAAAAATAAATTAATTGAACAAATTTAAGCAATAATTTTTTCTGTGTACTTAAAAGCTTAAAAAATTATATGGTGATTTTCCATAAAGAAAAATATAAAATTAATGTAAAATTTTAACGGTTTAAGATATAACAAAATTTGGAAGTAATATAGACTAAATTATCCTTAAATCAACGACATTATAATTTTTCAAATTTCAAATACCAAAATTCCAAAAACGGGGAGAATGTGTTAGAAAAACTGAGTTTTTTAGAAAAGTGCCTACTGTGACGTTATTTAAATATGAAGTTTTTTCTAAGATCGTTCTTTTTTACTCAAATCTAAAATATTTTTTAAAATTTGGCAAAGTTTGGATAGGTCTGTGAGGTGTTGTGTCCGCTTAAGTGAGCCAACATTTACTTTGTATGCTTTTGCATTAAATTCTTTTTCCGGATCATATAAACATTGTATATAGTCGCGAAGAAATTTTTTTTCTACAAAAGAAAAAATATATGGTACCTTTTTGAAAAAAACTGGTAAAATACGATACTTTTTACATGTTCCAAATTTGGATACGTTTAACTTTTTATAGGGACAAGATAACTGTTAGAAAATTTATTTTATTTTGAATTTTATCGCCAATATAGCTGATATTTTAGAAATAAATTTTGACCCTCTATAGGCCCACGATATCTAAAAAATCATAAAAAGATCCAGCAAAATTAAAAAAAATAAATAAATAAACCTAACTTAGCCTTTATACATGCAAGCAGTGTTGCCAGGAGATGGCAAAAAAAGAAGCTATATTGACTTCAAAAAAATGCCAGAAAAAGCCAAACTGCTTTAAAAAAAGGCCAACAAAAAAAGCTAAAATATTATATATTAAGAATTTGGGGTTATATTTATTTTTAAATAAAAAATTTGAAAATATGTTCATAAAATTCATAAAAATAAATAAAATTATAAAGGTGCTGCTGAAGTGCAAACAAAAAATAACATTAATCATTAATAATAAATATACATAAGCGACCAAAAACCTCTTAAAAAAAAATTTTAAAAAGGGGCCGATTTTGGAAAAAATTTATATTTTGCAAAAAAATTTCAAAAATTGTATGTCTTGAGTTACAAAATATTAATTTTGATAGATATTCCACTCGAATCCCACTAAGCAACCTCTTGAGCAAAAAAAAATAAAAATTAAAAAAGGGCCCATTTTGAAAATAATGTCAACAGTTTTGATTGAAGAATTAGCTATGTAAACTATTTGGGACACATTTTGCTAAGAACAATAGGTAATAAGTTACATGGATGAGAAAAAACACCTGCTTGGCCAAAATGTAAAATTCTGATCCCCTCTAACTCAGAAACTTTTCGACCGATCTTGTTAAAAAATTGTGTCTGAATTACTATCTAATAAACTAACTATCGGAAGACATCGATTTCAAAAGATGGTTTACTTGACATTTTTTTTTTAATTTAAGTACTAAGCATTTATTATTTTTCACATACATAATATATTTTTTTGGTTTTACGAGTAATATTTTAAGTGTATTATTAACGGATAAAAAATCGATTTAGCGAAGAGTTTTCATATGAAAATCTTTGTCGCAATTGCTCAATTAGTTTAATTTGCCGTATTATTTTTTTCAGAATCGTCACTAATTAAACTGTTCGGTATTTTATCTCTCATTCTGCAAACTTGAATGAAAAATGTGGCGAAAACATTAAACAATTTTCAATAGGGGACGATAATGTATCAAATTCTTTGCATTGTATTACAATTTGAAAACACAAACTATGGAGAAGATATTTTACATCAGAAAACTGCTTTGTTGGATCCGCTGAATTGCTTACTGGTTAAAAAAAAATAATACACCAAATTATAATCAGTATATTAATCACTTAAATGTTTGGCTTTGAAGCATTGCTGGTTTTAACTCGAAGCACAGATTCACAATACGTTTAACGGCTATTTCAAATGACAAGCCTTCAAGAGTTTGTGGGGCACTTTTCCATTATATAACAATGAATATAATGTGTAATAACAATTTTGTCTTGAAAGCGAATTTGCTAGACATTTACAGCTTTCAGATATAAAATACTATATTTAATTTTGAAACACTTGGTATTGGCAATTGTTATTTGTTCTTTTAATACTGCTCAATTCTTGAGTATGTTGAAAAGCTAAGTGAAAAACAGCTATGAATTAAAATGAAAATGTATCACAAATATAAATTTAGCCTTTTTATTTTCTCCTTATCCTCGAAATTTTGGTTTTAGCTTCGTGGTTTTTTCTAGCCTTTTTTATTAAAAAAAGGCTATTATCAAATTAAAAAAAGGCTAGAAAAAAGCCACGAAGCTAAAACCAAAATTTCGAGGATAAAGAGTAAATAAAAAGGCTAAATTTAGCCTCAAAAAGGCTAAACTGGCAACACTGCATGCAAGTAACAGTTCGAAAAAATGAACACATTCACACTTTTGCACTTGTGTAAATGTGTAAATTTACACACGCATGAGTGATTGTGTTAGTTCAAAAGTTTGAATGTGTTCAGTTTTTCGAACTGTTACTTGCATGTGTAAACGGTAGGTAAATATCTCAAGGACTATTTATATTTTAAATTTCAGATCATTTGGATCATAAATGGATTTTTGGCAATTTTTTAAAAAAATTTGAGACCCGAGGTGACCAACTTTGAGGGGCCACGCACTGGCCCGATTAGCGCTAGGAAGCTTAACAAATGTTAATCAACTCGAAAACACCTCAGCTCCAACCATGTGAAATTTCGTAACAATATCTGCAATAGTTCCTGAGATACCGAATTATTTCCAAAAAAAAAAAAAACATTTTTAAACCACTGTGCGTTCCACTGTTGCATCGACAACAAAAATATACGAAAGATTTCTTTGGACGCTCCCGGTGGAACTGGAAACACTTTTTTGATCGCGTTGATTTTGGCAATTGATTTTGGCAAATTGACAGTGAACAAGCGTGTCGAGCTGCAAAACTATCAATCTGGAGAAGTATTTTCCTAACAATTGCTAGACATTGACCACGACAAAAGCCCTGTTGACATTTCGACAATTTTCCGTCGCTTTCAGCCAATCCACCGAATCAAAATCAAACATTGCACAAAATTAAAAAAAAAAACATGATTAGTTGAGCGAACGTGCTATTGACTGCTAAAAACATTGATGCCGACGAATTGAATTTTAAGATTCAAAGTGAAATTGCTGTCGATTCGGTGGATTCCGTTACTTCCCAAGACGATGTCGACAACTATCCAACCGAGTTTTTAAACTCTCTGAAATTACCCAGATTACCGCCTCATTTATTGACAATCAGATCGTATCATAATGTTACGAAACATAAACCAACCACGTCTTTGTAATAGCACCCGATTTAGGGAAAAAACATTATGAATCGATGCAATTAAGAAAACGTCGAAAAAATTTTTGAAATTTTAATATTTTTCATAAAATAAGATCCTTATATTTTTTCCAAAACTTTCAACTTTGATATAGTCTTTAGAACTTAGCTTTGAATAGAATTCTTTATTATCGTATTTCAATTAAAAGCCAAAACCTAAAAAACGCATAGTCATCATCAACTTAAATGTTTAGTATAGAATCAACAGATGCCACTGTTGGAATTTCTAAACAAATAAACAAATTAATTGAACTTCATCTCTGTTCATTTTATTTTATTTGCTGGCGATTGTTTGTTGTTGATCTTGTTAAGAGTCGCTGGTATTTTGTTGATATTACAGGTGAGAAAATAGTTAACATGTATATTATGTATTGATTATTGCAGCGGTCTAAACTTAATAGACATCACAGCATTTTAATGCAAACAAACATTCATTAATAACACCTCGTACTCGCTTTGAACTGATGGTGAAGAAGTTTTCTTCTACACCTTAAGTATAACAAGCACAAATTTGTACATGCACTCACTACATCACCTACAGTTCAACTTTATAAAGGTACTTATAAGCATTATACATACTTACATCTTAATGTGGAGGCATTGGAGTACTACCCATAGTGTAGAGGAGTTTGGTTAAGTAAGTGTGTATAACTTTCCTTCGGTAGCTGTCAATACATACATCATCTAACACTTTGTATTACGAGTCCAAATACCATGTAGTGTAAACAACAACACGTTGCCTTAACACCGTCTTCATGCATCCAGACAGACCAGACCATCTACATATTTAGAAAACAAAAATTGGAGAAGATGAAAAAATATACTAGGTAAGTATATAGTGTTAAAGGCAGACCATACAAACAAATCAATAGTAGAAGCTATAAAAACAAAGACAAAGAAGAAACGTTGCACGTACTCGAACATGGACCATTTCTATGACTAGGAACTAATGCATGCAGACAGTTGGACGTACGTACGTACGGACTGATTGGGGGACAGACATTGCTAACAGTAATAGAACTCTTTTCATTTGCATACAATACAAATTTATTGGTAGCAGGCATCATCTAATACACGTACGTACACAATCGCATTAAGTTGTACAAATATACTCGAATACGTTTCAGTATTAAGTAAAGTGGATTTAATGTGTTGCAAGTGCAGTTGAGTTGTGAGCAACAATGTTTTATGAAGTTGTATACTACACCATTTACAAATGTAATTTTCCGTATAATAACTATTTATCGTTTGTATATTTTACAGTATTTGAATAATATTAAAATTACAATTATTTATACCAAGTAGAAGATTCCTACAAATGATGTCTTTGTTCATTCTCACCACAATTGGAAATGGTGTAGTACTTAATTTACTCCTGTTTATTTGAAGAACAACAAATATCGATCTGTCTGTGTACGGTGCAAATACACATTTAAGTAGCTTAAACATCAAAGTAAAAATTACCGCTGACAACATCTATCAATTGTTAATTTTCTATTTACCAAATAGTCTTAAATGCATACAACACATATGTACAACTATCTTTAACTATATTATGATGTATGTACACTTTACAGTGGGGAGAAAAAGCTTTAACATATACATTTCCCTTGAATTTATTATCAGGTCAATCCCAATACATACACTTAAATAAAAATTAGGTCAGTTTTTCTAACACTGCTCAGTTACAACATAATTTTTGGAAAATTTATGTTGATAAAATAAACATCTGAAATTTAAAACAAAATTTATGTTAAAATCCCTTAATAATTTTGATTTTGTTCCACTGTCGCTGGCCAAGAAATAAGTTTGTTAATGTTAGACAGAAAAAAATAACATTCCTTAGTGCACGTACCATAAACACAAACAACTTTTGCCAAATGTAAAGAAAACTTTTTTCCAATTTCAATGCAAATGATAAATTGCAGTGTTACAGGAATTTTGCGGAAAGTGTAATAAAAATGGAATGTAAACAAGCAAATGTCAACACTATTGTCAAAATGTTTTCAATAATGATATTAAACTGAAAGCATCAACGAAATTAATGCCAATCTTGTACAAACTTAAGATATGCATTTGGAAAAGTTCAAAATGCATTTGTAATTTCTGAAATTACAATATTATAAATAATAAATGTTGTATCATAGCTGACCCGACAGACGTTGTCCTGTTCAAATTAGAAAAAAACGTATGTGATCGATATGTGAATTTGTATTTTTGAATGATAATTTTTATTCACACATATATTTTTGGGGTATGTCTGATTAACATTTTGATTGAAAAATCGATGTTCAATTAAAAAAAAGAAATACTTTTTTTCGATTGCTTTGCTGTGATATCATAATTTCGTTCATTGCAATACTCTATGATATACGAATATTTTTGTTTTGTTGTATGTCGCGTAAACAAATAATTCTGGTGGTGTTCCGAAACGGGTACATAAATGACTGCCCTTGCGATTTGTTAATTGCCATAGTGAATGCAAGCCGGAAACTGCAACCGTTTAAAATCGAATAGCATGTCGGTTGGAGCCATTGGGATCTGTGCTATCAAAACGTGTTCTCCCTTGTACTTTCTTTTAAGCATTGTTTTTATTCAGAATTTTATAACAAAAATAGCTAATATTTTTAAAAAAATATTTCACCAGCCATATCTAAAAAACAAAAAAAAAAGAATAACTTTCAAAAATAACCAAAATAAAAACTTGAAAAAAAATTTGGTTTATTTTAGAAATTGGTGTTGGTGCGTGATGTTTATGATTCCAAATGACTTAAAACAAGTAAGAGAGCTATATTCGGCTGTGCCGAATCTTATATACCCTTCACCAATTTATACTTTAAAATAAAATTTAAAAAATTCTTATTTTTTAAAAAAAAAAAATTTCGATTTTTTTTTTTAGTTTTTTCCAATTTTTTTTTAAATAAATTTTTTTAATTTAAATATTTATTTTTTTTTTCAATTTATTAGTGAAAAACAGTTTTTTGTGAAAAAATTTGGGTTATAAAATATTCTTCCCGATTTTGATCCATTGTAGGTTCAACTTACTATAGCCTTATATACATTGTTGCAATGGACTTTGAAATATCTATCATTAGATATCCATATTGTCCATATTTATGATTTAGTTATCGAGATATAGATCAAAAATAGGCAACTAAAATAGAGGTTGTCTCGGATTTTTTCTCATATTTCCGTTATTTATGGACGGATTTTTCGATTTTAAATAGGAAACTTCTCGAAAGCATGTCTGACAGAATTATTTAAGATTTGAATCCCGAAGATATCTGGGGCCTTCAAAAAATTGATTTCAACAGACAGACAGACGGACATGGCTAAATTGACTCCGCTATCTATAAGGATCCAGAATATATATACTTTATAGGGTCGGAAAATTATATTGTGGAAATTACAAACAGAATGACAAATTTATATACTTTCATTACTTATACAACATTGGCCATCTGTAGTGTGCCAAAAATTTCGCCAAAATAAGTTATATCCCTAGTGGACATGTATTTAATGTTTGGTTGTTTTATATAGTTAAGGTGGACATGTAATTTTACATATATTTGGTAAGTTTTTAAGCACATTTAGATTAGTAGGTACAAATAATATTTTTACCACTGTAACCCAAGTTCGAGTAATGTGGACCACTTTTTTTTTGTCATTCATTCTTTTAATCTCTATTTATTGTAAACTTTGAAATTATTTTTCAATGTTTTTTCTTTTAATTGTAACCCCGCGAAGCCTGGCTTGTCCACAGGATGTAATGTAAATTAGTTGATTGTGTACTACTGTTCCAAATTACCCGAAAAAATAACCATGTACTTTGTAACCCAAGAACGCGTCTTTTTAGTTTGTGTTATCCATATCCATAAATATATAAATGTCTTTGTAAGCATCACGCCTAAAGGGTTAAATTGATTTTATTGAAATTTGGAACGTATATAGATCCTTACTTGGAAGCGTCAATAGGCTATAACTTTTACCAGAAAGGGGAAAAACTGGTAAAATTGGTACCTTTAGTTCTTAAACAATAATTACTAAACTGCTGAACCGATTTTTACTACAACAGGGGTAGCGAAGCGCACCGGGTCAAGCTAGTTATAAAGATATTGAGAATTTATTTTTTTTAATGGCTTTAGCAGGTTTTCTTTTGTGATGCAAACAATTTTCAACTACAAAAACAATTAGAGAATAAATTTGCTAATTTATTGGTATTCAACTTTTTTAATATGTATTGTGCCCAAAATTTAGAAAATACAAAACGGTAGTCCACATTTCCCGAAGTTACTCTAATGTTCTAAGGGTCATTATTACAACTTGCCTTTATGTTTGTAAAAGTAGAAGTTAAATTAAAAAAATAACTTTTCTATTGCTTAAAGTTGCCTTTTACTATTACGAACATAAAGGCAAGTTGTAATAATGGCCCTAGAAGTTCAAAAAAATAAAAATTGAGTTTTGAAACTGCTGCTAAAAAAAAAATTTTTTAGAAAAGGTTAACCCAATTCCAAATTTTGGTGCACTCTTAGGTAGATAGATAGATATTACAATTTGGTTAGAATTTTCTAAAAGATATAAAAGTTTCATTGAATCTCTATTACAATAATGTCCAGACCAATTTGTATTTATTTCAAATAAATATTTCACACAATTCACTAAACTGACACTAAATAAGTATATGAGACAGACAAGCAGGCATTTAAAAATCCTGCGCCTACACATTCACATGCATTCGTATCTATCTTCTCATATTTCCTAGATTATCTGCAATTTTAACAAAGTCCCTTTTCTTGCAAGAGCACGCACATACGCAATAGGCTTAATATGGTTTATGCCAGAGTGCCAGTATGAAAACTACTCCTTCTGAAATGTAGCTACTACTTAGTGCAAAATGCTTATTTCATCTAAAGTATATAGTATTTTTCCTTTTTTTTGTTAAGTAGTAGTACTTGTATGTCAGCACTACTAAAAACAAGAAGGTCTCAGTGAATTTGTCATTCCATTTGTAACACTTTGAAATATTGATCACAGATCTTATTAAATAATCGGGGATACTAAAAGTTCTAAAATAAAATATTTGTTTAACCAGTACATCCTGGTCCGAGGAAAATTTTTCAACTTTATTAAACTTTTGTTTAACAATATTATGGTCAGTTTGTTAAAAAACTGTAATATGATAAATATAATCTGAGAGCAACAAATTATGATATATGTAATCATAATAGCTTGTTATTATTTCATGAGCAGTATTTAATAATAAAAACGAACTAAATTACATCATTCATTGCAGTAGGTGTTGCGTTTAAATGATTCGACTTGGCCGAATTCAAGTTTACTACATTTTGAGTTTCTAGTTGATATCGCTATTTTGAGGTAAACGCCATCTACACACCCCGAGGCGTGCGACATTGATGTACAACCACAATGGCCATTTAAAATGCCATTGAGCATGTAATCGCTCTTAAATTGCAACAATAACAGCTCAGTAATGACAACAACAGCAGCAGCAGCAACAGTAACAGCAGCAATAACGACAACAACATGGCAATGTCGTTGATGTGTCTGGCGGTTGTATGAGGTTGAGTTGATGGTTACGCGTCGTTTTTATTGTTGTTGTTGCAGTTACTGTGATTCCATTACGAATTTTGTATTACGCGTATTCACCATAAATTCAGTGACTTTATCTGTGACTTTATATCGAAACAATGGCAATGACAATGAGCTTTACAACAATAACGATATAACAACTGCAACTGAAACTACGTACAACTAGAATAATATTAACAACAGCAACAACACAACGGCAGCAGCAAATGACAGCAGTTAGTTTAGTACAACAATAACCAACCTTAAAAATGATTGTTACCCAGTTGCTCCTAAATTGTCTTTCCTATTTTAGAGTGTTGTTGTAGCATTCTGTTGCTTACACTTATTTGTCAGTCAGTGAATTCCGAATGGGTTTAATCACGAGTTCTTCCATATGGAAGAAGGACACTCACAATTGTATCTATCTACAGGTATATTTACACGTATGTACAATGTACATTCATTCTTTTATGTAGCTATGATGCGTACATGTACGTACGTAAAATAACAAAAACAACGACGACAATAAGTAAATCACCATTGACTTGACTTCACACTTTTATCAGTATCACGTCATCTGTTGGCAATTTCATTTGACACTCACATGCTCACTGGCTCTAAAGAGCCATTTGAAACACGGTGTGTTGCTGTTATGCGCACATACTCGCATCCTGAACATCATGCAACATAAACATCATCAACTCTGTTCAACTCGTATTCACGAGAATAATCAACAATTCTCGTAACTTGTAGATGTTTGTGGTCACTTTGGTTTTGCTGATTTGTTTCGTGTCGTTTTTTTTTTTTTTGGGTGAGATGATGATTGCACAGACTGTGTGTAACTATTTAGTTGTCATTTGATATCATATTCCTGGATATTTTGTTATAAATATGTAAATTTTTCAACTACATGGAATGCAGGCTAACAAATAGGAAATCAAGTACAAGTTAGCATTTATTCTGATCGGAATAGTTATTTCATTTAGGGAATGGCTAATTCTACTTCCAACATGATTAAAGTTTTAAAAGTTAGGGGTCATATTGACCACAAGTTAATTTTGATTTTTTCGTTTGTTGTAGTAAATTCTGGGCTTAAAGATATATTTTGCTCAAGTTTCATAAAAATCGGCCCAAAAATATATATAAGAAATATATAATACTAGCTGAACCCAGTCCGCGTTCCTGGCCCTTAGAAAACATCTGTTTTATATTGCATCTCGATCTTGATTTTAATATAAAGTGCCGCACAAATTCGGTGATCCAATTTTCAATGTGGCAGTCCAGCTGGTTCCAATGAATTCAAAAATTCAGTAGGATAATTGACGGCTTATTCTTCGTTCATTACTGTGTCAATCGATTTGTATTTTATTGTTTGCATGTTCCCACAGACAATCCGAGTCTTTCTAGTTGGTTGTAAAACTTGGGAACACCTTGTCGACAACGGCTAGAATATTCGTTTGCATTTGGCAGAAGTTCATTTGTGGCGGGATCAATTGGAATTATTCCATTTCCGATATCCAACAATTGTTTTGAGAATGTTTCGGCAGAAGGGTATTGCAGCATATGCAGACACATGTTCGGTGATAGCGTGATATAAATTTGGATGAACTTCGCATCATCATTGGGAGAAGCCAGTATCCAATTCTGTGGTACATTTCGAAAACAAATTTTATTTGAATAAAACCCTTATTTTTATTAAAAGTGGAATGCGGAGAAGTATTAATAGTACCGGACATCTGCTGGAATGTATTCCTTTCTTCGCTTACACCAAATCATGGATAAAATTAATTAAAAAAAAAAAAATTTTTCCAATTATTTTTTTACAACAATCACTGTATATAGGGAACTAAATAAACTATCTATAAGAATTGAAGATAAGGTCGATCAATAATTTACAATAATCATTTCTTTTTTTTATGTCATTAGCGGTATAGTATACAAATTTTGATTTTGCCATCCACAGACCGAAAATCAATAATCTGAATTCACAGTGTTACCCGCTAGACTTTTCTGAATATTCCGTGAACATTTTATCAAAAGCGGTCCAGCTTTTTTGGGTCCACGCGGAACATACACACATCTGTTTTGTAAACATTTGATTTTGCCACGCCCCTCCGCCCACAGACTGAAAATCAAAAATCTGAATTTACAGTGTTACCCGCTAGGCTATTTTGAAGATTCCCTAAATAAGATTCAAATAAACTATTATGATGGGAATATCCCATATCATTCTGTCCAGTTGCGATCTATATGGAAAATTCTCTGTAGAAGGAGGGTTTGGGATTGGAGTAGTCAATTTTGAGATTGGAGTAGGGATTTTCTCCAGACCACTAAGCACAGTGGAATGTCCATTGTCCACCATGTGAAATGCGTCCGAGGCATTGACATAGTTAAAAGCATTTCCCTTTGCCATAATATCAGAAGGCAAGCAGTTCATCATGTCGAATAGAACCTTTGATGTTGCTGTACGTATTGCTCCTGTTATCATAAGTACAGAAATTCGTAAGATTTTTCCAAATGAAGCACGTCCCACCAAACATTATAATGGTTTTAACATCAATTTCTAAGAACCATTTGGTGTGCCTGCGAGTTATTATAGAGGTTTTCCATATAACCTATATTTTTAAAAAAGCGTACCAAGGTGTGGCAAAATTTTTAAATTTCAAATTTGAAATGCCTATAACTTGGAAATTAAAAGAGATAAATAGCACACGCACGCATGTTTTTTCAAGACTTAGCTGAGCGTTTTCCAAAAGTATAAAAAATCTTTGAAATCGGATGGGAAACAAAAAAAAAAAAAAAAAAAATGGCATGAGTTTGAGCCACCATAGCGCCCCTGGAGCATTTGTAGGATCCATTTTAATAACTTAAACTCGAATACTCCTTGGCTAACCCAATATCAAATCTTACCTTGATCGAACCAGCCGTTTAGAAATGCCAGATTTATTTACCAACAATTTTGATTCTGCCCCACTGTGCGTTGCCAGTAGAGCTTTTAAAAAATTATAAGGAGGATTAAAAAAAACCTTTTATTACTTTCATCATAGATAAACCATATACTACCATTAAGTCTCCCTTCCGTGGATTCTAGCTCATTTTGTCTCCTTTCGTTATTATAAAATATTCAAAGAGTAACATTATATAAAAAAAGATACCATTAATTCCACCTTAAGTCCTCATTAAGGATCACATGTATTTAATATCAAGCTAATAAGAAAAAATAGTACCACAAATGGGATTCTCCACATTCGACCAACTAACAGAAGAAAATTAGACCAACTAACAGAAGAGAATTTTTGGTATTTTTTAGCAATTACTCAATAATTTATTTTCCAATGACTACTTCATACCACCTGCATTATTTAGATGTAGTTGTGTAATGACTTATTTATTGTATTTTATATAACTGTTTATTTTGTTAGTCATTTGAATAAACACATTCTGTTTTTACTGATCACGGCTTCTGTGAAACCTTACTATCAATGAGTTATTTGTAACTACTAGTTTTAGGGATATTAAAGTAATGATATACACCTATCCCTCGATTTACACGATAGATGCGTTCCTGAAAAAAACGTGTAAATCGAAGTGGAATATTTTTGTATGAGAAATCGTGTAAATCGAAAAAAAGACCCAAATGCCAATAAATTTTAAATTTTGTTTAGAAAATTCATTTATTTTAAAAAATAATTACAATCAATACATTGCATTTAAAGGAATTAATAAAACAGAATAAATGGAACTGGAAAATATTACATGTCAATTCATTAAAAAAAACATTTATAAATATATTTCTATTGTTTATAGCACGTATATGTATCAGTCGTCACTTCCAATCAATTCTTCATCACTGTCTTCTACTACTAATCGTATCTTATTGCTAAGTGACATATCACTTTCGTCGATAGTTGATAAATTTAAGATAACATCAGTTCGTAGAGATTTGGAAATATAATTTGTAATTAAAACTTGTGTTGATTTATTGTTTAGTCCTTATAAACCTACCGATATTGCGCTAAGCTCTGTGAAATGTATCACTGGAATGTGAGGTCTCTTTCAATCTTTGGGTATCGTTTGTTTTGATCACCATATTCACTAATTCTTCAACATCTTATCCTGCACAAAAGTCATCCAAACCTTCTCCTCCCACTGTATGTGTCAACTGAACTATCTCAGAATATTCATGCTCCAAGGATTAATAAGATAGTATAATGTTTTCTCCTACGCATTTTTCAACAAAAGCATTTTTCCAACAGCTTTTGAGCGTGGCTTGATTGAGTGCAGCATAAGTCATGCTTTACACAATCTAATATTGTAAATTTTGTTATTGAATTCATTACTAAGTATTAAAGATTCATCATTCTCGATTTGATCTAAAATATACCTGAACGATTGCTTGACATTTAATGCTTTAAAAGTCGAAATTATTCCCTGATCTAAGGGCTGCAACAAAGAAATCATATTTTTTGTTAGAAATATAACTTGATCATTCTCATGTTGCAAGTCTTGTGGATATCCAGAAGCGTTTTCAATTGCTAGAAGCACTTTAAATGACAATCCCTTTTTGTTTAAATACCATTTTACATCTGGAACAAAAATATTATGAAGCCAGACACCAAAACAGTCCCGATTCATCTACATTGATAAGTAATGTATTGGCAGCAATAATTTCAGCAAATTTATCGGTCAATGCAACCTTTCACCTTTTAATTTTAGATTATGTAAGGAATGTCTTTGCTTAAATTTTTAAAAATAACCACGACTTGCCGAAAAAGATGTTTTTTGTAGTCGATGATGTAGATGGTATCAAGTTTTTCATAAACCCTCAAAGCTTTATTTGTAATAGCATTGGTATCAATTGGAATTCGCTTTTGAGTTTGATCTTCTATCCAGATCATTAGTGCCTTTTTCATATTTTCAATTGAAATGTCCCGAACGTATGAAGTTGTACTTAGGCACGTTTTAGTTTCAGCTGCTATATTTTAATTTTTTTATGAATAACTATTATTGATAATTTTCTGAAAAAAATAATTATTTCTAAAAATATTACAAATAAACAAGTAAGAGAGCTATATTCGGCTGTGCCGAATCTTATATACCCTTCACCAAATTATTTTTTAAAACAAAATTTAAAAAATTCTTATTTTTTAAAAAAAAATTTATTAGTGAAAAAAGAGTTTTTTGTAAAAAAAAATTCGGGTTAAAAAATATTTTCCCGTTTTTTACCCGTTGTAGGTCCAATTGTGGAGATATAGACCAAAAATAGGCAACAAAAATAGAGGTTGTCTCGGATTTTTGCATATATCTCCGTTATTTATGAACGGATTTTGCTGATTTTAAATAGGAAACTTATCGAAAGCATGTCTGACAGAATTATTGAAGATTTGGATACCGAAGAAATCTGGGGCCTTCTGAAAATTGATTTCAACAGACAGACAGACGGAGAGACAGACAGACAGACAGACAGACAGACAGACAGACAGACAGACATGGCTAAATCGACTCCGCTATCTATAAGGATCCAGAATATATATACTTTATAGAGTCGGAAAATTATATTGTGGAAATTACAAACGGAATGACAAATTTATATATACCCTTATCACGAAGGTGAAGGATATAAAAATCGTGTAAATGGAGGTAATTTTCACATCCCTCGATGTACACAAAAACCAAAAATATCGTGTAAATCGAGGGATAGGTGTAATTATAAGCGGTTGGGGTTGACTTCAATGACGCCGTAATAGTTAAAATGATATTGCGTAAGTAGTGAAGGGCCGGAATTTAGCATCTTAACTCATTACTTGGTAATGAAAATTTTATCCTGCTAAGTCTTAATTTGCGCGTTCTCTCTTTATTAAGCACATATGTCTAATTTTATGAATCTGTGATAAACTATCCAAAAGAGTTGAGTAGATTTCAAAATCTCTATTTTCCGTTACTGATTCACAGTATTGTTATGACACAATGATGACACTTTGAAGATTATACCACTTAATACAGATAGTATGCATGTAGTACGTGTAGTGTCATCAACTGAAATCAAAAATGTACTTGCCACTATAATAGACTTAATCAAGTGCTTGGTGTGTTTATAAAAAAAAAAAAAATCAATATTTACTAAAAAAAAAGTTTTCATTATTTTTTATGTTTTGATGCAGCCGCATGATTGAAACCACAACAGCCACATAAAAACTTTTTTGTCTATTAAACAAATTAAGTTTAAGTGAGAACTTAAATCCAGAAGAATTTAAATTTTTATTTTTTAACTTTTTTTTTCTAATTTTAATATAATTTTTTTTTGTTTTTGTTTGCTGCATCTGGCATTTGTTGTTTAAATAGACATTTACATCAAATACACATTTTGAAATACTGCAATAGAGTTGAATGCTTTTGTTTTTGCCCTTGTTGTTATATTGTTGTTCTATTATAAAAGTTTATTGGATTTTCGTAATACGAGATAATAAGGTATTTAGAAAGTTATTCAAAGATCATATTACTAAAGAAGAAAATAACAAAATAAAAATAAAAATAAATGTTGGTTGCTGGTATTTAGTTGTTTGTTTGCTTGACTGTGTCTTTAATAAACAATTGATTAAATAACTGTACTGTAAATATTTGTTATAATTTAGATACATCCATTAAATACCAGTCAATCTAAAAGAATAACAACAACTCCATACTCACACAAACAAAAAAACTCATTAAAAATTCTACAAAGATGCTGGCTGCTAAACGTGTAATCGATATATGAATAAGTAATGTACTGAGTAAGTGATCATCTCATTTAACTAATTATGAGATTAAATAACATTTTCAATTTGTATTGGACTTGATATTAATGGATCTTAGAGACACACTTCGTAAAATCACGGTAATTTACCAAATGAATGGTTAATATAGTTTTATGATATTCTTTTTACAGTTGTAAAATATTAAATTACAAATTAAATTTTTAAGCTAACAGTTATAATTTGTTACGATCTTTGTTTATTGCTTTTAAATACATATGGAGAATTTTAAACTAGCTAATACAAATACACAAGCATTGGGGTTATTAGAATAGGTGCTAATGTTAGATTAGATTTCAATACTTTTTGACAGTTTTATTTTGAATACTTTTTCCATAAAAACTCATATTAGCTAAATAATAAATTAACATTCAGGGTCTAATTTTCTCATCTCAGCCACTGATATATTCATAAAATGCCTGATCAGTTTATCGTAAGAACCATTTGGGTTCTTTGGCACAGGGACATACACGTGAATGATAAACTGACATGGCCAACGGGATACTACTTTTCTCTTCCACCATACTAGAAATGCAAATTTAGACTTCGACATAGGACTGAAGAGTTGGCTGAAATGCGTACTATCTCTTTACTTTCAATAACTAGAAGACACATCTCTTTGCTGGAGTCTGTATTTAGCGACATGCTTAGAAACAGGGTGTTGAGTACAATTTCCGTCAGATGATAACTAAAAAAATTTTATATTTTCGTATTTGTTTGGCCAAAAAACTACTCTAAAGTTTTTATATTTCATTGAAAGGTATCTCAACAAGAATAAAATACATAAGTGTTATAAAATCCATAAGCTGGGATTCCAAAATGGGCTACAGTTTTCGATACTATGATATATTCCAAATCATTCACTTTATAAGCAAAATTCCGAAAAATGTGAAAATTGGGAAATACTTGTGATTGGTGTCGTCGGAGAGGTAATTAAAGGTATAACACCATCCGAGAAAAAAGAAAAAAGTCGTTAGACACGAACACGAATGATGTCCGTCACAAACTATAAATTAAATGGAGAAAAACTGCGTTTTCATTTCGTGATCCTGTGTCCTTTTTAAAGCACTTCAACGTTTCAAAGAAGTACACTTTTCAAAAAATATTTTCAAATACTTCCGCTAATCCAATTATGCCATATTTGATGTCAAGAGAACAAGAAGAGTTGTAAAATATTTTGTATTATCTATATTTTATCCTGTCAGGATCAAAAGATCAAAACATCATATGGTCCCATTAGCCTGTTGTCGATATTCTCAAAACTTGTTGAAAAGTTGTTACCTGAGAGCCTTTTAGTACAACTTGACGAAAACTGCATTATTCCTGAACAGGTAAATTGGATAACAATTCTTATTCAAAAAACCTTCGAGAAGATGCGGTATTGCTCTGCATTATTTATTGACATATCTCAAGCCTTCGATAAAATCTGGCACGATGGACTAATGCATACAATTATTATATACAATAAAGATCTTCCCATATCAGATAAAAAGCTGTGATCTCCTCACGTCGAAAAACATCCGCTGGTGTTACACAGTAAAGTTTTCTAGGTCCGTTACTATATATTTCATATACTGCAGATATGCCTACGAGGACATCGTCTCACATCGCACAGTGGGGCAGAATCAAAATTTGTTGGTAATAAATCTGGCATTTCTAAAATGCTGGTCCGATCGGGATAAAATTTGACATGATCATAGCCAAGGAGTATTCGAGTTCAAGTTATTAAAATGGAACTTACAAATGCTCCAGAGGCGGCGCTATGGGGGTTCAAATTAGGGTACCTTCGACATGTAAAATTTTTTAAACGCGTGCCATTTTTTTGTTTCCCATCCGATTTGTTAAGCGCTTGGCTAGGTCTTGAAAAAACATCTCTTTAATTTCCAAGTTATAGGCATTTCAAAATTGAACTTTTAAAATATTGCCATACTTTGGTCCGCTTTTTTTAAAATATAGGTTTTAGTTTTGAACCGAATGAACTCGAATTTCTTTTGTTAGTTAGAAAACTAAATTACCAATAACATACATTTTCATATTTTAATATAAAATGTGATTAAGTCAGAACCATTGAAATGTTGCTGAATAAAATAGAATTAAGAAAATTTATAAAAATTTTTTAGTATGAAAATGTGAAATATTTTAGAAGAACAGAGTTTTAAAGTGGGATATTTTTGAATCTAATTGATATATTGACTTGAAAATTTTTTTTAAAGACCAAAAATTAACTTGTCTAAACATAAAAAGTTAGTTCGAAAAAAAAGTGTTTAAAATTGTTCCTAATATTTGCAATCCTATTAAAATTTTGATACAATTTTTAGTTTTAGAATTTCAGTAAATATGTAATCTATATATATAAAAATGGATGTTTGTATGTATGTGGGTATGTATGTATGTATGTATGTATGTATGTATGTATGTATGTATGTATGTATGTATGTATGTATGTATGTATGTATGTATGTATGTATGTATGTATGTATGTATGTATGTATGTATGTATGTATGTATGTATGTATGTATGTATGTATGTATGTATGTATGTATGTATGTATGTATGTATGTATGTATGTATGTATGTATGTATGTATGTATGTATGTATGTATGTATGTATGTATGTATGTATGTATGTATGTATGTATGTATGTATGTATGTATGTATGTATGTATGTATGTATGTATGTATGTATGTATGTATGTATGTATGTATGTATGTATGTATGTATGTATGTATGTATGTATGTATGTATGTATGTATGTATGTATGTATGTATGTATGTATGTATGTATGTATGTATGTATGTATGTATGTATGTATGTATGTATGTATGTATGTATGTATGTATGTATGTATGTATGTATGTATGTATGTATGTATGTATGTATGTATGTATGTATGTATGTATGTATGTATGTATGTATGTATGTATGTATGTATGTATGTATGTATGTATGTATGTATGTATGTATGTATGTATGTATGTATGTATGTATGTATGTATGTATGTATGTATGTATGTATGTATGTATGTATGTATGTATGTATGTATGTATGTATGTATGTATGTATGTATGTATGTATGTATGTATGTATGTATGTATGTATGTATGTATGTATGTATGTATGTATGTATGTATGTATGTATGTATGTATGTATGTATGTATGTATGTATGTATGTATGTATGTATGTATGTATGTATGTATGTATGTATGTATGTATGTATGTATGTATGTATGTATGTATGTATGTATGTATGTATGTATGTATGTATGTTCCGAATGAACTCAAAAACGGCTGAACCGATTTTGATGAAATTTTCAGGGAATCTTCAGAATAGCCTAGCGGGTAACACTGTAGAGTCATATTTTTGTTTTTCGGTATGTGGGCGGAGGGGCGTGGCAAAATTAAATTTTTACATTTTACAATTAATGCCATCTATATATATATAAAACGGCTGGACCGATTTTGATGAAATTTTCAGGGAATCTTCAGAATAGCCCAGCGGGTAACACTGTAAAGTCAGATTTTTGATATTCCGTCTGTGGGCGGAGGAGTGTGTAAAAATCAAATTTTTACATTATACAGTTAATGCCATATATATATAAAAACAGATTTGTGTATGCATGTTCCGCATGGACTCAAAAACGGCTGGACAAATTTTGATAAAATTTTCACGGAATCTTCAGAAAAGCCTAGGGGGTAACACAGTAAAGTCAGATTTTTGATTTTCGGTCCATGAACGGAATGGCGTGGCAGAATCAAATTTGTATACTATACCGCAAATGACATAAAAAATAAGATTATTGTATTATTGTTGATCGACCTTTTCTTCAATTCTTACAGATAGTTTATTTAGTTTTCTATATACAGGCAAACAAAGTCAGTGATTGTTGTAAAAAAAAAATTTGGCAAAAAAAAAAAATTGAAAGTGTACTCTGAAGCGAATTATTTGGTGTAAGCGAAGAAAAGAATACATTTCAACACATATCCGCTACTATAAAATTTATTTTATATTATCAATCGTTGATAAACAATTTTCTTTACTCTTGCATATTAGGTGCATGAATAAGAAATTTCCATATGAAATCTATGAAAAAAATAATATTTTGAATAACTCTCCGCATTCCACTTTTAATAAAAAATAACGGTTTTATTCAAATAAAATTTGTTTTCGAAAGGGCATCTACGTCTAGAGCCGCAGAAACGGAAAGAGAACGAGAATCACGGCTTCAGCAAATGCGTCGCATTGCATCTTCATCGAGTGCTGCAGAGACACCTCAACACCTCGAAAGACTAGAAGCCAATCGCTCCCGAATGGCTCGATCAAGAGAAAGAATCGATTTAAAGTTGCCGCATTTTATTACAATAAGTATGATGGGTACAGGAATCACAAGGACGTACTGATTGCCGCAATGGACAAACATTGCTTTCATTGCCGCGTTTTAAAGTTCCCTAAGGAATCCCCGGGAATGTGCTGTTCGAACGGTAAAGTTATTCTGCCACCAGTTATTGAGCCGCCTAAGTTGCTTCTAAGTTACATTTCCGGCGCCAATCCTATTTCCTAGCACTTCCTTCAAAATATCCAAAAGTGCAACTCATGATTTTAAATGACGTCGGCTTCATGCCCACCTTTAAAATTCAAGGCCAAATGTACCACAGAATTGAATCATTGCTCCCGCTTCGCAATGATGATGCGAAGTTCCTTCAAATTTATTTCACTGGAAATGAAGCTACAGAAGCCGAACGCTATCAACGAACATGCGTGTGCATTACCTGCAATACCCTTCTGCCGAAACATTCTCAAAACAATTGATCTCGCCACAAATGAGATTTCGTTGTTGACAAGGTATTCCCAAGTCTTACAACCAACTACAAAAATTCGGATTGGCTGTGGGAACATGCAATTTTGGCACCAACAAATTATGATGTTAACAAGCTCAATAAACAAATACAATTGAAACTGCCTGGCGAAACAATAAAATGCAAATCGATTGACACAGTAATGAACGAGGAACAAGCCGTCGATTATCCTACTGAATTTTTGAATTCATTGGAACCAGCCGGACTGCCACCACATGTATTAAAATTAAAGGTTGGATCACCAACTTTGTCCGACACTGCATATTTAAATCGAGATCGAGATGCAATATAAAACAGATGTTTTCTAAGGGCCAGCAACGCGGACCGGGTTCAGCTAGTATGCAATAAAATCTTTATTTATTGACAAAACTCAATGAAATTTAAACTTTTTTAAACTTGTCATTCTAAATAACAAAGCATAAAAAAACTTGTCAAAAAGTCAAATTACATCCCGCAATTCTTAAAAATTTTAGCGAAAATCACAAAAATGGTATTTTTACAATTTAGCCCATAGAGTCCACATTTCCTTTGGGGCTGGAAAAATACTTTGGGAATAAATAGGGATCACAAAAGCTGCTTTCCGTTTTCTGATCCCAGCTTTGGGATTTTAGAACATGTGCTCCAAAGTTGAAATTTTGATAAAAAATATGTCAAATTCCGAAGGGTGTAGGGCCGACGTATTCGAAAAACGAGACATGTCTTTTATACCAAAATATTCTCCGTAAAGATACCTTACGGAAACATATAAAATTGTTATATGTTCTTAAATAAAGTTTTTTTGTTTTACTAAAAAAAGAGTTAAGTCACCTTTTCGTCCAAAAAACTGCAAAAATCGACTATTTTTTTAATTTTTGTAGGTTCCATTTTAATAACTTGAACTCGAATGCTTCTTGCCTGCGCTCATGTAAAATTTTATACCAATCGGACCAGCCGTTTAGAAACTCTAGATTTATTTCCAAAAAATTTTGATTCTGCCCCACTGTGCAATGGTACGATAATAATCAGGGACCGTAACAATTATGACATTTATAATAAAAATCACAACATGATTGATATTTTCTGATTTTTTTTTTTTTTTTTTTTGTCAGAAATATTTGTCAGACTTTGATTTTTATTTTTTTTTTTGCCAGACATATTTGTCAAACTATGATTTTTATTTTTTTAAATTAATTATTGAGTTTTATTTATATATTTGTCAGACTCTTATATATCTATATATATTAAACACAAAAAATGTTTCTACCTATGTTCGTTATAGACTCTGAAACTATCCAACCGATTAGCTCCAAACTGATTTTATTGGAAAGGAAATATTCTGAAGATGGTTTTAGACAACTAAAATACTACATTAGGTACATGCGGTCCATTCGTAAAGCCGATTTTCGAATTTTCCCATACAAGAATTTTTCCCAATTTTGAATATATACATATATATCTATATATATAAAACACAAACAATATTTCTACTTATGTCCGTTATATACTCTGAAACCATCCAACGGATGAGCTCCAAACTGGTTTCATTAGAAAGGCAAATTTAAGCAATGCATACAAAATTTTTTTCCCAATTTATTTTGAAATTTTCTATGTAAGCTCCTCTCCTGATGTGTAGATCCACTAAGGGGGTAAAATCGGTATCTCTATATCTCCGGAACTAATAAAGCTAACACCAAAAATCCAACTTAATCTAAATTTATGCAAGAAATAAGTGGAGAGGTGTGTGGTACGTTTTGTACTTTTATGGGGATAAAATCGGCGAGACCCGAGTTTTAATACTTTCTTGTATCCCATATCCCAGAAATTAATACATAAACAATTTTAGAATGACTCTGGCACTATTTTGAAATTTGAACTTACTTCTTTTTGGTACTTTTTTTTTACAAAACTATTTTGTATGTACATTAATATGGTAAACAAGTAAGACAGTTATATTCGTGCCGAATCTTATATACCCTTCACCAAATTATATATTTAAAATAAAATTAAAAAAAATTTTTTTTTCGTAATTTTAAAATTTTTCCAAATTTTTTTCCAATTTTTTTTTTATATTTTTTAATTTAAAAATTTATTTTTTTTTTAATTTATTAGTGAAAAAAATTTATGAAAAAAAAAATGTTTTTTATAAAAAAAATTCTTGTTAAAAAATATTTCTCCAGATTTGATCCATTGTAGGTCCAACTTACTATAGCCTTATATACATCGTTGCAATGGACTTTGAAATATCTATCATTAGATGTCCATATTGTCTATATTTATGACTTAGTAATTGAGATATAGATCAAAAATAGGCCAAAAATAGAGGTTGTCTCGGATTTTTGCTCATGTCTCCGTTATTTATGGACGGATTTTGCTCGAAAGCATGTCTGACAGAATTATTGAAGATTTGGATCCCGAAGATATCTGGGATCTTCAGAAAATTGATTTCAACAGACAGACGGACGGACATGGCTAAATCGACTCCTCTATCTATAAGGATCCAGAATATATACAGATTATAGGGTCGGAAAATTATATTGTGGAAATTACAAATGGAAGAATGATGAAGGGTATACATTTATTAGCGTAGTAGCACACGCCGGGTATCCGCTAGTATGTAAACAAAACTCAATAATTAATGTTTATTTCTGCCAAAAAAATAAAAATCATAGTTTGACAAATATGTCTGACAAAAAAATAATAATTATTTCTGACAAAAAAAAATAAAAATCAAAGTCTGACAAATATTTCCGACAAAAAAAAAAAAAAATCAATCAAAAAATAAATATTTTTGACAAAAAAAAATAAAAATCAAGAATTTAAAAAGCATGTTATTTTGTGAAAATATAGTTGAAAACGATTAAAATGGTATGCTTGACTTGACTCCCCGATAGAATAATTATTATTTTCGGTCCCTGATAATAATCGATCAACATGCAAGAGATCTATTTGCCAAGATTGGCTCAATTTTAATCGTATATATCCAATAAATTATTCGCGATTAAAATCCTCAACATTTTCCGTTAGGTGAGGAGTCCAGTTAAGTTTAAAATCGAAAATCATAAATGGAAACCATGATTTTTGTGACCGCATAGTTTAGTTACCCTGATAAAAGATATTCATTCCTTGTGTATAGAACCATATATATTTTCTCAGTATTGATTAGTAGTCCTTGTTGCCATGACGTCACTAACACATCTGCCTATTTCAGCATGAATTTGCAGTTGTGAGAGTCATTTAATAATCCATTCGATTACTATTTTATAAGGATTCTAGTTATTTAAATTACTTATGTTGTTGAAAGCACCATCTATATCCAGAAAACGTGTCAGTACATATTATATCATGAAGAGTTGTTTCCATTGTTACCCCTGGTGTATGCATGTTGATTAAGAGAGAATATTAATTCATTCAAATATTCTTTCTAGACTCTTAAGTAAAAATAATGATGGGAGTATTTCTATAGCTGTTTGCGCCGTAGTGTTGACTTTTACTACAAGGTCAATAATATGTCGAGGCTGCTTCAAAGGCATGCAAGATAAGCCTATACCTAATCTCTGTACCTTGCATTTTAAAGTGTCTTTAATTATTATCTTTGGCTTATATTGCATGTGTCCTTTGCATCTATCTAAAACTTACCATTTCAAAATGTAGTGAATCATGGTTTCTCTTCAGTTTCTGGTTTCCTGATTCTTGTTTTCTATAAGTAAATTATTAAGTTCATTATTGCAAGGCGTCCAATATTTGTATCATTTCCGCCTCATATTAATTTACTTTGAGCATTGTCTTGTGGAAAAACTATGGCCTAATAGGTTAAAGAGTGATAAAAATTGAGTGTGGTAAATATCCCTAACTTAACAGATGTAATAATAATAACTTCAAACCAATAAACAACTATTCATGTCAAGTGATATTCTTTACACTAAATTAACTTAATGAATTTACAGCAGTAATCCGTACAACTGAAAAGTACAAAAATAATTAAATTTAGAATTTATTTCAAGTGTCACAAAAAAAACAAAATAGAAAACCACAAAATACAGTGACCAATTAGTAGTGTCCAGCTATAACAGATATTGTTTATATACAAACAGTTATTTACAGCAACATTTGTGCAGATACAAACATACTTAGATGGATAGATGGATGGATGACCAACAAAGGAACAACACACAGATGGTCAAGATACGAGTGCAGCAACTACCCATATCTACAACCAACACAGCAGTAGATTCATGTATTTTTATAAAAATGGTTTACCAAAAGGTTACCACACAATAAGTTTTGTATGACTGCAACATATGGGATCAATATCTGCAACTACTGCAGCAAGTGCAACAACAACGAAGCATTTAATTGACATACAAAAGGAAAACTAAAGTGTGCGATACAAAGACACACAGAGAGACAGAGAATGAGCAACGAGCATACAAAAGAATAAACTGAAAAATTAATTAAAAACTCAATTGGTCAATATGTATCATGTCGAGTACTTTGCTACCAATATTAAACTTCAATATTTATTGTCTTCATGTACGTATATATGTGTATGTATGGACTATGTAAGTAAGTAAGTCAGTCCGTGAATGAGAGGTGGTGCATCCATTGGCAGGAATTTACTTACTTGATATGAATATTTTCACACAAACAAGTGCAAATGAGGAATTGCATTCGAACAGCACAACAGCAGCGAGAACAACAAAAACTGCAGCAACAATAATAATATTTGTTTGCTTTATTTGGTAACTGACCCTATTCCAACTCAACTATTTTCTTCAAAGGCAGAAGTGTAAAATAGTTAATACTTT
Organism: Calliphora vomitoria; assembly: GCA_942486065.2. Classification (NCBI taxonomy): domain Eukaryota; kingdom Metazoa; phylum Arthropoda; class Insecta; order Diptera; family Calliphoridae; genus Calliphora; species Calliphora vomitoria. The sequence goes on from OW818031.2 coordinate 79,285,727, forward strand.
CAACTGTAGCTTGCAAGTTGTTAAAAAACATTGAATTCAAAACATTACGACAGAGTTTTTATAAAAATCATATATGGGGCATTTCACGTCAAGTGAACCAACTTTTGAAATCGATGTCTTCCGATTGGGATGAAATTTGCACCAATGTTAGTTCTATTGGATAGTAATTCGGACACAATTTTTCAACAAGATCGGTCAAGAACTCTCTGAGTTATAGGAGGTCAAAATTTGACATTTTGGCCAAACAGGTGTTTTTTCTTATCCATATAACTTATTACCTATTGTTCTTAGCAAAATGTGTCCCAAATAGTTTAGATAGCTATTTATGCAATCTTTGGAAAAAAAAAATTAAAAAAATTAAATAAAATATTTTTGACTTTTTTTTTAAAAAATCAAAAACATTTTTGACTTTTTTTTCAAAATGGGCCCTTTTTATTTTTTTTTTTTATTTTTTTTAAGAAAGCTTAGGTCTTTTCCTAAGCGACCTATATGGTCGCTTAGTGGGATGCGAATGGGATATCTATCAAAAAAAATATTTTGTAACTCAAGATATGAAATTTTTTGACTTTTTTTGCAAAATCAAAAACTTTGTTGACTTTTTTTAAAAAAATGGACCCATTTTTTAATTTTTTTTTTTTGCTCAGAAGAAAGCTTATGTGTTTTTTTTAACACCTTTTTTGTCGCTTAGTGGGATGCGAGTGGGATATCTATCAAAAAAATGTTTTGTAACTCAAGACATAAAATTTTTTACTTTTTTTTTTGCAAAATCTAAAACTTTTTTGACTTTTTTTCCAAAATGGACCCTTTTTTATTTCTTTATTTTTTTCTCAAAAGAAAGCTTAGGTCTTTTCCTTTAAAACCTTTATGGTCGCTTAGTGGGATGCGAGTGGGATAACTATAAAAATAAATGTTTTGTAACTCAAGACAAAGGTTTTTAAATTGATTTTTTTCATATTTTCATATTTCAAACCTTAAAAAAAAACCACTACAACTGACCGATAATAGCCACTGGAGGGGTGCAATGTGAGGCCGACCGCTATTAATTTTCCGCCCCCAAAATTTGTCTGAGTTTTGCATCTTGCGGCTTTTTTATTCAATCCTATAGGTAGTTTTCAGCGCAATAATTTATATTCGTGAGCGATTTTTGGAAGTGGACCTTATATGGGAGCTATGTCAAATTATGGACCGATCATCATGAAATTAGGTGGTGTTATTAATGTCTATATGAAAGTTATTTATGTTGCATTTTATGTGTATACCAACATTTTTAGGAGATTTATGCTCGTTAAAGTGATTATCGGAAGCAGGTCTTATATGGGAGCTATGACTAATTATGGACGGATCATAATAAAATTTGGTGACATGAATTCCGTATATATAAAACTTATTTGGAGAAAAATTTGTGTAGATACCTATATAAATTAAATATTTATGAAGAATAGGTCCAATTTCGGGAGGACATTTGTATGGGGACTAGGTGAAATAATGGACCGATTTCAGCCAGTTTCAATAAGCTTGGTCCTTGGGCCAAACAAATTATATATACCAAATTTTATCGAAATATCTTCAAAATTGCGACCTGTACTCTGCGCACAAGGTTTACATGGACAACCTGCCAGTCAGACGGACGGACGGACATCGTTTAGTCGACTCAGAAAGCGATTCTGAGTCGATCGGTATACTTTTAGGTGGGCTAGACTAATATTTTTGGGTATTACAAACATCTGCAAAAATTTAATATACCCTCGCCACTATGGTGGTGTAGGGTATAAAAAGTGATTTTTATTCCTGAGGTTAACATATTATGGGTATTACAGTATCGAGGCTATGAAATTTTAGTTAGGTTGTTACATACCATCGGAAAGGCTAATGTGTCTAGTTTCTCCGCGTAAGTTTAATTTTTAAGGTTTACACACAAATATGAAAAAAATCAAAATAGTGCATATCCTAAAAATTTAAAAACCTTTGTCTTGAGTTACAAAATATTTATTTTGATAGATATCCCACTCGCATCCCACTAAGCGACCAAAAAGGTTTTAAAGGAAAAGATCTAAGCTTTCTTTTGAGAAAAAAAAAAGAAATAAAAAAGGGTCCATTTTGGAAAAAAAGTCAAAAAAGTTTTTGATTTTGCAAAAAAAAGGTAAAAAATTTTATGTCTTGAGTTACAAAACATTTTTTTGATAGATATCCCACTCGCATCCCAGTAAGCGACAAAAAAGGTGTTAAAGGAAAACACATAAGCTTTCTTCTGAGCAAAAAAACAAATTAAAAAATGGGTCCATTTTTTTAAAAAAAGTCAACAAAGTTTTTGATTTTGCAAAAAAAAGTCAAAAAATTTCATATCTTGAGTTACAAAATATTTTTTTTGATAGATATCCCACTCGCATCCCACTAAGCGACCATATAGGTCGCTTAGGAAAAGACCTAAGCTTTCTTAAAAAAAATAAAAAAAAAAAAATAAAAAGGGCCCATTTTGAAAAAAAAGTCAAAAATGTTTTTGATTTTTTTAAAAAAAAGTCAAAAATATTTTATTTAATTTTTTTAATTTTTTTTTTCCAAAGATTGCATAAATAGCTATCTAAACTATTTGGGACACATTTTGCTAAGAACAATAGGTAATAAGTTATATGGATAAGAAAAAACACCTGTTTGGCCAAAATGTCAAATTTTGACCTCCTATAACTCAGAGAGTTCTTGACCGATCTTGTTGAAAAATTGTGTCCGAATTACTATCCAATAGAACTAACATTGGTGCAAATTTCATCCCGATCGGAAGACATCGATTTCAAAAGTTGGTTCACTTGACGTGAAATGCCCCATATGCAATTACAACTACAGTTTATACAAAATTTTAAAAGAGATTTTAGAGAATATTTTTGCTTCATTTGCCGATTTAATTTCTATATTTTTTTAAAACAAAATTATTTTGGAAAGGAGAAAACATTCGCAAGTGCAATTGTAAAAAAAATCAAATATTTCGCAAGTACTTATATTGGATTTGTGAGTTAGATGTCTCAATTTCTAAACATATCATTCAGAATCTATTCTTTCAAAGTTCTCACATACTATCACATATCTTGCAAAACAATGTCCTGCCACTTGGAAGTATATTTTTCTATTAGTTTGGAAACGTAATTCATTGTATTTGAGTGTCACCATGTCATAGAGAAATTAATAAAATTCTAATATTACACTACGTGTTTTTCATGAGAATTATAACGTTTCTATATGTTGGCCCAAATGTTTACAATATAAAGTTGGTGTGTAACATACATACATATGTATATCCTTACAGTTCTTGTGGTGGCAATGTACTTTTTGTTGACAACATTGTTAGCTAATATCTGGTTACTTGGCTGTATACAATTTGTCTCAATTAGGGTGATTTTAAACAGTATTTAATTAATTAAAGTGTCATTTGTAATGCAAAGTCCTTTGGCGAAAATCTTTTAATCAATGAATGGATTAATTTTGGGAATTTATGTTCCAGAAAATAAATTCTTAAAGATATCTCCAATCAATCGCATGCTACTGAATTATGTATTTCTAAAATAAAACAAGTAAGAAAGTATGTCGGCCAAGCCCAGCCATATGATACCTTTCACCGAGTTTTCTTTTGATATGAAATTTAGTTTTTGAATTCCATTATTGAATATTATTAGAATACCAACATTTTTAAGATATTTGTGCTCGATAAATCGGCACTAAATTTAGTAGTACGAGTTCAGCTTATATAAAACTTATTTGTGCTGAATTATAATATTTATGAGAACTTAACTATTTTCAGATAGGGCCAAATTCAATAGGCTTAGTCCTTGGGGCCATAGAAAAGTGTCCAAATTTTGTCGAATTATCTTTAACATTGCGACCTGTAGTTTGATTACAAGGTTTACATGGACGGTCAGACGGACGGACATCGCTTAATGGAATCAGAATCCTGAGCAGATTGGCATACTTTAAGTTTGGTGTTAAGACAATATTTTTGCACGTTACAAACATCAGCACTAACCCAATATACCCTCCCCACTATGGTGGTATAGAGTATAAATATTATTCACGTCTTTATGACTACATAACTCTTTGGTGGTTTATGGAACATACATTTATCGTAGTTCATATATTTCTATTACACAGAAAAAAATAAAAATATTTGATTTTGCTCCAATCATCAAAATGATACTATTAATTAAATTCAAATTAAAAAGTTTAATTGAAAAAAATCCAAATTTCAATTATATTTTTTATTGAATCAATTAAGTTAGTAATTCAAATTTTGCATAAAATCTTCTAAAATATTAATTAATCCAAATTTGTTATTTTATTTATTTAAATTATATTTTACATATGTAATGTATGTAATGTATGTAATGTATGTAATGTATGTAATGTATGTAATGTATGTAATGTATGTAATGTATGTAATGTATGTAATGTATGTAATGTATGTAATGTATGTAATGTATGTAATGTATGTAATGTATGTAATGTATGTAATGTATGTAATGTATGTAATGTATGTAATGTATGTAATGTATGTAATGTATGTAATGTATGTAATGTATGTAATGTATGTAATGTATGTAATGTATGTAAATTATGTAATGTATGTAATGTATGTTATGTATATAATGTATGTAATTTATGGAATATATGTAATGTATGTAATGTATTGTATAGAACAGACGTAATTTACCTAATAATAAAAAAAATCATAAAACTCTAATGGGGTCACCTCCAGCATGCACTCCAAAACACAAAATCTAAGGGATGATAAATAAAAAAATACGTTAATGTAATGATATTTTAAAAAGGAATAGAATCGCACTTACTTAAAGTTTCCTCTAAAGAAAATGCATTTCAAACATCAGATTCCGCATTTCAATAACGCCGCACAGTGGGACAGAATCAAACATTTTTGGAAATAAATCTGGCATTTCTAAACGGCTGGTCCGATCGTGATAAAATTTGACATAGGCGTAGACAAGGAGATTTAAAGTTTAAGTTACTAAAATAGATCCTACAAATACTCCAAGGGCGGCGCTATGGCGCTTGGCTAGGTCTTGAAAAAACATGCTTGCGTGTGTTATTTATCTCTTATAATTTCAGAGTTACAGGCATTTCAAAATTGAACTTTTAAAATTTTGCCATACCTTGGTCCGCATTTTTAAAAATATATGGCTTACTTTTGAACCGAATGGACTCGAATTTCTTTTGTTAGTTAGACAATAACATACAAAAAATTTCAGGGCAATATCAATTATGGATCCAAAAATAAACGATTTGAAATTTTTTGGACGAAAAGGTGACACAACTCTTTTTTTATTAAAAAAAAAAACTTTATTTAAAAACATATAACAATTTTATGTGTTTACATAAGGTATCTTTACGGAGAACATTTTGGTATAAAAGACATGTCTTGTTTTTCCATACGCCCTTCGGAATTTGACTTATTTTTTATCAAAATGTCAACTTTGGGCCACATGTTCTAAAATCCCAAAGCTGGGATCAGAAAACGGAAAGCAGCTTTAGAAAGTTGGATGTGATCCCTATTTATTCCCAAAGTATTTTCCCAGCCCCGAAGGAAATGTGGACCCTATGGGCAAAATTGTAAAAAATATCATTTTTGAGATTTTCGCTCCAATTTTTAGGAATTGCGGGATGCCCTTTTGACAAGTTTTTTTACAATTTGTTATTTGAGCCTTCATGGCGCCGCCCCTGGAGCAATTGTAGGGTCCATTTTAATAACTTAAACTACAATTCTCCTTGGCTACACCCAAGTCAAATTTTATTCCGATCAGATTTATTTCCAAAAAATTTTGATTCTACCCCAATGTGCGCCGTCCTTCTTATTTATATGAAAAAAATATGTTACAAATTGCATATTCGTACTTACCGAAAAGTTTAATATAATCCGTAAAAGAACATGAATAAATCTTCCCTTCACTTGGAATTAAAGCGCCTCAAAATTATCCAAATTAAGCACATTTTATATAAAATTATTATAATTCAATTATAAAAGATACAAAAAGTTTCAAAATATTTGTTCTTTTCGTATTTTAATTTCTGTAAAAATTAAAAAAATTTATTAAATTTTAAAATTAAACCAAATAATAAATTAATTGAACAAATTTAAGCAATAATTTTTTCTGTGTAGGTGAACTTAACAACATTTTTGAAAGACACTGTAAATTATAGAAGCTCGCGGTCTTCGTCTGAATCTTTTTTTTGGAAAATTTCAACTATGAATCTATCCACTTTTCGAAGTGGTCAATTGATGGTGTCATATGGTAGAGCATGCATTAGGATCTAGTTATTTTACTCACTACAGGTTATGTGTTATCGGCTTCTTTACTGTGTCTTGTCAATGAATATATTTGATTTTAACTTTATCTAGTTGCTATTTTTACTGAATACAAGCAATATATTATCAGTTTAATTGTAAGTTCACCTCCTAAGTAATACTAATTAAGTGTAGTCAGTTTGAATACTGGATATTTGGTTCTGTCCTTAAATTAAGCAACATGTAGTCAGTTTATTTGTTATATTTGTAACCTAAACAGGTCGTAGGATTTCAAAGAGGTTATCTAGTTATATATATATAGTTATATAGGTAGTTGAGGAACCAGTTTCGTGTTTAGTCAGGCAACTATCTCATTATAACTAGTACATGAGTTCTAATATGACGATACATTGGAAGAGATTCTAGACAGCTTCTTTTTAATCTTGGCCAAATAAATAAAATAATTGTAGATATATCGAGTTAAGTCAAAAATTGTGTATCTGTATGTCTGATAAAATCACCGGTTAGGGACAGTCGCCAGTACTGCAGGGGTGTGTGACAACATATGGTTGCTGCTTTAAACATTGTTTAACATGCCGCTGCTTGACATAGGAAGTTCACATTATTTCCAATTTTTATTATTGTGGATATAAACACAAATTCGTATGAAAAGATATACAAATTTTTATGAAAGCATTTTAACGTGTGCCAAAATAGCGTAACTGTTATTGACTTTTGCTGGATGAAAATAAACTGGAAAAATAATAAAAATCGCATTTTTATTATGGGGAAATTATCTATACAACTGGAAATACGTTCAGGCATAAAATATATGTATGTATGTACAATTATTTACTTTAAAAATGAAAAAAAAAAACATATAAATACACAATATTTATGGATAAATATTCGGACAAACACTTTGTTATTTATGCTACAATGGAGAAAATTTCTTTGGGCGAACACAAAAAATTTAATATTTCCACTGTCAATAAATTGAAGATGCCAACTTTATTATACCCTCCACCACCACAAGTGGTGAAAGAGGGTATATATACGTTTGTCATTCCGTGTGTAACATTGAGAAATATTCATCTGAGACCCAACAAAGTATATATATTATTGATCCTTATGAAATTCTAAGTCGATTGAGCAATGTCCGTCTGTCTGTCCGTCTGTCCGTCTGTCTGTCTGTCTGTGTAAAACACTCTCACGTCCAAACTACATAAGCAAAATTAATGAAATGTATACCAAAATGTTTATAATTTTTCTAAGCAGTTTGGTATTGAAAATCAGCAAAATCGAATTCGTAGAACCAGGGTTATGGATCAAAATGTAAGACAACCTCCAAAAATGTTGATAATTTTCACATGATTTTTTGTGACTTTGGGTAAATTCATTGCAGAGAATATCATGAAATTTTGCACTCATTATTGATATGATAAAAGGAAAAATTCTGTTAAAAATGGAAAGAATCGGTCCATAATTTCTCGTAGCCCCCATACAAATTTCTTTCCGAAATATGGTGCTATGGTATATAAACGCCCATAGAATTGCAGTATCCATACAAAATTCAGCACAACTATGTTTCGTGCAAACAGAAATCGCGAGACCAATTTTTTTTTTTTGGATCGGGCACTATTTGACCCTATCCCCCATATAAAGTTTACTTCCGAAAATCATTTAAATACACTTAAATATCTTATATATATCGGTATTAGGATGAAATTCGACTTGTATAATCCCCATGCACATGAAAATCGCTGTGGGGAATTTCATGAAGATCGGCCCATAATTGGCTATAGCTCCCATATAAGCACCACTTCTAAAAACCACGTTAATTTTCATAAATATCTGAAAAATATCGTTATCGAATTAAAATTTTACAGAGATCGGTAGTATTAATCCAAAAATGATACTACTAGATTGTTTAAATATCGGTTCATATTTGACCATAGCTCCCATATAAGGTCCATTTCCGAAAATTACTTAAATACTAATAAATCTCTTATAAAAGCTTCTATCTGGTTAAAATTTCAAACAAATATTTCCCATATATACGAAAATCGATGTGTTGAATTTTATGAAGATCGGCCGATAATTGGTCATAGCTCCCATATAAGGACCACTTCCGAAAAACACATTAACATCTGTAAATATTTTAAATATATGGATATCGAACTAAAATTGTATACAGATCAATATATTGTATCCAAACATTATACTACTGGGTTTTGTGAATATCGGTCCATATTTGACCATAGCACCCACATTAGCTCCATTTCCGATAATCACAATAATACCGATAAAACTCTTGTAAATAATGTTATGGAAATACATAGAAATCACGTTAAAATATTTAATTATATCTTCCAAATAAGTCGCACATCCTAAAAATACATTAACGCATATATACACCCATATCGGTAAAAAATGTAACGGATATAAGTTTCAAGTAGATTTGGTGACCATGGGTTCATAATTGTATATAGAAGGCTCACATCCGGAAAATTCATTAGAACAGAACAAAAATATACTTTTGAAGTTTGACTAAATATATTTGTTTACCCTTTTTTTATACTCTTTTACTTCACTTGTGGTGAATAAGGAAAATGTTAAGCCAGTCGGTAGTGTTAACCAATTATTAAGTATATAAATTGTTAAATAGTACATTTTATTCCTATTATAAAATTATAGACTCTGTTGGAAATGGTAGGAATATGTAGTTATTTCAATTATAAATTGCTGAATTAGATAACATTTTTATACATTTGAAATAAAATATCTTCTGCGTGAACTAGTTTTTCTATTTTGTTCAAAACAAGTGGTTTTATTGAAGAAAGTACATAATTTGGATATAGTCCAAAATGTGTATTATATCATATCTTTATAATCCATAAAGTGGCTTAAAAAGAAATTCGGTTATAGTCCTAGTTCGCTTATAGTCCACAAAAATTGTGCAACTGTATTTATAGACTATAAGCGAAAACTACTGTATTACATTAACATTCTACAAATCTTCATAATCGGAGCTAAGTCCTAATAACAAACACTGAATATGGATATTAGAGTGTTTATACAAATGTAATTTCTATAATTTTCATCTAATTTAGGTGGAGGGTATTTAAAATTCGGCATAGCCGAATATAGCACTCTAACTTGTTTTTATTTAACTTAATAGATTTTTTATATACTATCCCTAGTATTTAATTTTAAATCGAGATGATGGCTAACATAAAAGTTTGGCTTAATCAATGGATCTAAAGTTACAGCTAGTTATATAAAATATGTATATGTTTTAATCCTCTTTATACAAAAAAATAGCTAAACAAATGATAAATGTTAAAGTGTCTCCCTTTAAGCTTAATTCCAAATGACCCATATGACAAGTTTAGACCATTAAAATTGATATATTACAGTTTTACTCTTCATGAAATGTCTGTCAAAAAGAAAAAAAAAACTCAACTAAAACCAATAAAACATTCCCAAGAGAAATATGCAACATATAGAATTTTTACAGTTTGTAATAAAAAATCAAAAACAAGAGCAGAAATTGCAATAAATCTATGCGATGAAGGCATGCGTCATTTGTTGCATAGATATGTAGGTAAAATATTTAAAAAAAGAACAACATCAATGTCAACTAGCAACCAGTTGTCAAAAGTCGTCAACAAAAAGCAGCAGCATCGCTTGTAACATCGGTAGGTGAATTAACAATAAAAATACAAATAAATAAATAACAAAACAAGCAAAAAATCATTAAAATATGCAATGCAGCATTAATAATACTTGAACAAGAGAAACAAACTCCCCCAAAACAAACTAATAAAAATTACGAAAATAACAACAATACATACACATTGTCATTCAATCCATAAAACAAAAACAAAGATAAACTTTTTTTTATGACGGTTCATGCGACTACAACGACAACACTTCCGAAAATATCCCAAAAAACACAGCGGTAAAATCAAAAGGCCTTCTCATTGCAGGCCTTCTTAGAAATTATTTTATGAGGTGAAGTCCATTCACAATATAATTAACATCCAAAAACAGAAATCACACCGAAATCTATCGGGGATGGCCAATAAAAGGCTCAATATATAAGTATTACAAATAACAACAATCAAAACAAATCGACCCAGTTGCAAACAAATAATAGAAATTATGCTCCATTATTTTCATATGAACATGCATTAATATAGGGTATTGCAGTACCCGACACAAGCGCTCAAAGCTCTATTGAGAATCTAATCCAAACCATGAACACTTTCATGGCGAACATGCTAAATATGTTCCAACAATTAATGCAGAATCAAAGCATGCTCATGCAGATCCTGCTAAATAGAAATGAAACACTACAATTCCTGCAACTTCAGGAAATTAATGTTCTACTCGTCTCTGAAACACACTTTATCCTAAAGAACTGTTTCAGAATCAACAGATACTCTACTTATGATACAAAACATCCAAGTGGTAGAACACGCGGTGGAAAAGCTATTTAAATGAGAAAAGTTATTAGGCATTTATCAAAGCTAGAATACAAGAAGGATCATATCCAGGCCACATATACCTGATGGTAGAGTTACAATATCTTCAATCGAGAGCAGTTTCTCGAATACTTTAAAACAGCGAAAGGCAAACTCACACCACTACAGTTTTTAAATATTGTAGTTGTATGAGTTGAGTAAAAAGTTGAGAAAAAACAAAAACAATAACTGAAATAAACAAGCATAAAAAGCGAAAAGCGTAAAACAACCTGCTTCTATCAATGCTCATGCGAGACTGACTGGTTTTGATTGTTTTTATACAATGTATGTGCTTGCGTACATGTGAAAACAAAAACAAGAGAGCTCATTTGAGAGCTCAATGCCTTTCGCTGCTTTAAAACCATATAGCAGCTAGTGATTACAATACAAAACACACATTCTGGGGCTCCCGCTTTATTACTCCTAGAGTTAGAAAACTGTTAGAAGCAGACTGGATGCCATATCTAGTGGGCAACCTACTTATTTGCCTATAGACTTTGCTGCAATCAGAAATATAAAAAGACAATTTATTTCAGTTTTAACGTTATTAGAAGCTTCAAGCAACTTGGAAAACTGTTGTTCTTGTTTCCCTAAGAAGAAGACGAACAGGTTAAAGTATAAAATGTATGTTAGCTCACACTTGCCACAAAACTTATCATTGAAAAACAAACATGAAGTACAATGCACTGTCGATATATTTACAGATATTTTAACAAACGCTGTTAAAGTGTCAAGGCCCTAGTCACCTTGAGGTATTACAGACACTCAAAATGTTCTAGAAACATTGAGACTCTTATTAAAGAAAAGACAACACTCAGACGTCAATGGCAACAATCGCGATTATCGAATGTAAAAGTTAAACTTAACCAGTGCCAAAGAAAACTACATGTCGCGTTAAAGACTACTTAATAGGAATCAAATCTGAGAAATTATCTCAAAAACTTAGACCCTACTAAGAAAACAGGAAAGAAGTGAAATATATACAATGCCATATTGTATATTAGTCATCCAAACGCCTCCAGAATGGAGAATGGGAAAAATACTTCCGAAAAAATCGAAGAATTATCCAATCACTTGGTGAATATGTTTATAAACTGCAGATATGACTATGACTCACACATCTGCATTTGCAGACGATACCGCGTTTGTATGCATACATGAAAACCCCTCAATAGCTTCCGAACAACTCCAGTCTCACATCGACAAATTGGAAAAATGGCTGGACAAATTAGAAAATAAAAGTCAATGCATGAAAATGTACTCACGTTACATTTACTCTAAGACGAGAAAACTGTTCTGCCATACATATAAACCATATCAAAATTCCAGAACAGATCCTTGTGAGATATCCATCTTGATTGCCACTTAACATGCACCTACCATATTGAAGCAAAGGTTACACAAACAAAATTAAAGTCAGTTCAGTTGGACTGGTTAGTGGCCCACGGTCTGACTTGGAGTACAAAGTACTTTTGTACAAGACAGTCATAAAACCGATATAGCTATACGGCAGTCAGCTATAGGGAACAGCCTCTTCAACTAACGTTGACAAACTGCAAAGATAGCAGTCAGCACTGTTAAGGCCAATGACAGGTGTCCCATGGTACCTTCCCAATAGTAACATCCATAGTCCCTATAATACGGGAGGAGATCCAATAATACGCGTGGAGATCAAACTCTCTAGTTTATCCTACCTGTCAAAACTAATGGATCAACCAAAAAGCTATTCAGGTTTTCAAGCTGACATATAGTCAGTAATGTTTTAGCTAATCACAAGTTAGCTCATTATGAGTTAGCTAGTGGCACATAAAGTAAGAGGGCACTATAACTTAGCTATGAACTTACTAATTATTTATTAATATTAATTTGCAAGAGTCTCTTCCTGGTGACTACACAAATGGCTTAAAAATTACGCTTTTTTTATCAACTTAAGCACATTTCTTATAGCTTTCTATGGATTTTGTTCTCCATTGTCTCAAACAGAATCTATTAAATGTTACGAAAATTAATTAGCCCAAAAAGCCTTTTAAAACTCATATTACTAGACGAACTGATTAAAAATAAAAACAAAACGAATATTTACAGTTTTAATATGATGAAAAAAAGTTATAATTTCTATTTTCTTCTTTGCGAATTTACTCTCATTAATATTTGTTTATTTCTGCATCAATTTTGAGTGAGCAAAAAATTAGTTGAATACTTATCGAGAATAGTTCATCTCTACATAATTTTTGAGTTACTTCAGAAGTCAATTGTAAATGAGTTAGCAATAAGTCAACTTGATTATGAGTTAGTTCATAAAAGTCCGACAGGGTAGTATTATTGAGATATTTAAAAATTTTTCTTATACAAAGTTACTATTTGCTTCATTAGTTCACTCCAAACAAATGTAGACGATTCATACAACAAAAAAGATTTAACCCAAATAGACCAATAACAAGTTCATTGTTCAAATTATTACAAAAACTCGTGAATGTTCAGGACTGTCACAGAATTCTATTCCGATCGAGAGTGGAATTATTTTAGTATATTGCTTTTAAACAAAGAGTAAAACGAAAATTTTTGGGATTTCTTCAACTTTTAATTAACATTTTTAATTTTTGATTTAATAAGCAAAACATTGCCAAAATAAAAAACAAAATAAAATATTTACTTTTTTTTGCAAATTAACAGAATTAATTGGAAACTAACGAAGGTAGAACAGAATCTAATAGAAATTGAAGCTAGTCCGATTCAAATTTATAAAACCAAAATTAGAAATCGTGTCAATTTATCTCTTTATATGAAATTTTTTTGGTTTTTTTTGTACCCAATCACATTTTAAAACAAAAGACATTTCTTAAATTTTTATTGAAGTCAACATTCTAAAAATTGAATAATTTGTTCTAAGCGGGAATTCCCGGGAAATTTCAAAATTAATCCCGATTTTCCGGGAAATGAAAAATGGAAAAACATTACATGTTATATATTCCATATGTACTGGGACGATTCATATGGAATTCCATGTGTATGTCAAAATTCACCTTATACATACGATTCATAATTTCCACGTTCACACGTATATATGTACGTAATTGCGTGTGATATAGCCTCTGTTATAGAATTATTACTATATATCTATTTAAAAAATTTTAAAATCACAAATATATTTAATTAGATTAAACTCATTTATGTATGTTTGCTGGGCGGATTTTCATTGGAAAATATGCTTCAAAAAAATCAAAATATGACCTAAAATTATTAAAAATATGCATTTATATTTTTGTGAAGAAATAACTATGGATCGCTCAATGCCCAAAAATTACACAATAGAGTTCCCAACAAATAGTCTTTCGCTGATTAGACTCTTAAATTATACTATCAATTAAATGGTTAAGTTTTAAAATCATGATCTCCTGAGAAAACGGTGGATATATTATTTTTTATTTCTTTGTATTGCATGTGATGCTACTAAATCTTTGGGTATAAAACACTCTAATATATCAAAATCCACAATGAAGGTTTTCCCGCAAGTAATAAATTCATGGACTTAAAATAATCTAAACTTTTTTGAAGCTAAATTTGTTGATATACTCAGATCTTAATATTCATTAATAATATATTTTTGGTTGCTATTTCTACAACATATTCGCAAAGAAACATTTTGTCGGGACAAAATATTGTGCAGCGACAAAAAATAGTATTTTTATTAAAAAAAATATAAAAATTGTTACGAATGCGCAATAACGATTTGAATTCAACGGTCTGTAACGATTGCCTGCAACATTCATCATGTTTATAAACACGTCCATCAGTAGATGCTTCTACTTATCAACAATGTTGATAGCATGCGATTATTAGCATTGATTGTAAGTATAGCAACACTAAGTGGTTAAGCTGCTAACATTAACATCGAAAGCTCTAGAATTCGAATGTTCTAGTTTGTCCGTTATGATCATTGTAGAAGATTAACGAAAGATGGCGTGTGTATAAATAGTGGCAGAGGTTGCAGTTGTGAGTGAGTACATCATTAGCGCTGTTAGAGTTAACATCAACTGTAGTGTACATTTGAGTTTATACATTATAAAGTGTGTGTGCATTTCTGCGAATTGATAAACGTGTATAAAGACACTGAGTGACTATTTTAACTGTTGTTGTTGTACATTTTAAATAAATAAAGAGTTGTTACAAATTTTAAACTACTAAACGGCTTTTATTTGCAATCAAAAGTATCCGGTTTATTTAAACAATTGATCAATTCACAAGGTCTCTTATCATGTCATTTTGCCATAATGTCTTAATATTTCACAATGGTTTTTATTGATATTCAAGCAAAAAATGTCTTTAAATATTACCACTTTCTATGCTATGTTTATTGTGTTATCGTAACGAACCAGCAGAGACCAACGCCTTACAGTCGGTTAAGCCGAGCAGCCGATTCGTGATATATTAGGACATTATGACAATATGACTGATAAGAGCCCTTGTGAATTGACCAAATATGTATTTTGAAGTAAAATATAAGAAATCGATTAATTTTTCTCAGCAAAACAAATATACATTAGTCCTCTTAGAAACTCTACATTAGGAAGGGGTGCAGAAAATTGTGCCTCGCAATCATATCGGGTATACAAAGTATATGTGCAAGCAAATGAACATGGAATCACTAAGTCGTTTATATAGGCCTCTCATAAGGCATATTTAATACTTTATCTACCCGCTGGGAACGCCTCCACCAACAAAAACATTTAACACACACAATAAAGGAAGCAACACATAAAAAACGAACTCACACTCTCCCATTCTTTAAAACACTCACATACAGAAATAGACGCACATCACAGCATCATCCTTAGAGGGCATAATGGACATAGCAAAAAGGATCATCTGTGGGTGTGCGTCTGTTTATACGTATGCATGTGTGTGTTTGTGTAGGGTTCCCAATTTAATTGCATAAATATTTTCATCAAGTTGAGTTGGTGAGCGCCACTTTGGTCACAGTTGTTGTCATGATGTTGTGACATGTTGCTCGTAAAAAAATCACAAAAATGTTTGTGTCTTCAAAATGATTAATTGCTTGAAAATAGTGATGACAGTAAAAATTAAACACATTAAACCAGATGAAAAGAAACATAAAAAATATGTTGCACTCATAAAACGGATAAAAGAGGAGTCAAAATACATAACTACATACACATATATGTGTGTATAAATAAAACCAAAATGTATGACAGGGCCTCTTGTGGAAACAATTTCCACAAGAAAAATAAAATAAAAGAAATACAAATGAACTCAACTATCACTGTCATTATCAGTTTATTCCAGTGCTGAGAAAACATGCATGATTAAAAAATGTAAACCATTTGACTAAAACATATTAGATATGATTTGAAATGTGTTTTAAGAACTTGCTCAGCTTGACTAAAAAATATGAACTTCAGTTAGGTCCATGTTTATTCAAGAATTACTATTCAATATTTTCAATTTCGAAAAAGTTCTAAAAATTAAATTAAGAAAAATAAATTGGTATTGGTATATGAAAGAGAACATATTTGATTATCATACCTCATCATACCTCACCACACAACTAAAGCAATTAACACCGTATAAATACAATCCAAAATTTATTTTTAATGTATTAACAGCGTGTGCTATATATATAAAAAATCTAAGTCTAGTGACACTACTGTAATCAAGTTCTTAATGAGCGGAAAAAAGGGTTTTAGACCTTAGATTTTAAGAGGATTTTTGGAGGCATTGCAATGATTGTAAATAGTAGAAGACGAAGAGTTTACTTTCAAACTTTTTCAAAATCAATTGCAAATAATGAAACTATCAAAAATTATTCGGTCTCTGTTGTTTTGACATTTTTGTAAATTACAAGAAGTTTGGACTAAGTCATACTGATGATTCGTTCAAAACTAACTTGATGTCAGAGCTGTAAATGAATCATTCTTTTTTGATTTTAATTCATTATGAATTAGCTAAATTTTGAACTAATTCATTTTACAACAAAAATGAATTGAATGAAATTTGAATCGATTCAAACGAGTTACGCAGAAATGAATTTCAATTCATTTCCAACTCAAATCAATTTGTAAAAAAGAGTTGCAATTTGTTTTCAAATCATTTTAATTGATTTTGAATTAATTCAAACGAATTAGAAAATAGAATTAGCAATTCAAATTAATGAAATTAAAAAATGAGTTGCAATCAATCAAATTCAAGAGCAGATCTCTATGGGGAATGAAAGATTTCTCCTACCAAAATGAAAATATTCGGTACAATAATTGTCAAAGAAACATGATGTTTGGAGTTTGTTTCTTCAAGAAGATCTGATTTTTATTTTGAAATACGTTGAATGACAAAATGTTGTTTTTTTGATCAATCACAAGACACTTTAAACATAATATTGACTCTCAATCACAAACAATTAACTTTTTTTTGTGTGAATGATTCGCGAATTAACTAAAAAATGAATGATTCATTTACAGCTCTGCTTGATGTACATATAAATCACATTTCCATAAATTTGACTTGATTAGTGTGTTAGTTCTTTATAGTTTATTTTTTACCAACCAGGGCAACCAAAATGTGCATTAAAAAACGAAAATTTTTTTTTAAAATTTAAAAATAAAATAGTGAGTTCATAAATTAAATTTGGTTATTATAGAATTGTATTTCAAATATAGTGACTTTCTTTATTCATTGATAAAAGACCAGAAGTTTAAAATTGTTCAATATTACATGAAATAAATCCTTAATTCGCTTTTATAAAAAGTAAATCAATTTTGTGGAGTTTCTTTTACAACCTTTATCTATAGATTGGCCACATATTTAAAAATACTTAATATTTCAAGATTTCTGTTATAATTAGTGGCATAATATTTTATCGTCTCAATTCATGTGCCCCAATATTTATAGAAATAGGAAACAATAATTTTCTGAAAATATTTATACTCTATATGGAGATTTACAAAAATGGTTATCACTTGAAATTATGTTGTCGACCCTTATAGTTTCACTAATTCCATGGAAAGCGCGTGTCATTTTCTGGTGAGGCATGTAGTTTTTATATAAAGCCGTCCAAAATTTTAAAAGAATTATCAAAAAGGTTTGCAAAATTGAATGTTGTGTTCAATAAAATTAAAACTGAGACATTTAATATATTTCTTCCTTTCTCATCCATTGTTATGCCTATCGATATCTATAAATCTTCGATACAATTTGTGTAAAGTCTGAAGTGGTTTGAACGAAGCGAGGATTTCAATGGAACTTTATATTGTAAAAATTTTTCGTATAGTTGTATAATGCACTAGAAAACATTTCTTTGAATAAATATGAAATTTCTGTGTATATAGTTTGGTAAAAATATCAAGATAGAAACATATGTATTATATATTTTCAAATGTAAACAAAAGAAATGAAACTTAAAATACACAAATATTGTAATTGTTCAAATGAATAAATGTAAATTAATATTAAACAAACACTTCAAATACACTCTCTATCAAATGATTAGAACCACTGGAATTTCTGTTTTTAGTAGGCTATATCTTTTTAAATATTTTGTAGACAGCTAAAAACGACATTAAACAAACAGTTTAAAAGTCCTTTTCCATAAAATACAAAATAAAATAATTTTTTTTTTCATTCATATGAATAGAACCATAAATTAACTTTAATTAAAAATGCACTATTTTATAATTTAATAATAAGAACCATTAATATTAAGTTTATTGATAATAGTGTTACGTTTTTACCTTTTAAAAACGGGGTTTATTTCCTTTAAATAAACCGGATACTTTTGATTCCAAATAAAAAGCAGTTTTAGTAGTTTAAAATTGTAACAACTCTTTATTTATTTAAATGTACGCACACCAACAACAGTTCAAATATTCACTCAGTGTCTTTATACACATTTACCCAGCAGTTTGAAAAGTGCCAATTGGAAACCTTACACTAGCTATATTACTACTTGCACAAGAAACTAGTTCGCTGTGGCTACTAAAGTGGTAGTTAAATGGTTATCATTTGCACTACATTTCGCTAGCGTATTCAGTAACATACAATAGTCGGATATTCGCCTTAAGTTTTTGAAAATAAATTCAAGTAAAATAAAATCCTCTAAAATATACCACTTCGATGGCCACATGTAATGCTGAATGTGGCCGTTTGGTAAAGTCTTCTAAAATATACCACTTTGATGGCCACATGTAATGCTGAATGTGGCCGTTTGGTATTTTCGTTCTCTCTGATGATGAAAAAAAGCAAAAATTGAGAGTAGACTCACATGTAATTCTTAATAACAAATTGGGAGCAGTACAAATAAGAGCTCTGTGGCTTAGTGATTAGCGCATTTGACTACAAAACCAGAGGTTATGTGTTCAAGCCCGCTCTCTGAAAAATTTATTTTTTATTTTTTTTCCCAAATGCTGGAGTATTCGTACTATTGAATTTAATAGTGAAGTGTTATGCAGAGTGTGCCAATCGGCCACCTGCAATAACATCCCCATGTTAAATTCACCAGTCAATAACGTTGCGCGTGGGTTGAAAATTCACTAGTAGTAGTTCTTTGTGGCAAACGAATTCGTTATCAATTCGCAGAAATGCACACACATACTTTATAATGTACAAACTTAAATGTACAAGACAGTTGATGTTAACTCTAACAGCGCCTACGATAAACTCCACTGACTAAAGCAATCGCAGTCACTATTTATGCACACTGCCATCTTCATCCGAGTAGTCTAGATTGTTCTTAACGGTCAACTAGTATGTTCGATTTCTAGAGCCTTCGATGTCTATGTTAGCAGCCCAGACACTCAGCGTTGCCACACTTACAAACAATGCTAATAACCGCATGCTATTGACGTGTTTATAAACATGATGGATGCTGCAGGCAGTCGTTACATACCGCTAAATTCAAATCGCTATTGCAGATTCGTAACAATATTTAAGACATGTTAATAGTGGTTACAACCTCCCTTGTTTAAAATGACTTCAAATTAAATGTTTTTTTATTGAATCATAGAGTGACTTCAAAAAATCCAAAGAAATTTAATTCCAGGTGTCCTTTATGGCTTGAATTAATGAGTCGAATTCTCTTCCACCTTCAGGAACCTTGCGCGGAAGCCAACCCCACACATTTTAAATTATGTTTAGGTCGGGAGAACAGGGTGGCCAATTAAGAAGATGAACATTTTGGTTTGAAATAAATTCTTTTACAACTCTGTCATTATGAATAGGAGCATTATCTCGTTGCAGATTTCATGGAATCGGTCCAAAAATATCTTTAAATTTAGTGAAAGCTAATTGTTACAGAGTCTTGTAGGTTTCTCCAGTAATTTTTGTAATTTGAAATTCTAAATAAATTATGGCGTAATAGGTTATAGCACCCCTGACCATAACCCCACCCTATCTGCTGTGATGACGACTTAAAAATACCGTCTCTTTTCTCGTATCGTGTAAATAATAATTGCAGCCATCTGGCCTATCCATATTAAATTTATTTTCGTCACTTAAAACCACAATACGCCAATCATTAACATGACCTCTTGTTTGAATGTCAAATGTTATATGCTCTTTAGCAAATTATAGTAGATTTTCTTTGAGAACATTATTCAGCGGAGGTGTTTCTTCAGATTTTTTAATTTCAGGTACTCGCAGCTTGCAATGGCTCTTTTTACCGTTGAGATACTTGCCTGCGGCTTGAGACCTGATTTTTGGTGCTGAAAGAGACGAGTTTGATGCAATCCCCAAGATTTTTTTCTATTCTGTTGGAGTTAAAGCAGTTGAAATTCTCCTTTTGTAATTTTTTCCATAGTTTTCCATATCTTTTAAGTATCCCATTACAGTTTGGAAAATCCTTGCGAACGGTAAACATCGATTTGGCTCTTTCCGCTATGTCCAAAATACTTTTCTTGACCATTTTTCACTAAATATAGTTCAATGCGTAAATCAAAGACGACTACTTGCAAGAAATTTTAAAATATAAAGTGGTTCTATCATGTGAATGTAAGAAATTTAATTTTTTTTTTGGAAAAGCACTTTCAAACTACGTTGCATTAAACTTTAATACTGGTTTTGCTATTTCTTTTTTTTAATCTTAAGAAAGTGCCCTTTCCGATGGTAGTGAAATTTTATTTAAAACTAGCTGACCGCACCGGCTTCACTCGTTACCTATTTAATGTTAGTTCTTGAAATTTCTTCAAAGATTTATTTTATTATGAAAAATGAGAAGTGAAATGGAGGCAATATATTAAAAATTTAAATTTCCGAATTTTTGAATTTTTTTTTTCTTTACATAATAAAATCATCCAAATCTCTCCAGCCGTTCTCACGTGATGACATTACATACATGGACCATTTCATTTTTATATATATACAAGGTGGCGCAAAAGTAATCTTTCGATGTTTTTTGGCTGTAATTAAAAAAAAAAATTAAAAACTTTGATTCTTCTTGTGGATTATTTTTATTTGGTCTTTTAATTTTTTTTACATCAAGTCGAGAATATGATGTCATGTAAATGGCCGCCGCCGCAGTTGATTGCCATTTGAGCCCTTTTTATGGCATTTTCCATCAATTTGGCCAAAACTTCCGGCGATAGGTCCTCACATTCTTGACGGATATTGTATTTAAGAGCTGCAAGAGTCTGAGACTTATTGACATAAACCCGCGACTTCAAAAAGCCTCACAAAAAGAAGTCTGGAGCGGTCAAATCAGGCGATCTTGCTGGCCTGTGCAAATCGCCAAAACGGGAGATTAGGCGCCAGGGAAGTGCATCCTTCAGCATATCGGTTGTGGCACGTGCAGTGTGTACCGTTGCACCGTCCTGTTGGAACCACATGTTTTCCAATCCCAATTCATCAAGTTGCGGCAAAAAGAACTCGTAGCGCTCACCATTCACAGTAACCGTTTGGCCCGCGACGTCTTCGAAGAAAAAAGGTCCGATGGCTCCTCCAGCGAAAACAGCACACCATACAGTGACTTTGAGCGGGTGTAATGGCTAATAAATTTTGCTTATTAATGATTATTTTTGATAAAAAATCATCTTCCTCTTGGTGGTGATTAAGGATGGCTTGAGCGTATGTTAGACGAGATTGGCGGTCAGCAGCTAACAGCTGATGCATCGTCTGGACTTTGTACGGAAACATCTTCATATCTTGTACCAAAATTCGCTGTAAAGACCGTCGAATGATACCCATTTGCGTGGCACGTCGTCTGGTCGATGTCGACGGCACTTCCATGACATCCTCG
Organism: Calliphora vomitoria; assembly: GCA_942486065.2. Classification (NCBI taxonomy): domain Eukaryota; kingdom Metazoa; phylum Arthropoda; class Insecta; order Diptera; family Calliphoridae; genus Calliphora; species Calliphora vomitoria. The sequence continues at coordinate 79,307,775 of OW818031.2, forward strand.
GCTACAGCAGCAATATTCTCTGCAGAACGGCTACTCCGGGGTCTGCCACGCCTGGCAGCATCTCGTGTTGTGCCAGTCTCTTCGAGGCGAGCGGCTGAACGTCGCAGTGTTTCACCAGTAGGCGATGGACGGCCAGGAAATCTGCGACGAAATTCACGTTGTGCCAAAGTCACCGACCGATTATTGGTCAAATAAATAGTCAGCAATATTCCGCGTTCTGGAGCAGTGTAGCGTAACATTGTTTATTAACGTGTATTTCGCATGTGTTTACTACACAAATGTCAAAACAGAACTGACATTAGGGGCCAATCGCAAAATTTATAGCATTTTGTGATAGGAGGATTACTTTTGCGCCACCTTGTAGAAGATATGGCCTACTAAAAACATAAATTCCAGTTGTTTTAATCATCTGATCGAGAGATTTCTGTACAATAATGCATTAAATATTTGTATTTAACCCTAGCTCTGGCACTATTTTGGGGCTATCAGCATTTTAAGAAAATAATTGAGCATTCAGAAGCAATTCTGTATGGAAGCTAGTTAAAATTATTGAAAAATTTCGACCCTTTGAAATAGGAAAAAGCAAATCTTAAAGGTTTAAACATGTAGTTTGATTACAAAATTTAAATTGACTCAGAAAATGATTCTGAGTCGCACAGTTTACTTATGTAAGGTATACTTTTTGGGCGTTATAAACATGAGCATAAACTGGTAACACTATGGTGGTGAAGGATATAAATATTCGAGAAATAAGCTATACTTGACAAGATCTGTCATCTCGTTGAAACGTTATCATCTTATACTTAAATATATCCCTTCAAAAATTAAGATTTTAATTAAAATATACAAATTAGCTGAAATCAACTTATAAAATATATAAATAGTCGTTAAAATTATCTTCAGATTTCCCAGATGTATAAATGTATTTGAGAGCTTGCACTACATTAAAACTAATGAAATGTTCTTCTACAAAATGCTCCATAAAACTTAATCCATACAAATAATCTTCTTCGAAATCGTCCACAAAACATTAAAATTGATATATGTATCTTCAATTAGTTTAATTTCTTGTTTGGTGCTCAAACATCTGCTCTGGTTGCAGGATGAAATCAATACGAATTTACAATTAGAAAGTGGAAGTGTTAAACACTAAATTTTATTTGCTGACAGCCATATACTAATTTTAACTCGGATTTAATATACAACGGCACATTCAATATAAAATGCTTTAGGAATGTGTGTGTGCAACAATATGCAGCTTGCTACATGAACAATCGACATCCCTTTACTTATTTTGAATGGCAGCCACCAAAAAGAAAAACATTGAATGACTCCCAAGTGGACCGTAATAAAATTTTAAAATGACACGCGTAACAAGCACTTGAACCTCATAATGCCGGAGGAGGAGCACTAATACCAGTTAATAGGGAGCAGAAAAGGTGCAAGAGCACGACATCGATGGTGGTGGCAGTGGCAGTGGCAGCAAAACAATTTCTATAATCTTTAAACATAAAAAGGAAAACAAAATCTTATGAAAATAATTAAACATCCTTTAAAACATTGTAATGGATTAACCAACGTGGAGAAATTGTCAACGCCGTGTAATTTATGATATGGAAAATATTAATAAATAAACGAATGCATGCGCTCATACTGCAACTAAATTCTGCTGCAGCTGCATTTAAAGGACACGCGTAGGCATTGATTTGTATGCTTAAGGACGCGACATATGTATAGAAGTATGTTTGCATGTTGTATCCTTCTTGTTTTGGCTTCCCTATGAACAAATATCTTTAGGAAAGGCACCTCTTAAGTCAACCCTACATACATACGTATATATCCATACATGAGACGAGTTCGTAGAGTTCAGTGCAACGCGTGGCGACAACTTGACACATGGCTTTGTTGACACAAAACGTAGTCAGTAGTGAGTCAGTCAGTCATTCATTTATTCATTCATTCCTCCTACTGCTACTGCTGTTGTTGCTGATGTTTTCAGCACGATTTATGGTGTTTGTTATAGTTTTTTGTGTGTTCTCTGTCTGTTCCACTGTTGTTGTCGCAATAAGATTTAGTTGAAAATAAAGGAGGTTCTATGATTCGTTTAGCCTGCAGATGTCAATTAATGTCGTAAAGGACACGACGACTACAAAAAAAGGAGCTATAGAATTCATGTAAAATGTGTATTTACATGGATTAAATTACTTGACGACAAACAATTTCTTAAACAAACTACGTTTAGGCGGCACATTTATTCAAAATACGAAATTCCTTTACAAACCAGTGCAGACATCAAAACAACAGTGTGTGCCACACAACATTCAAAATATCGGGAATTAAATAAAGAACCGACAGCCATGTTTTATAGTGTCAAGTGTTTGGATTCTGTTTTGAAATGAATACAAATTGATTTCTGTCTTGCCTGACACTTACAACACACAATTACAAATTGACTAAATTTTTTTTCAATTTCATACAATTCAAGATAAATTCAAAGTAATTTAGCACAAAAAGGTTACTGGTTGGTTGGATGCTTGATTTCTGTTTGTATTGACATTTTACATACGTTTTGATGTGTTTTACATGATTTTTAATACATTCTTCTCCAGCTACACTTTGGTATGTCATTATCTCACTTTAACATTAGTGTGTGGGCTAGTTGATATTGGAGTTAACCAGATAGCCAGAGATGCTGTGCAATTTGAGAGCAAAAAGTACAGGTAACTGTTTTCCAAAAATGAAATAACTAGGATTTCGATCATCAGCGTAGCAATCAATGACAAATTATTCTAAGAGTAGAAACGCAAGCTTGTGGACCGGTATTCGGTTGTTTTTATTGTTTTGACGATCGACTCAGAATCACTTTCTCAATCAATTTAACGATGTCCGTTTGACTAGCTGACTATGTAAAGCTTGGGCGCAAAGTCTGGTACGCAATTTTGAAGATATTTCAATAAGATTTGAACATAGTCAATTAAAACATTTTTCAGGTCGATTCATTATGTCGCATAACCCAAAATAGGATTTTTTGCCATAACTGTCTGATTTATATAGATATCCACATATAAGCTTTATATAAATCACAATTAAAAATTTTGAGAGAATCAATCCATAATTGACCATAGCTCTCATAAAAGGTCCTCTACCGAAAATCATTTAAACAAGCATAAATGCCTTATTTTGATATTCACATAAAATTCAACTGAAATTTCATGGGTATCGCTCCATAATTGTTGATAGCTCCCATATCAGGTCCACTTCCGAAAATCACTTTAACACAAATATCTTAAAAATTTTGGTATCCAAATAAAATTCAACACAAAAATGTTTTTTTTGTCTACGAAAATCATGCATCCTAATTTCATAGCGATCGGTCTGTAATTAGTCACAGCTCACAGTGGTCCAAATGCTCAATCTAGCCGGAAAAAAGTCATAATTCGCTTTGGAAAAGCCGTACCGACATGAAACTTGGTACGTTTATAGATTTCATTAATATAAGCAATCCGAGAAAAAATTTTATTTTTTTTGTGCATGAATGTGTGTTTTTGTATGTAACGGCGAAAAGGCTGGACCGATTTTCCTGAAATTTTCACATCGTCTTTCTGTATATGTGGAAGGAATTAAAGGTTACCTTTCATTAAACAATTTTAAGTGGGCGAAATGCCACGCCAACCTAAAAAATAAAAATCGTTGAGGCAAAAAGTGGCAGCTAATTTTTTAAGATAAGAAAGCTAAATCTATATAGATGACGACAACATAAAAACTAAAGCTTAACTCTGTTAAATTACCATTTGAAATTCTAATAGAATTTGGACATTGAACAAAAATTTCACATTTAAAACACTCATGTACATTAGGGTGACAGCCGATTTTTTTTTTAGATTTCAAAGAGTGCCGGGTGGAATATTGTGACACTAGGTCTAAAAGTTAAGTGTTGAAAATGTGAAGCAAATCGGACAACGATTTCGAGACGCGCATCTAAAATTTTACTATTTATATGAAATAAATTTGTAAAACTCCTTAACTTTCTGCATTATGTTACAGAAATATGTAGATTTATATTAATGAAAATTACAGTCAAAAAAATTTTTCAGATTAAACCTATATCTCCTTTGGGTCAAATTGACCCACAAACTGTATTATCGTTAAAATCGGAAAAAATGCAAATTTTTGAGTTTTTGTAAAAATTTTGCTACTAAGTAATTATTTTTGCAATCGAATGCATAAGAACCGAAATGTGTACGTAATTGTCGTTCTAATGAGATATAAAAGATAAAAATTGGTTAAAAAGTTATTAAAAATTCGCCAGACCATTAATCAGGCCACTTGAACAAGAAATGTAGGAACAAAATTAACATATTTTAAGAAATATTAAAATAAAAGCTAATTTTTACTTAAAATATATCCTTATTTACTTCGTATGAGTTTTTGTCTTTGTAGAATACCGTTAACCCATTCGCAGGGATGGCCAAAAAAATTAATTTTTTTTTAACATAAAAATTTCCAAAATTTTGTTAAACAAATTTCCGAATTTTTTGATCATCACATTGGGATTTATTGAGATCATAATAGAGAATAAAAATATGAAAAAATTATGTCAATACCTCTTACAGTTTTTTCGCACCTACGATTTAAATTTTGTGATTTTCGGGAAAAAAATATTTTTTTGGCCATAATTTGGCGAATGAGAGCAATTTCCTTACTGTTACGAATTTTAAGTAAAACCTATACAGAATCTTATAACTCAGATAATATTAGATATACTTTGAAAGTTTTACTAAAATCGGAAAACGACCGTGAAGGTCAAAAATCTGTCTACTTCCAGACAGATTTTGGCAATACTGCCGTATATCTGTGAAATCCTTTGATTTGCTGTTGAAAAAAGTTAACACTAGATTGAAAAACAAAAGAAAAGCGATATCTGCAGAGAAAAGGCTTGTTCTAATTTCACGTTCACTTTTGCCATCTTTATTCTTTGACGCTCAGAAAACAACTAAAAGTTAGAACAAGTTTTATTCCTGAGCGCTGACGCTTAGACGCTCAGAAATGATGCTCACATGCCGCTCATTGCGTGGCCACTTCAGTAGTATTTCATATGTTTTAATTTTTTGACGCTCACCGCTCTGATGCTAAGAAAGGATCCTGTCATTGTGTTGGTCATGTGGTACCATTTGGCCAATTGATACCACTTGGATACTTTGTCAAAGGTCTCGGAACTTGTTCTATTTTGTATATTAGTCACAAAATTGGATTAAAAATCAATTGATATATTTTTCCCAGAAGATGTATTTTTAGGCATCTTTATAATATGTACAAATAAGATCTTGAAATATTAATTTATATTATGCTGAGGAAATTTTCGCATATCGCTCATTTGCTACAACGTCGTCATAACTCTAAAAATGAAATTAGGACAATATGCTTCTGTGGTGATCCTGCGTGTAATTTTAGAAGCTAGTTCACAGGACTTTGTCAGTTATTAAAATAAATTATTCACTATGCAATGGTGCTATTAACTTAGGGATTTTTTAATTATGACTTTGTTGCGCAAATGAGCGATATATATTTAACTTAATATTTTTATATTATTGTCCGATTGTGTGATTTCTCTAAAGCTCACATTATATACATATTTTATGAACAGACACCGTAACTCTTACATTTGGTTTTGAATGGCAAGGAAGAAGAAAAGAAAATAACTCTATGAAATGCAAACAACACTATAAAAGTAACAATGAAATACAAACAGCAATGTACAAATGACAATAAAATCAGCACCGCTTTATTTAATTTGAATTTTCTCTGCTAAACGTAATCGGCATGCCGCAGCATTAGCATCCTCAAGCTAAACTACCATCCTATGTAGTATATATTGGGTTTGTGCAAATGTTTATAACTTCCAAAAATATTGTTCCAATACCCACCTTAAAGAATACCAAGAAACCATGATTACTTTCTGATTTTACAGAAATGCAGGTCGAAATTTTTAAGATAATTCGATTAACTTTAGCACACACTTTTGAATTTTGTAAAAATAGGTAAATTTTTTCTCATGGAACTGCTCTCTCAGATTAGGATTTGTAGCTCTAATAATAATCCTCACAAAACCTGGCATAAATAAGTTTTATATAAGACTTGCTCACACTGACAAATTTGGTTCTGATCGGTCCATAATTTCCGAAAGTCACTTTAATGGGCATAAATCGTTTAAATATATATGTAGATATAGAGAATAAATTATCACTGAGTAATATTTTTATTATCATAAATCGCACTTCCATATTTTGGGATGATTATAAATGTTTCAAGGAAATATTTGATTATTTTGAAATTTATTACCATCTGGACTACTGATATCAAAAACATTGCTCCATTGCCTTTTAAGAGGGACAATAGAGAATAAATCAAATAACTGAGTTAAAACGATAAAAATAATAAAAGTAAATGTTATAAGAAAACTGGCTAGTCCACTAAAAAAATAAGACAAGAAGTCCATAATGTGCTACGTCTGTTATTTATTTATTATAATAAATCATACCAAATAAGTAAAAAAATGATTTTAGTAGGATTTTTGTCCCTCCTGTAATTTTTTTAAAATTAGCACATTTGCACACTAACCAAACGATATATAATTTGAGTGTAATTTTAAATCACTACCACTAACTATGTGTATGTTGCCATATGGTCCTAAGAATTTTGGATCCGTATGCCCAAATTGATTTTAAAACAGTATTATTCAGAACTCATCCTCATACACAAATCATACAGTCAAAGTCAAATGGGATATTAGTGAACTAAGAAGGACAATGTCACCTGCAAATATAGAAATTATTAAAAAACAAGTAAGAGTATTATATTCGGCTGTGCCGAATCTTATATACCCTTCACCAAATTATACTTTAAAATAAAATTAAAAAAAAAACAATTTTTTTATTTAAGTTTTTTCAAATTTTTTAAACAAATTTTTTTTTAATTTAAAAATTTATTTTTTTTTTCTTTAATAGTGAAAAAAATGTATGACAAAAAAAAGTTTTTTGTGAAAAAAAAATTCGGGTTAAAAAATATTTTTCCCGATTTTGACCCATTGTAGGTACAACTTACTATAGCCTTATATACATCGTTACAATGGATTTTGAAATATCTATCATTGGATATCCATTTTGTCTATATTTAGGACTTAATAATCGAGATATAGATAAAAAGTAGGCCTAAAATAGAGGTTGTCTCGGATTTTTGCTCATATCTCTGTTTTTTATTGACGGATTTTGCTGATTTTAAATAGGAAACTTCTCGAAAGCATGACTGACAGAATTATTGAAGATTTAAATCCCGAAGATATCTGGAGTCTTCAGAAAATTGATTTCAACAGACAGACAGACGGACATGGCTAAATCGACTCCGCTATCTATAAGGATCCAGAATATATATACTTTATAGGGTCGGAAAATTATATTGTGGAAATTACAAACGGAATGACAAACTTATATATACCCTTCTCACGATGGTGAAGGGTATAACAAGTAAGAGTGTTATATTCGGCTGTGCCGAATCTTGTATACCCATCAATATGTGGCAATAAAATATTTTTCTGATACAGGGCTTATATGGGGGTAGGGTAAGTTATGGACAGATCCTCAAAAAAATTGGTAGAAAACTTAAAGATCATTTAAAACATGTTAATGACCAATAAAGTATATCACAATATTAATTATTATAAGACATTTTCTTAGTTGACCTTGTATGAGGACTAGCAACAAATGTTGCCAGATTTTCGTCATACTTTACAATATAATTTCAGATTACTTAGAACTAATTTGTGCAAAATTTTAAAGGGATTGCCGCATAATCAATGTATTTATGACTGCTCAAATAGTACTCCGGGGGACATGGTGAAATTATGGACCGATATTGTCCATTTACAATACCAAACAAACTTTATCAACAGAGAGTATTTGTGTAACATTTTTGAGAGAGAAGCACCTTTCGTTTGGGACCTATCATTTTTTCAACAGACATACAGACGGACGGACATAGCTAGATCATCTTAGAATTTCATAAGGACCAAGAATATATATACGAATGTGGGTCTGTGTCAAATATTTTAATGTTTTACAAACGGAATGACAAAATCAATATACCACCATCTTTTTCGATGATGGTATAATAAGAAAATTGTACGAGAACACTTCCCTGTGAAATACGTAAAAGCCATCTATTTTAAAACTATGAAAATAACCAACAAAATCAATTTATCGCTGCCTTCGATTTCGCTATAACCATGGTCGACTGTACTTAATGAATGCTGTTGATGACTTATCATGCTCAATATACATATATATAAGGGCTAGTTTAGAACGAAAATATTTTAGGAATTCGATGAAAATGTTGATTGCATACTAATTAATGCACAAGAGTGTATTTATATTTATTTTAATTTCTTTTTGCATAATAATTATATAACATTGACTTAAAAAATTAAAATAAATGTATTTGCATATGTTGCCAAAATTCAGACTTTAACACTCTACATGTCAAACATATGTCCCTATGCATGACCGAAAAGTAGAAGAAACAGAAAAAAGGAGTTTTTTTTTTTGTGGCATTACAAATACAACATATGTCCCACTAAGAAACAGATCTTAATTGTTGATCTTATTCGATATAAAACCAAAAAAAAAATAAAGAACTCCTTTTACTTTAATGTAATATATTCCAAAAGTGTGCAAAAGTACCAAATGGAAGAAAAAAAAAAAAAACGAAGAAGTGGTTAACAAGATGCAATAAATTATAACCACAAAGAAAGGGCCACGTAAATAAGACTAAAATACGAACAAAAATAAATAAGTTACCAGCCCTTATTTTCACGCTAATTCGCTGATTACGCACAATTGTAAATTTTGGTGAAAACGGAGGAAAAAAAAATACTAAAGGAATCATGATGATGATTGTACTCGTGCATAAGCTATGGCATGTGTATGATGCGATATGATCAAACTGGGAATACCACAGATGGGCAAAAGTGATGATGCATGCGCCAGCCACTCTTATTTTGTACATTCACTCAGTTACTGTTAGTTACTACTTATGTATATACAGTACGCTTAAATACGAATAAACACAATAAATTATTGCAAACGATCAGAAGGAGGCGCACGTTCTTATTTGATCATTTATCTCAAATAGTTAACGGACAGAGGGAGTCTATAAGAAACAGCAAAAAAGAAAAGGTTCAGCAGACATACTATAATCGTGGTTTTGTACCGTTTAACAAGTTGCGGTTTAACAAGATCAGTTAACACCTCCAGTTATTTTGTGTTGTGTTATTGTTGGCTTTAATCCGGCGATTGTCTGGCGCTGTCGAAATGCACTGCAACTGTTAAACTATAAACTGTTATTTTAGTTTTTGTAGCTACTTACTTGTGTTTGTTATTTATTTTTTTTTAATTTTAGTTTTAGATAATGTTTTAGTGGAACCCCTTTTTTAATTAAACGTTAAACATATGACCTAAACATAACATCAGAAGTATATTTTTTATTCGTAGTTTTTTTTTAAGCGTCTGACGTTGAATATTAAGCAGCCACGTGGCATTTGATTCATATCAAATTTCTCGCCACACAAATTTAAGACGTTTTTTTTTAAACTTTTTTTGTCATATTTTTTAGATCTAGTTTATTATATTTTTATTTTTTATTTTTTGCAACATTATGTAGATATTTGAACAACTGTTGTGTCATGTTTTTTAATTTCCGTTTAAAAGGACAGAATATATATTAAATTTTTTTGTTGTTGTTGCTTACAAAACAAGTTTAAATAAGGATTGAAAAGTCAGGGTTATATTTTTAATCACTGGTATGCTCATACATACAAAAAACTCTAAATAGTATAAAAAACATGTCCTTCGACTTTGGTTGAAGAAAGGGTAAACGTTTTCCAATTTCAGTAAAATCGTCAGTATATACACTCCGGTTCACTTATTTAAAGGCACTAAGAATTTCATATTCAGCAGCCTGTAACTTCTGCAATTTTTAAAATGGAAGCTAGACATCTTGAGAAATAAAAAAAATCATGACAGTAGTGGTTTCTTATCTAAAGAACTTTCTTTGAGCAATTTATAAAAAAAAGTCAAAAAATTTGCACTTGAATAAAGGCACTTTACTATTTTTTTAAAGTAAGCGATGATTTTTTGTAGCGAGCGTTTGTTTATTACATCTTAATCATTTTACGAGTCAAAATGGCAAAACAAAAAAGGATATGAAGGATATTCTAACCGCGCAATAGCTAAAAAAATTGGACGAAGCCCAACAGTTGTCGACAATTACATCAAGGACCCCGAGAGGTATGGAAACAATTTTAAAGGAAGGGTTTCATTGTCTTTAGCTACGTATGAGAAAAGAAAAATCGTCAGAATTGCTTCTAATTCTGCCATATCCTTGTCAAAAATAAGAGCTCAAGCTGGAGTGCAAGCGAGCAAGTCATCAATACGCAGAGTAATTAAGAGCTGTGAGTATCTTAAATACCTGAAATTACAAAAAAAAAAATGCTCCTCGTAAGGAAAAGCGGCTTCAATTCGCAAGAGACTACATAGTATGGGATGTGCAGCAAAGAGGTCATGTAAATCACTGGAGAACTGTTGTATTTACGGATGAGAAGAAGTTTAATTTAGATGAGCCTGATGGCTACAACTCTTATTACCATGATTTGCGCAAAGAAAAGCGATTTTAGAACCGATATCACAGCCGAGGGGGCGGCGTTATGGTGTGGGATGCAATTACGTACTATGTCACCATCGATTTTGAATTTTAAAGTGGACAAATTACTAGAGCAAGGTATAAAACGTTATTGGAATCAGATTTTCCGAAGTTCAGTGAACCATTTGAATATTGCAACACGATAATGCCCCATTACACACCGCCAGAGTAGTAAGGGAGTTAATTGCAAGCCAAACTGTTAATATTCTTGACTGGCCACCCTATTCGCCAGATCTAAACATTATCGAAAATGTCTGGAGTTGGTTATCTCGTAAGGTCTATGAAGGAGGTAGACAATTTGATGACAAGCAGTCACTAATTCAGGCCATTAAGGATGCTTGGAATCAAATATCGTTGGATTACATACATTCTATTTATCTGTCAATGAAAAACAAAAGGGGTTGTACCCATTACTAATTTCTTAAATAAAGTAAAATAAATTCAAAAAAAAAAAACAAGAAAAACAGCTTTTCATTAAAATTAGTTTAATTGCCTTTATTCAAGTGAACCAAAAAAATAGCAAATTTTTTGACTTTTTTTTATAAATTGCTCAAAAAAAGTTCTTTACTGTCATGATTGTTTTTATATCTCAAGATGTCTAGCTATCATTTCTATTTTAAAATTCTGCAATTGGTTAAAAATTGCAGAAGATACAGGCTACTGAATATGGATATTGGGTGTATGACTTAAAAATGAGAGATTTTTTCAAATTTTTAGCTTTTATTTTGAAACATTTGTACAATAAAAATTTACTCAAAGTATAGGCCGAGCGTTCAATTCGTATGATACCCAATTTTCCTGCTATTGGATGAGTCCTGCTTAGATTTAGATTGATTAGCTCACAATGATTTTGCAAGCTCTTGTTGAGTCTCCCAACAATATTTATGGAGTAGTGTCACCAAATCAAACTTTTTGCGATGGCCTGGGCGATCTTTGTTTTCCGAGTCAAAATCAACACTTCTGGACCGCAAAAAACATCTCTCGCACATTGAAATCGATGAAACGCATTCACCGTAAGATTCGCTGAGCTATTTTTTTTTAATTAAAGAAGTAAAGCAAAACTTTCCGCATATGACGCTTTGCTGACACAACATTTTCGAAGGAAAAATGTTTGATGTTTACACTATATTGTTCAATAACTAAGTGAGAATAAATGACAAATATGTATCCTTCCAAATGTCATATAAGTTATAAAAAACAAAAACCGCGGTCAAAAGATACGTCATCTATTGTAAATCCTGCATTTTTAAGTTATACAACTAATACATACAGTGCCGAACTAAAGTATTGGCACAGGATGCTCATTGTACTTTAAGGTTGATTTAAAGGCCGTATTGTAGAGATTTTTAATACAAAAATAGATTGATGAATTTCCTACATAATATAACCAAATTCATTTCAACAATTTAATACCATTATTTATTAATAACAAAATAATATAAAAAGTACATCATTTCAATTAACAAAATTATTGGCTAAAAAAAATTTTATTTAGGAAGCAATATTGCAAAGTGGTTTTTCTCTAGTCGCTTAGGCATGAATACACCAACTTTTTTGTGATATCTGATCTAATACTTTGCCATTCTTCAACTAATGACTGCTTCAACTCGTTCTCTTTCGTTATAGCACGCTTTTTCACTCGCTTATGTAGCTCTTCCCACAGATGCTCTGTTGGGTTGAGATCGGGAGATTGTGGTAGGACATGAGAATCATTGTATGAAAGCCACATACGTACAGTATAGGTCGAATGTTTCGGGTCATTGTTATGTTGAAAAGTGAAAGAAAAAGGTAAATTTTACTTTTCTGCACTCTGAAGTGTATCCATGTATTTAATTTTGTCGATTATTTTGACAATGAACACCAGCTCACTTACCCCTGCTGCGGCCATAGAACCCCACACGATTACTCCTCCACCACCATGTTTTACTGTGAAAGCAATATTTTGTTTTTCAAGCTCTTTCTGGGTTTTCTCCATATTAAATTTGCTTTCATCAGAGAATACCACTTGGTGCCAAAAATCATGTGGCTTACGTAAATAGTCTTTGGCATGTTCTAAACGCTTCTTTTGGTTCACAGATGAAATAAATGGTTTACGCAATACGACAACTATAGTTTGCCTTCTGATGCATTTTTCTGACTGTTCCTGCGTGAACATCTTTCATAAACTCTTCCTTAATTTGTGTTGAATATATTTTTGGACATTACTTCACCTTTTTGAGGACTGAGATCGAAAAATTCTTAGCACACGTTTTTCGTTAAAATTTTAACCCAAGTATTATTTTAATTTTTTTTTTTATTTTGATCAAGTTCCTTTGTAAAACATGTCAGTTATTATGTTTAATGTCAATTATGTTCATTTGTTGTTAATCTGCTTAAAATGAGTGACCAGAAAAAAGTGCGAAATAAAATTATTAAATATTTTCAACAAAACCCAACTTGGTCCTACAAAAAGTTGGCCAAACAATCAAACGAGTGGTGTGAAATCGCATGACATTGAAGGCAAATTGACAGGTCTATTTCTAGAAATCAAGATGTTGACAAATTTTGATTTCAAAATTGATGGTTGCGGTCGCCGTATGGCAAATAGCGTCATCCTGTTGAAACCACATCTCGTCCGCATCAATCTAAAAATCATTGATCATGGTGCGGTAACAATCTCCGTAACGCAAGCTCCAGCTTCATTTTTGAAGAAATAAAATCCGATGATGCCATCTGCGTGTAAACCTCACCAAACGTTTAATTTTTCTGGCTATAATGGAGTCTGAAGTGTTGTGGATTGGTCTGATACCATGAGCGGAAATTTTGTTTATTAACAAACCCATTACTCCAAAAATTAGCCTCACTGCTGAACACAATTTTGCGATAAAGCAGTCTTCTATAAGTTGCGAGAATCGATGACTAATTTTCGGTAGCGTTGTTCCAGCGTCAATCTATTCATGATGATTTGCCATCTAACTGAACATAAATGTCAAAATGTGAGCGCAGTATGACAGTTAACCCTTGCGTAAGTTCTATCAGGCTTAAAAAAACGCCCTTTATATAAACGTTCTAACAAAGAGCAATGGAACAACAATTTAATTTGATCAAAAACCACTTACTGTCAGGGTAGAAATTAAAATTTGCGATAAGTTCATTTTTTTTTTGCTGACCTGAGCATGTGATTTTTTTAAAATATAATAAAAGGTGTTTTTAATATATTTTTAGCTTCTTAAACATTTGTAATTGGACACTATTCTATTCATTTGCAGCTACAGACCAGTCGGTATTGTATGGCATGTGCTATTCAACCAAATAGATATAAATAAAGTCAGAAGGCCGCTACTTAAATTACAATTTGGGCAAACAAAATTTACAATTATCGTACACATACATACATACATTCATACTTGAGAGTGTCCTTTCAACGAATTCGGAACTAACATTTGCCTTGCCACCTTGTTGTCCATACTGTAATGAAAAAGAAAAATTTGTATCAAATGAATTGATGGAGTGAATGAATGAATGAATATTTAAAAATAGCCAGCCAACCATCCAGTTTAGCCGGGTGTTAGAGGTCATGTTCCCCATTGTGTTAAAAGTCTCGTTTAGGTCGTGTACGAGTACATTACACATGTAATGCAATGAAATTGTATCCTTTGACATACGCAGTCCTTTAAAAACATCGAAAAAAAAAACACAGACACAAGACATAAGAAACCACCTTGATTTCAACTAAAGACGAGGGCAATTTGTATATTTTAAATAAAAACAATATTTGAAAATGTGTGAATGTATTTAAAACTATATACGATTCCTGTTAAATGAAATTCGATCGTATTGCGTAACATAATGAAACTAAGTTTTGGTTTGATTGTCATTTTTCTTTCCAAACCATACAAATGTAACGACATCTGTCGTCCATTATTTAAAAATAAAAGTAACTAAATTTAAAACCATTTAAAACAAATAAATTAAGTTTTGCGTTTCTTTTTGTTCGTCTTGTTAAAATTTCCGATGTGCACTTATTCATATGAAAGTATATTCTCTTTTCGACATTAGTTTTTCGTATTCGTACTTTTGTTACAAGTTTGCAATTAAATTTCGTAATTTTTTTCATTTCAAACCTTTGGGGAAATTAATGTAAAAAAATGATTTTTGCTCGTAGTTTAAAAACACTACTCAACTTTATTTGTAGTGTACTTGTATAGTATAATTCTCTTTACAACTGGTAATTAAAATTGCAAAAATTGCAATTTTACTACACAGTTTATTGTGAAAAGTACTAAACAACTATAACATCAGCCAAAAGTACTTACGAATGTGCAGCAGTACGGTGGGAAATATATATTGTGATTCAAATAATTAGTATTTAATTCAATTTGTATACGAATGGACGTTCTCGCTAATAAATCAAACATTTGACAATCAAAAACTGGTACTAAAACTTAATTTGTTAAACAATTTTTCCAGAAACTTGATTTCCCATACAATGGAATTTATCTTAATTTCAAGACAATTCACAATTAGATTCTAGTTACATTCCTTCACAAGAAGGAGAAACACCCAATCACGTTCCTCAAAACACACAAAACGCTTTTCCCAATGTTCGGCAAATATCTTCTGAAAGAAATCTTATCAATTTGCCCAACTAATTGAGACAAATGTTGTCAGAATTTTACAAAATTTAAATATTACTCCAAGCTTTGTTCAAAATCAAAAATCTCATTCTCAAAGACCTAATAATCAACCAATACCAACTTTTCAACCACCTACTAATAGTCAAGATAACCTAAATTAAATTACATCTTGTTTTTCTCATAATAGATATGATTTTAATATTCGTGCCGACAAAGTAACGTCGATTATACAAAACTGGAATTTGAATTTTGACGGATCGACAAACGGTTTAACTGTTGATGAGTTTCTCTATAGAATTCGTTCATTAACAGCCGACAATTTCAATAATGATTTCTTCATTATATGCAAAAACCTACATATCCTTTTATCAGGAAAAGCTCGTGATTGGTATTGGCGCTACCATACACAGCTAGAAAATATACAATGGATTGACTTTTGTGGGGCCATAACCAATGCAAAGATTTCAAATCAAATTTCGATTTTCACGAAGAAATGAGAAACAGAAAAATCTTTTGGTACCTTTTTGGAAGCCACTTCTATCACCATTGATAGCCTCGATTGACCCATTCCTAAAAGTGAATTATTAGAAATTTTGACCAATAATCTGAGACCAGATCTACGTCATGACTGATCCTCTTCCGAGTATCGAACAGTCTTCCATAACGCCGCAAACACGCAATGACTGCCCTTAAGATTTGTTAATTGTAATTGCGAATGCAAAACGTACCGCAAAGTGAAAGCGTTTAATATCGAATGGCACGTCGGCCGGTGCCATTGCGATCCGTGGTATCAAAACATCTTCTCCTTTGTACTTTCCTTTAAATGTTGTTGTTTCGATGACCTTATTCATCAGGTTTTTTACCGCAACTCGGGTGCCATTACAACGACGTGGCTGGTTTATATTTCGTAACATTATGTTTACCGATCTGACTTTCAGTTGGAGATTGCGACGTGGTAATCCGGGTAATACCAGCGAGTTTATAAACTCGGTTGGATAGTTGACGACATCATCTTGGGAAATAACGGAATCCACCGATTTGTACGTCATCAATTAGAATCTTAAAATTCAATTCGTCGACTTCAATGTTTTTCGCAGCCAAACATTGAGCAAACGTGCTCAACCAATCATGATTTGTTTAATTTTGTGCAATGTTTGGAAACACCTTTCGGATGAGTTCGGATTTTGGTTCGGTGAATTGGCAGAAAGCGACGTGAAATTTAATGCAGCCGGTCAAAATGACATACGGGATTTTTCGTTGCCAATGTTCAGTTAGCGGTTGGAAAATACTTCTCCAGATTGTTCGTTCTGCTGCTTGAAACTCATGTTCGTTCACAGCCAATTTGAGTTTCTTGACGTGTTTCCACAAAACGGTGGACTTCAAACATGCATTAAGTACATCGGCTGGCGATGACCGTAGAATTACTGGCATTATTTGCCGAAAATCACTTGACAATCCGTCTTTGAGTGTTTCGTAAATCTTGCAAAGTTTAGTCTAAGACCTCCAAAGACTATTTATGCGCCATTGTATACTAATTCCAAAATCAACGCTATCAAAAAGGTTTTCCCAGTTCCAACGGAAGCGTAAAAATAGATCCCCACATTTCAATCTATACGCCATTGTATACTAATTCCAAAATCAACGCGATCAAAAAGGTTTTCCTAGTTCCACCGGAAGCGTTTTCTATATTTCTATATTTCACGTCGCAACTCTTGATTAAATGCATGTGCCTTGAACGATTGGGAGCTGACATGCCTAACTCAGATAATACCATGTTCGACATCATCAAACACATGTCCTCAATTAATATGAAAGCCTCGTTGTAAATTCCCTAGCTCAGTTGCGAATTTGGATTTGATATTCTAATACGCATATAAATGGGCGTATTAGTGGGCGTGGACTAATCTTCAAAAAATAAAAAAAAATCAGCTAAACATGTATTTCCCTTGTTCTTTTATATTTCTATACGTTGATAATATGTATATTTTATCTTTTGAAACAGTCAAATATATGGATTCAAAATCAGCAACATACAAGATATTTGCTGAATCTTGCCGTTTTGTAACACATTGTGATTACAAACAAATTGACATAATCTTTAATTTTTCATATACACGAGGTACCCCACTCTTGGGTCTTGAGGATCCAAATTCAAGACTTAAACTGAACTAAACTCTCCTCCTCTATATTATTTTATTAAAATCGGACTATCCGTTTAAAAGTTTGTTTTCACTTTTCTTTCATTTTCCCCAATGTGCAGGGTTCTTGCGAGAATTAATTAAATTAAATATAGTTTACTATTAAAAGCAAATAATTCTTCTAATCCGAAAAATATTGCATAAAGATATTTTAATTTTTAGGTCTAATATAAGAAAATATGCCGTTTTGCATAAAAGGGTTTGATTCGGATAAATATAATATTTTTGGACCTGTATTTAAAAAGCCAATGATGTGAAGGACACCTTTTCATTAAAATCGGAGATCACAAATCCAAAAATAACTGGTTTCTTCGGGATTCGTTATCCCATACGGAATTTTAAAATACGAGAAAAAAAAATCAAATAATAAAACACAAATAAATTACCACCATTTCTGAAACTGAATACTCAACATAGGGTTAAGAAGGCAACGGTGGCCTACTATACCTGTCGTAGGATGTTTGGTAAAAAATGGGGACTTAGTCCCAGCATAGTTAAATGGATGTATACGGCTATACTACGTCCAATTCTCAAATCCATGCATCTCTTGTATGGTGGACTGCAACTAGAAGGAAGTATGTCGTAGACCAACTATACTAAGTCCAGAGATCAGCCTGCATTGGTATAACCGGCGCACTAAGAACTAGTCCTTCAGAGGCACTGAACACTATACTGCACCTTATGCCAATAGACCTTCACATAATGGCCACCTCTGCCTGTAGTGCAGCGAGGCTTCATGCATCTGGAAGTTGGAGATCGAGAACATATGGCCACGCGGGGATTCTGGGCCTACTGCCTTCGATCGTTCTCCAACCTTTTGACTATATAACCCCATACACAGATTTTGAGAAGGTGTTCAAGGTCTTAATTCCCTCCAGGAATGAGTGGGTTAGGGATAATCTCGTATACGAATATGACACCAGGATATATACTGATGGTTCTAAAATGAGATGTGGTGTTGGTTGTGGCGTCTTCTGTGACGAACTTGGGGTAGGTATCTCATATCATCTTCCGAATGAGTGTAGTGTTTTCCAGGCGGAAATTTTTGCAATCATGGTAGCTTGTAATACACTACATGATCATAATACTCGCGGCAATATAGGTATTTTTGTCGACAGCCAGGCGGCACTTCATTCACTGAAGTCCTACACACCTTCACTAGTCAGGCAATGTAAGAATTTTCTGTCAAGGTTAGGTCGTATATCTGACATTACTTTGGTTTGGGTCCCTGCGCACAGAGACCACTACGGTAATGAAAAGGCAGACGAACTAGCCAGAATGAGATCTTCTTTAGATATCTCCAACGCGGTCTCAGTAGCAATTCCACTGGGGACAATAAAGGTATTATATTCAGACACTTTCTTACAAAGGCTGAGAATAGATGGCGTAATTTAGACACATGTAGGGTAGCCAAGTTGATGTGGCCATTTTTTAATGAAAAACGATCTATGCAACTGATATCCCAGAATAGAAGGGATATATCAAGGTTGCTGGCAGTATTAACAGGGCACTGGACGTTAAGCAAGCATGCAAATCGCCTGGGACTCCCTTTTAACGACCATTGTCGTAGCTGTAAGGGTAGGGAAAAAGAGGAAACAATTTTCCACCTTCTCTGCGAATGCCCAGCCCTGAGTGTCAAGAGACATAAATTCCTGGGCAACTATATATTTACCAACCTTGGTGAGATAGCCGGGTCTAAACTCAATGACCTACTGAGATATCTCACAGCTACAGGTTGGGTCTAAGAAACTTGACTTTTTTGTATACATTCTACATACATTACGATGTAAACGACATTACATTTGACGAGTGGTGTGGTCTTGTCAAAACGGAGTCCCTTCGTCTCTACTTGATTGTTCGCACGCAGTGAACTACCACGTAAACCAACCTACCACTGGTAATAAATTTTCAGACCCCGTCCAGTCGTGGAAGACCAAAACCTATAATTTGTTTTAAAATTGTGTCAATTATTGACAATCACTCTGTACAATGTATGAAAAATAAGTATTCACAAAATTGTACATACACTGAAGATAATTCACGCTTCATTTTTAAAAGAATCGTTAAAATATTTTTAATTACAGAAACTCTAGTATTTTTAGGATAATTAGAGGTAGAATTGTGGTCAAAACTACCAACTTGGTCTTAAAATATTACTGAAATATATAAGTTTCTAAACCAAAAGCAAAGTTAAATTCATACAATTTGTGGGTGGTGTGTCATAGTGTCCAATGCTATAGCGTTGATGGAAGTTATGATACACCAAAAACCGGCATAACCTCCTTGAACATAGTGTCACATAATCCATGATATCCAAAAAAAACTTTAACTTTGCGAAGGCCCTGTTCGACAAACACCAGAGTAGAAAATTATTGTTTTTATTAACCAAAATCAAATTTACTCCAGAACTAAAATAAATTCAATCTCACCGTATGCTCAAAATTTCTAGTCTTGTGCGACAGTTTTCCTATATATAAGGCATGTTTTTTTTTCAGTGTACACATTTTTAGCACTTGGCATAAGAAGTAGAATGAAAGGATACAAAGAGAAAATTAAATCCTTTTAAGAGGCTCTGTTTGAAGGAAACTTGCAAAACATATTTAGTTCATGGACTTTGCATTGCAACATTGTTGACATTGGGGAGGTGCATTAAAGTCAACCAGTCCGTACCAGACAGGATACTGCTGTCAATTTAAAAATATTTTATTGGTCCTATTATGTACTCGTAGGACATTGTTACAACAAATTAGTGTGTTGTTTCTGTATGTACCATGTGTATGTTTATTAGTTGAATAAGTATGAAATTAGAAATAAATATTCTTAAGAGACCTTGTAATGGAAACCAATATTTTTTACAGAAACTAGCAAGTCTTTAATACTCATGTATAAACTTTAATATATTTTAATACCATAAAAAGGCATGTACACTAGGTGGGGTCGATTTGTAGGGACGCAAAAAAATCGCGCAAGTGACAAGGAAAATCGTACGCTATCGAACCGATATTGTGACCCCACGGAACTTAAAGGTTATACAAAACCAGATATAAACTTTCATGGCACAAATTACACGGAAATTATCAATTTGAATGATATAAATAACGTATTTGAACCATCATTCACGCAAAGCATTCCGTACGATACATTGAAAGAATATATAAATCAAGATGATCCACCGTTTAACGATCAAAACATTCCGTTACATATACAAGGAACGGAACGTTCAATTGCTAGCTAGTGTTTCCAAACGAGTTATACCAGAAAATGTAGATGGTGTTAGGCGTCAACATCAGAGAGTCGTGGGAAATTGCCCAGACTTGAGAGCAAAAAATATTTCAAACAATAAATATTTTATCAATTGTATTTTAAAGAATATTTATCGATAGAGATCTCAACCAACTGATCGGTATTACTCTAGCAAAGTGTAATATAGGTGTTTCCATATATCTATATTTTGGGCATTCAAAGCGTTATCCAAACATGAATTTCCAAGAAATAGTTATAAAAGACTTCTAAGTCGAATCACCGATTGTCATATAATTACTATCTTAATGTAAGTTTCATTAATGTGTAATTTACCTGTGCGTGTCAATGTATTCAGTTTGATTCCATTACAGTGCAACATTTACACCTTCACTTAATCCAACCCCTTGACATCACATGTCGTAGCACATGAAATTATTTTTTAATAAAATTCGCGTTATTTTTTTTACACAGGTTGTAATTATTTGAATGTTTAGCAAATAATGTGATGAGTTTAACTAACAATTTAATGGAAATTTTATTTGGAAGAGAAAAAAGATATACAAAATAGTAATTGTAACCAGACACGCCAAAAGACAATTTAGCAAATAATGGCTCAGAAATATTATTTTTATTAAGGGAAAATTATAAGTTGACGTGTTTGTTGTGCTAAAGTTTTGGCTAAAATTCAAACAAAACGAAAAACAACAGCAATCCGATAATGTCAATGAACCTCTAAAGTTTATTAGAAATAAAAAGCATTATTTAAATTTAATACAAATACACACAGCAAAGAAAATCCTTTTTAGTCCTTTGTATCTTCTACGAAATACTTTGGTGGTAGTTCAAATACAAAACATACATATATTATATAAGTATGTGTTACAATTTGTATGTTTGTATAGGTATATGCTGGTACATATGTATGTATATCTATGAATCTGTCTGCATACAAGTAAGTATCTTTTGTATATATCATTAAATATCTTCATATTTATTTGTGTATTTTTGAGGTTTACCACAACATACAGTTGGCAATTTCTTAATAAAATTCTTAATACTGTGTAAAATTTTGAATTTCATTTAAACAG
Source organism: Calliphora vomitoria (assembly GCA_942486065.2). Taxonomy (NCBI): domain Eukaryota; kingdom Metazoa; phylum Arthropoda; class Insecta; order Diptera; family Calliphoridae; genus Calliphora; species Calliphora vomitoria. The sequence continues at coordinate 79,329,669 of OW818031.2, forward strand.
TATTTTGTAAAATGAAGAAAAAAAACACTTTCTTATCACTCAGGCAGACATCATAAGATGTGCAAACATCGTTGTGGTTGTTTGTTTCTTGGTGTATTTCAATGTGTGTTTCTTTTGTTTGAACATTTAGTTTTGTTAAATTTAAGGTAATTTAAACATGAAGATGAGAAATAACAAATGAAACCGAAACGTAAAACAAGTGCAACTATTGTAACTACCTCTAACAAATTAAAAACAATTAAATTTAACCAACAACAAATTATAAATCTATCAAAACATATGAAGTAAATCCAACAAAATTTTGAAAATAAACTCATATCAATTCTAAAGAATAAACCTAGAAGTAAAACAGCAAATAATCAATTACGAATTGTTTAGATGTTTGTATCTAAAGAAACCAAATTAAAAGTATAAACTAAATCAAACAGATTGGAACAACAAACAAATGAATACAAAAAGTCCATTAGAATCAAAAGTAAGTTGATTAACTGAACGAGCCGAGCCCACAATTCAATTAAGGCAATGAAACATGTTTTGGGCAAAAACGTATTCAATGTGCAGTATTAGGGGAAGATTGAATCCCAAAACGGGAAGTAAGCTTATATTTTCAATTTTCAATCGAACATATACTAAACACATATCAAATATCCAACTCATAGACTTTTTGATTAGAGGCACTTTCTGGCCCAAAAGCAATGCAGCTTTTACTTTTTATACAGTCAATGTGTTATAAGAGGTAAAAATACATTTTTTATTTAAAGTTAGGTTAAGTTACATGTGCCTCTTATTATGATCTGATCTAACAGTTTAAAAATTGTCCTCCCTAATCCGGGTCACTTGTGAGAACCAACCGTTACAAATTTGACTACATCTGTCAGAGACCTGTATCATCAACTGCTTCTTCCTCCTCATCTTCTATAATATTTGTTACTTTGGTAACGCATAAGTTAAGGCATGTTTCCAATTATTCAGCGCCCACTAGACATACCAATAAGAAGTCTAAGACTAAAAGCCAAGATATCGGTACTTTTGTTTGTCTGAGAGGTCCAACGGATTTTCAATATTCTACTAGTGGGACATGAGTTTGGTCCCTTCAAACGCCCATTTATTGATTATACTAAATATCGCATCTAAGGGGATATAAATGTCCTATTGTGTTACATTTTTCACCGATTGATGATATTATATACCTAGTTGGGCCAGGATGTAAATGCAATTGAGAAAACATTTCAACTTTATCATATTGGAGTTGGGAGACTTGCTTGACGCAAAGTTGTTCACGTATCAGTGGTCGACGAATCAATATTTAATTATCGAATAGATTCTGGATCGCTGGCATAAACTTCGGCTTTGAAAACACTCTAGTCATCAGAAATCTGAAAGCCAAGTTCATCGGAGAGTGTTCCTTTGAACCGTCAGTATAGATTGAGAGATTGAGCCCCAAGGACAGAATTTTGCAACCCAGTTCTCTCATGTCGGTATTCTGATCTTAATGGTCTTATCAGTTTAAAGTTTGGTTTATAGGTGTATAATACAAGGTGGCGCAAAAGTAATCCTCCTATCAGAAAATGCTATAAATTTTGCGATTGGCCCCTAATGTCAGTTCTGTTTTGACATTTGTGTAGTAAACACATGAGAAATACACATTAATAAACAATGTTAAGCTACACTGCTCCAGAACGCGGAATATTGCTGACTATTTATTTGACCAATAATCGGTCGGTGACTTTGGCACAACGTGAATTTCGTCGCAGATTTCCTGGCCGTCCAACGCCTACTGGTGAAACACTGCGACGTTTAGCCACTCGCCTCGAAGAGACTGACACAACACGAGATGCTGCCAGGCGTGGCAGACCCCGGAGTAGCCGTTCTGCAGAGAATATTGCTGCTGTAGCCGAGGATGTCATGGAAGCGCCGTCGACATCGACCAGACGACATGCCACGCAAATGGGTATCAGTCGACGGTCTTTACAGCGAATTTTGGTACAAGATTTGAAGATGTTTCCGTACAAAGTCCAGACGGTGCATCAGCTGTTAGCTGCTGACCGCCAATCGCGTCTAACATACGCTCAAGCCATCCTTAATCACCACCAAGAGGAAGATGATTTTTCATCAAAAATAATCATGAGTGATGAGGCCCATTTCCATCTTAGCGGGTACGTAAATAAGCTAAATTTACGCTTCTGGGGCACCAAAAATCCGCGTGTAACCCACGAAGAGCCATTACACCCGCTCAAAGTCACTGTATGGTGTGCTGTTTTCGCTGGAGGAGTCATCGGACCTTTTTTCTTCGAAGACGTCGTGGGCCAAACGGTTACTGTGAATGGTGAGCGCTACAGAGCAATGATCAACGATTTTTTTGCCGCAACTTGATGAATTGGGATTGGAAAACATGTGGTTCCAACAAGACGGTGCAACGGCACACACTGCACGTGCCACAACCGATATGCTGAAGGATGCATTTCCCGGGCGCCTAATCTCCCGTTTTGGCGATTTGCACTGGCCAGCAAGATCGCCTGATTTGACCGCTCCAGACTTCTTTTTGTGGGGCTTTTTGAAGTCACGGGTTTATGTCAACAAGCCTTAGACTCTTGCAGCTCTTAAAGACAATATCCGTCAAGAATTTGAGGACCTATCGTCGGAAGTTTTGGCCAAAGTGATAGAAAATTCCATAAAAAGGGCTCAAATGACAATCAACTGTGGCGGCGGCCATTTACATGACATCATATTCTCGACTTGATGTAAAAAAAATTAAAAGACCAAATAAAAATAATCCCCAAGAAGAATCAAAGTTTTTCATTTTTTTTTTTTTTAATTACAGCCAAAAAACATCGGAAGTTTACTTTTGCGCCACCTTGTATAATTCATTCGCAATCACCTCTCGTTATTACGTATCCATGAGAACATAGAGTCCAGAATGACCTCAAGATACTTGACTTCCATCTAACATTTCAGAATGGTACCAGCCAAACTTTGAGGTATAAATTTCGAACATTGATGAACTATATCAATAAGATATTCACCGGGTTGATCCCAGACCACATTCTTTCGCCCATGATAGTTGTACCCCTAGAAGAAGTGGAAGAAATGTTCCTTTAATAAGGAACATATTCGACTATCATTGTATATGTTTTATTTGCGGTGTGCCTCTAGTCTCAACTTCCATCTTCCAGGGTCGTTAATTCAATACCACCCAAAAAATCAATAAAAACAATTGAGAAATTATAGTCGGTCAAGCCCGACCATATAATACCCAACACTAAGTAAATGAGCAAAAATATTTTTATTTGAAATTAGGTCGTGTGATTTATATCTATATTAAACTTATTTTTTCTGTGGAATTTTATGTGGATACCAAAATATTTCAGAGACTTATGGAAGCGGGCCTTGTATGAGAGTTATGACTAATTATGGACCTATCATCACAAAATTAGGTGACATGAATTCCGGGAGAACATTTGTATGGGGGTTAGGTGAAATAATGGACCGATTTCACCCAGTTTCAATAAGCTTCGTCCTTGGGCCAAAAAAAAATGGCAGTGTAAAATTTTTTGATTAAAATACCTGTTTAATCATTTAATTTACTCAGAAAGTGATTCTGAGTCGATCGGTATACTTTAATGTGGGTGTTAGACAGATATTTTTGGACATTACAAAAATTTGCGCAAACGCATTATATCCTCCCCACTATGGTGGTGTAGAGTAAAACAATGATATTCAAGTAACTTGTATAGGGTGTCATATGATTATTCATGCTCGACTATACATTCTTACTAATTAAAGAACAATTTTTCTGTTGATCAAAATTAATAAAATAAAACCCAAACATTTCTCAAAACTGCATCTTAAAAATAATCTACAAACAAAATGAAAACACAAATACGGGCGGGCGGCACAAGATCTAAAGAATGTAAAATAGTTAGTTTCAACAATATTGTTGTTACCTTATGCTTCTACTTTTTACCACTATCACACAACATCACAATGATCTTTGTTAATTTTAACAAGGCCAATATTATCAGGACCAAAGGCTAAACAGAAAAATAAATAAAGAAAAATCTGATGATGGTTTTATATGATTAGTGCTCGTTACTCGACACAATGCAAACCATTTCGACTCGACTGATAGACTCTACTAAGAGACTACTTAAGAATACGAACGAGTACAATAAATAATTTATTTAGTAGGTAGGATGATGGTTGGTGTGTGAGCATGTCTGTATATTGTTGACTCGTTAAATAAATATTTATATTAGTTATCGCACGCGATCGTATCTTTATTTGAAATCTTAAAATACAAATACGAGGACGACAACGACTCGCTTGTACATTTCATTTCACATGATTTTATGGTCTAAACGAAATGCATCCATCATATTTATGGTCTGGTGCTGATCATTTAGCGGCAAAATACAGAAGATACAAACGAACAACAAAAATTAATTTGTTGCAATTTAACCAAACTACAAATACACATCTAATTGACCAACCGACCAACCGACTGACAATTTCACTCTTCGACCAAATGATCGTACAATTCGTGCGAGCACTTAAATAAGCATCAAACTATTTTTGATTTTAATACGACAACAATCCATAAGAAAATTAAAAAAAACAAACAATTCTCATGACTTGCGTTTTGATCTTTGATATAATTTCAATCTAATTTAATGAGGTTGTATTTTATTTCGTATTATTTATAGAGTCTTATAACAAACATTTAGTATTCATTACATAGTAAGTTAATTCGTAATGTAACTACCTAGTTGTCGCTGGGGTATTTGTTAAAAATTAAGTCGGCTGTGCTGAATCTTATACTTTAAAATAAAATTAAAATTTTTTTTTTTTTTCGAAATTGTTTTTTAAAAGTTTTTCCCAATTTTTTAAAAAAAAAATTGTTTTAATTTAAATTTTTTTTTTTTAATTTATTAGTGAAAAAAATTTATGACAAAAAATATTTTTCCCGATTTTGACCTATTGTATGATCAACTTACTATAGCCTTATATACATCGTTGCAATGGACTTTGCAATATCTCTCATTAGATATCCATATTGTCAATATTTATGACTTAGTAAGCGAGATATAGATCAAAAATAGGCCAAAAATAGAGGTTGTCTCCGATTTTTGCTCATATCTCCATTATTTATTGACGGATTTTGCTGATTTTGAATAGGAAACTTCTCGAAAGCATGTCTGACAGAATCATTGAAGATTTGGATCCCGAAGATATCTGGGGTCTTCAGAAAATTGATTTCAACAGACCGACAGACAGACAGACGGACATGGCTAAATCGACTACGCTATCTATAAGGATCCAGAATATATATACTTTATAGGGTCGGAAAACAATATTGTGGAAATTACAAACGGAATGACAAACTTATATACCCTTCTCACGATGGTGAAGGGTATAAAAATATGTCCGAGACGAAAACCGAAAAATTTTAAATGTCGGATTTAAATAAAGCTTTTTAGCAGTTTTAAATAAAACTGCCTTCAATTATAAAATTGTCAACATTACTCATTTTCAAACTTGAAAAGCAATAAAAACCATTGTGAAATATTAGAACATTATGACAATATGACACGATAAGAGACCTTGTGAATTGAACAATGCAGAAGACCCAAACTGTTTTTGTCATAGAAAAATCATACAATATCAGCAATCATAAAATCAAACTAATTGATTTACAATCTAGCTAAAAATACGAGCAAAATAATGAGTCATCTAAAGCACTGTATTGGGCGTTCGATATTTTTAATAAGTTTTTTCAAATGTTCCAATCCTACGGAATAAAAGTTTATGATCTAATCCAGTTCACGATGCAAAAAATCTGGCTATTGCGATTTTTATGAAACAATCTTGTCAACTGGAAGTTGTTCACGATTGGAGATTATACTAGAAAGACCACATTGATAGCAGAGTGGAAAAATCACAAAGAATATAGGTAATCTGCAGAAGAGCGATATGCTCGAAATGTGACACAAGCTCGAAGATGATCATAGCACAGTGGTTTAGAAACGTTTTTTTTTTTTTTGTTTTGAAAATAATTCGGTATCTCGGGAACCATTTGAGATATTGTTACGAAATTTCACATGGTTGGAGCATGAAATATATGAAAAAATTTAAAAATTTTCTAAAGGACTTTATTCAGTCCTCTTCTGAGGACTGAATAAAACCATAGGACTTGAAGATTGAAATTTTAGTAAAATTAAATAAATTTATAAATTTTTGTGAAACTTTAGAAACTTTAGAAACTTAAAAAATTATAATATGGTGATTTTCCATGAAGAAAAATATAAAAATTTAAATTAATGTAAAATTTTAACGGTTGAAGATATCATAACAAAATTTGGAACTGATATACCTCAATTATCCTTAAGTCAACAACGTTATAATTTTTGATAGTTTTTATTTTCAAATACCGAAATTCTCAAACAGGGGAAAAAGTGTTCCAAAAACCGTTTTTTTTTTAGAAAAGTACCTACTGTGACGTTATTTACCGTCTGAGAGTAAAACAACTTCACAAATATTTAAGAAACATATAGGGTTATACAAATATGTAGCTCTTTTGTGGATCGGAGCTTTGCCTTTTTAGAATTTTTTCCTCAAACCTAAAATAATTTTTTAATTTGGCCATGTTTGGATAGGTCTGGGGGGTGTTGTGCCCAAATTTTACTTTACACGCTTTTAAATTAAGTTCTCTTTCCGGGTCATAACAAAATTGTATATAGGCCCGAAGAAAATTTTGTTCTACAAAAGAAAAAAAATACGGGCCTTTTTGGGAAAAACCTTAAAAAATAAGACACTTTTTCCATGTTCCAACTTTGGATGCGTTTAACTTTTTTTGTGAACGCATTTTTTGTAGATATTCTTAAGCAATATTTATATTGGAAATTTCAGCTCATTCCAATCATAACTTCATTTTTGCGATTTTTAAAAAAAAAAATGAGACCCGAGGTGACCAACTATGAGGGTCAACGCACTGGCCCCCATTAGCGCTAGGAAGCTGAACAACTCAAAAATACCTCAGCATCAAACATGTGAAATTTCGTAAGAATATCTCAAATAGTTCCTGAGATACCGAATTATTTTAAAAAAAAAACTTTTCTAAACCACTGTGCATAGTGGCTATACACGAGTGTACAACTTCCGATTCTAATGTAAACCTCGATAATATGGTGAGCATTCTTATAGATGAAGGTAATATAAAACCTTTTCAAACAGAGACAGAGTAAAATCATCTGCGGTGCTGATAATCGACCATGCATCATACCACCAAAGGATAAATATCCTACCAGAGGGTAATATTACCACTGATAGATGTGACAGAATTCGAACATAGCATGGGTGACCAAACAAGAAGGGGCGTCTACGAACTAAGCCGAAATATAGGTAAATACTTTCGTCTACCAGATCATAATACTGTTGTCCATGCTGAGATCAGACGATTACAAAGACATTTAAATGGTTTAAGATCCAACTCTTATATTTACGGATAAGCTCTCCAGTATGGGATCACTTATAGATATCGTACACTCAGAAGTCTAGTTAATCTCCAGAGCATATGAGGAAGAAGACAAAACACAGAAACATTGCCTATGCTGTCCTGATTTCAGTCGAATTATAACTGTATATGGATATCATGTCAAACCTGGAACATCTTAGGAATTCTCCCTGGAAATCAGTAAGAAATTACATTGAGTAAGCTTGATTCTTAACCAGACCGACCATGGTTTTTAGGATTCTATTTCAAGAGCGCACAAAATGCCGAGATGGGCATATGTTTATATCCCAATAAATGGGCAATAAAACCGCACCTCCAATCCACATGATAAGGGCAAATAATCTAATAAATAAAAACTATCAAATTTGTCAAATCCGCCTTCGCCTTATACCTTAGAAGCTCTTCTGAAAAAGCTAATTAATAGAAGCAGTATTTGAGCGCGGCTCTGTTGAATAACACAGATAGTGTAAAGGTAGCTTCAGTAATATGAGTGATAAGTGCAATGAATTTTTTTTTACCGAGTAGCTGGAAAGTAATGTTATATTTATGATTTTGTATATTAAAAGTGAAATCGTTTAAATATACAAAAGTATATTCTATTAAAACTTATGTGAATTGCTTATATGTTAATTATTTAAGTCGTTTCTTTAAAATTTGTACTTTGTCTCTTATACACATAAGTAGTTATCAATATGTATTAGCGAAATCAATGCTTGCAGCAGATGTTCTCTGGAACATATAATTTTGATAAGAAAATTTGATCTACTTTTATCAGCGAGTTGATACCAAAAGTTGAACAACTTAAATCTGTTATGTTATTCTTTATTTATTCTTCTTTTTGAATGACCATTCGTTTTTGTTTGGTTGGTTAATTGTCTTATAATTCCTTTGTTCTTTAGTTTGTTTAGATATTCATCAATATTTTATAAATACAATTTCCTTTACGGATTCCTGCTGCATAAAATATGTTTTTGTTTGCAATTTTTCTTGTATTTAATCTAAAAATAGCCCTGATTGTTGGCCACTTATGCAGATGGCTTTCAATCATATCACGCGTCAATAGTCGTCAAAACGCATGCTCCCGGTTCAATTCAATACAGTTGTTCATTTAGCAAACTGATCATTTTTATTAATTCATGCAGCCAGTCAGTCAGTCAATGAGTATTGACCGTTCTTTTTTTTTTTTTTTGAAGACATGTATTTGTATGGACAGTAGTGAATAGAATTGATGAAGTTGGTCATGGTATTATCTTTGCATATGGTTTGTTATTTTTGTTGCTATTGTTACTTATTTCAATAGGAATTGGCTGGCCAGTAAATTCGACATTGATTCAGTCAGTTTGTCTGTCCAATCGACAGTTCAATAAGTACGTCATGGCTCACACCTGCACATTATGTGGGTTATTTAAAAACAATAAAAACAAAGCGAACGTTTGCATGAACCAACCAATAAATGTATGAATATTAATGGAAATAATATAACCAACAACGGCAACCATTTAGGGGTTCATTTGTATTGCACGTATTTTGTTCTGGTTTAAACGGATGTTATTGGAATAATTACCAACGAGAACACAACATAAAAATCCCCAACTTTTTTATCTACACATTAGTTTAGATTTCAAATCAAAAAGATCCGTAAGCCAGCAAAGACATTTTTATTAATTGTAACGATTTTATTATCAGGTGCTTTGTATTTATTGTTTAAAAATTAAAAAAAAAAACAGCAAAAATTAACAAAAGTAAAACAACATATCAAAAATAGGCCAGAAATTGTGAATATCTAACCGTCCCTGTTTGAAACCCATTATAATCTAAAGAATCTAAAAGTTCAATCATAATTTACTTAAAGGATACATAAAAAATGTGTTGTTACCAGCCGATTGAGTTTATCTGTTTTCGTGGTTCAATAGTACCAGCTGTTGGTTATCAGATTTTTTCACCTGCATCGCCAAATCGTGTGTTTAAAACCTCCAATTCTTAAATTTGTTAAAATTTATGCTCCAAAAAAGTAGCCAAAAATCGCCAAAACATGTTTTGACCTCTATAAATACCTAACTAAAAAGACTTTTTTCGACCATTGAGTTAAAATTTTTCTTTTTTTATGATTTTATACAACATAATAATCTTCTGAACCGCACTTTTAGGAATAATTTTATTCCATCATTCCAATGCGAATGACTTAGAAATTTCACCACGGTGCATATCTGGTCATAGTAACTATTTACATGATTGTGGTAACTATAATATGATTAACTTACGAATCACATGATTGTGTCAATCATATTCTTATGATGAATCTTTATATCATAATATGTTGTTCTCAGATTATGATATTAGTTAGCCGAGAGCAACATAATATGGTAAAACCTTAATCATAAAAATTGTTGTCACAAACATATACTTGTTTACTGTAACCATATATATGATTGATACAATAATGTGCATCGTAAGTTAACCATATTATGGTTACCACAATCATGTAAATAGTTACTGTGACTATAATATTGTAAAAAAAAACGTTTAAAAATGTGAAAATGGTTACTGTAAACATGTACAGCTATATTTTTTCTCTGCGTGTGAGTAGCTCCTAATGATTTTGCAAGCACTTGTTGAGTTTTACAACAATCTTCATGTTCTTGGTCATCAAACTTTTTTAGCTGGCCTTGACAATCTTTGTCTTTCATGTCAAAATCACCACATCTGAACCGCACGAACCATCTCTCGCACATTCACCATGCGAGCAATTGGTGTGTTTCAGCGGCACTTTTTTTCAAATTAAAGAATTCAAGCAAAACTTACCGCATATGACGATTAGTTGGTAAAAAATTCAACATTTTCGAAGCAAAAAAAAACTTTGTTGTTTACTAGAGTGTCCAAAAAACCGGCAAATTCAAAAAACCGGTTTCCGGTTTAACCGAAAACAGTGTTTTATAAAAAAACCGGTTTCGGTTTTCTCATTCTAAAAAAACCGGATACGGTTTTGTCATTCTAAAAACCGGTTAACCGGTTTTTATAAAAAAATAAATGAATATTTTTAAAAATGTTATCAAAATATTTTTAAGTTATATGTTCAAATAAGCTTTACAAAGTATTTCGTTAAAACCGGTTAACCGTCTTAAAAAAACCGGTTTGTCAAAAAACCGAAAGTATTAAAAATTTCTAGAAAGAATTTTACGAAATTTGACAATTTTGTTTATTAATAAGGAGTGAGATCGTAAAATTTTAAACACACGTTTTTCATTAAAACTTTTAATTAACCCAAGCTTTATTTGATTTTTTTTTATCCAGTTACCTATGCAAAACATGTCAGTTATTATGTTTAATGTCAATTATATTCATTTGTTGTTAATCTGATTAAAATGAGTGACCAGAAAAAAGTGCGTACTAAAATTATTAAATATTTTCAACAAAACCCAACTTGGACCAACAAAAAGTTGGTCAAGCATTCAAAGGTCTGCTGTCAAACTGTTTCCAATGTTATTAAACAGTACCGGGAGAACTTGTCCGTTGATATTAAACCTGGCTTCAGGTAGAAGGAAAAGTTCACATGATGTTTATTAAGCCAAAAAAATAGAAATCATTTTCAAAAGAGCTCCCAACACATCCGGTAGGAAAGCAGCCCGGTTAGCTCAGTGCTCGGACTATTTGGTACGAAAAGTTAAAGCTAATGCAGATTTAAAAACATGCAAGGCTCAAAAAGTTCCTGACAGGAACGCTGCTAAAAAATTAGAGGCCAAAAACAGAGCACGGAAATTGAAGTCAAATTGTATACAAAAAATATAGCTGCTGCATAATGGCTGACGAAACGTATGTTCTGGCACATTTTTCGCAACTTCCTGGTCAACAATTTTATGTTGCTGATGCTCGAGGGAATGTTGAAGAAAAGTTTGGGACCCAAAAGTAGACAAAATTTCCCAAAAAGTTCTTGGTATGGCATGCAATATGCAGTTGCGGCAAAAGAAGCCAATCATTTGTTGCTATATAAATACCGAAATTTACATAAAAGAATGTTTACAAAAAAGGCTGCTTCCATTCAGAAGACTTCATAATGTGTCCACTTATTTTTGGCCTGACTTGGCATCCTGTCACTATGGTAAACAAGCCCTTCAGTGGTACAAGAACAATAATGTGGTATTTATACCAAGAGAGGCAAATACTCCAAACTGCCCAAAGCTAAGGCCAGTGGAGAGATATTGGGCTCTTTTTAAAAGAGAATTGAAGAGCACCAAAAATGTGTCCGAAGGTGTGGTAGGCTTTAGACGGAGATGGACTTCCTGTTCGAGCAAAGTGACAGAAAGCACTATAAAAACGATAATGAAAGTTAATGGTAATAATAATTTCAATCAAATAAAAAAAATTAAAACTGTAAGTTTAGTGGTTTCGTTTTTATTCACATATATGTATGTTAAAAATTTTTCGATCTCACTCCTTATAAATAATATAAATACCTTATTTTCTCAGACGTTAAGTTATGTTTTTTTTAGTTTCCCACTGTATACTGTCACTGTTTAACTGCCGTTAACGTAACAATCAAAACTATCTTTACTATTATATCTCAAACTTGATAGATTGTTTTTTTTTTTTCATTTGAAATTGTATTTTGTGTCAATTTTCCATCTTAAATTTAATTTAAAGTTAAATGAAAGTAAACGAAAACTTGCGTGAAAGTTCAAGTAAGTCAATAAATATTGTAATATTTATGTTACTTATAGCCCATTCATATACACTTGATTATCATGATAAGTAATATCATGATTATCACTCTACTGGAAAAGACAGTACACATAAATTTAGACTCGATTTGCTTGACATTCCCAGCAGTTAAGCAAGTAGTCAATTGTCACTAATGTCTAATCACAATTTATATATATTGAGTCATTTGACACGTATGTGCTCTTTGTAGTGCATGGAGAAGTCTGTTGGTTACTTTATACATTCCTGGTAGTCTAGCGTGAAGTCAATTGTCACTTATGTGTCTCTAAGTAACCTAGAGAGTAGTCACTTTAAACATTTATTTTGTACTGCTGTAATTTGTACAAACTGGTTTTATATAAATTGTGTTGATATACATAATTCTCATACATGTTATTTACTTTTTGTTTAAATATGCTGACATTCCATGTAACATAGCATGAAGTTATGTACTTTAGTGTCTCTAAGAGCTAGTTTGTGGGATAAAGATAATCTACATTCTTCGTTTAAACGTAGATTAAACTAAAAATTGTGTTTCTCACTTATTGTTTATGGATTTAGTATATAATCTAGGTTTAACTGAGCATCATTGGTTAAACCTAAGTATAAAATGCTAAAGCACAAACAGCTGAAAAATAAAATAATCAATTCAGCACATAATCAATTCTTTGTTTTTATTTAATTTATTAACATTAATATAATTTTTAATATACATTTTATATTCATTTGTGTTACTTTTTCTTTTATGTATGTACGCGGTTTTTTTTTTTGTAACCAACAATCAGGTTATACCCTTATATATGCAGTGCATTGTGTTGATGTTAGGAAATTAAGTTATGGGAAGGAGGAAAGAGGGAGTAGTGTTTGTTGACGTTTGACTTGAATTGATAAATATTATATTCCGCCGGGAATACGTTGGCAGGTAGTAAATTCCACATACGTATGGTTCGATCAAAAAAATAATTTTCCCTATAATGTGTTGTGCGTTTGGTGCTCAAGTGTATAGCAAATTGGTGCGATCTGCGTGACAGTCGTGTGCTCCGAATGACAGTGCGCGTATCAGGTATGATATTACTTATGTCTGCTGAACAACACCCGTGATAATATCTGTAAAATAAGGACAAGCTGCCCACATTCCGACGATGTTCTAAAGTATCGATAGACCGGGTAACAGTTTCATCACCTATAAGATCAACCACCCTTCTTTGAACCCGGTCCAGCAGCTCTAGACTTGACCTTGCAGCTCCGGCCCATAAGTGGGAATTATATTCCATCTTCGGACGAATGAAGCTAGTGTATATGCGATGAAGGTCGGAAGGGGAGAAATATGTCCGACAGCGTCTCAAGAAGCCCAAGCACCAAGTTTCCTTCGCAACATCGAATATATGACGGTTCCAACGGACGTCACACTGTATTCTCGTGCCTAGAATCATAAGGTTATCTGAAACTCCAACAGTTGCGTTACCATACGAAGAATTGATTGTGGTGAAATTTCAAGACGTTTGTGTGTCAATTGGCAGCACTGAGTTTTGAGTGCGTTGAAATTAACCCGGATCAATTTACCTCATCTGGAGATTGTTATAAGGTCACGATTTATCGAGTCATCAATATTCATTCTTGAGAGTTTAATCTCAGAAAGAGTTGCTCTATGGTGAAATGAATATGAGTGACAGATATTACTGTCATCCGCTAAAGAATAGATTGGATTTGAAGTGATTGTTAGTAAATCATTCATGAAAATTAAAAAAAGAGAAGGTGAAAGAATAGAATGGGGGACTCCAGAGCTCAATATGAAGTTATCGGAGCAAAACCCATCTAATACTACCCTTATAGTACGTCCACGAAGGAAACTAGAAATAAAACGAGAAAATTCAACCCCAACTCCGAACGAGATCAATTTCGAAACTAGTCCATCATGCCACACCCGGTCAAATGCTTTCGAAATATCGAGTGCGACTACCTTACTCTCTCCCATTCGGTGTATTGATTGACACCACTGTTCTGAAAGAAACGCCATTAGGTCCTCAGTTGAACGATTACTATGGAAGCCATATTGTCTGTCATTCAGAAGTCTATTCGATTCTAAATACTTGACAAGGTGATAGTTTAACATGCTCTCCATAACCTTCGAGAGCGTCGAACCAATTGCGATTGGGCGATAATTGTCCGGATTGGTGGGGTCGCCTTTTTTTGGGATTGGCTGGACGTTGGCAACCTTCCAACAATTGCGGAAAATCCCACATTGATATGAACGGTAGAAAAGGTTTCTAAGTGGGCTGGCCAGAGATGATGAACATTTGTTTAAAACAAGTGCCGGAATACCATCTGGACCAGGGGATTTGTTCACGTTGAGTCCGGATAGAACTTTCATAACTGCCCGAGTTCTGAAAAATATTTTAGGCATAATACAAGATACAGTGGGTATCATAGGCACCGATTAACCAGTTAGAAAGTGACATTTTATTTTTGTTTAGTATTTCATTTATATCACAACAAACACAAATTCATATATTTAAAAATGTATATTAATATATTTCGATGTCAAACATAATTCTTAAGTCATTCTTACTAAAACAACGAATTTAACTTCAAATTTAAACTTGATTTTTGAAGAAAATTTATAATTTTATATTTTCAATTTGAAACCAAAGCTAACTGTTTGTTGCTACATATCAAAGAATAACAAGAAGTGAAACGCTGTCAAAAAAAACCTAAGTCGGTTGTCATAAAAAACCTAACTCTATGAATGTATTGGTAACATTTTGTTTATATGTATTGGTGTGCAAACCACTTTCACCACACTCCCCAAACACACATAGTTGTAAAAAAGCGACCTTAAAAATTATAACAAAATTGTATTACAATTAATTTTAAAAATTCAAACAATTATCAAATTATTTGATGTAAATTTGACCTGAAAAGATTTTATAAATAGATTTTTCTGCTTTTTCTTCCATAATTTCTGCAGAAATTTTATTTTATTTGAATTTCTTATTAATTTTCAATACCTAATTTTACAAATGTGTTTTTTTCAGTTTTAATTTCAACCCCAAAAAATTAAATGTAAAAAAAAATAAAAAAAAATATTTTTCGTTTGTGCAAAATATACATGTTTCGGTTATTTTAATGGTAAATATGTGTGGAAAAAAATAAAAGAATATTATGTGTATGTGAAAGAGTGTGTTAGAACTGCAATTTTATTGCAGTTTTGAAGAAAAAGTTTTGAAGTCAAATCTCTCTCTCAAGTGTGTTGAATTCACATACTACTTGTATGTGAGAAGAGAGAGAAGTTGTTGTTGTAAAAAAATTGAGAGGCTTCCCTTCTTGTTATTCTTTGCTACATATAAAGTTATATCAATGTGTTGCCACAGTTGTGTATTGAAATTACAGGATGATTCCTGTATTTGAAATGATTTCCGCTGTGATTTTAATATTATCAAGGTAATTTTACTCGATTTTGTTTGAAAAATGTATGGGAAATTATATGATAATGAAAATCGAGTGTATGAGAATGGGCTATTAAGCAAAATGAAATCTGATCAATGTGTAAATTAGTATAACTAATATAGTAAAGATATAAAAGCTATTAGACATTTTTTTGTGAGGTCTTTTCCATTTATGTACATATGAAGAATTTCCGTAACTCATTTATTAAAATAAATGTTAAAACTTTATTAGAATGCTTCTGTTTTCCAATATTGTAAATATGTTTCTATTATGTCCAATGTATGAATCAACACAGTTGTCGATTTCTATAGAGATATTTTTTTTTTCCAAAAATGGCCATGCCACGTTCCACTGCAATTAAACGCACGCATTTAAACCTAGTTGAGCTTAGAAACCTACGTACAAATAGATTTTTCTATTTCCTGCCGAAGACCTCCTACATTGTCACAGTCATAAAGCTTTTACCTCACGAAAGAGGTCATCTGTATTTCCAATTTTAATACTGAAAAGCTTAAACAAAAAGAAGTACAAATACGAGTAAAATAATAATTAATAACGACCACAATTCATCCATACAACAAAGACAATTACATGTACATACAAGAACAATGGATTGAAATTATTTATTTACATAAAAAATACGTTTATTCTTTTTTTTCTTTTTTTCTAAAGTGACAAACATACAATTAATCAAAAATCAAAATATTAAAATAGACATTAAAAATACCGACAAATAGAAAAAAAAAGAACCGAAAAAATTAAACACATTCGACTGCACATTCATTGTGATCATGTCAATAACTCAATATTGAACTTTAGATATTAGATAAGAGAAAAACGTAATTCGTTTGAATTGTGTGATGTGGAACAAGAAAGCTAAAATAGCTTAATCTTAATCAAGATAGTTTTGGGGAACATATTTAATTAAAGTTAATTTTCAAATCATTTTGAATTTGAAAAGTAGTGTGAATGATGATTGTAATTAAACCAAAGAATGTTACCATAAAAATGTGACCTACGAAATGGGGCAGTAATTGTTTATTGCAATCTTTAAACTTTAGATAATAATTGTACCAATTACATTATTGGTGAAATATGAAAACAGGAAATATTAGGCCAATTTTTCCTCTTTTGCTAAGTTAACTTATGCAAGTAAATGACAGACTATGAATACAATATTTAATCAATATCGATACAAAATGTTACATTTTTTGTTCAACACTTTCCAATATGGAAAATTTCATTTATTATTCCAGCCAGATTCAGTTGAAAAAAATCACTAGTTGCACCTTGATGACTTCCTTAATCAGTGTACAGATTCCACATTTCAAGTTTAGAAAATGCAGGAGATATTGTTGCAAAACAAATTGGCCTCTAAAATATTAGGGTATCATCATAGAAATAACCCAGATGTTGACAAGTTTGATATCAGAAAATACATTGTATTTCATTTGAATTACTGTTATTTTAATACCAAATTGTATGAAAATGGTGTCAAAAAGTGATTCAAATACAGTTTATTTTAGAAAAAGTAATTTGGAACGTTTTGGACATAAATATAGATAGATCGGTATAGATCGTTCCTTGGTTATTCCTTACTCTTGTTACTTCATCCCGTGCTTCACCTACTATTATGGTATTATGGTGATCCTATTAATGTTAGCGTATTTAATTTGAATTCTGTCAAATCCTTCAGTACTAATATTACCTTTTAATAAGATGTTTATTAACTTCTGGTGTATGGTTATGTTAGAGTTTCCAAAAAACCGAAAAATTTCAAAACCGCGGTTTCGGTTTTAAAAAATTGAAAACCGATCGGTTTCGGTTCGGTTTTGTGATAATTTATTAACTAAGTATTAAATCAGTTGATAATATAGGAACTGCTAAACAAATTTAAAGTTCAAATTTGACGAGTATTTACGAGGATAAAGGAAAATTGGTACTTTTTCTTTTAATGGTACCTTTTCATATATTAAATTAGTTTAAGTTGGCTGATATTCTTCTGAGTAAAGAATGAATCAAGGATAGAGGGCATAATGGCATTGAGGTAACAGAAACTATTATTGAAATTTCTATAATTATGAACCTATAAGCAGCATATTAAACACACATGATCCTGACTGAGTTAGAATATAATAAAAAAGAGTATAGCAGGTACTTTTTCGAACTAGTAGTACTTTTTGAATATTTTATAACTTTAATTGTAGACAAATGATTCTGAATGAGTTAGAATTCACGAAAGGTGATTATAGTCTTACCTTTTTTTTTGTATTTTCTATAATAATGGACACAGAAATATGAAATTAAACATTCATGATGCTGAGTAGGAATACAAAATGTGGGTCTTTATGCTTTTTTCTAATAATACGTCTAGAATGAGCTACAATCCATATTACAATGAATCAATAAACATGAATGTTTTCCTGAATTAGTATTAATTTACAAAGGGAGACTTAATATTACTATATCTTTATTCCAATTGAGGTGGCGAAGCGCACCGGTCAGCTAGTACTCCATATTATTATCAGATATTTGAAAATCACTAAGACTTTGTTACAAAAATGTTGCATTATTTATTTAAGACTTTGTTACAAAAATGTTGCATTATTTAGCCTGCGAAATGTAGCCTGCTACATCATCTGAAGCAATTATAGTAATACAATTTAAACAAATCTATATTTTTAATGATCTGTGCTTAAGATATTGGATGAATAATTGGATGAAAAAGTTTGTTTCTAATTTCTAAATTTTGAATTTTTGTAGTGAAAATAGATTAAAAGTGAAAACCGAAGAATAATTGTCGGTTTCGGTTTTAGGCCTTGAAAAACCGCGGTTTCGGTTTCGGTTAAAACCGAATTGGAAACTCTAGGTTATGTAGTATGTAATTAGCCATTCATTCTCCCATAACAGGACATATTGCTTAATTGTTCATAGAGTGTCTGAATGGTGTTAATTTACAAATGTATAAGAAATTACATTACAAAGACATGGTTGTGGCAACTATGCTATGTTCTGCTCAACCATAAATGCTTGTAGCAAATGACTTAATGATAAATATGTAAGTTTTATTTCAATAACACCTTGTTTTCCACATCATTAAAGATGAACTATTAAAATGACTCTAAAAGAAATCCTTCTTTTCTTCCGCAGATCGCAGAACTACAATAAATTTCTTTTCATATAAAAATATAATGGAAAAGCATCAAGTATTTGACGAACATTTTTCCAGTTTGTTCAAAGAATTTTCTTTGCTAAATCAAAAGGGCTTGATTGGGTTGGATAAGTAATTTTTTTTTGAACTCTTGCCCCCATGTTTAAATTCAAACAATCTTTTAAAGCAAAATTTCCATACAAAATTTGATTTAAAAACGTAGCACAGAAGCGCCATTTGAGTTTTTTTTTTTTCGTTTGCAAAATCATAACTTTTTAACCAAATGAGATAATCAAACAATTTAAAAGGCATATGATAGATAATTGATCAATCTATTAAATAAATGATTGCATACTTATGGGTTACCAAAGTTAAAATTTGTGGAAAAATCAATTATATGGGAAGTTAAATAAAATATTTTTTTAACATCTTTGATTTTTATGGTTCTTAGATTTAAAATTTTTTTTTATTTTAAAAATTTATTTTTAAATTTTTTGTAAAATATTCCAGAAAAGATTTAAATTTTATTTTAATATTAATGTTTAATTTTTTTTAAATATTGCTCACCATCCGTAAAAAAGGTATATCTAATGTGTTTTCACGGTTATATGTCATAAATTGCCCAAAAATGCATGCAACACATATTTGGAATCATGTCTTTTTTCAAAATTTTACCTCTAGCAAATATGGCAAATATAGATATTGATAGTTTTCTTTTATTTTCCATCAAAGTTGAGAAATATTGAAAAAATGGATAGTTGGCAAATATCGATTTACCTGGACAAATCCAAAACAGTACATTTTTTTGTATACTTTCTTAATAAATAAATCTATCAATAGAATCATAATGGTTCGTTACCTAGTTTTCGAGATATTGTATCTGAAAGCGGACCAAATTACCTAAAAATGGTCTGGTTATTTTTAAAACTGAAAATCAGTCAACTTCGAAGAGCTATATCTTCTGAAACAAAAATCTAATTGTAATAAGAGTAGCATATTTAAAATCGTTGGACAATTTCCTGTAAAATAGGTTTATTCAGTATTGTTTAAGAGCTTATGAAATTTTTGCAACCTCACTTGTTCTACGGGAACCACTGTGCGTAGTTTAAATTTAAAAATTGTTTATGAATAAGGCCTTTAAAGTACTATACATTGTAGTTTTCAATAACACGGTGCTACGATAGAAAATACTTGGAAAACAACACAGCGCACAGTGGGGCAGAATCAAAATTTGTTGGAAATAAATCTGGCATTTCTAAACGGCTGGTCCGAGCGGGATAAAATTTGACATTGGCGTAGGCAAGGAGAATTCGAGTTTAAGTTATTACAATGGACACTACAAATGCTCCAGGCGCGGCGCTATGGGGGCTCAAAATATGATACCTTTGATATGTAAAGTTTTAAACACAAGCCATTTGTTTGTTTCCCATCTGATTTCAAAGATTTTTACATTTTTGGAAACCGCTC
Organism: Calliphora vomitoria; assembly: GCA_942486065.2. Classification (NCBI taxonomy): domain Eukaryota; kingdom Metazoa; phylum Arthropoda; class Insecta; order Diptera; family Calliphoridae; genus Calliphora; species Calliphora vomitoria. Next base: position 79,349,939 of record OW818031.2, read on the forward strand.
GACTAGGTCTTGAAAAAACATGCTTCAGTACGCAATTTATATCATAAAATTTCCGAGTTATAGGCATTTCAAAATTGAAATTCTAAAATTTTGCCATACCTTGATCCGCTTTTTTTTAAATATTGGTCTTAGTTTTGAACCGAATGAACTTAGTTAGACAACTAAATTACCAACAATATACAAAAAATTTCATAGCAATACCAATTACGGATTCAAAAATAAACGATTTTTAATTTAAAAATTCAAAAAATAGTTAGGACTGAGATTGAAAAATTCTTAACACTCATTTTTTATTAAAACTTTTAACCCAAGTATTATTTGATTTTGTTTTTGATCAAGTTAACTTTGTAAAGCATGTCAGTTATTATGTTTAATGTCAATTATGTTCATTTGTTGTTAATCTGATCAGTGACCAGAAAAATTTTCGTACTAAAATTATTAAATACTTTCAACAAAACCCAACTTGGTCCTACAAAAAATTGGCCAAACAATCAAAGGTCTGCCGTCAAACTGTTTTCAATGTTATTCAATAGTTCCGGGAGAACTTGTCCGTTGATATAAAACCTGGTTCAGGTAAAAGGAATGGTTAACGAATGTTTATTAAGCCAAAAAATAGAAAGCATTTTCAAAAGAGCTCCCAACACATCCGGTAGGAAAGCAGCCCAATTAGCTTAGTGCTCGGACTATTTGGTACTAATAGTTAAAGCCAATGCAGGTTCAAAAACATACAAGGCTCAAAAAGTTAATGACAGGATGCTGCTAAAAATTTAGAGGCCAAAAACAGAGCACGGAAATTGAAGTCAAATTTTACAAAAAAAAATATACCGAAATTTACATCAAGGAATGTTTACAAAAAAGCATGTTTCCATTCATAAGACTTCTTAATGTGTCCACTTATTTTTGGCCTGATTTGGCATCTGTCACTATGGTAAGAAAGGTCTTGAGTGGTACAAGAGCAATAATGTGGTATTTGTACCAAGAGAGGCAATTCTTCCAAACTGCCTGGAGCTCTTGTTAAAAGAGAATTGAAGAGCACAAAAAAGGTGTCCTAAAGTGTGGTAGATTTTAAACGGAGATGGACAACCTGTTCGAACAAAGTGACAGAAAGCACTATAAAAAACATAATGGAAGGGTTTTCAAAAAAGGTTCAAAATTTCATCACTAGTGATTAGAACTATAAAAATATTTTCTTTTTGTAAATTGTAACAATAATTTCAATCAAATAAAAAAAGATTAAAAACTGTAAGTTTAGTGGTTTCAATTTTATTGACATATATGTATGTTAAAAATTTGTCGATCTCAGTCCTTAGATTTGTCTGATTTTTAGGCGGAAAAGTGACTTAAATTTTTTTATTTAAAAAAACCTTAACAATTATATGTTTTTCTGTAAGAAATATTTATGGAGAACATTTTGGTGTAAAAAACTTGTATTAGTTTTAGAATATGTCGTCCCAACGTCTTTTTGAATTTTACGTATTTTATATCAAAATTTCAAATTTGGGCCACATGTTCTAAAATCCCAAATCTGGTATCAGAAAATTGAAAGCAGTTTTCAAAACCTTGATGTTGTCCCTACTTATTTTCAGAGTATTTTACCAGTCCCGAAGGAAATATGGACAAAATTGTAAAAATACCGTTTTTGGTATTTTCGCTCCAATTTTTAGGAATTGCGGGATTTCATTTGACCTTCTGACAAGTTTTTTTACACTTTGTTATTTAGAATGACAAATTTAAAAAAAGGTAAGTTTTGTTAATAAATAAAGATTTTATTACTATTACATATTTATTGAGTTTCTAAAACTAAAATTTGTAACAAAATTTTGATAGGATTGCAAATATTAGGTACAATTTGATCCACATTTTTCCGGACTAATTTTTTTGGGTTTTTATTAAAGTGCTACGACCTACCCTAAAACGGTTTTTTTTGAGGGTGTCAAAATCTTTGAAAATCACCTAGACCTACAACCCCCCTTAGGTCGCTTTTTAAGTGCTGACAAAAAGTGTTATTTTGTAGCAGAGTGTAATTATATTGAAAAATTTGTTTCATAAAACAGTTTGCAACATTAAAAATACTACGTTTTTCTGATCTACGCGATAGAGGCTTGTATCCTCCAGATTTACTTTGTCAATATCATCATTGACACTTTTATAATTTTGAAAATAATTATAGTTATGAGTTAATTTTTCTAGGAAATCTATTATTCCCAAAAACTTTTGCTAAATAGGCCATAAATGTATATTTTTCGATTTCTCGGAGATATGCTGGACATGGGTAAATAACAAAATAATAAATTTAAAGTAATACTTAATAACAAAATTAAATACGATACAACCATATAACTTATAGTTTGTTTATAGTTGTGAAACACAAAGAAAAACATAGTAATTATGCCGTACTTATCGCAAATAAAATTTTATATTATATATTATTATATATTATATATAGTTATTTTCAATAACCCAAAAGTCGTATTTTTATCCGCAATTTTTTTTTTTTTTGAAAAATATTTGTTCTTATTGGATGCAACATTTAACCAGTTCCCGACTCCTTCATAGAACCACACAACTGTTAATTACTTTAAAAATATGTACCTCAGTTCTTAATTTTATTAAGGTGAGAATAAATTGAGTCAAACCACTGGGACACATTGAAAAATATATAATAACCTAATACTTAACTTGAACAAAATAGTTGTTACTGCTTTTTGGTTTATAAAATCTATAATGTGTGCGGTTATGGGCTTAGATTATTGTTAATAAAAGCTCTATTTTTGGCAATATGGGGATTACATTTCCCGGGTAAGTTTATTTATATAATAAGTATATATATTAAAAAATCGAAATGTCTATTTCGTATTTTTCTGCGGTTACTACAGTATTTTCCATTTTAGGTGACGACATGTGTACAAAGCCTACTTATTCGATTCAAAGATTTGATACATGTCAACAACTATCGACAAGTTCCGCCGCCGACACATTTTATTAAATCTTGGCTTAAAATTCGAACATAAAAATAAAAAACTAAATAAACAAAAATAGAGTGTTACAGAAATAATTGAAATCAGCAATTCAAACCCCAACTAAAATCACATAAACGACAAAAAGTTTTCATTAATACTGGAAGCATTAACATTAACATGTGCATTAGCAGAAGAGGGAGATATGAATGATTTTTATGGCAGATATAACCGACTGTGGAATACCTCTAAATTTTAAAATACATTTTATAGATTTTCACAAACTGACAAAAAGTTTTAATTTAGAGAAACAAATGGTTGATTTATTCATAACCGCTGTAGTAAAGTTACGGTTTATGGGTTTCAAATAATATTGATTAAAGTTTATGACAATTACTACTAACATGTTTGTACAATTAGATTAGAAATTTTTCATGTTGATAATCAAAACTAGGGTTTTCATTTGAATAAAAATTATTAGAATAAACGAAAAAAATATATATTTTTTATTCGATTGAATAACATGTTTCCAATTAAGAATATAAAGTTCATCAATATGCCAATACTAAATAAGTTTTTAAACCATATATATTAATAGTCAAAAACTACAGATTAGAGAAAAGACAGCAATGTCCATTGGATACTGTTACCTTTAATTTTATCTTAATGGAAGTTATTTCTATCAACAATGTTACCATATTTTCAAAAAATATCATGCTTTTTGCTTTCGAATTTGAACCTGAAAAGTTGTATATAGCCAAAGTGAATAATTTTATTTATTTTTTTTAATTATTTTCTTGTTAGAATAAATGTATTTTATTTAAACTAAAATACTGTTTGTATTATTAATTTTAGAACTAATAAAAATAAATCAAAGTTTGCAATTTTCATTTGGTTAAATCAAACATTGAAGTATCCAAATTTGTTATCATATTTACCCGAAAACTTCTGTATGAATTTGGTTTAAACTTGCTCATATATTCATTTAATTCTCAAATACTGAGTAACAAAATATATCGTTGGTCTTATGTAAAAGGACCTCACTCACATTTTTTTGAAATTGATTTTTTATACCCTCCACCACCACAAGTGGTGAAAGAGGGTATATATACGTTTGTCATTCCGTGTGTAACATTGAGAAATATTCATCTGAGACCCAACAAAGTATATATATTATTGATCCTTATGAAATTCTAAGTCGATTGAGCAATGTCCGTCTGTCTGTCCGTCTGTCCGTCTGTCTGTCTGTCTGTCTGTGTAAAACACTCTCACGCCCAAAATACATAAGCAAAATTAATGAAATATATACCAAAATGTTTATAATTTTTCTAAGCAGTTTGGTATTGAAAATCAGCAAAATCGAGTTGGTAGAACCAGGGTTATGGATTAAAATGTAAGACAACCTCCAAAAATTTAGATAATTTTCACATGTTTTTTTCTGATTTTTGGCAAATCCATTCCAGAGAATACCATGAAATTTTGCACACATTATTTATCTGATAAAAGGACAAATTCTGTTGAAAATGGAAAGAATCGGTCCATAGTATCTCGTAGCCCCCATACAAATTTCTTCCCGAAATATGGTGCTATGGTACGTAAATGCCCATAGAATTGCAGTATCTATACAAAATTAAGCACAACTAAGTTTCGTGAAAACAGAAATTGCGACACCATTTTTTTTTTGGATCGGGCACTATTTGACCATAGCCCCCATATAAAGTTTACTTCCGAAAATCATTTAAATACACTTAAATATCTTATATATATCGGTATCAGGTTGAAATTCAACTTGAATAATTCCCATGCACATGAAAATCGCTGTAGGGAATTTCATGAAGATCGGCCCATAATTGGTTATAGCTCCCATATAAGGACCACTTCTAAAAACCACATTAATTTTCATAAATATCTGAAAAATATCGTTATCGAATTAAAATTTTACACAGATCGGTTGTATTAATTCACAAATGAAACTACTAGATTGTGTGAAAATCGGTTCATATTTGACCATAGCTCCCATATAAGGTCCATTTCCGAAAATTACTTAAATACTAATAAATCTCTTAAAAAAGCTTCTATCTACTTTAAATTTCAAACAAATATTTCCATTATATACGAAAATCGATGTGTTGAATTTTGTGAAGATCGGCCGATAATTGGTCATAGCTCCCATATAAGGGCCACTTCCGAAAAACACATTAACCTCTGTAAATATTTTAAATATATGGATATCGAACTAAAATTGTATACCGATCAATATATTGTATCCAAAAATTATACTACTGGGTTTTGTGAATATCGGTCCATATTTGACCATAGCACCCATATTAGCTCGATGTCTGATAATCACAATAATACCCATAAAATTCTTATAAATAATGTTATGGACAAAACTATCAAGCAAAATAGGCCTCAAATTCATAGAAATCGCTTTAAAATATTTATTTATTATATCTTCCAAATAAGTCGCACATCCGAAAAATACATTAACGCATATATACACTCATATCGGTAAAAATGTAACAGATATAAGTTTCAAGTTGATTTGGTGACTATGGGTTCTTGATTATATATAGAAGGCTCACATCCGGAAAATTCATTAGGACAGAACAAAAATATACTTTTGAAGTTTTACTAAATATATTTGTTTACCCTTTTTTATACTCTTTTAATTCACTTGTGGTGAATAATAAAAATGTTGAGCCAATCGGTAATGTTAACCAATTATTAAGTATATAAGTTGTTAAATAGTACATTTTATTCCTATTATAAAAGTATAGAATCTGTTGGAAACGGTAGGAATATGTAGTTATTTCAATTATAAATTGCTGAAGTAGATAACATTTTTATACATTTGAAATAAAATATCTTCTAAGTAAACTAGTTTTTCTAACAATATATAAAATACTACTATACAACTATGTTTTAAATAAACTTTTATTTTGTTTAAAAAAAAGTGTTTTTATTGAAGAAAGTACATAATTTGTATATAGTCCAAAATGTGTATTATATCATGATTCATATATAATCCATAAAGTGGCTTAAAAAGAAATTCGGTTATAGTCCTAATTCGCTCATAGTCCACATAAATTGTGCAACTGTATTTGTAGACTATAAGCGAAAACTACTGTATTACATTACCATTCTACCATTCTTCATAATCGGAGCTAAGTCCCAATAACAAACACTGAATATGGATATTAGAGTGTTTATACCAATGTAATTTCTATAATATTCATCTAATTTAGGTGGAGGGTATTTAAGATTCGGCATAGCCGAATATAGCACTCTAACTTGTTTTTCTTGTGATTCCAAGACATTTCACACAAATACAACTCGTCACAAAACTTTAATATTAGAAATAACGGTTTTACAGCAACTGTATAAAAAACATACATTTTGATAATACAGTTTCTATTAAGGAGTGAGATCGAAATATTCTTAACATACATATATGTTAATAAAAACGAAAACACTAAATCTTACCGTTTTAATTTTTTTTATTTGATTGAAATTATTATTAAAATTTACAAACAAAAATTAATATTTTTATAGTTCTAATCACTAGTGATGAAATTTTGAACCTTTTTCGGAAACCCTTAAATTAACGTTTTTATAGTGCTTTCTGCCACTTTGCTTGAACAGGTAGTCCATCTCCATTTAAAATCTACCACACTTTGGGACTCCATTTTTGTGCTCTTCAATTCTCTTTTAATAAGAGCCCAATATATCTTCACTGGCCTTTGCTCCGGGCAGTTTGGAGGAATTGCCTCTCTTGGTACAAATACCACATTATTGTTCTTGTACCACTCAAGGGCTTGTTTACCATATTGAGAGAACTCCAAGGCAGGACAAAAATAAGTGGACACATTATGAGGTCTTATGAATGGAAGCAGCCTTTTTGTAAACATTCCTTGATGTAAATTTCTAAAGCCCTTTGTAATAAATGTTTGGCTTTTTTGCAGCAACTGCATATCGCATGCCATACCAAGAACTTTTTTGGAAGCTTTGTCTGCTTTTGGGTCCTAAACTTATCTTCAACATTCCCTCGAGCATCAGCAACATACAATTTTTGACCAGAAAGTTGCGAAAAATCTGCTAGAACATACATTTCGCTATCCATTCTGCAGCAAGAATATTTTTTTATAAAACTTGACTTCAATTTCCGTGCTCTGATTTTGGCCTCTAAATTTTTAGCAGCGTTAGGAAATTTTTGAGCCTTGTATGTTTCTGAACCTGTATTGGCTTTAACTTTTCGTACCAAATAGTCCGAGCACTGAGCTAACCGGTCTGCTTTCCTACCGGATGTGTTGGGAGCTCTTTTGAAAATGCTTTCTATTTTTTTTCTTTAGAAACATCATATGGACCATTCCTTCTACCTGAACCAGATTTTCTATCAACGGAAAAGTTCTCCCTGTACTGTTTAATAACATTGGAAAAAGTTTGACGGAAAACCTTTGAATGCTTGGCCATCTTTTTGTAGTACCAAGTTGGGTTCTGTTGAAAATATTTAATAATTTTAGTACGCATTTTTTTCTGGTCACTCATTTTAATCAGATTAACAACAAATGAATATAATTGACATTAAACATAATAACTGACATGTTTTACAAAGGTATTTGGATAAAAAAAAATCAAATATTACTTGGGTTAAAAGTTTTAATGAAAAACGTGTGTTAAGAATTTTACGATCTCACTCCTTATGTTTTAACCTTCTCCTGTAGATTTGAAATTATTTGAATTAGGGCTTTTCTACTTGAGACCAACGATATAAGTAATAAATATGAGAATACAGGTGTTTATCATTTATTAAAGAAACTGTAGTTTATTCTGCTATATCCGATGTTACTAAAATAAACTCTGAAAGGTTGAGATTTACATAACCATTAATATATTTACATAATCCGTTAATATATAGCATTTCAATCGGCTCAGCAGTTTCGGAGTAATAATAACAAATTTAAGCAAAAAATATATTCTTAGCGTGAAAATAGTAAATTGTTTTGTTTAAAAAAACTCATGAAAAATCGAAACGACAGAAATTGTTCAGATTAATATCTTTATCGCAAAAAAAAATATATTTTTTGCTTTAATTTGTTATTATAACTCCGAAACTACAGAGCCGATTGAATCTGAATATATATGTAAAAATTTGTACATATCATGGGGAAAATGTTTTAAAAATTATACAGCTAATTTACATAAGTTTACATACGGGATAAAAAAAAACTTAAAAAAAAATTAAATTAATATTTTGTTAATTACAGCAGATAATCTATTTGGCATGGACAAAGCCAATTTTTTGTTATTTCTGGAGTAATTTTGCTCCATTCTTCCATCAACGATTCTTTGCTGAAACTGATGTTACTTGTCGATTTTTGGACCTCGTTTTAAAATATCCCATAAATGTTCAATAACATTAAGATCGGGGGATTGTGGGGGATTTTCCAATTTGTTTTTAACGTTATATAGAAGCCATTTCTTAACTAACTTTGATGAATGCTTCGGATCGTTGTCCTGGATAAATATTGCGTTGTCCTCCATATCTAGAAGTTGGACGCTGGGAAGGTAGCTATTCTTTAAAATATCGATATACATGGCCTTATCCATAGTACCATATAAGAACCTGAGCTTACCGACACCATTTGCCGCCATACATCCCCAGACCATGACTGACCCGCCTCCATGTTTTACGGTGCAAATATCATTTTGTGGTTATAACTCTGCATTAGGCTTTCGCCAAACTTTTGTTCGTCCATCACCTCCAAAAACCATAAATTTACATTCATCTGTGAATATTACCCTCTCCCGAAATGTAGGGTCATTTACATGAGCATTTTCGTACTTTTGGGCATATTCTAAGCGCTTCTGGATATTTATAGATCAAGTAATCGTCGAACAGTCTGATCAAAAACGGTAATTTCTAGATTTGTTCTCATTTTCCGGTTTAGTTCGACGGCATTTAGCTTAGGATTTTCTTGAATGGAACGTATAATAGACCGTTCTGTTCGTTTGTCGAGAATGCGGGGAGGCCCACTATGAGCTTTGCTTTCATAATTTTCATTTTCTTTGAAATTTTTTATTATTTTTTGGACTGTGGTTTTACTTAGATTTAATAAAATTCCAATTTCATTAAAAGATTTGCCATCATTTCTCAACTTAATGACGGTTTTTCGAATTGGCTCAGAAATTTCTTTGCCTTTGCCCATTTTCTTCCACTAAAAATACTTGTTGATTTTATTTTGCCAGTGTGATCACTTTTAGTGAAAGTAAACTTTCTACCACTGATTTTACACAAAGCATCATAAAAATTGTAGCCGAAATTTTAACGGTACAACATTTTGTATGTAAACTTATGTAACATGAAAAGGATACCAATTACTCATGTTTTATTGTTATTTATTTAAAATACCAACAAAATATTATAAAATATGATGGAAATATATTTTCTAAGTGCATTAAACATAAATGTAGTTACAACTTTTAATAAAATTATATATTTTCCAAAAAAATAGAAAAATTTCAAACGTATGTAAACTTTTGTAAGACTGTTTATAATCTTAAGATCGCTTCGTGTCCAAGGTGATGTTTGTTTTTCCTTCTTTTAAATCACTCAAGTTATATGAAAAACAATATCTTTCCTTTGTATGTACTTGGAAATACATACGTACTTACATAATCTGTTACAAACGTAATCACAAACTTATAATGACTCCTCGAACACATTGCAATGTATGTACATTAAAATAAACATTTGTTAAACGTGTGGGTGCCCATTGAGACAAACGGGCAACCGTTCAAAGTCTAAAAGACCCGTGCTACAAGTACAACTCGCGTGTAACTTATTTATGTACAATACAACTTCATAGATACAGACACACACACACTCTCCTATACACATACAAACAATTGTAAATGTAATGTATTTATTCATTCATACTTACAATATATGTACAACATGTTTGCTGTGTTTTATGAAGAAAAAACAAAATAAAGCGCAGGAAGCATAATTAATATTGTTGCTTTTAACTACTTACCGCAGTAAACAAACTACAGCAACTACAAGAATTACGTATGTACGTACAACACACACACACACTCACACATACAGCAATGGTGCAAACAGCAACAATATGTTGCTGTTGTACCATTTGATTTGTGCAAAAAGTTGTTGAACCCAACCAAGTCAACTTGCGCCAGACATTTATTAGTTGGCGTTGAATTGTAGACAAAATTGAATTGCAAGTAAAAAAATCTACATTAGCGTCGGCGTACCAACGACCAACTAAATATCTGAGTATTAGTCAGTGAGCGAGTGAGTACATTTATGAATGAATATGGATTTGCTGTACTTGAACGTGTATTTATGCCATAACTTAAGTCTTTTATATTTCTGTGCATGTTTCATTCATAAGTTTCAAAATCGTGTAAAACTGGTTGAGCCAACTACTTATTTGTTGCCAACAGAAATTGAAAAATATATTTTATTTTTAGATTTTCACAGCGTTTAATTTGATGTTAACCATTAGATTAATAATAAACATAATAATATTTTGGAAGAACTTATTGAATTGAATTTACATGTATTTTTAATATTTGTTGCATAAGTATGCTTCAAATTAATGTGAATTTCTGAACTCCAGACAAATTTTCAAAAACCATGTGAGAAAATGTCTATTTGCATTATAATTCCGAACCCCGTCCAACTAAACATGGTTTTCTTATAAACATAGCTGATCGATCGGAATGAACTAACAGCATATACATACACTGAAAATGCAATCTAAATTTTAACACATGGCTCTAGAGTTGCATGTAATATCCTAATCTATACTGAAAATAAGGCAGTAATTAGATCCCTGGAGAATGTGTAGATCACATCGAAATTATTAAAAATTTTCGCAAATTTCTTTATTAGTTTCCTTCTTTAAGTTACAGTATAATTTCCACATAAATAAAAAATATTTCTTGTGATTTGTTGTCAATTCATATCATAATCATAGATTTTTTTCTATACTAGCAATAGAAGAATTAAGATTGAAAATTCGTTTAGTTTAGATATCTTTTGATTACCGATAAATTCGTTTAGACAACGAAAACTATTTATTTTTTTTGTGATAAAAACAGAAACATTTTTATTTAAAACAGGAAAATTAACAATTCATGTAGGTCAATATTTATTGAGATGCTTTAGATTAAAACTTCTAAGGATATTCGTAATTAGAGAAAATAATGACAATAATAATGCTTAAATTTTTTTATTTCTATTTTTTTATTTTTTCTAAATTTTAAAAATGTCCTGGTTTTCCTGGAATTGAACAGAAGTTGTTCATATTTCGGGAAATATGGGACCCTTATCCCGGGTGTCTTTCAATAAGATAGCGAGACATTCTTCGATCACCAACGCACAGTGGGACAGAATCAAAATTTTTTGGAAATAAATCTGGCATTTCTAAACGGATAGCCCGATCGGGACAAAATTTGACATGGGGGTAGCCAAGGAGTATTCGAGTTCAAGTTATTAAAATGGACCCTGCAAATGCTCCAGGCGCGGCGCTATGTAGGGTACCTTCGACGTGTAAAATATTTAAACACGTGCCATTTTTTTGGCACTTTGAGCCCCCATAGCGCCGCGCCTGGAGCTTTTGTAGGGTCCATTTTAATAACTTGAACTCAAATACTCCTTGGTTACCCCCATGTCAAATCCCAATCGGGCCTTCCGTTTAGAAATACCAGATTTATTTCCAAAAAATTTTGATTCTGCCCCACTGTGCAACGTCTGAGTATCCGAAACACACTGACACATAGAATGCGAAGTGTGTTAACCTATCGAGACTCCTTTTATGGAACTCTATAACGTTATTAACTGGGGACTTGCATGTTAGTATACAACTTTTACAGAACCTGTAATAACGAAAAGCAGGAACGACGATATCTACAGGGTGGCTGATGAGTGCTGCTACCAAAATAACGCTATATTTTTTTTCTGTGTAATAAAGCGTTTTAATTGTTTTTTTATTTCAAAGAGTGGCCGTTAAATTTAAAGAAAATGGGCAATTTTGATAATGAAACAAAGATTTGTGTTGTGCGACACTATCACGCATTGTATTCTGTCATTTTCGTTCAAAGAGAGTTAGATGGACTGTAATGAGTCGTTAACAATTTTATTGAGCATGACACAAGACGGCCTTATCATTGAGATCCCTCAATTCGGATGCTGGAAACTATTGCTAATATAGCTGCTGCTATAAAAGTTGATCGTACAGTTACTACAGACAATATTGCATTAGGATTTAAATTTATTTCCTTATACAATTTAAATAACAAGCATACTGAATTATGCAGATTTGCCGTTTCGCTTGGAATTTTGCCAGAAGATCATTCAAATTCTGGCTGAGGACGAAACATGTACAACTGCATTTTCATGTCTGACAAGACCAAACAAAATTGTCGAATATGGAGTGATAATGGAATTGCAGCAAAAATTCCCCAATATGTTGATATCCCGAAACTATATATATTTTTTTTTTCTTCTTGGACCCCTACTCAGGGGATGACCTCTATTCATGCAAAGCATTGTGTTGGAACTAGGAAAATAGGTTATGGGAGGGAGAAAAGAGGGAGTAGTGTTTGTGGACATTCGATTTAAACTTTCCCACATTGGAAATGGCAGGAAACACTTCGGCGGGAAGTTTGTTCCACATACGTACCGTACGGCTAAAGAACGAATTTTCCCTGTAATGTGTTGTGCGGTCCACAGGCCAATCGACCACAAAGGGATGTGTTCTTGACGAAAAACGTGTATTACGTAAAAATCTGCGGGTATCAGGTACCAGTTCCCTAGTTTCATCAGAACACATTCCATTGTAGTACCTATAGAACAGTGAAACGCAGCCCACATTACGGCGGTGCTCCAGCGAATCAATAGAGTTGGATACCCTACTGTCACCAATAATCACCTTCGCCCTCTTTGAAGAGACTTTGAAGCACCGGCCCATACATGGGACTTGTATTCCATTTTCGGTCGGATATATGTGGAGTAAATAGTGTGGAGATCAGATGGAGTGAAGTAATTCCTACACCGTTTCAAAAAACCGAGACACTTGAATGCTTCTTTCGACACTTGCAAAATGTGTTTAGACCAGCGGACATCACATTGTATTTTCATGCCCAGAACATCAAGAGCGTCTGATTCCACAATATTTACACCATCCATAAATACAGATGAAGCAACATTGTTTGTCGTTCGTTTTTGTGTAAACATGCCACACTGAGTCTTGCGGGCGTTGAAAGCGACTCTATTCGCACGACCCCATTCAGAGATTGTCACAAGATCCCGATTAAGGGAATCATTCATGTTTTGCCTCATTGCCCCAATCTCCGACAGGCTTGGTCTATAACTGAATGAATATGAATGGCAACTGTTGCTGTCATCTGCAAAAGAATAGATAGGGTTGGAAGTTTGACGTAGAAGGTCATTTAGAAAAATAAGGAATAGAGTAGGAGAAAGAACGGAGCCTTGTGGTACCCCTGAATTCAACTTGAACTCGTTTGAATTGTAATGAATAAATTTCTGCTAATGTGATAGGACCATGTGATCTGTATTGATATGTAGTGGCGGCTGTTTATAGTATCTCTATCCAGTATTCAATATCTTGTTAATAAAAATACTTTCAAATTGGATCTCATAAACGCACTTGCTAAATGCCATATTAGTTCATCCAATTAACCAGAATTTTAAATTTTTTCCTGAAAGATGTAATTAAAAACCACCAAATTTCCAAGAATGGGGGGGTTATTTCGCTGATGACAAGTGTGAAATTCCCAATAAAAATTGTTATTACCAGGTTAAGTTTATCAAGCAAAAAGCTTAAGAAAAAAGCGATTTTTGATCAACTGTGTATAGCTGTGATTTTGAGTTTTTCTTCACAACCAGACGTCGAATATTGGTTGTAGGTCCCACAACATAAATATATTTTGGATCCTTCTGGAACTTAAAAACGACCTAACTGTCTTGAAAGTAAAAAATTATTCTTGTCATGAAATTTTTATTTATAAAATTTTTTTAAAAATAATAATTTTGAAAGTGGAAAATCACATTATTGTTCTTTGTAAAATTAATTTAAATTTTTATGTTTGATTTTTCTATGCATAGCTACGTTTTTTCATCATATTTGTGTGCATATTTTCCCGTTGTTTTGAGCTTTTTTTCTTGCTTATTTTAAATTTGTTTGTGGATATTTAAGCTTGCCCTGTTTATGACTCACAAACTGTGAAGGGGTGTATTAACCTATATTGTGCAAAAATTTACTTACCCGGTATTACTACTTTTATTGAATTAAACTTGGCAGGAAATATCTAAAACTGCAAGAATGTTGCGTGTTCAAACTTACAGAAAAGAACCATATAGTCGGAATTCATACTGCAACTCTGAATGACATAGAGTTGCAGCCAGTTAGCCGTAATATGATATTTTATCACAAAGTGTATTTCTAGCACAACTGGCTTCGGGATAAAGCATAAGTCCTAATGCCTTTTTTCTACTCTTACCAGGTTATGGAATGGAAAATATAAAGAGTAGTGTTTGTGGACATTTGATTTTAACTTTCCGAAATGGAAGGTTACAAACAAGAAATAAATACAATATGTCTAATAAAGAGTTTTCAATACAGTTTGTTGAGCGTTCCTCTGGTAAATCGGCCACAAATGAATGAGTTCTTGTTGAAAAACGTGTATTACAAAAATATCTGCGCGTATCGAAAATAAATACCCTAATTTAAGCAGAACACATGCCATTGTGGTGAAACTTAATCCACATTGTGTGATGCTCCAGAGAATCAACAGAGTTGTATAACCCACTGTTACCTCTACTGAACACGAAAGTGGAAAATATCGTGAAGATCAAATGAAGTATTTCCTACACTATTTCAAAAATCCAAAGCACTTTAATCGACACTTGAAAAATAAGTAATATCCTGAACATCAAGAGCATGTGATTCTTTAATATTTAAATTGGCAAAAGTTATTGTAATCCACACATGAATATATAGAGTTGCATGTTTAAAGTAGATGTTTATTTGGATAATTAAGAACCTGGCTGTCAACTTCAAAGATACCTAATGAAATGAGGTTTTATATTATTTCAGGATTTTAATCTGCGCTCATATAAAAACCCTATGGACATGGCCTAACTATGTATCTCATTTTATCAACCCAATAAAATCAGCGTGTTGCTAATTGTCTTGAAATGGTTTTCAGTAATACTGACATCCTGACGACTTTGTAATGGTGACAGTAACCAATGTCAGAGGGTTTTACCAAGTCTTCTATATAGCCAAACTTACCAGTATCGTAAAAATCCTATTTGGGAATCATAATTAAAATTATGAAAAGTGACAAATACAACTCCATTTAATTTATTGCAGTGATAAACATAAATCATTTTTAAATAATTAAAACTTGATCAAGTTACAAAACCTAAACACCAGAAATAATTACAAAATGCATCTGTCAACCATTTAAAGTGCAGCTATGTAATTTGTAGCGATTCTTCGTTTTTTAAGTTAAAAGGGGGGATATGAAGAAGTGTTGTGTTGTAAACTCAGCTGTATTCTGATGGTGCTAATGAAGTAAAACCACAAAAGACGCGTTCATTCATTAAATTTTGCTTGGTTTTTTGCTCGTAAAAAATTTAAAAAAAAGTCCATTTGCACATGCTCACATTACACATGTTAATTTGCGGTGACGCAGTGGCGTCGTTTCGCATCAATGTTGCTTAAATATTATTTTTCGCTTCAAAACTTGTTTTCAATCCGTTTGTCTGTCCGCTACTTCGCTTATTCATGCAACATTCAATAGAAATTCCCCATAAACCCCAGTACGAATGTACTCGAGCTGTATATTGTTACTGTTTTTTTTGTTTGTTTGTATTTTCCTCTTCATTTGTTATGGTTGTATTTCAATATTTGTTACTTGTATCTGAATAGTTGGCGCTAGCAGCAACCAGCAGTACCAAACTACAACAACAAGAAACAATTCAACCAGTCAGCCATCCAGAAAACTTGTCAGCCATAAGAAAACTTGGTGCTGATGATGACGATCAATGATGATGAGTCATCTTTTCAACCTTTGGAACATTGGCAAAAATCGACACATGGTGTAAATGAAATAATAAAAAAAACTCACTACCAACCAACCTGTATTGCTTAGGATTGAAGTGTCGACCTAACAACTATTATACACTCTTAACTAAAATGTACATAGATACACACACACATACATACATATATGTATGTAGTAAGTAGTTAACGTACAAACGGATGTTGCGGGTGTTTAGGCGTTAGCGGGGAGGTCTAACAAATTTTCACATTTATGAATGAATTTTTTATTTTAACGTCGAAGGCGCGCACACAATTTTATGCAAAATTCAGGTTTATTTTCTTCTTCGTCTTCTTCGTACATTTGCTCATTTACTCGCTCATTCATTCATTAATTTATTTATTTATCCATTCAAACAGTTTACTCTTCCAAAGACAAGTTTTACAATGTTTTATCGTAAATCGTGCTTGGCATAGTAAAGTGGGTTGTTTGCATAAATGTGCTGAGTACCCACAACAGCAAATACGAATAAACATTTGATTTTGAACATAGAATCTCAATTTAAAAGAACTAAATCTTTTTTACAATACCACTTACAGTAGATGTCCAGTAGTATGATTTATTCCATTTTTAATGTTTTGTAAAATGGTCTTCGTGCTCTTTACACAAGAATTAGCCCTCGCGACGGACTAATCTGGTGGAGGGAACTGGACACTAAAAAGCATTCCTTTATTTTGTAGAACATAATATTTATCATAATATGTTGTTCTCAGATTATTATATCCATAAGCCGAGAGCAACATAATATGGTAAGTCCTTCATCATATAAATGGTTGTCACAAACATATACATGTTTACTGTAACCATATATATGGTTGATACAATCATGTGAATCGTAAATTAACCATATTATTGTTACCACAAGCATATAAATAGTTACTGTGACTATAATATTGTTAAAAATGTTGAAATGGTTATAGTAAACATGCACAAATTTTCAAATGGTTACAGTAACAATGCACAACTATATATTTTTTCTGCGTGTGTAAATCCTAGATTTCACGAATAAATTCTTTTACTATTCTGAATACAATATATTCTGGTTTTATTAGTTTATTAGAGATACCTATATAGAAATCAACTCACACAACCGGGAAGAAGAAAATCCAGTGGGGGTGGTATCATTTCATTTTGCGTAGTCGTAGTAGTTTGCAGCAGTAGTAGTAACAGTAGCAGAAGTTGGAGTTGTTTGAGTTAAAAAATCAAGTTTTGTCAGCAAACTTTTTCATTCATTCAATTGTTTCTTTAATTCATTCACAAAAATGGCAAAGTTTTCTGCAACATGTCTGACAAGTTCCTTTATGTGGCTGTTGTTGTTCTTCCTCTACTCATTTGGCATAAAATTAGAGAGGTTTTTCTGCCCTCCTTGTTTTTGTTGGTCTTGGTTAGAGTATTCAAAAACCGAAAACCGGTTATTGAAAACATAATATTATAATTAACCGATTTTTTCAGCTAAAACTGTATTCGAAACCGGGTTTTTACAAAATGCAATTTTTCGAACAACCCTAGTCTTGATAATGTGCTTGTTGTTAATAAAATTATTAGGCCTGAATCTAAAATTAACAACGGAAATAATGTTTTTTTGTTATTCTGCTTTTTACTTCTTCTGGTTTAATTTTGTATTTGCAATATCTTTTTTTTATCAAATGTTTAAAAATATTAGTAAGCAATAGAGTGAGTATGCATGCAAATGTATTCAAATAACAATCGTTATTGCAGAAAAAAAAAAATCCGTCTCTAATTTGACAAAAATGATAAATGATTATTATTGCGGATGTAACGATTTTTTATGCGACACACAACTAACGTTTGCAAATAATTTATATTTTAAACAGTGTCGGAAATTGATTTAAATCAGCCAGATTTAATTTATATCATCGATGCGCCAACGTTTTTATAGGAAAGCAATATAAAAATTGACTAAACTCTTTGATAACTTAGGAACTAATGGGCATTTTTGAGAATACTTTGACGAGCAAATGGACCATCAATAAGGTTTTGAGAAGGTCAAAAAATTAAACTTTGTAATGAGATATTTTGTTGGCTCGTAGATATACAGCCCAATTATGAATAATAATTCCCCGGGAGTTTTTTCCCTTTTCCCATTTTTCCTATTCAAATTCAATGGGAAAAAACTCCCAGGGAACAAACTCCCGGGGAATTTTTTATTCATAATTGGGCTGATATTCAATTGACTGATAACTATTTAAATGAAAATATATGTACATATTTAAATTTTTAACACATAAGTCTGTAAGTTATTTGGGTGCTTCGAAAAATTACTTTTCAACAGGCCTGACGGACATCGTTACAACATCTCCTCTATATATAAGGAATCAGAATATGTACTTTGTAATATCGCAAATGAATAATGTAGAAATCACAAACAAAATAACCACCTTATATGAGAATATAAACAATTTTTGAGAATCGTTGAAACTGAATTCTGTTGGCATGTATTTCTTTTGGGTTTTGAAGTGAAACAAATCATATATCGGTAGACAGAAGAAAAAACCTGTGAATCTAAAATCTTACATATAAAAAATCTATTGTACTAAGGAGTGAGATCGTAAAATTCTTAACACACGTTTTTCATTAAAACTTTTAACTCAAATATTATTTGATATTTTTTTTTTTTATCAAGTTACCTTTGTAAAACATGTCAGTTATTATGTTTAATGTAAATTATATTCATTTGTTGTTAATCTGATTAAAATGAGTGACCAGAAAAAAGTGCGTACTTGGTCCTACAAAAAGTTGGCCAAGCATTCAAAGGTCTGCCGTCAAACTTTATCTAATGTTATTAAACAGTACCGGGAGAACTTGTCCGTTGATAGAAAACCTGGTTCAGATAGAAAGAATGGTCCACATGATGTTTCTTAAGCCAAAAAAATAGAAAGCATTTTCAAAAGAGTTCCCAACACATCCGGTAGGAAAGCAGCCCGGTTAGCTCAGTGCTCGGACTATTTGGTACGAAAAGTTAAAGCTAATGCAGGTTTAAAAACATACAAGGATTAAAAAGTTCCTGACAGGAACACTGCTTAATTCTGCTACATAATGGATGACAAAACGTATGTTCTGGCATATTTTTCGCAACTTCTTGGTCAACAATTTTATGTTGCTGATGCTCGAGGAAATGTTGAAGAAAAGCTTAGGACTAAAAAGCAGACAAAATTTCCCAAAAGAAGCCGACCATTTGTTACAAAGGGCTCTATAAATACCGAAATTGACATCAAGGAATGTTTACAAAAAGGGCTGCTTTCATTCATAAGACTTCATAATGTGTCCACTTATTTTTGGCCTGACTTGGCATCCTATCACTATGGTAAACAAGCCCTTGAGTGGTACAAGAACAATAATGTGGTATTTGTGCAAGGTGGCGCAAAAGTAAACTTCCGATGTTTTTTGGCTGTAATAAAAAAAAAAAATATGAAAAACTTTGATTCTTCTGGTGGATTATTTTTATTTGGTCTTTTAATTTTTTTTACATCAAGTCGAGAATATGATGTCATGTAAATGGCCGCCGCCACAGTTGATTGTCATTTGAGCCCTTTTTATGGCATTTCCCATCACTTTGGCCAAAACTTCGGCGATAGGTTCACACATTCTTGACGGATATTGTCTTTAAGGGCTGCAAGAGTCTGAGGCTTGTTGACATAAATCCGCGACTTCAAAAAGACCCACAAAAAGAAGTCTGGTGCGGTCAAATCAGGCGATCTTGCTGGCCAGTGCAAAACGCCAAAACGGGAGATTAGGCGCCCGGGAAATGCATCCTTCAGCATATCGGTTGTGGCACGTGCATTGTGTACCGTTGCACCGTCCTGTTGGAACCACATGTTTTCCAATCCCAATTCATCAAGTTGCGGCAAAAAGAACTCGTTGATCATTGCTCTGTAGGGCTCACCATTCACAGTAACCGTTTGGCCCGCGACGTCTTCGAAGAAAAAAGGTCCGATGACTCCTCCAGCGAAAACAGCACACCATACAGTGACTTTGAGCGAGTGTAATGGCTCTTCGTGGGTTACACGCGGATTTTCAGTGCCCCAGAAGCGTAAATTTTGCTTATTTACGGACCCGCTAAGATGGAAATGGGCCTCATCACTCATGATTATTTTTAATGAAAAATCATCTTCCTCTTGGTGGTGATTAAGGACGCGCTTGGCGGTCAGGAGCTAACAGCTGATGCACCGTTTGGACTTTGTACGGAAACATCTTCAAATCTTGTACCAAAATTCGCTATAAAGACCGTCAACTGATACCCATTTGCGTGGCAAGTCGTCTGGTCGATGTCGACGGCGCTTCCATGACATCCTCGACTACAGCAGCAATATTCTCTGCAGAACGGCTACTCCGGGGTCTGCCACGCCTGGCAGCATCTCGTGTTGTGCCAGTCTCTTCGAGGCGAGGAACTAAACGTCGCAGTGTTTCACCAGTAGGCGTTGAACGGTGTAGTTAGCAGTGTAGCGTAACATTATTTATTAACGTGTATTTCGCATGTGTTTACTACACAAATGTCAAAACAGAACTGACATTAAGGGCCAATCTCAAAATGTATAGCATTTTCTGATAGGAGGATTACTTTTGCGCCACCTTGTACCAATGGAGGCAAATCCTCCAAACTGCACAGAGCAAAGGCCAGTGGGCTCTTGTTAAATAGAGTTGAAGAGCACAAAAAAGGTGTCCGAAAGTGTGTTAGATTTTAAACGGAGGTGGACTACATGTGCGAGCAAAGTGACGGAAAGCACTATAAAAACGTTAATGGAAGCCATCTGGCCCATCCATATTAAACTTTATTATCGTCACTAAAAACTACAATACGCCAATCATTAACATGACCTCTTGTTTGAATGTCCCATGTCATATACTCTCTATCAAATACACATTCAGCGTAGGTTTTTCTTCAGATTTTTTAATGTCTGGTATTCGCAGCTTGCAATGGCTCTTTTTACCGTTGAGATACTTGCCTGCGTAGGGGCTTGAGACCTGATTTTTGGTGCTCAAAGATACGAGTTTGATGCAATCCTCAAGATTTTTCTTTTTTCAGTTGGTGTTAAAGCGGTTGAAATCCTCCCTTTGTAATTCTTTCCATAGTTTTCAATAATTTTTAAGTATCCCATTACAGTTTGGAATATCCTTGCGAACGGTAAACATCGGTTTGGCTCTTTCCGCTGGGTCCAAAATACTATTCTTGCCCATTTTTCACTAATGTTTATTAGAAAGTAATATTTTACCTCTACAAATAGTTTTATGCGTAAATCAAATACGATTACTTGCAAAAAATTTTAAAAATGCAAAGTGGTTCTAATAATGAACGGAAAACAAATTATTTTTATTTTGTGTTTTTTGGAAAAGCACTTTTTGTTATTTTTGTAATCTCAAGAAAGTAGTGAAATTTTAGCTGACGACAAAATATTTAAAAAGATATGGCCTACTAAAAACAGAAATGCCAGTGGTTTTAATCTTCTGATCGAGAGTATATGTGGGGTAATAGGAAATTTCATGTGTAAATACTGAGATTGGAAAAGCCTTAACAAACGGTTTTCTTTTTCACTAAAAAAAAGCTATCAACAAGATCGTTACCATAATACCCTTTCAGCTCGATTACCACTACCGCTAAAGTACCGCAATTACCGTTGCCCCTAAAATACCCTTTTTTGTTTTCCGTAGTTGAGTTCATTGATATCTACTACAGTTTAAGGGTCATTATTACAATTTGCCTTTATGTTCGTAATAGTAAAAGGTAACTTTAAAGCTACATTTTTCTATTACGAACATAAAGGTTATTTAAAATTTTTAAATAAGCCAAATTAGCGTTACTATTAACTTGTTACCGTTTATGCATTTTTTGTTTTTATTTTAGGATGACATTCCTTCCTTATGAGAGTTGCATCGTTCTGGGAATATGATCGTACTAGTTGTTCATCGCAATGATTGATGAACTGCTCAAGACACACTAACCCACAAACTAAAAATAAATAAATATTTATTAACTTAAAACGAAATCATATAAATGAATGAATTTGTGGTTTTTAAATCGTATTACGAATTAAATCATCAAATTTACGAGGAAAATTTCTCTGTTAAATATTTTAAACGGATTTATTTGTTTTATTGTTTTATGGCCTTAAACGAAACGAAATACATATTGTACATACGTTTAATTATTTTTAACTTATGAACCATAATCGCCCTACTTTTCTGTTGTTGCTGGTTTTATTTATTTATTTTTTAATTTTAATCGTAACAAGTTGAAATTGTTGTGCAACAAAAAATAAACGTTTTTTCTTTTGTATTGCAACACAAACACACACATCTACACGACCTCTCACACACTTATAACATCTGAGTAGTTTTTTTAATTTATTTATTTCTATTTTATATTTGTTAACAACAACGTTGTTGGTGGCCTTGTTAAAATGCAATAAAAAAAAATGGTAAGAGCCCAACAAAACTCTAAATAATAAAAAAAATAATAATAAAAATAAATAAAACAACCAACATCAAAGAAGAAGCCACCACTGAAAATATGCAGTTAATAATAAGCTCAAGAACAACATTCGTTTATTCGTTCATTCCAACATTCATTCTATGGCTCATTCTAGAGATGACATGAAAAATAAAATCTGATTTGTTTCATAATAAAATAAAATAACTAACAAAGCCACAAACGAAAAAAAAAAGAAGAACCAACAAAGTACGAGTATTTAATCTATATTACTGACCATGTCCATCCAGTCAAGTCCGGCAACAACAATCTAAAACCAAAAAGAAACACAAAAGTTTGAAAAATGACAAAATCTGAAAAAAGAGTTAACAAGTCCCCAAACACAAGAAAGGGTGAGAATAACAGAAAAGGTCTGAACTAAAAACTAAACAAATGACTTTAACTGGTCAGTGTTCACAGACAGTCAAAATCTCCGTCTGTCGCACAGCAGAATTTACCTTACAGTGACAGGCAAATGTTTAAATTAAAACTCAGAGGTTTAGATTGATGTTTTATCAACATTACTAGTACGCCTGGGCAGTTTTCAATTTCATTACACACTGCAGCCATAAGAATTTTCTAAAATTCACAACAAACGATTTGAGATCATTGTCGATTAATTTATTCAATCACCTACAACAGTACCGCACAGAATCTTCTCGTATCGTTTCAATTCTTTAATACTTTTACTCATTTCGTTGTTTTTATTAATGAGATTCAGAGGATTGAGTTGCTGCCCCAACTGAATGCAGGGAGAACACGACAACAAAGGGACAGTGGATAAGGAGAAGGTCGATTGAGAAAGCTGACTGGTTTTTGATTTCATTGCCATTGTCATCAACACGCAGAGTGTTGATGCTGGTCGCTTAACGCGATAGTTGGTGTCAGATTAAAGTGTAAAGTCCCGCTGTTGAGGCTGCTGTTAAACAACAACAACATGTTGGGATTCTGATCGGTCGGTCATCCCTGTGTGTGCGTGTGCTTGTATGCTGCTTAATATTTGCTGGCTGGCAGCAAGAATGCCCCAGCTAAAACAAGATATAAAAAACGTATAAGATGACGATAAAGACCAAAGAATATATCGTTTGTTAATGGCTTATTATGGTGACGATTTACTGCGCGTCACATTTTATCGCATTAATGGTACCAAACATGGTACGTACGTTCGTACCATACCAACATAGTGTTCATTCATGGTGGCGGTTGAACATGCCGCGCAGTCTCCGTGTGTGGGACACTCTCATGTTTTTTCCTCTCTAGTCTGTTGTTTTTGTTTTTTTTTTTTAGTTTGTGTCTTGTCTCTGGGGGTTTTTATTGGTGTTTAAATAAATATTGGTGATATAAATTTAAGCTGCGGCACAAATCTCACACTATCGTGTTTCTACTGCGCCGTCATCAATATTTGTTCGAATGTTTCAATTAAGTCAGTGTGTCGCAGACACGCAAAACATTCCACCTTCTTTTAGAATTTAGTTAGTCAGTGTGTCATTTAGGGATTTGTTGTTTTGATATTTTGGTTGTGAAGAATTTGGAATTACACTTCATTGGAGGTATTTATAGTGATATACTTATACATATGTATATATTTGGGGACAATTTAAATTATATCTTTTATACCTTAATTGACCTTTATTCATGGGAGAATTAAGTACTATGTCTGTAAAATATTACCCAACAGCTATTTGTAGGATTATGAAAAATTTTAAATTTTATTGTGTTTAACATTGTTCACTATATGAATGGTCAACATTTATTTCTCGATTCATATTCTTAAGTCCGAATTACCGCATACGTGATCGAATGAGCTTTCGTATCGAAGAACAATTTAATAAAATATATTTAATTTTTTTCTCTATATCGATAAATTTTACTCGATAACGAAAGCCCGTAATTCGTCAAAGTCACTCAGAGTCCATTGAATTTGAATTCATCTAAATCGAAAACTTTCGTTCTACTGAGAAAGAGTTGAAGAGTTTTTCATTATAGAATTGGTATGTATTAAAAAATCCTAATCATTAGAGTTCGTTTGTGACCAGTTCACTTCATTTGTTTTTCGGGTATCATAATTTTTTGGAAGTTTTTTTCGTAAATGAAAATAATGGGGTCCTTTTCTTTGGAAAATTTTTACTCCTTGTGGTGGTTCAACGCACCTAATTTTTCTGGATTTGATCACATTTTTCTGTAGAGCAAAAACGGTTGAATATATTGCAAATATGATTTCACCAGTCGATTTTGTAGCAAAAATTAATACAATTTAGGTTTTTTGAATCCTAAATTTCCATTTTTGTGCTATTGTTATAAACACTAGACTTTATTTTATATTTTTCTAAAGTTTCATCAAAATCGGCCCAAAAATAAATAACATTTCGCAATCTTTAAATTAGGAATTCCAAATATTGAAAAATTTGACCTTTGAACTTCACGAATTTTAGCAAAACCTTCAGAGTATGTTTAGAATTATCTGGACTATGATATTCTGAAAAGGCTGTACTTAAAATTCATAACAGTAAGGAAATTGAGCTCATTCGCCAAAATAAGGCCAAACAAAATATTTTTTCCCGAAAATCACAAAATTTAAATCGTAGGCACGGCAAAACTGTAAGAGGTGTTGACATAATTTTTTCATATTTTATTCTCTATTATGATCGCAATAAATCCCAATGTGATGATCAAAAAATTCTGAAATTTCTTTAACAAAATTTTTAAAAATTTGAAAATAGAGATTCGAAACATCCATTAAAAAAAAAATAATTTTTTTGGCCATCCCTGCGGATAGGTTAATGGTATTCTACAAAGACAAAAACTCATACAAATGTAAATACGAATATATTTTAAGTAAAAATTAGCTTTTACTTTAATATTTCTTAAAATATGTTAATTTTGTTCCTACATTTCTTGTTCAAGTGGTCTGAGACACGTTAATGGTCTGGCGAATTTTTAATAACTTTAACACTTTTTAACCAATTTTTGTCATTTATATCTCATTAGAACGGCAATTACGTACACATTTCGATTATTTTGCATTCGATTGCAAAAATAATTATTTAGTAGCAAATTTTAACGATAATACAGTTTGTGGGTCAATTTGACCCTAAGGAGATATAGGTTTAATCTAAAAAAGATTTTTTTACTGTAGTTTTCATTAATATTAATAAATCTACATATTTCTGTAACATAATGCAGAAAGTTAAGGAGTTTTATAAATTCATTTCGTATAATTAGTAAAATGTTGCATATATCTGACCTTTGACCTCGATGCGCGTCCCGAAATCGTTGTCCGATTTAGCTCAAATTTTCAACACTTAACTTTTAGACCTAGTGTCACAATATTCCACCCAAACAAATTTGTTTCCATACAACTGATTGTCACTCTAATACGTATATCGATACTTACATGTGTATGGAAAATATATTGAAATTCCCAGCAGTTCTAGGAGACAGTCCCGTACTAGTGATTTTACCCATCATTTAGGGTGGGAACTAGTTACGTCAATAGCTACGTGACTAGTTATTTTAACACTTGCAAATGACCAAAATATATAAATTGAAGTCAGCCAAGTGATAAGATATTTGTGACGATTACTGTCTATAGCCTAGTACTCTGTTCATATTTGCGAAAAATTATGGTTTTTTAATGCGAAAAATTTTATATGCAACACTTGATCAGCGGTTTTAGTTACGTCGAAAGAAGTGCTGCTTATGTTATTTCGTGTGAAAAATTAAGGTTGCCAGATGTATTTCACATGTTTTCCACAATAAGAACAGAGTACTGCTTTTGCGAAATTATTTCACATATATTTCGTTCCAAATATTTTATATGTAGCAGTTCGCACAAAATTTTGAACAGATTACTTATCTTATTAGGGATACATTGACTACTTGCTTAAGTGCTGGGTTGTTTCAGGGTCTTATATTTGTAGATGTAGGTTAAAGAACAATATTTTTATGGCGACTCTAACGTTGGTGTAGTAGATTTGACAAATATTAGATATGCTATGCGTTGCCACTCATAAAATATTTTTCCTACAAAGTTGTTGATGAAAAACTACCACAACCTACAAAATTTTAAATATTTGAAAAATTCTATATTGATCCGTTCCTATTGGTATTTAAAAATGTATATTTAGTGCCAAATTAATGTCTAAAACTTGACAAATTGTGACTAATAAGGATTGAGATCTTAAAATTCTTAACACACGTTTTTCATTAAAATTTTTAACCCAAGTATTATTTGTTTTTTTTTTTATTAATATACCTTTGTAAAGCATGTCAGTTATTACGTTTAATGTCAATTATGTTCATTTGTTGTTAATCTGATTAAAATGAGTGACCAGAAAAAAGTGCGTACTAAAATTATTAAATATTTTCAACAAAACCCAACTTGGTCCTACAAAAAGTTGGCCAAACAATCAAAGGTCTGCTATCAAACCTTTTCCAATGTTATTAAACAGTATCGGGAGAACTTGTCCGTTGATATAAAACCTGGTTCAGGTAGAAGGAATGGTCCACATGATGTTTCTAAAGCCAAAAAATAGAAAGCATTTTCGAAAGAGCCTCTCAACACATCCGGTAGGAAAGCAGCCCAGTTAGGTCAGTACTTGGATTATTTGGTACGAAAATTTGAAGCCAATGAAGGTTTAAAAGCACACAAGGCTCAAAAAGTTCCTGACAGGAGCCTTGCTAAAAATTTAGAGGCCAAAGACAGAACACGGAAATTGAAGCCAAATTTTATACAAAAAATATCCTGCTGCATAATGGATGACGAAATGTAAGTATGGAACATTTTTCGCAGCTTCTGGGTAAATTTTTTTATGTTACAGAAGCTCGAGGGAATGTTGAAGAAAAGTTTAGGACCTAAAAGCAGACAAAATTGCCCAAAAAGTTCTTGGTATGGCAAGCAATATGCACTTGCGGCAAAAAAGCCAAACATTTGTCAAAGAATGTTTACAAAAAAGGATGTTGCCATTCATAAGACTTCTTAATGTGTCCACTTATTTTTGGCCTGATTTGGCATCTGTCACTATGGTAAGAAAGGTCTTGAGTGGTACAAGAACAATAATGTGGTATTAGTACCAAGAGAGGCAATTCCTCCAAACTGCCTGAAGCTGAGCCCAGTGGAAAGATATTAGGCTACTGTTCGAACAAAGTGACATAAAGTACTATAAAAACCATAATGGAAGGGTTTTCGGAAAAGGTTCAAAATTTCATCATTAGTGATTAGAACTATAAAAATATTTTTTTTTATTGTAAATTGTAACAATAATTTCAATCAAATAAAAAAAATTTCAGAACTGTATGTTTTGTGGTTAGACTTTTATTAACAAAAATGTATGTTAAAAATTTTTCGATCTCACTCCGTAGTCACAAATAACTTTTCAGAACATAAATTTGATTTGTATCCGTTTTTTTGAGATTATTTTATATAATTTATTAAAAAGTATTGGTATTTCATTCCAAGTTCTATCATAATTTGAAATGTATCTTAATCAATCATTGAAGTACTGCAGTGCTTTTGAAATCCGATTTGTGCTGAAAAAATACACATGGTGAATTTATCATCCCTAGCTTAACAAAGAAATATTCCGAAATTAATCCTCAATACAATTGTTTTTAGTTTTATTCGTAATATTTTGAAAAGTGTCAAAATAATATTGACCGCGCCTTAGTGTCATTCAAGACGTAACAAAAATGGCACAGTTGTGCCACAAATCATCAAATAATTTAACAAGACTACACACAATTTTCATTAAATTAATTATAATTTTGAATAGCTTAAAATGAAATTGAAGAAATATTTAATTCTTGAATGACAGAATTCTTCATGTACTTCAGTATTTTTCTCTCAAAAATAATGATATATTCAGAATTATCGTAGCCTACAAAAATCCGACAAACAACGGAACAAACCAACCAACCAACCAGAAGCGAATGGAACGTCATAATTTTTGGCAATGTTCAGCTTCATGCGGTGTCATGGTGGGGCATATGTGTTTTCTCAAAAAGCTGTAGAATGACGCTTATATATGAGTGCCTGACGACAGGCTTTAGGGTTTTGCATTCTTTAAAGTTCTAATATCAATTAGAAACAAGTGGTCCATCCAAACTTGGTGGAACGAATAAGCGGACTCAAACAGGTATTTGGTAAAACAAGAGCGGGTATTTGTGGACCAAATTTTCGAAGTGCAGCATTTTCATTGGAAATATAATACTGTCGTACAACCCGAAACTTACGCCATCTACATTTACGCCAGAGACTGTTTAAGGAAATGGTTAAGGAACACAAGTATTCATATAATGTCGAACAGCCAAGCGTATGACCTTATTATCGTATGAGAGGTCGAGTGTTTTCATAGACTGTATTTCATCTCTGAACGAACTCAGTAGGCACAACAGCTTAACATTAGGCCACCTTAGCAATGAATATGCAGATTATTTGGCCAATGCGAGAAGCCTTCCTTGGTATCCTTTATGGATATGTCAAAGAAATTATCAGAACCTGGGTTTAGTCCGAGTCTGTTCGCCATTGGGGAGCTATGGGATCATAGAAACAACGGAATTTATGTTTTAATCTATCACCTCAGCGGATTCTGAACTGTGTTGAACTGTGCGGCTGTACAAAATGTCCTTTAGGTCGTGGAACTAGGACCGTTTTAATCTAATCTACCATGATCGTCAATACTTACACTTCAATTAAAATGTAATTAAATATGCAGTTCTTGAATTTTGTTTGTGCGTGTTCAAAACATATACAGATTATCTATAGGACTTATGTCCAATGGCATGATAAACTTAAATATTTCTTTAGCTGCCACGATCAATAATACAATTGTATGGGAGTATTGTTTATGCCGCTGTTTGACCACTTTTATGTCATTTGTTAAATGTCATCATTTATTTGTTGGTTTCAGTTTAATCTCCCCCACTCCTATATCAAGTCGCGCCCTCTCTCCTACATCTAAACTAGTAGATATGTAATGAATGCATGTACTATGCTTATTGACCATAACAAACTCTAGGCCAAAACATTTATTGGTCTATTCTTCTTTGTGGTGCAAATGAAGATGTGTGTGTTCTTCATGCACCGACATAATCGTAAATAAAGACATTAAATGAATTCTGGTCTAAACATGTTCGTTCGTGGTCTTTTGTGAACATAAAATGATGCTTTACAGCATACAATTTAGGGTTTTTTTTTTTTGTTTTGTTTTGGATTTCAGTGTGCGTGTGTGTCCATTGTCCAAGTGCTGCATCCACAATCTTTAGTTAGTGGACATACGCGTACAATGTCGTGGCAATGCTGTGGCGGACTGAGTGGTCTCTCAATTTTGTTGTAGTCTTCTTTTTCGATTTTCCGTTGTTTTAATTTAATGACCCTCATAAATATTGGGAAAATGATATCATTTGGAATGTTTAAACATTTCTATGCTGTCATGGGGTTTCTTTATGGGCCTTTGACAGCAGATTAATAAACAAATAGAAATACAAAAGATGCATGGATAATTCAATTTACATAATTTATTTAATTTAATTATTTATGCTGCCGAAGAACCAAAACAAAACCACTAAAAGACGTGCATTTTTTGGATAATAAAATCGTGTTTTTTAGAACTATTTTTAAATAATTTTCATTTCATATACATGTTTGTAACGCGCGAAACAAATCTTCCAACACAATTGGCGTGACACAATTTTTCTAGCTGACCCGACAGAAGTTGTCCTGTCCAAATTAGAAAAAAATTTTGTGGTCGATTTGCGAATTTGTGAGAAGCTACATATTTGAAATTTGTAAAAATAGTTAAAAAGAGAGGTTTGGGGTATGTTTGATTTGAAAATATGAACAATGAATCTTGTGGTGTTTTATTTACATTTTAATTGAAAGATCGATGTTCAGGTAACCAATTTAAATAAAGAAATACTCTTTTCTATTGCTTTGCTGTGATATTATAATTTCGTTCCATGCAATGTTTTATGATACACGACATTTGTTGTTTTGTTGTCTGGCGCGTAAACAAGTATTGGCGGTAATCCGGGCAATTCCAGCAATTTTAAAAACTTGGTGGGATTGTTGACGACATTATGTTGGGAAGTAACAGAATCCACCGATTTATACTTATCAATGCGACAGCAATTTCACTTTTATTCTTAAAATTTAATTCGTCGACATCGATGTTTTTCGCAATCAATGTAACAAGTTCGGTCAACCAATTGCAATTTTGTGCAATGTTTGGAAACACCTTTCGGATGAGTTGGGATTCTTATTCGGTGAACTGACAGAAAGCGACGTGAAGTTTAATGCAGCCGGTCGAAATTGTTTGGAAAATACTTCTCCAGATTTATCGTTCTGCAGCTCGGCACGCATGTTCACGGTCAATTTGTGTTTCTTCATGTGTTTCCACAAAACGGGAACACATTAATTTCATCAGCTGGCTTTGACCATGGAATCCCTGGCATTTTTTGCCGAAAATTACCTGCCAACAGAATCATTGCACCACCAAACCAGTTTTAATTGTTTCGTAAATCATGTAATGTTTAGTCTAATGCCTCCAAAGAATTTGTATGCGCCATTGTATACTCATCCAACTTTGGCCATCGCACTGGTTTTGGAAATGTTGCATGCTGGATTTTCATTGATTTGCATATTCAATGCCAACTTGAGTGCTGAATGAGCAGTTCGACCGACCGCCTTCCAACAACGGAGTTGCAATTCCTGATGAAGCAAGAGCGTGTGCAATATCACTCTGCAAGCGTATGGTTGACAAAATCAACGCGATCAGAAAAGTTTTTTCCAGTTCCTCCGGGAGCGTCCAAAAAAAATCCCTCCAGTTTCATATTTCATAACTTTCATAAGAGTGTCGCACGCATATTTTTGTTCAACAGTGGAACGTTTGTTCGACCTGATTCCAACAAGGCATCGCAATTATATTGTTTTTCGCGTCGCAACTCTTGATTAAATGCGTAATGCATCATCAAACACATGTCCTCAATTAATATCAAAGCCTCGTTGTAGATTTCCTAGCTCAGTTGCTAATTTGGATTTGATGTTCCAATAGGCATCTGATTCAAAATATCATCACACATGGTGTGTTTGTATTTACTTCACAAATCAGTCGTTTGGGATGGTAAGCATGTTGAGATAATTATCGAAAACAATGTTCGTATTTGATGAGCATTTGACGAACGAGCATATCTGACGGTGTATTCCCAATGAGTGTCATTCTCTAACAATCGCAAGCGTGTACACGCTTCTCTATACGTGTCGTTCAATTAACCATGTATGATGTTGGGCCACGAACGTTGAGTAATAGCAAACGCAAATAGAAACACACATCGTTTCTTGAATGGACTGTGGACTGGAACTGGATTCCCTTGTATTCGACGTTGAAATTTTTTTGACGATTGATTCCAAGTATCTTGGTATTTCGGAGTATAGCAGCATTCGTGCAAACACATCATTTCGGCACATTTTAAAAAAAGATGGTCAATGTTGTAGATGGCGATCTATCAACTCATTGTAATATATTCTCCTCAGTAAAGTACACTCTTTGACCATTTTCCTGATGTACGGCTAAATGAACAACACTTTGCGCCATATTGCTTCGTTACTGCTAACATAGCGGCTCATTTGAAATTGAGTGACTCGATCGATGGAATTCCCCGCACTAACATATTTGCGGATGTGTTTGATAAGTAGGCGTGGACAATTTTTCTTTCTGTAAACAACTTTTTTGGCGTTCTGGAGTCAAAGGGAGTTAAAAGGAGTGTTAAGTTTTTCTTTCACTTAAAACTTAAATTTTAAGTAAATAAAAAAATGGATCGTGAAAGTGGTCGTGGTTTATTTTTCTTTTAGTAAAAACCATAATTGGATTACTACGAACATTTAAAAAAAATAACCCATATCGGTGCAGCCGTTTGCTTGTTTTAGAAAAATCAACAAAGTAGGCGTACAAGTGGGTGTGGCCCGTTAAAACCTAACCTGATGAACATTTAAAAAAAATTTCCATTTGACTTTTACTTATATAGATAGAAGATATATGTAAAGATATAGATTAGATAAATTTAATAAGAGTTTTAATTTTTGCAGTTTTAATAAATATTTTTTTTTTTCAGAAAAAATATGTTTAACTTAGGTTGTTTTAAGTAGAGGGACAAGTGTATGGCCCATAACCATTTGAAAAGGACAACTATGACTACCTAGGAATGTTGTGTGGTCTTAAGGAAGTGTGTTCCCCATTTCCATAAGCATGAAAACTATAGTCGGCCATGTTCAGACCCTAGTTCGCTAAGAATGCCTGAGATATTCCAGGTCTGGCCTTGGTTATTCCTTACTCACGTTACTTCATACTAATCTTCTCCGTCTGGTTATGGTTATGCAGTTAATGTTAACATTAAATCTCCCATGGAATTGTGAACTGAAGCGAATTTCCGCTATGTGGAATACGAAGTGAAAAGTATCCATTTGGTTTTTTATTAAGACAAAATATTGATAAGAATCTCTTGTTTTAGAAAAAGAATTAAAAAAGAAAACATTTAATTAAAATTTGGCACATTAAAGATGGTATTCGATAGAATAGAAAATGATATCCGCCTTAAAGACAGGAATACAAATCCTGGCAAACAATTAAATTGGCAAAAGTAAAATCTTCTGAAAGAGTTATTAACACTTGGTATTCACAATATTTTTCAAAAACTATTATAATAAATATGAAATTTTACAGGAAAAGTGAAATTATGACACGAATTTAAAATCCGTTTACGAGCATCTTATTTTTGTCCAAGCAACTTTCTAAAAAAAAAAGAAGCATTCTTTTACTCCAAACAAAAGGATTATAAAGCATTAATGGATTACGATCATTTAGGAGATGAGATGAGGATGAGAAAGGAATTTGCAAAGAATTGTTTTGTTTTAAAAGGGGTTTCTTCAAACTCTTGCTTTCTTTGTACTGGTATCGACAAATACAACATTGAAACTGGACATTTGGACAATAGCAAAACAATGAAATGAAAATCTTTAAGTTTCTTCCAACACAAATACATGCACATAAACCTACTTTCCCATTTAAACGTTCACAAACGTTTCATTCACAGGATTAGAATGCAACAAAGATGTTGCAAATTAATATTTGTGTATGAATATTTAACAAAGAACCATTTTGTTCTGGGTAGTTGTGATTAAAGGATTAAAACACAATCAAATGCAAAATACGTACAGTAGCAAATTCATGAGAAACAAATTTTGAAAATTCAATATCTCGAATGAAATTTTAGAATGTTCTTTAAAGGCCAGTTAAGGATTTTATTAGGAAAATTGTAGTTTACATACTTTATTGATTTGTGTTGCCAAAAGTGACAAAGAATGTTAAATCTCCCTCTCTTTCAATAATTTCTAAAGTATTTAATGTTTAATAAACCACTCATAATTTTATATTGTTAAAAACTAAAGAGAAAATTTCCTATAAACTATTAATAAACTTTCTACTTGTTGTTGCTTCTAAACGACCATTAATGTCAAAATATTTAACCAAAACTTAGAAATGAATGACCACAACACAGCTTCTGTTATTGTTCAGTTTTTATTTACGAGTGCAACGAAAAAACACATGGAAATATTTTTCATACAACTTTTAAACGTTCGTTCCCATAGAGCTTTAAGAAATTATTTGATTTGATTACAATTGTCTGTTTGTCTAACAGTAAGTGGAATGCAACTAAAGCGCACTCAGTGATGGCCAACATGCGTGTTATTGTGGGCAACCATTTAGGTTGCTGATTGCAAGATGAAAATAATTTCTACAGAAATTCAAAGAATTATCGTTATCTAATATTAAAGATCGAAGGAAAACACACACGTTTTTAACCTTGGGTCTAACGATTTTGACAATTTTTATGCTTTTAAATTTGGAAAACTCGCGATTTTATTCACGATTTATTATACCCACCATCATTCCGTTTGTAAAACTTCGAAATATGCATCGCAGACCCAAAAAGAATATATATTATGGGTCCTGATGAAATTCTAATACGACTTAGCTATGTTCATCAATCTGTCTGTTAATAAGTTTTGTTTGGTATTGAATATCGGTCCATTTTGTTTGGTATTGAATATCGGTCCATGATTTCACCTAGCCCACATAAATGTCGGGCCGGAATACCGTTTTTTCATAAGTATGTTGTTTATGCTGATAAAATCTTGCACAAATTAGTTTCAATAACTCTGAAATTATACTGTAAAGTATGTCGAAATTCGGGCAACATTCAAGTCCCCCTGAGAAAATGACTTGAACATTCATAATTGTCTTATAGTTAATATCGTGATGAAATTGGACATACACATGTTTTATATGAACATAAATCTTTCTACCAACTTTTGTGATGATCGGTAATTGTCCCTTCCCCCAAATAACCCCTTTATCAGCAAAATATTTTATGGTCACATATTGATGGTGGGTATATAAGATTCTGCACAGTCGAATATATCAATCTTATTTGTTTTTTTAAATCAAGAAAATTAGCATGGTCTGTAAATGTACCCTTATTTTATGAAACTGTAGTCGGATTTTTTAGGTTAAAATGGATTTGAAAGATAATTATGTACACCTTAGACTTCATAACTAAAAATCAATATTTTCTTTAAAATGGATTTGAAAGATAATTATGTACACCTTAGACTTCATAACTAAAAATCAATATTTTCTTTTTTAAATGCATTCATAATGCAAGTTTTCAGATGCACTTTTATTATTGTTTTCCACCTTAAATTTTAAATAGTTTTAAACAACAAAATTAAAATTTGTTTGTGACGAGAAGTATTACAATTTTCTCCATACACAAACCAATTTATTTGGTATAAGATTTTATTGATATACTAGCTTGACCCGGTGCGCTTCGCTACCCCTGTCGATGTAAAAATCGGTTCAGCCGTTTAGTAATTATTGTTTAAAAACTAAAGGTACCAATTTTACCCGTTTCCCCCCCTTTTTATCCCTTTCTGGTCCAAGTATTGAAAAAATTTATAGCCTATTGACGCTTCCAAGTAAGGATCTATCTACGTTCCAAATTTCAATAAAATCGGTTCAGCCGTTTAGGCGTGATGCTCAAACAAACAAACAAACAAACAAACAAACAAACAAACAAACAAACAAACAAACAAACAAACAAACAAACAAACAAACAAACAAACAAACAAACAAACAAACAAACAAACAAACAAACAAACAAACAAACAAACAAATAAACAAACTTACAAAGACATTTATATATTTATATAGATAAAACCTTATAAACCACTTTAAACTAAGTAATTAAAAACTGCATATTTAATTAAAAGTACATTCATAATGTAGTTACATTTTCAATCTTTAAATGCATTTTCAATTTTAACCTTTAACAAGTAAGAGTGCTATATTCGGCTATGCCGAATCTTATATGCCCATCACCTTTCTTGTGAATGTATAAATTGCCCATTTTCAGCGTATGGCATACTAAATATATCAAGAAAAATTTTACATTTAATTGCTGACGAATATAAACCCTTATATATACCCTTCTCACGAAGGTGGAGAGTATAAAAACAACAACGGCAAACGAAACGAAACACCAAAAAAACAAAAACAAAATTCGCAAAGCAATGAAGCCAACACATATCCAAACATAAGTACGTTTTGTTGCTTTTTTGTCAAATCATGCAATAAATTGTCTTTTTTTAGATGAAATTTTCAGAGGTTGTCTCGGATTTTTGCTCATATCTCCTTTATTTATGGACGGATTTTGCTGATTTTAATTAGGAAACTTCTCGAAAGCATGTCTGACAGAATTATTGAAGATATCGGGGGTCTTCAGAAAATTGATTTCAACAGACAGACGGACATGGCTTAATCGACTCCGCTATCTATAAGGATCCAGAATATATATACTTTATAGGGTCGGAAAATTATATTGTGGAAATTACAAACGGAATACCAAATTTATATATACCCTTCTCACGAAGGTGAAGGGTATAAAAATTGCATTATATTATTGTAATTTTTCCTAATTAATTCAAAATAGTGTGTTTATGACACATGTATTATCTATTTTTGATAAAGGACCTTTATCAAAGACATTGAGAGAAATTAACAAAATTGTTTATATTTTTGTTTGTAAATATTTAAATAAATTGTTTTGTGCATGGAGAAAAGTGGTACAAACAAATCTTGGTTGTTTAGCTAATTAAGACTTTTTAAGATTATTTGAAAAAAAAAAAAAAAAAATAAAACTTAAGGGGGAGAACCAGTGTTGACCTGGCAAAAGTTAAAGATTTTGATATAAAAATTAAAATTTTTTCATAAAGAATTAGGTTAGGTTAGGTTCCATGGGCAGCCGCTCCTCAAGCAGCTCACTTGGGCCCATTCAAATCTGATCCCATTGTGATACCCAAGAGGTAGTCATAAGGGGATTTGCAGTACTTCCGTTGACTCCAAATTAAACCAACCAGATTCCCGGCTGAAGGAATAGATTCGTCTCAGATTCATCCTTGATAGCTCGTCCAAACATGATAGGAATGGAGATCCGAGGATACGTTCCCAAAGGTTTGTCAGGACCTGACATTGGCAGAAAAGGTGATACACAGTCTCTTCCTCTTCTTCATTATGGCAGCTTCTACATTAATCATTGTACCGAAGGCCCATTCTTCTAGCATGTGTCCCTATTAAACAGTGTCCTGTTATAAAGGAGACAATTAGCCTTATTTGCTCACGACGGTAATATATAAGTAGATTCGTCCTGCTGGCATCATATAGGGGCCACGTCGACCTCGCTCTAGCACAGGAAGGTTCATTAGTCCACCTGTTTTTGTGCAGTCTCATATAGTTTCTGCTGAACAGCCATCTTGCATTTAACAAGGGAAATATCAGAAAAGTGGTAGATGGCCTCCTCACTCATCATCGCTCCCCTTTTGGCCAAATCATCTGCTATACAATTACCCTGATTTCCATCGTGTCCAGGGACCCATATTAGCGTTATCCTAGAATGTCTCGCTATCTCATTTAGGGATATCCGGCATTTCTCGGTTAGGCTAGATGTCGTAAAGACACCAGAGATGTGCATGAATACCATTCAAATGATATATTTTTTATTTTGCAAAAATGAATACTGAGTTATCACTATACATAAACTAAATGAAAACTGACATTGCATGATTCACCACAGCAAGTGTTTTGTTATAAAATGCATGTAATTGCTTGCATATTCTGTAAACTCTTACCATTCACAAAAGCAGCGAATCAACATGAGTGTTATGAATATAAGAAGAGCTTTTTGAGTTAATATACACTTTCCTATATGAGTTTGTTTGAATTAATTTAAGACAGTATTTAGAAGGATTTTTCTTGCATATTTCTATTTTTAACAATACGGAAAATACCATTTTCAATATTTTTTATTATTTCGGAGTTTATTGCAGCAAAATAAGACGAAATGCGCGAAAAGTTATTTAAAACAAATTAATGCACTGATTTTGTACTATGCATTCAACTTATCATTGAGCTTTTGTGAATCATTTGAATACTTTGCATACAAATCAAAACACAGTAATCATTTTAGAGTTGTTATTGCTAACGAAATTTATAAAATGATTGAGATAATGGCAATTAATTGTGAGACCGCAAGCACTGAAAGCAATATAATTATCACATGTTGATGATTGAAAACACAACAAATGCAGTGATTTCATTCATATAGAACAAAAAACGAATCAACTCATGTACATCTCTGAAAGACACCCGCTATTCCGTTAACGGCAGCCTTTCTGTCAGTAAATATACATATATCACCAGATATTCGATAATACCTCAGCCAGTTGGATGCACGTTTAATGGCAGTAATTTCCGCCTGAAGAACAGTGCAGAAGTTAGGTAGCCTAAAGAAGGATTTTATCTCAAAGTTTTCAATGTAGAAACCTCCACCGACCATGATACCTTTGTTAGAGCCATCAGTGTATATCCGTATGAAGTCAGCAGAGGGGAAGAGTCCGCGTTGCCATAAATCCCTGGTAATCAGTTAAGAATAGTAAAAAGTGCCTTAGAGGAGGTAGACCTTATAGCGCCTGTAATCAGAGTCCTTAGAACTCGTTCAACGGCCTTAGCCGGTGAGTAGCATTATCCTGAGCCTGCCACCACACCAATACTCCACAGAACAAGATGGGTTTAACGACTGCTTTGAAGATCCAATTGATACCTTTCGGCGTAATACCCCAGTTAGCACCAATTGCCTTTTTGCAGGAGTAAATGGCCACATAGGCCTTGTTGATCCTTTTCTGAGTGTTCAAATTCCAGTACAATTTCTTATCTAGAATAATGCCAAGATACTTTGCATTATCCCTAATCTCAAGACTGATTCCATTCAGTCTAGGTGGTCTAAAGTCATCGATCTTATACCTCCTAGTGAAGA
Organism: Calliphora vomitoria; assembly: GCA_942486065.2. Lineage (NCBI taxonomy): Eukaryota > Metazoa > Arthropoda > Insecta > Diptera > Calliphoridae > Calliphora > Calliphora vomitoria. Next base: position 79,388,960 of record OW818031.2, read on the forward strand.
GAACCAATTCTGTTTTTTGGGGGTTCACACTAAGTCCACTTGATATAATTCACTCACTCAGTGTACTTAATGCCGATTCCATACAACTAGATATTGTATCCAGAAATTTACCAGATATAAACACTGCAACATCGTCAGCATACGCGACTGTTTTAATCCTTCTGTTGTCCATCCTGACCAACGGAGTATTCATAGCCAAATTCCACAGAAGTGGAGATAGTACACCACCCTGTGGTGTTCCACGATTGGCCTCTTTTGAAACACTTATGCCACCTAAGGTGGCACATATGACTCTATAGCTGAGTATCTTTCCGACTAATCGGCGTACACAATCCCAAGATCATCAATCGCAGATAGGATGGCATCGGGCCTGACATTGTTAAAAGTACCTTCAATATCAAGGAAGGCAACAAGTGAGTACTATTTGTGTGATAGCGACTCTTCAATGGAGCCAGCTAACGAATGTAGAGCTGTTTCCACAGATCTGCCCTTAGTGTAGGCATGTTGGGATTTAGAGATGAGTTCCGACGGAATGGTTATTCTCAGGTGTACGTCAATCACCCTTTCTAGGGGTTTTCAGCAAAAAGGATGCAAGACTAATAGGTCTGTAATCCTTTGGTTTAGTGTGAGTTGCCTTACCTCCTTTAGGATTGAAGACTACTCTACACCTCGTCCACCATGTAGGAATATAGGACCATCTGATACACGCTGTGTATAAGTTGATGAGCCAAGGTACAGCTATTTCTTCATTCTTCTGATGATCAGTAGGAATAATACCATCCGGCCATGGGGATTTAAACGGGTCGAGGCTTTTGATAGCCCACTGTATTCATAAAGAATTACATTCTTTCAAATAAATACTTTATACATATATGGTCAATTCACAGGGTCTCTTATCATGTCATATTGTGATAATATCCTAATATTTCACAATGGTTTTTATTGCTTTTCAAGGAAAAAATGTCCTAAAATAATACTACCTTATATTCTATGTGTTATCGTAATGAACCAGCAGAGACGAATGCCTAAGAGTCGGTTAATCCGAGCCGCCGAGTCGTGATATATTAGGACATTATAACAATATGACTGATAAGAGACCAAGTGAATTGACCAAAAATATATTCACTTTAATCAGGATATAACCATAAGGTCTCATGGTCAAGAAGTGAGTGCTCACGCAATAAATGACTTAAATGCAATATCAGCTTTTTCATTTTCATAAAAATTAAAATCTCGAGTTTTTCGAAATTAAAAAACTAATAAAAATTAAAGTATACAAAATGTAGAGATTTCCCAAAGGGTCCGTGATGCTAAAAAGGGTGGAACTCAATACTTTAAAGGAATGATTTGGTCAATGAAAGATAATAATGAAGTAATACCAAAACTGTTAGCTATTGCAGGTAAATTTGTAATTAAAAATTTTTGCTGAGTTAAAACTAATCTTAAATTCTTTAAGTACCACATGTTGTTCTTTCATACTTGCCTGAGATGAATTCTTAAAGAAAACAAAAATGCCTTTGATACGAATTGATTTCTCAATAAAATGACACATGTATTCATGATGCCTCATAAAAGGGGCCATATGAAGCGCCCACACGAAATTGAAATATTCACACGGAATTTATAAGATTTCTAACGTTACGAATGTTAATGATTCTAATACAGAAAACAATTCATAAAAACCAGATCAAAAGACAATAAAAAACTATTTCGATTGTTTTGAATACACATCCATAAAAACATACTTATTTAAAAAAAGAGAAATATCTATATAAATAATAAACAAAACCAACAAAAAGAATTCAAGAAAAATATAAAGAAAATCCACAGAAACTTACCGAAATCTGTTTATTGTTTGTTTGTATTTAGACATGATCACCAACACAAAAAACCAGTGAGCACAAACAAATAAATTTTAACAAAAAGTTCCCATGATCACCTGTAAATTTATAGAATACAAACAAAATTTACGTGTGGTATATACATACTTAGTTATGGAGACACATTTATAAATATATTTATGTAGGTATGTATGTATGTGTGATTTTAACCAAGATCACTTGAAGCTGAAAATATAACAAAGCCGATTTAAAAAATAAAAAAATTATTAATATTACATGCAACATACAACATATTCGTTTGTTTGTATGGATGTATGTATATATGAGAGAGCATGAATGTGTAACTTGTTGCAGCATCAAAAAGCATTAACATTAAATGAATGACACCTTAAGTGTTGTGTAAATACATGCTCAAACATGGTCAGTAAGTGCAGTTGAAAGTCGAAAAAAGAAGAGAAAAAAGAAAAATACAGTTTAAATGAATGAATAACTGACTGACTTACTGATGGACTGACTGAATGGATCATAATAGTAGTACAAAGTTGGTTGGTTGGCAAGTTGAATGAATGGATGGATAGTTGGATGTGAGGTGAAATTTATAACTGGGATTAGTAAGTAGCACCCATAAATGAATTTGTATATATTGATATCCATACATACTTACGAGTTCAAATGTGTACAAGTACAACAAGTGGCATGTAAATTGTAAAAACCTGGGAAAATTTTTAAATAATTTTTCTCTAAACTTTTCTCAAAGTATCATAATCCAAACAAAAGCACAATTTTGATATGATTTGGATTTTATGTTTTATGTAGTAGGTATAAATAGCAGTTATGTATGAAATGTTGTCGTGGGAAACTTTAGTTTCATATAAATTTATGTTATAGTTTAAAATTTAAAGTGTCATTTTGATTTTAAGAAGCATTTTTACAAAACCACAATTTATTTTAACAATTCCTTTTCTATAGATTTTGATTCTGATGTGATTGGTATTATTCGAGCGTGAAATTATTTTCCCAACTTTTAGTTTTTTGTATCATGCACAACATCTGCAATGTTTGGGGCAAAATACACTCACATACAAATATGTATTCACAAAAATAAACCGCATTTGTATGAAAATTGCCCAAAAGTCTTAAAATAAATATTCAACATTACAACACAGTCGTGATAATAGTTATAAGTACAAGGTGGCGCAAAAGTAAACTTCCGATGTTTTTTGGCTGAAATTAAAAAAAAAAAAAAAAACTTTGATTCTTCTTGTGGATTATTTTTATTTGGTCTTTTAATTTTTTTCACATCAAGTCGAGAATATGATGTCATGTAAATGGCCGCCGCCACAGTTGATTGTCATTTGAGCCATTTTTATGTCATTTTTCATCACTTTGGCCAAAACTTCCGGCGATAGGTCCTTACATTCTTGACGGATATTTTCTTTAAGAGCTGCAATAGTCTGAGGCTTGTTGAATAAACCCGCGACTTCAAAAAGCCCAACAAAAAGAAGTCTGGAGCGATCAAATCAGGCGATCTTGCTGGCCAGTGCAAATCGCCAAAACGGGAGATTAGGCGCCCGATAAATGCATCCTTCAGCATATCGGTTGTGGCACGTGCAGTGTGTGCCGTTGCACCGTCCTGTTGGAACCACATGTTTTCCAATCCCAATTCATCAAGTTGCGGCAAACAGAAATCGTTGATCATTGCTCTGCAGCGCTCAGCACGTCTTCGAAGAAAAAAGGTCCGATGACTCCTCCAGCGAAAACAGCACACCATACAGTGACTTTGAGCGGGTGTAATGGCTCTTCGTGGGTTACACGCGGATTTTCAGTGCCCCAGAAGCGTAAATTTTGCTTATTTACGTACCCGCTAAGATGGAAATGGGCCTCATCACTCATGATTATTTTTGATGAAAAATCATCTTCCTCTTGGTGGTGATTAAGGATGGCTTAAGCGTATGTTAGACGCGATTGGCGGTCAGCAGCTAACAGCTGATGCACCGTCTGGACTTTGTACGGAAACATCTTCAAATCTTGTACCAAAATTCGCTGTAAAGACCGTCGACTGATACCCATTTGCGTGGCACGTCGTCTGGTCGATGTCGACGGCGCTTCCATGACATCCTCGGCTACAGTAGCATTATTCTCTGCAGAACGGCTACTCCGGGGTCTGCCACGCCTGGCAGCATCTCGTGTTGTGTCAGTCTCTTCGAGGCGAGCGGCTAAACGTCGCAGTGTTTCACCAGTAGGCGTTGGACGGCCAGGAAATCTGCGACGAAATTCACGTTGTGCCACAGTCACCGACCGATTATTGGTCAAATAAACAGTCAGCAATATTCCGCGTTCTGGAGCAGTGTAGCGTATATTAACGTGTATTTCGCATGTGTTTACTACACAAATGTCAAAACTGAACTGACATTAGGGGCCAATCGCAAAATTTATAGCATTTTCTGATAGGAAGATTACTATTGCGCCACCTTGTACCTTAAATTGAAATTTTCTATTATTTTAAGAATAATAGAAGTAGGAATAAAAAAGTAATGAATTTGAATTTTTTAGTTTTACTCCCTTTAACTTTGATTTCTTCCTTTAAGGAATTGTTTAAGTTTACACTTTTTATGTCATTTATTTAATTTTGATGTAATTGTTATAAAAAGAAGCATAGGAACCATTATTTCATAAAAAAGTACTATTTGGTTTAAAAGACAAGTTATAATAATATCTTTTAAAAGGCTTAATATAAATTCTTGACAAATCACAAAATTTAACTATTAAATGAATCGACTTTAAAAAAGTAAAAATAGTAAATTAGTAAAAAAGTAAAATAAATTGGGCTTATAGGGGCAATAATCCTCAAAAACGCAATGCAAGTAGTTTTTGCAAGCAGTAGAAAACGTCAGCCTATAATAATTGTATGCACTGTATTGGGACATCATTCATTTATTCAATCATTCATGCAATCATGATGTCAAAGCATTTGAACGTACAACCCATAAATTCTTACATATATATAAACACAAATAATCGAATAAAATTGTTTGCAAACCACAATTTACCAGCAGCAATTGGTTTTCTTTTTAACTCAAAAATAAAATTTATATGTATGTATATAAAATCATTTAAATGTGTAGAAGTTTGAAAATTTATTTTTATTTTAAATTTGCTTATATATAAAGCATATAAAGAATCTGCAGTATTAAATAAGTAACTTTATAATGTTTAAAGTTTTAATATACCTTATTCTTATTGCACCTACTGCAGAAAATGTGCCGATAACACTGTGCAACAAATTTCGGTTCATCACCGCCAGCCTTAACAGCTCCAATGGGAAATGCAAGTTCACCATTAACATTACAAAACTACCAAAGTGTTTTGAAAACTTAGCTCGAATTTCAGTTTTATGGCCTCTTGAAGTTGGGCCATTTTTGAAAATTTTTTGCACTATGAGTGAAAAAGTATAAATATATACAAATACTAGCCAACCCAGCGAACTTCGCCTAGCCCCCTAGCGAACTTCGTCTAGACAAACTTTAGAGTAAAACTCGATTTACGATTTTTCCAATTTTCCGAGTTTTCAGGAGAGATTTTCCAAAATTTTCTTTCGTAAAAACCTTCTCCTCGAAAATACTGACAAAAAATTTTACAGAAATCGGTCCAGCCGTTCTTATTTTATGAATTACTATACATTTTTTACACCATTTTTATGTATATAGATTTAATGGAATGTAATTGTTCGTACTTATTGTTGCATTGAATCCAATGTGGAAAAATATATTTTTTCCTTTATTTCAACAAGTGGTGGGCGGTATAGGTGGGGTCAAATATAAAGAAATTATCAATTTTGGATTAAAATGCACTACATGACATTGATTGTCTTTTTCAGAAAAATTTAAAACTATTCTAGACCAATTGAATCTGAAACTGTTTTGAATGTACCAGTGAATAGTGAAATATATCATGGAAAATTTTTAGAAATCATTCTGAAAGTTAGTGGAAATTTAAACTTCCCGTTTTTAATGGGTTAATACACATATAGTTCTCAGTTCTTGTTTCTTTACTTACTCCAGCTAATCGTTGTTTATCGTTTACACACATGAAATTCCATTTGAAATAAGGTAAAATTATTTATTTCTATTGATAACATACTTATATTTGTGAAACAAAAATGATGACGAATTGATAGCTTGGCGCTCAATTAAAGGAGTTATAGAGGGCTTACTGGAAAAAATAGATCTGAAAGCTATCAGAGATCCGTACAGACAATGATGGCTGCATTATCTAAAATTGGTGTCAACATGTCCCTAAAAATCCTTTTTTTGCACCAACATCCTGACTATTTTAGTAGGCAGTTGAGCAAGGTGAACGCTACCATCAAATTGCTATTCCATTTCAAATAAGGTAAAATTATTTATGTATTTCTATTGCTGATATATATTTGTGAAACAAATTACAGATACCGAGGTAAAAAGTAGCCTGACTCCGTTCTAGCGGAAATTTGTTGGTGGAGTAAAAACTTATTTATAAACCAAAAAGAAATAAATGAAGCAGAAATGGATTCGGCCTCGAAAGATGAGAGTGACGAAACCCAGAATTTACAGCTTCCATAAACATCAAAAAGACTTCACTGGAACCAATATAAATATTTTAAACTATATAAAATTTTGGGTTTCGTCAATCTCATTTTTCGAGGCCTAATATATTTCTGCTTCAGTCTCTAAATTAGATATTGTAAAATTATATCATTAAGTATGATAAAATTAAATTCTTAAACAATTATAGAATCTCTATCTCAAATATTTTTAATTTACAATCTGTCATATTTAAATAAAAATAATCTTTGGATGATTTTGTAATAAATAAAATTTAACATCGTACCTGACATACAGTACGTGACAGATTTTTCTCAATATATTTTCTTTAAATATATCTATACAAAAACTAAGAAAGAAAATAGATAGCATATATATTCGGTTTAATTTTTTAATTTAATTGGTATGTTTTAGGCTAAAATTGTGGTAAAAACTAAGCTCACAATCAGCATGTATTATGAAATAAATTTGATAATAGCAAAAAAAAAAAATCAGAGTCAAATTCATTTTAATAATACATGCTAATTGAGAACTTAGTTTTTACCACAATTTTTACCCTAAAACATACCCATTAAATTAAAAAATTAAATATAGTCAGTTTCAAGGCGAATCTAATAAGGTGACGTCGAAAAGCCAGCTGACTATTTTTTGCTCGATATGTTTTTTCACTGCTATCTGTCAAAGTTTGTTTACATTTCTTTGTTAATTTAAATATAACGATTTTGTCTCTTTTAAGAAAAAATATAAAACAGTAGAAAAGTGAATAAGTGATCGTTTTAAACAATCAACATATAAAAAAATATAAATAAAAAGCGTTGCTGTACTTCGTGAAAGTAAATTTCACGTATTTATTTATTTTCACCCCTGTTTTTGATTTTTTTTAGTCTGCCGTTGTTTTGCTATTTGACAGCTAGGAAATATTTTTACAAAAACAAAATATATGTTGTTTTTTGTAAAATTGTATTTGTTGTAGAATTGGGTATACCTGTACATAAATTTGCCTTGGTCAGTTTAAAGTATTATTTTTGCCCTTAAAATGTTGTAATAAGCTCTAAATACTTTCACATAGTAACATTTTAGTGTTTTCTCCTATTCAAATCATATTGAAAAAAAGTTTTAAGGGTTTTTGTTTTTTCAGTCGTGGTTGTCATTCTCGTGGAATTAATTATATATGGATCCATATAGATAGCGGAGTCGATTAAGCAATGTCCGTCTGTCTGTTGAAATTAATTTTCTGAAGAACCCAGATATCTTCGGGATTCAAATCTTCAATAATTCTGTCAGACATGCTTTCGACATGCTTTCCTATTTAAAGTCAGCAAAATCCGTTCATAAATAACGGAGATATGAGCAAAAATCCTAGACAAACTCTGAAAATTTCATCAAAAAAAGACAATTTATTGCATGCTTTTGTAAAAAAGCAACAAAAGGTATGTTTGGATGTGTGTTGGTTTCATTGCTTTGCGTATTTTGTTTTTTGGTGTTCCGTTTGGCGTTGTTGTTTTCACCTTCGTGAGAAGGGTATATATAAGATTGTCATTTCGTTTGTAACTTCTACAATATAATCTGTTCGTCTGCAATTAAATGTAAAATTTTTAAAAGTTTTCTTGACTATGATTTTAGGCCAATATTTTTAATTTTTTGAAATTTCAATTAAAAAAAATTTTAAAATTCTAATTTGGGATTTCAGATACAATTATTTGTTTTGGTATCAAATTTATTATATTTAATGTATATAAGCAAATTAATTACAAAAACCATGTTTAATTAGAAGTTTTAATTCTAACATTTAATTTTTTAAATTTATTTGAAATGATTTCTTCTTTTACCCAAAACACGAAACTACATCGAATATCGCAAAAGTGACAAATAATAAAACACATTACTTAATACGTATACAAGTAGAAGAGGAAACTGTTCAGATCTCATACATAATAACGTGAACATCCCAGAGTCTGATCATGTCACATAAGTACCTTGGCATGTATTTGAATAGACGTATAGTTTGGCGTCGCCATAAAGAAGCTCCATATGAGACTAAAGGCTTATAATCTCCACTGGCTCATCTTCGCCCAATCGAATTTAAGCCTTGACAGTAAAGAAAAGCTTTGATTTTATTTCGAGGGCACAATTGCTACTTAAGAAAGCATTTCAGAAAATATTTGAAAATTAAATTCAAATATAGTACAAAACGTGGCCACTGTTATAATAGACGAGTTAGGTGACAGCGAAATAAGTACCAAATTTATGATACTAAAATTCGAATTTCATTAAATTTTTTCGGAAAAATCTTCTTATTATTATTAGAGTTTTTAAAAACTGTGAGCATTTTAAACCCAAAAACACTTAGGGTCTTACTTCATTACTTCATTACGTGCCACCAATGTGATATTTATATGGAAAGCAAAAACAAAATTTCAAAAATTAGATTTTGTTTTATATACAAATTCTGAACAGAACAAACGCACAAAAATTCAGGCATTGATTTGCCTTTCATACTTTAAAAATCTTGTATATAAAACAAAACAAATTTTTAAAATTTTTGAAATTTTGTTTTTGCTTCCCACATATATATCGCTTTGGTGACGTGATTTACAAAATTAGGCCCTTAATATTTTTAACAGTCAAATAAACATTATTAGAGAAAATCACATAACAATTCGAAAGCTACTTAATACTAAAAGAAAACCTTAAAATTAAAGTCATTGTACAATTAACAACAATTCGAAATCCATGGGAAATTTGTAATGAAATTAAAAAGTTTTATTAATTTTTATACTCATACATAAATTCAATGTAAACAATATCGAATGATTATTAAATTTTAAAATCACTTTTGTATGCGGCAAAGTGCTTTTGAAGTATCATCAACCACACCAATTATTGCTAACAACATAATTAGTTGTTGACCACAATTTAATGGTCTGAACAATGTTGTTGTTAGTAAAACTGAATAAATGTAAGACAGACAGTCAGACAGACAGTATGTATGTTTGGTGTTTGGTGTGAGCTTGTAGTGCGGGGATACCAAGTGTTAGAATTAGGCAGAAACGTTATTACGAGTAGCAGGAAGCGTTGGCGGCAAAATACAAATACATTCGTAGAGTGAAATTATAAGTGAATGTCTTTGGGTCTTTATATCTGTCTGCTGCTAAAGCAGTGATATTCAATTTTTATTTGTGATTATGGCGCCTTCCTAACAACCATCCATCCAACCGACCAACCAACCACTTTATATTGTATAATCATTTGTGGTCGTTTATAGGGGAGGCATAAACACATATAAAGGAACGATTAAAAAGCGTTGAAAATTTCCAAAAATCCTATCGACAACATGTTTAACAATTTCATAAATCAGGGAGGTCTCTCCACCAATACAATCAGTTGTGCCCTTCGATGACGGACTGTGACTTATCGTGTAAACAACCCATTATACAACATATACAACATTCGTACCAAGGGAACCAACAAACAAAACATATCCTTCATCTCCTGTTGCATGATTCTGCAAGCTAAATCGAGGTGAGGATAAAAATATTGTTAATGACACGCCTGCGGTTTTCTCCTTCGTTGATTTCTCCAAAAAACGTGTTGCTTTTTTCCCAACCATTGAATCCATTTCGAAATCTTACGACTCCCGCACTTGCAATCATTTGATTTTGGTTTTAATGTGCGTCTGTGTTATAATGTTGTTGCTGTTGCATTTCATTCTTTTGTCGTCGTACTTTTTTTTGGTTGAAGGAGGCGTTTTAACAAGTCAGTTTGTTGTTGATTCTTATTCGCATTAAAATGATTTAATGCTTCATTCTCTCATTGTTTTAATTTATCCTGTGAATCTTTTGTATGCATAACTTCTATCAACCTACAGACGAGTCAGTACGTTTTTATGGCTGAGAGAGTGAGTTGTTTGTTGCAGTCATTTTTTTTTTTTTTAATGGCAAACTGTGATAATTGCATGTTAATTGTTGCATTGTTATTGAGTTATTGTTTCAAAAAGTTTCCACTTAATTAAAAGATTGTCTTCAAATCAGTTGAACTCACATACACAGTGGTGAAAATGGAAAGAGCAGTAACCATAATACATACAGAATTTATTTTATTTCTAATCACCATAACAAATCAATATAATCTTAGTGCAATTTTCTAAATTACTCATGATTTTGAAAAATCTGTCGTAATAATACTGCTATTTTCATTCACACAACTATTTGTGTTTGTTTTTCAATATAAATTTACTTTAATGTTTTATTTTGATATTATTAAAAAAGTCAGCGTTTATCACAGGACTGCGGTAGGTTATTTTTTTTTAAATTATAAAAAAAAATTATTATTTTCTTATATGAAATGAGTAAGAAATTATATGTGTTTATGTGGGAAAAGTTATACTCCCATTATTTATTAATTTAATATGAACATTTACATATGAATGACTTGTATGTATAATTTATATAAATATTTTTGAGAACAAAGACTATCACACGAGATAATTTAAACTACAACATTTATTTATTTGTTAAAGAAAAGTATAAACGAGTGCACACTGGGTCAGGAACCCAGATTCAAATTTACTAGTAGAGTTATCTTGTTTTTAATGACGTTATTTTCTCACTGTTACATCAGTAATAAGGCAAAATCAGGCGTTATTCATTCGCTAAATGGAAATAACATAATTCTGAACGAATTTGTGCCGTGTCTAGACCTTGAATTCTGTATTTTTTGTCGCCTCTGTTATATGTTATGCATAAGGATGCCTTTATTTTAAATTTTTTTGATTTTCGATGCTCCCAAGTTTTGTCCGTCATCTAACAAACAAACACTGACAATGTGAGATAAATCACATAAGTATGTAAGGTTGCACATATTTTTGAAGTTTCGAGTATCGGGACAAAGTAGCAATATAAAATGAAGACGGATTTAGAATACCAATTGCGGTCCAGTATAAGTTTTACAGGTGAGTATATAATACCATAGTTACATTCTTCAATGTTGTATAATATGCAATTCTAATATTGTTTTCACACTTTGTAGTCAAATCGATGCGCGTGTTTATTGCTTGTAACACGTTTGTTTTTTAAGGACTTGGAGCAATTGCTGTCCGATATAATTTTTAGAGGTGAGTACATAATATCATGGTTATATTTAATTTAGTATAATATGTAATACTAATCTATGTTTCACATTTTCTAGTCAAATCGATGTTCATGATTATTGCCGGGAGATGACCGATTTTATGGATAGATACATATATAAATTTTAAGCACGAAATAGCCTTTAATTTATGTAACGTTCACTTACATTACATACATTACATACATTACATACATTACATACATTACATACATTACATACATTACATACATTACATACATTACATACATTACATACATTACATACATTACATACATTACATACATTACATACATTACATACATTACATACATTACATACATTACATACATTACATACATTACATACATTACATACATTACATACATTACATACATTACATACATTACATACATTACATACATTACATACATTACATACATTACATACATTACATACATTACATACATTACATACATTACATACATTACATACATTACATACATTACATACATTACATACATTACATACATTACATACATTACATACATTACATACATTACATACATTACATACATTACATACATTACATACATTACATACATTACATACATTACATACATTACATACATTACATACATTACATACATTACATACATTACATACATTACATACATTACATACATTACATACATTACATACATTACATACATTACATACATTACATACATTACATACATTACATACATTACATACATTACATACATTACATACATTACATACATTACATACATTAATAAATCTGTTGTATATAAAATAATTTATATCTTTTAAAAATATATGTAAAATATAATTAAAATAAATACAATTTAAAAATTTGGATAAAATATTCGTATTTTTATGGGTATTGTTACAATTAATAGGTGAATTGTATTAATTAATTTTTTAGTAGATTTTATGCAAAATTTGAATTACTAACTTAATTGATTCAATAAAAAATTTAATTGAAATTTGAAATTTTTCAATTAAACTTTTTAATTTGAATTTAATTAATAGTATCATTTTGCGGATTGGTGCAAAATCAAATATTTTTTTAATTAATATAATTAATTTCGTAATTGAAATTCATTTCTATAAAGCGGGTGAGGAAAAACTTCACAACTACTTCATTTTAAATAGTTTTTAACAGGTATTGCCGAGAGATGTCATGATGAAATATTACGGTTTCATGTCTGGCCGCATATTCGGCTAATGCTCGCTTCAAAATCAGTTGCGTTCGGTACAGGTTCCCTGTAATGAATTTGACCCTGTTTTTGTGCTATTATCAAATTTATTTCATAATACATGCTAATTGGGAGCTTAGTTTTTACCACAATTTTAGCCTAAAACATAACAATTAAATTTAAAAAATAAACCGAATATATATGCTATCTATTTTCTTTCTTAGTTTTTGTATAGATGTATTTACAGAATATATATTGTTTTACTATAAGAGAAAAATCTGTCACGTACGGTATTTCACGTACGATATTAAATTTTATTTATTACAAAATCATCCAAAGATTATTTTTATTTAAATATGATGCATTGTAAAGGAAAAACATTTGGTTTAGTGCAAGAAATTAAAAGAAAACTTTACGCCTCTCACGATTCGCAAATTTTCGCATATTTCTACATGTACCTCAAAATTACTTTTACGTTTTTTGTCACGTACGATATACTCTTATTTCAATCGATTTTTTGGACAACAATGTTTCGAAAGAACTTATTATTTTTTTAAAATATAGTACCCTCTGAATGGAACATAAAGATCAAATTATTTTTCAGATACTCTTATTTTTGCAAAATCTATTCCACTATATAGGCGTACGAATGTCACGTACGATGACATGGAATTGCCCATATGATATTTCTACAACTTGAAAAATTAATTTTTTTATAAAGATATTTGCTAACTTTTATATAATTATTATTTATTATAAAATATTTAGACCATAATTCTTTTTTAAAGTTCCACTTGTTTCTGACACATCATGTTATTCAAAGCGGATGTACGATTTGGCGAGTCAACGTTTTTTTACAAATTTTTATCCATTTCTGTTGAACCAAATTACATACTATATATCTATAGTGCTAAATCCCTTCGTTTAGGCACTATAGCACTTAAAATTCTGTCGATAACAAAAATTCAAATACTTGTCGCTAAATAGCTGTCCGCCACTGTGAATATCTAAATAGAAAGATTCGGATTATATTTGTCTATGTCGAATCTATATAGATATATACACACCAGAGATGTACATGAGTTGATTCGCTTTTTTCTATATGAATGAAATCACTGCATTTGTTGTGTTTTCAATCATCAACATGTACTAATTAAATTGCTTGCAGTGCTTTCGGTCTCACAATTGTTTGCCATTTTCTCAAACATTTTTTAAATGTCGTTAGCAATAACAACTCAGAAATGATTACTGTGTTTTGATTTGTATACAAAGTATTCAAATGATTCACAAAAGCTCGATGATGGTTCAAGAACTAAATTTCGTCTTATTTGGATACAATGAACTCCGAAATAATACAAAAAATTTAAAATTTTGTTTTCCGTATTATAAAAATAGAAATATGCAAGAAAAATTCCTTCTAAATACAGTCTTAAATTAATTAAAACATACTCATATAGGAAAGTGTGTTTACTCAAAAAGCTCTTCGTATATTCATAACATTCATATTGATTCCGCTGCTTTTGTGAATGGTAAGAGTTTACAGAATATACAATCATGGTGAATCATGCAAGGTTTTGTATCTAGTTCACCCCATTTGGTTAATTTTCTATTTTCTATTACTAGAAAACATCGGTGGTAAATTTCACCTTGCTAGATTAATGTATGATTTTTACTTCAATTCAATAACATGGAGCCATTAATTAAGTATTCTATAAAAATGAGACTAAAGGCAGGTTCACACACGGCAAATATTTACTCAAAAAAGCGTAACCACTTTTTTTAGCACAAATTTGTTGGACGTTGTTTAATCTTACGAGTGTTTTGTAAGATCAAACAGCATCAAATAAAATAAAACTTAATATTTGTTTTGAATCATCCTCAATAAGATGCGTATTTGAAACAAGTAAAATAATTCATATATATTTTATTTAGTGGTTACGTCTTTTTCGTCAAATATTTGCCATATGTGACCCTACCTTAACTGTTTTGTACAATACACTTAATAATTGTATACCTTAAGCCAATGAATGGCAAAGGAAAATCTTAAATACATAGGATAATAAACAAATCATTAAATATAAATATATTAGTACATTTTCCAATTAGACTACATAAAAAATCCTGTACAAATTTGACTACTACTGAACAATCTTTGTACGGCTTTAAAGCAATAAATTATTTGTGAAAAATTACCTTTGTCCAATAAATAATATTTTACGTTAATAAAAACATCATCACAAATGAATTATGAATTATTTATAATAAAAGTTTATTACGAATATTTTTCAATCTCAAATGCTGAAAACAAAACATTTAAATAATTTCAACACAATTCATATTTCAGAAAAGTAAATAAATAATGAAATCCTTATGACTACTTCCTTGAAATAAATCATTTCGATTTTTGTTTTATGATTTTATAAAACCTGCACTTGTTTAATTATGAACTCAGGTAACACAATACCTGTAACAGCAATAAATAAACTCGTACACAGATACATTTATTATCACTGTTCAGTTGTGTTTTTAGTGTGCGTGTGTATTGTATCCCACTAGTTCTTTTGGTGTGAATTCACTCTTGTGCAAGTATTTTTTACAAGATACTGGTCAAAATCTGGTTCCAAATCTTTATTCTTTCATAACCCATAGACGTAAATACCAATTCCTGTATCGTAGGGCACCAAATACTAGACATCAGGATTCATAAATACAAATTGGACTATAAAGATTAAAAACTTAATTATTTAGAATGCTGCTACTAATGAAAAATTTATGTAAAAGAGCCATAATTATTTCGGCTTAATTGACCTCATAAGACTCATGCAAAATAGGCTCCATTTTACTAAATCATATATTTAAATCTCAGTGAAAGTAACCTGTCATATAAATATTCACCAATCGGGTGGGAAATTTACTACCACTCCCATGAACTACAGGGATATGACATCTTCACTCCTTTATAATTGTAGGAGTATTAAACCAATGAAATAAACCCAAATATTGATTCTTTAATTTTTATCACAAAATATAATGATCACACGTTTGTATTCATTTGAACAACTAACTGTGCGTGATTTCTTAATTTTGATTTTTTTATTGTATTTGTTTTTTATATTATCTTTGTCACTTTTCAATAAAGTTATTACTTGGTAAGAAGATATAATATTGATAACAACATAATCACAATAGGACGACAACAAAAATTATATTGTAAGTCATAAATTACTAATTTAACAGCAACAAAAACAAAATAAATTATCAATGCAGGATGATGCCACGTACACAATTGTACAGAAGAATAACCACAGAGGAAAAAATGCTAGTGCTTCATTTTGTCCTGTCTGCTACAAGACATATATACGCATTCTAAAAGATGCACTCTGCCTACTCGCAGAATATGTTCCAGAAGTATTTGCTTTTCTTTCACTTTGTAACAAACAATTATTTAAAATGCTAATTTTTTCTGCATGTTGCCTTTAATAATACAATTTATTTTTTTCTTTTTATTATAAACGGTTACATGGAACCAGAAGAATATACAATACATTCTAAAAAATTTAGAATTTTAGAAGTTCCTATGTAGATTTTCTACGATGCTTTACGCTGCAGGTTTCCTTACAGCCTTCAGCAGGAGACCTTCTAATATGCTTTATTAAGAAGGCCTTTTATCAGCCCACTAACAGCGAAGAGCATGCAATTCCTTGACTTTCAATGACACGCTGCACTGTGGTATTTTTTGGGCAAAAAGTCTATTTTTTTACAGTTATTTTTTAGAAATCTAATGATGCAATTCTGTTGAGAAATGTTTCATTAGTAGAAAACCATGATTTGTTTTCGAAAAAAATAAAATTTTGAATAAAAAACAGTGTGGTAAAGTTATCTAAATATTATACAACGAAAACTGATGAAAATTTTACTACATTTCAGTTGTTTATACTATAAATATGGTTCAACTACCAATAGTTTTAGAGCATTTTTATTAAAATATAGTATTTTAAATTTAATAGGAAAGAAAAAATATTTAAATTACATATATAGTTTAAGAGATCTGAGCAAATCAAAATGGCTTCAAAAAATTTAGCATTTGAAGTTTTCATTAAAAAAAAAATAAGTTAGCTCGGTCTACCTCCGTGTTAGTACTACTACTAAATGAAAGTTTGGAATATTTTCTTTCATTTTATGTAAAAAAATTCTGCGACTTTTTGCGATCGCTGAACAAACTTATAAATTTTGTGATAAAACTCACGTATTTTTTATGGATATTTACAATAAATTGCAATGCATATTTACAATAAAAGGTTTTGCATACTTAGGCTCTTTTTAATGGGGGATAGGAGCATAATTGCTGCATTATTTGAGAATTTATGACTGATACAACGTTATTTTGGAAGGACCCTTGTATGGGAGGTACCCCTAGGGACTATCCGATATGAACCATTTTTAATATTTAGCTTTTCCATATGAAACTAGTGAAGTGTATCAAATTTTATTATCATAGGAGCACTCCTTCTACCTTTTGCAAAAAAAATGTATGTACCATTGTGCGCTGTGTAAAATTTAACCAATTTTGCAATGCAGCTCGAAGGTCCTTTAGGAATGTATATTTTTACTGTTGGCACTGAACAATATAAATTGGAAACTATTAGACTGATATTAATTGTATTGGTGAGTAATTTTTTTGAATTTTGTGCCAAATAAATACATAAGTATATAAGAATACAGTATTTTTAATTTTAGGAAAATTCTTTTCTTTTCCGCTTTTTTCCACTAATGCTTAATTTCTTACTATTTGGTAATCTATAAATTGATAGATCGAAAAACGTTTCCCATAGAGCACGAACTTTAGAAATCAAATTTAATATTTTCATTATAAAATTACAAAACTTACTGAGCACATTTGACTTTGTTAAGAAATACAAGGAGACTGGCTACATTTGGTAAATTCAGAAGGTCTCTTATCAGTCAAATTGTCATAATATCCTAATATATCACGACTCGGGGACTCGGCTTAACCAACTCTTAGGTATTCGGCGTTGGTCTCCGCTGGTTCGTTACGAAAACACAATAAACATAGCATAGAAAGTAGTATTATTTTAGGACATTTTTTGCTTGAAAAGCAATAAAAACCATTGTGAAATATTAGGACATTATGACAATATACCTTGTGAAATGACCAATTTTTTCAATGAAAAACCAACAACAATAGTGAATAGAGTCATGCTACTCAAAGTTTCGCTGAATACATTCCAATTTTTAATATCTCTTAAATTTTCCAACCGATTTTTGTATCTTTAGAAATCTAAGAGTCAAATATTTCCTAAAACTAACATGCACATTAACAATTCAGATATTGAACGACTTCTTATCGAGAGAAAACTCAGAAGACAATGGCAACAAAATAGATCACCTGCTGCAAAACAGAGACTGTCTGCTGCTAAAAGATGATTGCAGAAATAGAAATTACATTCAAAGTTTGACGAATACCAAACACACAAATTTTTTCCTTTGGAAGGCAACGAAAAATATCAATCCACCTGTAGAGGAGCCCCTTAAGGAAAGCTGACGGTACCTGGACTCGCAGCACAGAGGAAAAGGCTAAAATATTTGCCAATCACTTAAGTACAGTCAACCAAACTTGTAAACAACTGTTTTTGAACTTGAAGAGCCACCTGTGTCAACATTATCTAATGATGACATATTAGCTATAAGCACAGAAGACATTAACGAAGTAATGAAAGTTAATATAATATTGAAAATATCACCTGGAAATAATTCAGTTACACCTACTATGATTAAGAACCTACTGAGTGTAATATTAAAGACTTGACCGTACCATCCTCCTATAGACCAATAAGCTTATTTCCTTGCTTATCGAAGCTATTCGAAAAAGTGTTCCAAAAGAAAATCATACATTTTTTAAATGATTTTTGGATGTCGCTAAAGCCTTCGATAAAGCATGGTACAAAGGCTTGGTATATAAAATAAAATGTTTGCTGCCACCATATACCCATAAACTATTGGAATCTTATCTATCGGACTATTTATTTACAGTTAAGTACAACGATTATAAGACAAGAGAATAAAAGATTAGAGCAGGAGTACCACAAGGAAGTGTTCTTGGATCTACCCTCTATTTGATTTACACCTCTGATTTGCCGCTATTATTAGCTTGCATATATACTAGATGGTTAATCAAATGGAGACTACGAGTAAATGAGTTAAAAGCAAACATGTTACGTTCACACTGAGGAGGGGATGCTGCCCACCTGTCATACTTAACAATGTTGATATACATCAGTCCGATTATGTTTCATACCTTGATATTCACTTAGATAGAAGACTTACTTGGCGCCGTCATATAGAAACCAAAGGACTTTATATGAAGTTCTAAGCATCTGGTCTTCACTGGTTAATGTGACCATTAAAATCATTTTAAAACCAATTTGGACATATTGTTACTTTTTTACCTTTTAAAAACGGGGGTTTCTTTCCTCTATATAAACCGGATACTTTTGATTGCAAATAAAAAGCAGTTTAAGTAGTTTAAAATTTGTAACAACTCTTTATTTATTTAAATGTACAACAACAGCAGCCACTCATTGTCTATTTACACGTTTATCAATTCGCAGAAATGCACATACACTTTATAATGTACAAGACATTTGATGTTAACTCTAACAGCGCCTATGATAAACTCAACTCACGACTGCAACCTCTGCCACTATTTATACACGCGCCATCTTTTGTTAATTTTCTACAATGATCTTAACGGACAACTAGAACATTCGAATTCTAGAGCTTTCGATGTTAATGTTAGCAGCTTAAACATTGAGTGTTGCCACACTTATAAACAATGCTAATAACCGCATGCTATCAATATTGTTGATAAGTAGAAGCTTCTACTAATGGACGTGTTTATAAATATGCTGAATGTTGATGGCAGTCGTTAAATTCAAATCGCTATTGCACATTCGTAACAATATGGAATCCAATTGTGGAGAACTTCTAGTAATACCAGTATTGAACTTATACTGTGGGTCCAATCAAAAATTCTAGGACCTTGACAGGCGCATCATGGTGCATAAGAAATGAGAAGATCTAGAAGTAAAAATTACATTCACTCACGTTTTACTTGTACAAATATCAAAGCATAGACAAAACTAAACATTAAATTTTTTCCTTTATGCATTGTATCCATGAAGTATTATACCAAGTGAATTAGTTTTGATTAAAAATTAAAAAAATAATTCAGTCACCCCAATAATACAAAAAAATTCTTTCACATGGAACGTAGCTCTTGTGAATATCATAATGAGACTAGCTTTAAAGGCATATTTCGTAAGGACTTTTGAAATTCAATTGATTAAATGTGGGTGTATGCTAATTTTGGGGCCTTAACAATACCAGCGCAAACTTACGTATATAGAAATATATTTATATTAATATATTTAGAATTCCCTTCGTTACTGCCATCGTTGATACAAAACTTCAAATGCGTATCCTTGTAAGACTACGCTTCAAATGCTGGTTGTGAATTGTTAGATAATGATCTTGTCATACTGGTATTTGTTCAATGGTTAGGTCGGCTGGTTGGCCGATTATTCGTTAAATCGAAGTTGGAGTGTTTTCTATTGCTACATGTCGTTGCTGTTAGAATTGTAAAATTAGCAGTGTTAGGTGATGGTGTTGATGATGATGGTGTAAACCTGTGTTTGTACATGAGTTCGAAAAGTGAAGATATCAGTATCCAGATAATAAATTATAACTGTTGTTTGTACTAAAATTACAAATAATATTTAGGGATCATATTTTGTATTGGTTTTTGTTTTTACGTAAAACAAGAACAAAACCAAAAACACACTTTCATTAAGATTTGTTAAAAACTCACACACAGTTACACACACAATATCTCTATGAGACAAAATTCACTTTCATTACCCAAATGTTTTACATGGAAATTGTTTGGTTTTTTTCTGTTTTTTGGTAACAGATTTATGATCTTACCAACAAAGTATTTTATGTGTGTGCGTGTTGAGTCAGTTGTCCTTCTCAAATATGTGTGTTGTGTTGTAGTTTTGCAATAGATATTAAATTCACGTTTAGTTTCTATGGAGATTACACCAGAGTTCTGTTTATTTGTGTGTGAGTTTATCTCTCGATCTAACCATCCATCTATCACCAGCATACTTGTTCGTTCGTTCGTTCGTTGTCGTATCTTTACACGTGTATTGGTTTTATTAAATAGTGTCTTATCGATCGTATGGATCATGTTTTATTCCTTCTTCTGTTTTCCCTCGTTTTGTCTTTTGTTTTTCTGGTTGGAGTCAGTTGACATTAACGATTATGTCTCAATTGTTGTTTTAACTCTTGGAAAAATATTTGAAACTAATTTAATATTACAGTAGCGTTTAAGGGTTTTTTGTTTGGTTTCAGTTCGTTTCGATTCGTTTGTTTGTCGAGGGTGTTAAACCAGCCTAAATACTCGTAGTAGGAAGTTGTTAAACAGTTAGGTAAGGTGAGATTACCAGGAAAAGGAATTTTATTTAAATTATGATTCCTGGGAAAATAAAAAAAAAAAAAAAACTGTCTATACTACACCACATTTATGTATTCTGTAACAGTGTTTTAAAAATTACTTAGTTTCTTGTATTTATAACACTCGAAATTGAAACAAATTCTTTTAAAGATTGAATGATGTTCATCAATTCGTGTAATATTGCAATCCAGTCATGAATATGTAATTGAAAAAATACATATAATATTGATCTTTAGAATATTATAGAAATCTGGGAATCAGTTAGAAAAATCATAAATTTTATTTTTTATATTATGGTATTGAACCACATTTATATCTTACCAATGCATATCCTTGAATTAATGTTTAAGATACTATAAATGTTCTATCAATATCTATTAATGTGCTCGACTCGAAGCTCACCCGTCCGCTAATACTAATTTGAATACAGTAGTACCTACCATTTTTAAAGGTTAGATCTTGGTTTTAAAATATTTATATTTAAAGTCTTCTATCAGCTATTGTAAATCTGGCGGAAAAAGAACAAGTTGAAATATTGAAGACAACTTTATAATTGTAAAAAAAAACATGTTTATTCAAACTTTATACAATAATGCCTAGTCCTATATACTGTTTAATGTTCTTATAAAGAGCTCATTTAAATCTTTTACGAATGTTTTAATATCGTAGGAACTAGTTTTGGTTCTTTGAATTCTGTCCTTATTTGAAGCTAAGGCAGCGTCGCAAAGCGAATTCAATAACTAGTGTTGCCAAATGTCGTGATTTTCGCAAGATTATTCCGCTTTTAGTCATTAAATCATGCATCCAGCGCGGAAATATTCATTCCCATTTTAGGTTTTCTGCATCTAATATGTACTTGACATCAACGTATTAAAGAATAGTTGATTTTGGTATTAAACGACAGTTTATTAAATTAAAAAAATACTACATTTATCAACCAATGTTAAATTTTAAAACAAAATTTCTGTTGTAGTTTTTAACACATCATAAGTCTGATTCAATAACAAAATACATTGACTAACATATGGGCAATTCCACGAGAATTACAACCACGACTGAAAAGACAAAAACCCATGAAACTTTTTTTCAAGATGATTTGAATAGGAGAAAACACTAAAATGTTACTATGTTAAAGTATTTAGAGCTTATTACAACATTTCAAGGACAAAAATAATACTTTAAACTGACTATATTTAATTTTTTAATTTAATTAGTATGTTTTAGGCTAAAATTGCGGCGAAAACTATGCTCCAAATTAACATGTAGTATGAAATGAATTTGACTCTGATAGTTTTTTTGCTATTATCAAATTGTTTATTGAAACCGGATATAAATTTTCTATTTATTTTTTTAGTTTTTGTATAGATATATTTACAGAATATATATAGTTTTACTACAAGAGAAAAATCTGTCACTTACGGTATGTCACGTACGATATTAAATTTTATTTATTACTAGCGGATACCCGGCGTTAATTTGAGGGGTTTAAAATACAATTTTTCTACCTACATAAAAAATATAATTTCGTAAAAATAGTACCAAAAAAGCTACCAAATTTTAAAAAATGTGCCAAAATCCATCCAATTTTTTAGAGGGACTATAGTTTCTGGTATATGGGATACAAAAAAGTCCTAAAACTCGGATTTTGCCCGGTTTATCCCCTTAAAGTACAAATATCAAAAAATACCACACAACTGTTCACTCATTTTTTGTAGAAATTCAGATTAAGTTGGATTTTTGGTGCTAGCTTTATTAGCTCCGGAGATATATAGATACCGATTTTACACCCTTTGTCCCATTTTTGCCCCTTTAAAATTCGAATTTTCTAAAATCCCTTCGAAGTGGATCTACACATCGTGTGAGGTACCCATATACAAAATTTCAAGACAGACGCATTTTCAAAAGTTCAAAATTGGGAAAATTTATGGTATGGGAAAATTCGAAAATCGGCTTTACGAATAGACCTAATGTAGTAATTTAGGTGTCTAAGACCATCTTCAGATGGTTAGATAGTTTCAGAATCTATAACGGACATAGGTAGCAAAATTTTTTGTGTTTTATATATATAGATGATGGATTGTAAAGGAAAAATACTTGGTTTAGTGTAAGAAATTAAAATAAAACATAAAGCCTCTGTACATGTACTTCAAAATCGCTTCCGTTTTATGTCACGTACGATATACCCTTATTTCGCTCTATAGTTAAGACAACTTATTATTATTTTAAAATATACTACCCTTTGAATGGAACATAAAGACCAAATTATTTTTCAGATACTCTTATTTTTGCAAAATCTGTTCCACTATATAGGCGTACAAATGTCACGTACGATGACATGGAATTGTCCATGCATTATAACATATGTACTCTTGCAACAGAGTTAGGTTTTTGACAGCAGACTTAGGTCTTTGAAAATTACGAGGTGCTGAACGAGATATATATTTCTGCAATGCTTATACATACTTATGTACATATTTTTGCTCGTTAACCTTTAAATGTGTGTTCCAGAAAGCATCGGGACCCTTCTTGAGTGGAAGTCTCTTTCTTTTCTTTCGACCATTTAAATAATTTTCCAATATCCTACGTGTGCTTCAATTTATATGTATATATTACCCTCAAGAATCAATGAAGAAAGTAGAACAATATTATTTTATTCAAACGTGTATTTGACAATACATACATATTTACAAGGCTATCCCCCATTTTCTCAATCTCAGGTTATTTTTTATCGTGACGATATACTGACAGTTCTCATACAAATATTATTTTAATTGGCAGTATATCGTTACGAAAAACGATAACTAGAGATTGAGAAATTGGGAGTATGACTTTGTATTTCCTTCTAAATCAAAATTAATGATTCGGTATACATGTATTTTCAATTAAAATCGGTTACAACTTGTTCAAGAGTATCTTCTCAACGAGCTAAAATGGATTAGCATTTCAATTGTTTCATGGGCTATACATATTCATGGTAAAATTCCTCTCTGAGCAATTTGGATAAAGAAATGCCTAATTCTTTAACTAAATTGTTTCTCGAATTGTATTTCATATTAAATTATTGTGTCACGATGGTGATTTCAGAACAAAATTAGCACCAAACATTGACACGTTGATTGTTCACAGCATCTCGTGGATTATCTAATCCCGAACAATGAAAAATAACAAAATATATCGCACTGGTTCCTTCAAAGAGAGTCAACTCAAATTTTTTTAATTTTCACTTTTTGCATTGTTAAATTATCAAATTAAAAGCGTTTTGCTTAATCAAAATATGCCAAAATAATACCATTCAATAGCAAAAGTGCCAAAACTAAGACAAGCGTACCACAAATTTCATCACTGATATCTGACTTGGGCACTTGTTGTAGGCAGTACTAACCGTAACATTGAACTATTGTACTTAAGCTATGTATAGAAGGTTGTCATATCTTACAATATTTTCAGGAAAATTTTCAGAAAATGTCTAACAACCGCACAGTGGGGCAGAATCAAAATTTTTTGGAAATAAATCTGGCATTTCTAAACGGCTGGTCCGATAGGAATAAAATTTCACATGGGCGTAGCCAAGGAGTATTCGAGTTTAAGTTATTAAAATGGACTCTAAAACTTTTCAAAAGGTCAAAGGGAATCCCGCAATTCCTAAAAATTGGAGCGAAAATCCCAAAAATGGTATTTTTTACAATTTTGCCCATAACGTCCACATTTCCTGGGAAAATGCTTTAAAAGTAAATAGGAATTGCATCAGGGTTTCCAAAACTGCTTTCCGTTTTCTCATCCCAGCTTTGGGATTTCAAATTCCGATGGGCATAGGGGCGACATATTCGAAAAATATGATATGTTTTTTATACCAAAATATTTTCCGTAAAGATATCTTACAAAAATACATAAAACTGTTATATGTTCTTAAAGAAAGTTTTATTTTAATAAAAAAAGAGTTAAGTCACCTTTTCGCCCAAAAAACAGCAAAAATCTAAACATTTTTGAATTTTTAAATTGAAAATCGTTTATTTTCGGATCCGTAATTGATATTGCTCTGAAATTGTTTGCATATTATTGGTAATTTAGTTATCTAACTAATAAAACAAATTTGAGTCCATTCCGTTCAAGAGTACGCCCTATATTTTAAAAAAAGCGTACCAAGGTATGGCAAAATTTGAAAATTTCAATTTTGAAATGGCTATAACTCGGAAATTATAAGAGATAAATAGCACAGGCAAGCATATTTTTGCAGGATCTAGCCGAGCGCCTCCCAAAAATTTAAAAATCTTTGAAATCGGTTGGGAAACAAAAAAATGGCACGTGTTTAAAAATTTTACATGTCGAAGGTACCCTACTTTGAGCCTCCATAGCGCCGCGCCTAGAGCATTTGCAGACTCCATTTTAATAAATTAAACTCAAATACTCCTTGGCTACGCCGGTGTGAAATTTTAGAAATGCCAGATTTATTTCCAAACAATTTTGATTCTGCCCCACTGTGCAACCGTGTGAACTTACACTTTTTATCTTGCAACATTGTCAGAACACATTACGTTGCCATTGTCAGATCATTGTATCCATCGAACAATTGCAAATTGTCAGACTATTAAAACAAAAAAAGATCTTAGTAATAATATTAAGAACAAAAGTGAAACAATATTGGAAACCAAATTTAATAAAAATTGGATATCGACATTTTAATACAACATCTGAATTTATAAACGTTTTTTTTAAATAATTCGTTATCTCGGCAACTATTAAAGATATTGCTACGAAATTTCACATGGTTAGAGGTAAGGTATTTTTGAGCTGATTTACAGTTGTTCAGCTTCCTAGACACTGCTCCCCATATTGCGTGGCCCCTCAAAGTTGGTCACCTCGGGTCTCACATAAAACATATTTTGAAGTATGTTTTGTGTATTTTGAACCCTCGAAAAATGCATACAAAATTTGAACATAATTTTGCATATGGTCCAAAATTTACATTAATACCAACAAAAATGCTTATGTATGATATAAACAGCATTCTTACTTTGAAATTACGAAAACGTTTCGTAGTAATTGTCACTGAGGAAACAAATTATAAAACCGCACTAATTTTCATTTTGATTTTTTCAAATTGGTTTTATTGAAATTATTGGTCCTAAATTTATTTAACTCAAAATAATAAAAAAAAAAACATCACAAATGCCGCTTAAAGACAATTTTGGACATTTAAGAAGATAAAAGTATAATTATTGTGGTTAAACCGGATCAAAAATAATTGCCAGAAAATTATTCTCTCTTTTAGGTCCAAAAGCCGAAAGCGAAAGAATAAAAAAGATAGAAGAAAAGAAAGAAAGAAACAATGAAATTTTAAGGAAGTCCAAAAAAAACAAATCAATACCGACTTTCCTGCTCTAAACTAAATCATTTCAAAATCAAAACAAACAGAAGACAAAAAATTTTGTTGAAGAAACGGTATGATTATGAATGTGTTTTGTTTTAAATTCTCATGCATTTGAAAATGCAGAACAATTAGAGCACGGATTAATTGTTAAATTGTCCTTTACATTGTCTTGGTTTGTTTTCTTTTTGTTTTTTTTTTGCTTTGCGTGCAACATTGTTTGGGTGCAACATACATCACGCACATAAGATTATCCTTAGATTTAAAATAATAACAACAGAAAAATAAAAGAAAACACAAACAAAAGAAAGAATTGTATCACTCCTTTGAAACACTTAACCTCACATACATACGAGTACATTATCACTTACTACAGTGCAGTAGTTTTACAGCAAACTATATCAACATACAACCTAAAACTTAGGTTTGGAACTGATGATGATGATGGTCCCTTCAATACAGCCAGTTTATTTATTATATTTCCGCAGTTTTTCCTGGTTGGTTTCAAATTTGCATAAACTTAAAACATTTTACTGTTCTATATCCTTAAATGTTTCGCATCGCTAATTCGCATGTTTCGTTTTCCTCGTTTTTTGTTCTTTGGTGTTTTCTCATTCTGAAAATATTTAATCTACTTAAAAATAATACAATAAATCAGATTTGTGTATTAAATAGATTTTCTACTTACGTCTTAATACTAAATACTAAATATGTATGCAGTAAGTACAAGTACAACAATGTAAGTAGAGCAATTTGGTTTAAAGTTCAATGTGTATGTACATTTATGTAAGCAGTTTTGTATGTGTTTGGACGATATGCCTGGGAGTTGTTGTTACAAGGATGAAGACTCAAATACACATTTGATTCAATTAGCCCCTGGGCATAGTATGAGTGCCGGCAGGATTTGTTAGTAAGTATTTATGTATTTAGCTGTATTTAGATAAAGTTTCTTAACTAATTAGTAGACTAATTAGTTCATTTATTTACGTCCATCCCATAGCAACAAAGAAACAATGAAAACATGAAAAAGTTTAAGTACAAAATACAAAACTGTCTGTCTACTGATCTTAAAGGAACGCATGCGCCTATTTTATAATGCGATTTTCTTCTTTATTGTTTTTATTTTCCATTTCATTTAATTTTCAATAGCATCATTATTCAAGATTAGATTAGATGACATCGAAATTATGTGCATAAAGGACAACAGTGACAGTGCATTCCTTAAAAGTATGCAAATTTTTTTTGTGCGATCAATATGTATAAGAGTTTTATGGGATTTCATTAGATAAGTACAATAATTAGTTAAGTTAAGTCTAAGGATCATCTTGAACAACTGTAGTTCTTAATTTAAATTACAAGGATTTAGGTCTGACCAGTGCTTCATATTAAATGGATTATATCATTCTTTACATGAAAGATTTATAAAAAAAATTATCTATTCAAAGTATATGTAATGATCTTAAAAATAGTTTCCAACTCAATAAAAACCATAAATAGTTGATAATCTATCTATATGCACACTAGACATTAGACCTACATAAAAGGTTTCTTTTAATAAATTAAACAAATATATTCGATATGAAATATATTCGATATGTTCTCTAATCAAGCTCAAATAATTTGAAATTTTGAAATTACTATGAGAATAATTTTTTAGTCAATTTACTTTGGTCTTTACAGCAAATTTGAAGTATTTTTATAGCTCGAACCATAGGGTAACATAGAGACGAGACGTCATTGTCAAAAACCTAAGTCTGTTGTCAAAAACCTAACTCTTGCAACAACAAAATACAAGCTAGTCAATGTATGTTGTTGTTTTATCAGACATATGTTTTTTTGTATTTTTGTTTGACAAATCGGAGTGTTTCGTCTCTATGTATAAATTCTATATGGCTCGAACATTTTTGAAAGAAATATATAAGTAAATACAAAATTATGAAATTTTAAACAGCTATTTTGGAATAAAAATAGGAAACTTTTGTAAAGTCCAACACTGAAAATAATCCAATCTAATATGTTATTAATTATTGTATTAATTATCGCTTTTATACATACCGGAATCATTCCATACACAGAAGTATCTATTTATAAAGATACAAAAGTCAACAAACATCGGTTGGATAATCTTCGAGTTATCAAAAATTTCCGAGACAAAAAAAAAATTCCGCGATGAAAAAAGTAAGTCGGACCTACAATTGATCAAAATCGGGGAAAATATTTTTGACTCCAAATTTTTTTTTTTTAATTTTTTTTGCTTGTTATAGATTTTTTCACAAATAAATTTAATTTTTTTTCTAAATTAAAAAAAATTTAAAAAAAATTCAAAATAATTAAATTTTTTTTTTTAATTTTGTTTACCTAAACAAATATTTAACTTTTTTTTATTTAAAGTATAATATGGTGAAGGGTATATAAGATTCGGCACAGCCGAATATAGCTCCGTTACTTGTATTTAACCCCTTGTGAACCAAGGCCTTAAATCGTCGAACAAGTTTTATTTTTTTTTTTTATTAAATATTGAAAATAAGGATTTCAGGAAGTTATTTACAAAATTTTAACTTTATGGGAGACCTGCAAGGAACAGAAAGGAATCGAAAGGGTACTGGTACCGTTAAGTACCGTTGGTTCAGCATCACCCAAAACATAAAAAACTCATAGATTTTTGTTTAAATTTTATTAACTTTTATAACATTTTATATTTCAAGTCTATTTCATGGTATTTTACGAAACAGTATTTTTTATCATTACAACATTAATAAACACCACAATGAGAACATGAGAAACTTCATCGTTATTCTGGGTAAGCGAGCTTGCCAATATTCAAAAAAATATATTATTCCAAAAATGATAGTGTACTTCAAAGTACTTTTGGGCAAAAATGATCAAGATATGTTTTTTTTTCATTTTGTAAGCTACTTTTGAGCGGTTTTGGTTCCAATAACTTATATGTCATTTTGAAGGGTACGTATCTGTCAATAATTTTCACTAGATATTATACATTATAGTGTAAACAACAAATTTTTTTTTTGGTTCAAAAAAGTATAATTTTGCAAAAAAAAAAGTCCTGCAAACAACAGGATTTACCCAAAAGTAGGGAATTTGGGTGCCATACGAATTGAAGCTGAGAGACCTTTAAAATGATGCTTGAACGCTATAAAACCAACCGAATCGACACCAAAGCCAAATATCCATGGCGCTAAGGTAATGCTCCGTATTTGGTTGGAGCAAAAGGGTCCTATCTATTATAAGCTTCTGAAATCTTGCCATATGTTGCTAGAAAGATGGGAAAATGCCAAACATTTTTGAAAATTGTACGTTTTTTGAATCTTAAACTACTGTAACACAGCCATATGCGAACTGGCTTTAAAAATGTCTCTTCTGTTTGAAAGGTAAAACATAAATCATTTAAATATAAGAAGCACTTTTAAAACAACACTCTTATGATTTTTTGAAGTAGTAATTTGAAGAATATCATTATATCATCACATTTGCTAATAAAAAAGTACGAAATGAAGTGATCGAGAAAAACTGTAAGTATTTCTGAATTCTATGGACGCCAATAAAACAGAATTGCATTATCAGAACCCCTGCAAATTTTTTGTGTAACCTAGTGTTATTTAATGACCTTCATAATTTTCATAAAAGCTTTAACTTGATTTTTTTTCTAACTAGCTCCTTTTTCCAACTGCGCACATTGATTGGTTTCAAAGACAAAACCATGAAGAAAATTATATTTAAAAATTTATATTTTTCTGAAATCCTGTTTAAAAATATATGTCTCATAATTGTGGAAACACATTTTAATGCCACTAGATGGCGTCAAAATCAATAATAAATACACATATATCGGAAACTCTCCTGTCAAAAACCTAACTCAGTTACCTAAATCCTAAGTGGATTAGACAACTGAGTTAGGTTTTATTTTTTTCACTAGGACCATACTAAAACAAATCTCAAAAATTAACTTGAAAATATTTTTTAATTTGGTTGTTTGTAATGATAGTTTTTGAAATTAGATTAGTGAATACTTTAGTAATTTTTTTATTAATTACGATTTGCTAAATAAGAAACAGCTAAGGGACCACTTTTTGTCTACACAGAAAAAAGTTTCAACATAAATAGTATGATTTGATTTCATTGATTTCAATTCATAACATTTATAAATAATTTCTTAAATAGTCTGATTTTGTTCATATTTTTTATTTTCAAATAAAATCTAGATGGCTTGGAAAAAATATTCCAATTTTCATTTATATTTTTATGTTGTTTAAAAATGTTTGAAATTTTCCATTGAAAATTTTTATTTTTTTTTATGATTTTCAGCTAAATAATGGGAAAATATGCGCAATTGTCTCCATTTTTTTAAGCAGATGAAAAGCTTTAATGTTAATGGATGCTAAATTAAGTTTAATGATATTTCTTACGTTTCAGATTTGGTTGTTTTATTTTGAATAATTGGTTAATAAAGGGCTATTTTACAAACATATTTGAATTAAGCCATTATGTAATGCAAATGTAATGCAACTTATTATACAACATCAACAAATTTATGCAAAAAAAGCTAAAAAATTCGTCATGTACAATTTTATAATATTTATGAACATGTTCCTATTCTGAATGAAAAAAGTTTGGGAAAAAAAAGTCATGTTCGATTAATAATATTTATTACAAAATTCATTCCAATTATGAATTTCTTTTTTCTGTGTACATTTTATAAAATCTTAAATTTTCTTAACATATATTGTATAGCAGCAGTTTTCGTAAAAAATTTATGGAATAATTGGAAAATAGAATTAAATACCGATTTTGTAGAAAATTAATATTTTAATGGTGCTTTGGTTTAAACTAAACTGAAATTTTGAAAATCAGCAATCGATTCGCGCAACTTATAGACGACTGTTTTATCGCAAAATTGAGGCTCATTTTTGGATTAACAGGTTTGTTAATAAATCAAAAAAAAATAAAAAATCCGCATATTGAGTGAGACCAATCCACAATAGACCGTACAGTCAGTTTGATACGGTTTTTAATACTGTATTAACTCAAAAACTTTTAAGTGTTCAGGAGAGACAAAAAACTGTTTTCTTACTGCTTAAGAAGGTTTGCTTTAACAAAAATTCCGCAATTCCGCAACTTTTTTGTTCATTGTCTGCAGATAGTGTTGTATTGTTTTTTGTGGGACGATTTTCTCGATTTCAAATAGCAACCGAACTGGAAGAATTCCCGATATATAATGTTTCTAAGGTATTTAGGTGATTTGGAAAGATGGTTTCAACCGACAGACGAACAGTTGGACATGGCTATATCGACTCAGCTATCTATAATGATCTAGAATATATATATACTAAAAAAATAAAAAAAAAACTTTTCTAAACCAATGTGCGCTGCATATCCATTTTAGTTGTTCATTGTCTGCAGATAGTGTTGTATTGTTTTTTGCCAAAAAGATAAACTAAAATATATATATTTCAATTAGAATGATGCTTGAGACAGTGGATTATGAGCAGAAAAGTACACATATAACATATGAAAAACTCAACAGTTGGCATACACCGCGATCACAGCCTTACATGAAAATGCCATATAGATTTTGAGTTGACTCAAATGAATTGAATTTTTGCAGAAACTTTACGCTTAATTAAGATTCTAAACTTATACTTTCCAACCTATGTGGTGCTAAGGGATTAAGCTGTATGGCATGACCTCAGAATCAAATTTAGACAGAATTCAATGACGTCAAAGCAAGTTCCCACATATAATCACATTTGATCCCAGTTATATCAAAAAAGTGTCTTTTATTAAAAACTGATATCAAACAAATAACAGAGCTATATTCTTATTTACCCCTCACCAAATTATAGTTAAAACAAAATTAATGCCTTCTTTAGATAAACAAAATTTAAAAAAAAAAATTAATTTACTTGCAAAAAAATTTTAGGGCAAACAATTTTTTTAAATTTATTTTTAAAAATTTTAAAAAAAATTTTTGTAAAAGAAATTTTACAACAAAAAAAATTTTTTCGGGGTAAAAAAAATTTTTCCCGATTTTTACCAAAGGTCTTTGAAATATCTATTATTGGATATACATATTGGCTATATTTATGACTTAGTAATCCAGATATAGATCAAAAATAGGCCAACAATTTTTTCCTTATATATCAGCCATTTGTGGGCCGATTTTCTCGATTTCAAATAGCAACCGAACTGGAAGAATTCCCGATATATTGATGTATCAATAATGTTTGTAATTTATTTAGGGGATTTGGAAAGTTGATTTCAACCGACAGACGGAAATGGCTATATCGACTCCGCTATCTATAACGATCCAGAATATATATACTTTATGGGACAAACTTATATATACCCTTGCCATTCATGGTGAAGGGTATAAAAACAAGTTGAAAAATACTTGAAAAGTACTTGAAAAAACTTGAATTCTACACAAATCCAGTAGCCTTCAACATATTAAATAATAGTGGCCACATTCGATTGAGAAGCAATTCGAGAATTGCAATATTTAATTATTTTTATAAAAGTTGGCAAAATTGGTTTATTCAAATAAATTTGTTTTAAAATACTACTAATTTTTGTACTGAAACCCCGAAGAATGAAAATTTTCTGGGAATTTAGAAACCCTAATTTAAATTAATACTCAGCGTGAAAAATATCCTTGCATTTTCCAGAAATTGTTAATTGTAATTCAAATCAGATAAACTGTACAAAAGAATAAGTTAAATTATTATTTAGCTCAAATTAATTGGAATCTTAAGCAACATATGCTCCACCATATGATAGATCTGCAATGCAAAATGTTGCCACAAATGCATCTACATAATTTAATAAATGATTGTTTTACTGGCAAATACAAGTGTGGCAGACACGAGCCTCAAATCAACACCAGATGGACAAACAAAGTTCCTTTGGTTTTCTTAATTGGAACCATCATAATCAAAATGAAAAAAAAAAAAATGACTCATCATTAGGCAAGTCAAAACTAATCTTCATCTATACAAATTGCAAAGGCTAGAAATATCCTTAAAATGAAAGTAACATGTGCCACTGACCAGAAACCACGCAGACAAATAAACCACAACAGGATGAAACAATGTGAGTTAGAAGAAGCAACAACAAAATTATATTTATACTTAAACAATGTGATGCAACAAGGGACCAAATGAATACAATGCAACAATTGCTTAGCATTTGGTCATGCCATCAGTCAGTCAGTGTTTTGCTTGAGACCCTTCCTTGACTTTAAATTTATAAATCATCAGTGAATAATTTACAAAATTATTGAAATTAGTTTTCCATTTCACTTTCTATTACGAGTAATTTCTTCGATTTTAATTTATAATCATTGAAGATGTGTTGCAACATTGAAACGAAACAAAAGTGAAATTTGTTTCTTTCAAAAACGTGTGAGATCGAAGCAATGCCGCCGTGTTGCAACATTTAACAACTGTTGTTAGTTTAGCATAGAAATCTGACAGCGTGTCAATAGTAAACAAAACGAATGGGTGACTCAAAGCAGGAATGTGGAAAGAAAAATTTCTTTGGATGTTGCAGCACGCTGCTACACAACTGACACACTTTGTATGGCTGTAGCAAAGGAGATCGCTGCCGCGATGAAGATGATGGCAATGGTGTACATAAATAGCATCTCCAAATTATGTTTTTGTTTTTAATTTTTTTTTTTCCAAAACAAATTGCGATAAATGATCCTTGGAAATTATATGAAAAATAACAAACTCTGACTGACTGACATCTTTTGATGTTGTTACCTACATCTACATCTTGAGGATTCATTTAGCAAAAATTTTCACTTTTTCATGTTGTGGCAACAGCTGTTAGGATCCCCACACTCTTACTTTTATTCGTATTCATCGAACAAGTACGAGTATTAAGGCAGACACAGAGTAATATGGGTGTTTGTGTTGGTGGTATTTAGTCCTTTTTCTTTCCTAAAAAAAGTGAAAAGTGTAGAATCTAAAACTACACAATATGGTTTCTTACAGTTTTAGTTGAAGGTTTTTTTTTATATTTTGAATAAACATGACATGCGTTCCATGTCAAACATGTGACATGACAACATCAAATGTTGAGCATCATCACGTTCTGTTGAGCAAATTTCCGAGGTTTAATAAAATAGATAATTTATCGGTTTTGTGACCGTGTCTTGAAGTGTCTGTGACAGGTTGTTTATATCATTGTGTTTAAACAATTTTGTGGTAATAATGTATGATTTTAATTAGAATCGGATGTCTGTTCACATAAGGTGCAAGAATGATATGGTTTGATAATTAAACACATAGATTAAATTGACATTTGCATTGCAATGTGGTGAAACACAACACAGGGAAATTGAAGAGCGAATTCAAAAAGTATTGAAAATTACGCTAGCGAGAATATTTAAATATGAAATCGTGGACGCTATATTGGAGATATATGACTAATTAATTATTGGACGTATGACTTAAAAATGCGGGATTTAAAATAGATGGCATATCTTTTGAACGCGGTTTTTATACCCTTCACCTTCGTGAGAAGGGTATATATAAGATTGTCATTCCGTTTGTAATTTCCACAATATAATTTTCCGACCCTATAAAGTATATATATTCTACATTCTTAAATATAGCGGAGTCGATTAAACACTGTCCGTCTGTCTGTCTATTGTAATCAATTTTCTGAAGACCCCAGATATCTGCGGAATTCAAATCTTCAATAATTCTGTCAGATATGCTTTCGAGAAGTATCCTATTTAAAATCAGCAAAATCCGTCCATAAATAACGGAGATATGAGCAAAAATCTGATACAACCGCCGAAAATTTCATCAAAAAAAGTCAATTTATTGCATGCTTTGATAAAAAAGCAACAAAACGTATGTTTAGATGTGTGTTGGTTTCTTTGCTTTGCGTATTTTGTTTTTTTTTTATGTTTCGTTTGGCGTTGTTGTTTTTATACCCTTCACCTTCGTATATATAAGATTGTCATTTCATTTGTAACTTCTACAATATAATCTTTTAGTCAGCAATTAAATGTAAAATTTTTAAAAGTTTTCTTGATATATTCAGGATGCTATACACTGAAAGTGGGCAATTAATGCATCCACAACAAAGGTGAAGGGTATATAAGATTCGGTATAGCCAAATATAGCACTCTTACTTGTTATATGTCATTTTGAAGGGTACATATCTGTCATTTATTCTTACTTAGGTTAGGTTTCCAGGCAGCCGCGAAGTTGAAGAGTAGAAGAACAGCTCACGTGGGTCCAAGCAATGCTCTCTTTGTGTTACCTGAAATCAGAAGTTAGAAAGAAAGAGGGGCAGATGGAAATGAAAAGAAAGAAGTGGAAGAGTGAGTAGTTAAGAAGAAGATGTTCAAGGAAGAGAGAAGGAGATTTACAAAAGTTGCATATCAATAAGATAGCGGTTATTAGGTTACCCTCGAGAGGTTCCCATATCTGGTCCTATTAACCAATTACTACTCCTTATAAAGGCGTTGATGCCCTCAAGTCTCATATTCGAGAGCTCAGAAAGACTATTTATGGAACGGTGTCCCAGAAACCGTAAGCGTAGATCACCTAATGCCGCACAGTGACAAAGAAGATGAAAAATGGTTTCATCCTGCTCCTCGTTTTGACAACTTCTGCAGAAGTCGTTGTAGGGCAAGCCAAGTCTCCTCGCGTGGTTGCCAAAAGTGCAGTGTCCGGTAATGACCGCCACTACGCCACGCAATTGTGAACGTGACAAGCCAAGAAGATATGTTGTTCGCCCACGATTCATTTGGGGCGATATCATTCTGGTTATAGTGCATGTGGATTCACAACCCCATCTTATCTGAGCGAGCTCATAGTAGAAATTACTAATTTGTAGCTTGCAATTGGATAGCGGAATTCCACCTTTTTTCGCCAAATCATCAGCAACGCAGTTATCTGTAGTATCTCCGTGTCCCCGTACCGACTCGAGTACGACTGTTGAATGTCTCGCCATCCTGTTTAAGGATGCCCGGCATTCCTGGACCAAATTAGATATTGTGTATACACCTGTTAGAGATTTTATTGCGGCCTGTCTGTCAGTATATATACGAATATCCCTGCCTGATATCTTGTTATAACTGAGCCAGTTAGCCGCTCTTTTGATGGCTGATATTTCAGCCTGAATTATGCTACATTCATTTGAAAGTCTAAAAGATAGCCTAATGTCGAATTCCCGAATGTAGTTTATTTATTTGATTCTTACTTAGTTATTGTACATTGTAGTGTAAACAACAAAGTTTTTTTTTTGCTTCAAAAATGTTGAATATCAATAGAAGCTGTAGAAAAAATAATTGGATTTTTTTAAAAATCTTTTGATTCAATAAAATTTTAAAACTAAACAAATCCATTATCTTCATTTTTTCGATTTAATAACAAAAATTCGATTCGGTTATCACTACCTAAACAGTTTACTCTGTGTCAAGTTTACCAATCATTGAGTTTTTAAAGTTTTTTAAAACACGGAGAAGATTAATTTATTTGGATACCAATATTTTTTAGAGATCTATGCTAGTTTAAGTGATTTTCGGAACTAAGCCTTATAACGGTACTATGACTAATTCGTCACAAAATTTGATAGTGCAAGTTCCGCTTATATAAAACTAAGATATTTATGAGAACTATTTTTAGATAGTACAGTTGTATGGGGGTTTTCTCCTTGGGACAATATTAATCGAATCAGAAAGTGATCCTGAGCCCATTGGTATAGTTTAATGTGGGTGTTATTTTCGCACGTTACAGACAACAGCACAAACCTAACTATTTTGGTGTAGGATATAAAAACAACGTAGTGTAATTCGTAAGAATACCACTGATTATACATTTTTTTGAAGTAGTGCTGTTAAATTGTTTTTTGTCTTGTCCTATTTATTCTGTTTAAAAGATATTGAAGATCAAAATAATATTATACTTATTTATTCCATGGAACTTTATTTTTTTCGGTTTTGGCATTTGCTGGTGCTCTGAGATAGCAAGTGTCATCATATTTTGTATGCGAACGTTTTTTATTGATACCAGTGGTTGAACCAAGAGATGGAATCGGAAAGGTAGATTCATCACCTTCCTTACGAAGTAAATTTTTACCATGTGTATATTTAATAATTCGGTACATTATACTTTCTGCAAAAACTGGCGACTTATGATTTTTGGCAGCTCCTTTCACATTGGGCAATTATTTTGATAGCCACTTTGTAAGAATTTCAAAATTGTTTAATATAACTGTTACTGGTCATGAGATAATTGCTCGCACCTCGCTACACTGGTAAAAAAGCTTAAACGTTCCTTTTCGAAAACATTTCTTTTCAGTTTTCTAGTACCGATGAACAGTCTCTTCTAAACTACACTGACTATACACTCTTGATTTCTTATAGACACTTAAGTCACCATTGTTTTCACGCTATATTAAATGGTATGTATAAAGTAACCAATTGATTTATATCTGCACTACAAAGAGCACATACATGTCAAGTGACCCAAAATATATTAATTGGAGTCAGCCAACTGATCTGGCATTAGTAACAATCACTGTCCATAAGGGATACATTGTCTACTTGCTTAACTGTTGGGTTTATCCCATATAAACAGTAATTGCAATTACTAATGTCTGACCATTTGGCTGACTCCAATTTATATATTTTGGGTCATTTGACGATGCAGATAGAAATCAATTTGTTACTTTATAACTACATACCATGTAATCTAGCGTGAAAACAATCATGACTTATGTGTCTATAAATAATCTAGAGTGTAGTCACTTTAAAAGTTTATTTTGTACTTCACTTTTTTGTAAGTAATACATGCAAACTGATTTTATACAAATTGTGTTAATATAATTCTCATACAATTTATCTTCTTTTTGCTAGCTCATTGACATCACGTCAATTGCGACTTTAGTGTCTTTAAGTAACCTGCACTTTAGAAAGTAGTTATTTTACCCACCAGAAGTATCCTATTCGAGAGTTGTCGGAGGAAGGTTTGTTTAAAAAACAAACGGTTATTGGACTGTCTATGAGATGTCTGACTATTTGAGGTCAAGGTAGCTAGTAAGGTTACTGACTCTATGTAACCGTTATGTGAACTCATTGCGTTGACTACTTTGAACCAGTTATCAGATAGATTCATTGTAATCAAAAAGTTGTCAACTGATCACATAACTACTTATGTAACTAGTTGTCGGGACAGTCACCAAGTGATGCTGGGTGTATTCAGAAAACATACAAATATATATATATATGAAATTGTTAATAACACAATTGCCACCTAAAATATATATTTTATTGTGATAGCCAGCAATTTCGGTTTTGTTAACAACTATTGTGTGAATTGTATTGATGCTGTTGATGTAGTAGTAGCAGTTGAAATTGTAGTCATACGCAAATTGTCACCCCATTTAAAATAGTGGTTTTATTATACTGTTTTTCACCTTACAACGGCACGATTTATCTTATAAATCTTTTTTTTTTTTTTTGTTTTGGAAAATATCAACCGCATTTGAATGCTGAGAATTTTACCACAATTGTGGTTTTATTAACGCTTCTTGCTACACATAGATACACATTTCCATAAACCCATACACACAACATTTATTGTATTCGTAGCACTGCATAATCTCTAAATTCAAGTACTTTAAATGCGAGTAATAAAATGCAGTCTGCTCATATGTAAATACAAAATAACATACATCTGGTTGTGGAAGTGCGGCCATATTTGTATTAAAGGAAAATCATAAGCTCAGATATTTTGCTAGAGTGTTTATTGTAAATAGTAAAACTAAAGTTATAAGGAAATTAAATTTTAACATCGTCCAAGGAGATACTAGTGTAACTAAAAATACGGGTATATATATATATGTATATTAGGGTATTTTATTTAAAATTCAAAATGTTTTATCTATTCACGATCAAAAAATTTGTTCTCCTTTTAAGTGCTTTTTCTAACTCCAATGCGGCACGGATTTTAACTTACATTTTCATAATTACAGCAAGTATCATAATAATCCGACCCGCACTCCCTGGAATTCGCAAACAAACCACCCTAATGTGTATTTATCTATATATCTTCCTGCATATGTAGGTGCCTTAATATGACAACAGCATTTGTGTGTGTGAACAATTTTAATTTGCTAAAATGCGGAATCAGGTAACATTTCCGCTGTTAAAAGCTTTCTATAAAAGTTTTCGTTTTTTTTACTTTTTGGGGTTTTGTGGATAAAACACACGCTACATGCATTAAATTTTATAGAGTTTTTGGTTACAAAAATAAAGAAACTCGAAAAACTACAACAAATAAAAACGATTCCAATAAAACCAATGAAAATGAAAAACAAATTGCAATAAATATCCAATAAATGAATACCACTACAAAAAAAAAAATTGGAAATAAAAATAAAGTGCAACCTTTAGCAATTTATTGTCATGAATTGTTTGGCAAATATTCATTCATTCATTCATTCTTTTAAAATGTTGCTTCATTAAAGCTCCGCATATAGTGCATGTGAATTTATCTTAATTTTTGAATTTACATACAATTAAATTTAAAATAAAATTTGCCATGTATGAAGTAAAAAAATAAAAACTATTTGCAAATTAACATTGTGACAGTATTTAACAAGTTAAAGTGTTGTATTCGACTGTACCGAATCTTGTATACCCACCATCAATATGTGATCAAAAATTGGGATCATATAAAACTTGTCATCACTTTCATCACGATATTAATTATTATAAGACAATTACGAATGTTTAAGTCATTTTCTGAGGGGACCTTGTGTGGGGACTAGGGATAAAAGTTTCCCGATTTTCGCCATACTTTACAGTATAATTTCAGGGTACTTAGAAATAATTTGTGCAAAATTTTATCAGGATTACCATAATCATATTTAATACTGCTAAAACAGTATTCCGGGGGGACATTTTGTATGGGGTCTAGGTGAAATCATGATGAGCGATGAATATTTCGATGTGTTACAAACGGAATGACTAAATCAATATACCCTCCATCTTTTTTGAGGGTGAGTATAAAAATCAAGACATGTCAAGCATTATTAGAACTGGTCTCAAAAATGTTATGTGGATCCAGTTTTCTCTGATCGCACAGTGGAAATAATTCGATAACTCGGGAACTATTGGAGATATTGCTACGAAATTTCACTTGGTTGTAGCTGAAATGTTTTTGAGTTGATTTACATTTGTTTAGCTTCCTAGAACTAATGGGGGACAATGCGTGGCCCCTCAAAGTTGGTCACCTCGGGACTCAAAAATCCATTTACAATCAGAATGAACTGAAATTTAAACAAGTAAAAAAATAATACCCTACACTAAGTAAATGAGCAAAAACATTTTTCTTTAAAAATTTCAATAATTTATATTCGTGAGTAATTACTGGAAGTGGGCCTTATATGGGAGCTATGACCAATTATGGACCGATCACCATGAAATTTGGTCATGTGATTAATGTCTATGAAAGTTATTTAGGCTGCTTTTATGTGTATACCAACATTTTAAGGAGATTTATGCTCGTTAAAGTGATTATCGGAAGCAGGCCTTATATGGGAGCTATGACTAATTATGGACCGATCATAACAAAATTTGGAGACATAAATTCGGTATATATAAAATTTATTTGGAGAAAAACTTGTGTAGATAGCTATATAAATTAGACATTTATGACTGATAAAGTCCAATTTCGGGAGGACATTTGTATGGAAGCTAGGTGAAATAATGGACTGATATCAGCGAGTTTGGTCCTTGGGAAGAAAAAATTATATGTAGTAAATTTTATCGAAATATCTTCAAAATTGCGACCTGTACTCTGCGCACAAGGTTTACATAGACAGCCAGCCAGCCAGACAGACTGATGGACGGACGGACGAACATCGTTTAATCGACTCAGAAAGTGATTCTGAGTCGATCGGTATACTTTAAGGTGGGTGTTAGAGTAATATTTTTGGGCGTTACAAACATCTGCACAAAGCCAATATACCCTCCTCACTATTGGTGGTGTAGGGTATAAATATAAATAGTCCTTAAGAATATGTACAAAAAAATATACTAACATGTTTATACTTACATGTATATCTCTATTAGTTGAAGAGATATTTAGGTTTATTGATTTATTTTTTTAGTTTTGCTCTATCTTTTTATGGTTTTTTAGATATGGCGGGCGAACGGAAGGTCGAAATTTATTTTTAAAATATCAATTATTGGCGATAAAATTCTAAATAAAATAAAACAAAATAAAATAAAACTTGCTTTATCTTATCCCTATAAAAAGTTTCACGCATCCAAATTTGAAACATGTAAAATGAATATTTTTTACGCTTATCCAAAAAAGCCCATATATTTTTTCTTTTGTAGAAACAAATTTTCTTCGGAACTATATAAAATTTTTATATGATCCGGAAAGAGAACTTAATGAAAAAGCGTGTACATTAAAATATTGGTCAGTTAAGCGGTCACAACACCCCTAGGCCTATCCAAACTTGGCTAATTTTGGAAAATGATTTTAGGTTTGATTAAAAAATTCTAAAAAGGCAAAGCTCCAATCCTCGAAGATGCTCCATATTTGTATAACCCTATATGTTTCTTAAACACTTACAAAAGATTTTTACTATCACACGGTAAATAACGTCACAGTAGGCACTTTTCTAAAAAATCTCAGTTTTTGGAACACATTTTTCCCGGTTTAGGAATTTCGGTATTTTAAAATAAAAAAAATTATAATTCCGTTGATTTAAGGACATTTGGATCTACATTATTACCAAAGTTTGTTATGATATCTTTAACTGTTAAAATTTTACATTAATTCAAATTTATTTTTTTTTTTTTTTTTTCATGGAAAGTCACCATATTATAATTTGTTTAGTTTTTAAGGTACATGACGTCCGAAAAATTTTTTAAATTATTTAATTTTACTAAAATATCAATCTTTAAGTCCTAAGGTTTGCATCACTATCAAATACTTATATAAAAAGCCGTTATTTACAACCCCTAACCCCTTTAAAAAATTTGTACGTTTTTTCATATATTTCATGCAAAATGTGTATAGTTACATATCGAATGTAAATTTTGAATTCAAACACATGCTGACTTAAAAGAAAGTTTGGTGTAACACATTTTTCATGCATTATATGAAAAAACGTACAAATTTTTGAAAGAGAGCAAGGTTTGTAAAATTTCTCAGGAGTAAATGATTCAATTCAGCTCATTCGGATCATGAATGGATTTTTGGTGATTTTTTTTTTAAATTTGAGACCCGAGGTGACCATATTTGAGGGGTCCCCATTTCAGAAATCAACTTGAAAACTCCTCAGCTACAACCATGTGAAATTTTTCCCGAGATACCGAATTATTTTCGAATTATTAGGGTTCCTAATTTCTCGTACCTTTTTATTTCCTGGTACTTTTTTTTAGACTTTTAGCAGCGTTTTAACAGACGTATAAAATAACTATATTTGGTTGTATAATGTTGGTCCAACCTTTTTAACGGTTTCTTATTTAATAGTGAGTGGCATTTGATTGGTATTGTCACACTCATAGTTATCGGTATACAATCAAT
The DNA here is from genome assembly GCA_942486065.2 of Calliphora vomitoria. Lineage (NCBI taxonomy): Eukaryota > Metazoa > Arthropoda > Insecta > Diptera > Calliphoridae > Calliphora > Calliphora vomitoria. Next base: position 79,432,206 of record OW818031.2, read on the forward strand.
CAATTCTATTGTTTTATTAAAAAACTAAATTAAATCTGTAAGTTTTTCAAATCAGATTGCATTTAAGCAAATTTAAACGACTTTTATTGTTATTATTTTCTCTAAATATTGTAATGCTAGGCATTTATTTTGTAACTTTAAGAAGAAAGTAAGAAATTACCGAAAATTGAAAGTTCCTCTCCCCCGAAACTCTACACGTTATATATGCTGGTGAAAAGATTTAGCCTTGAGGTAGACACATACAGTAGGCTGGCTTCGTACACTAGTTAAGTTTGTTAGAGGGCACCATTTCTATTTTTTGGCGTGGCGTCAGTATTTGGTGAGCTGGATTAATCGATAAAAATTTTATTTCTTTAAGGTTTTTACGATTTTGTCATGTTTCTCGTTAAGGAAACTAATGCAATTTTGATATTATGTGAAAGGTATTTGCAAGGTCCTTTCAATGCAGTATCAGACATTTTGGTGTTAGTTCAAAAATATTTGCACATTGGTTGCAAAAATTTCATAAATTTTCATAAATCTTGACATAGAAGTTTTGTAAGTAATTTAGCATATTAGAAAACTAAAATTTTTCGAAATCTATATTCTCCACGAAAATGTGTCTTGAACATATACAGCTGCGGTCAAAATAATAGCACCACGACATTCATATTGTCATATAATAAAATTACGTAAAAACTGTAAAATTGATTTTAGTTGCTTTTGTATCAAATTATACTTAATTCAATAATTTTTTAAACATTAAAAATAATTTTCAAAATTAGATGCAAGTTTTAAAGAAAAACTACATAATATATAAATACCTGTGAAATTCATCAGTCAAAAAATAGCACCAATATAGAAATTGATTAAAATAAACAAAAATTAACCAGGACAGAATTGCATTTAGTAAGAATTATTATTGTTTGCAACGTTCTTAACACGTTATTATTAAAAATAAAATATTGCTGTCTTTTGTTTTCGTATTTTTTTGCAAAAAAGAGACCGACCACCTCCTAAACATTCCAAAATTTGACAATTTTTGTATCGAACTTGTATGCCAAATATATTTTTGCATTCCTCAAAATACATTCTTAAATGTTTTTGGTTTCATTTTACCCTTTTTGTAACTCTAGGCCATCTATTTTTAATAAAATTCCGTTTGGGGATATCGCATCCTGTGCCACGACATTGACTTAATAGCTTGAAACCCAAATTTATATTAATTTATCAATCCAGATATCATTCCTAAGGTCATAATTCCTTTGATTTATATGTGAATATGATTTGATTAAGCATTTGATCATATAAAATTGAATTATTTATTCCACATATTCAATATATTCTTCGAATGTTATAGTAGGAAACCCACGATCAAACTATAATTTTAAAATCTGTGTGTTTTATTCATCTTATCTTACATTTTGGTTGAAATTGGATTCAGTGGACATTCTATAGGAGTCTGATATCAAACAATATAATTTGTTTAATTATTTGACGAAAAAGTTTTTTGGTACTTGAATGCTGAAGAATGGTAATGCGACTTCGGAAATTTTACCTTCAATAGAGGATGTTATATTGTTATTGGTGAAACTATTCTAGGATTTAAATAATTTAAATTTTATTCTCGTAATGGTCAGCGAATAACTGCAACACTAGTCGTCACTTTTGACCACTGTAGTGAACATAAAGGCCTGATTTTCGAAACGGTGTGCCAAGAGTTTTATTATTAAAAACGAAAAGCAGTTTCGCAACCTAAAATTTATATATTTATTTATTTTTTTTTTTGTAACGGAATGTTTTTTAATACCATTTCTTAATATCTATAAATATTTTTAATCTGAATTCAGCTAATTTCTATGTTCAGAAATCATACATTTTTAACCTAGAGCTCACATACACCACTTTTCTGTTACTAAGTAAAAAAATAGAAAATATTTTTTTTTAATTTTACTCAATTTGATTAAATAGATTCAAATTATAATTTTATGATGATTTTTTAAAACGAAAACATAAATATTCTATATTTTTTCGGCAATTTCTTACGATGGTGCTATTATTTTGACCGCAGAAAATCTGAGTATTTTTCAAAAATACCATATAATTGATTGAAAGGTAAATATTTCTCAAGGAAAACTTTATTCATAGAAGAAATAGAGAATAATTAACGATTTCATAATTTATCTAATTAAAATTACTATGAAAATACAAATATTTTCCATGTTAATTGCTTAATGGTTCTATGGTGCTATTAGATCGAGGAGGAATTAGGTGCCGAAAAAAACTATAAAAAAGAACATTTTTATCCTTTGCTCCAGGTCAACAAATATTGACTCCAAAACAAACATTTTCAGAATCTGTATCTTATACTGAATTAAACGTTTTTGTTTGAGTAATTTTTAAAACAAACAAACTATTCCTCGTTTAAACAACGTTGAAAGAAGGCCAAATAAAGTCGCGTGGTTATAAATACCTTAAAACTCCACTTCTTTTCACAAAATGTATGAAATTAAAAACTGAATTATTAAATTACTGATATTAAAAGCAATTATTTTGCAGTAGTATGAATTTTAATATTTAAACAAGTAGTAACTCTCAGTAAAATGAAATGTCACATTTAAAAATGAATTACACCAAATTCTTACCTTCGGCTACATCAATGGTGACTAAATGAAATAGTTTTTATTTTTAGAGCAATTTCTCTTTCTGACTCCATTTAAATTTTAATTACATTTTCTTACCTCTTGATATTGTGAAAACATTATTACATTTTTTTTTAATTTTTTATTTTTTTTTTGCTTCCTGTTCTTTTTCAAATGTGACTTGTTGTAGCAGTTTTGGAAGAATTGCACGAAACCTTTTTTTCGTCGTTTTTAGTTTAGTTTATTTTATTTTTTGTTTGTGTCATTGTCTTAGATGTCATCTTGACAAATGTCACTTAATTGCAAGAATCATTTTGTACAAGTTGTAAAATGTAACATTTTATTTTAGCATTTAATTCGTTTTTTGGCGCGCTACACATGATAATAGGAAAATAAATTCATGAGTTTATTTTATCAGCCACCGAATAATTTTGCAAAGCACTTACAATGCTGTATCAGAATATTTTGTGTCAGTTCAAAAATAATTAAATATTTGTATTTTTGTTGGAAAAATGTTAAGTTTTTCTTATTATGACATACATGGAAAGCCTCACAGAAAAGTTTTTCGTAAATTTCGAAAAACATATGTTTTACATCAACAGCCACAAGGTTTATACGCACAGACAGCCAGTCAGAAGGAGATTTTCAGTCGATTTGTATACTTTAAGGTTGGTGTTGGACCATCATTTTCGGTCGTTATAAGAATCAGCAAGAAATGATTTAAAAATGTATAATTTGTTTATTTTGTGTAGGTAAGTATGTACAGGATATTGTAAATTCGCTGTTGTCCGCCTTATTTTCTAATCTTCGCACCAATTTATCTACCGTTTTTTTTTTTCGTTTAAGGTGTGAGCAGTTTAAAATAAAATATGTACTGTAAGTTACAGCATCAACAACATTTTTTGGAAAAGAGACACTAATTAATTGCAATACCACTTGATATTCGTGTTTGTAATTTGTCAATGATGCTCTTCATGCACGGGAGAAAAACACGCTTCAGCAAATAATTTATTTTTTTCTTTTATAAAAAATAATTTAATTGTTTTAGTTGAAAGTGGAATTTGAAAGTAACCGGTCTAATTTTAGTAATGAAAATGAAAATAAAATGAATTATAGTTTTGCCAAAAATATCTTTGAAGTAAAAAAAAGACATACATACTTATTTGTTTGAATTTATAGGTAGGTACTAGCTAAAGCACGGAATGCTTCGCTAGCCGTATGGTTATGAAATAAAATGTTTAAAAATCAATGAAATATGGCTTCCTAAATACTAAGGCCATAGCCAACAACAAAGCATTTTTGGCCCAAATAAAGATCTAGTAATTGAATTGCTCACACAAAATGAAGAATCAGCCTCTTTTCCTAAATAAACGATAATTAATATTTACTTCGTACAGGAAATATGCACCATTAATGCCTAAAAATTTTTAAAATTTGCTTCTCCTTAACCCGACACTTACCTCTGACATCTAAAAACTTGCGCAACTAAATTGCCTAATGTGAAACGGGTCATAGAAAATATGGAAAGTTTTTATTATTTTAATAAAAACTATTAAACGTCAGCTCGTATTATTAAATATTAGTAAAGGGAAGCAATTTCCAATCGATATTTATACCCTACACCACCATAGTGGGGAGGGTATAATGGATTTGTGCAGATGTTTGTAACGCCCAAAAATATTAGTCTACCACTCACCTTAAAGTATACCGATCGACTCAGAATCACTTTCTGAGTCGATTAAACGATGTCCGTCCGTCCGTCCGTCTGGCTGGCTGGCTGGCTGGCTGGTTGGCTGGCTGTCCATGTAAACTTTGTGCGCAGAGTACATGTCGCAATTTTGAAGATATTTTGATAAAATTTAGTACATATCATGCCCAAGGACCAAGCCTATTGAAGTTGGCTGAAATCGGTCCATTATTTCACCTAGCCCCCATACAAATGTCCTCTCGAAATTGCACTTTATCGGTCATAAATGTTTAATTTATAAATGTATCTACACAAGTTTTTCTCCAACTAAATTTTATATATACCTAATTTATGTCACCCAATTTTTGCTATGATCGGTCCATAATTAGTCATAGCTCCCATATAAGACCTGCTTCCGATAATCACTTTGATGAGCATAAATCTCCATAAAATGTTGGTATACACATAAAATGCAACATAAATAACTTTCATATAGACATTACACCACCTAATTTCATAGTGATCGATCCATAATTTTTCATAGCTCCCATATAAGGCCCACTTCCGAAAATCACTCACGAATATAATTATTGAAATTTTGAAAGAATAATGATTTTGCTTATTTACTTAGTGTAGGGTATTATAAGGTCGGGCTTGACCGACCATACTTTCTTACTTGTTTTTCTGTGTGTACGTGCATACCTGTGTACATGCATATCCAGGGGCCGAATTACGGCAGTCGTGATCGAGTAAAATTATTCGATATTATTGTGGTTTAGATTAAGAGTAAACACGTCAAAAATATTAGAAAATATTTGGCATGTGTGACCATACCTTTCAAATTACATTTCCTTATTTTTGAGTGTTTTTCCCAAAAGTGTAAACTATTTTTAATCAAAACGATGGACGCTTATCTATTGTATAGCCTGTTCTGATGAGAAACGGGTATTCTAGAAAAAACTTTAAAATCTACGTTTCATATTAGCTTCAATATGACAACAAAACTGTTGGTCTCTATTTAGGTATTAAAATAAGGCAAGTCTAAAGCATATTGTTGCGTTTTCACCTTTTGAAAACGTGGTTTATTTCCTTTTAATAAACCGGATACTTTTGATTGCAAATTAAAGCCGTTTAGTAGTTTAAAATATGTCATTTATTTAAAATGTACACAACAACAGTTCAATTAGTCACTCAGTGCCTTGTATACGTTTATCAATTCGCAGAAATGCACACACACTTTATAATGTACAAACTTAAATGTACAAATGTACAAAAGTTTTAAGATGTTAACTCTAACACCGCCTATGATAAACTCACTCACGAGTGCAACCTCTGCCACTATTTATACACACGCCATCTTTCGTGAATCTTCAACAATTCTCTTAACGGACAACCTAGAATGTTCGAATTCTAGAGCTTTCGATGTCATTGTTAGCAGCTTAAACATTTAGTGTTGCCACACTTATAAACAATGCTAATAACCGCATGCTTTCAACATTGTTGATAAGTAGAAGCTTCTACTGATGGACATGTTTATAAGCATGATGAATTCTGCAGGTAGTCATTACAGGCCGTTCAATTCAAATCGCTATTGCAAATTCGTAACAATATATTTATTATTTTTAACTTAAAAACAACATTTTTGGCTTTAATCGTTAAATCTTAGCCACATAAAAAAACTATTTTTTTTTGTAAAAAATCAAAATTTTCTTCCAAATTTAATGCAAAATATTAATCGTAAAATTGACTAGTTTCTGTAGTATTCCATAAAACATAAATATATTAGCTGTGTTAGAAACAATTGCCAATTAACTGAAAAATTTTAATTTTGTCAATTAACTGAAAAATTTTTAATCCTGCAAACGTCCTTAAATATTAAACTAAAAAATAGTATTTAGGAGCTCAACTAAGGAGTGAGATCGAAAAAAAGCTTAACACACGTTTTTTCTTAAAACTTTTAAACCAAGTATTATTTGATTTTTTTATCATGTTATCATGTCAGTTATTATGTTTGAAATGAGTGAGGAGAACAAATATTTTCAACAAAACCCAACTTGGTCCTACAAAAAGTAGACCAAACAATCAAAGGTCTGCCGTCTGATTCCAATGTTATTAAACAATATCGGGAAAACTAGTCTGTTGATAGAAAACCTAGATCGGGTAGAAGGAATGTTTCTAAAGCCAATAAAAAGAAAGCATTTTCAAAAGAGCTCCCAACACATCCAGTAGTAAAGCAGTCCGGTTAACTCAGTACTCGGACTATTTGGTACAAAAAGTTAAAGCCAATGCAGTTTTAAAAACATACACGGCTCAATAAATCCAAAGACAGAGTACGGAAAGTGAAGTTAAATTTTATAAAAAAAAAAACATACCGCCTGCATAATGGATGACGAAACGTATGTGTTTCGCAGCTTCCGGGTCAATATTTTTAAGTTGCTGATGGCCAATGGAATGTTGTAGAAAAGATAAGGACACAAAAACATTAAATTTTCCCAAAAAGTTCTTGGTATGGCAAGCAACATAAAGTTGCGGCAAAAGAAGCCAAACATTTGTTACAAAGGCCTCTATAAATACCGAAATTTACACATGGAACGTTTACAAAAGAGGATGCTTCCATTTATAAGACTTCGAAGTGTCTCCACTTATTTTTGACCTGATTTGGCATCCTGCCACAATGTTAAGCAATGTCTTGAGTGGTACAAAAACAATAATGTGTTATTTGTAGCAAGATAGACAAATCCTCTAACCTGGAGCTAAGCCAGTGGAAGATATGGGGTTCTTGTTAACAGATTATTGAAGAGCACAAAGTGAAAGAAAGCACTATAAAAACCTTAATGAAAGGGTTTCCGGAAAAGGTTCATAAATTCATCACTATTGATAAGAACTATAAATATAATATTTTTCGTAAGTTGTAATAATAATTTCAATCAAATAAATAAAATCAAAACTGTAGGTTTAGTGGTTTTTTCTTTATTAACATTTATATATGTTAAGATTTCGATTTCACTCCTTACTCTACATTTTAAAACCTTAAACCATAGGGTAACATAGAGACGAGACGTAATTGTCAAAAACCTAAGTCTGTTGTCAAAAACCTATCTCTTGCAGCAACAAAATAAATGCTATTCTTTGTTGTTGTATTTTTGTTTGACAAATCAGAGTGTCTCTTCTCTTTGTATAATTCTCTATGCCTTAAACTGTTTCAATTAAATTTCGCGTTCCTGTGATAAAACTTTAACAGTTGAAGTATCTTAAAAACTGCAGGTACGATTTTATGTTTGACATATGTATTTATGTTTAGTGTCCTAAAATTATACAATATAAAAATTATGTTTTGCACAAGGAGCCCGAAAAATAAAATTTGTATTCATATGTTATATGACCAGTTATTACCAAAGACTCATGTAAGTGGAGCAATCTAGATGACTCTACCTTTTTAAAAGAGAGGACATCTAAAGCTAAGAGGATTTTTGGAATTTCCATTCTGGATTTCATTCTGGAAAATTAAGGGAATTTTTAAAATTGCCGACTTTTTACCCACTGATTTCCCACTACGACATGACTATATCTGATAACCAATTTTATCCTGTAGGAAGCTATTAATGAAAATGGATTTAAATTTTTCCAAAACAGTTCTGTTTCGGTATTTTTCTACCCGCTCAATTACATTTCACCGAGAAAGCTCGTCTGCAGACCACAAAATTATCTTAGCACTTTTGCATGTATTTTTACATATTCTAACGAAATATCGGGAAAACTAGTCTGTTGGTAGAAAACCTAGATCGGGTAGAAGGAATGTTTCTAAAGCCAATAAAAAGAAAGCATTTTCAAAAGAGCTCCCAACACATCCAGTAGTAAAGCAGTCCGGTTAACTAAGTACTCGGACTATTTGGTACAAAAAGTTAAAGCCAATGCAGTTTTAAAAATATACAAGTCTCAATAAAGTGATGTTAAATTTTATAAAAAAAAATATACCGCCTGCATAATGGAAGACGAAACGTATGTTTTTGGCAGCTTCCTGGTCAATATTTTTATGTTGCTGATGCTCGAGGGAATGTTGTAGAATAGTTTAGGGCTAAAAAGCATTAAATTTTCTCAAAAAGATCTTGGTATGGCAAGCAATATGAGATGCGCCAAAAGAAACCAAGTATTTGTTACAAAGGGTTCTATAAATACCGAAATTTACATCAAGAAACATTTACAAAAAGAGGATGCTTCCATTCATAAGAATTCTTAATGTGTCCACTTATTTTTACCTGATTTGGCATCCTGTCACTATGGTAAGCAAGGTCTTGAGTGGCAAATCCTCTAAACTGCCTGGAGCTAAGGCTAGTAGAGACATATGGGGCTCTTGTTAAAAGAGAATTGAAGAGCACAAAAAAGGTGTCTAAAAGTGTGGTAGATTTTAAACGGAGATGGAATACCTGTCAGAACAAAGTCACAGTATGCTCTATAAGAACCTTAATGGAAGGTTTTCCGGAAAAGTATCATAAATTCATCACTATTGATAAGAACTATAAAAATAATAGGTTTTGTAAGTTGTAATAATAATTTCAATCAAATAAATAAAATCAAAACTGTAGGTTTAGTGGTTTCTTCTTTATTAACATTTATATATGTTAAGATTTCGATCTCACTCCTTACTCTACACTTTAAAACCTTAAACTTTTTCAATTTAATTTCACGTCCCTGTGATAAAACTTTAACAGTTGAAATATCTTGAAAACTGCAGGTACTATTTTATGTTTGACATATGTATTTGTGTTTAGCGTCCTAAAATTATACAATATAAAAAAACAAGTAAGAAAGTATGGTCGGTCAAGCCCGACCATATAATACCCTACACTAAGAAATGAGCAAAAACATTTTTCTTTCAAAATTTCAATAATTTATATTGGTGGGCTATGACCAATTATGGACCGATCACCATGAAATTAGGTAGTTGCATTTTATGTGTATACCAACATTTTTAGGAGATTTATGATCGTTAAAGTGATTATAGGAAGCAGGCCTTATATGGGAGCTATGACTAGTTATGGACCGATCATCATAAAATTTGGTGACATGAATTCTGTATATATAAAACTTATTTAGAGAAAAACTTGTGTAGATACATATATAAATTAAACATTTATGACCGATAAAGTCCAATTTTGGTAGAACATTTGTATGGGGGCTAGGTGAAATAATGAACCGATTTCAGCCAGTTTCAATAGGGTTCTTCCTTGGGCAGAAAAAATGATATGGACCAAATTTTATCGAAATATCTTCAAAAATGCTGTACTCTGCGCACAAGGTTTACATGGACAGCCAACCAGCCAGCCAGCCAGCCAGCCAGACGGACGGACGGACGGACGGACGGACATCGTTTAATCGACTCAGAAAGTGATTTTGAGTCGATCGGTATACTTTAAGGTGGGTGTTAGACTAATATTTTTGGGCGTTACAAACATCTGCACAAATCCATTATGGTGGTGTAGGGTATAATTACGTTTTGTACAAGGGGCCCGAAAAATAAAATTTGTAATCATATGTTATATGACCTATTAATACCATATATTTAAATACCCAAGGAATGAAATCATGCTTTGACCCATGTAAGTGGAACAATCTAGATGAGTCTACCTTTTTAAAAGTGAAGACATCTAAACTTTTTACCCTCTGATTTCCCACTACGACATGACTATATCTGATAACCAATTTTATCTTGTACTTCCTTTAGCTATTAATGAAAATGGATTTGAATTTTTCCAAAACAGTTCTGTTTCGGTATTTTTCTACCCGCTCAATTACATTTCACCGGGAAAGCTCGTCTGTAGACCACAACATTATCTTAGCACTTTTACAACCAACGAGAAAAACTAAAATAATTGTAAATGTTTGTTTTTAGCACACAGTGTATTTTTACATATTCTAACGAATTGTATTCAAATCTAAATAATCATAAAAGGTGGAATAAGCACGTTTGCTCACTATGTAAAGAATATGTAATTATATTACATTGTAATAAGTATATTTTACTTTTTTAATTTTCACATCACACAAGATAAGGAAATGTCCTTCCTTCCAAAATTCCGGTGGTCTTAATTTGCAACATATAAATTAGACAACGAAAAACAAAATAAAGAATTTAATTATTCTTCGAAGTTAAACCGATTTACTTTTAATGCCCCTGAAAATCATATTTACAAAATGTTTGCCACAATATGAGGCAACAAACTCACACAACAAGTAAACATAAGCTGGTACAATTGTGCAACAATGATAATCGCCCATTTCATTTATTTAGTTGCTATTCAATCTATCAGTCACTCAGTCAGTGGGACAGACGGTCATTTGCTCATTGATTTAGGCATCAAACGTGAGACAATGCCTTATAAACCCATTTAATGCATCAACTGGAAAATCGGTTTGGTTTTTCTTTTGTTTGTATTATTTTGCTCACAAATAAAAATAACAATTGCAGCACATGGTGTCATACAATTCTAGTTCAATTTTTGAATGTTTTTATTGTCGTAACGTAATCGGTTTTACGTATTGTTTTTGTTCTCCATTCATTCATTCGTTCGTTCATTCATTGTTTTATTCTTTCATTGTCCTGAGTTACGTGCCAATTTGTTGCATTTAATGCGTAACACAGAATTACGTGTATCATACAATCCGCATGATCGGTTAATTCCACAAAAATGTCCCTTCTACTCATTCATTCCTTCACTTACTCATTTGTTTATTTATTTATTGTTTTGCAATTTCTTAGTTTGCTTGTACGTGATTTTAATGAAAAACTAGATTGTGTCCATTTTGTTTAAGGCCTTTTCCCATTGTGAAATTTTGGATTTTGCATTAAAATATTCGTATTAGAGTTTTGTGAATGTGCGTGATTTTTCAATTTGTCCTTTTTTAGAGATTGCCTAATTTGTCTTTAAGGGCACACGTACATTAAATAAACATTTTCAAAAATAAACACGATTTTGCTGCAAAGTAAATGTCCTGCTGGGTCAATAAAATTTTATGTGCAATTTTTTTCTTTTTTTATTGATTTTCTTTTATCTTATGTTCTATTTTTATTATGTAGGTACATATTTTCTCTTTTTTATGTATTTATTGAGATTTATTTTCCAGCAAATTCATTTCAATTTGAATTTTGTAGACTAGAAATTATTTAACGCTTCGAAATTGGTAAATTCCGTTAGAAATAAGAAATCATCAATAGTTCACCCCTTTATACTTTAATACTCATTAAGTGAGCCGTGGAGAAACAAATTTGTTGCATTATAAAACACGTGCATTTGTTTGGTTGATGAAACAGAATCATGTCCCGAAAACATTCTATTGAATCAACGATGTGTGACTTCTTCTCCTGAACATGACACAAAACAAACTGTTTGTGTTGTCGCCATTCGCGTATAATGAGTGCACGAGTAAGTGTATGTGGTTAGATAATGATGATGACGTTGATGTGACTGCCTTTCAAACGACTACAGTGCTATTTTCTATGGACTCCATGAAACATAATGAACAGTGGAGTTTGAAGTTAATGTTTTAAAATCTCTAAACTTGTTTAGAATAAGTTAAAATTGTATGGCTTATTTCATTTCATTTATCAGTCTTATTTCAAAATGTTTAACTTTTAAAAAAATTCAGTAGGTACTTAAACCTACTGAATTTTTTTAAAATCATACATTATTATGCGCAGATCCAGGTCATCCATTTTTTTAATTAAAATTTGTTAAACATTTTTCTTTTTTTTTGAATTGTGTATTAAAACTTTTCGATCTGGATCCGCGCCTGGCCTAGATGGTATCACAAGTGAAAAAGAACTGGTTCCTAAAAACTCTATAGAAGTACTTTAGAATGACAATTGTGTTATACAGACTACGCCGTCATTAGTTAGAATGATGTCTCTATTTTTCAATATTACTCTCTCGCATATACGAGTGCCGTGTGAATTCAACACCCTTGTGAGAGATGTAAAGATATCATAAATCTCGAAATGTTAACTATAAGTTGTCGAATGAATAAAGTTAAATAGTACATGTAAATTCATTAACACACATTATTTAATAATTTTTTTCAACTCTTTTATCTTTTTTTATATTAATTTTTGACATTTTATTTCGTTTGTGGTATTTAAACTATAAAACAGAGTTTAAGTTTTTGGTATTGAAAATAGAAGAACATTTTAATTAATTACAATTTAAAAATGTTTATAGAATTTTGTGTACATTTGTGGTACTAAAAGGGAGGTCACACGGCATGTATTTTATATGTATTGGGACATGTATTCGATACATATGGAATTCCACGTGTATGTCAAAATTCATGTTATACATACGGTTCATAATAATTTGTGACATAACCTCTATTAGTTTATATGTTTGTTGTTATACCCTTCACCATGAGTGGCAAGGGTATATACATATAAGTTTGTCATTCCGTTTGTAATTTCTACATTTTTCATTTGCAACCCCACAAAGTATATATATTCTGGATCGTTATATATAGCGAAGTATATATGACCATGTCCGTCTGTATGTTGAAATCAACTTTCCGTAGCCCCCAAATAACTTACAAACATAATTGATACATCTATATATCGGCAATTCTTCCGGCTCTGTCGCTATTTTAAATCGAGAAAATCGGCTCACAAATGGCTGCGATATAAGGAAAAAACCGCACAACCTCGATTTTTGGCCTGTTTTTGATATATATCTGGATTACTAAGTCATTAATATAAACAATATGGATATCTAATGATAGATATTTCAAAGTCCATTTCAACTATTTATATAAGGCTATAGTAATTTGGACCTACAATGGGTCAAAATCGGGAAAATTATTTTTTAAACCGAATATTTTTATATAATTTTTTGTTCACTAATAAATTGCACTATTACAGTTTTGTATTTCAAAATACACACTGTTAAACACACGAAAATAGAACATGATCTAATTGCCAAAAATATCATAAGGCATACACATGTATTTTATATACACAAAGTTTCATATGGATCTCACGGTATGTATATGTTTACGTGAGGAAAAATATCCCAATACATGTCAAAAAACACATGCAATACATACCGTGTGACCCCCCTATAAGGGATATTTAGAGTTATGTACGTTTTCACTAACACAGGTTTAGAGTTAGGTACTGAGTTAGGTCCAAGATTTGGACTACTTGATATACTTTCGTAATAACATTTTACACTTTAAATATTTTCATATTATAGTAGTTCTGTGGTGCTAAAACTGTTATATAGAAAAGATTTCAAGATTTAACTTTCGATTGTAAAATTATAGCTTGGTTATTGATACGAATTATTTGTCCATACAAATGTCCTCCCGAAATTGCACTTTATCGGTATTAAATGTTTAAATTATATAGGTATCTACACAAATTTCGCTACAAATAAGTTGTATATATACGGAATTGGAATGCGATTGATAATTGGCATATCAAACATAAATAACAAGTATAACAAGGGTGCTAGGATACTGCGTTGGGCGACTGTTGAGCTTCAATGGGTTGCGGAGAACTTAAAAAATCTACTTCTTTAAGCTTAAATATTCGACCAGCTAAATAACTTTCCAAAAGCTTATGTGTGTTTGCGGGTAAATTTTGACTCAATTTGTTTATTAAACAATCATGCTATCCATACTTTACCAAAAATAAAAAATACTAATACATACATCAGGTATGGACATTAGGGTAGATTGATTTGTATGAATGTAAAAAAACTCGTAGGGCAATGTTTCCACGAAGAATTCTAAGCAACTTTGCCCTAGAAATCATAGGTCTACAATGTATTGTGACCATGCAATATACTGTAAATACAAAGTGTGTATAAAATTTGCATTAATAGGTAAGTTTTGTGAACCAGCTTAATATATAATTCTGAACTTTATTAACACTTCAGAAGAACAACTTGTATTTTTACATAAAAAACCGAAACTTGTTTAAAAGTATCATTTGAATATGAAATAATAATAAAAATGTACGACCAACTTTTTTTTCCCTGATTGTAACTGTAATTACATGCCGTTTTTTGAAAAGTGTGTTTAACTTCAAGTAAATTTTAACTAATATTATTATTTTTCCAATAAAAAATCTTTACATTAATATTCATAGGTATATATTACTTAAAAATAATTATACCACTGTAAAAATGTTACTTTAGTTGTCGACTACCTCTAGTTTGACACCATCTAATAATGTTCCAGATTACAATGTTTCGAGCCACAATTGTTGTAACGACAATGATTACAAGGCGCGTGGTTGTTGTTACGCTTCAAAGTTTGTTTTAAAATACAACACAACAAAATAATATTTATAAACCTCAATTTAATGATGAACAAGTGAGCGATCGGTAGCGGTCGGTGTTGCATTAAAGTCTTTGTTGACTTGATTTTTCTACCACTACCAGATGTTTAAATATGGTTGGCGTAACGTTTGCTATTAAAATTATTTAAACATACTACATACAATACATATTTTTTGTTTATTTTTTACTTTTTTAACGAAATTATTTAAACAGCGGCAAAAATAATAATCATTAAGACATGCAAAGAGCACCTGCCGTCAGAAAAAGTTTTTGTTTAATGGAACCTCATCTACTTACGAGCACCTCGAAATCATCATTACGATGATCATAATCATCGTCATTGTCATTATCTTCAAGTACATGTAACGACAATTAACAACCTGCCAATGTACCGGGTACTTGTTTAAAAAATATTAAATTAAAGAAAAACAACAACAACATTAAATGAAATTGTCATTGTAATTATATTAAAAATTTATAATAAAGTTAATTTCATTTTTGTCAAATACAAATACAAAAAAAAATCGAAAAAGAAACAGAACAACTGTCATGAAATTGTAATTTGCCATTAAATGGGAATGGAAATGCCGAGAGTAGAAGCGAGCGACCGCAATGTGCAGTCAGTCAAAAGCAGCGTGTTGTAAATTACTTGTACGGCAACGTACATATGTATTTTTTGTTTGTTGGTACATTTGTTAAATGTGATTGTTATTTTCACTTAAAGATCGTTGCGACGTCATGTTTAACAGCAGCATAAGTAAGATTCTAATAAAATTTCGGTTGGTTAACATTGCGTTAAATTTGTTTTACTTTACTACTTTTGTTCTTCATTCATTTCAGTTAATTTTTTTTCGGTATTTTCTATTTAAATTATTTTGTTCTTTTTATACCCTCCACCACCACAAGTGGTGAAAGAGGGTATATATACGTTTGTCATTCCGTGTGTAACATTGAGAAATATTCATCTGAGACCCAACAAAGTATATATATTATTGATCCTTATGAAATTCTAAGTCGATTGAGCAATGTCCGTCTGTCTGTCCGTCTGTCCGTCTGTCTGTCTGTCTGTCTGTGTAAAACACTCTCACGCCCAAAATACATAAGCAAAATTAATGAAATATATACCAAAATGTTTATAATTTTTCTAAGCAGTTTGGTATTGAAAATCAGCAAAATCGAGTTGGTAGAACCAGGGTTATGGATTAAAATGTAAGACAACCTCCAAAAATTTAGATAATTTTCACATGTTTTTTTCTGATTTTTGGCAAATCCATTCCAGAGAATACCATGAAATTTTGCACACATTATTTATCTGATAAAAGGACAAATTCTGTTGAAAATGGAAAGAATCGGTCCATAGTATCTCGTAGCCCCCATACAAATTTCTTCCCGAAATATGGTGCTATGGTACGTAAATGCCCATAGAATTGCAGTATCTATACAAAATTAAGCACAACTAAGTTTCGTGAAAACAGAAATTGCGACACCATTTTTTTTTTGGATCGGGCACTATTTGACCATAGCCCCCATATAAAGTTTACTTCCGAAAATCATTTAAATACACTTAAATATCTTATATATATCGGTATCAGGTTGAAATTCAACTTGAATAATTCCCATGCACATGAAAATCGCTGTAGGGAATTTCATGAAGATCGGCCCATAATTGGTTATAGCTCCCATATAAGGACCACTTCTAAAAACCACATTAATTTTCATAAATATCTGAAAAATATCGTTATCGAATTAAAATTTTACACAGATCGGTTGTATTAATTCACAAATGAAACTACTAGATTGTGTGAAAATCGGTTCATATTTGACCATAGCTCCCATATAAGGTCCATTTCCGAAAATTACTTAAATACTAATAAATCTCTTAAAAAAGCTTCTATCTACTTTAAATTTCAAACAAATATTTCCATTATATACGAAAATCGATGTGTTGAATTTTGTGAAGATCGGCCGATAATTGGTCATAGCTCCCATATAAGGGCCACTTCCGAAAAACACATTAACCTCTGTAAATATTTTAAATATATGGATATCGAACTAAAATTGTATACCGATCAATATATTGTATCCAAAAATTATACTACTGGGTTTTGTGAATATCGGTCCATATTTGACCATAGCACCCATATTAGCTCGATGTCTGATAATCACAATAATACCCATAAAATTCTTATAAATAATGTTATGGACAAAACTATCAAGCAAAATAGGCCTCAAATTCATAGAAATCGCTTTAAAATATTTATTTATTATATCTTCCAAATAAGTCGCACATCCGAAAAATACATTAACGCATATATACACTCATATCGGTAAAAATGTAACAGATATAAGTTTCAAGTTGATTTGGTGACTATGGGTTCTTGATTATATATAGAAGGCTCACATCCGGAAAATTCATTAGGACAGAACAAAAATATACTTTTGAAGTTTTACTAAATATATTTGTTTACCCTTTTTTATACTCTTTTAATTCACTTGTGGTGAATAATAAAAATGTTGAGCCAATCGGTAATGTTAACCAATTATTAAGTATATAAGTTGTTAAATAGTACATTTTATTCCTATTATAAAAGTATAGAATCTGTTGGAAACGGTAGGAATATGTAGTTATTTCAATTATAAATTGCTGAAGTAGATAACATTTTTATACATTTGAAATAAAATATCTTCTAAGTAAACTAGTTTTTCTAACAATATATAAAATACTACTATACAACTATGTTTTAAATAAACTTTTATTTTGTTTAAAAAAAAGTGTTTTTATTGAAGAAAGTACATAATTTGTATATAGTCCAAAATGTGTATTATATCATGATTCATATATAATCCATAAAGTGGCTTAAAAAGAAATTCGGTTATAGTCCTAATTCGCTCATAGTCCACATAAATTGTGCAACTGTATTTGTAGACTATAAGCGAAAACTACTGTATTACATTACCATTCTACCATTCTTCATAATCGGAGCTAAGTCCCAATAACAAACACTGAATATGGATATTAGAGTGTTTATACCAATGTAATTTCTATAATATTCATCTAATTTAGGTGGAGGGTATTTAAGATTCGGCATAGCCGAATATAGCACTCTAACTTGTTTTTAATGAAAATCTCAACTTTAATTATTTTTATTGTGGAAAATTTGCTGTTTTCTTAATTGGAATACATTTTCTTTTTTGTTTTCAAAAAAGTTTTCGCAAAGTCATCAAATTACATGGGAATCTTTTTAATTTCAGTTTGTCGTGGTTTTGTAAGATTTTTGTACAATTCCCACCCTAAAAATACTACAAATGCCAAAGCTTTGTATTTTGTCTTAAAACATAATTTAAATATTTAAACAATACTTCTAGAGAAACGAACAATCAAGATAGGTTTTTAATCTAAAGAAAGACAAATGATAAAAATATTCTCCTCTAATACTTTTTATTTATATGAGAAAAACAAATTATAAAATGACTCAAATCGGATAACCAGAGCCACATCTATAATTTGTACATGCGTTTATGGAGTTTTTGCTAAAAAATTGCCATTAAATATTGAATGTTTCATTTAGATGTAATGGAATCTTAATCTCTCTAAAATTATATAAAAGGGACGATGACAAATTTCGATAAAAACTTGAATTTTTGAAAGTTCATATTTTATAATAGATGCTTGCAAAATACCTAAAATAGAACTATTAATAACTGTAGAACTGTTAGTCAGACTTTATCGTTATTTATCTTATATTAAAGCTAATGAATCGTAGATTTTAAAGTTTTTTTTATTCTGAAGATCATTGATATTTAGGAATATATTTGAAAAAATGTATTAACGATTTTGTGTAAATTTTTATAATTAATTATCTAATTTTTATAAACTTACCCCCTAGTTACCACCAGAAATACAAAAAAAAAAATAATAATTTTAAAATTTTTGTATGAAAAATACAAAAAAAAAAAAAATATTTGAAATCTGAGTGATTTTCATACAAATTTTTAAAATATATTTTCTTTCCCTGTTTCTGAATCAGCCCCTTAGTCATAGGCATAGGGTACAACTAGAGGCGCAACTGAGAGTAAGCTGAGAGTAATAATAATTACTCTCTTCACACGTACTCGTGATATGTGAATTCACCATACTCGTGAGAGAATTTAACACATCAAAACAAGGCGAATTCATATAAGGTGTACTCGTTAGCCCAGCTGATCATCAGCTTTTTCATCTCAATTGTCAAAATTTGTGTTAATATTGGTGCGCGTCATATATATGTGTGTGTTTGTGTTTGTGTGTTTTTGATGCGTCCACTTTTTTCCTATTGTTTTATATTCAATTTCTTCTGTTTCTCCACGCGTTTGAACTTTCATCGAACATTTTAACATCCTCCACATGAAATAAAGCAATAAATATAACACTTACACTGGTTTGTTGTTAAATTCCAGTTTAATATTGAATTCGCCGTACTTGTATTTTTTGACAGATGGGATGAAAAGCAAAAACAAAAATGTATGTTGTTTTTGTATTGTTGTATTTGTTGTAGGGACGAGTACACCTTATATGAATTCGCCTTGCATCAAAATATTTGAAATTTTAACTTCGATTTTCCGACAAAATATAGACCGAACCGCTTTATTACACTTGTACACAATTATTGGCAATTTTTTTTAATACGTTGGAGGACACTTTTATTTACAAAACGCGTTAATTTTGCTAAAATGAAAAATTTTTTTTTTTTTTAATTTTTGACACTTTTTTTATCTGTGGTAGAATTTAATTTATGGAACAGAGTTTCTATTTTTGGTATTGAAAATAGAAGAAAATTTAAATAAATTAAAATTTAAACATTTTTATAGAACTCTGTGTGTATGGTGAAAATTAAAAAGTCACCAATACTACCTCAAAAATATGTACTAATACATTCGCACGACTTAGGTTTTTGACAACAGACTTAGGTTTTTGCCCTCTCAGTAACGCTTCTATGGATATATTATTCTATGGTCATAGGGTACAACTAGAGGCGCAACTGAGAGTAAGCTGAGAGTAATAATAATTACTCTCTTCACACGTACTTGTGATATGTGAATTCACCATACTTGTGAGAGAATTTAACACATCAAAATAGTTCAAATTTTAACTTCGATTTTCCGACAAAATATAGACCGAACCGCTTTATTACTCTTGTACACAATTATTGGCAATTTTTTTCAATACTTTGGAGGACACTTTTATTTACAAAACGCGTTAATTTTGCTCAAAAGAAAAAAAATTATTTTTTATTAATTTTTGACACTTTTTTTATCTGTGGTAGAATTTAATTTGTGGAACAGAGTTTCTATTTTTGGTATTGAAAATAGAAGAAAATTTTAATTAATTAAAATGTAAACCTTTTTATAGAACTCTGTGTGTCTGGTGAAAATTAAAAAGTCACCAATACTACCTCAAAAATATGTACTAATACATTCTCACGACTTAGGTTTTTGACAACAGACTTAGGTTTTTTCCCTCTCAGTAACGCTTCTATGGATATATTATTCTATGGATTAGAGCTTTTATTATATTTATTACTCAAAAAAATATTTTTATCAGACAAAATATTATTAATATGATTACGAATTTTTGAAGAAAGATATCTCAAAATTCATGTCCTCTTTTTTGCATTTTAGTTTCATATAGATTTGTTAATACTGTTGCACAGTGGTTTAGAAAAGTTTTTTTTTTTTTTCTTAAATAAATCAATATCTCGGGAATTATTAGAGATATTATTACGAAATTTCACATGGTTAGAGCTGAGGTGGTTTTGAGTTGATTTACGTTTGTTCAGCCTAGCGCCAATAGTTACATATTAATATATGTACGTGAATATCCTTATTTTATTACTTATTTATATATTGTTTTATTATTAGTTTTCTATTCAACATATTTTATTTAACTTTATCTTTATTTAATAATCATCAAATATTTTCTTTTACTATTTTTATTATCTTAGTTCTTAGTTTTACTATCGTTATTTCTTACATTTCCTAAAACCTATCTTTACCGTTAATTTAAGTGATATTATTTTTAGTATATTGAATTTTGTATAAAATTAATCATTACATATTTGACTATTGAAAAGAGTTGTTCATAAAATAAATAATATAAAAAAAACTAAAAAATCTCGGGTCACCTCGGGTCTCAAATTTTTTAAAAAAATTGCGAAAAATCTACGATCCGAATGAGCTGAAATTTTAAATATAAATAGTCCTTGATCTACAAAAAATATGCCTGATATTCAGGTTTATTGATTTATTTTTCTATTTTTCTCGCTCTTTTTATGGTTTTTTAGCTATGGAGGGCCTACGGAGGGTAGAAATTTATTTTTAAAATACCAGCTATATTGACGATATAATTCTAAATGAAATAAAAAAATCTTTCTAACAGTTATCTCGTCCCCATAAGAAGCTGTACGCATCTAAATTTGGGACATGTAAAAAGGGCCGTATTTTCTTCGGGACTATATACAATTTTTATATGGTCCGGAAATATAACTTATTGCTAAAGCGCGTAAAGTAATATTTGGATCACTTAAGCGGACACAACACCCCCCAGACCTATCCAAACATGTCCAATTTTTGAAAAAAATTCGGTTTGTGTAAAAAATTCTAAAAAGTCAAAGCACCGGTTCACGAAAGAGCTCCATAATTGTGTAACCCTGTATGTTTCTTAAATAATTTCAAAGCTTTTTTACTATCACGCGGTAAATGACGTCACAGTAGGCACTTTTCTAAAAAAAAACTCAGTTTTTGGAACACATCTTCCCCAGTTTAGCAAATTCGGTATTTGAAAATACAAAATGCCGAAAATTATAATGCCGTTAATTTAAGAACATTTTGATCTATATTAGTTCCAAATTTTGTTATCTTTAACCGTTAAAATTTTACATTAATTCAAATTTTATATTTTTCTTCATGGAAAATCAACATATTATAATTTTCTTAGTTTTTAAGGTAAATGACGTCCCAAAAATTTATAAATTTATTTAATTTTACTAAAATATCAATCACCAAGCCCTAAGGTTTTCAGCAATATCAAATACTTGTATAAAAAGCCTTTATTTATTTTCCAGAATTCTCACAAACCTTGCACCCTTTGAAAAATGTTTACATTTTTTGTATCGAATTTTAACCATATAAAGGTATTTGTAAGACATTTATGCTTATTTAAGTAATTTTCTGGAAGTGATCTTTAGGTGGGGGAATGGTGACATAACAATCAAAACAAAAAAACGTTTTGGTAATGTTTTTTTACATGGAACTTTTTTTTGCTGCATTTTGTTGGATACTGGTATTCTAAACGTGTTTATGTACCATACAACCATATTCCGGGTAGAATGCAGGTTGGGAGATTCTTACTATTTTCAACAGAGCTTGGCCTTTTATCATAGGAATAACATCTGCAAAATTGCATATAAGAAAGAAAATAACAAAGCATTTTTGATAAATATCAACATTTTTATAGGTTGTCTGAAATTTTTGGTCCATAACTCTGGTTCTACTCACACATTTTCAATACTGTGGCAACTCTAATCTATATCAAGATAATGTTTTTCACATAATACCAAGTATTCAGGACATAACCGAAGATATGATTGATTCCTCCGCAAGAGAATTAGACTGCATAAATAAACAAAAAGGAACGGAAAGAGGAGACAGAAGACGAAAAGCTAAATAATCTGA
The DNA here is from genome assembly GCA_942486065.2 of Calliphora vomitoria. Lineage (NCBI taxonomy): Eukaryota > Metazoa > Arthropoda > Insecta > Diptera > Calliphoridae > Calliphora > Calliphora vomitoria. The sequence continues at coordinate 79,454,549 of OW818031.2, forward strand.
TACAGCTGTAGGAGATAAAGTGCTGCTCAAAAATATATTTCCGCATATGCTTAAAACAAAGTTCGATGTAACAGAATATAAGGTGATAGAAATGAATGGAAATGAAATGGAAATTGTTGGTAACGGAGGTGTACTAGTCATATGAAAAAGATTCCATCATCCATGATTTCTGGAAATACGTCATCACAAGATATGGTTTTGTCAAATGTATCTACATCAACATCAATCAATACCTCGACATCAATCAACAGACGATTCTGCAGTAGAATTAAAGCAACCAGAAGATACTGTGATGAAATTAAAGCTGAAGAAATAGGAGGGATGTGGCAACTCTAAACTGTATCAAGGTAATTTGAAAAATACTGTTGTTTTGAATTGAAATTAAAAAGACGGATTTTGAAATATTTTCACATTTTTATATATTAGAAAATTGGTTTTTAATAAAATTATTACACCATATGTACTATGTATTCATAAATAAATATTCGAGTTATTACAAATTCCAAACTTTTCTGATCAACAATTTGAGGAAAATTTCATCTCTCTAAGTCATTCCCTCTAGGCGCAATTGTACCTTGAACATACATACTTAGCTGGATCGTCTAAGAATTTTTTAATGCGGAAATCACCTCATGGGTCCCATGGATCCCATGTCAATTCTTATTAATATATTAAGAAATGTGTACACAAAGTGAAGAATTTTCTGAAAAGAAATATTATTTATAAAAAATTGACTTCTTAGCAGTTCCGAGCATCTAATTTTAACGATAATTTTGGTGTTTTTCTATATCTTTCAAATATTTTTAAATTAAAACGAATTAAGGGTTTTTGGACATTTTTAAATAGAAAAGACAGAAATTGGTGATTATTTTAAATTAAAAACTGAACCATTATTTTATACTGTTGCTCAGTTTTAGTAAAGTAAATTCAGAATAGTATTACTCAATACTCATACAAAATATATGTACACTGAAGTTTTTACTGAAATCAATATCTAAACCATAGAGAAAATATACATAGAGCGGAAACTCTCCTGTCAGAGACCTAACTCAGTTGTCAAAAACCTAAGTGGTGAGAACATAGAGAAACATTTTCGCCCAAACATCTTTTGCCAAAGATTTCTGACAGAGAATATTTGTAGAATATTTTATACATATCGTAGATTCTGATTAGAACCCAGGAAAATAACGTATGTAATATTATCGCTATTATTCGATTTCTCAATATTACAACAAATTCAAGATTTCTAAAATGAATATATCAGATTGTTCTGCAATATATAAAATTCATGCTAAAATTAATTAAAATAATTATTATGAGTATTAATTATTATACCATTTACTTATCTGTTTTTTCATTAATAATATTGTTTAATATTATTGTAGGGCATTTAGTAACCGCAGAAAATACATTCCATTTAATCATAATTTTCAGTAAAGTGCTGCATTAGAACGAGCAGGCATGTAACGTATTGCACATATACATACATGTGTTACCACTTAAGAATAAATTATGATCTCTTCATTAAACCGCTTAAAACCGTAAGTCAGGCGTCAATGTTAAAATTACTGTTAAATGGCCAACACGCCAAGATACTCATCAGCATGTAACTAATGACTGATTATTACTGAACACTGCAACTGCACAACGAACCATCCGAATATTCATTTGTATCAGTAGATGTGATGAGCAGAAGATATTTTCTAACCATTTTGATGTTGCATTGCACAACAACCAAATCTTTAGTTGGTTAGAATACATTGACCATTGTTCATAAATGCAGAACGGTCAATGTATTACTAGGTACACATGTATTACTTGTGGTCAAAACAATATCTACAGGTGTAAATGTATCTGAGGAGAATCTTTGATATTTATGTTGTTGTTTTAATTATAATTCTCCATTAGAGGTTTACTACCTCAACCTAATTATATTTAGAATGATTATCATAAAAACATTGTATTTTTCTAGCTCATTGTTAAATGTTAAATTTGAATTAATATTTGATGTTGATTAAAACACTTCCGCACACAGCTAACACGATTTTACTTAGAAATTGTTTATATTTAGTCGTGGAACCTCCAGTAGGTTCGAGTTAATTTTATATTTCTTGATGATTTTATACAAATGTGAGTTAGTTCAGGCATAACTGGCTGAAACTGAATAAAATAATCATATAAATTCTATGAAATCAGCGTACCACAGTTATTGACAAATTATTATTTTTTGGATTTGAAATCATTTTTATTCTTATTTGATTCCATTGAAAAGGGAAAAAGAAAAAAAATTTAATTCTATATTTTTATGTTTGAAAACAAATATTGGACGCTGAATCTAACGATTAAATTTTTTTTATCAAATTGTTTAACTGTTTATATGAAGTTTTCCATCTAGCAACATAAACTAAAGTTATTTAACAAGGTGGCGCAAAAGTAAACTTCCGATTTTTTGGCTGTAATTAAAAAAAAAAAAAAAAGAAAAACTTTGATTCTTCTTGTGGATTATTTTTATCTGGTCTTTTAAATTTTTTACATCAAGTCGAGAATATGATGTCATGTAAATAGCCGCCGCCACAGTTGATTCTTATTTGAGCCCTTTTTATGGCATTTTCCATCACTTTGGCCAAAACTTCCGGCGATAGGTCTTCACATTCTTGACGGATATTGTCTTTAAGAGCTGCAAAAGTCTGAGGCTTGTTGACATTAACCCAATCCCAATTCATCAAGTTGCGGCAAAAAGAACTCTTTGATCATTGCTCTGTAGCGCTCACCATTCACAGTAACCGTTTGGCCCGCGACGTCTTCGAAGAAAAAGGTCCGATGACTCCTCCAGCGAAAACAGCACACCATACAGTGACTTTGAGCGGGTGTAATGGCTCTTCGTGGGTTACACGCGGATTTTCAGTGCCCCAGAAGCGTAAATTTTTATTATTTACGTACCCGCTAAGATTGAAATGGGCCTCATCACTCATGATTATTTTTGATGAAAAATCATCTTCCTCTTGGTGGTGATTAAGGATGGCTTGAGCGTATGTTAGACGCGATTGGCGGTCAGCAGCTAACAGTTGATGCACCGTCTGGACTTTGTACGGAAACATATTCAAATCTTGTACCGAAATTCACTGTAAAGACCGTCGACTGATACCCATTTGCGTGGCACGTCGTCTGGTCGATGTCGACGGCGCTTCCATGACATCCTCGTCTACAGCAGCAATATTCTCTACAGAACGGCTACTCCGGGGTCTGCTACGCCTGGCAGCATCTCGTGTTGTGCCAGTCTCTTCGAGGCGAGCGGCTAGGAAATCTGCGACGATATTCACGTTGTGCCAAAGTCACCGACCGATTATTGGTCAAATAAATAGTCAGCAATCTTCCGCGTTCTGGAGCAGTGTAGCGTAACATTGTTTATTAACGTGTATTTCGCATGTGTTTACTACACAAATGTCAAAACAGAACTGACATTAGGGGCCAATCGCAAAATTTATAGCATTTTCTGATAGGAGGATTACTTTTGCGCTGCTTCAGCAACCAAACCCCTCTAGTGGTTTGGTTGCTGAAGCACGTTATTAATCACGTCAGTGCATACTGTTACCCCTAAATCAGAGTTACTGAAATAATCGAGACTACTACTATTACCTTTTTACCGTTTTGTATCGGTACAAACTATAAAGAGGTGACAATTTTGCTAATAAAGCCAAAATCTACAAAACTCTAGGCAACTCCCATGGAAAGAGTTAGATAAAATAATAGATCGCTTTATATTACATGCAGCTAAAATATAAACAAAAGGCAGTTCTGAAAGAAAGGGACAAATAATTCATAATGCCGTCATACCGTCACAATTTTGTTACCCTTTCAACTGTTAGCTGGAATGAATAGGTAATGAGTCATAGATCATATGTTCCAAACGTATGATATATATCACATCTAGTTTTCGAGGTACATATCAATTATTATTTTTACTACACTTACTTTAGGGTTAAAAGAAACAGTTACTGTTTTCGATATATTGTACTTTTTTATTATGTTTTGTTTACCAATCGTCCTTATTTGAAAAACCAATATGAATACTGGACTAAGTTGTCGCCGTAACTGCTTAAATGCACCAAAAGTATGGCCAGAAAGGTCAGAGTTTGATTGCGGAAAATCTAAGTACGCATTTTACCACCACCGCACATTAAACTTGGTTTGATAAAAATTTGTGTGAAGGCTATGAATAAAGAGGGAGATTTTTATACCCTACACCACCATAGTGGGGAGTAAACCTTGTGGGCAGAGTACAGGTCGCAATTTTTTTTTGGTACATATCATTTTTTCTGCCTGGCTGAAATCGGTCCATTATTTCACCTAGCCCCATACAAATGTCCTTTCGAAATTTGACTTTATCGTAAATGTTTAATTTATATAGGTATCTACACAAGTTTTTCTCTAAATAAGTTTTAATTTTAAATTCATGTCACCAAATTTTATTATGATCGGTCCATAATTAGTCATAGCTCCCATATAAGGGCCACTTCCGAAAATCACTCACGAATATAAGTTATTGAAATTTTGATAGAAAAATGTTTTTTCTCATTAACTTAGTGTAGGGTATTATATGGTCGGGCTTAACCGACCATACTTTCTGACTTGTTATATTTAAAGACAGCATTTTCCAATTTAAGTGATGACAAACTCAAAGAAGAAATATTTGTGGGACCACGCACATCGATGAAAAGCTTACTAACAACGAATTTGATGCCTGGTTATCACTGCAAGCAGTTATAAAAGGGTTTCACGGGAACAACAGAGCCGAAAATGTTGAACAGCTAGTTGACGACATATTTAAAGCAGAATTTCATTGAAATTTCCCTTTCTTCATTCTCATTTTTCTTTTTTCCATCTAATCTGGGTGCGGTCAGCTAGGAGAAGGGTGAGAGGTTCCACCAGGATGTAAAGAAGCTTGAAAAACAATTTTAAAGCCATTGGGATACAACTATGCTAAGTGATTACTGTTGGCGTTTAAAACGAGAAGATCATTCAAAGCACAAAATAAAATGTCAAAGTTTCACGATATTTTGTGTTCAAATTTTATAGGATGCTTTTTTTTGTGTTTTTTTATACCCAAATAATGAAATTAAACTTGATTAATGTAAAAAATTCTGGTTGTTTTTATTAGATTTCTTAAAAAAATATTTTGGCATTTAAATTTTTAATATAATTTGGTATATGAGACGTGATGAAGAGAAAATTTGTATGTATGTTTAATAAACGATAGGTATAAATAAGAAAACTTGACATTTTAAAGCAGGTTCTCAATTTTTTTTTTTTTTTTTCATTTGCAACGCAGTGTATTGCTCTTTAATTAGTCACCTGGGGTCTCACATTTTTTTAAAAAATCGGCAAAAATCCATTTATGATCCGAATGAGCTGAAATTTAAAATATAAATAGTCCTTGAAAAGATCTACAAACATGCATACATATGTAAATTATCTCTTTTATTTCAAGTTATATATATATCTAGGATTATTTGTTTCTTTTTATTTTGCTCTATATTTTCTTTGTTTTTTTAGATATGGCATTCCTAAGGTGGGTCGAAATTTTTTCAGATATATTTATATTCTAGATTACCAGCTATATAAAAAAAGATTCAAATGCTTATCTCGTTCTTACAAAAATTTACACGCATCCAAAATTTGAACATGTAAAAATGGCCTCATTTTTACGTTTTTTTCCAAAAAAGTCCCTATATATTTTCTTTTATAGAAAAAAGTTTTCTTCGGAACTATATAAAATTTGTATATGACTCGGAAGGAGAACTTAATGCAAAAGTAAAACTTGGCAGACCAATCAAAACTTGGCCATTTTTTTTTAAATGTTAGGTTTGATTAACAAATTCTACAAACGCAAAGCAACGATCCTTGATAAAGCTCCACATTTTATATACTTAAATAGGGAAAAAATTTATTTTACTATTACACGATAAATAACGTCACAGTGGGCACTTTTCTTTTCGTTTTAGGATTTTCGGTATTTATATATGCCGTCATTTATTTATGCACTTTTAGATCTTTATTAGTTTTACATTTTATTACGGTATCATCAACCGTTAAAATTTTACATTAATTCAAATTTTATATTTTTCCTCACGGAAAATCACTATATTATATTTTTTTAGTTTCTACGGTAATTCGTAAAATTATTTCATTTCACTAAACTATTAATCTTTACGCCCTAAGGTTTTCACCACTACCAACCACTTACACAGTCTTACAAAAGTTTGCATACGTTTGAAATTTTTCTATTTTTTTGGAATATATATAATTTTATTAAGAGTTGTAACTACATTTTTGTTTAATGCACTTAAAAAATATATTTCCATCATATTTTATAATATTTTGTTGGTATTTTAAATAAATAACAATAAAACACGAGTAATTGGTATCCTTTTAATGTTACATAAATTTACATACTCTGCAAAAAAAGTGTTGTACCGTTAAAATTTACGCTAATATTTTTATGATACTTTGTGTAAAATCAGTGGTAGAAAGTTTACTTTCACTAAAAGTGATCACACTGGCAAAATAAAATCAAAAAGTATTTTTAGTGGAAGAAAATGGGCAAATTCGAAAAACCGTCATTTAGTTGAGAAATGATGGCAAATTTTTTAATGAAATTGGAATTTTATTAAATCTAAGTAAAACCACAGTCCAAACAATAATACAAAATTTCAAAGAAAATGGAAATTATGAAAGCTTAGCTCGTAGTGGGCTTCCCCGCATTCTCGACAAACGAACAGAACGGTCTATTATACGTTCCATTCAAGAAAATCCAAAGCTAAGTGCCGTCGAACTAAACCGGAAATTGAGAACAAATCTAGAAATTACCGTTTCTGATCAGACTGTTCGCCGATATATCAAGAGAAATGGGTACAATAGCAGAGTTGCCAGAAAAAAATCATTACTTAGATCTGTGAATATACAGAAGCGCTGAGAATATATCCAAAAGTACGAAAATGCTAATGTAAATGACCCTACATTTTGGGAGAGGGTTTTTGGAGGTGATGGGGGAACTAAAGTTTGGCGAAAGCCTAATGTAGGGTTATTACCACAAAATGTTAATTGCACCGTAAAACATGGAGGCGGGTCTGTCATAATCTGGGGATGTATGGCGGCAAATGGTGTCGGTAAGCTCAGGTTCATCGATGGTACTATGGATAAGGTCATGTATATCGATATTTTAAAGGATAGCTACCTTCCCAGCTGGAAGACAACGCAATATTTCTCCACAACAACGATCCGAAACATTCATTAAAGTTAGTTAAGGAATGTATTGACTTCTAGTATTTTAAGTATTTTATAAAAGGAAATTCAGATATTTATTTGGTAATTGTTTGATTCGGATTGAACAAAATTTTAAACAAAATTTTCATACATAAACATATTTGTAGCTTCATATTCTTTGTACCTTTAAGATAACGTACGATTCGTTTAAGATGTTGCCAATGTGTTTCTGTTAGATTTTGTTGAAAACGTCCCATATAAGCCACACAAAAACAAATATCAGGTCTACAACTGAGCATGGTATACATCAAGCTGCCAAGTAACTCACGATAGGGTTCATTTACTTTTTCATTTATTTTATCTTCAGGTAACAGTTGAAGTCCTTTTTCCATTGGCGTTTTTACTGAATTGCAATCAGCCAATCCAAATTTTGTTAAGACCTTGTCAATACTTGATTCTTGCGATAATTTTATTTTTCCTTCATCATATTCAATCTTAATTCCAAGAAAATAGTTTAAAATATCACTTTAAAGTTTTTGAATTGATTTTACTTGATTTCCTGTTATCAATAAGTCATCCACATATAAAACGACGATCAGAACCATATCTTTATCAAATTTAGTATATAGACAGTAATCCCTATTTGATCTTCGAAATCCAAGCGTCAGTAAAAATTCATTAAACTTGCTGTTCCAACTACGTGGGGACTGTTTAAGACCATATAATGATTTGTTCAGCTTAAGTACCATTCCCTCTCTTAATTCAACGCCTTCAGGTGGTTCAAGATATATATTTTCATTTAAATTTCCGTGTAAGAAAGCAGTTTTAACATCTAATTGATGGAAATGATAATTTCTGTGCATTCCAACAGCAAGTACAACACGTACTGTAGTCAACTTCGCTACTGGGGCATATGTCTCGTTGTAGTCGACTCCATACTTTTGCAGAAAACCTTTCGCTACAAGACGAGCTTTGTATCTTGATGGTTTTCCATTCGAATCCTCTTTTATACGAAAAACCCATTTTGATTTTAAAAGTTTAGCCATCTTAGGTTGTTTAATTACTGTCCAAACATTATTATTATCCATTGACTTCAGTTCATCAGATATAGCAGCCTTCCACTCTTCAGTATCAGGTCTTCCAAATATTTCGGTATAATTTTCCGGAACAGCCTTAAAAACATTAACAGCAGAATCCGCTTGTAAACCAGTTATATAATCAAATAACTTACTTGGAAATTTGCGCTCCCGACCGCTACGCCTAACAGGTTCAATACTGTTTTCTTCTTGCGATGGGAGCGCAGTGGATGCTACAGTAGAAACGGAATCTTGAATTTCCACCACATCATCATCATCAGTTAAAATGCTGGACTCAACTTCATCAAATCTTACTTCTTGGCTATTTTGTTCATCATCACAACTTCGTATATTAGATTCAGCAAAAACACTATTTTCACAGTTTGATTCAACTTCTGTACCTGACTGAGCCGCAGCACAATTTTCATCATCACTACTCCCCTCTTGCTGATGGCTTACGACAACACATACGTTTTGTTCTTTTCTATTATCTTTAAACGGAAAACATGATTCATCAAATTTAATATCGCGTGATGTAAAAACTTTTCTATTTTTCACATCCCAAAGTCGGTATCCATTATCTGCATTGACTTGGAATCCACGCATACGCCTTACATCCGAAGACACGTAATTTCGATAATTCAGGCTTCTTTCCAAACCATATCTCAGCAGGTGTTTGAAAGTTTTGTAGCGATCTTGTTGGACATCGATTTATTGTGTATGTTGCATTTAGTGCGCCTTCATTCCACATATTTTTCGGTACATGCGATTCAAAAAGCATTGCTCTTACCTTTTCCATCAATGTACGGTTGAATCGCTCAGCGACACCATTTTGCTGAGGACTATACGAAATAGTGGTCTCAATTTGTATACCTTTTTCCTTATACCACTCTAGCTGTTCTTTTGAAAGATATTCACGACCTTGATCAGAAGTAATTTTCGAGATTTTTGAACCAAACATTGCTGTTGCCATGGCCTCATATTCTTTGAATGATTTAAAAACTTGAGATTTCTTTTCTAGGAGATAAATGACAGCAAAGTGACTGAAGTCATCAATGAATGACACAATATAACGAGACCCATCCACAGCAACAGGATCTATCGGTCCACATACATCCGTATGAATACGTTCCAATATTCTTTTTGCTTTATTACGAGTACCATCAAAAGGATCACGAGAATTGCGGAATACCGTTTGCCAATTCCTTATTTTCGCCCATAACCTATTGACTTCAAGTATTTTAAGTATTTTATAAAAGGAAATTCAGATATTTATTTGGTAATTGTTTGATTCGGATTGAACAAAATTTTAAACAAAATTTTCATACATAAACATATTTGTAAACGATTGCTATGTTCATTTAAAAACAAGGTTTATTTCAACAGAATGGCTTCTATACAACGTTAAAAACAAATTGGAACATCCCCCACAGTCCTCCGATCTTAATGTTATTGAACATTTATGGGATATTTTAAAACGTGGTCTTAAAAATGGACAAGTAACATCAGTTCCAGCTCTCAAAGAAGCCAGTAGAATTTAATGAAAATAATTTAGTTTTGTGTGTATTTTATCTCAATAAATCCGAAATAGCATAAAAAAAAGTAATTAAAGAATTTTTCACTAATTATTTATTAATAATTATGAAATATATTAGGCGTATGTAAACTTTTGTAAGACTGTGTATATAAAAAGCTTAAATTTACTCTTCAAAAGCTCCACAAACCATGCCCCCTTTCAAAAATTTTAGCGTTTTTTCATATATTCCATGCAAAATGAACATGTAAAAATACAGTAATTTTTATATGACAGTGTAATTAAACATACTTAGTTAAATTTTTTTTAAAAATTTTGTATAAATTTTATTCCACCTTATAAAAATAAAAGAAATTACAAAAAGTTGTTAACAAATTGTTCAAATATCAAACAATTTTTAATGAAGTCATCCAAAAGAAAAAAACATTATATAAAAACATTATATGGAAGCATTGAAATGATAATCCACTTTTAACTAGACATTAAACTAGTACGAAGAAAAAGGGGTAATTTGTTTGTTTGGTTTCTAATTTAAAAACGATTTGTAAAATTTGTGCATAAAAATTATTCCAGATTAGAAAACAACAAATCATTAATTAGTAGTACAAAACAGCCACAACTCAGGATTTTAACAAATATTCTGTTAATTAAGTTGTGATGGTTTTACAATAAACTGCCTCTATAATACAGATGGGTCAACTTAAAACAACTAAGTAAATTTTGTTTACAGGGTTTGGTAATTAAAAACAACATAAAGTTATAAATTAATTTCGCAATATAGAAAAAATACACAAGTAACTAAACAATAAAAAAACATTTAAAATTTTCATAATTATATTTTATCAGTCTCTATTACCTTATAATTTTAATAAACATTTTAGCAAAATGAAACAACAATAAAATTTTAATTATTTTGTTAAACACACAGAAACACAATAAAAATTAAAAAAAAAAAACAAAGCAACAAAAAAAGTATGGGGAAAAAACTTCAAGTGGTAGGAAAAGTACTTAAGCATGGTTAAGCTTTAAACTAAACTAAATAGATACAAACATCCATACATGAATGAATGTATCTGTGTGTAATTCTATGTATTTGTTGGTTAAAAAATAATAATAATTTGAAATTAACACAATTTTTACAAAGTCAGTAGAGGTAGAAAGTAGTGGGGAGCTCATCAGTACATGTATCTGAACACACAAATGATGGCCAATGGTCTTTATCCAGTTACCCTTTGCTTGGTTGGATTGTTGTTGTTGTTGTAGCTGCTGCTGCTTATACTTTAGTGGCCTTACTTTGTTGTAGCGATCATAGAGCAACTCTTAATACGCCACATTAAACTACAAAGTGTAATTTCGAAAGATGAAGGAAAAACAAATTTAAATACAATATCTGAAAAAAAAATTAAGTAAAAAAAAAATTTCAGTCAGTCAAGACCCATCATAATATACCCTAAATAAAATAGTGTTTAAGAAAATTTGTGTTTATTTAATGAATGGCCAATAAGCACTAAGAAGTAAAAAAATACAAGCATTTGAAAATATTGTTAGCATTTTACTTGCATAAGAATAGTATTTTACATTTTAAACTTGTAAAATATGTATATAAAAATTTAAAAGGTTTTTCAAACAAAAAAATAACTGATTTGTTTACTGCATAATGCCATTGATATAAAGTGTAATACAAATGTTATTCAACTGCTTGACACTAGACTCAAGACTGGAATTAAACTAGCTTTCAACTTGAATTCCAGCTAAATGATTATGTAAGGCCAAACTAATTTTTAAGTTTGTGTAATGCTAAATGTATTTAATTACTTACACCTATATTTTATATTTTTCACACAAAGGTACCCAAAAATAAAAAACATCAAACATTTTGACAATTAAACACTAGAGTAATTTTTTTAAAATCTGATAAAAAAAATAGCAATATACAATTGCCCAATTCACAACCGATGTTTTATCGATGTCCAACAAAAGTGGTGAATGAGGGTATTTATAAGTTTGTCATTCCGTGAGTAACATTGAGAAATATTCATCTAAGACCTAAAAAATATATATATGCTTGACCCTTAAGAAATTTAAGTCGATTGACCGATTGAACTTAATGTTACGATGTGCTGTAGGATATAAACACACAAGGTGGAATGTGTATAGAGAAAAACTAAAGATGAGGATGAAGGCGATGAGGGTGCTTAAATGCTTCACAAGCGGAAAATTGTTTTTTAGCTTTAACAAACAAATACATTCGTTTTTAGTTGGAGTTTTCTTAATGGTTCAAAGTCAAAATTCAAAGTTGCTGCTTTTGGCCACTACTGCTTCTACAATATTTTATATTATTTTATTTTAAAAACTATTTCTGTAATTTGATATTTCAGCGGATTCTCTTTAAAATAAAACTTGAGTTTAAAAACAATAAAAACTAGGGGGAAGTGACCATATTGTGGTCATCTTTAAGGTATTTTTTTGTTCAAAGTTTTTATTTCTTTTTTGTTTTTCAATTAAGACAATTTATTTAATATCATCGTTAGTGTTATCGTTACATAAACAAATTAACAAATTTTTGTATTAAAGCTTCTGTGTTTTTAATATGTTTTTTGTTCATTTTGTTTTAAATGTTGGAGTACAAAACATCTTGAACTGGAAATCATCCAAGTGAGAATTATTAAAGCGAATTCCACTTTAAATTTTATTGTGCATAAAGAAAAATAAAATGATTTTGGCATTGAACAAAATAAAAACTTAATAACAATTCATGCGCGTTGATTATAGGCATTGAAATCTATTTGTAGCACTTTTAAGGTGGTAAAAAAATACTACTTAATATGTGATTGATATTTAATATATATATATATATTTGGAATATTAGCTTATATGATTTCTTTTGACTTGAAACCGATTTGTGCTAAATATTACTTGGATACCTAAACATTGGCTTCTTTTTCAATTTGGAAACGCCGTGTGTGAGATTGTCTTCACCGAATCCATTGATAGGTGCGGATTTAACGCAAGAGTTGAGTGTTTCAATTTCGGTTCTTCTTTGACGAGTACATTCCAGTTAACCGAGCATCAAATTTCTTGAGGAGTATAATATAACACGACTACATTCCTACATTGAGAAACATTTTTTTTAGATGTTAATAATGAGGTTCTTTTGGTTATCACATAACTGAATCCTTCATTAATTTTTCTGATGAAGGGAATTCTTGTTTATGGTATTGTTTTCTGCAAATAGGGGGAGATGTTGCCTGTACCTGGGAAATTATAGCTTTTTATGCCTATGTTGGAATCTATCTGTATAACAATAGCTGAAATCAATCTCAAATAAGTTACATGGATGAGAAAAAACACCTGTTTGGCCAGAGAGTTTTTGACCGATCTTGTTGAAAAGGACTAACCTTGGTGCAAATTTCATAGCGATCGGCAGACATGGATTTCAAAAGATGGTTCACTTGATATGAAATCCCCCATACACGCAGAAAAAAAAATATAGTTGTGCATTTTTACTGTAACCATTCCAACATTTTTGCATGTTTACTGTAAACATTTCAAAATTTTTTACAATATTATAGTCACAGAAACTATTTATATGATTGTGGTAACAATAATATGGTTAATTTACGATTCACATAATTATATCAACCATATATATGGTTACAGTAAACATGTATATGTTTGCGACAACCATTATGATGAATAATTTGATCATAATATGTTGTTCTCAGATTATGATATACATAATCCTAGAGAAACATAATATGGTAAGTCCTTCATCATATAAATGGTTGTCACAAATATATACATGTTTACTGTAACCATATATATGGTTGATAAATATTTTTTTTTGCGTGTATATATATGATGTTTATAAAATATCTTGGACAACTGAATATTACTGAGGTCTTCCTTGGCGGGTCAGACAAATCCAGTCTGCTTAGAGTCTAAATTTATAGAATTAGGTTAGGTTAGGTTCCATGGGCAGCCGCTCCTCAAGCAGCTCACTTGGGTCCATTCAAATCTGATCCCATTGTGATACCCAAAGGGTAGTCATCAGGGTATTTGCAGTACTTCCGTTGACTCCAAATTAAACCAACCAGATTCCCGGATGAAGGAATAAATTCGTCTCAGATTCATCCTTGTTAGCTCGTCCAAACATGATAGGAATGAAGATCCGAGGATACGTTCCCTCAGGTTTGTCAGCGCCGGACATTGGCAAAAAAAGGTGATACACAGTCTCTTCCTCTTCTTCATTATGGCAGCTCTACAGTAATCATTGTACCGTAGGCCCATTCTTCTAGCATCCCGATTAAACAGTGTCCTGTAATAAAAGAGACAATTAGCCTTATTTTCTCATGACGGTAATCTATAAGTAGATTCGTCCTGCTGGCAGGACTAACCTCAGCCAGTTGGATGCACGTTTAATGGCAGTAATATCCGCCTGAAGAACAGTGCAGAAGTTAGGTAGCCTAAAGAAGGATTTTATCCCAAAGTTGTCAATGTAGAAACCCACACCGACCCTGTTACCCCTGCTAGAGCCATCAGTATATATCCGTATCACGTCAGCAGAGGGGAAGAGTCTGCGTTGCCATAAATCCCTATTCGGGATCATAATATGGAAATGCCTATCGAAAAAAGGTTTTGCGATGCTATAATCGACATTACCATGTATGTGCCCATAGTAATTTAGTATCCTAGAGTGTCCAAGGTCCTTACCAGACCACGAACCACCAGCATTTAGTCTCACGGCAGAGTTGAGAGCCATTTGTATTACCATCAAATCAACTAGTAACTAGTTAAGAATAGTAAAAAGTGCCTTAGAGGAGGTAGACCTATTAGCGCCTGTAATCAGTATCGCGATAGTCCTTACAACTCGTTCAACGGCCTTCCAGTGAGCAGCATTATCCAGAGCCTGCCACCACAACAATACTCCATAGAACAAGCTGGGTTTAACGACAGCTTTGAAGATCCAATTGATACCTTTCGGCATAATATCCCAGTTAGTACCAATTGCCTTTTTGCAGGAGCAAATGGCCACATAGGCCATGTTGATCCTGTTCTGAATGTTCAAATTCCAGGACAATTTCTTATCTAGAATGATGCCAAGATACTTTGCATTATCCCTAATCTCAAGACTGATTCCATTCAATCTAGGTGGTCTAAAGTTATCGATTTTATACCTCCTAGTGAAGAGAACCAATTCCGTTTTTTGGGGATTCACACTAAGTCGACTTGATATACTCCACCCACTCAATGTACTTAATGCCGATTCCATACAACTAGATATTGTATCCAGAAATTTACCAGATATAAACACTGCAACATCGGCAGCATTCGCGACTGTTTTAATCCATCTGTTGTCTATCCTGACCAACAGGGTATTCATAGCCAAATTCCACTGAAGTGGAGATAGTATACCACCCGGTGGGGTTCCACAATTGGCCACTTTTGAAACATTATGCCACCAAAGGTAGCACATATGACTCTATAGCCGAGTATCTTTCCGACTAATCGGCGTACACAAAGATTAAATCCAAGATCATCCATCGCAGATAGGATGGCGTCGGGCCTGACATTGTTAAAAGCCCCTTCAATATCAAGGAAGGCAACAAGTGAGTACTATTTGTGCGATAGCGACTCTTCAATGGAGCCAACTAACGAATGTAGAGCTGTTTCCACAGATCTGCCCTTAGTGTAGGCATGTTGGGATTTAGAGATGAGTTCCGACGGAATGGTCATTCTCAGGTATACGTCAATCACCCTTTCTAGGGGTTTCAGCAAAAAGGATGCAAGACTAATAGGTCTGTAATCCTTTGGTTTAGTGTGAGTCGCCTTACCTCCTTTAGCAATGAAGACTACTCTACACCTAAAGAATTACATTATGTATATAAAAAAAATTAATCAGCAGCACTTAATTTTGTCAGTTTTATCCACTGTGAAATATTATTCACCAAATATTTATTAGAAATAGAGCAAATGATGACACATATAATACTTATATTAAATTCTTTCTACAGGCCTTTAAACTAAAAACAAAGTATGTATTTCCAAAGCAAATATATTCCCACATTTCAAAAGGATGTAAATAAAACTAGATGCATCTTTTTCCTGCATCTACATATGTATGTAAAATGGTAAAATATCAAAAATTGAAATAAAAACAATAAATGTTTGAAATGTATGTAATTACGCTTCACATTTAACTACCAAAAACGACATGTTACAAAATGGGATACAATTTCGAAATCCTAGCAACCATCTGTTTTATACGCGACTAACTCAACTTTGATATTTTCTACAAGACTATGTATTAAAAAAGTTTAGTTCAATGTGAGATATCAACGATTGCATAAAAAAAAAGCAAAAAAGAAACGCTGAAATTAAAATTACACCCGCAGGGCTTAAACTGTTACCTGTTACGAACCAATGTATTTGGAATACTTTACGAGTATGTAGAGTAACAACTTCCACAATGGGACTGCAGCTAACCAACACCATGACAAGGTAGTCATGGTTGCATTTATGGTGCTGCTAAAGATTCTATGAAATTAAATAGTTTTTCAATATTTGGTTTATTTTAAACAATACAACAAACCCTTGATATGGAACTACAAATGCAAACATTTGTACATAAGTGTGGTTGTTGTTGGTTTATTTCATAAGCAAACCCAGATTCCCATGAAAAGAATTTAACATGTTCTGGAATAGTTTTGTTATTAATAAAGGTATGTACAACAACACCAAACAGATCTTGCTTGCGTTGGTTGAGCTTATATCATCGTTTTGTTGGGTCTTTAAGTCTACCCAGTCCGTCTGGCTGGTGGTGGGTCAGTCATAATCGTTGTAGTCCAATGTTCATGCCTGCCATGGGAATTACTCTAATTTAATGTAATTGTCTTAGAATTCCAATTTTCATTTTCATTTAAATATCGGTCTAAACTGAAAATTGCAAAGAAAAAATAAAAAAAATAAAAAATAACTAACGACAAGCTCACAATATGTGTTTATATTTTAAATGTAGCCACGAAAAAGAACATTTAACGAAAACATTTAACAACACTACCAACAGTTTCAATTCAAAGAATTTTAATCGATTTGGGTTTAGGAACGAATGTATGGCACTGACTGGCTCTGTATTTAGCATGAATATTATGAATGCAGTATCAGCATCACATGACACCTTACACTAGTTTAGGGAATTTTTAATCGATCGTCGGCACCATCTTTCGTCAGTCTCTAGAGATGATACCAGACATGATATTTAGTGGGATTGAATAGCTCGCAATACAATAATTTCAATCGCCCTACATTAGATAAAAGTCTGTTTCTATACGCAGAAAAAAATATGGTTGTGCATGCTTACAGTAAACATTTCCACATTTTCAAAAGTTTTTTAACAATATTAGAGTCACACTAACTATTTACATGATTGTGGTAACCTTAATTAACTAACTTACGATTCTCGTGTTTATATTAATCACATATATGGTTACAGTAAGCATGTATATGTTTAAGGACTGAGATCGAAAAAATTTTAACATACATATATGTTTATAAAAATGAAACCACTAAACATACAGTTTTGAATCTTTTTTTATTTAATTGAAATTATTGTTGCAATTTACAAAAAAAAATATTTTTATAGTTCTTATCAATAGTGATAAATTTATGAACCTTTTCCGGAAACCCTTCCATTATGGTTTTTATAGTGCTTTATGTCACTTTGTAGGAACAGGTTATCCATCTCCGTTTAAAATCTACCACACTTTGGGACACCATTTTTGTGCTCTTCAATTCTCTTTTAACAAGAGCCCAATATCTCTTCACTGGACTCAGCTCCAGGAAGTTTGGAGGAATTGCCTCTCTTGGTACAAATACCACATTATTGTTCTTGAACCACTCAAGACCTTTCTTACCATAGTGACAGACGCCAAGGGAGGCGAAAAATACGTGGACACATTAAGAAGTCTTATGAATGGAAGCAGCCTTTTTTGCAAACATTCCTTGATGTAAATTTCGGTATTTATAGAGCCCTTTTGTAACAAATGTTTGGCTTTTTTGCCGCAACTGCATATTGCTTGCCATACCAAAAACTTTTTGGGAAATTTTGTTTGCTTTTGGGTCCTAAACTTTTCTTCAAAATTCCCTCGAACATCTGCAACAGAAAAATAATGACCGGAAGCTGTGAAAAATGTTCCATACGTACGTTTCTTCATCCATTATGCAGCAGGTGTATTTTTTGTATAAAATTTTACTTCAATTTCCGAGCTCTCTCTTTGGCCTCCAAATTTTTAGCATTCCTGTTAGAAACTTTTTGAGCCTTGTATGTTTATAAACCAGCATTAGATTTAACTTTTCGTACCAAAGAGTCCGAGCACTGAGCTAACCTGGCTGCTTTTCTACCGGATGTATGGGAGCTCTTTTGAAAATGCTTTCTATTTTTGAACCAGGTTTTATAACAACGGACAAGTTCTGCCGGTACTGTTTAATAATATTGGAAACAGTTTGAAAGCAGACCTTTGATTGTTTGGCCAACTTTTTGTAGAACCAAGTTGGGTTTTGTTGAAAATATTTAATAATTTTAGTACGCACTTTTTTCTGGTCACTCATTTTAATCAGATTAACAACAAATGAAAATGCTTTACAAAAGTAACTTGATCAAATAATATTTGGGTTAAAAGTTTTAATGAAAAACGTGTGTTAAGAATTTTACGATCTCAGCCCTTACTGGTGGCAAAATTGTCTAAGATAGCAAAGTTAGAAGTCTACACCAAACATTTTTAAAAACATAATACAAAAACGAAATTTAATTTCCTGAACATCCGCCAATTTCATATCAGTTTAATCATATAAGGTAAACCATACAACACACAGTGGGGCAGAATTAAAATTTTTTAGAAATTAATCTGTCATTTCTAAACGGATAGCCCGATCGGTATAAAATTTGACGTGGACATAGCCGAGGAGTATTGGAGTTTTAGTTATTGAAATTGATCCCACAAATGCTCCAGATGCGGCGCTATGGGGGCTCAAAGTAGGGTACTTTTGGCATGTACATTTTTTAAACACGTGCCATTTTTTTGTTTCCCATTCGATTTCAAATATTTGTATATTTTTGGAAAGCGCTCGGCTAGGTCTTAAAAAAATATACTTGCGTGTGCTATTTATCTCAACATCAACATAAATCACGCAACGTTTTGAGGCTCTGGCTGTTATAATTCCCCAAATAATAAAAATTTATTTTGCAAAAGAGGTTCCACGTACCCTTATACTGTTACTTTCAGCTAATTTAGAAAGATGATGTGAAAATTTTAAGAAGATTGATCCAGCCTTCTAGTAAAAAGAGCAAACACAGATTAGTATTTATATTTTTCATCAGAATATTATGTATAGATGTCAATGTCATCGAATTTTTCATCAAAATTGAAGGTTAAATAAGGGGTATCATCAAAATCTTAACTATAATTTGCTTATAGTTGTTACTATTTCTACAATAAAGTCTCTAACAAATTTCAGCCAATCTTGAAGCAATACTATCCATCATTGCGCAATGTAGAGTACCCAACAGACAAAAAAAGTGTAGAAATATTTCACAAATGAAGCCGCAATTTATACAAACGTCACCCGAAAAATGTTCACCCAAAAGTGGGCGTTACTGAAATCGAAATGGAAAATGAGCATGTTTTTTTTTTGCATTCCACCAACAACCAACTTCGTAATACGTCTATGGATGTGGTATGAAGAGGTCAAGAAGAAAACAAATTCAATGGTAAGCAAATTGGTTAAGACAATAAGCCAAACAGACTACATATGTGAAGTTAGTCAATAAGTAAGTACAACGTCGACGAAGGCTAAGACGACGACGACGACGACGAGAGCATGATGATCACGATGACGCTTTTGATAGTTTAGCTTGAAGCAAAACTAATTAAAATTGGCCCAAAACAATGCCCAAATGTATGGTCACCATTTAAGAATTTACGGCAAGTCAGGCAGTCATTTAAGGCAATTTGAATTGTTTTTGTGGCTGATGTTGATGTTAGTATAAATACAAGGATCACATCACTAAATAAAAAAAAGTAGTCCGTTAGTGGCGCATCTGTAGCAAAATACTTACCAACACTTGTGTATGCACACATGGAGAGACATGCAGATTCTTGCCAAGTCTTTAAAAATCTTTGTATTAGTTATATAGCCAGTTGTTCACATTTCATAGTGCCGATTTGCTCTTGAGAGTGTGTTCTTTTCACTGTTTTGTTTTTCTGTTTTGTTTTTTTATATAGTGGCGGTTGCGGTTTCAGTTATTCGTGTTGGGATTTTTAGTTCTTTAGTATATTTCTTTTAGCTGATGTTTTTGAAGCCACTAAAATTAATAATAAGTGATCTGCTTGACCACAGTTTATCAGTTTCGGCATAAACTGTGGTAATGTTTGTATGTGCACTAAAAAAAAATAACAATCAACCAGCGTTGCCGTTTTGGGCAACGCTCCTACCAAAATTGGTAGGATTTTTTCAGTTTGGTAGGATGGTGGAGACTGACTAACTTTGATTATTGGTTTAATAAATGCTGAATTCTCCTTTAATTATATTAGGATCAGTCTAAAAGTCAATAAAATGATATAAATTATTCAACTGAACACATATTCTATGCACCGGATAAAAATTGGCATAATTTGAACGGAAATATTCAAGCTTAAGAGGAATATAATTTCTTGTTGGACGATTTGGAACTATGAATTCGATTTTGGGATTAAATTCATATTAGTAAATAAATAATGCACACAAAATTTAAAAAGTTATACGCATTAAATATAATATTATTTAAAACAGTTCTCATTCGAAAATGATTCACCTGAGGCGCACCATATAGAATTTTGATCTACATCTATGAGGTTGGCAATATAGGTCGATCTCGTATTTACTGTAATTATTGTAATATACTAGTTCCAAGCGATCAAATTTACTTTTAATAAACTTTTCTGAATAATATTCAAAATAGAACAAAGTGTCGAAATGGTATCAATTTACCACATAATAGGCCAACACGATGTTAATGTGACAGATTCGTTTCTTACAAAGTGTTAGAACTAGAATCAGTCCCTATCGTGAAACAAGTGTTTCTTTATATAAATAGACACACGACAAATATATTTTTAACGACTCAGAAATCAGTTCTTAGTCAATTAAAATTTTTGGCTGTGGAACCACTGTTATGCAGTGCAATAGCGATTTGAATTTAACGGTCTATAACGACTGCCTGCAACATTCATCATGTTTATAAACACGTCCATCATTAGAAGCTTCTACTTATCAACAATGTTGATAGCATGCGGTTATTAGCATTGTTTATAAGTATGGCAACACTAAATGTTTGGGCTTCTAACATTGATATCGGAAGCTCTAGAATACGAACATACTAGTTTGTCCGTTAAGAGCATTGTAGAAGATTCACGAAAGATGGCGTGTGTATAAATAGCAGAGGTTGCAGTCGTGAGTTGAGTTGATCATAGGCAATGTTAGAGCTAACATCAGCTGTCGTGTACATTTGAGTTTGTTCATTATAAAGTGTGTGTGCATTTCTGCGAATTGACAAACGTGTATAAAGACACTGAGTGACTTTTTAATTATGTTGTTGTTGTACATTTTAAATAAATTAAGAGTTGTTACAATTTTAAACTACTAAAACTGCTTTTATTTGCAATAAAAAGTATCCGGTTTATTTAAAGGTAATAAACCCCGTTTTTAGAAGATAAAAACGTAACAATATGTAAGTTGGTTGGATTTATGGAATAAATTTGGTAGGATCAAATATTTTCCAGTGGCAACACTGCATACAATACAGCTCCATAAGTCTCGTTTCAATGCTCATCTTCACAATCATGCTGAAGTTCCTTTCAGATATTCACTCATGTTTTGTGTTTTCTTTTTTTTATATAAATTTAGCTTTTAGTTTGTTTGGCACTTTCAGCCCCAGGCGAGACAACAAAATTATTTCGCCTTTTGTTTGATTTGGTATTTAGCCGTGTATTTGTAGACGAAAAAAAAAACATTTTAGAGAAATATACACATACTACCACGTTCTTCCCCTGCATACCATGTCATCAGTAAAATATCTCGCGCTGCGCGTGCTTACTACCGACCATCAGTGGTAGTGGCAATACAGTCCCAATTGTGATCCTTCTGTTCGGCTGCTGTTGCAGTAATAATGATGATCATGGCATGCAAGCAAGTTTAATACATACATAAAGGAACAATCTTTGAAAGTATGGAGGCACAGATAACAATGTGCGCAATTATGTGTTATCGGTGAAATAATTGTAGTTATTGCAAGATAACAGATTTTCATTAAATAGATTCAAATGTTGCTAATTTATAGTTAATCACAATTGTTGGAAGGACCAACAATTTGTTTTCACATTTCTTGCACCATAATTTCGATTCCATAAAATCGATTTGCTTTACTTCAATGTGTTGCAAATATTTTAACAACTGACTTTTCGATCATATTAACCTTTACATATATCATACATTGACTAATAGGTAATACCTATCCCAAGTATTTAACAATGTTACCTTTGGCTCCTGTGGTGAACGGCTTATTACCTTCCGGTTCCAGTAAATTCTTTCGTGTATATTTCCTATAAATTTGCTTCACTTACACTGAGGGACAGTAAACATTATGGTTAAATGACCAAATTATTCCAAAAAATTAAATTTTTGTACACGCAGAGAAAAAACTTGGTAAACAATATCTAAGAACATCGACATCTTTAAAATACCTGTAAAAATCGTCGTGATAGACAAAATTTATATTATGGAAAAAAATCTATTTGTTTTAACCTATGGCCAGTACATCAGCATTTATCTCCATTTTGATTTCAGGCAATTCTGTATACCTAGATTACGATTACCTTATTAACATTATCCGATTTTACTAAAATTCGGTATATTGTGTCACAACAACCCGAACAGCACCCTTCTCAGATCTCCCAAACGCTTTGATGGTAAACTACGGTCTTGTTAATGTTGAATTTAATATACCACTGAATGATAAAAATTATATAACCAGTCCGATTACTTTAAGATCTAAAGCGATTCGTCTGTTCACAGGTTTTGTGTTTGTAACAATTACAACTACTGCGAAACCTTGAGATCCTTATATTTAATATCCAACTTATAAAAGGTGAAATGATTGGCATTTCATATAAATAATTCCCACCTCTAAAACAAAATTCCATACAATTTCTGCTCTATTTAATTAAACACCAATAAAAAAAAACTCTTTCACAGGAGTTACAATGGACTTAATAAATCATGATGTTCAACTTTTGTATTTGAGAGTTTAGTGACCATTAAATTTACGACAATTATAATTTGTACAGCCAACCAGACGTTGCAATTACAATACAATTGCATGTGTCGTAAACATTTAAAATTCCTCTAGGCATTTAAACTGTTGAATACTAAATAAATGAATTAAATGCGAGTAAATATTAATTTACCAACAACAACAACAATGACAAATAACAACAAAAATGAAACAAAGGTAAATTCATTAAATACAAGTGGCCTGTTAAAAGTAATTCCCACCATTCGTTAAAGAATACAACACTCTCAATTATGCAATTTTTGTGAAACATTCACATGTGCAAATGTATTTAATGTATTTATTCGGTGGATTTTTTACTTTATGCTTTTTGTATCTAGTAGTACGAGTAGTTAAAGTTTTAGTACATAGAGATGGTTGGTTATTATATATATTTTTAATACGTACAATATTATTATCATTCCTAAAACCACGATACATTCATGTTTGTTTAAACATAAATACTCGCATGATGGATACTACTAGTACATACATACGGTCGTACGTATTATTTAAACCCCATAATTAATAATCCTGGCAAAAACTTTCAAAGCACGGCAAATGAAAATAATAAAGCTTTTACGAATTCTTTAAGACAGAACTGTAAAGGATTTTATTCTTGTTTGGTGTGTGAATGAAGCAAATAATTCTGTCGTCGGCGATATATTGGTTTTGTCATTCCGTTTATAGCTTATCGAACAATTGATCGTAGAACCAAAAACTATATATATGAATTCAGAGTTTGTTTGTTACTCTGTCTGTTGAAGGCATGATATTGCCTCGAAGGAAAGACATCGAAGGAAAGACATCGGTGGATACAATTTTCACCAAATATTCTTTGTTTGTCAAGGTGTGAGACAACCACCAAAAAAATAGTTTTTTCTCAAAAATTTATACACATTATTCCTATGATAAAAAGACAAGCCTTATTGAAAATTTTAAGAATCGGTCAATGATTTCTTCAATGCCTTCATACAAATGTCTTACCGGAATAAGACTTTGTTCCTTAAATGGCTATAGAATAACAGTATCCATATAAAAACGATTGGATCGGTCGGTTGGATTGGATAGTCCCCATATAAAGTCAGTTCCTAAAATCACTTAAATACATATAAATATCGTTATCAGTTTAAAATTCGACCTAAATAATCCAAATATATATAAAAATTGCCGTATCAAATATGGAGATCGACCTATATCTGGTAATACCTGCCATATAAGAACCACTTCCGAAAAAACATGTTAACCTACATAAATATCTTATAAATATCGATATCGAACCCAAAACTATACTTAGTTGTATGAATGCTAAAATCATACTTCACGATTTTGTGTCGACCATAGCTCCCACATAAGATCCACTTCCGATAATAACTATGGTTGTTATAAAACTCTTGTATCTACGTTATTGAGAAGAAATTTAACCACAATAAGTATCAAATACAACATTTTATGACGATCGCCCTTTTATAAATCAGTGCTCCCATACAAGACCTACATCCTAGAAATACATTAACACGCATTAATATTAATAAACAAACGTAACAAAGATTTGCTTCAAGTATGCATACTTAGATCTT
Source organism: Calliphora vomitoria (assembly GCA_942486065.2). NCBI lineage: Eukaryota > Metazoa > Arthropoda > Insecta > Diptera > Calliphoridae > Calliphora > Calliphora vomitoria. Next base: position 79,479,365 of record OW818031.2, read on the forward strand.
ACTATTTGATTTTGTGACTATCTATCAATAATTATATTTAGCTCCTTTATATGGCCGACATCCGGAAAATACATTACTCTCTGGCATTCCTAAATTTTTTCATTTTGACTGGTTTAGTTTATATGTATTTAAGTAAAAACAGCCAAATTAAAGCCTCTTCAGCTATGCCATTATTCACCTTCGTACGAAGGGTATATATAAGTTTTATTCTGGATCCTTATAGATAGCGGAGTTGATTAAGCCATGTCCCTCTGTCTGTCTGTCCGTCTGAAGACCCTAGATATCTTCGGGATCCAAATCTTCAATAATTCTCTCAGACATGCTTTCGAGAAGTTTTCTATTTAAAATCAGAAAAATCCGTGCATAAATAAGGGAGATATGAAAATTTCATCAAAAAAAGACAATTTATTGCATGATTTGACATAAAAACAACAAAAAGTACTATGTTTGGAAGTGTGTTGGTTTCATTGGTTTGTGTATTTTTTTTTTTTTTTTTTGGTGTTTGCAACGATGTATATAAGGACATACAATGGGTCAGAATCGGGAAAAATGTTGTTTAACCCGAATTTTTTTTCATCAACAAATTTTTTTTCACTTATAAATTTAAAAAAAAAAAAAATTTAAATTACAGAAAAATTTTGAAAAAAATTAAAAATGAATTTTAAAAAAAAAATATTGTTTAAAAAAATTTTAAAAAAGTGTAAAAAAATATAGCCCTCTTACTTGTTTTTGGTTTGAACGGCTTAAAGATATATTAATAATGTTTAATCAGTTCATCGATATTTGCCTTTAGTATTTCATAGTAAATGAGTAGGGTTTATATCCCGGTAATTCCCGGTACAAATTTCCCGGGAGTTTTACCATTTCTTCACTACTCGATTCCCGGGATATTTTGTCGGGAATCCCGGGAGTTTAAAACTGATCAAAGTACAGATAAAACCAGTTGGAACGCTAATTTTCTCACCAAACAATTTTAAAAGGACTTTTTTAAAATTTTTCGCATATACTCTTGGCAATAATGAACCCCTTATTATTACATAGTTATATGGGGTTTTTGGAATGTTAATCTCAACACTCATACTGACATCGCTCTATCGACTTCGCTAAATGAAAATTGTGGAAATTTCAAAGTGTGATGTCTACATAAAATTAATATTATCATAAACAGAATGTATCGAAAGCACGTTTTTTCCAAAATTTCATAGATATATGAAAAAACTGACTTCCGCTTATCCAATAAATATTGTTTTGTGTTTTGCAGACATTGTATTATGAAAATTCAAAATGATTTTGTGAATGAAGGAACACCAATCAACAAATCAAACTAATTTGGTAAATTTCATCTTTGATTCTTATATTATATGAAAAGTTATTTGTAAAAAATACTTAAATTTTTAAATTAAAAATTATCAATCTGCATCTTATCTATGGGCTTTTTAAGCCTTTATATTTTGTAAATAATAAGACATTAAATGAAGACTTTATGTAGATGTACATACAACCATAGAGAAATATACATAGAGTGGAAACTCTACTGTCAAAGACCTAACTCAGCTGTCAAAAGCCTAATTGGTGAGAATGTATTAATAAAAAAAACTATGTGAAAACAAAAAAATCACTCGTATGTGTGTGTGATTATTTTGAGTAAAATTTTTGTTTGAGTTTTTTTAGTTTCCGCTCGTATATCGTCGTTTCTCAATACATATAACACACATACATTTTTATTATAATACTAAGTTTTATATGAATTTTGGATATAATATATCGAATTTACATTATAATTATATTTTTCGGGAATTCCCGGGTACCCAGTACCGTACCAACAAAATTTCCCGATTCCCGGGAATCAAAAAAGGTCGGGAAATTAAAAACCCTAATCATGAGTAACTGGAATCTTGTTGTATTTTCTGTTCTGATCTCATCGTGATTTCAAGGAGCATATTCAACACTATTCATAATGATTCATTGATGGTTTTATTTATTCATAAGATATTAGTCAGATGTTTGCTATCAGAATCTTAGAATAAATCGGGAAAAAGTCCTACCACACGAAGTGAAAACTACTATTTTCAGATTAAACATATCCTATTTCAATGAAATTTAACACAGATATTATGTATTCAAAGTATTCATCAAATAATAGACTTTAGGAATTGAGATCATTTCTGGTCCAGAACCAGACATCTTGAAAATAACAAAAATTTCAAAACATAAAACTTTTCATATGTACATTATTGTCTATAATTTTTTAACTGTCCAGTTTCATATCTGCTGAGTCGAATAAATAGACGCTACCCATTTACGTTCAATCACGTAAAATTTAAATCGGTTTACATTTGAGGTAGCCAACGACGCACAGTGGTATAGAAAAAAACGAGGGAAATAAACCTGTAACTTCTAAACCCTTAGTCCAATTTGAATGAATTTTGACTTGCGCAAAGAAGTGTTGTTGACTTTAAGTTTTGCACTTGGACCTCATGGGCCGACCAGGGGTGCGGCTAAAGTTCCACAAAGTAGGACACCTCGGGTATGTTAAATTTTTTAAACGATCCTATTTCTTCGTCTGTGTTCCGATTTCAAAACAATTAGACATATAGAATCTCTTCGTTGAGCACTACAAAAAAAACTCGTTTGGCTACAGTCCAAATTCAAAACTTAAAATCGACAACTCTTCTCCCTTGGGCATGTCAAATTTCATTCAAATCGAACTAAGAGTGTAGATCTTACAGATTTATTTCCCATTTTTTCCTATACCACTGTGCGACGCTTAACTTATAACTCCAAAGACAATGTTGCACAGATCCTGCACAGACCTGACCAGTAGCTCAGAAGTAATTTATTTTGCAATAGTGCCAACTCTCCAATATACAATTTCTTGTTCTTTAATTTTGACTTGTTCGATAATCTCAAAGTATTTGTTATAAAACCCAAAATTTCCATAAAATCCGCTAATTTTAAAATGTCTATGTTGGATTTTATAAGAACATCCGTCTAAGTGAAATACTTAAAAATACTTACTACGTTCTAGGAAAAATCATCTATTTTGAGCTTTAGATTTTTCCATTTGTTTCTCTCTAGAGTTCGCACTAGATCTATGCTTTCTGATACATGGAAAATGTTTCGTATTATTAAGATTAAATACATTTAAAGTTCTACTTGGTAGGCGAACATTGAAATGTTTGTCGGTTGATTTTAATGAAATGCATTTAAACGAAAAATCCATTTTTTTGGTCGACACATATTAATTCAGTAGATGAAATATTTGTTGAAGCATAAACTGGGAAAGTTGTTTGTAGCAACGCAAGTATGATGTTGTTCATAATGGTGTTGTGCTGGTGAACAGTGAGGACTTTAAAAACTGGCTAGATCTCTTATTTTATAAAGAAAATATTAAGGATATTAAGGTATAAAATAAGTTAGACTTAGGGTTTTTATAATTGAAAACTGAATCTTGAAGCATTCAAAATATCAATGGATCATGAAGCAACACTTGCATGAAAAATGAAATGTTCCTTTGCTAGTTTTTACTGTAGACTTAAACATACATATTTTCACTGAGTGGAGGTATAAACTCTAAACTTTATGTTTGAGTTTGTTTCGTTTTTAAGCATATGAAAAAAAAAACCATCGTAGGATTCCTTTATCCATGTGAAATTTTTGTTAGCGGCTGGTCGGTTGGTTGGCTGGTTGCCTGGCTGGCTGACTGACTGTTGTTTTTGAGAAAAAATGTGCGTTTTTAATTAAATGTGTGTTGATTTTTCAACGATTCGTACACATTAGGTTTCTGTATTAATTAGTTAAGAGCACTCAAAGATTCCCCTAACAGACAACACTCTCGCAAACACATCCACTTCCTCAACCCATTGAACTGATGCCATCCATCCAACCAGTCATTCGCATGCATGCGAGAGGCAACAAAATTAGTTTGTTACGTACAGCAAAACTGAGCTGATTTGTGTCTTATACTATTTGAACTAAACATCGAAAAGGGTGGTCTTATAGGTGGTACTTAGGTGGGTCATTTCAGCGTAATATTATCAGAGTATCAAAAGGGCGTTTGCTACAGCCCGATGGTGTTGCATGGTGTTTATTTGTACAAATTAAGTGCTAAAATAAGTTCATTAAGACTTGTTTTCTCTTCTCAGTTGTGTGTGCTTTTGCCACAAGTTTATTAAATTAATTACCCTGTTTCATAGAAGCCTTTTTGAATCATCCAGCCATCCAACTAGCGGACTGTATTTGTTTCCAACTAGTGAAAGCGCTAATTAAGGACACAATTTCATGCATTCAAATTATTCACATTTTTCGCTTATTTATTTTAAAATTCAAGTGTCTGACTGACTATGTGTATAAAGTGCCGTTTAATGATTTATTGATTGTATAACTTTATAAAAATATTAAAAACAACAAAAACTACTACTCATCTGTACCGCTCGGTTTACAGCCGGGCAGACATTCGTTGCATTTTCATGTAGACTGGTTTGTAATTATTTTAACCAAACAACATTTTACACCTGCTCCTTTTAACAGTTTTTGTTTGTTTTCACATGTATGTGTGTGTGTGTGAGTGTGTGTAGCGTGCATTTTATTAATTTCACTAAAAAAAAAGCTTCGAAAGGATTAATTTTGTTAAAAGACGAAACAACATCAGCAGCCAAATAAAATTTAATAAGTTTGCAACATTATTTTTATTTTATTTCACCTGCCGTTAATGAAGCGCGTGCCACCTGTAAAATCAACTTAACCTCGGGCTTTATTAACGGTTACTTAACTTCTACACATGTCATAACGATTAACAATCTTAATTGAATTTTTTTGTTTTCATAAATAAATGGCTCCTCAAATTGAACATTAAAATGTGAATGGTAAAAGAAAAAATATACTATTTGTGTTGTACATTTCTCCAAAGACGTGGAATGAAGTTATAAAATAATGAGCGAAAAATTCTGTCAGTATGAAACGTAAGAATATATTTTTTCCACTACAGTATAACACGAATGGTTTGTGTTCCAAAAAAAGATACAATTTTTATAAATTTGGGTTAGAATTTTGAAAAGTATCAAAATACAGTTCTTAACAATATTTTTTTGTTTTGTTTATTTCTTTTAAATTTTTAAACAACTTATACAATTGGTCAATTCACAAGGTCTCTTATCATGTCATATTGTCATAATGTCCTAATATTTCACAATAATTTTTATTGCTTTTCAAGCAAAAAATTTCCTAAAATAATACAACTTTCTATGCTTTGTTTATTGTGTTATCGTAACGAACCAACAGAGACCAACGCCGAATGCCCAAAAGTCGGTTAAGCCTAGCCGCCGAGTCGTGATATATTAGTACATTATGACAATATGACTGATAAGAGACTTTGTGTATTGACCATATATAAACACTAGATTGAATAATATATACATTACAGTGACAATCAGTTGTATGAAAAAAATAGTTGTTAGAATTTTGGAGGGTGTCGGCCGGAATATTGTGACACTAGGTCTAAAAGTCAATTGCTGAAAAGTTGAGCCAAATCGGACAACGATTTCGGAACACGTATCGAGGTCAATGGTCAGAAACTCCTTAGCATTCAGCTTTATTTTGCAGAAATATGTAGATTTATTTATATTAATTAAAATTAGATTAAAAAAAATCTATTGGAGATTAACCCTATATCTCCTTTGGTTAAATAATGTAAAAGATATTAGATATTCAAGTCTCAGGTTACTTGAACAAGAAATTTAGAAAAAAAATTAACAAATTTTGAGAAATATTGAAATATAAGGTAATTTTTACTGCAAATATATCTCTATTTACTTGTATGAGAGTTTTTGTCTTCGTAGGATACCGTTAACCTATTCGCAGCTATGACCATGAACATTTTTTTTAACGGCAGTTTCAAATCTACATTTTTAAATTTTTAAAATTGTTGTTTAAAAAACTTCGGAGTTTGTTGATCATCACATTGGGATTTATTAAGATTATAAGAGGGAATAAAAATATGAAAAAATTATGTCAATAACTCCTACTCCTTATGTCAATAACTCCATACCTGAGATTTAAATTTTTCTATTTTCGGGAAAAACTATTTATTTCCAATAATTTGGGGTATGAGACCAGTTTTCTTACTGTTTTGAATTTTAAGTAAAACCAATTTAGAATATTATAATCCAAATAATTTTAAATATACTCTGAAAGTTTTACTAAAATTGGAAAACATTAACCTAAAACCGTGAAAGTCAAATGTAAAATTATTTAATATTTGGAATTTCTAATGAAAAGTTAGCGAAATATTATTTATTTTTGGGTCGTTTTTAATGAAACTTGAGAAAAATATAACATAAAGTCCAGCATTTACAATAACAGCACAAAAATAGAAATTAATCCTTAATAGCACATGGGGTCTGATTGACGCTTAACTTTTAAAATCACGAAAAACAAAGACAAATTGAGGGTCATTTTGACCCCAAGTGCTCTTAAGTTGTAATTTCCATTTTTGCTCTTTTATTGCCAATTTTAGACCTTAAGGTATGTTTTTTCGCAAGATTCATTATAATCGGCCCAAAAATTATATTTCACTATCATTTTTTTAAAAATTTCAAATATTGCAAAATTTTAAGGACAACGTTAACCCTAAAATCATGAAGATTGTCCGTTTTTAGTAAAACTTTAAAAGTATATTAAGTATTGTATGACCTATAAGATTCTGTAAAGGTTTTACTTAAAATTCTTAACAGTTAGAGAATTGGTCTCATTCGCAAAAGTATGGCCAAAAAGTTAATTTTTCCCGAAAATTGCAAAATTTAAATCGCAAGTATGGAAAAACTATAGGAGCTGTTGACATAACTTTTTCACATTTTTATTTCCAATTATAATCTTAATAAATCTCTATCTGATGATCAAAAAATTCTGAAATTTGTTTAACAAAATTTTTAAAAACTGGAAAATGGAGATTTGAAGCTTCCGTTGGCCATACCTGCGAATAGGTTAACGGTATTCCACGAAGACAGAAACTCATACACAAGTAAATATGGATATATTTTAAGTAAAAATTACCTTTTATTGTAATATTTCTTAAAATATGTTAATTTTTTCCTAAATTTCTTGTTCAAGTGGCCTGAGATACGTTAATGGTCTAGGGAACTTGTAATAACTCTAAAATTATTTAACCAATTTTTGTCATTTATATCTCATTTCAACGAGAATTTCGTACACATTTCGTTTCTTTTGCATTCAAAAGCAAAATATTTACAAAAACTGAAAAATTTGCATTTTTCCGAATTTTTGTGATAATATAGTTTGTGGGTCGTTTTGACCCAAAGGAGATATAGGGTTAATCTCCAAAAGATTTGTTTACTGTAATTTTCATTAATATAAATAAATCTACATATTTCTATAAAATAATGCAGAAAGTTAAGGAGTTTCACAAATTTATTTCATATAATTAGTAAAATTTTGCATATATCTTACATTTGACCTCGCTGCGCATCCCGAAATCGTTGTCCGATTTGGCTCAATTAACTTTTAGACCTAGTGTCACAATATTCAACCCGGAACACTTTGAAATCTAAAAACAAAATCGGCTGTCGCCCTAATGTACATTATATACATTACATGTAAATTAATTTTAATCTTTTAAATGGAAATTATAAAATTATATATTATAATACTGAAATATTAATATGTTAATAAAGAATGACACAAACTCATTTAAAAATATTGATCAAATGACTGTTTATTTATTTAATTTAAACAAAAAAAATAATGCAAAATTTTTGTAGCAAAGACTTAGTTATTTTCAAATATCCGATTAATGTATGGAGTACTAGCTGACCCGGTGTGCTCCCTTTGTGAATTAATACTAATTAAGGATAACATGTCTCTAGTTTCATGTTTATTGATTCATTGTAATGTGAATTCTAGCTCATTCTAGACGTATTATTAGAATAAAAAAGTACCATAAAGACCCACATTTTGTATTCCCACTCAGCATCTTCATTCTGGCTCCATTATTATAGAAAATGCTAAAGAAATGTACCACTAAAGTAATTTTTTGTGAATTCTAACTCATTCAGATTCACGAGTGCCTTTTATTTAATTATTATGTTTATTATTATAAAATAGTCAAAAAGTGTTATTATTTGGAAAAAAGTACCTGTGTGTCCCTTTTATAGATTCTAATTCGGTCAGGATCATATGTGTTTAATTTTCTGCTTATAGGTTCATTATTATAGAAATTTCAAAAAATACCATTCGAAGAAAGAAAAATTACTGATAGTTTTTGTTGCCTAAATGTCATATAGATGAATTTCTTTCTTTACTCAAAAGTATATTAGCCAACTATTATGTATACATATAAGTAAAATAATTGAATATAATAAAAAGTACCATTAGAAGAAAAAGTACCAATTTTCTAGACTTGAACCCCCGTCAAATCAAAGTAATTTCCTATGTTCAATACTATAGAAAATTCAAAAAGTACCATTTTGAAGAACGAAAAAGTACTCCTTAGTTTGATTTACTTCTCCCTTTTCTTTACTGAGAAGTATATTAGCCAATTTTCCTTTATCCTCTTGACCACCCGTCAAGTTTGAATTTTAAATTTGTATAGAATTTCCTATATTATCAACAGATTTTGTTTTTATAACACTTAATATTTAACAAATTATCACAAAACCAAAAAAACCGAAAACGATCGGTTTTAAATTTTTTTTTTTTGAAATTCTTTGGTTTTTGGAAGCTCTTGTTTAAATAAAAGTATTTAGGCCTTAGTATGATTTAACACCATTGAAAACTCTTCATTTAACAATTTCTGAAAAAGCATTATTCAGTATCGAATTTTTTGTGTGAATTCAACACCGTTATGAGAGATCTAAACAAATCAAAAGTCTCGAAGTTTTAAACAGAAATTGTCGATTAAATAAAGTTCAATACGCTTTAAATCATTAACACACATTATTTTTATTTTGTTTGAAACACATTTAGCTCTTTTTCCTTTCCGAATCACGTCTATTTTGCATTTTTAACATTCTATTTGGTTTGTGGTTGAATTTAAACCATGGCATAAATCTAGAAGGTACTTTAATTTTCTCTTAATGTCAACCTTGTTAATTGATTCTATGTTCAAAATAAAGCTACCATAATAATTAAAATTAATCCTACTTTTGCTTATTTTTAATGTATGGATAGTTCAAACATAAATAAAATAACAAATATTAAATATCAAAATATACAAAACAATTTAAAGTCGACTTCACTTTTGGATTAGTCAAATTCGATTGACCAACTTTAGATTAGTTGATAAAAGTAAGTAAAATTACTAGTTTCTAAAGTATAATATAAAATTATTTTCAGTAAATTTTAAAGTACTGTAATATGTAAGTTGACTTTGTCCGATATATTAGTGGTGAGTAAAGTAGCTAGTCCTTAAATAGAAATATAATTAGAATTTTGAAATGGCCAACAACAAGGAACTGTAAAATGTTTATACAGTCAGCATTATATACTAATTAAAATGGCTTAACCCTAAAGGGGTATACTAATTTAAACATACTACTTATTCTTCACATTACAAAGGGGCACAAAGTGGCAATTATTACTTCTGCTGGGTTACATAACTGACTTCACGTTACTTTGCTGGGATTCTTAAACTCTTTCTACAATATTATCACAATGTAGTAATTCTCCAAACTGCCATAGACCATATTCCTGCAAAAACCAAATAGAATTGAAATTTACAATTGAATTTCAGTTTATCCAATAATTAAAAAAATAATAATAACTTATGTGGTTTTAAAGCCTCTGATTTTTTTTCATAAAATCACATATGCATGTATCTTAAACATACTTATTAGCTACATATAAGGATAAATAAAACATAAATTCATTTGTATCTCCTTTTAGCACTTAGAAACACAAACACATTAAAAATCTTCAAATATGTGTACCTTTCCTATTGCAAACACTCCAATCCTGATTGCTACAACTCAATCAATCTTAAATTACTTATACCGAACCTTTTATTTTTCTTAAAACAAAATGAAATGTTTGCTTGTGTGAGATTTAACAAATTTTGTCGATTAATACTTTACCAAATTCACATCACGTACAATAATTCCTTGAATTATTTTCCTCTCTCTAGGCCAAAAAAAAAAAAATGAAAATTTAAAATTCTGCATGAGTTATTACCAATTTTTCAAATTTGTTGGTTAGAAAGCAAACATACATAAACACAAATAGAAATAGTACCGAAAAAAATGTGTGAACATTTGTGAACAAAAATATGTATCCATGTCCTTACGTATGAATGGAACATAGTAAGCAGATAAATAACACGTTTTTTTTTTTATTGAGGAAAAACCAAAAAATGCCATAATTCACTTAATACTCACACAACTCCGCAAAATAAATATTGATTGTATGAAGTGTTCCAGAATTTAAAACGAAAATTCAATACACAAAATTATAGAAAAAAAAAACTCAGAGTGTAAGTAGTAGTAAATTTAATATAACCGCTATTTTTAGAGAAACATTATTTTTAATAACCGATTTTATGTAATGATGCTTTAAATTAAGGCCTAATTTAAAAGTGTTTCCCAGATTTTTTCAGATATTTTATACAATTTTCCAGACTTTTTCCATTCCTGGGAAATAATACAAAAATATGTTCATTCCCGGGAATTTTTAGATACTAAATAAAGCCAAAAACCAGTAAAATCTATAAAATATGAAATGAAGTATACAATACGAGTACTTTTGTGGTTGTTCAATGATTTTTAAGATTTTTTGACCGGACTTGGCGCTCACTTATTTTTTTTAAGATTTAAGAGCTCCAACAAAGTTAAATCTTGTAATTCCTTTCGAAAGAGATCTTTTTCAAATTATAATATATATAAACAAATTTAATTTATTTAATTATTGTCATTATTTTCTACAAATATGAATAGCACTAGAAGTTATAGTGTTCCATATATCGTAAGTCGACCTACTAGATAAGTATTTGTTTTTTAATTTTTGTCACACAAAGAAACCTTATTGCTTTTCGAATGATTCAGTTTTTATAACCGCTGTGATATTTACGGTCAACTGACTTTTTTGATGCTAGAATTGAAAAAATCTATGAATATATTCGAATCATTTAGTTCCTAAATTTTTTCCTTACGGAAGATTTTTTTAAAAAATCCTAGTTAAAAATAACTACACAAATATAAGTTACACAAGTGTAGTAGGTATTTATATCGCAAATCCTGTTGTTTAAGCTAGAAAAATAACTAATTTAGTGTCGAAGATTTACACTTTATCATTTTCATGTTACAATTTTGAGAAATTAAGTGATTTATTTGGTTGGCCACTTTATATGTCAATGGGCACTTGTATAACTGTTTTGGTGTCGTGATGTTTCACTGTGTTTCGTGTTCTGAGAGTGTAATTGTCACATTGCTAAACAATTGGTCAATTCACAAGGTCTCTTATCAGTCATATTGTCATAATGTCCTAATATTTCACAATGGTTTTTATTGCGTTTCAAGCATAAAATGTCCTTAAATAATACTACTTTCTATGCTATGTTTATTGTGTAATCGTAACTAATCAGTAGATACCAACGCCGAAGTCCTAGGAGTCTTTTAAGCTGAGTCGTGATATATTTCGACATTATGACAATATGACTGATAAGAGACCTGCGAATTGACCAATTGTTTAGCAATGTGAATTATAAAGAAATTGAATATTTTAGATCATTACATAAATGGACACTTTGTATAATAGGCTTCTTCGAAAAGCTACAAAAATTGAATATTTTAGCTACTGCAATATTTCGCAAAAGGTGCGTTTCTAAAGAAATTTAATTTTAAAAACAACTTCGACTTTTCTATGAAATCTCGGGGCTCATATGCTCCACAAAAACGGTAGATAATGCTGTTATAAATGCTATTAAAAATTAATTACACACTCTTGCAGGGCATTACAGCACAAATACATTCTCAGCTTAAAAATTGCATTTCCCATCATACTAAATATAATAAATATATGTATGGGTGGTATTGATTTGTGTAATCAATTTATATCAACTAATTTGAGTTCGAGGATGGTTGTTGTTTAGAAAGATGGGCCACAATTTACACTATTTGGAATTTAATAGCAACTATGTCCGTCCGCCCATCATTTTCTAGCCGAAAATATTTAGTAGTCAGCATCGGTTTCGACAATACGGAAACATAATTATAAAGCGAATATCGAAATACCACCGCTGCAAACACTACAGTGGCCGCCCAATATTTGTCAAAATTGTAAAGTTTCTCTTCATTCAAATAAATGTTTTGCAGAATTTCATTATAAATATTTAAACAAATATTACAACTTTAAGGGCCATTATTACATCTTGTCTTTATGTTCGTCATAGTAAATGGTAACTTTAAGCAATAGAAAAAGGTAGCTTTAAAGTAACCTTTTGCTATTGCGAACATAAAGGCAAGATGAAAAAATGGTCCTAAATGTATGACTTATAACATTAATATTTAAGTTAATAAACATAATAAAACTTTGTTTCTACTTAAACAGTAGGTCCTGCCGATTTTGTAGATCTCTGCCTGATGAAAATTGGTACAATGATTTGTATGTATGTATATGAAACCTATTTGTGTTGAATTATATTTGAATAACAACATGTTTAAGACATTTATGTTCGTTAAAATGGTTTTATTGCGAAACCAACATTGTTTAGACATTTATACTCGTTAAACTGATTTTCTGAAGTGAACCTTAAAGAGGAGTTATGACTAAATATGGACTTAACTATCAGCTCAAAATATTTAGTTGTGATTTCTTTTGATATAAAACTTTTTTATTGCAAAATTTGAATGGATAACTATATAAATCTGACATTTATGACCGCAAAAGTCCTATTTTGGGGGACATTTGTTATGGGGCCTAGGTGAAATATCGACTCAGAGTCGATCGGTATACTTTAAGGTTGGTTATAATAGCTGTGTATGTTATAACAACAAATATATTTGTACCTTGGAAAATTGTTTAGTTACTTTATGTTCCAAGCATGATTATATCACAGACAGACACTGACTTGCATGCATTGACTTGTATGCGTTTAATAAAGTGCTAATAAAGGCGTTAAGGACATGAAGTGAACGAAACCAATCGACTTGTGGAAATTCCTGCCAACATGTGGCCAACACATGTAGATATTTCGCGTTCTACGTAGGAATTTCCCTCATCGTAGTGAATACACAGATAAGAACTTCCTAAGGAAGCAGTGCAATTGTGTTCGCAGACACTACAAACCTAATGGAAAAAATCCACCAAAAATAAAATAAATCTTCTTTCAACATGTTGTTTCGTTTGAGGTCAATAAGTGTGAAATAAACGTAAGTGTTTTACTCACATACACATACTTGTATACATATATGTATGTATGTACATAAATTTGTATCTCTCTCTGTCTGTATCTCCGCAGGTCACAGGTGTGTTTTGAAAAGGCGCGACAAATATATTTACGCGCTACACCGTGTGTGTGATTGTGGGTGACACACTCTCATGTCGGCGTTAAGATGAACAAATTGTTGTGAGTGCTTGGAAAATACTTAGTCGTATACAGACATAGTCATGTTCTTAAGTATGGGGGCAATCTGAGAAGTAGGTTAAAATATCTGAGCGATGGCGTTTAAAGTTTGTAAGATTCTAAGTTCTGCTGATAGAAACATTAACACATTTGCTAATTCACAATAAACTGTATCGTGTATCTTGTATTAATAAAAATTTTTTTAATTTATTTGCGAAAAAATTTTTTAACAAAAAAAATTTATTTTGGTGAAAAAAAAAATTCGGGTTAAAAAATATTTTTCCCGATTTTGACCAATTGTAGGTCCGACTTACTTTGGGCTTATATACGCCGTTTCAAAATCTATTATTGGATATCCATATTGTCTATATTTATGACTTAGTAATCCAGATATATGTAGATCAGAAATAGGTCAAAAATCGAGGATGTCTTGGTTTGTTCCTTATATCTTAGCCATTTGTGGGCCGATTTTCTAGATTTCAAATAATAACTGAACTGGAAGAATTCCCAATATATTGATGTATCAATCATGTTTGTTAGTTATTTAGGGGATTTGGAAAGTTGATTTCAACCGACAGACGGACATGGCAATATCGACTTCGCTATCTATAACGATCCAGAATATATATACTTTATGGGGTCGCAAATGAAAAATGTAGAAATTACAAACGGAATGACAAACCCTCGGTAAAGGGTATAAAAACATATATGGTCAATTCACAAGGTCTCTTATCATGTCCTAATATTTCACAATGGTTTTTATTGGTTTTCAAGCAAAAAATGTCCTAAAATAATACTACTTTATGCTATGTTTATTGTGTTATCGTAACCAACCAGCAGAGATCAACGCCGAATGCAAAAATTATATATTAGGACATTATGACAATATGACTGATAAGAGACCTTGCGAATTGACCCAATAAAATAAAAGTGTATTTCATTTTTGTATGAAAATTACCAACAACAAGCTTACACTATTGTATTTTAATACACTCAATACAAGGATACAAGGGGATTTGTGAATTCGTCAATTAATATAAATTGTAAAACACTGCAAATCTGATTATAATTGTTTAAAATTATTGGGCATGTGAATCCAACTTTTATAATTAAATTTATTGGATTGAGAAATACACACCAATTGAAATATTTCAAATGAATTTAAGGTCTGCCCTGGCATGAGCACATTACTATTTGCTTATTATAAGAAAAACACACACAAGTAAGTGTCTGTAAAAAAAAAAAAAATCAAAAATAAAGTCATTGACACACACAGCAACATAAACGCCGAACTCTTGAAGGATCATCATAAAATCATTGTAAAATTCATATCCGACTAAATAGGAAAAGACATATAAAATTTGAGCAAAAAAAGAAAAAAACAACAGGAACATCAACAGCCAACTACCAAATATCATAAAGAGATAGCACGCCTTAATGCATAACACATGTGAACGCGATTGCCAAAGCAGCAGAGTGTGTGTGGGAATGTTTAGCTGGACGTCCAGTGTTTTTGTATGTCGAGCCAAGTCATCGGGGAAAATACGGAAAAATCACGTTTATTATAATTGCTATTATCATTTTTTGTTTTCTTGTTTGTGGCATTGTCTTGGACACGTAAGTAGTTGCTTACTTACCTGTACCTGTTGTTTTATTGGCTGAAACTGAATGTGTGTGCGTGGTGTGTGTGTGTGTGCATTTGTGTTAAGATCTTCATCGTTTTATCCAAAGAATCAGTGATTAATATGCCAACAATGCTTGATGCAAAGTTTCCCAACAGGACTTCCAGTAAAGTGCGTGAGGAAAACAAAGAAAATTATGTTTATTTTGTTGTCTCACTGGTAAAAGATCCGGACAAATTGTAATTCATTCTTACCTGATATAACGTGGGAAAAAAGGATTTATATTCAATTTTTTGAATTTGTTTAACTTCCAGTTCTGTTGTTTTATTTTCTTCTTTCGTCTGAAGATTGTGTTGCTCCGTTAATGACTTATTTATTTGCTTTTTGTATGAGCGTTACTGGACTAAGTGCACTCACTTATATGTAGCTCCTTTACTAATTTTTGATCCGATTAGAAAAAAGTATATACTATAGATGATTCGATGATACATCCCCCTAAAATATATTTCTTTATAGTTTCGAAAACTGTATGATTCAAGAAAAACTTCATCGAATTTGTAAATTTTCAAAAATTAAATTGTCTATGGAATTTATATTTACGTACATACTAGGGTTGTTAATTATTCGAGTTTCGTTTTATTCAAATAAATTTTTATAATATTTACTAGCTGACCCGACAGACGTTGTCCTGTCCATATATTAGAAAAAATGTTTGTGTTCGATTTGTGAATTTGTGAGAAGCTGTTTGAATTATGAAAAAATAGTAAAAAGAGACAAACAACGTACTTTTAAATGATAATTTTTATTTATGTAGGTTTGAGGTGTGTTTAAATTACATTTGATTTGAAAATATGTACAATATATGGTGTTATATTTACATTTTGATTGAAAGATCGATGTTCAGGAACCAATTAAAATAAAGAAATACTTTTTTCTGTTGCTTTGCAGTGATATCGTAGTTTCCTTCATTGCAATGCTTTATGATACACGACATTTTTAGTTTTGTTGCCTGGCGCGTAAATAAATAATGCTGATGGTGTTCCGACACGGGAACAGGCGACATACAATTGACCATGCGAGAAGCATGGATTTTCAAGGTTAATGCCGCAAACACGCAATGACTGCCCTTGAGATTTATTAATTGTCATAGCGAATGCAAGCCGTACCGGAAACTGCAATCGTTTAAAATCGAATGGCATGTCGGTCAGAGCCATTGGGATCCGTGGTATCAAAACGTCTTCTCCTTTGTACTTTCCTTTAAGTATTGTTGCTTCGATGACGTTGTTCATCAGGTTTTTTACCGCAAGTCGGGTGCCATTACAAAGACGTGGTTGGTTTATGTTTCGTAACATTATGATTACCGATCCGACTTTCAGTTGGAGATTGTGAGGCGGTAATCCGGGTAATTCCAGCGAGTTTAAAAACTCGGTTGGATAGTTGACAACATCATTTTGGGAAGTAACGGAATCCACCGATTTGTACGTCATCAATTCGACAGCAATTTCACCTTGAATCTTAAAATTCAATTCGTCGACATCAATGTTTTTCGCAGCCAATATAGCACGTTCGCTCAACCAATCATGAGTTTTGTAATTTTGTGCAATGTTTGGAAATACCTTTCGGATTAGCTCGGATTTTGATTCGGTGAACTGACAGAAACCGGGGGGAAATTGAATGCAACCGGTCGAAATGTCAACCGGGATTTTGCCGTTGCCAATGTCCAGCAATTGTTTGGAAAATGCTTCTCCAGATTGATCGTTCTGCAGCTCGACACGCATGTTCACAGTCAATTTGAGTTTCTTGAAGTGTTTCCACAAAACGGACGACTTCAAACATGCATTAAGTTCATCGGCTGGCGTTGACCGTGGAATCACTGGCAATGTTTGCCGAAAATCCCCTGCCAACAGAATCATTGCACCACCAAAACGGCTTTGATTGTTTCGTAAATCTTGCAAAGTTTTATCTAATGCCTCCAAAGACTTTTTATGCGCCATTGTACACTCATCCCAAACGATTAGTTTGCTTTGCTGCAAAACTTTGGCCATTGCACTGTTCTTGGAAATGTTGCATGTTGGATTTTCATTGATGTGCAACTTCAATGGCAACTTGAGTGCTGAATGGGCAGTACGACCGCCTTCCAACAACGTAGCTGCAATTCCTGATGAAGCAAGTGCAAGTGCAATATCATTCTGCGAGCGTATCGTGGCCAAAATCAACGCAATCAAAAAAGTTTTTCCAGTTCCACCGGGAGCATCCAAAAAAAAAATTCCTCCAGTTCCATCTTTCACAACTTTCATAAGAGTGTCGTATGCATATTTTTGTTGTCGATTCAACAGTGGAACGTTTGTTCGTACTAATTCCTTCAAGGCATCGCAATCATATTGTATTTCGCGTCGCAACTCTTGATTAAATACGTCGTGCATCGGTCGATTGGTAGCTGCCATGCCTAACTCAGACAATACCTTGTTCGCCATCATCAAGCACATGTCCACAATTAAAATCAAAGCCTCGTTGTAAATTTCCTCATTCAGTTGCAAATTTGGATTTGATGTTCTAATACGCACCTGATGCAAAATATCATCACACATGGCATCTTTGTATTTGCTCCATAAATCAGTCGGTTTGGATGGGCAGCATGTTGAAACAATTATCGAAAACAGTGTTCGTATTTGATGAAAGCACAGCATCTTCGAGGGTGCATTCCCAATGAGCGTCATTCTCCAACAATCGCAAACGTTGACATGCTTCTCTATACGTGTCACACAATTCACCATTTATAGTTCTCAAATCTTGGAATGATGTTGGGCCACGAACGTTGACTAATAGCAAACGCAAATAGAAACACTCATCGTTTCTTGGATGAACTGTGTAAATACGACCTAATGCGTTGGTGGAAAATAAATTGGGGAAACCTGGAACAGGATTTCCTTGTTTCCGTCGTTGAAATTTCTTTGTCGATTGATTCCAAGTATAATATCTTGGCATTTCGGAGTATAGTAACGTTCGGGCAAATTCATCGTTCCTGCACATTTCAAAAAATCTGGTCAATGTTGTAGGTGGCGGTCGATCAACTCGTTGTAATACATTCTCCTCAGTAAAGTACACTCTTTGACCATTTTCCAAATGTACGGCTAAATGAATAACAGAAGGATGTCTTTCATGAATGCTAAATGAAAAAATGCGCCAAATTGCTTCGTTACTACTAACATAGCGGCCCATTTGAAATTGAGTGACTTCATCAATGGAATTCTCCGCACTAACTCCAATCACAGCCATGTCACTACCTTTGGTCACATATTTGCAGATGTATTTGATGGATTTCACGGAATGGCAAGATTCGACGTTGATATGTGCTTTGAATGTTTTGGAGAGTAGTGGCGAATACGGAACAATCCAACGGTTATCAATTTGAATGTCCTGCTGATTCACTTTCACCATTGTTGATCTTCCATTGTCAGCAATTGAACGGCGACGATACAGTGGGTAACCATCATTTCCGGTAATTGTTTCAGCTACTAATGACCTTGGATAACGCTTCGAACATTTGCCGTCGACCATACACGGAGAAAGGATATTTAATGATCCACAGGGACCATGAATCATGTTTTTAGTAACAACCTCGTGCAAGCCTGGATCTTCTACTTCATCAGGAATTTCAGCTGATATCACATCATCGATTTCATTCGGTCTTATCTTCTCAATCAACCAAATGAGGATATGCGCGTGTGGTAGTCCGCGTTTTTGCCACTCTACTGAATACATCCAGCAGCGCGTCTCGCCGAACACGCGATACTTCACAATGAAATCCATCAGTGATTTTAATTTTTGTTTGAAGACTCTCGCGGTGACGTCATGGCGATCGATGGGTGATTGGCCAGGGAATAATTCTTGCCGAATTTCTATCCACTGTGGATTGCAAGTGAAAGTTATGAATAAATCTGCTGTACCGTAGTGTCGAACGTAGGTTATAGCATCCTGAGCATATTCATGCATATGGCGAGGACTTCCGACGTACGTTGCTGGGAGAATCGTCATCCGGCCGATATTGTGTGCGTTCCCGTCCACATTTATGGCATCTCGAAGGTGTATGTACTCTTCGGAACGCAGTTTTTTCTGGTTCAATCTAATGAATGTCAATCTTTCTGTTTCTATTTTTACATACATATCGACAGCATATTGGTGGAAAAGACGACGACATTTCAATATGTGATTGTCCTCATTTTCACGAACCATCAGTCGAAATGCATAATAGTTCATTGAACTTACTTTTTTGTTTGTTTCAGCGCCTGTACATTAATTTTCGCGTCAATAAAATTAATTGATCTTATAATAGAAAAAATATAGATTTGATATTCACCTGTAAGCGGATTTATCATTTTGATCGAGAAATGATAACCGTCTTCACCTTGCCAAAATATGATTGGATATTGTAACGCATCATATGATCGGTGAGTTTCGTACACACGCTGCTGCTGATTATTTCGTCGATGTAGAACGATATCACGTAATTCCAAATTTTCACCAACGACGACAATGGCGACATCATCAATTGTTGGTGCATTGAAACGTCTTGCGTGTTCTCCCGTAGGAGTCTTATCGGCTCTGATAACAATTTTGTGATTATCAGAGGGCATGCGGTCTAGTGCGGTTTTGAACAATGCAATCAATTGATTGTGTTGATGGAAAAAAGTTTGCAGTTGCTCAACAATTGGTCTTTTTACCGAACTGTTGTATGCACAACGCTGTTCTACTTCTTGTGGAGCATTGCCCATGAAGTATATCTGCAGAAATTTATAGTCAGCACCCGGAACTGGCAAAAGCGAACCTGCTCGATGATATATTTGACCTTGAATCTGTAATGTTTAATTTACATAAGAAAACAAAATAAAATGCTGTAAGTGGTGAAATTACCTTGAAAGTAGGCATGAAATTATCCCGAATCACATTTGTTGCGCCAAATGAAGTCATTTGGAAACAATTGTTGTAGTTCTGGATTTGTGTTAGGAAATGCTTGGAATGAGCTCCTGTTCCAGAAACCAATGAGAGCAATGGCTCTGGTGGTGGAATCAACGGTGTCAATTTCACTTTGCCACTTGCGCAACACAATCCAGGAGTTTCATTTTTATATTTCAATGCCTTACAATGTGGGCACACAACGCTCATCGAACCAATAGCAACGGAATGGTCTGCACTGTAATCGACTGTCCTGTTGTAATGAAATGCAGCTCGATGAGTATTTAACGCAACATTTGTTTCTCTTCTTGCACGTACATTTGAATTAATTATCACTCGGTTGGATTCTATAGAACGATTGTGTCTCATTCGATGCATATCTACTTCGTTTGCATATTCTCTTTCTTCTTGTGTACGTGCAGAACGTGTTTGTGATAATCGATTTCGTTCAATTTCATTTCGCTCTTCGAGTTGTTCCGCAGTTTGATTAGATCGAAAATACGCTTGATTTGAAGCATTGCGAGTTCTGCGACCTAAATTGCTCCTTCTTATTGGCGGCATTACAATGCGATAGAATTTATTGACTTTGCTCTTACCTTTTAACCGTTTATAACTTCAAAACCCACAGTCTATAGTAGGTTAATCTATAAATTTGTTTGAGGTAACACGATTTAACTTATTTCAATTAATGAATTGATTGCAATGTACTTACAATGGAATCTTAATTCAAAAAAAAACTTATCACCGTTAGTTAACTTTTTTAGAAACACTTTAAACTTTTTTTAATTCACAATTAACAATTGCACTTATTTTATTTTTCGTCCACCGATTAATTTGATCAACAATTTGACAATAAGCAGTCAATCAACATTTGCACAAATAAATTGGAATGTAAATAAAAAAGTAACGGTATTTTCGGACAAATCGCGAAACAATACAAAAGTAATAACAAATGAGTTATTTACAACATAAGAATATCCCAGCAAAAACTTTACTTACAAATAAGCCGAAAAATAAGGAGAATTTGACAAATCGGTGCAGCCGTTTTCCGATTTTAGATAAATCGAAAAAAGTGGGCGTAAAAGTGGGCGTGGTAAATTTTTCTTTCAGTAAAAACTTAAATTAGATTACTACGATCATTTAAATAAAAGATTAGCCATATCGGTGCAGCCGTTTTCCGATTTTAGATAAATGGAAAAAAGTGGGCGTAAAAGTGGGCGTGGTAAATTTTTCTTTCAGTAAAAACTTAAATTAGATTACTACGATCATTTAAATAAAAGATTAGCCATATCGGTGCAGCCGTTTTCCGATTTTAGATAAATGGAAAAAAGTGGGCGTAAAAGTGGGCGTGGTCAATTTTTCTTTCCGTAAAAACCTAAGTTGGACTATGACGAACATTTCAGTAAAAAAATTGTCCAAATCGGTCTAGCCGTTCTCAACTGATGCAATTACCAACGAACGACAATTGATTTTTATTTATATAGATTTAGTTGATTTTTAAATTATTTTAACCTTTATACTTTTAAAAAAATTACTCATAACAATACTCGTAATACACAATGTTTTTTTACATTCCATTCTACTACACTAGGTCGACTTTTACCAACTGTAAAGTGTTTATTATTAATTGGAAAATCATTTTAACTCTATTGCAGATATTTTAACCATTCTTGGGATTGGAAATTTCTAAAAAATTTGTATAGTTATATAGAAAGTGTTGATGAAAATTAATAATTAAAAAAAATAATTTTAAAATATCTCCCTCTATATATAGGTAGTATATTAAAATCTTTCAAATCGCAAACAAACATTTGGCATCGTTTTCAAATGTTCATGTACCCGAGGTTCATAAGGCCGCAAAGTGTGCACAGCAGGGCAGATAAAATTTGACTTGGGCGTAGCCAAGGAGAATTCAAGTTTAAGTTATTAAAATGGACCCTACAAATGCTCCAGAGGCGGCGCTATGGGGGGTCAAATTAGGGTACCTTCGACATGTAAAATATTTAAAGCGCTTGGCTAGGTCTTGAAAAATCATGCCTGCGTGTGCTATTTATCTCTTATAATTTCAGAGCTATAGGCATTTCGAAATTGAACTTTTACAATTTTGCCATACTTTGGTCTGCTTTTTTAAAATATAGTGCTTTCTTTTGAACCGAATGGAATCGAATTTCTTTTGTTAGTTAGACAACTAAATTGACATACAAAAGATTTCAGGGCATTACCAATTATGGATCCAAAAATAAACGATTTTCAATTTAAAAATTCAAAAAATTGTAAATTTTTGCAGTTTTTTGGACGAAAAGGTGATAAAAAAAACTTTATTTAAGAACATATAACAATTTTATGTGTTTCCATAAGGTATCTTTACGGAGAACATTTTGGTATAAAAGACATGTCTTGTTTTTCGAATACGTCGGCCCTACGCCCTTCGAAATTTGACCTATTTTTTATCAAAATTTCAACTTTGGGCCACATGTTCTAAAATCCTAAAGCTGGAATCAGAAAACGGAAAGCAGCTTTAGAAATTTCGATGTGATCCCTATTTATTACCAAAGTATTTTCTCCGCCCAGAAGGAAATGTGGACCCTATGAGCAAAATTTTAAAAAATACCATTTTTGGGATTTTCGCTCCAATTCTTAGGAATTTCGGGATGGCCTTTGACGTTTTGACAAGTTTTTTTATATTTTTTTATTTAGAATGACATGTTTAAAAAATGTGGAAAATTTCATTGAGTTTTGTAAATAAATAAAGATTTTATTGCATATTGCATATTAACTGAGTTTCTAAAACTAAAAATTGTATAAAAATTTTAATAGGATTGCAAATATTAGAAACAATTCGATCCACATTTATTCCGAACTAATTTTTTTTTTTTTTTTTGTTTAGACAAGTTAATTTTTGGTCTTACAAAAAAAAATTTCAAGTCAATATCTCAATTAGATTCAAAAAATATTAAAACTCCGTTCTTCAAAAATATTTCACATTTTCATATTTTAGTATAAAAAATTAGTTTTACACCTAAAATCGGACTTTCCGTATAGAAATTAAAGATTTATTTCTACTTTCCCCCACTATACATCTCCCTTTCAATAATTCGATTTGTTCAAAAGTATATTATACAAATATGTTGAAAGATACATTAGAACTGGTTTTCTAACCATAGTTAAATCACAAAATCGAAAATCGGACATCTTTAGTCCCTATACAAGGTCCCACTCCGATAATTACTTGAACATTCATAATTGTCTTATAATAATTAATATCGCGATTAAATTACACATAAACACATTTTATATCAAACTAAATCTTTATATCAACTTTTGTGAGGATCTGTCTATAATTGACCCTAGGCCCCATATAACCGCTAAATCAGAAAAATATTTTATTGTCACAATTGTTTATCTAGTTACAAAACAAGTAACAAAGTATAGTCGGTCAAGCCTGACCTTTTTCTTTTAAAATTTCATCTTCAAAATTGCGACCTGTACTTTGCGCACAAGGTTTATATGGATTGCCAGCCAGATTGAGGGACGAACATAGTTTAATCGACTCAAAAAGCGATCGGTATACTTTAAGGTGGGCACAAACGCTATTGTGATGTAGGGTACAATGAGAAGATATGCGGGAAATTCAATGAATTTTTCGGAGAATATTCATTAAAATGAATGGTTATTTAATGTTTACTGATATTTGTTACATTTTAGCTTTTGATGATTCATTATGAAACATTAGGCAAAATTTAGATGTTTTTGATTATTATAAATTGTATAAAATTTTAAAAAGATGAACAAATTTTCTACACTTTTCCACTTCATCTTAACAATGCTAAACCATTCCGGAAGTTAAAAATAAACTCATAGATTGACACATTGTCTGAAAGACAATTTCATGAATCTCTCGTTAGAGACAATTTCATGAATCTCTCGTTAGAGAGACGCCTAAAATTTTAGTACAGAATGGATGGCGTTTTGCGATAATATGGTCTAAAGTGCATGCGTCCTCACTATGGAAACTTAAAACACTACTTTTGATAATGATTAGTTTTTGGTCGAATAAGAAACAAGAGAACACAGAATATTTTATATTACAGTACATAAGTATTATTTAAGGCTCCGACCGGAAGACCCTGAGATGTTTAATAGAGGAAACTGGGTATACGTATATACGTTAAGAAAATCTCTACGTATATACCTAATTTCAAGGGTATGAAATATTAATTGTTTCTTCTTGAGAGATCAAACAGATATTCCGAAACATCCACTAGAATTATTATACCAAAATGAAACATATATGTTTAAGTAAACCTGTTTCATGCTAAAAAAAATCACATTCTAAACTATGTTACCCAAAATTTAGAAGAAAACAAGTAAGAAAGTATGGTCGGTCAATAATACCCTACACCAAGTAAATGAGCAAAAATATTTTTCTTTAAAAATTTCAATAATTTATATTCGTGAGTGATTTTCGGAAGAAGCCATGAAATTAGGTCGTGTGATTTATGTCTATATGAAAATTATTTATGTTGAATTTTATGTGTATACCAAACATTTTTAGGAGATTTATACATGTTAAAGTGATTTTCGGAAGCGGGTTTATATGGGAGCTATGACTAATTATGGATCGATCGACTCAGAAAGTGATTCTAAGTCGATCGGTATACTTTAAGGTGGGTGTTAGGCTAATATTTTTGGGCGTCCAAAATACCCTCCTCACTAAACACTATAAAATAGGGTATGTGATATAAATATAAAAACTGCGATTTTTCGAAAACGACTGAAAAAACAAGTATAACATAGTAATGAGGGTTTATCAACTTGTACAAAACGTAGTTGAAATTTCGTCCACCAAAATTTCTGTTCCGATGTGTAATTGATTAGTTAGAAATTTGAATCATTTCAAACAAAATTTTGAATTTTGTGTAAATTTTGTGTGTTTTTCTTTTTAATTTTCCTGAACAAAAATATTCAAATTTGAAAAATCTAAATTCAAATTAATGATAAATCATAGTTTTGGATAATCCTAAACGTTGATTAATCAGAATGTTTGATTATTAGCACATCCTTAGTCAAAACCGTTAAAAATATTTTTTAACCTGAATTTTTTTCTTTACCAACTTTTTTTTTCACCCAGCAATAATTTGATTACAAACTATTTTTTTTTTTAAATATGTAATTGTTTTCAATCTTTATCTTAAAGTATAAGGTATATAAGATTCAGCACGCCCGAATACAGCACTTACTTCTTTTATTTTCAAAAATGTTGCTTTTCATATAGTTTTGTTTCGTTGGATATAGGTATGCTAGTGATGTATGCATACATGTAAATTGGTACACATTTTATTAAGTGTAAAACTTTTATACAATTTCTTACAAAATTTTTATTGACTTTTCACCCTATCATTCAGACAAAATACGTAAAATTTTATGTTGTAAATGAATTCATAAATGTTTAATTCGTGTGTTTTTTGTTTCTGTTGCATTACTTACGTACCTGTTGTCTGTTGTTATTGTCATCATGGAAATATTTCATTATTGTTGATGCACGTTACCCAAACTTAAAGGTAAAAAGTCATCATAAATATTTCAACGTCACCAGCATCAGGAAGGATATAAAAAGTATGTCTACAGCAATGTGTATGTATGAGGTAATATTTAAGACTATTATAGTAATCACATCCTTTTTCGATATATTTTGTAGAAATATATTTCCTATGGGGATTTTCCACGTACACAGTGTTCGATCCAAGGCACCAACCAACCAATATTTAATCATAAGCCTTAAACTTTACACAACCTTTACTATCTATGATATCCTTTCAGTTTTCAATCATTCACTTACTCTCTCTTCTCTCACACAGATATTGTATTTGTATGTATTTCCGAGTTGTTTTTTTTATTCCGTATTTACATATATTCGGTAAGTATTTGTATGCGTTATATGATGTACGTGATTATCTTGAAATTCTTTTTGTAATTCCTAGCTTATCATGCAAATCACGTGGTTGATCCTTTGCTTCTTCTATTATTGTAATGCTCCAGTGTAAGTATGTATATATATTCATTTACATATGTATCTGTTTTCATGATATTTTTTTCTCAGTTACAGTTTTAAAATCTATTATAGTTTTCTGTAATATTTCGTATTATCCATACTTTTATTGTTTATTTATTTATAATTTTTTGTGTTTGCCTTTACCTTTTTTACACCCTTTTGGCTTTATATCCCTTTTTCTCCTTGTAAACTGGTTTATTATCCTTTTTTTTTATGGTGTGCCCATATACATATATTTACATTGGCTTCCGATTTATATCTGTTGTGTTATTTTTACTCTTGTGGCATCATGTTTTGGTTAAAGGTGTGAAATTTCATATTTTTGTTTAATAATCTTTTGCTACTTAAATCTATATTTTGCTGTGTTATTTTGTTATTTTCACTTTCATTCTCACCCTGTTTATCTGAAAATCCTTTAAGTTGTAACATTTAAGTAAAACACAAGATTTTATATATTTTACATGTACAAATATTTATATAATCTCTTAAACCATCCTACACACATTAATGCTTAGGGACTCATATCAATATCCTTTAGGTGGTTACCTCGTTTTCCCTTTGCCAAGTGTTGAAGAATTTTTGCAATTTTATATGAAAGTATGTATATTGAAATATGATTCAAAACGTGACTGTGCAATAATTAAGACACAAGTGAAATCCAAATGAAAATTTCAAGGAAAATATGAAATTATTTAATATTAAGTGAAAGTTTAAATCTTGTTTTTCTAAAAATTTAGTTATAACTATTTTTAATTCTTTTTCAGAAAGGCTAAATAACAAATACATACCTCAATTGATAACAATTTCAACTGCAGTTTATAATAAAGTTGACGATTTTAAATTGAAAGTGAGGGACAAACATATATACAAGCAGCGTCTTTTTGCAGCGTCAAATAATACTTGGGTTAATAGTTTTAATGAAAAGCGTGTGTTAAGAATTTTACGATCTCACTCTTTAATATGATGCCAATTGTAAAAAAGAAGAGACCGTCCGGAATATCCCAGAAAGTTATAGTCCAAAAGCAATTTGTTCTTAACGATCTAAGTTGGAAAACGAGAATATTTTTAAACAGCTTGAGTCAAGCTATTCACTAGCTACCGCATATATGAATTTCATAGGTGAAACACTACGGGAGACTTGGAAAGATGGTGTCATTCCGTTTGGTAAGAGTAATTTTATGGCTCTACACCAATGGGCCCATTTCATAGTGCTTTCGCGCTGACTAACAATGCAAATATTCTTATTATATCCTTCACCATGAGTGGCATACCCTTGTCATTCCGTTTGTAAATTCTATGTTTTTCGTTTGCGACTCCACAAAGTATATATATTCTGGATCGTTATAGATAGCGAAGTTGATATAGCCAAGTCCGTCAGTATGTTGAAATCAACTTTCCTTAGCCCCCAAATAACTTACAAACATAATTGATACATCAATATATCGAGAATTCTTCCGGCTCGGTCGAGAAAATCGGCCCACAAATGGCTGAGATATAGGAAAAAAACCGGGACAACCTTGATTTTTGGCCTATTTTTTATCTATATCTGGATTACTAAGTCATTAACATAGACAATATGATAGATATTTCAAAGTCCATTGCAACGATGTATATAAGGCTATAGTAATTTGGACCTACAATGGGTCAAAATCGGGAAAAATATTTTTTAACCCGAATTTTTTTAACAAAAAATTTTTCTGTCATAAATTTTTTCATCAATAAATAAAAAAAAAAATTTTGTCAAAAATTGAAAAAAAAAAAAATTGGAAAAAAATTAAAATTGTAATTTTGAAAAACAATTTTGAACAAAAAAAATTTTAATTTTGTTTACCTAAAAATATTTAAAATTTTTATTTTCAAGTATAATTTGGTGAAGGGTATATAAGATTCAACACAGCCGAATATAGCTCTCTTGCTTGTTCACTTTTGTTTTGTCGTCACTGAGACAGCAACGAATGCACATGCTAAGCGGGTGTATTGCTATTTTTTCATGATTACTGAAAGAAATATTTGGATATTTGTTTAATATATTTCGAACATAAAAAAATCATTGAGGTGTTGCCTGGTTTTTTACTTTAATTTACTTCTATGAACAATTTTCTTCAAATTTGAAGTTAATTTAATCAAAACTACGTAATAAAATAAGCAAACAAATTTCGAATTTGCCAAAAATTATTAATATCGAACTCTCAATTTATATTAATATCGAACTCTCAATTTATGATTATAGATATGTTGCAGATAAATACTGACATATTTTTTTTTTAGTTCAGTAAACTTTTCTTTCAGTGAAGTTCTCATTTGCTCATCAACACAACTACAGTTTTAGCTTTGGGCTACCCTGCTCTACACTATTTTCAGCAATAATTCAGAAAAAAACAATTGAAAATGGGTTTATTTACTGCAAATTAAGAAATGTTCAATTAAAATTAAAAACTGAACAAGTGAAATTGTAAAAAATGGAAAATATCTTTAGAAAAATGGTTCATAACGATACAAATAGTACATAAACTAAACTCAATCCTTTTGCATATATCGATATTTGTGGAAATATTTGAAGAATTAATTGAGAATTTCATGGAATATAGCAAACAATTTTATAGTTCTAATCACTAGTAATGAAATTTTTAACCTTTTTCGAAAACCCTTCCATTATGTTTTTTATAGTGCTTTATGTCACTTTGTTCAAACAGGTTGTCCATCTCCGTTTAAAATCTACCACACTTTTGGACAACTTTTTTGTGCTCTTCAATTCTCTTTTGAACAAGAGCCAAATATCTCTCCACTGGCCTTAGCTCCAGGCAGTTTGGAGAATTTGCCTCTCTTGGTACAAATACCACATTATTGTTCTTTTAACACTCAAGACATTTCTTACTATAGTGACAGGGTGCCAAATCAGGCCAAAAATAAGTGGACACATTAAGAAGTCTTATGAATAGAAGAATACTTTTTTGTAAACTTTCCTTGATATAAATTTCGGTATTTATAGAGCCCTTTGTAACAAATGTTTGGCTTTTTTGCCACAACTGCATATTGCTTGCCATACCAAGAATTTTTTTTGGAAAATTTTGTCTGCTTTTGGGTCCTAAACTTTTCCTCAACATTCCCTCGAGCATCTGCTAGAACATACGTTTCGTCATCCATTATGCAGCAGGAATATTTTTTTTTTTTTATAAAATTTGACTTCAATTTCAGAGCTCTGTTTTTGGCCTCTAAATTTTTAGCAGCATTCCTGTCTTTGAGCATTGAAAGTTTTTGTACCTGCATTGGCTTTAACTTTTCGTACCAAATAGCCCGAGCACTGTGCTAACCGGGCTTCTTTCCTACCGGATGTGTTGGGAGCTCTTTTGAAAATGCTTTCTATTTTTTGGCTTAATAAACATCATGTGAACCATTCCTTCAACCTGAACCAGGTTTTCTATCAACGGACAAGTTTTCCCGGTACTGTTGAATATCATTGGAAACAGTTTGACGGCAGACCTTTGAATGCTTGACCAACTTTTTGTAGGACTAAGTTTGGTTTTGTTGAAAATATTCAATAATATTAGTACGCACTTTTCTCTGGTCACTCATTTTAATCAGATTAACAATAAATGAACATAATTGACATTAAACATAATAACTGACATGCTTTACAAAGGTACTTGATCAAAAAAAAATCAAATAATACTTGGGTTAAAAGTTTGAATGAAAAACGTGTGTTAAAAATTTTTCGATCTCAGTCCTTATGACAGCTGCTTAAAAATAGTATGTGTTTAATAAGTCTGAATTTTCAAAAAAATCTCAATTTATTATTTTCTGAAGTTTTAATTTTATATAAAAAAATATATATTTCCAAGCCATATGATAAGCTGTGATTGATTATTTAAAAACTTTAATATCGTTAGTTTATTGGGTAAAAGAGCTAAGTCCGCTTTATATGAAAACGGATTTTTCAATACAAAACGTTAGAATCAGAAAAAATACACTTTTTGCTTGATTGTTATACTGTTGTGTGCAAAAGAGCTATGTCAATTTGTGTCTTCAAAATATCAAAAACGTAGCTCCATTGTCTTTTGAGAGCAACTTTAGTGACAATAGAGACTTTAAATCAAATAACAGAGTTAAAACGATAAAAAAAGCATTTTAAAATATTTATTTTGTCATTTGTAAAATATCTGAAAAGGTATATTTATTTATATTTATTAAAAATATTTCAACATTCCAGACTACTAAAAAAGTAGGCAGTGTACTTTGTTGTACTTTTAAAATAATTCCTTGCAATGTCGCTTAACCGAAAATCAAATTTATTCAGAAACTCTGCTTTTGCTACCATCATTTTCAAAATCCCACTTTTTCATACATAAAATCCCGATTTTTTTTAATAAACTATCTGATCACGTTATCCACAATTGACCATTCAAATCCCATGTTTTCCACCTTCATAAAATGTCTAATAACTGTCTGAAAAAAGAAATTTCTTTAAACCTAGAAAGATAATCTGAGTAAAATTTACGCATACTCTTTAAAACAAATGTTTGTTAATTACTGAAGTTGTTCTTTTGTTTTTTCTGATAATAAATATATATTAACATGTTTTAAAATCGGGAATTTTTACTTCAGATATATAGAAAAAAGTAATCAACATTAGATTATTTTAAATTAATCAACCAAATTTCCAAAAAGCATGCGTAAATTTTACGTATGTCAGAATATGATTATCTTTCTAGGGTTAATTTTAGGATAGGGAACTTGTGGGCTCTGGAAAATCGGTGAATGTGCTAGGCAATCGTTCCTGTTTACCACATTAGAATTGACGTCAATGCCTATAAAGCGCTCTTGATCTAAATATTTGGAATTTTATTTCGACCGCTTCAGGATGGACTCTCCTCTTAATAATAATAATTTCGGTGCCTGACCATACATTTGATGTGACACAAATACTAAAAGACTAAGAACTCCTGAACTGAAAATGAAAACTTACTATTTTTCATTTTAAGTCATCTTCCAGTTACTTTTAATGAAAAGAAAAGGATGTTATTTTTTTAAATAAAAAATAAACTCCTTTAACTTTTTTAAAGATAAAATATCAAAAAACATATAAAGTACATTTATTTTTTTATACCAAGTTTTAATAGTCATGTTAAGAATTAAAATATCCTCAGATTTATGTTCAATTTCACAATGACATTTGCATTCATAAGAAACTATGTATATTTGAAAAATCTAACATGCAAATAGATTAAATATGGCTTAAGATTATTTGCAGTCAATAAAGAAAATAGTCTATTTGTTTTAAGTAAAAAATAACTATGTTCATATTTCTTTTTGTGAACTAAATTTTGGTAGACAAATATTTACTTTCAATTTATTTTACAATACAAAAATATCTTCTTTACAAAAAGAAGATGTTCGTTCAAAGAGCAAAAAAACATAAGATTCTTTTATATTCAAAATAACAATTGTATAAAATAAAGTAAGTACATGTTTGCAAAACTATTCTACTTTCCACACAAAAAGTTCACATACCCATCCATACCAACGCACAAAGGAGTCTAAGACAAGACCCAACATTCTCGACAAATACTACAAGGAAACTAACCCACAATCTATATCGTTGTATGAACATATAAACTCAGTATATTGTACGAGTTTAGAAACATATTGAAGGGAGTAAAAGGGAAGTGGAAATGCATTGAGGAAATTGAAATGATATTTTAATGCTTCAATACACATACTTACAAAGTGCTCGTAGAATGAAAGAATTTATCTTGAATATGAGCATTTATTTTATATCCATCCACTACTTTCTTGCAACCTAACAACATTTGTTTGTGTATTAAAATTACACACACTCAAATACCTTCAGATATCTACAGCAAGACATACAGTCTCTCACTGTTGATTGGCATTAGTTATTGTACAATAAGCCAAATAGCCAACTAAAGCCATTTATACCATATATGTACATTAGGGTGGTCTTGTTTTGTATAGAAATAATATTCCAGCTTTGAAAATCTGAGTCAAATCGGATAATGTTAACTCCAGCTCCAAAATTTAGAAACGAAATTTCAAGGGATGAAATGTAATATTTCAATTTTTCCAAAAAAATGTGTTATTAAAAATGACTTTTCGAATCTAACTAAACGCATTTGCTTTATATATTTCTAAAAAGATATAAATGTCAAAAATCGGCTAGAAAAATTTAAGAATATTAAAAATTCCCTCTACCATGTTGTTCCCAGATTTTACTAAGTTTTGGAAATCAACGCGAAAAAACATATATCTATATTCCTTCACCAAATTAAACTTTAAAATAAAAACTTTAAATATTTTTAGGTAACCAAAATTAATTTTTTTTTTCAAAATTTAAAATTTTTTTTTTCAAAATTTAAAAAAAAAAAAATTTCAGAATTGTTTTAAAAAAAAATTTTTTCGAAATAGTTTTTTTTTAATTTTTTAAGTTTACTAGTGAATAAACATTTAGGATAAAAAAAAAATTGTTTGTAAAAAAAATTCGGGTTAAAAAATATTTTTCCCGATTTTGACTATTGTATTTCCAAATATATAGATCGTCGCAATGGACTTTGAAATATCTATCATTAGATATCCATATTGTCTATATTAATGAATTAGTAATCCAGATATAGATCAAAAATAGCCCAAAAATCGAGTGTGTATCGGGTTTTTCCTTATATCTCATTCATTTGTGGGCCGATTTTCTCGAATTTAAATAGCAACCGAGCCGGAAGAATTCCCGATATATTGATGTATGAGTCAAGTTTGTAAGTTATTTGGGGTCTTCAGAAAATTGATTTCAACAGACAGACAGACTTACAGTTTTGATTTTTTGTTTATTTGATTGAAATTACTTTTACAATTTACAAAAGAAAAATATTTTTATAGTTCTAATCACTAGTGATGAAATTTTGAACCTTTTTCGGAATCCCAACCATTATGGTTTTTATAGTGCTTCATGTCACTTTGTTCGAACAGGATGTCCATCTCCGTTTAAAATCTACCACATTTTTGGACACCTTTTTTGTTCTCTTCAATTCTCTTTTAAAAAGAGCCCAATATCTCTCCACTGGCCTTAGCTCCAGGCACTTTGGAGAATTTGCCTCTCTTGGTACAAATACAACATTATTGTTCTTTTACCACTCAAGACCTTTCTTACCATAGTGACAGGGTGCCAAATTAGGCCAAAAATATGTGGACACACTAATAAGTCTTATGAATGGAAGCATCCTTTTTTGTAAACATTCCTTCATGCAAATTTCGGTATTTATAGAGCCCTTTGTAACAAATGATTGGCTGCTTTTGCCGCAACTGCATATTGCTTGCCATACCAAGAAATTTTTGGGAAATTTTAGAAGCGTTCCTGTCAGGAACTTTTTGAGCCTTGTATGCTTTTAAACCTGCATTAGCTTTAACTTTTGGTACCAAATAGTCCGAGCACTGTGCTAACCGGGCTGATTTCCTACCGGATGTGTTGGGATCTCTTTTGTGTTTTCTTTATTTTTTGGCTTAATAAACATCTTGTGAATCATTCCTTCTACATGAACCAGGTTTTTTATCAACGGACAAGTTCTCCCCATACTATTTAATAATATTGGAATCAGTTTGACGACCAACTTTTTGTAGGACCAAGTTGGGTTTTGTTGAAAATATTTAATAACTTTAGTACGCACTTTTTTCTGGTCACTCATTTGAATCAGATTATCAACAAATGAATATAACTGACATTAAACATAATAACTGACATGTTTTACAAAGGTAAATTTAAAAAAAAAAAAAAAATCCAATAATACTTGGGTTAAAAGTTTTAATGAAAAAAGTGTGTTAAGAATTTTACGATCTCACCCCTTATTCTGGATCGTTATAGATAGCGAAGTCGATATAGCCATGTCCGTCTTTATGTAGCCCCCAAATAACTTACATGTATGATTCATACATCAGTATATCGATGATTCATACATCAGTATTCTTCCGGCTCGGCTTCTATTTTAAATCTACACAATTGGCCCACAAATGCCTTACATATAAAGAAAAAAGCAGTACAACTTAGAATGTTTACCTATTTTTGATCTATATCTGGTTGACTAAGTATTAATATATACATTATGGATAGCCAATAATAGATATTAGAAAGATCTTTGTAACTGCGTATATAAGGCCAAAGTAAGGCCAAAAAGGCCAAAACAATTGGTCAAAATCGGGAAAAATATTTTTTACCCCAAATTTGTTTTTCTCCAAAAAATTGTTTTTGTTATAAATTTTTTTTCACAAATAAATTAAATATTTTTTTTGGGTCTTAAAATTTGTTCGCTAATAAATTAAAATAAAATTTGAAAAAGTTTTATTTTACCTAAACAAATATTTAACTTGTTTTTAAGTATAATTTGGTGAAGGGTATATAAGATTCGGCGCAGCAGTATATAGCTCTGTTACTAGTTATGGATATATTTGCCCCCTGTGCTGAAAGGGTTAATTTATAATGTTTCTTTATAATTCATTCTGAATTCAGTATAAATTTCGCGAAATTATTAAAGTTCAAGCCACAGGTACGGCAAAATTATTAGATGTGTTGACCTTATATAATATTCTTAATAAATTCCTAAAAACAACTTCTTATATTTTTAGAATTCGTTAAACAAAATTTAAAAAATTTCAAAATTGGAATTTTGGAATTGCTTTACAAATAATTATCTTTTGTGGCAGCAGATAGGAATGAGTAAACGTTATCCTAGTTAGAACTAAAAACATCACCAATTTTTTTCTGGGACCATCCTAATATAAATGCATTCATATAAATGAACATATTAACTCAAATGCACATTCAAACACACACACACATACACACGTATCTTGACCACTTGTCTACAAAGGATATTGACGCTCAATTGAAGCCACAATTTATCGATATTTGCACTGGATGTAGATTAAAATGCCTGAGAATGTTCATGTGTATCTTTTATATATTTCCTATATTTTAGACATTGGTAAAAATGACCAAAATTGTTAAATATGTATGTTTCCAAAGAATAAACCCATAAACAAATAAAAATTAAATAAAGTACAAAAACAAAAAAAAAAAAAAAAGCAAATACCTACTATGTATAATAT
This sequence comes from Calliphora vomitoria, assembly GCA_942486065.2. NCBI lineage: Eukaryota > Metazoa > Arthropoda > Insecta > Diptera > Calliphoridae > Calliphora > Calliphora vomitoria. The sequence goes on from OW818031.2 coordinate 79,514,664, forward strand.
CTGTGGCATTCAATTAGAAAGTAATGTTTATGTTCAATTATTTCGACATATTTTTCCCCCATTTAAAATCGTCCCTTTTGCATAGAAAACAGATAAACGACCCATGATGTTCTTTCTTACTTTCTTGCTGTTGCACTTAGAGATAGTTGGGTTGGGATAGAGAATAAATACATGTAGTATGTATTTCCAAATTTTTTTTATTGCAACTGACAACTCTGTGCTCAAACATGCATACCGACCTGCCGATAAGCAAAAACCATTAAACTAAATTGTTTGAGTATTAAAAAAGAATTTGTGAATAATAATAAAAGAATAATATTTGTTTGTGTTCTATTCAACTGATAGTTGATGCTCATAAAGTCGAAAATTCATGGCAAACCCAAAAAATTGAAACCTAAATGAAAAAAATTAAATAAAATTAAATTCATGAATGAATGAATAAATGACCAACAAAAAAATATATACAAATTTTTTTATGTAAGTATTTATGTGTTTTTAGTCGATAGAATTTGTCCTTTGTCTGTTTAAAATATCTCAGTTAAATGAAAAAAAATATATATGAACAAAAACACGTTGCTTTTAAAATCTATGTATGAAGACCTAAAGACCTTAATATTATGATTTTGCCCAAAATCTTCAAATTGTTTGTCAGTGACACTACTAGCAACTTGTCTTGATTGCAAAATGTCAGAACCCATGGCCTTTATCTTTATTAGTTATAGTTTTATATAGTTAAAACGTACAAAAGTTTGTTTAGGTGTGAATATCCGAATCTATACTGACAGTAAGCCTGCTATTAAATCCCTATCTGGTGTTTACTCGACATCCAGATTGGTACATGAATGCCGAGTATCTCTTAACGAGATGGCGAGACATTCTAATCTGGAGTTATTCTGGGTGCCGGGTCACTCTGGTGTACCTGGCAATGTTATTGCGGATGAACTGGCCTAAAGAGGCTCACGACTACAAGTTGATGAGATAGATCCCATGGTCGGTTTACCGCCATTTGACCAACACAGGTCAATGTCCCTAACGGGACTATAACGGGCTAGGCTGCGAGCTTTGATATCAGTGCTTACTGGACACTGCTTGATTGGTGTGCATGCGAGGAGACTTAATAACACTCCATATAATGACTTCTGCAGAAGTTGCCATGATGAAGACGAAGAGGAAACGATTGAACATCTCCTCTGTCTTTGCCCAGCTCTATCTGATGCTCGGTCTGCTACAATAGGCAGTCCTCTTTTGCATGGCCTAGCGGATCTATCCACTGTGGATGTCAGGAAGATAGATTCGTTCATTCGTGCGTTGTGGCAACTTACTGAAGTGAAAGGGTTCAAAAACTATTTTAACGACAGTTTTCAAAACTGAACAAAATAGTTGGTTCTTGACAAACCATTTCCTAAAATATGTAGGTTTAAAGCACAAAAAAAAAAGAATGGTTTTTAAATCGATTAAGAACCAATATATTTTAGCTTATACTCATTAAGCTAAATTCAAAAATATTTTTAAAACCCATTCATCTCTTCTAAAATGTGTGTATATCGCTATCTTCTATAGACTAGATATTTTTTTTTACTTTTCGGGTGTAATGGCCTTGACTTTAAAAATATAAAAAATTATTTGATTTTCATATTATTTAAAACTTTCTTTTCATACAAAACGCTCCCGATGTGAAAATAAAAAAAATCATAAAAAAATATTAATAAAATTTGAACAAAATTGTGTTTTCTACCATATATTTTGTACACTCTACTCAAGAATAACTGAGTGAATATTTTGAATTTCTGATTACAATACATGGAAGTATTATGTATTTATTAGTGGATTTTAATGGAAAGTATTTCATTGTATATAGAAATGAGATCGGAATCACTAAATATTAAAATAAACCATTTTATGACTTTCGGATCAATTGGACCCTAGAAAAAATTTCGTTAAAAAAATAATTTTTTTTTTAATCCATAGTAAAATGTTCTTAATTTAATTTTTCAAACATTTCAATCTGACTGTGTTTTAATGCTTTTTAGAGTTAATCTATCTATATATAAAACAAGTAAGAGAGCTATATTCGGCTGTGCCGAATCTTATATACCCTTCACCAAATTATACTTTAAAATAAAATTTAAAAAAAATTTTTTTAAGTTTTTTCCAATTTTTAAAATTTTTTTTTTAATTTATTAGTGAAACAAATTTATGACAAAAGAATGTTTTTTGTGAAAAAAAATTCGGGTTAAAAAATATTTTCCCGATTTTGACTCATTGTAGGTCCAACTTTGTATAGCCTTATATACATAGTTGCAATGGACTTTGAAATATCTATCATTAGATATCCATATTGTCTATATTTATAATTTAGTAATCGAGATATAGATAAAAAAAATAGGCCAAAAATACAGGTTGTCTCGGATTTTTGCTCATATCTCCGTTATTTATGGACGGATTTTGCTGATTTTAAATAGGAAACTTTTCGAAAGCATGTCTGACAGAATTATTGAGGATTTGGATACAGACAGACATATAGACAGACAGACGGACATGGCTAAATCGACTCCGCTATCTATAAGGATTCAGAATATATATACTTTATAGGGTCGGAAAATTATATTGTGGAAATTACAAATGGAATGACAAATTTATATATACCCTTCTCACGAATGTGAAGGGTATAAAAAATGGATGTTTGTATGTATGTTCCGTATGAACTCAAAAACGGCTGGACCGATTTTCATGAAATGTTTCAGTGAATGTTTAGAAGAGCCTAGCTGGTAACGCTCCTCTGTGGGCGGAGGAGCGTGTAAAAATCAAATTTTTACATTATACCTCTAATTCTATATATACAGTGGCGAGCAGAAGTGAGTGCATGTTCACGACACTGACTTTCGTCATCCATAAAAACAAAACCATACAAGCAAATCAAAAATGTTTTTTAGTTTTATTTTTATTATTTTATTCGTAACAAATAGGAGTAAAGAAACAATAATAAATTATATGATTTCAAAGAGTTTGGAAGAAAAAACGAAAATAACCCACATAAACTCAATTTTGCACGTTTAATGAATTGCACCTATTTTCGAACTTTCACTTCTCTTATCAGCAGAAATCATGCAGATTTACCCTTACTTTTTTATTAATTGCCAGAGAAACACCCTTTGGTGTTAGCAGCATGCGTTTTTTTCTCATTTCGGACATCATTATTCGAGCATCTGAGTCCGTTAGTAATATTTTTCAACCTTTGACTTGCGATTTCGAATCACATTTCGTCTCTTTCGAGCTGCAATCACCGCCGATTGACTAATACCAAGTATTTCGGAAATGGTAGGTGAAGAATAGCCTTTTTCGGTCAGGCACACAACACTATTTTAAATTTCTTCAGATGTTTTTGTAATTTTTATACAAAAAATCACTAATTTATTTTAAATATGATAGTAATTGACAAAATCGGCATTAATTCGCAAGAAACACATTTTAAACTGCTCTACGAACAAGGAGAATAAGATAACAACAAACATAAAGGTAAATCTGTATGATTTCTGCTGATAAGAGAAGTGAAAGTTCGAAAATAGGTGTAATTCACAAAACGTGCAAAATTGAGTTTATGCGGGTTATTATCGTTTTTTCTTCCAAACTCTTTGAAATCATCTCATTTATTATTGTTTCTTTACTCCTATTTGTTACGAATAAAATAATTAAAATAAAACTAAAAAATATTTTTGATTTGCTTGTATGGTTTTGTTGTTATGGATGCCGAAAGTCAGTGTCGTGATCATGCACTCACTTCTGCTCGCCACTGTATATAAGAATGGATGTGTTTATGTACACAGAAAAAAGTTTCAACATAAATAGTATGATTTGATTTCATTGATTTCAATTCATAACATTTATAAATAATTTCTTAAATAGTATGATTTTGTTCATATTTTTTGTTTTTAAATAAAATCTAGGAGGCTTGAAAAAAATATTTCAATTTTCATTTATATTTTTATGTTGTTTGAAAATGTTTGAAATTTTCCTTGGAAAATTTTTACGTTTTTTATGATTTTCAGCTACAAAATGAGCAAATATGCGCGAAATTTACTGCATTTTTTGAAGCAGATGAAATGCTTTAATATTAAATGATGTTTAATGATTTTTTTTTACGTTTCAGACTTTTTTGATTCATTATGAATAATTGGTAATATAGGTCTATTTTACAAACATATTTGAACTAAACCATTAGGTACTGCAATTGTAATGCAATTTATTATAAAATATCTAGAAATTTATGCAAAAAAAGCAAAAAATTCCGTCATGTACACTTTCATAATATTTATGAACACGTTATTATTCTGAATGAAAAAAGTTTGGGAAAAAAAGTCATGTTCGATTAATAATATTTATTACAAAATTCATTCCAATTATGAATTTCTTTTTTCTGTGTAAGTATGTTCCGAATGGACTTAAAAACTGATGGATCGATTTTGATGAAATTTCCAGGGAATCTTCAGAATTGCCTAGCGGGTAACACTGTATAGTCCGATTTTTCGATCTGTGGGGGGCAAAAAGTTCATTTATATTATTAATCGATAATAAACAATGAATAACATATATCCAACCGGAAGACACGATCAAGTGAAAGAATTAATTTAAAGTTGGCGGCATTTCATTATAATAAGGATGATGACTACAGGAATCACAAGAACGTACTGATTTGCGCAATGTACACACATTGCTTACATTGCAGCGTACGATAAAGTAGTTCAGCCACCAATTATCGATCCGCATATATTATATGTTCTGACGTTCTTCGGGGCAACTAATATCGTAAATAACGTCGGCTTCTTGCCCAACTTTAAACTTTAATTGGATCATTGCTGTTTTCTCTGTGTGTATATCCTCTGGTCTTAAGATGAATTCTTAAGTATAATATCCCATTTGCATGAAATACATTCGTTTCTTTTTTTACGGGCATAGCATGACACTGTAATTATAGATATCTGCTACAACTTTGTTATATGAACACCTCGGGAGAGTTTGGTTTGTCCGACACTGTTTATTAAAATTGAGATCGAGATGCAATATAGAACAGATGTTTTCTAAGGGCCAGCAACGCGTACCGGTTTTATCTAGTATTGACTAAAAGTTAATATTCGGTTATCCAAAACAGAGACCCGCAAACTTTTTTTTTAATTTTCTTTTCATATACTGTTTAAAATAAATTTTAATTTATCCAAGAAAATATACGAAATTTTTTATTTTGTAACACGTATGTACTCCATCACAATTAAGAAATATATTTTATGATAAATATGATTGTAATATTTATAACTATGAACATGTGTTTGGATGAAAATTATATTTTCTAGGGACTAAGTAATAGTACTATAAATCAGGAGGGGTCTCAAAATAGTTTTAAACACTTTTGTGGTTTGTTCAACTTCAGAGATTTTAATATATTCAGCATATTTAAACAAAAATTGGAGAAAAAATATATATTATTCAATAAAATGGTTGTATCGCGTTTAAATTTAAAAAAATTTCCTGAATCGATTTTATCCGATTTTACGAATTACACTTGTCACACTAATCCCACCCGCACTTCTCGATATTTAATAAAAAGTAGAAAAAAAGCCCAATACTTATATGTGTTTGGTTTTATATGGTCGTTCTTACCAATCAATAATATTTTTTTTTTTTTTTTTTTTCATTTATTTCATTTTGTTAAATTGTCATTTAAACTCATTGATTGACATTTTTATTGAACTTACATATATAAACATTTTAACATTTTATTTAATATTAAATACGAGTTAATAAAATAAAGTGTTAAATTTATTGTTTTTAAGTAATTTATTTATAATACATCTCCGTCCACTACAAACTACGTAATTTATTTCAATTGTATTTCTCTTAGTGATTTGATTATAAATGATTAGTTCTTCAATTAATTTTCCAGCGATTTTCGTTCTGAATATATTGTTTCCTTCTAAATTAAAGTTAAAATACCCAAAAATAGTTAACTTAATTCCACTAAATTATGGATATCTGACTCTTTACAATATCACTTAAGTAAACTAAAAGATACAAAACTACAAAAAGAAACAACGTAGATAATTAAAAATTAAAATTTCATAACTAAATCACTTTTTTATATTAAACAAATATACAGACACAAAGGAAAGACAAGCATAAAAATTCATTAACATTTTTAAATATTGTCACACAAATATGAATAGTTCGAATTCAAAATAATTGAAAATCATTTGTAATTTTCTATTTTTTTTGTGAGTTTTTTTCTAAAGCTCATTTGCATAAATGTTGCAACAATAAGACTCATACCCACTGGTGGTATTCATTTACATTGGAAATGAGCAAACGAGGAATGAGCAACGCTAAAAATTTGTCTAAAATTACAAATGTTGGGTCTTGTAGTAACTTTTCATATGAATAAACAATAACTTTCCAAAGGAAGGGGTTAATTTTTATAACAACTATAAGAAAATGGTGTAGGAGAAAGAGCGAGAGTGAGAGAATAGAGCAAATATAAAACACGAGAAACATAAAAAATCACACGATTTGTTTGTGCTGTTGTGACTTTAACACATAATCCTTCTCATTTTTCAATAGTGTCTCACTGGTTGTCTGTTACTTTAAAGACATTTTATGCATACAAACAATGGCAAAAAAACCGTACACATGATTTAGAAAACAATGTTAAAACTAATGTTATGAATTATTGAACAATTTAAAGTACTCTGTTAAAATTATCAAATTATTAAATGGTCGATAGACACCTTTAGATCACACATACACTGAATCAATTAAGTCTCCCTACAGATATATTCATAATATAAACTAGCATTTGAGGGTCACTTTTCAAAACACATTTAAACATATTTCAATTCATTTTATTAAAAAACTTATAAACTAGAAATCAACATAAAAAATATAAAAATATTTTCATTAACAAGTAAGAGTGCTATATTCGGCTATGCTTTCAGCGTATAGCATCCTATATATATCAAGAACACTTTTAAAAATTTTACATTTAATTACTGACGAACAGATTATATTGTAGAAGTTACAAACGAAATGACAATATTTTATATACCCTTCTCACGAAGGTGAAAAAAAAACAAAATACGCAAAACACACATCCAAACATACATTTTGTTGCTTTTTTGTCAAAGCATGCAATAAAATCTTATTTTTTGATGAAATTTTCAGAGGTTGTCTCGGATTTTTGCTCATAGCTCCGTTATTTATGGACGGATTTTGCTGCTTTTAAATACGAAACTTCAAAAAACCGGCAAATTCAAAAAACCGGTTTCCGGTTTAACCGAAAACAATGTTATATAAAAAAACCGGTTTCGGTTTTCTCATTCTAAAAAAACCGGGTTCGGGTTTGTCATTCCAAAAACCGGTTAACCGGTTTTTTCTAACAAATAAATGAATATTTTTAAAAATATTATCAAAATATTTTTAAGTTATATGTTCAAATAAGCTTTACAAAGTATTTCGTTAAAACCGGTTAACCGTCTTAAAAAAACCGGTTTGTCAAAAAACCGAAAAGTTAAAGAAAACCGAAACCGGTCGGTTGACCGGTTTTCGGTTTCGGTTTTGGATACTCTAGTTGCATGGCTTCATCTGTGGTGGGAAACCTTATTTTTGTTGAAAACACGATGCATAAATATGCATACCTTGATATATTAAAAGAAAACTTGGGACGTTTGCATTGCTTCCAACAAGACAACGATCCCAATCACACCTCTAGATTAGTAAAGGAATGTCTTATTTATAATGTTCCTAAGCAATTAAATCGCCCAGATCAGTCACCTGAATTCAACCTGATTGAACAACTATGGGATTACTTGCAAAGAAAGATTCGGCAGCACAATATAACGAGTAAAGCTCAGCTAAAACCCGTTATAATGGAAGAGTGGTATAAAATAGATTCTCTTACAACAAAGCTGGTCCATTCCACACCATAGAGTCTGAGGCAATTATAAGAATTATAAAACATAGGGAATAAACTTGTATGAATTGATCACTTTTATGCGCAACGGGTGAATATAATAGTAGAGTAACTTCGGGTATTGTGGACTATGCGTCTAATGTGGACCTGTTTCTTTTTCCAGAAACTATTGACGGTATGATAAAACTACTTTATAATTTGTTTAGAACGACAATTGCACATGTGCTTTCATGAGTAATTGATATGTTAGCTTTTTATTCTTGTATCAAAATTTTTTCGGCTCAACGGTAGTCCACATTACCCGAAGTTACTCTAGTATCCGAGTATTTTATGAGCTCGAAAATATGCAGTTACCGCGACAATGTAAGTATATAATACCGGAAATCGATCCGTTAATATGAAAAAAAATATATCAAAAAATATCCTCTTAGAACTCAATTCAGACTAAGACAGATTGGTCAACTTAATATTAGAAGACCTGGACACTCATATTTGATAGGAAAATCTTTTATGACTTAGATAATACAAGAACTGATTGCATAACAGCTCAAGTATGTTGAGACATGGAGATTACCACAAGCTAATAGCCCTTTAAATAAATAATTACTGTGTCTAAAGCAGCTAGGCTGATATCTATGGGACCAATATATCTCCATATTCAGAAATAATTTCGCTCCTATAAAGACACTTGGTAATAGAAATTTTAGATTTAGGATAGTCAGCCATTGTCGCAGAGAGTTAAAAGTTCACAACGATCGACACGTATTGGAACTTTGCTGTGGACTAGATCTCAATGAAAATGGATATAATGAAACTGCGTTGAATTTGCAAGGGCCGGAGAACACACAAAGCTAGTAAACATTTTCTGAAAGGATACTGTACCTATGAAAGCCAATAACGATAAGGCAGCTTTCGGTCTCTTATGAATACCTAATTTTAACCTAACCTACAATATTTATCCGATCGCAAATATGTCCAAATATATAAAATTGTTTTACTTAAATGTAACATTTTTAAACAAAACTACATATGTTTAAAATGTATTGATATTAGGACACTCACCACATCTCAAAAATTGATTTTTAACTCTGAGTTATGTGAGAAACACATTGCTTTGGATGCAACAAAAAAGTCCAAAACTCTGATTTTGATAAGGATATCAATGTTAATTTTTTACAAATATAGTTGCGTTTTTAAATGTCATTATTATTTATAGTAGAAAAAAAAATATATAAACACTCGAAACTATCCAAATGACCAGCATATTTGTCATCCTTTGTATGAAACTCTAAAAAGTAAGAAAACAAAAAGAATCCCGATAAGTGTGGTTGGTTGGCTGGCGGTCATAGTTTGGTAGGTTTTAACTTTTGGACTTCTTGGCTTTGTGCATGTCAGTGTGTTTTCTATTTCAATTCATAAGTAATATTCCAAGCCATAACTTAATGCAATTTTTTTTTTTTTTTTTTTGTTAAATTTTTCAACAGAATTTTTTTATATTTATTCCAGCAAAGTAAAAGTTTTGGTCTCCTTTTTTAAATTCAATATATAAGTATAAATATTTAAAACTGTTATAAGTTGCCAAAGCCACACTTTACTCACCATCCAACTAACCAACCAACTTGCCAAAGTAATAAAATTTATATTAAAAATACTCGCACAAGACTGTGTAGAAGGAAAAACTGTTTCATGTTAAACTTTTGTAATAAAATGCTCATTAGTGGCACAACTCTTCACCACCATAATGATTTTTAGATGGCTCAAAACATTTACTTTTCTTTTTTCTTTTAATGCAATGAATTGTGCAATACTTTTAACATCAAACTATTAAACATTATTAAGAAGCAGTTCGTCTAGTTAATATTTAACTGAAAATGTCCTTCGTTAATTAAGAGTGTTATTTTTAAATTATATTTTAACTTATCTACATGCATATAAGTCCAATAAAATAAAATTTAGCACTTTTTTTCAAATTGAGGAAGTAAAGCAAATCTAACCGCATATTACGCTTTGTTGGCACAAGATTCGACATTTTCGAAGCAAAAAAAAGACCTTGTTGTTTAAACTATAATGTTTAATAACTAAGTGAGAATAAATGACAGATATGTACCCTTCAAAATGACATATAAGTTATTAAAAACAAAAACTGCGTTCAAAAGATACACCATCATTTTTTTAAACAAAGTTTTAGAAGTAACTAAAAGTCACATAAAGGCTGCGCTAGATTTTTGTTGCTAAAGCTAAAGATTTATTTTTTTAATAAGTTTTAATCGGTTTGATATTTGGGTTTCTCCATCTTTTGTAGTTTGTAATAATTTTTCGGGTGGTTGACTAGAGGTAGGATTCAAAAAGCCTTCATTGGGAGGGATTTTTAGTTTTTTTTTTTATAAAAACATTAAATAATTCTAATTATTTAAATAACTTTTCATTATTTCATTCACTATTTAAATAACTTTTAAAATCGATGTCGATCGGGAAGACATCGGACACCAAGGTTAGTCCTATTGAATAGTAGTTCAGACACAATTTTTCAACAAGAAAATTTACATTTTTTATTTTTTTTGCTCAAAAGAAAGCTTAGGTATTTTCCTTTAAGACCTTCTTGGTCGCTTAGTGGGATGTGAGTAGGATATCTATCAAAATAAATGTTTTTGCTAAATCAAACACTTTTTTCTTCTTTTATTTTCAAATTGGGCCCTGTTATTTGTTATTTTTTTTATTTTTTGCTCCAAAGAAAGCTTAGGTCTATTCCTTTAAGACCTTTTTGGTCGATTAGTGGGATATCTAACAAAACAAATGTTTTGTAATTCAAGACAAAACATTTTTGATCTTTTTTCAAAAGTCAAAAATATTTCAAAATTTTGTTATTCTTTTTTATCCGAAAGTTTGAAGAAATAAACTGTTTAGGATACATTTGTCTAAGAACAATATGTCTGTCTGTCTGTCTGTCTGCCTGTCTGTTGAAATCAATTTTCTGAATTCTGTCAGACATGCTTCGAGAAGTTTCCTATTTAAAATCAGCAAAATCTGTCCATAAATAACGGAGATATGAGCAAAACTCCGAGACAACCTCTATTTTTGGCATATTTTTGATCTATATCTCGATTACTAAGTCATAAATTTAGACAATATGGATATCTAATGATAGGTATTTCAAAGTATATTGGAACTATGTATATAAGGTATAGTAAGTTGGACCTACAATGGGCCAAAATCGGGAAAAATATTTTTTAACCCGAATTTTTTTTACAAAAAACATTTTTTTGTCTTAATTTTTTTCACTAATAAATTGAAAAATAATAAATTTTTAAATTAAAAAAAATTGGAAAAAACTTTTTAAAAACAACTTCGAAAAAAAAAGTTTTTTAAAAATTTTTTTTTTAAAAAATAAAAAAAATAAAAAATTTCACCAAATTGTGCTTTTATTTCAAAGTATAATTTGGTGAAGGGTATATAAGATTCGGCACAGCCGAATATAGCTCTCTTACTAGTTTAAATTAAGTTTAGTTATACCGATTAAATAATGTCATAACATTAAAAATTTTGTTAGTTTCAGCGATTTGAAATTTTTCGCAGAAACCGAAAACCGGTTTCTAAAAAATGTCGAAGAATCGATCACCCTACTGTTAATAAAGACTCATTTAATAAATCTAGTGTCTATTATCGATGAATCCAATCAATAAAAGTTCTTAGGAATTTGAATTATATGTATAATATTGTATATGATTTTAATGGTGCAATGGAAAATAGAAGATTGCTATTTTGAGATTTCATTTGAATAAGGATGATTTTTATACCCTCCACCACCACAAGTGGTGAAAGAGGGTATATATACGTTTGTCATTCCGTGTGTAACATTGAGAAATATTCATCTGAGACCCAACAAAGTATATATATTATTGATCCTTATGAAATTCTAAGTCGATTGAGCAATGTCCGTCTGTCTGTCCGTCTGTCCGTCTGTCCGTCTGTCTGTCTGTGTAAAACACTCACACGCCCAAAATACATAAGCAAAATTAATGAAATATATACCAAAATGTTAATAATTTTTCTAAGCAGTTTGGTATTGAAAATCAGCAAAATCGAGTTGGTAGAACCAGGGTTATGGATTAAAATGTAAGACAACCTCCAAAAATTTAGATATTTTTTACATGTTTTTTTCTGATTTTTGGTAAATCCATTCCAGAGAATACCATGAAATTTTGCACACATTATTTATCTGATAAATGGACAAATTCTGTTGAAAATGGAAAGAATCGGTCCATAGTTTCTCGTAGCCCCCATACAAATTTCTTCCCGAAATATGGTGCTATGGTACGTAAATGCCCATAGAATTGCTGTATCTATACAAAATTAAGTACAACTAAGTTTCGTGAAAACAGAAATTGGGACACCAATTTTTTTTGGATCGGGCACTATTTGACCATAGCCCTCATATAAAGTTTACTTCCGAAAATCATTTAAATACAATTAAATATCTTATATATATCGCTATCAGGTTGAAATTCAACTTGAATAATTCCCATGCACATGAAAATCGCTGTAGGGAATTTCATGAAGATCGGCCCATAATTGGTTATAGCTCCCATATAAGGACCACTTCTAAAAACCACATTAATTTTCATAAATATCTGAAAAATATCGTTATCGAATTAAAATTTTACACAGATTGGTAGTATTAATTCACAAATGATACTACTAGATTGTGTGAATATCGGTTCATATTTGACCATAGCTCCCATATAAGGTCCATTTCCGAAAATTACTTAAATACTAATAACTCTTTTATAAAAGCTTCTATCTAGTTTAAATTTCAAACAAATATTTCCATTATATACGAAAATCGATGTGTTGAATTTTGTGAAGATCGGCCGATAATTGGTCATAGCTCCCATATAAGGGCCACTTCCGAAAAACACATTAACCTCTGTAAATATTTTAAATATATGGATATCGAACTAAAATTGTATACCGATCAATATATTGTATCCAAAAATTATACTACTGGGTTTTGTGAATATCGGTCCATATTTGACCATACCACCCATATTAGCTTGATGTCTGATAATCACAATAATACCCATAAAATTCTTATGACTAATGTTATGGACAAAACTATCAAGCAAAATAGGCCTCAAATTCATAGAAATCGCTTTAAAATATTTAATTATATCTTCCAAATAAGTCGCACATCCGAAAAATACATTAACGCATATATACACTCATATCGGTAAAAAATGTAACAGATATAAGTTTCAAGTAGATTTGGTGACTATGGGTTCTTGATTATATATAGAAGGCTCACATCCGGAAAATTCATTAGAACAGAACAAAAATATACTTTTGAAGTTTTACTAAATATATTTGCTTACCCTTAAACTTTTAATTCACTTGTGGTGAATAATAAAAATGTTGAGCCAATCGGTAATGTTAACCAATTATTAAGTATATAAGTTGTTAAATAGTACATTTTATTCCTATTATAAAAGTATAGAATCTGTTGGAAACGGTAGGAATATGTAGTTATTTCAATTATAAATTGCTGAAGTAGATAACATTTTTATACATTTGAAATAAAATATCTTCTAAGTAAACTAGTTTTTCTAACAATATATAAAATACTACTATACAACTATGTTTTAAATAAACTTTTATTTTGTTTAAAAAAAGTGTTTTTATTGAAGAAAGTACATAATTTGTATATAGTCCAAAATGTGTATTATATCATGATTCATATATAATCCATAAAGTGGCTTAAAAAGAAATTCGGTAATAGTCCTAATTCGCTCATAGTCCACATAAATTGTGCAACTGTATTTGTAGACTATAAGCGAAAACTACTGTATTACATTACCATTCTACCATTCTTCATAATCGGAGCTAAGTCCCAATAACAAACACTAAATATGGATATTAGAGTGTTTATACCAATGTAATTTCTATAATTTTCATCTAATTTAGGTGGAGGGTATTTAAGATTCGGCATAGCCGAATATAGCACTCTAACTTGTTTATGCTATATTCTGTTTTGATGTGAAACGGATTTCTAGAAAAATATTTTAAAAACATGAATTTTGAAATTATATAAAAACCAAACTATAGCGAATTTAAAAATTCTGGAGAACATTAAAGTTTGCATTGCCATGGCAAATATGTATACTAAATTTTATCGAAATCAGAATAGTAAATCTTTAAAAATGAATTTTTTTGATGCATACTTTCAAAAAATTTGTTATAAATTTCATTTATCAATATTTATGAGCGGAAACGTATTTTAATATTCGGATATTAAAATACATTTTCAGATATGTATTTTATATGGTAACTATGGCGAGCTATGGCAAACTATGGTATGATCGTTACAAAAACCAGCAGTATAATTTTTAAATACAACTGATCTGTGTAACATTTTGGTTCGAAATCGATATTTGTAAAATATTTATGTTGGTTATGGATGTGTTTTTCGAAAGTGATCTTTATATGGGAGCTATGACCAATTATGAGCCAATCTTCATGAAATTTGATTTTTGAAATTTGAATTTGACGATTTTTATATACATTAGTATTATTTATATCGAATTTTAATCTGATATCTGATAACTGATTTTAGGAAGTGGAAGTTATATGGGTTCTACCACCAATTAAGCGCCGATCTCCATAAAATTAGATACTGAGATTTTTTTATAAATTTGGATTATTTACATCGAATTTTAACCAGATAGCGATAATTGTAAGAAATACCGTTACTGAAATTACTGCAACTACCGTTACTGATGAAAAACCGGTACCAAAACAATCAAAATACTCTCCTATCATGTCATATTGTCGTAATGTCCAAATATTTCACCATGGTTTACAAATGTTGCTATTGCCTTTCAAGCTAAAAATTTCTTAAAATAATACTACTCCGTATGCTATGCTTATTGTGTTATCGTAACCAACCAGCAGAGACCTGTGCCGAACGCCTAAGAGATGGTTAAGCCGTGCTGATGAGACGTGGAATATTACGACATTATGACATGATAGAAGACCTTGTAAATTGACCAAATGTTAAATTATAAAAATACAAACATTTGTATTCCATAATTGAGTTTATTTAAATCTACCTAAATTGATGTCAAGTTAATTTAATTGATCCGTATATTAAGCATAAAATGGGTGATTTTGGAGAAACTGGAAATATGTATTACATAATAAAATGCTTGTTATTGGTATTTCGCTATGAAATTTTCCACGTAATTCTAAATTGTGGATTAAAAATAAGTAAATTGGGACGAATCCCATGTCTATGGACTCTTATGTACATGGTTTAATATTTTGGGAACCCATAACGCGAAATTCGTAGTCAAATTTTAAACTCATCTACTTCTAGGCTAAATAATTGGTTATAAGAACGTAACGACCACTTCGAGTTTAACCTTTCACCTTATACATTTCATAAAATGTTGATAACAAATTATGTCAAGTAGATTAATAAAATATGAAATCTATATACATGTATCTATATATAATACACATAATCTATATATATGTATATTAGGGTGGGTCGATTTTTTTCACGAAAAATCGTATAGCAGAAACGCATTGTACGGACAATTCTAAGAAATTTTCCCCAAGAAACCATATGTCTAAAACTAAATCCTATCTTGCGCATTTCGTATTTCTTCCAATGATATTTCAGTATTATTTTCTCTTTTAATAGTTTTTTTTATTGGATAAAAGACGAAATGCGCAAGATAGGATTTGATTTTAGACCTATGGTTTCTTGAGGA
The DNA here is from genome assembly GCA_942486065.2 of Calliphora vomitoria. Taxonomy (NCBI): domain Eukaryota; kingdom Metazoa; phylum Arthropoda; class Insecta; order Diptera; family Calliphoridae; genus Calliphora; species Calliphora vomitoria. The sequence continues at coordinate 79,530,387 of OW818031.2, forward strand.
AACTTTCTTAGAATTTTCCGTTGATTGCGTTTCTGCTATACGATTTTTTACTTTTTGATCGTCCATACAAATCGACCCAGCCTAATCTATATATATAAAAGTGAATGTGTGTTTGTATGTTTATTTGTTTGACGGCTGAGCCGATGTGATTAGCATTTCTGTGGTATGTTTCTGTATGTCTGGAAGGAACTATAGGCTACTTTTTGTTTTAAAATTTCAAGTGTAGGACAGAAATGTGCGAACTACCAACAATGTTAAGTAAATATTAAAATTTGTATACATGGGAAACCTTCTTGCGTATTTGTATTTTATAGGAGGCTAAACCGCTGAGAATTACTTTAATATACCACGTCTTTGTAATGGTACTCGACTTACAGTAAGGAAATGAATGAACAATCTAATCGAGGCGATAACTGGGAAGTATTGTCCCAGTATTTATACACCACCATAGTGGGGAGGGTATAATGGATTTGTGCAGATGTTTGTAACGCCCAAAAATATTAGTCTAACACCCACCTTAAATTATACCGATCGACTCAGAATCACTTTCTGAGTTGATTAATCGATGTCCGTCCGTCCGTCCGTCCGTCCGTCTGGCTGGCTGGTTGGCTGGCTGTCCATGTAAAGCTTGTGCGCAGAGTACAGGTCGCAATTTTAAAGATATTTCGATAAAATTTGGTACATATCATTTTTTCTGCCCAAGGACGATCCCTATTGAAACTGGCTGAAATCGGTCCATTATTTGACCTAGCCCCCATACAAATGTCCTCCCGAAAGTGGATTTTATCCGTCACAAATGTTTAATTTATATAGGTATCTACACAAGTTTTTCTCCAAAAAAGTTTTATATATAGGGAATTCATGTCACCAAATTTTATTATGATCGGTCCATAATTAGTCATAGCTCCCATATAAGGCCTGCTTCCGATAATCACTTTAACGAGCATAAATCTCCTACAAATGTTGGTATAGACATAAAATTCAATACAAATAACTTTCATATAAGCATTAATCACGTGATCAAATTTCGTGGTGATCGGTCCATAATTTCTCATAGCTCCCATATAAGGCCCACTTCCGAAAATCGCTCACAAACATAAATTATTGAAATTTTGAAAGAAAAATTTTTTTGCTCATTTACTTAGTGTAGGGTATTATCTGGTCGGGCTTGACCGACCATACTTTCTTACTTGTTTTCATTTGCGAAGGGTATAAAAATCAAATAACTAGGAAACTATAATAGCTATAGTCCTCAAATTTGTTGGTCTGGTAATGTAGTAAAAGAGCACAATATCAAAAACTAAAAACAAAATACATTAGAAATTTAAATGTTTGTCAATAAATAGCTTTTCTGCTTTTTTACTAGGCCAAGTACTCTACATTGTGAATACCGCTATTGTAAATCATTACGGTACGGGTAGCGAAGTACACCGGGTTTAGCTAGTATTCTATAAAACTCTGTTGTATTAATGTGGAAGTCTCTTTGGACTTAAGATACAATTATGAATCCATGTGAAACATTTATAAATATAAATGTAGCTATTTATATATATATACGTAATAATATAAAGGCTGTGTAGGTTATGGGAAGATACATTGAAGACATAAAATGTCTGGCATTAGTGACATTTTCAGAACTGACACCAGCTGGACATTTGCCAATATTGTTCATTCATTCATTTAGTAGATTTCCACACAAGTACACTATATATGCTGCATGTGTGTATGTCCATTTGGGTAACCCTTATTTTGGAATTTGGTCTAAAATTGTACTTCGTCATTTGTTTTAAAAATAAATTTGAAAATGTATTGTAGAAATAGGAATTGAAATTTGCAGAAATTTTATGATATTATTGATATTAAATGGGTTAAAAATGTGCGAACATTTTTATATTTAAACATATGTTTATAAGTAATTGAAATCTAGCAAGTATTTTTAACTGGAATTTTTTTAAACATATTATATTTTAATATCAAATGTTCAGCATTTGATTTTTAGATGATGAAAAATAAGGGCCATCATAATGTCCATCCATCTATTTATTACAGCTCAGACTCACATACATACATATGGCACATCTAATGTTTGTTTCATTTTGTTTGACAATCAACTGCAGAGCCTCAAGCTAAAACTTCAATGATTTTTATAAAACTCATCGTAAGTATAGGTATGAAAGTGTGTGTGTAACATGCATACCTATACATACCCCAGTAGTTTTACAAATAGTCAATGTATCCCTTAGATACAGTTCATATTCACTAATGTCTGATTTGACTTGACAGACACCTATTTATATATTATGGGGTCATTTGGCAGGTATGTGCACTTTGTAGTGTAGAGAGAAGTCAATTGTCACTTAAGCGTCACTAAGTAATCTAGTTAGCCACAAACTGGTTCTATACAAATTGTGTTGGTATAATTCTCATACAGTTTATTTTCTTATACTGGCATCCCATTTAACCTAGCTTAAAGTCAATTAAAGTCTATGAAACTAAAAGTGTAGTCACTTTAAAAGTTTATATTGTACTGTCGGAGAAAGGTTTGTTTAAAAGCAATAATTTATTGGACCGTCTATGAAATGTCTTTTTAACTGACTGTTTGAATTAATTATAAGCCGTATATATTAAAATAACTAGCTATGTATATGATAAAGTGAACAGTTTAGTAGCTAGTAAGGTAACTGACTCTATGTAACCAGTATGTAAATCCAATGAGTTGACTAGTTTGGACCAGCAATACAACAGTATCATTGTAGGCAAAAACGGTCAATTGACACGGTTCTTAGGACATACACTTTTGTAAATAGTTGTCACCCATAAAATCACTAGTTCAGGTCAGTCACCAAGAACAGCTGGGACTTTTGTCCATAGATACATATGTATTATTGTGTATTTAATACCTTACATCCCCACTAAACATTTTATTGACGAATTAGGTCGAAATTCATACCGACAGTCTGCTAAAATTTCAGATTTCGTATTTGATGTCGGTACGACATTGTACCAAAATATAAATGAGGGGTTGACAAGAAATCGTAACTCTTTGTCTAGGAAAAAAAAAATCGTAAATTAGTTGCCACTTGTCGGACAGAATTCTGTAAGAATCCCTGAGGAAATTCTAAATCAATATTAGGCATCTCTGATTGTATCGAACACAAGCCTGATAAAACTTGCGATATTGTTGGGACAATTCTATTAGAAGTCTGAACAATCATCAGAAAATGGTCCGAATATTATGACCATTATTTGATTTTTGTAAAAATTAACTACGTACAAGGTGGCGCAAAAGTAAACTTCCGATGTTTTTTGGCTGTAATTAAAAAAAAAATATAAAAACTTTGATTCTTCTTGTGGATTATTTTTATTTGGTCTTTTAATTTTTTTTACATCAAGTCGAGAATATGATGTCATGTAAATGGCCGCCGCCACAGTTGATTGTCATTTGAGCCCTTTTTATGGCATTTTCCATCACTTTGGCCAAAACTTCCGGCGATAGGTCCTCACATTCTTGACGGATGTTGTCTTTAAGAGCTGCATGAGTCTGAGGCTTGTTGACATAAACCCGCGACTTCAAAAAGCCCCACAAAGAGAAGTCTGGAGCGGTCAAATCAGGCGATCTTGCTGGCCAGTGCAAATCGCCAAAACGGGAGATTAGGCGCCCGGGAAATGCATCCTTCAGCATATCGGTTGTGGCACGTGCAGTGTGTGCCGTTGCACCGTCCTGTTGGAACCACATATATTCCAATCCGAATTCATCAAGTTGCGGCAAAAAGAACTCGTTGATCATTGCTCTGTAGCGCTCACCATTCAGAGTAACCGTTTGGCCCGCGACGTCTTTGAAGAAAAAAGGTCCGATGACTCCTCCAGCGAAAACAGCACACCATACAGTGACTTTGAGCGGGTGTAATGGCTCTTCGTGGGTAACACGCGGATTTTCAGTGCCCCAGAAGCGTAAATTTTGCTTATTTACGTACCCGCTAAGATGGAAATGGGCCTCATCACTCATGATTATTTTTGATGAAAAATCATCTTCCTCTTGGTGGTGATTAAGGATGGCTTGAGCGTATGTTAGACGCGATTGACGGTCAGCGGCTAACAGCTGATGCACCGTCTGGACTTTGTACGGAAACATCTTCAAATCTTGTACCAAAATTCGCTGTAAAGACCGTCGACTGATACCCATTTGCGTGACACGTCGTCTGGTCGATGTCGACGGCGCTTCCATGACATCCTCGGCTACAGCAGCAATATTCTCTGCAGAACGGCTACTCCGGGGTCTGCCACGCCTGGCAGCATCTCGTGTTGTGCCAGTCTCTTCGAGGCGAGCGGCTAAACGTCGCAGTGTTTCACCAGTAGGCGTTGGACAGCCAGGAAATCTGCGACGAAATTCACGTTGTGCCAAAGTCACCGACCGATTATTGGTCAAATAAATAGTCAGCAATATTCCGCGTTCTGGAGCAGTGTAGCGTAATATTGATTATTAACGTGTATTTCGCATGTGTTTACTACACAAATGTCAAAACAGAACTGACATTAGGGGCCAATCGCAAAATTTATAGCATTTTCTGATAGGAGGATTACTTTTGCTTATTTTTTGTTTATTTTTATTCATTAACACGAAGTTAACTAAATAGTTACATTGACTGTTATCATACAAAAATAATTTTAATCGACATTATAACTATTAGTTAAGACATAATTATACTTTGTGTTAATGGAGGTTAATATTTAAAGAAATAATTTGCTTCTTTTACAATTACTTATGTAGCCTTCAACTACAGGTCCTAAAGAGTAGTTTATTTCAAACCAATATTTTATTAATATTTTGAATTGTTGAAAGAAAAGTAAAGGAAACTAGAAATAAATTCCATTTAAAGTACAGCCAGAGAATTTTAAAAGAAAATCAGGGTTTTTTATGGTTGCTGATAAGACAAACAAAACATTCACTTAGAGAATGTGCGGCATAATTTTCATACAATATTCTGACTCCTTAAAACTCCAGCCTAAATATGTGTAGAATTTTTAAAGCAATCTATCCACTGTGAAACTTTAATATTATTTTTTTTGTAGACAACTCTGAAGCATTTTTGTTAAAGTTATTTTTTTAAAGCAGAAATATATGTAAATACTGAAAAAAACGAATTGTATTACCATGGCAATTTAAAAAAGTTTGTGGCTAAAATTTAGTTACTTTTTCATGTGTTGACATTTTTTAGTTTTCTTTTTTTGCCTTTCCGTCCATCAAAGGACCAAAATTCAAACACTAATACACGTAGTATATACATACATTAAAATACACATTCATTCAAATATTTACAAAATTGAAAGTTTGAGATCGTTTTTGGCCAAATTATGTCAAAATGAAGTCATCTACGGATATTAGAAAAGTTTATTATACGTTTTTTTTTTTTAAATTTTTCATTATTATCATTTCAGTTTGCTTCACATTAGATATTCTACTGCTCATACTCCTATTATCTTTGTTCTTTTTTTATATGTACATAACCATACATATGCACATAAGTGGATGTATGTATATGGACATCTACATACACATGTGTTCATTTATATTTTTAATCTCTTAATACACATTGGACGGATCCAATGTTGTCCTGTGACATCAATGAGTAACATGTTGACAATTATCCGTTTTATCCCCTTTTTTTTCCTCCCCTCAGTTTGTTTGCAGCAAAGTTGTCTTAATTAAAATCGAGCAAATGTGTTAATTTCAATTTTTATGCTTCATTTTTAATTTTTAATAAAGAACAAAAAGTTTTACTTACGAAAATGTTGTAAATAGTATAAAATTTTATTGCATGATAATTTTCTGCACGAGGGAATGTAGTGTGAAATCATTTTAGTAGTGGTTTCATTAAAACTTTTTAAAAGTTCTTCTGCAATTGTAGAACAAAAGTTGCCCGACTAGTAGTTGGTCAGGCAATAGTTTGTTAAACGAAAACAACATATATCTGTATTTTAAGTATTTTTTTTATTGGCGAGAAATTAAGCCAATATAAAAGGTATTTAATCCAATTTGATTTTAATTCATTAAAATCTAAATTCAGTATTAAACAAGTAATAATGTTGTATTCGGCTGTACCGAATCTTTTATACGGGCACCGATTGTTGTGCATTTTGTATAAAAACATTTATCTGGTTATCCCGATTTGTTTAGTATTGCTTTGTTATATTTATGCATTTAAATGTTATCGGGATCAAAATATGTATAGTAGTCCGAACAAAGTTTGTTATGTATTCTATTCCAAAACGTTTAAAAAATTCAACTTATTTTTCGATACATAAGTTAGCTATCAACAATAACTATTTGTGTACATTTATAAGATTTTTCTAACATTTTGAAAAAGAAAAAAGTTCAAGTTATATCATGTGAAACAAGTCACTTAGAAATAGATTGGAATCTTATAAGAAATTTGAGTGCCAAACAATTTGTTCAAAACTTTTTGTGTAAGTACTTCTTGTATTTTTTCAAATTAATAATATTTTTTGTCAAAACTTAAAAATAAAATAGTTTTACGAAAATATATTTGTTAAAAATGGTTAATATGGAATTATTATAAAATATCTTTTTAACACATTTGTGACTACTAGATGAAGTTATTTTGAAACATTTGAAACAAAATTTAATTTTTTTGTTAAACAAAATTATCTAGAAGTCTTCGTAAAAAAAATATTTTCTTAAAGATGCAGATGTGTTGGATGATTGAATATTTAAAGTTAGTGTATTTCCTGTCACTAGAGGTGGGTGTGGCAGTAGGCGGATTGACATGAAATGATTACTAAAGTCTTAGGTGAGCATTTATGTGACCTAATTGAAACTCAGAAACTTATTATTTCCCAGTGATCTTCAACCGCAGTAGTACTTTAATCCACCTACTGGAAATGGGAACTGCCCGATTGACTTAATTTTTTTTCTGAAGGCTTAAAATATCATTATTATCATCTGAAATTTGAAAGGTCTAGCAGTTTCCTGTGATTTATTGCCTCAAAAACTTGTCATTGGCTCCATCGTGCACTGTCGGAATCTGTTTTGAAAACGACAAAAATGGTACATTTGTCTTATGAAATACAATGTAATTTTTTGTTTAATCGATAAAGAATTTAATTCTAGAACGAATATGAAACCGATAACTTTCACGTTACAAATGTACTTTTTCTGTAGTTTTCAAAGCCGATTTTAAATACGATTGGATTTTATGACCTTGATTATCATAACAATAAATAAATAAACCACAAACATTTTAAAAAAACTTCAAACTGAAAAATAACACATGGGAACACAATTGACATTTTGGTTTGGTGCAGCGAAAAATGTAATTGATAAAACATATATGGGACATTTCCTTTTCAAAACTATCTTTAGTTATTTTTGGGTAACTCTTGTTTTTAATTTTTTTGGTCGTTCTATATTTTTTTATCTTATTGGTTGAATATTGCATAAATAGAGACTAAAATTAAAAAAGCATTTTTGTACTGGTATTCTACACAAAATTATATTTTCTTTGACATCAATTTTGTTTATCTAAATTCCAGGATATATTGGTGATATCGCAAGGATGTTGAAAATTAACTTTTTTCAGTTTCATTCTTATAATGAATGATATGATAAAAGGGTTCAAAATTTGTTTCATGATATACAATAAAAACATATTAGTAAACTAGTTTATACAAGAAATTTTAAAATTCTCTGAAAATATACTAAACTATTTGGCAAATAACTCGAAGTTTTTCAATATTTTTCATATGCTTTTCGTATTAAAAAAATTATAAAAATTTTCGTAAATGGAATGTTTAACACCTACATGATTATACTTAAACTAAAGATTTATTTTTGTAGATTAGCGTGATCATAAATATCTCAGATTTTTTTTAAATTATAAGAATTGCTTTAAATTCTTGCTTTTTTATACCCTTCACCTTCGAGAGAATGGTATATTTCTGGATCCTTATAGATATCGGAATCGATTAAACCATGTTGAAATCAATTTTCTGAAGACCCCAGATATCTTCCAAATCTTCAATAATTCTGTCAGACATGCTTTCGAGAAGTTTCCTATTTAAAATCGGCAAAATCCGTCCATAAATAACGGAGATATGAAACTCTGAAAATTTCATCAATAAAAGTCAATGTTTGGATGTGTGTTGGTTTCATTGCTTTGCGTATTTTTTTTTATACCCTCCACCTTCGTGAGAAGGGTATATATAAGATTGTCATTTCGTTTGTAAATTCTACAATATAATCTGTTCGTCAGCAATTAAATGTAAAATTTTTAAAAGTTTTCTTGATATATTTAGGATGCTATACGCTGAAAGTGGGCAATTAATGCATCCAGAATGCTGTATTAAATATCCTAATATGTTTTTTTACATTTGTGGCGAATATATGTTAAAAGCTCAGCGAAAATCAACACTACATACACTGTTCTCAAAGTTAGCTTACTTTGGTATTCAAATTCGCAACATAGACAATTCTTGGATATATAATGTAGAAATAAATCTTTATGTGTGTAAAAATTGTTTTTATTTTTTCTTTTTCTATAAAATAAAAGAGTGTTTTTATAAAAAATTTAAGATATTTTCACCAAAATACAAAATTCAAATTAAATGAAGTATTTCTATTGATGTATTTAGATTTAAATGTGTAGTAAGAAATAAAAATTTATTTATAAAAAAAATATTTTTTTAGGATGTGAAAGTTCGGAGTATTAATTAAATTTTTAACTAATTATTAATTTTAATTAAATACTATCTTCGCTGTAATACCTTGAATATGCAGTGTTAAATTTTTATTTAGAATTTTCGGAATACAACATTTTATTAAGGGTAAAGCTAAAAGAGGCAAGTTTCAACATTCATGAAAGATCAGACAAATATGACAAAACATCAACCAGAATTATTATACTCAAAAGAAACATATGTTTGCGTATACCACTGGAAAAAAACAAGTACAGGGTTTTCCAACAAGAGGTATTCAAAGAAAAATGGAATTTTTTGAGATAAATGATCGGATGTTTATTTCATAATAAAGAGGAAGGTATGCCGTTAATAATGAAAAAACAATATCATCCAAATGGCCACCATGCTTACAGAACCATATACTTTTCATGAAATTTTCCATAACCAAATCGCAAAGTGGCTGCTCTATGTTCTCGATTGCCTCACGAATTCTATCTTTGAGGTCTTAAATCGACGCTAGACTGTTAGCGTAGACCTTATCTTTTACGTGGCCCCAAAGGAAGAATTCGCAAGGTGTTAAATCACAAGATATCGGTGGCCAATTGTGATCACCTCTTCGAGAGATAACATTTTCATGCATTTCAAGGACCCAATCAGCAAAGACACGATATTGTTGATGATCGGCCGGCTTGACTTCTTGTGTTAACTGAACTTTATAAGCCTTAAGACCCAAGTCTTTATGCAAAATATGGTTTGTGGAATGCCCAATTCCAAAGAACGACGAGGAATGGACAAACCTGGATTTTCTTTAACACTTTGGGCTACACCAGCAATATTTAATTCTTCACTTCACTAACTTGTCCCAACAGCTCGAATTTCTCCACCAATTTCTGTATTGTGGTCCAACAAGGTGCTGCACTATGATTTTCACCATTTTTGTAGTGAATTTTAATAATTTCAATACGTTGTTGAAGCGTGTATCGTTCCATTTTTAGTAATGGCGTAGTTTCTACTTGTCAAATGTCAAAGAACCGAAATACCGGGTGATTCAAAATAACACCTCTTGTTGGAAACCCCTTTACTGCTGGCCAAGAATATATTAATCGGTCGATTGCTGGCAAAGTACTAATCACTTTTAGGAAAAAATACAACTAGATATATATTTGCAAGCTCAATTGTACAACTATACAGTTTTTTTTTTGTACAAAGTATTAATTAATAAGAAAATAATTAATTAAAAATTATTTTTCAAAATTAAAGAAATTATTTTATAACTGGACAAATTGTAGAAAATAATGAATAAAAAATTATTTTTCAAAATTAAAGAAATTATTTTTTAACTGGACAAATTGTATTTTAGCTGGAAACTGGACAAGACCCAAAAAAACTGGACAATCCAGGCCATTCCAGGCCTTCTAACAACCCTAAGTATGACAAATAAAAAATATAATTTTTAGTATTAAATATCATTCAGAATAAAATCTGTAGTAAGGCAATTTTACTATCGTTTTTATTAGAAATTATGATAGCGAAAACGTATCTATCATAATTGCCTGTAAAAACGATGTTATAAGGGACGGTACAATTAAGTCTGCAAATACTATCGTTTGTGATACACACACGATATCATATACACATGCGGTCAAAACAATAGCACCACGACATTCATAATTTTATATTTTATATAATTCATAATATATATAATTTTATTGCGTAAATACTATTAAATTAATATTTGTTTTTTTTTTATATTTATACTTAATGCAATAAACTTTCAAAGATTAAAAATAATTTTGAAAATTAAATGCAAATTTTAAAGAAAACCTACATAATATACAAATACCTAAGAAATTCATCAGCAAAAAAAATAGCACCAAGATAAAAATCGATTAAAATAAACAAAAATTAACCAGGACAAAATTTAATTTAGTAACACTTATTATGGTTTGTAACGTTCTAAACATGTTATTATTAAAATTAAAATATTGCTCTTTTTTATTTTCGTATTTTTTGCCAAAAAAGAGGCTGACCACAACCTACCGATAAAGATTCTAAAATTTTGCAATTTTTGTATCGAATTTGTATGCCAAATATATTTTTTCATTCCCCAAAATACATTCTTAAATGTTTTTGGTTTCATTTAACCCTTTTTGTGACTCTTGGCCATCTATTTTTAATAAAATTCTGTTTGCCACCACATTGACGTTTTAGCTTGAAACCCAAATTTATATAAATTTATCATTCCAGAGATCTTTCCTAAAGTCATAATTTCTTTGATTTTTATCTGAGTATGATTTTATCAAGCATTTTACCATATAATATTGAATTCCACATATTCAATATATTCTTCGAATGGTATAGTAGGAAAACCACGATCGAACTATAATTTTAAAATCTGTGTATTTTATTCAAAGATGTTGATGATGTTATCTTACATTTTGGTTGAAATTGGATTCAGAGGACATTCTATAGAAGTCTGATATCAAACAATGTAATTTGTTTAATTATTTGAACAAAGTGTTTTGGTACTTGAATGTTGAAGAATGGTAATGAGACTTTTGAAATTTTACCTTTAATAGATGATGTAATATTGTTATTGGTGAAACTTTTCCAGGATTTAAATAATCAAAATTTTGTTCTCGTAATGCCCAACAAATAACTGCAACACTAGTCGTCACTTTTGACCGCCGTAGAGAACATAAAGAACTGATTTTCGAAACGGTGGGCCAAGAGTGTCATGATTAAAAGCGATTATCTGTTTCGCAACATAAAAATTATACTTTTATTTGAACGCAATGGTTTTTAATACCATTTCTAAATATCTATAAATATTTTTATTCTGAATTCAGATATTATAATTTTTTAAACTAGAGCTCTCAAACACAACATATTTTGTTACTAAAAAAATATAATTTTTTTTTTTTTTAATTTTACTCTATTCGATATAAAAAGATTCAAATAAAAATTACTTTTAAACGAAAACATAAATATTCTATATTTTTCGACAATTTTTCACGATGGTGCTATTATTTTGACTGCACAAAATCTGGGTATTTTTCAAAAATACCATATAATTAATTGAAAGGGTAATATTTCTTAAAGAAAACTTTATTCATAGAAGAAATAGAGATTAATTAACGATTTTATAATATATTTAATTAAAATTACTATTGAAATAAAAGTATTTTCCATGTCAATTACTTTAAGGTACTGTGGTGCTATTCTTTTGAACGGCACTGTACATATGCTATTTTATATCATCTAGATGATATCGTTTGGTTTATTGGGTCATTTAAGGTATTTTAAAACTATAATACTTATGTGTCAAATATGTATGAATGTATTTATAAATACAAATAAGGCAAACATAAATTTGATGAAATATAAAATAGAAATAAAGTTTGCAAAAAAATATCAATCAACTGTATACCATTCTTAATATAAATCATATAAACAAGATAAGTACATACGATTTTTAGACATATCGAATGATTTCAATAATACTATAATTTTAAAATACATAGTAGTATTGTCGCATGTTAATACCTTTATGAATATGGGGGTAGTAAGTCTTTACAATTTTTAAAGTTTAAAGAAGATCTAAGAAATTAATAATTGTGGACAATATTTCACTTTCACGCTATACATAGATTTTTTTGACTAGTTTTAGAAATGTTATAAGTAAATTTATAGTCTCTGAAAGAAAATGGATTCTTTTAGTGCTAGATATTATTCCAAATTCGATTAATAATATTCGACAGAGTATTCCAATATGCATAATTGAGCCTTAATCCCAAGTAAATGTAAAAATATATCCAAAAATTGTGTCCAATTATAGGTATTTCTGAACTGAATAAAAATTTTGAGCTAAATAATAACCAGCTTGTTTTAATATGATTAATTAATCCACAGAATTGGCAAAGTGTTGTTATTTTCTAATTTTTGTTTACATCAAATTGAATTAATTTTTTAAATATTTCACCACATCTCGAAAAATACAAAATTTAATTTTTGTAGATATTTTGCTTAAAAAACAGAAATGCGTAAACCGTTTTCTTTTTTAATAAAACAAATATGTATCATAATTTGTTTTATTAAAAAAAAAAAACTTAAAGACGTAAATTTGTATATAAATTTTTACGTCTTTTAATTTTTCTAAATTTATGCTGGCTGCCATGTGTGTTAAACCCTGTGCAGTTCACTGACATCTAAAATCAATTTGAAAACTAAACACCTTTAAAGTCCATTCATAAAGAAAAATATAAAAATGTTTGGGACTTAAATCGATATACAGATGTAACAAACATTTTGGGACAATGATCAAACTCTTATACCAAGCAACACGAACTAGATAAAACAAGTTCGATGGAGATATGTTGGATATAGCTAAATAAAACAGTAACCAACATGTGCGTTGGTGTATTAAGCAAAGAATGGTAATATGTGTTAATTTTTATTGATTTATATTTAAGTTTTATAGTTTTTACATACATATTAATGTGTGTATTTATATTTGTATGGAATATTTTGTAAGTTTAATTTTTTTTCTTCAAATTTTTTATTAATAAAGTTATGTTTTAAGTTCATGGCACGTACCAAAATTCATTTACTAGAATAACAACAAAAGACAAGAGATTTCCTGTATGACACACAGCTGCAGGTAAAATGTTTATGTTTGGTTTTTTAGTTGTGCCAACATTAGGCTATAAAAATGTTGCATACACTCCATTGTATTGGAATTACATTCATACATACACAGCTACAGCCACAACACAACACCACACAACACAATTCCGCTTCCGTTTTTCCTAAAGCAGTTAAATGCAACAACAACGACATCATTTACTCACTTTACCTTAAAACAGCAACAACAAATACACTCACTCCCAACAACTTAACTTAACTTACCATGTTTACTAGTGGCTGTATCTTGTTGTTTTTGCTTTCCAGTTTTAATGGCCCTTTAAGGAATTTGTGTTTGTTTGGTTGCTTTGCAACTTCCAACATGTTGGAAGTTGTTTTTAACAGCTGCTTTTGTTTGAGTATTTAATAAAAAAAAATGAAAAGAACCACACAAACAGCAGTAACAACAACAACAACAACAACAACAATAATAACATTATAATAAGATAAAACATGTTGTTGTGTGTTGAAAACACACAAGTAGAAGATACAAAGCATTCTATAAGATATTAAACAGCTGTTTCTCATTGCTATGGGTATTTACTGCTGCTGTTGTTGTTGTTGTTGTTTTCGCTTGTGTTGGGCCAAGTAGGTTTTGTTTTTGTTTTGAATGTTGTGCTGGTTAGAGCGTGTTGTATGTTGCAGCCAAAAACAAGATACATTTTTAGTTTTAAGCAATTTTTCGTTTTTCAAACAAGTATTTCAAGACCGGCAGTTTAATATTCCGTGTTAGTTGCGTGCGGAACGCGAACGTAGTAGGATGTTTAAGCAAATCAAACGTTAGTTATAGCTACAAGATACAACATATATTTATTAATTTTTTCTCATTTATACAACATATATAAACACACACACTCAAGCCAAACACATTTAAAAAAATAAATAAAACAAATTATACCTATAACGAAAGAAATAAGAAAAAAGCATATTGGATTTAAAATCATAACAACAAGAATTATTTATTAATATAAAGAAATAAATATTGAAATAAAGTGAATGAAAAAGTGAAAAAAAAAACCTAAAAATTTGGATTACTTTACAACAGCAGCAGCAAAAAAATACACAAACACACCACACATCACTTAGCAACACAACGTGAATGAAAACAAATTGAAATTCAATTGAGAAAAACGCACAATTTTCAAAAGAAAAGAAATTTCAAAAATCTGTGAAATTTTGTTCAAAGTGTTTTTTTTTAAAGTGCAAAAAGCAAAATATTTTTTTCAATAAAAACGTCTTATGCTCAAAATGAATTTTAAGCTGAAAACAAAAAATATCAATCAACCACAGCAGCATAATTTCAAGCAATTGCAATTTAAAAATCTTTTAAAACGAACCAATTTGCCACCAAACAAAAAACACAAAAAATCAACAACAATTAATAAATTTCGTAAATTGTGTGAAATTAAAACATAAATTTTGTTGATTTAAATAAAACAAAATAAAATTGTGAACTCTCGTCTAAATATTTTTTTGAAAAACAAAAAAGACGAAAATATTTTCCAAAAAAAAAAGTGAAAAAAGTAATACGCCAGTTACAACAAGTTGTAAGCAAACTTCTAAAAACAAAAAAACATTGTGGATTATTATTATTATCAACAACAACAACAACACTAACAAGCGCACAAAAAAAACTTGAAGTTTTTTTTTCTTGTTGTTGTTTGTAACCAAAATAGCAGCCACAACAACAACAAACAATTTGAAAAGCAGCAGCTGTTTTCTGTTTCAACGACAAGTGGACTTGACTGCCAGCAAACTTAGCAAGCAACTTTATACTCAACTCGACACTCAACCAAACTACTTACTTACTTACTACTGCTGCTACTACTACTTTAACTATATAAGGTAAGAATTTGTGGGATTATTACGCTCGAAAAATACATACAAACATACATTCATAATTATGCCAAAAGTGTATAGAATCGGTTCAGTTAATGTTTGTTGTTGACCTTAGAGAAAACTGTATAAAATCAATTGAAACATGTAAATATTCAAAACTATGGTTTTTTGAGTTATGACCCTCTTGCTGCAAATGAGCGATATTCTTATGATTATTATTGAATAGTTAACATTAGTTTTGCCTGTTTCTTGTTCTGGGAAAGTTATTTATATACATTTTGCCAGATAATTGAATTTTGCGTACGTGTAGCTGATTTCTGGTATTTTTTACTTACAAAGTTCAGCCATTCTGGCTGCAATGCATGTTCAGTTTTGTTTGCAATTGAGCAATTACTACTTGCTTAAAGGTGTTTGAAGATTTCTCTTTGTAATGCAAGCATTCATGTAATTGTTATTATTGCTATTAAACCCAAAAAATTGTTTAACCATAACGTCTTATATGTTTTAGTTAGTTATTGTTTAATTTAAAATACATATTTTAGTCAAGCATTTGAAACTCATGCAACATGCAATATTTTTTTATGGTATTTGAGTTTTTGGTGTTGCTTTATTTTTCATAGCTGAAAAAGCAAACAATTTGAATAGCTTTTGCAATTAATAAAGTTATTAACATTTTTTATTTAATTAAAAACAGAAATTAGCAATTGCAAGTTGTGCAAGAAATTTCAACTAAAATTTCATAAATAAGGAAAGTGTTTTATTGTTTAAGAAAAAGTTTTTTTTTAGTAATAAAATCAATATTTGTATAGGTATATTTCAAACTTTGAAAATTAGTCACTTTTTTTCGTAAACGATTTATTATATATTTTCCCAGGCTTTTGTAAAACTTTAAACCAATTCAAGCATAAACTGTGACACATAAACAATTCCAAAATTTCGCAAACAAAAAAAAAAAAAAAAACAATTAATTCAAACTTTATGAATTGTTGTTAAAAAAAAAAGTAATAGTAATAACAACAATTTAATGATTTGTTTTGTTAGATGTCACTGTAATTGAAACGAATGCGATTAAACATAATTTAACATGATTGTTGTCAATGATGATGATGACAATTTTCTCTTTAACATTTAACAAAACACAAAACAAACCAGATTTCTATAGAAAAACATTATAGTAATTTTATTTATCTGAAAAAAAAAAAGAAAAAAGACCTTGATTTTTTACATACCGTTTTCTTTCATATAAAATTACAGAAATACCATTTAAATGACATACTTTTTTAAGGAAATTTCTTTAATAAATTACCCAACATTTTTTTGTTAACATAAATCTTATAGAACTACTAGACAACAGGAAATTTACCAAAGAAAAATGAAACAAAATTAGGTTAAATTTACAAGTAAACAAAATTATTTCATAATTTTTTTTTACCAATTTAATCAATGTAAACAAACTACTTCTTGGCTTCTATGTTGTGCATTTCTTTCAACCACAATTTAACCAAATAAAAAAAGAGAACTTTATCATTTACATACACCCCACAACTACTTATTTGTATTTTAAACCAAAAACAATAGAACCAGCAAAAGTGCATCATCTAACAAAGCAAACATTAAAAATAATTTAGCGGCTTTTGTAAACAATAATTAAATAGGTCTATTTTAACACTTCATTTGTGTAATGTTTATAAAATAAAATAAATTTTTAACATTTTTTTCTCGCTTTTTTTTATTGCAGTTTAACAACTACAAAAGACTTTTGAATTAGAAGAAATCTAAAATGGCTCAAAATATCATAGAACCAAAAACAACAGCAGCATCAGCAACAAAATCTTTAGATTCAACATTTGAATCGATTATTATAGACATTCCACAAGCTATAACATTCTCATCGGCATCATCGTCGTCATATGATACTGATAGTAGCGTAAATAGTACAACATGTTGTACAAAGCACAATGAACACATTTACATGCAGAAGCCACAGCCACATCAATTGCAGCAACACCAGCAACACCAACACCATCATCTTCATCATCATCACAACCAACAAAGTGAACTGAAATCCTCTTTAAACTCGGACATGGAGGCTGTTTATTTCAAAGCTGATCATCGGAAAAGTTGGCCCATATTCATTTTAATGATTTCACTATTAGAAGTAAGTATTGAGCCTAGCCCTACAAAAGAAATCTTTTCATTAAAACCCTTCCCATCATATGAAACTTTACTAATTTTTATTTTACTTTTGTTTTCTCTCTCTCTTTTTAGATCGCTGTATTTGTCTATGACATTTTGACCGTACAAAAGTACAATTCAAAATCTCAGGACTTACCCTTGGCCATACCCACCGATTCGGTGTTTATTTATAGGCCCGATCGTCGTTTGGAGGTGTGGCGCTTTATCTCGTACATGTTTTTACATGCCAACTGGTTCCATTTGGGTTTCAATGTGGTCATACAATTATTCTATGGCATTCCATTGGAGGTTATGCATGGCTCCCTGCGTGTGGCCATCATATATTTTGCCGGCGTATTTGCGGGCTCCTTGGGCACCAGTGTGGTGGATTCGGAGGTGTATTTGGTGGGCGCCAGTGGTGGTGTTTATGCCCTGTTAGCCGCTCATTTGGCCAATATCACTCTTAATTATGGCCAAATGAAGTATGCTATTGCCCAGCTGGTATCAGTGGTGATATTTGGTAAGTTTCCACACAAAAAATCACTTATTTTAGCCATAATTCTCTATTAGAGTTACTAAAATAAACATTTCACTTAACAATTTTACTAATTTTCGTTTTCTTTTTTTCTTAACTTTTCATTTTAGTATTTTGCGATCTGGGATATGCATTTTATACACAATAT
This sequence comes from Calliphora vomitoria, assembly GCA_942486065.2. Classification (NCBI taxonomy): domain Eukaryota; kingdom Metazoa; phylum Arthropoda; class Insecta; order Diptera; family Calliphoridae; genus Calliphora; species Calliphora vomitoria. The sequence goes on from OW818031.2 coordinate 79,548,461, forward strand.
CTAGCCGTTGATGTTACTATGAGCGAAGCTCCTCCAGTTTCGTATATAGCTCATTTAACTGGCGCTTTGGCTGGTCTCACCATTGGCCTGTTGGTGCTCAAGAATTTCGAGCATCGGGCCTATGAGAATCTCATTTGGTGGCTGGCCTTGGGCATCTATTGCGCCTTCACTGTCTTTGCCATTGTGTTCAATTTGATCAATACAGTGACGGCTCAACTCATGGAAGAACAGGGTGAAGTTATTACACAGCATTTGCTGCACGATTTGGGCGTTTCATAAATGTTTCTGATTTGTTAACGCCAATTAAACTAACTAACTAAATGTCCCTGAAAAAAACAGACATTTTTTTGTATATTATTTTCTTAAATTATTTTTATTCTAGTATTTTTTAAAAAAAAACCAACCCCCCACTTTTGTTACAATTTTTATTTTGCCTTTTTTACAAAAAAATGCAAATAAAATCATTAAAACTAAATCAAAGAGGAAAAACAAACATTAAAACATGAAACAAATAAAACAAAAAAAAAAAAAAAAAACCCAAATTGTGTAAAACAAATGTTGTGATAATACCAAAGACTGAATTTACTTCATTAAATAATATAAAATAATAAAATTAAAATTTTATTACTAATATACACATAATTATAAAAAGAATCATTAAAAAAACCAACCAACAAAAACTATTAATTTATTATAATTTATTTATATTGAAAAAAAGAACTCAAAAAAATATTAAGTATTTTTGTTAATTATTATTATTTATTATTTATTTTACAACTCTTAAACCTTGCATTAAAACAAACCAACACAAAAAAAAAACTAAAAATTTCTTAAAGAAACAAGAAAAATATTTGAAATAAAAACGAAAGAAAAACTCAAAATAATTGCACACTAGTCAAACCTACCCCTTTTTTTGTTTTTCTAAAAACTTGTTAAATTTATGAATTATTACAAATAATCCAACAAATAAATTTCTTAAATAAAAGAAAATTAAAAAAAAAGTAGAAAAAAAAACTCATTAAAAAATCATTAATATCAAAAAATCCAGCCACACTACTACAATTCATCCAAAAAAAAAAAGAAACAAAAAAACACACACACAAGTATTATTATTTTATTATTTTGTTTTTTCTTATTGTTTTTATTTTATTAATAATTTATTTATTTTTATTATTATTATTATTTGTTTAAATTAAATTAACTCATACTAGAAAAACAAACAAACACACACAAAACAAATCTGTTGTAAATCATACAAAACAAAAAACCACACAAAAGTATATTAAATTCAAACCAAAGATTAAATAAATAAAAAAAAAAAATTGTAAAACTTATTAACTGTTACATCCCCACACATTTAATGAATCTCTAACTCCCAACCTCCCCGTAGTTATTGTTTTTTGTAGCTTTAATTTATCTCTCAAAATTATTTGAAATTATTTCCCCCTCAATTGTTAATCTATCTATATATGTATATCTATATTCAAAATCAATATCCAAATCTCAATCCAATTCAAATCAATCTAATCTTTAACTAAATGCCAAAAATTGTAATCAAATCCTGTTTGTATTAAAAAAAAAACACAAAAAACACAAAAAATCAAATCCAACATTCATATTATAGAAAAAAATACTCTTGTAAAAAAAAAAAAAAAAACATGAGAATTAATATATGTATGTATGTGTCTAACCAAATGATAAAAAAAAGGAAAACTATGGAAAAAAACAAAAAATAATAATAAACAAAAAATAAAAAGAAATGTTATATGAAAAAGAAACAAAAAATCAAATAATCGTCTTTTTTATTCTATTGGGTTTTAATTTTGGGTTTAAAATGGAAATGACAGCCTTTCGAGCTTTATGCCTGGGTATTCCGAAATTATCTCATCTCGACTTATACCTTTGCTGAAAAAGTTGAATAAATTTGAATAATCGAACATAATTGAAGTCGAAAAATCGACTACGACTACTTTCATTGCTTGATATAAAGCTACGTAACACTTAATTATACCCTACACCACCATAGTGGGGAGGGTATAATGGATTTGTGCAGATGTTTGTAACGCCCAAAAATATTAGTCTAACACCCACCTTACCGATCGACTTAGAATCACTTTCTGAGTCGATTAATCGATGTCCGTCCTTCCGTCCGTCTGGCTGGTTGGCTGGCTGTCCATGTAAACCTTGTGCGCAATGTACAGGTCGCAATTTTAAAGATATTTCGATAAAATTTGGAACATATAATTTTTTCTGTCCAAGGACGATCCCTATTGAAACTGGCTGAAATCGGTCCATTATTTGACCTAGCCCCCATACAAATGTCCTCCCGAAAGTGGATTTTATCCGTCACAAATGTTTAATTTATATAGGTATCTACACAAGTTTTTGTCCAAATAAGTTTTATATATAGGGAATTCATGTCACCAAATTTTATTATGATCGGTCCATAATTAGTCATAGCTCCCATATAAGGCCTGCTTCCGATAACACTGTGCATCAAATTTCGGGTCATTAAATCTTTCCCGAATGAGACCAACGGGAAATGAAAGTAGATAATTAGTATACTAAAACCCCCAAAGGGTTTTAAAAAGTTAGCTCGTATTTTAAAGTTATGCGCCTTTAAAGTTCAGCTTTTTTGAGTAAAAATTTTTCATATATATTTAATTTTTAAAATTTAATTTGTATTTTTTTAACATAGTTTATATAAAAATTAACTACATTCGAGGTCTTTTCTGCTCTGGTGGATGTTCTGTAGAACCAGAATTTGAAGTAGACACATTTTGTAGTTCACTTCCTGTGTTTTCTTCTCCTTCATCATCGTAATGCAAGTTCTTGCTCCACCAACAAATTTCCGCTAATACAGCATCGGGAGACTTTTTTCCTCGATATCTGGAAAATTTGTGTTAAAATTTATTGGGAAAAAAAAATATATGTATATTAAAAATTACCTCATTTCAAATGGCATTGCAATGGTACTTTTCACCTTGTTCATCTGATTCGGTCGCTAGTTGGTGAACTTTTTAACTATTATTCCAGTTTTTTTAATAATATTTTATTCTGATTTGAAAATTGTTTACGCTAAGAGTTGTATTTCTAATATTGATTTGAGTTGTATTTATAGTAGAGATGCATTTTTTGCACCATAACCGTTAAATTTAAATAAATTATATTGTAAAAATGCAAGTCCAAAAGTATTGAGTAACTACTTTTGAGTATTGAGTACTCAAACAATATGACAAATACTCGATACACGATACCCACTACTCAATACTTTTACAGCAATATTCAGCAATTCTCCAAAAATTGGTAATTGCGTATCTAAGTACCAAAAACTATAAAAATAAAAAAATAAATCTGCAAAAAGTGTTAAAATTAATGAATTTTAAGTATATTAGGACTAGAACATTCAACTAAAATTACTTTATATAAATATTGACTTACTTCAATAGATTATTCATAAAATATATATGAAAAATTTTTACTCAAAAAAGCTGAACTTTAGAGGCTAATAAGTTTAAAACACGAGCTAACTTTTAAAAACCCTTTGGGGGTTTTGGTATACTAATTATCTACTTTCATTTCCCGTTGGTCTCATTCGGGAAAGATTTTCTTGTTGCACAGTGTAATCACTTTAACAAGCATAAATCTCCTACAAATGTTGGTATACACATAAAATTCAACATAAATAACTTTCATATACCCATTAATCACGTGACCAAATTTCGTGGTGATCGGTCCATAATTTGTCATAGCTCCCATATAAGGCCCACTTCCGAAAATCGCTCACGAACATAAATTATTGAAATTTTGAAAGAAAAATGTTTTTGCTCATTTACTTAGTGTAGGGTATTATCTGGTCGGGCTTGACCGACCATACTTTCTTACTTGTTTTTATTGCAAATATTTTCTTATTTGAGATTACGGCATTCGATATCGATCACGAAATTTAGTACATTTTGTTTTAATTACGATATCGAAATTATTTTTCGATACGATAGCTCATATGTTCATAAATTAAACAAAATTCGGATGAAAGTCTAAAAGTTGACATATTGTTTCAACTATAGAAACCTACACAGAGAAAACAGATTCGTGATAGCAACCGAATTTGTTGCCAATCGAATGATTAAACCTTAATGACCGAATTTTACAGTAGTGGCTACAAAATGTTGGAAGAAGTAACAAAATTTTGGTTGCTTCAACCGAAATTCTTTATCAATTGACTTTCTGTTGATAGAACCAAAAAATTATATGTTTGCAACCGAATCGTTCGATTAGCAACCAATTCGGTTTCTATCACAAATCTGTTTTCTCTGTGTACTTAATAGTACTCTTTCCCAATATGGAGAACATGATTTGCTCTTAATCTGCCTAGAATTCATCATAGCGGTCTTTACTAGACACTGGACTCTAGGTATGTGTATATGATCAAATGCGCACAATCCCCTACAACGTCTTCTATAGAAGCTGTAATGACGAGGAAGAAGTGTATGTGTTATAATTTATTCATTCCAATTTATTAAACATATTTGCCCAATTCACAATCGGTGTCGTAGCGTTGTAAGTTGTATGTCATAAATATTTTACAAACTAAATTTTTCTAAACAAAAACAAAATATTAATAAAAAAAATTACGACATACAACGAGACCGATTGTGAATTGGGCAATTGTAATATAGATCAATATATAATTTACTATTCGTGAGAGGTGAAAAGACGTTCAAGTTTATCTGGTTTCTTTATGTCATAATTTAGATAAACTTTGATTTATATCAACGCTACAGTTCATTCATTATACATACATGCTCCTAATAACAGAAGCTACTACATGGACACCGGTATACATATCACCAAATAATTCAGTTTATACCACGTATCAACATTGAGGCTTGTCGACGAATGGCTACGTGCCATTGATATTCACGATAATAATGCTAAAAAGAATTTACAAAATAATTAAATCATTAAATAAGTGAATGATTACAAAATAATGATTGAATATATTGGAAATTCATAATTTCCTTACCGTTTTTACGTACTTTCATCTCCTGGGAACCAGTCAAACCTTTAACTACCAGACATTAAAACATAGCGAAGCACTTGGAAGTATGTAAGTAAATTGGATTATGACAATTTTGGTTATTATTTACAAGAAGTTGTCCGATACTGACCAGGTCTACTGATAAATTAAAAATACAATGGGCCAATTGTGTATTATTGGTTTAGAAACTTTTTTTGAAAACAATTCGGTATCTCGGAAACTATTGGAACGAAATTTTACAATTTTGGAGCTGAAGTGTTTTTGAGTTGATTTACAGCCAGTGGGTGGCTCCATGAAAATTCATTTATGATCCGAATGAGCTGAAATTTAAGATATAAATAATCTTTGATAAGATCTGCAAACAATACAGATGTAGGTCATCCCTTTTAGTTCAAAAGAAAAAAAACGAAAAAAAGATCGAGGAAAATTAAAAACAAAAATAAATAAACCTAAATATCTCTTTTTTTAGACTTTCTCAAGGACATAAATTGATTTTTGGCGATTTAAAATGAAAATGTGAGACACGACGTGACCACCTTTGAGAGGCACCCACTGGTACCCATTCAGCCTACTTCAGCTCCAACCTTGTGTAATTTCGTTAAGATATTTCCAATACTTCCTGAGACACGGAATTATTTCCAAAAAAAAGTATTCTGAACCACTGTGGAATGTTTTACTTACCGTCCAACAACCGAGTGTAACTGTTCTCTGTTGTGGTAACTTTTATTTTTTTAATTAATAAATTAAATTTTTGTTTAATTTATTACAAAAATTTAAAATAAAAGTTTAGAATTACAAAAATACATTTATTTATTAATTAAAATCTAAAGTTTTCCTTTAAATTAATTATAATTATATTATCTTATGATTTACAATATATTTAGTGTATCTAAAATTAGTTTCTAGTGTAATAAATAGTACATTGTTTATTTAATATTTATAAAGATATTTTTTTAGTACTTATAATTTATTTCTGTAAAGGAAGTAAGTAGTAAAAAGATTTGAAATATCTATGAATTACAATCATTTTAACAAACTCCAAAAATCATCATATTGATTCTACAACATATTTAAATAATTTCTTGCATCAATTATTTAATTTTCCTCTTTTCCTTACCAAATAATAGACATTTTGACAATCTTAAACACATATTAACTGCAGGAAACATACAACACATACTTACAAATTTATGTAAATCAAGTATGGCTCTATACATGTCCCAGCAGTTCTAGGCGACTGTCCCGAACTAGTGATTCTATCATTTAGGGTGGCAAATAGTTACATAACTAGCTACGAGTCTGGATATTTTAACACGTGCATGTGCTAAATAAGGGACCAATTGACCCTTTTGGATTACAATGAGGCTGTCCAATAGCTGGTCCAAAAAGTCAACGCATTAGATTCCAGTATCGGTTACATAGAGTCAACTATTTATTTTTACATTTACGGGTGCCAATTAACATCAAATAGTCTGTTAAAAAGACATCTCATAAACAGTCCAATAACCGATTGCCTGTAAATAAACTTGCATCCGACAATTCTTCCATAGATTACTTCTGGTTATATAGGTTATTTAGAGACACTAAAGTGACTTCACGCTAAGTTGCATGGGATGTCAGTATAGTTAATCAAAAAGAAAATAAACTGTATAAGAATTATTTCAACACAATTTGTATAAAACCAGTTTGTACGAATTACTCATAAAAAGTGCACAACAAAATAAACGTTTAAAGTGACTACTTTTAGATTACTTAGAGACATTTAAGTGATTATTGTCTTCCCTCTAGATTACATGGGATCTATAAAGTAACCAATTGAATTTTCACTGCACTGCAAAGAGCTCATACGTGTCTAATGGCCCAAAATATATAAACTGGAGTCAGTCAAGTGATGAGACATTGTGACAATTACTGTATATAAGGTATTACATTGACTACTTGCTTAACTGCTGGGATATACTACCACTTACTACATACCGTAATTCTTACTGAATTATTAAATATTTTATATGGATATAAATAATACATATATAATTATTTTCAAATATGCACAAGTACATCATTATTAAATTCTCTGCAGTAATCAAAGATATGATTTAATGAAATCCTATGGCAACAATTGAAATTTATCCTGTGGCTATACACGTATGCATATTTAGTAAATGAAGAAGTGTATCCGTATGGAATGAGAAAATTTGTCTGTGTATGTATATTATAAGTATATATGAAAGAAAATGTCACATTGTCGATTTAAACCATTCTAAAATAGTTTTTAATACAAATTTATTTGTTATCGTTGCTAAATAAGCAGATATGTTTAAACAATTTATATAAGTTTGACATTTTATTAAATCATTTTAAATTATCTTGTTGAAGTTCTATGCCAATATTCATTTCCAAATCTTTTACAGTCTGCGCTCTTGTACGTTTCGAAATACATTCAAGCAGCCCAGTAATGAGAAGTCTGATCAATTTTTTAACCAGGTTCTTTTTTATTAGGTACAATAATATATCAATTACTCGGTTATGGTAAATAAAGTCTAATTCATTGGTTAAGATATATTGTTATAAAAAATTATTCGTTTACAATTATAAAAAACCCTGAATTTAATTTAGTTGTATTTCACAAATAAATTGTATAGATTTAAATAAAAATGATTGGTCAATTCACAAGGTCTCTTATCATGTCATATTGTAATAATGTCCTAATACTTCACAATGGTTTTAATTGCATTTCAAGCAAAAAATGTCCTAAAATAATACTAATTTCTATGCTATGTTTATTGTGTTATCGTAACGAACCAGCAGAGACTAACGCCGAATGCCTAAGAGCCGGTTAAGCCGAGCAACCGAGTCGTGATATATTAGGACATTATGACAATATGACTGATAAGAGACCTTGTGAATTTGTATAATCATAAATATAAAATATCCTTTCAGTTTATAGTTTTTCAATAAAAACAATATTTTATTAATCATGTTCATAATGAGAAACGAATTCTGACCGATAGTTTTTCAGTGTGTACTTTTGTCGCAGATGGATTCAAAGTATTTTGAATATTCTACAAGTGGCAATAACATCATTATCAATCATATTTGATACCACAATGAAAGGGATATGAATGTACCTATGAGTAACAGTCTTGCCCAAGGACAATCAGTTTGTTGCGCAATCGTCAGCCTTTTTTAACGCCTCACATACGGTACAAAGACTAGACTGTCTAATTACACTATCCAACAGAATTTTTGGAACAGAATAGCGACCCTATAATTCTGAAAGGGCATGTTTCGATGGAACCATTATACTAACTGAAAAAAATTGTTGTAAGTTAATGTCTGAGAGAATTTTTATTGTCAGAGTTATATTGCGGAACATTACGTAGAATATTTTAACATTTTCGTAGAATATTTTAATCCCTAAGTGTCCTTTTTGAAAGGAACCTTTTTTATTTTCTCGAAAAGAGGGACAAATTGACCCCTAAAGAGAGGAGACAGAAGGTTAAGATCTTCCACAAAATTATCCTCATAAAATTCCGCAATATAACTCTGACAAAAAGAATTCTCTCAGACATTAACTTACAACATTTTTTTCAGTTAGTATAATGCTTCCTTGAACTAAAAATTAAAACCTTGACCCACTGTAAAAAAAACTTAGACCACCTGCACTATAAGTTTATTCTACAAAAATGATATACTCAACATGCCCTTTCAGAATTATATGGACAGTGTTATTACTGGTTTGATACCTCCATTCATATCTTTATCTGATGTACCTACCGTTGATGCTTAAAACCTATCTGCTATGTCAGATCTTAAGAACTCAGACTTACTGATAGTTCATATCCAGATACCCGACATTAATATCTACCTGGATATCCAGATGTATGGCCAAAATATCTTCTCAACTGAATTCATTATCTGCTTAGACTTCATCATATCGCAGTCGTATTCTGTTGATGTCGAACAGCTGTAGACTAAAAAAATAAATATTCAAAAATCGTTGCAACTACAAAAATTAACCCTTTCAGACATTATAGAGAAATAGTTGGGATAGAGAACTGAAAATTTCAGTGTAAGCTAATTTGAGAATACATATTTAGGAATATGAAGTCAAATTACAAGTAAATCCTCACACCTGGCTGCCAGGTGATGTCAAATTTCTTAGTTGAGATGTTTCTTATAAATAAATTTTAAAAAATTAATGTAATTAATTGAAATAAATATACGAATACCTAACAAATGCTGAATTAATATTTACAGTTTTGTTAGAGTTTAAAGTAATGTAATTTTCACTTTAAAAAAGTACTGAATTTTACTATGTCTCATACACACTTATACAACGCTAACGAACTTATAAAAGTTACTTAATTTTACAAAAAGTATGTAATGAAAAATTAGATGTTTAAATCACATATATATATAATCTAGTAAACACTCTTTTGATAACGCCATTAACTGTAAAAATCAGTCTATTTGCGTCAACGCTACATGACTTCAAAAGGAAAAAACAAAATGTCCAATATATTGCACAAAATGTCTGAAAGGGTTAAATCAAAAATAAATTGAAATAATGCATAAAAAAGCCTAAGAAAGCTAATATAATCCCGAAGAAAAGCATCTCTAAATAAATACTTTGGAAAACTCGATGCAACCCCACAATCAGATTACTCTTTATGACGTGAAACAAAAAGTCTTAAAAGACCTGTCATTTGCTATCCGGAATAGGAATGGAAGGTCATGATTCCTAAGCCAAGAAAAGATCACATGAAAATAGAATCATATAGCTATTTGGAAGACTATTAACTAATAAGATAACCCCAGTTTATAATACAAATCATCGAACAAACTCACAGATTTGAAACGTAATCAACAAAACCTTTGTAGAACAAAAAATATTCTTCTGCTCTTTTCATCGTTATTTCTAAAGGTAAAATTTATCCGTTAATACTCATAAACTCTTAGAATGTTTAATAGCGAAAATTTAGGCTTAAAGTATGTAACTTTTTAATCTGTCCACAGTCAATCAAGGCGGGTTTGCCTCAAGGTAGAATTTTGGGAAACCACGGACTTCTTTCTCTTCATTTAAATAACATTTACATTGCGTAGAAAATCATGTCCATTGAAACTATTAACCAAGTAATTCCTCAGCATACACGCGGAACAAAAATAATATAGTTGTGCATGTTTACTGTAACCATTTCAACAATATTATAGTCACAGTAACTATTTATATGATTGTGGCAACAATAATATGGTTAATTTACGATTCACATGATTGTATCAACCATATATATAGTTACATTAAACAAGTATATGTTTGTGACAACCATTTTTATGATGAATAATTTTATCATATGTTGTACTCAGATTATGATATCCATAAGCTGAGAGCAAAATAATATGGTGAGTCCTTCATCATATAAATGGTTGTCACAAACATATACTTGTTTACTGTCACCACAACCTTGGTCAATAGCGTCAATAATCAAATCTAATTTTTGCATTTTAATCAAAAATATCATTTAAGCCCTTTACATATAACTTCATTAAAAAACATTTCATAGGCTTTGAAATATTTTGATTTTCCAAAAAAAAAACAATTAAAATTCCAACTTATTTTTCCAAAGAAAAAACTTCTATGAATTTATTGCTATGTCTGCTTTTACACAGGGCAAGTTTACTTGAAGCAAGTCTCTTCGATTCTCTTTTAAACTTGCTCGTCTGTTTACACACAGCAAGTCTGTGTTGAATTTTGTTTGTCAAAACCTAATAGACGCCATACTGAAAATGAGAAAACAAAAGAGAATTGAAGATACTTGCCAGTACAAGCAAGTGTGTACCCCTCTTCTTGCTTCTCTCTCCTATAAACTCAGACTTGCGGCAAGAAAACTTGCCCTGTGTAAAAGCAGACTATCTAATAAGTTCATGTTTCTTTAATAAAATCTAGGCAATTGATTAACTATATTATGCGGTCAAATTTTAAGTTCCTATTGTCCTAAAATATTTGTGATAATTTATGATTTGTTCATTTAAGCCCTAACAGATATTTTTAGACTTTATAAATATGTACTAATATTTAATAGATACATAATGCATGTACTCAATATAAATACACTATACAAGCAATACTTAATTATACATATTTATGAATGAACATTAGGGAGGCTCTTATTTTGCACATTTTGCACGAAACAACAAATAAAATGTACCAACACTAAACGTTATAATTTTTTTTCAAATTTTCAGTATTTGATTTTTAGATGACGGAGAAACTTGGGATCATCGAAAATCGCAAAAGTGCACAATAAGGACCACTCTAATGTACATAAATAGTTATAATTGTAAATAAATACTTTTCATATTGCACTTGTCTTTAAGTACATTGTACGAAGTACATACATACATTCATATGTATGTATTGTATCAAAGTAAGTAGTATATCACGAATTCCATAAGACATCACAAACAAATTGACCATGGGTCTTCCGATTCTGATAATATTCGGCAAACAGTCACTCCTCTTTAAAATATTATACATAATAAAATAATATTTGTTTTCAAAAAATACATTCATAAAATCCGACATCAGCTCCATATGACACGAATATTTAAAGTTAAAACCCGAGTAAATTTTCTTGATCTTTAAAAAAATTAAATCTTGAAAAAATCGCTTTTTCTTCAAAGAATACAAATTAAAATGTCCAAAATACTGTGTCTCCTGAATATGGTAAAAATCGGATGACCCAAAATTAAAAACTTGTATTTTTTCTCTGCTCTTTGATGGAATTCATGATATAATATTGTCCAATACACAGATTTATACTTTTATTGATGCAATATAGTTTTGGTTAATTATTTCATAAACCCAAACATTTCATGTTGCCATAGTTAGTAATCATGATAAAATTCAGTTTATTTAAATCTCTAATCAGAATTGAAATTGTTGGCAAATTATAAAATGTAAATAACTACATTATTTTGGAATGAATTTGTAGGTTATTATTATTAGGGTGTTGTATTTTACATTTTCATATTCGAAATTATGTGACACAAAATATGAGGCACATCTGTTACTCTGTAGAGTGAGAGAAACAATATTATTTTGTTTGAGCTTTAGTAAGTATTTTGTTATAAAGGATTATGTATCTATCCGTATGTTATGGATGTAAATAAGTTGTGTACAAATTAAGCTCATTCTGTGTATATATATCAGGGATGGGTACATAAATGGCTTGAAGAGCCGAATTTCTTTTCTACATTAAATATATAAAAATTATATATTAAATGTAGAAATTATCCAGAAGAAAATTTTCATAAGATTTTAAAAGAATGTAAATTTCGTCTAACTCAATGTATAGTGAAATATTACAAACTCTTATGGAGCTGTAATATTATTGTTGTTGACAGAATTGGGGCCGAATTATCGCATACGTGTCAAAATAAATGTTTTGTAACACAAGACATAAAATTTTTGAGTTTAACCATTTGCTATATATATCCCACTAGCATCCCACTAAGAGACCAAAAAGCTTTTAAATGAAAGCTTTATTTAAACAAAAAAATAAGAAAAGGTCGAATTTTGAAAAAAAACAAACAAGTTTTTAATTTAGCAAAAAATCAAAAATTGTATGTCTTGAATTAGAAAACATTTGTTTTGATAGATACATCACTAATCGACCAGATATACTGAGGGAAAAACGACGTTGCAAAATCGACAACGGTTGGTGTCATTTTGACACCATACAAATAATGGCAGCTAAATCCAACTACAGGCCGCACATTTTTTCCTATATTTCCAAATCTTTTTTAACCAATTTTTGAGTTTCGGATGGATTATAGATAAGAATACACATTAGGATTATTTTACATTAAAATTCAAAAAATATTTAATGACAATATTTTAGCAAAAACTAAAAAAAATTAGTTTTCTCCCTTTAACCCTCTAACTGGTAAGACCACCTCAAGGCAGTCTTCGATTTTTGGGCCCCAGTGCTGTATTAAACATTTCTTCAAAATAGTGACAACTGGCTTTAGACAACAGTTATTTACATTTTCTTTATACCTCCCAATATATTCTGACAAGTCGTTTGTCAGCTATGATCAATCAAGTGCAAAATGTTATCAAATTAGCATCGAAAATTATTTCGCAAATTTAACTATTAAAAAACAACATTTAGAATAAAATTATCGACATCAAAATTTTTCGGTAAGTAGATAACATTTTATATTTAAGTTTTAAAGTGTATTTGAAGAGAAAAAAATAAAAAGTTGGATTTAAAAACGAAATAGCGAAGCCCTCCTCTCTTCTATTATTGTTTTCACCTTTTCATCATAAAACACTATTGTTAACTTATGGTTTTATTATGTGCATCTTTTTATTTTACTATTGTGTTAAAGATGGATATTACAAAACATCCTTATACGAAAAATATCAATTTGGAGCAAATATCTGACGAACAATTTCTCGAGTTCATCAATTCTGTAGAGTTCTCTGTATATAGCACAGATGAAAGTATTGATAACGATGGTAGTGTTGCTGATTCCACTTATGTTCCAAAGACGAAACACCATTTCCGAATAAGCCGCATAAAAGTGGGATCAAATTGTGATTCAAACGGGTTTGCCTACCGTTTTGAAATCTATAATGTGTCCGAAGATAATATCATTTTACTTGTTACACTGAACATTGGAGCTACCTTAAATGGTTGAAGATTCCATTCTGTATTTTGATAACTTTTACAAATCGAAGCCGCTGTTAGTCTGTTTTCGAGCCAGAAGAATTTATGATTTGGGCGCAATGAGAGGTACTAATTTTGTTTTGTCATATTTCTTGTTGATCATGATTTGCTTTTGTGTAAGCTGTGCAATGAACCAAGAGAAGAGATAATTTTGCGTAGAATACATGACCTTAATACATGCAGTCGATGTGAATACTGTATTATGAAAGGATAATAAATATTTTAAATGCCCTCAAATTATTCGAGAATTCAATGATCGCATGGGTGGAGTAGATCTCATGGATGGTCTCCAGGGTCGATACCATATTTGAGCAAAGACTCGCAATATTATGATTAGGATGTTCTACTATTTTGTGGGCATGGTTTTTACAAATGCATTCTTTTCATACAAATGCTTCCAACAATGTGTCCGATTAAAGAACTGCTTTATCAGCTTTCAGATTTGCGTGAGGAAATAGCTGCTGGACTTGTTTCCTTCGAAAATATACGGTCTGTGGGATAATCATCTATTCAAAATCTCGGTGAGCCTTTATCACTATAGCCTGGCATATCAGGTGTTGGGAAAAGAGCTGCTCTTGTTTGGGTGGAGAGTAAAGCCAAAAAAGGTGCAACATTGCAAAAAATATGACACCCAAGTCATTTGTTCCAACTGAGAACTGGCTTTATGCGGTCAATTTGATAAAAATAGTTTCTGAAACTACCACCACCGAAAATAATGCGCATTTTAACTTTGTTTGTTCCCTTTTCTAAATAAAATTTGTTTATATACATAAATTTACCTTTGGAGTCATATTACACGTAATTTTATACGTGGCGTTCGTTCAGAATGATTTTTTCGCCTGAAAATTAAAGCTTACAGTTCTATTGACTAGATCTACTTGAAAAAAAATTATTGGCTTCATCGGATAATTTTTACGGTCTTGCCAATTAGAGGGTTAAGTGCATCTTTAAACTTCAGAAATTCAAAACCTGTTTTTACAATCCAAGCAACAATTCCAGGAGGAGTTGCCATCTATAATGGATCACTCTAATACTTATGCATCCAGTGATTTGTATTTACACTTATAAATGCATGATGTATTTATAGTTTGCATTAATTACTAATTAAGGCATTATTGTTAAAGTAACTAGTCAATAATTTAACCAATCAAACAAATGCATTCGCAAGTAAGTAGATATTGTGTACTACCTATCCAATAATAACTGTTTAATTTGTTGTTCGCTATCATATATTTTATATGACTTGGGATATTCATTATGTTCCTTCAATTAAGATACTAACGAAAATCTGGGCATAATGCAACTAGTTTCTGATTGAGCATAATAAAGAAATAATAACTATGCGCCAAGTTTCAAATAATTACAAATATATGTCTGAACTTATTGTGCAATAACATATCTATTAATTCAGGTTTAACTACAATATCATAATAATTTGATTTATCTACAATAGTTTCCAATTATATTTTGGGTAAAGAATTTCTTCAATAGATTATTTTTCCAAAGAATTCCATATTCTGCAAACGTAGTTTGTCATTTTGTCAGTAGTCATTTTGTCATAAAAGGAAAAGCTCCTGTAGAATTTCCCGGTTTAATTTCAGTAATTGTTTATCAAAAATTACATAAATTAACTTCGCGATATTTACAAACATGTTCACCAACTAAATGTGAAAATTCTTTAAATCATCAAAATGATCTGGCAGCAATGTTTATGCCCTTATTTCAAAAATAAAAAGGAATTAATTTCCGTTTCAGCGATTTGAAATTTGTTTGCCAATATACATATACCTATGTACATTAGAGTTCGTTTGTGACCAGGTCACTTCATTTTTTTTTTTTCGGGTAACATAATTTTTGCGTAAATAAAAATAATTTTTTATTTATTTTTTTTTTTTAATTTTCACTACTTCACATCGCACCTTAAGACGCTGATTTTGAGCATATTTTTCTGTAGAGCAAAAACGGTTGAATATATTGCAAATATGATTTCACCAGCCGATTCTGCAGCAAAAATTAATACTATTGACTTTTGAATCCTTAAAATAAGTTCCAAAAACCCACAACAGAGGGCGCAAATCTCAATTAAAAAAAAATTATTTTAGTTTTTTTAAACATGAACGATGAAAAGGCATTTTAAGCTTAGCAAAACGGCACCAATATTTCCTTTCTATCACTAACCATTAAAAAGTTATGAGGCTTCAAAGTTATTTTATAACATGAAAATGATATTTGGTAAACAAATTTTGGAAATTTTTTTCATTATTTTATTCGAAAATTTTATGTTTTGAGTTACAAAACATTTATTTTGATAGATATCCCACTCGCATCCCACTAAGCGACCAAATAGGTCTTCAAGGAAAATATCTAAAAAGGGCCCATTTTGAAAAAAAAAGTCAAAAAAATTTTTGATTTTGGAAAAAAAATTACAAACATTTTTTATTTTTAATTTTTTTTTCCGAAAGATTGAAGAAATAGCTATCTAAACTAGAGTTTCCAAAAAACCGAAGAATTTCAAAACCGCGGTTTCGGTTTTAAAAAATTGAAAACCGATCGGTTTCGGTTCGGTTTTGTGATAATTTATTAACTATTAACTTAGTTGATAATATAGGAAATGCTATACAAATACATAATAGTTGCCTGATATGCTTCTGAGTAAAGAAAGTATCAAGGATAGAGGCATAATGATATTGAGGTAACAAAATAAGCAGGAAATTAAACACAAATGATCCTAACTGAGTTAGAATATACGTCTAGAATGATCTACAATCCACATTACAATGAATTAGTATTAATTTACAAAGGCGCTTCGCCTCCTCATTGGAGTACTAGGCGAAGCTAGTACTCCTTACTTTTATCGGATATTTGAAAATAACTAAGACTTTGTTACAAACATTTTGCATTATTTAGCCTACATCATCTGAAGCAATTATTGTAATACAATTTAAAAAATTTAAACAAATCTTAAGATATTTTTACCGATCTGTGTTTTGAGATATTGGATGAAAAAGTTTGTTTCTCATTTCTAAATTTTGAATTTTTCTAGTGAAAATAGATTAAAAGTGAAAACCGAAGAATAATTGCCGGTTTCGGTTTCGGTTTTAGGCCTTGAAAAACCGCGGTTTCGGTTTCGGTTAAAACCGAATTGGAAACTCTAATCTAAACGATTTGGGACACATTTTGTAAGAATAATAAGTAATAAGTTACATGAATGAGAAAAAATTTTGCCAAATTTTGACCCCCTATACTTCAGAAAGTTCTCAACCGATCTTAAACACAAGAAATGTTTCTACCTATCTCCGTTATAGACTCTGAAACTATGCAACGGATTAGATCCAAACTGGTTTCACTGGAAAGAAAATTTTCTGAAGATGGTTTTAGACACCTAAAACAATGCATTAGGTCCATTCGTGAACCGGATTTTCGAATTTCCCACACAAAGTTTTTTCAAATTTTAAAATTCCTTTATCTTGATATTTTGTATGTAAGCAGCTCTCCCGATGTGTAGAGCCACTAAAGGAGTAAAATCAGTATCTCTATATCTCCGGAACTAATAAAGCTAACAATAAAAATCCAACTTAATCTGAATTTATGAAAGAAATAAGTGGACAGGTTTGTGGTACGTTTTGTGCTTTTAAGGGGATAATATGGCCGAAACCCGAGTTTTAGTACTTTTTTGCATCCCATATCCCAGAAATTAAATTTAAATGGAATTGCATTCCTTCTTAAAAAATTTCAAATGGACTCTGGCACTTTTTTAAAATTCGAACAAAACTATTTTTTATGTACATATATATGGTAAAAAAAATGTTTATTATAAAAACCTTCCATTAATAAAGAATTACTAGCGTTGTATCACACGCCAGGTATCCGCTAATACATATATAAAACACAAGAAATGTTTCTACCTATGTCCGTTATAGACTCTGAAACCATCCAATGGACCGAGTGTCAATAGGCTTCGTCCTTGGGTCTAAAAAAGCACATACCAAATAGTATAAAACTATTGTACTTCAAGCACAAGGTTTACATGGACAACCAGTAAGAAGGAAGGACATTGTGTAATTGACTCACTAAGTAATTCTAAGTCGATCGGTATAATTTAAGATCAGCACAAACACATTATACCCTCCACACTATGGTGGTTTAAACTATAAAGTATAAATAGCAGCAAGAAACATACAACCTTAAACATGTAATATCTCTAGATTTTGACATTTTCTGATAAATCGGAGTATACCACTGGATTCTATGACCCAAAATTAAATTAACGTGTATCGGTGTGTGAATTTCACATAATTACAGTGATATCCAAGAAAAACAAAAATACGGTATAAGTAGAATGATAAATATCATTAAATTCCATTGAGACCAGATAATGCAAATAAAATCAGTGCGTTGATGTACATGTCCATTAATATAAAGAGGATTAAATAGCTTAAAAATACTATTAGTACTAGTTATTTCCACAACTGCAACAGCAAAACACTTTTGTAAACACTTAGAACGAAAGCAACACGTTTAAACCAAAATTAAAATACTTCTGCAAAACAATAGTTCTTCATTTAATGCTATTTAAATTCAAGCATCACAATATACACAGTGTGAAATATACAGTCGACCTAACTCGAGTATACGAGTATAATACTTTATAACTAAGAATTACTAGTGTTACACAGTATTGCAATCGCGATATAAGTAGTACAGTCATCAATTTTACAGTGAGCTCCAAATTCCATAAAACCAATGTATGGATACCTTCCCCGGTGTGCTTTTATACAATATAAAATATTGATATGGCGATGTAATAATACATCTCGATATTAGCTTTGGATTCAATGCATTCCATAAAGTTAGTGAGTTAGTGAGATCTCTCTGTGGTCTTATTCTGTTGACTAGTTGTTAGAAAATACTAAAAGCTAGTTAATTCACCAGCGACCTAATGATGGAGCATTTATCGGCTTCAGGGTCAAAGTCGATCATCTCTGGCTTGCAAAACTTTGTAGAGCTCGTAACTTGTACAAATATCGACAGCATTTAATTAAGTTTACTTTTTTATAAACCAAATAGCACACTAAAGAAATCCTGTTTATATCTCTATGTTACCTCTTACGTTATTTTGACTTTATTTTGTTTTTCCCAAATATTTCCTGTTATTTCTAATAAACTTCAAATTAACACATAATAGCAATAGCTCAATCCGCTTAGTAGTGAAACATAATCAAATTCAAATTTAGAAATTAATAACAATAAATTTATAAATCGATATATACCCGATTTATACTTAACCCTCCGACGGTTGAGTCATCCGCTGCCCTTATACGAAGTACAAGGTCCACAGAGACCTATTTATATTTGTATGGAATTTTATATGAAAACGGATTTTTTTGTTTTGATTTATTATTATTTACTAATTATACATGTATAATGAATGTTAGAAAAAATTTAAGGAACACGTTTGTGATGTGTTCAAACAATAAAACAAGCCAAAAAACAGTGCATTTATTAACGATTTCTTGAAATTTCAGTACAAGATCCCAGCGGACCTTTTCACACGTTCCCGTACTAAACACATTTAAATCTCAATAGAAACTAAACTATTGGTCGGATCGCTTTGATTTTTTTTAACGATTCTAGATAAAATTTCCTTGGAATACATGTGGGGGGTGGGTATACTTCCCATGGACTATCAAGGAGTAATTTTAGTTTGAAAATGAAAAAGGCTTCTTACCCGCCGGAGGGTTAAGGCAATGGTCGAAATTATTGCTTTTCCCTCAATATTCGATGTTTATCTTTAAAAGTAAAAAAAGTCATTTCGAGTTTTTCAAATTTCTTTACGAATTATTGTATAATATTGTAGCGAGTGTGCAATAGCGATTTGAATTTAACGACTCCTGCAGCATTCATCATGTTTATAAACATGTCCATCAGTAGAAGCTTCTACTTATCAACAATGTTGATAGCATGCGGTTATAAGCATTGTTTGTAAGTATGGCCACACTAAATGTTTAAGCTGCTAACATTAACATCGAAAGCTCTAGAATTCGAACATACTAGGTTGTCCGTTAAGGTCATTGTAGAAGATTAACGAAAGATGTCGTGAGTTGAGTTTATCATAGGCGCTGTTAGAGTTAACATCAACTGTCTTGTATATTTAAGCTTGTGCATTATATACTACGTTTATACGTAGCCTATTCGCAAATAAAAATTACTTGACATTAACTAACTCACTGTTTAAAAATCACTTTGTTTACGGAAAATTCTTGTTTTTATGTGATGCCGGATGGTAAACTTTAATAATTTGGTAGGAGTTTTTTGAAAGAATATGATACATTTTTTGTATTTTTAAATGCAAAAACTACAAAATCTAAAATTATTGTTTGTCTTGCAATCCAGTTAATGCAAAAACACAATGAAACATTTAAAAAACGTCTTAACAAGGTAAAAACGTTAAAACATATGGCAATGTTAAAAATCTTATTTGCAAATAGTGTCGTTAATCAGGAATTGTTTTCGTGAATTAGCTATTCGCAAATAAAAAATTAATTCACTGTTTATGCGGAAAATTTTTCTAATTGCAAAACTTTTATTTGCGAATAGGCCGTGCGTATAAACGTAGTAATAAAGTGTGTGTGCATTTTTGCGAATTGATAAACGTGTAAATAGACACTGAGTGACTATTTAGACTGTTGTTGTTGTACATTTGAATAAATAAAGAGTTGTTACAAATTTTAAACAATTAAACTGCCTGTTATTTGCAATCAAAAGTATCCGGTTTATTTAAAGGAAATAAACCCCGTTTTTAAAAGGTAAAAACGTAACAATATATATATTTATTGGAAACTTTTTTTTTGGAAATAATTCGGTATCTCGGGAACTGAGGTGTTTTTGATTTGTTTTACTATTGTTAAGCTTCCTAGCGCCAATGCAGACCAGTGCGTAGCCCCTCAAATTTGGTTACTGCGGGTCTAAAATTAAAAAAAAAAAATCGCCAAAAATCCATTTCCGCTCTGAATGAGCTGAAATTTTAAATATAAATAGTCCTTGAGAAGATATAATAAAATTTGGAAATAATGAAGACTGAAATGTACTTATATTAATGGCATTAATATATTCAAATACCGAAATTCCTAAAACGGGGACAATGTGTTCCAAAAACTGATTTTTTTTTTAAAAGTGGCTACTGTTACGTTATTTGTCCACTTAAGTGAGCCAAATTTTACTTTACACGCTTTTACTTTAAGTTATCTTTCCGGATCATACAAAACTGATGTATTGTCTACAAAAGAAAATGTATATGAGCTTTTTTGGTAAAAAACGTAAAAAATACGGTTTTTTACATGTTCCAATTTTGGATGCGTATAACTTTTTATAGCGACTAGATAACTGTTAGAAAGTTGTTGTTTTTATTTGTTTAGAATTTTATCGCCAATATAGCTGATATTTTAAAAATAAATTTCGACCCTCCAAAGGTCAGGCATATCTAAAAAACCATTAAAAGGTCGAGCAAAATTAAAAAAATATCTCTATAAAACATCACACTTTCAGCCTAAGGACTACAGACTTATAAGTCTTGCATATTTTTAAAAGACCCTATACGAAAGGCATGCCTGTGTATTCGGTTTTTCTTTGAAGAG
This sequence comes from Calliphora vomitoria, assembly GCA_942486065.2. NCBI lineage: Eukaryota > Metazoa > Arthropoda > Insecta > Diptera > Calliphoridae > Calliphora > Calliphora vomitoria. The sequence goes on from OW818031.2 coordinate 79,569,874, forward strand.
TCACTTGTAGATATAGAAGGAGCTTTTAATAATGTCAGGGTGACTTCAAGAGACTAGTCAATTATGGCCCTACATAGTTAGATGTATAGTTCCCTTTATTGTGGAATTTGGTTATGAACTTACTACATCGCGTATGATAACAATATAGATGAATCTCAGTGACGGACTTGCTGTTTGCCCTGGAATTAACGCAATGAAATCAGATATGAATAGACTAAAGTAACCTTGAATGGTGTCTGCATATGGAAGCTGTTTGAAAATCTTTAGTGCGAGAAACATATAGAACATTTTGTTAATTTCACTTTTTCGGATATCAATGATCATTAGGTGGTGAAAATGGACCATCAGCTCGTTTTACTCTACATTCCCTTGGTTTATTAACAAATTTTGTATTTTTAGGTGTTTCATATATTATTTTTTAATTGGTCATTATTAAGTTAAACCCTTACAAAACGCATTATATGCATTACATTCCTCTTATAGGGTGTAACAAAAAAGTATTGTTGCTCCTGATGTCGTGGATTATAAATGTGTAACAGCAACATGATGATGATGTTCTGGTGCTGGTCCTTGTTTCAATATTGATGTTAAAATTTTTGCTGCTGCAGTTGGAGTCTGTGGTATGGTGCCGCACAGTTGATGAACGTAACATAAATAAACAAACCAACAACAGAAACAGAAACATAAAAGCGTACAAAAACACCGAAGTAAATACTTTTTGATATAAAATCCATTTTATTTGCACAATGTTTCTTCGAATGGCAGGTGCAATATGTATAAATTTTATTCCTCCTCTTGATGTTGTCTTGTTACTGTTACTGTTGCTGTTGTTTTTATTATTGTTGTTGTCACCATTAACCAAAACATTTATAACAAATGTTGTTGTTGTTGTTGATATTATTCACTCTTTACTCCACTCGACACTGACTGACTCAATGAGCGGCTGACTGACTGCATGGCTGTTTGTTGCCTTTTGGACATCACCCGTATTTGGAAATGTCTGCGTATTGTTTGTGTATAAAATACTTTCTTCCATTTTCAGCATCATTCATCGTTCCGTATGCGCCACCTGCCCCAAAATGTGTTCAAAGTCAAGTTTGTCTTAAACTACATAAAATCATGCATAAATAAACGTGTAGCACATAATTTCTTTCAGTATTTTGGCAACTTTTATCTTTTCTTTATTTAAAAACTAAGAAGGTATGTTTAAGTATAAAACAAATGTTAAGTATAAATATATATTTATATAAGTATTTATATTAATTTTGCGGTATTTGAAAGATAGTATGTATGTACTGCTACTTACTTTCAAAAAATGAGAATCCATAATTTTCTTATTAGACTAAAGGTACGTTCGCATTGTTGAAATATTTGACAGGAAAAGCTGTGCACCTAAAAATTTAATATTTCTCATATACTTCCCTTACTATGTTAATCAATTTTGTTATAAAAAGGATGCCTAAAGAAATTAATTCCAATCGGTCTATAATTTCACCTAGCCTCCATACAAACAACCTCCCTCAATAGCGCCGAAAACCTTAAAAGCCCATTAAATAAATGTGTATAGAGAATAAATTCTAATAAATATTGTGTACCTAAAAATCTTATTACAAAATATGGTCAGGATCTGTCCATAATTGACCTTAACCCCTTAGGTACACATATACAAAACATCTAATACTCACAAAAGTCCAGATAAAATTCATTAAAAATAATTCCGATATACTCTTACGCTAGTTCACCGAAGATAGTTATTTACCACAACTCCAATATAAGGTATTCCCGAAAAAACATGAATACTTACAAATATAATAAATATATGGACTTGGCGTGAGGCAAAAACTTTACTGAAGAATGGTGTTGTCTAATAAAGGGTAGCAAACGTTTTTTGTTTAAAAAAACGCACTATTTTCGTTGTAACGTCTTGGTCTCTGGTCGAAGGTACCCTACTTTGAGCCCCCATACCGCCGCCATTCCGCCGCATTTGTAGGGTCAATTTTAATAACTTAAACTCGAATACTCCTTGACTACGCCCACGTCAAATTTTATCCCGATCGGGCTATCCGTTTAGAAATGCCAGATTTATTTCCAAAAAATATTGATTCTGCCCCACTGTGCATCGTTATATGGGGACAAAGCACTGTGCGTTGTGCAGTCTTGATGAAATTTTCTTCCAATGATCAGCTAGGTTAAGAACCTAGTTTCTTCAATGTAGTCCAGTTAACACATTGACTAGTCCCATTTGTTCTCTTTACTTTTGAATTTCTCCATAGGATATTGGTCGAGCTGTTCTGACAGTACCAGCCATGTTTTTTATAGTTTCCGCTCTATGTTTCTCGATGTATATTAATATAATACTAAGATTAATACATGCTTTTTTATAATACTAATAAGTAGTTGTATTTTTTAAAATATTTCAAGAAGAGCATACTATTTGAATGACTTGATGACATTCCCTAATTTATTTTTTATTAAAGAAGAAACAGAAAAAACTACTTTCACTTATAGTTAAAGTGGGATTAACTGTTAAAATTGGATCTTTTGAAAATTAGTCCAAATAATCAAAGCCGCTAGTTATAGCAATATTAGTTCTTTTGTGTGGATTTTGAATTTCTTTAAAAATTTACCTAAGCTGAGCTTCTAAATTTTGCACTAAATCTGAAAATAAATGAAAACAAAAATATTCGATTATGTCGAATATTTCGAGACAAAAATACAGGTTTGTCGATTAACTCGAAAACCGTCCTTTTGTAAAACCCGGTTTAAAAAAAAAAAACGGTAAATTGAAAAAAAAAAAAAAAAAAACTTTTTTTTAATAATTCGAAAACAAGTTTGACAACTCTAGTGGATGTCCACCATACTATCGAGGCATACGTTAGGATTGGTTGAAGTACACTCGTACCATCTTTGGGTTTATGCCCCATTACGAGCCTATCGCACTTCTGCAGAATGACCATATTCTATGAACTTTTTCTACTCAGCTATCAATGTGCTGCTTCCAGTAAAGTTTTTAATCGAGAAAGAGCCACGATTGAAGTAAAAATTGAAGTATAGAAAGAGACACGATTGAAGTAAAAATTGAAGTGTAGAAAGCCACGACTGAAGTTAACATAGAAGTATAGAAAGAGCCACGATTGAAATAAAAATTGAAGTATAGAATGAGCCACGATTGAAGTAAAGAACTAGTCACAACTGAAGTAAAAACTGAAGTATAGAAAGAGCCACGATTGAAGTATAAATTGAAGTATAGAAAGAGTCAAGTATAGAAAGATCCACAATTGAAGTGTAGAAAGAGCCACGATTGAAGTAAAAATTGAAGGGTAGAAACAGCCACGATTGAAGTAAAAATTGAAAGAGAAAGAGCCACGATTGAAGTCAAAATTGAAGTATAGAATGAGCCACGATTGAAGTAAAAAATTAAGTATAGAAAGAGCCACGATTGAAGTATAGAAAAAGCCACGATTGAAGTAAAGAACTAGCCACGATTGAAGTAAAAATTGAAGTATAGAAAGAGCCACGATTGAAGTAAAAATTGAAGGGTAGAAAGAGCCACGATTGAAGTAAAAATTGAAGTGTAGAAAGAGACACTTTCTTTGTATTTGCATTGTTTTGAAATATAGGGAATTCATTTCTATTCTATTGTATATATAAATTTCGTCTAATCTAGGTTTACATTTAATCCTTTTTGTCTTGCCCAGTTACAAAATATATTGAGGGCTTCCTAATCAATATCGCAACGGGTTTCACACCTTCGTCTTTGTAGACTAGGTATGGTAGTCATTCATAGATAAAATTCCAACTTGTGGGATTCCTCTACATACTCTGTATCTTATGTCCTGGTTCAGATTATATTGCCTAATCTGTCTCAATGAATCTGCCTTTTATATAGGTATTTAGTTTAAATTTCACTACGCAGTCTGCTATGTGTCTTTTTGTCATGGTTTTCAACAAGAATGACATTAAACTAATGGGTCTTTATACTTTTGGATTTGCTTAGCTCTCTTTTTTTTGGTATGAAGATAACACTAGCTTCTCACCATGATATAAACATTTTCGCCAGAATTATTTCTATTAGGTCAATACTTTATTAATGGCTTTATTTACCATTTTTAGTGGTTATAATATTTGTTGTGGCGTTTCTTTCCAGAGTGTTTGGTTCTTCTGTATCCCCCATGCTTAGAGTTGTTTTCCATTGTATCCGACCTTTTACCATTCGAACCAATCAATGTTACGAATTTGGTATTGGTTTTTGATAGGAATTTCGAAATTTTCGAAGCATCGAAGCTACAATCTTGAGAAAAGGTATCTTAGAAAGAATTAAACTTTTATTTTAGTTGATAACTTCGAAACCTTATGCTTCCTCCATGTAAAAGGGTCGTCCTATTTTTCATGTACATATGCGTGTGGATGATTTAATAAAACCTCTTATCAAAATGTGTTGCATGATAAACAGTCGGTATTAAAATCTCTGCAGGCGATCGTTTTCAACACAAAAGTAACCTTCAAAGGATAAAAAAACAAAAGCACAAACATTCACAAAGACACTGTGCCAAAGAAAATTGAAGAAAACAATCACAACATGCTGCAGTGTGTGTGTGTGTATGTGAATGTATTTTCCACAATTTCTTTATGACTGCAACAAAGTTACTGAGGATACAAAAATGTCCTTTGTCTTTTTATATTTTAAAAATTTTCTTCGTGATTTGCTTAAATTTTTAAGTAATTAAGCAAATAAAACAAACACTTTATCAGATTGAGAGAATGAGGGACGAAAAAATTGGTACTTAATTTCTCCACCTTTTTATTTACATAGTAAAGGTAATGGAAAATTCAAAATAGTATCATTAAAATGGAAAAGAGTTACATACTTATATAAGTGTCCAGTTTACAACTGGTGTTGTATCATAGTATCGGTCATAGTATATTTTCGATTTACAACGATACAACGTAGGTTGTGAATATATACCGTTAATCGCGCTTTGATCGGCCTCTTTTACTTCTTTTATAATAATTTTTTTTTGTGATATGTAAACAATAAAAACTAAAATAAAATTCAAAGTAGCTATGAGCAAGAGAAAATATATTTTCAGTTTTCAATCCAATTTTCTCATGATAACAACTAATGTAAGACAAAATCCTTTCTTTATAAACATGTTTATTTCGGGTCGTAGTGCACCTACGTGGAAATGCCTATATTTAAATATAAATTGCTTCTAGTGTTCTAATGGTGTTGTGTATATAAAATATTCCTAAAATTAAAAAAACATGATTTTAGAATAATAGAAAATATTTACTTTTAACTTTTTGCCACAAAATTGTGTCTTCATTTCTCCACTCATGTGTACAATTGGTAGTCTTGTGTGTTTTGCTTGATTGAGAGAAAGAGAGGTAGAAAGAGAGTATAATTTGGTATGCTGGCAGTTGTTGTTGCTGTTGACAAGTGATTGTATGTAGAAAATAAAATTGGACTACCCAAGTAGCAAAGTGGCAACAATCAATAGCCATTTACAGTGATAATTGATAATTGCACCCATATATAATTGAGTGTAACTGATACTTGTTGTTGTTAATGTTTTTGTTATTGTTCCTGCTGCTTATGTTGATGTTTTTGTTGTTGGCAAATTTTAAGGATATAATTGTTTTATTTTTCATCAACTCCTGACCTGTCTTGGTCTCGTAAAATAGCGTAACGAATCAAAGCAAGGCAGATGGAAGGAAGGAAGGAAAATTATCAAAAAAAAAAAAGGATGATAGATGGATGCCATTAGGTGTAACAATTTGGGAAAATAAAAATATGCAATTAACCAATTGATTGCAGATTCCTTCCTAATTGAGTTTAGGTGCTGGTGTTTTTGGTAGCCGATTGTAGTTGCTGTTTTTATTCTTGTCTTGCTGGGTAATTTATTGAGATGTTTTCGTTTTTGGGTGACTAATGATTTTTTCATATCTCACTAGCGCCACTTAAATTCAAATACATAATTAAATTTCCTTATATAGAGGTAGTTTTAAAAGGAATGTAACATAATTAAATTATAAGGAATTCTTTAGGTTTCAGTTACATGGTCAATTTTATTTATGTCTTATTTATCGGTAGCAAAATTAAATTGAGTTGGCTAATCGTAGTTTTATATGAAAAAAGGACTTTAAACAATTCTACAATTCAAACTATACAATATGTAATTCTTCAACACAAAATTTCACCCATGAATAAGAAATATTTTAACTATTATTACAAATTAATTATATTTTTTATAATCATAATGAAAATGTAACATTCGCTAAACAATGTATCATATTTCAAAGTTATGAACATGAAATTCCCTAAAGTCCCTGAAATATTAACCGCGATTTGTTATCTTTAACAACCTGATTCATATTCATATGTATTTATCAAGGTTATAAAATTAAAAATATGTTGACAAAGGTGTTATTTTATTATATTAGATTTAATAAACCCAATTAAATCAAACATTTGTATTTTTATAATTTAAATTATTTACACGCATACCTTAATTGGAACGGAAGGCGTTTTTTTACTTGTCATGCCCATACAATTTGTATCAGCATACCGAAATAACGCGGCGGCAACGCTTTGCAATTGGAAAATCCGATTTTGACAGCGCGTTTAATAGTAAAGTTAGTTGCGAAACACAATAAATGTAAACACTTACATACAAAAGGAGAAACAAATATGCAAGAAACTCATTTTTTAAACTTTAATATTTAGTTTTTTTTGCTAAAATTTTAATTTACAAATCACAAAACAAAAATCAGAAACACCAATACTGCAATGTACGTTATTGTTTAAATAATCCGGGTTGTTATATTTATTTTTTTATAACCTTGTTTTTATTGTTTGACGTAGCGTTGCCGCACTTATTTAGGTATGACATTTCAGCATTAAAGCTAAGCGGAAAAAAACGTTCCGCCTTACGGTTTTAGTTAGGTAGCCCTGTTATAGTACTTATATTGGTAATAGTATTTAGAGTTAACGGAATTTTAGCGGTAGCCAATATTGGTATTGTAACGAATTTGCAATAGCGATTTGAATTTAACGGTCTGTAACGACTGCCTACAGCGTTCATGATGTTTATAAACACGTCCATCAGTAGAAGCTTCTACTTATCAACAATGTTGATAGCATGCGGTTATTAGCATGGAAGTATGGAAGTATGGAAACACTAAATCTTTAGGCATCTAACATTGACATCGAAAGCTCTAGAATTCGAACATACTAGTTTGTCCGTTAATATCATTGTAGAAGATTCACGAAAGATGGCGTGTGTATAAATAGTGGCAAAGGTTGGAGTCGTGAGTGAGTTGATCATTGGCGCTGTTAGAGTTAACATCAACTGTTAACTGTTAGAAGAAAATTGTGGAAAATCGGTTTCTATGGGGAAGTATGGAGGAAGAAAAGCTATCTATTTGATGAAATAGATTGAATTTCATAAATAAAATAAAAATTTAATTCAAAATTAAATTAAAAAAATTAAAAAAGGTTTTTATTTTCTTTTTTAGATCACCTTGAATATTTTGAATTTAAATTCGAATTTTCGAACATATTTTAATGGCATTATTTCATAAATCCCGACGCCAAGTGATAGTTTTATGCGGAAAAAAAAAAAAATATCAATATAAAAGGCAAAGGAACCCATACCAATTTTGGCGTTGATTCAATTTTTAACTCTATTGAAAACAAACACTAGTTTTCTTAATTATCCTGAGTGTTAAACTAATCTCGAATTAGTTTCCGACCGACGTCAAAAAAATTTGTGCTATAAAAGTCGTTACGCTTTTTGAGTAAATATTTGCTAAAGTGAAAATAGCTCGAAAACTGTCCGTAGGATTTTAAATTTAAAATTTTTGTATTGTAATGTGCGGAAAAGGTCTTTATGAATATTGACAAAGTCTGAAATTTTGAGCTTTGTATACGAATCGAGTAAATAAATACATAATTACAGTATACTCATCGGTATCTTATGATCTGATATACCAGAGTACATTTTTTTTTACTTATTTTTTATTGATTTACACTTTAGTATCAAAAATTTGCATGTGCTTGAAATATAAACCCAAAATCCCTGTTAGTGATTTTTATTACTTTTAAATATATTAAACTCTGCATCGTATCGTTTAATTATATACTTACAACACACTGATATAAAACATACATCAAATCCTTGAATAGCGTACATATGTATACGTGGTGAAAATTTTAATAGTATAAAAGAACATTAACAAAATTATACTAAAGTTACGGCGACGTGTAATCTAAATACTTAACTACATATTTAAACACAACAATACAAACGACATATAGGCATTTCCATAGAATGAGCAACCATGACCTAAAATAAAAATGTTAATAAAAATATATATGTATTCTATCATTATATTAAAAAAATTTCTAAATTATTGTCTTAGTTGTTATCATGATGAAATTGTCCTTAACTGAAAATATATATTTTTGCCATTAGCTACTTTTAAAGATTCATAATTTATTTTTAGTACTTATTTATTTTAATGTTTCCCAAAACCCAAATTAAAAAATGAGCGGTTTCTTTCGGTTTTAGACTAGTTTATTAAATATTATGAAACAGTTAACATATGATAATATTGTTACGAATGTACAAAGAAAGCTCTAGAATTCGAACATACTAGCGTGTCTGTTAAGAGAATTGTAGAAGATTTCCGAAAGATGGCGTGTGTATAAATAGTGGCAGAGGTTGCAGTTTATCATATGCGCTATTAGAGTTGATGTTAACTGTCTTGTACATTTAAGCTTGTACATTATTATTATTCTCTGATCTATCATCTACTATAACTTGTTACATAACTTGAAAAGATGTATTTTTGTATTGATAGATAAATCATCAGGATCTAATCGTTCTTCTAAAAATAATTATGACAGAAAACACCGAAGAATATTTGTCCGTTTTCGGTTTTATACTTATTTATGTATATAATCATTACACTGTGTGCTGTGCACAAATCTTTTTAAGTATCAACAACAAATTCATATACATATAAATATATAAAAAGAGACCAAACAAAACTTGATTAATGTTCTGGTTCCTAAATCAGCGTTTGCTATCAGTATTCCGCGAATATAGGAATATACCCGATATATTGATATAACAATCATATTTATAAGTAATTTAGGGCTTCGAAAATTTGATTTTAACAGACAGATGAACATGGAAATACCGATTTCTATAATAATCTAGATAAATGTGGAGATTACAAACGGAATGTCAATCTTATATATACCCTTAGCATTCATGGTTAAGATGTATAATTATGCTCAAGAAAAAGAGAAGTTTCAGCCTTATAAGGTAGCAGAACATATTGGGAAAATCAGTAAAGAAGGCAAGAAATGTATTAAAGTTAAAATTGTTGAAGCACTATTTAGAAAGTATATCAAACAAAAAAATAATAAATACGAATCTTTTGTTTAAATAACTTAAACTAATCCTTATTACAAACGTGGCGGAAAAATATATCGTGTGAGAAATCAAATAAGTGACAACCAACCATCAACAGATTATTCTAATTTAGTTTAAAAAAATCGCTTTAAAAAATTATGATACAAATCCCAGATATTTGTATATTCTCTAGATGCAGTCTAAAAAGAGTTCTATTTTATGTAGCGTTCTGGTTTCCATATTTATTGCTAATGTATTGGAAACAACAAAAGGACAAAACCTACCTTTGCACTAAACATAGTGCTACTAAAATGCAATCGAAAAATGGAAACAAGAAAAATAAATTGTTAAGATTTCTTTACTTTCTTCGCTTCAAATGCGTATGATTGTCGCGTTCGGGACCGTGGAAATGCTCATATGTATGTGTGTATATAAGTATAAGTATATAAAAACAGCAACAATAATAATAAATTATTTTACCAAAACTATTAGGTATGTAGTTTATAGCAGTATGAGAAAACAACAACAACAACAAAACTTATAATGAACTTATCTACAGTAGCTTGGAACAACAATCAAAAGGTTGAGCAAGGACATTTTACATTCCAGTTGTTGTTAAGTAAAAATATGTGTTTGAGTGAGTGTGTGTGTGTGTGTTTGCATGTTTGTCTATGTCAGTCGATGACATATATGTATGTGCGTATGTGTTTGTGCATGATGAACCTTTTAGGTTAATTGCTTTGTCAGACGACATTGTTGCATAAGTCACAGTATATTGTTACTACATTAGCGATTTAATGTATGCGTGTTGTTGCCAAATACACATATACCAACAATTCCATACAACTTAAGGTACGGTCAGACACAGCTAATATTTGACGATTATCGTCAAATATTTCATTGTCTGAATCTGACCACATATAAAATTTAGAGCAAACAACAAAACAGGTGATTTTAGTCAAACAAATTTATTTGTCGGCAAACCAAATATTTTCTTAATGTGATCATAGTGTGACCACTAGCTATATAAATACCTAAAAAATATATAATTTGATCTTACAAATTTTTTTAAGATTAACGCACTTATTTCGAATTGTAAAACAATTATTTTATTAAAGTTTTATTGGATTTTGTTATCTAATAATGTTATTTAATTTGTAACTTTTTGTTTGACCAAACTGCTGCGAAAATGAATCAGTAAATATATTTTCCGTGTGGTCACACTATATCAAATACTTTCTTCAAATAATTGTTTGATCAAATAGAGCTAACAAAGAAAATTATTCGCTCAACATGGCGGATTAAAAGGGAGATTATTTAAATATTTTTGGTACTAAATTAAAAACAAAATTTCATTTTTTTTATTCTTTAACTATAATACATATCAATATTTCTTGTAAATTTGTTTTTTGAATTATTTTCACTAAAAAAATGGCATCAATAAATGAAGTCTTCTTCACATAAAAGTCATTCAGCCTAGAATGACATACTGGGAGAAAAACTAATTGATGACATGGAGTCTATGTTGCGATTTTTGCATTTTTATGCGATTTATATTTGTATACATTTAACATAGTTTGATTATTTTTTATACATGGAGTTTTTCTATTTACCAAATTTAAAATTGCTCAAATGTATGGAATATTTATTGAATTTAAAATCAAAGAAAATAGTTTAGGCATACATAAATATTGGCTGACTTCATAAACGCAGTTTGCAAAGCAACACTGCAAAGAAATTCGTTTACAAGGCAAAGCAATACTTTATGACAATACTGCTTTGTTAAAATATGCAATGACATTTTAGTACATTTATGAATGCATAAATGTTTCTTTGTAAATTTACGTAAAATTACATATTTTACAAACAAAAATTCAACTTATCATAAATCCGCTATTTCTACCAAAATATATATTTTTGCCTCCTAAATAATTGTATAAAAAAATAAAACAAATTATTAAAGAAACATAAATAAAAACAAGTAAGAGAGATATATTCGGCTGTGCCGAATCTTATATACCCTTCACCGAACTATATTTCAAATAAAAATTTTAAATATTTTTATGTAAACAAAACTTTTTTTTTCCAGTTGTTTTTTTTCATTTTTTGGAAAACATTTTTTTTCGAATTTTTTTTTTTTTAATTTTTTATGTAAAATTTTTTTTATTTTTTTAAAATTTAAACATTTTTTTTTTAATTTTAAAATTTTTTTTTTTAGTATTTAGCGAAAAAACTTTTGGTGAAAAAAAAATCTGGTTAAAATTTTTTTCCCGGTTTTGACCCATTGTAGGTCCAACTTACTATGGTCTTATATACGTCGTTGCAAAGGTCTTTGAAATATCTATCATTAGATATCCATATTGTCTATATAAATGACTTAGTAATCCAGATATAGGTCAAAAAATAGGAAAAAAATCGAGGTTGCCCTGGTTTTTTCCTTATATCTCAGCCATTTGTGGACCGATTTTGCTGATTTTAAATAGAAAACTTTTCGAAAGCATGTTTGACAGAACTACTGAAGATTTGGATCCCGAAGATATCTGGGGTCTTCAGAAAGACAGACAGACAGACAGACAGACAGACATACAGACAGACAGACAGACAGACAGACAGACAGACAGACAGACAGACAGACAGACAGACAGACAGACAGACAGACAGACAGACAGACAGACAGACAGACAGACAGACAGACAGACAGACGGACAGACAGACGGACATGGCTTAATCGACTCCGCTATCTATAAGGATCCAGAATATATATACTTTATAGGGTCGGAAAATTATATTGTGGAAATTACAAACTGAATGACAAATTTATATATACCCTTCCCACGAAGGTGAAGGGTATAACATTGCTCAAATTTGACAAATGTTGCGCATTGAAAAGCATTGTCGTGCAATAATGAACTAGCGACATTGCCTAAAAAAATCTATTGAGTTTATGAACACTATGCATTGTAGTGTTGCTTTGCATACTGCGTTTATGAAGTCAGCCATTATGATTTGATTGCAATTAAAAATTAATTCTTAAATAGTATGATATGTTTAATTTTTTTTAATGCGAATATAATATTTGTGAAAATTCTGAATGAAAAGTATAATTTCAACCAAAGTATAACAAGTAGTCCGACTCTATTTTTCAATATTACTCTCTCACATAAATGAGTTCCGTGTGAATTCAACACCCTTGTAAAAAATGTGCACATCAAATATCTCGAAATTTTAAGAAAAAATTTTGATTAAATATAGTTCAATTCTCGTTAATTCTTTAAAACACAGAATTTTATAATTTTATTTTACACTTCTAGCACATTTTCATTTCGTTTTGCGTCCAATATATAGTTAGGTACTGCTGTCGAATAGTTGGACTACTTGTATATACTTTGGTTTCAACATTTTAAAGATATACTTTTTCTTTTTAACAGTTCGCTTATTTGATTATTGTAAAGTTCATCATAGTAATATTCGTTTTGTTTGAATAATGCGATATTTAGTTCAAAATCCAAACAAAGCCAAAACAAATACAATAAAATTCCAAAATTGTTAATTATATTAGGGATATTTTGTAGACTTTTAGTACAATTATACCTACAATTTTTAATACGTTGATAGTAATATAGTTTAATAAATAAACATCTTTTCGCGATTTTTTATTATTTAGCGATTTTTAATTTAATATATTGCAACACTACTTTTGCGATAACACATGATGCAACAGCTGTTATTTGACGCTGTTTGATCTTGCAAATGAATTGCAAGATCAAATAAAAAATTACGCAAAATTGAGGAAAATATTTGCTGTTTAATGGTCACACATTGGTCACATTACATAAAAGTTTTCTTATCGGCAAATAAATTTGTTTGACCAAATTCAGCTGTTTTCTTGTTTGCCGTGCAAAAATATTTTCTGTTCAAACTAGGAACATAAAATATTTGACTTTTAAATAAAAGTACTGAAATTTCACAATTCTTTCAAATGTAAAGCAAAATCTAGTAGTATTTTATTTTCTAAATATGTATTTTTTATTGATGAAAGAAATTAAAGTTTTTTTACAGCTTTATTTAATAATTATTTAGAAAAAATATTACCATAAATGTGACCACAAGACAAATATATTTTCCCCTTCGTGTGTTTGATAGTATAGTTAGTTATAGGTGTAGTTAGATGAAACAAATATGGCAAATAAATGTGTACAGTGTGACCACAAAATCAAGCCATGAATTATTTGATGTAGTTTTGATCAAACACATGAAACATTTTGTGTCAAATAATTTGCGTAGTCTGACCTTACCTTTACACTACTTTAATACCGCAATGACAAACCATTGGCACTCCAGCTGATTTTCTGAGTACACAAGATTTAATTATGCCGAATTGTATTTCCATACTGACAATATTCAAGGGTTTGATAAAAAATTAAATATGTATTGAAATTAAATTGAAGACATTTTTTTAAAAAAAATGTGTCGAATGTCGAAATGTCGAATCGGTCGCCACGCTAATAATTAAAATGTGCATTTCTAATCCTTATTTAGCATTTATAAGAGACAAATATTTTAAATTTATCGTTTCTGAGAGCACAACTAAATTATTCAAATCCTATTAACTAGAAAATGAGTTTTTAAAGATATAAGATATAAAGATTCCATTCAAATGGAAGGGATCGGAACACTGTGCGTGGTCCCTGCTATACAAATTCAATATTTATTATCGTATATCTGCTGAACTATAATAGCGAGATTCTCAAAATTGCGATTTTGCATGACCGGAATGACGCTTGAACGCTATAAAAGAAAATCATTTTTGCACCGAATCATTTCCGGCTATGAAAAATGCATCCATTACGATAACCCGAAGAGTAACAGATCGTATGTAAAGCCCGGACAACCAGCCGAATCGTAATTATCTGTATTTGGGGGGAGCAAAGGGGTCCATTCTATTGTTACGTTTTAAAACGTTGGTTTATGTCCTTTTAATAAACCGGATACTTTTGATTGCAAATAAAAAGCAGTTTTAGTAGTTTAAAATTGTAACAACTCTTTATTTATCTAAATGTACAACAACAATAGTCTAAATAGTCACTCAGTGTCTATTTACACGGTTATCAATTCGCAGAAATGCACACACACTTTATAATGTACAAGACAGTTGATGTTAACTCTAAGAGCGCCTATGAACAACTCACTCACGACAGCAACCTCTGCCACTATTTATACACACGCCATATCTCGGAAATCTTCTACAATGCTCCTAACGGACAAACTAGTATATTCGAATTCTAGAGCTTTCGATGTTAATGTTAGCAGCTTAAACATTTAGTGTTGCCATACTTACAAATAATGCTAATAACCACATGCTATCAACATTGTTGTTAAGTAGAAGCTTCTACTGATGCACGTTTATATAAACTTGATGAATGTTTGAAACGAGCATTGGCCGAAAACGCCTTAAATATGCAGCCAGACTTAAAACCGAAATATTCCATCATGACAACGCCAGGCCACATGTTGCAATATCTGTTAAAATGTATTTAGAATGAAGTCCAGACCGTTCCCTGTCCGACTATTATTTGTTTCGACCGATGCAGAACGCTCTCTCTGGGATACGCTTTACTTTGGAACAGTGTATCCGATATTGGCATGATTTTTATGCCAAGAAAGCTCGGAATTCATATGTTGCCAGAATGATGTTAAATGTTCATAGCTAGCAATGGCCAATATTTTGAATAAATTTACGTTGTACAAATGTTTCAAAATAAAAGCTAAACATATTGTTACGTTTTTACCTTTAAAAAACGGGGTTTATTTCCTTTAAATAAACCGGATACTTTTAAATTGTAACAACTCTTTATTTATTTAGAATGTACAACAACAACAGAATTAAATAGTCACTCAATATTTTTTTACACGTATATCAATTCGCAGAAATGCACACACACTCTATTACTTACAACCTTAAATGCACAATACAGTTGATGTTAACTCTAACAGCGCCAATGATAAACTCAACTCACGACTGCCAGCTCTGTCACTATTTATACACGCGCCATCTATCGGGAATCATCTACAATGTTCTTGACGGACATACTAGTACATTCGATTTCTAGAGCTTTTCGATGTCATTGCCAGTAGCGCAAACATTCAGTGTTGCCATAATTACAAACAATGTCAATGATGGACGTGCCTTCAAACATGATGAATGCTGAAGGCAGTCGTTACAGACCGTTGAATTCAAATCGTCATTGCACATTCGTAACAATATTAAAAAATCCCTCAATTTTAAGTCATATTATTATTTTAATATATCAGGTTACTCATTATATTACACAAACCATCCAGGTGTTAATGCACACTGTTTCGAAGGATTATATGCAAGCACCATCTATCTATTAGCATTAAATACCCAGCTGGAGATATTGGCTTATTGTGACTACAACGCCAAAAATACATACCTAGAAATATTAGTAGAACTTTAATATCTACAGAAGTACATTATGATCTATGTATTTTCTGTCCATTCTTTAATACAAATTGTCTAAAATATTGGAAATATATATAATACTTATACACACGAATCCTAAAATACAGTGTGAGGAAGATTTATATAAAAATATCAGTGACTACACGTCATAATATCGGTTCTGGAACACTCTAAGTGGGAAATCCCTCCAAAACCTAATTCGCTTACTTCAAATTCGGATTCTTGAAAAGAGAACACTCTGAAAAGAATGGCTACAAAATATATAAATAGCTGCAAGGGAGAGGCTGTTCACAGCAGTACGGAGACTTAAAAGAGCCCATCATTTAGAAGGCGATCGCATAAACAAAAATTATAAGTCTGACGAATACCAAAACCACAAATTTCTTCCTTTGGAAGGCAAGAAACATTAAGCCACCGGTAGAGGTACAAAGACCTTTAAGAGAAATTGAAGGTTCTTGGGCATGAAGTGCTTTAGAAAAATCTACAGTATTTACTGATCATTTAACTAAAGTATTTCGACTTAATTCTCCGGCAAATGAGCTCAATTCGGTAATACTCCAGAGGGTATTAATAGAGTAATTAAGAACAAATTAAATTTGAAAAAGTCTAGTGGTATCTATATTATTCAACGCGACCTTAAAACTAGGAGTTTTTCCTAAAAATAGGAAATTTTTCAAAATAATGAAACCAAAACCCGGTAAAGATTTAACCCTACCATCTTCTTATAGACCTATTAGCTTACTTCTTTGTTTGTCGAAGCTATTCGAGAAAATATTCCCAGAGAAGAATATACCATTTTTGAATGATGGAAGCATTATCCCAGTTCACCAATTTTGTTTCCGTGAACATCATTGTACCATTGAACAAGTCGATCGTATTAGTGGAGAGATAACAAAATCTTTTGAATTAAAGAAAGATAAGACTCCAATAATTTATACGTACACAGTGGCAATAAACATTTGATTTTATATACTTATCGATTATATTGGAGATAATTCAATATTAGAGATAGTATTCCACAGGGAAGTGCACCAGGATCTACTTTATATTTAATTTAAACCTCTGACATGCCCACGTGCGATAAATTAATAATTTTTAAGAACTAGCGAATGAGTTAAAAGGTAAGCATGTTACGTTCGCTCTAAGAAGAGGAAATTGTCTACTTGGCGCCGTCACATCGAAACCAAAAGTCTTCACATGAAGCTAAAAGCTCAACCCTTCATTGGTTAATCAGTGTTCAATGAAAATTAGGCCTTGACTATAAACTCTTCCTGTATATTTGGTCTTATGGAATTCAATTATAGGCAATAGCCAGCAACTCCAGCATTGATCATATACAGAGGGCCCACTTGAAAATTCTAAGGACCATGACGGGAGCACCTTGGTACATACGAAATAAAAACATCAGGGACAGGGACTGTATGTGCCAATGGTTAAGGAAGATTACAAGAAAGTTTGTGAAAAATATATTGTAAAACTTAAAAACTATCCCAACCCGCTTGCAAGACTTTAAGGCTTCTTAGAGTAGATCTACCACCCGGCTGAAATGATGGCCATTTGTCTAGAAAGGCTCTCTTGTTAGAAAGCAAATACTTTTAATTTAGTTGTAAGATTTTAATATTTATTGTTGGGCCTGTAAAAAAATCAGATTTAATAAATAAATAAAGCGTTAACAAAAAAGGTTATAATGGCCAAAGGATGGCTTTTGAAATTATTTTTAAAATTGGTACCCAAACCTGGAAACATAAAATAACACGTACAACCTCTAAGCGACTCAAATTTTCTGCACTTGGAACAATCTAAGACCTTTGGAGCACCGAAAAGTCCATTAAAAGCGGGAACCTACTGTATAAAGCCAAAATGATTTATTTCGTCTGCACCCAAAAAATGTCTACCAGCTCTGTTTCAACACATTAAAGTGTGTTTGAAAAAATTTGTACTTAATCTCAGTAATTTTTGTATACATTTATTTAAGCCAAATAAACATGAGGTCATTGACAATCAACTTTGTTTGTCAGCACTAATATACTGTATCAAAATGTAGTAACTATTATTAATACTAAATATAAGTATGTAATTCATACACATTTAAACTAATATAATGTTAATTTTCATAGTTTTCTTAATTTACACAGTGTTTGGACTTGGGTCTTTTTGTTTTTTTAACACCATTAAAAAAGAAACATAAATAAAATATCCACATTTATTGTTTAGTATATTTTGCCTACATACAGTATGTACGTACACTAGATCACGAGCATAACAAATCCGCAATTATAATTTCATAAACATTATTATACCGAACTCCCATAAATATGTGCCGAAATTAAGGAGAACTGTAACAAAACATTTTGAAAAAAGTTAATACTTCAAGAAATAAATAATAAACCAAAATCAAAAAGGGATATTTGGAAAAGATTTAGAAATAACTACACGCAGAAAAAAATATAGTTGGGCATTGTTACTGTAACCATTTCAAAATTTGTAACAATATTATAGTCACATTAAATATATATATGATTGTGATAACAATAATATGGTTAATTTACGATTCACATGAATATTTCAACCATATATATGGTTACAGTAAACATATATATGTTTGTGACAACCATTTATATGATGAAGGATTTACCATATTATGTTGCTCTTATGTCATAATCTGAGAACAACATATTATGATAAAATTATTCATCATATAAATGGTTGTCACAAACATATACATGTTTACAGTAACCATATATATGGTTGAAATATTCATGTGAATCGTAAATTAACCATATTATTGTTATCACAATCATATATAGTTACTGTGACTATAATATTGTTAAACATTTCGAAATGGTTATAGTAACCATGCACAAATGTTGAAATGGTTACAGTAACAATACCCAACTATATTATTTTTCTGCGTGTAGTTTATGGCGAATTATAAAGTATATTTTCTGAACAATAAGTATTATAAAAATTCACTTATAAAAAAGTATTTTTACTGGTACCAAAATATATCGTTATAACTGAGTTTTACTGTATACCATTTTTATTGTACTATTTTATATGTACATTAACTAAGTATCTCTGTATCATGTCTTGGGTGTTAATAATTTAAACATCATCATTATCAGTGTCGTTGTACGTATCTTTGTACTCATCATCTAATAACATTTGCAATCATCATATTAATGTAAAAATTATGATGAATACGCGTGTAGGCCTTCAGACGCATTAAAATTATAATAATAGCACATCAGCAAAAAAAAAATAATATGAATTATAACAAAACTACAAAAACAGAAACGATAAAAAAGAAACTATAGAAACGTAAAACAAAAAACATGTCCAACAAAGTTATACAGCCACACAGGTACGATACGATCTTCTACACAAAGAATTTAAAAAAAATTATATGAAATGAAAGAGCTTCGTACTTATCCTTATGCTTTCTGAAAGTAATAAAAAGTAATGACAAATCACTCTTATCTACAACATACAGAGAAAATCTATTTCCTAAACAGTTTCAATTCAATTATTTAGAAAAACAAAGTCCTCTTTACTTAAGAGTGGACTTTAGGTCTACCATAGACAAGTTAAAGTATACTTTTGACGTTAAAGTCTACTGTAAATATAAAACTAGCTGAAGCTGTTTTTAACTCATTTAAAAACAGCATCAGCTGTTCTTCGCCATGTAAAAAAGTTAGACAAAAAGTCAAAAATGTTTAAGTTACAAGAAATTGGCAGAGATTTTGCAATTATTGAATATTGAATCAATAAAATTAGTACCAAAATAGCATAAATTTGATTTTTTTTTTTTTTTTGTAATTTAAAGTTTGTTGGCGGAGTAACAAGACTCTCAAATTGCCAGGTTGTCCCACGTCGATTCAAATTGATCCCTAGTCGACCTATATCTTCTTATAGGAAGCTGGAAAGCTTAAACCTTGTTATTAAAATCAGGAGTGTTAATGGTACTCCACCAGTTTATTGAGTTTTATATGGTCTCCACCAAGGCTTACATAAATTAAAAGACACGAGGTTGGTGCAAAGACGTAGAACAGGAACCGTTATATGAAGCCTTACATCACAAACATGCCAGAGTGAGACAACAAATAGTCGAAGGCAAAAATGTTCTCCGTAAAGATATCTTAGAGAAAAACATAAAATTGTTATATGTACTTAAAGAAAGTTTTAAAAATACACAAATCTTTGAAATCGGATGGGAAACAAAAGATGGAACGTGTTTAAAAATTTTACATGTCGAAGGTACCCTACTTAGAGCCCTCATAGCGCCGCTCCTAGAGCATTTGTAGGGTCCATTTTGATTACTTAAACTCGAATACTCCTTTACTGTGATCACGTAAAATGTTATCCCTATCGAATCAGCCGTTTAGAAATGCCAGATTTATTTCAAAAAAATTTTGATTCTGCCCCACTGTGCAGCGTAGCATGTATTCAGTAATTCCAACCGAATTAGGCGATAGTATTTGCGACCGACTGAATTCAGTTGCCATAACGAATCTGTTTTCTCTGTGTAGTATGAACATTAGACCGTACCTCCCCGTACACCCCCTAATATAATGTATTTCTAATATTTTTTTGCCTAACGTAGGGGTCGCCTTTTTACATTTTTCGTTAAATCTTAGCCATTTACAGTCTGATCTTAAAGAATGATATATCAATGTTTTGCTCTAAGGGCCATTGACTTCAAATATCCAGTTCTATTATTTATCCACCAGATCTTTCTTCCTACAACCCTTATGTACTCGTAGGAAACTCGTTTATCGGTCGTTATCCACGGGAGTTCTACTCCACAAAAGACAACACTATTCACAATTTCACAAAAAAGATGACCCAGTAAAAACATCAAATTAAGTTATAAATACAAACATTTACAAAATATTTTTACAGCAGCTAAAAATAAACAATATGTTTAAAATATAATGTTGGAAAATCGACCTTTTGCCGCAAAATTCGGAAATTCGGCCATAGTGCAATGAAAACTGATGTCCGAATAATCCGGATTGACGATGTCCGGATTATCAAGGTTTTACTGTATTGTATTTATTAATTTTATATATTTTTTTTAAATTGTTTGAAGTTTTAAAGTGCTTTTAAAAAGATATCTGAGCCGATCAAGAAAACTGAGTACTCAGTGTTAATATGTATGTTCACTACTTTCGCGTATGTATAGATTTTTCTATGTGTATATATGACTGTTGTACAGTGTTATGAAACATAAATTAAAGCTTAATGTCTTGACTATATATTACTTACCATTAGAGTTTCCAGTTCGGTTTTAACCGAAACCGAAACCGCGGTTTTGCATGGCCTAAAACCGAAACCGACAAATATTCTTCGGTTTTTTACTTTTAATCTATTTTCAGTAGAAATATTCAAAATTTAGAAATGAGAAACAAACTTTTTCATCGAATATCTCTAAAAGCAAATCGGTAAAAATATCTTAAGATTTCTTTAAATGTTTTAAATTGTATTACAATATTTGCTTCGCAGGCTAGACAAGGAAACCTCTTAATAAAGAATGACACAAACTCATTTAAAAATATTGATCTACGAGCATTTCCTGACATTTTCAAATATCCGATAAGAGTATGGAGTACTAGCTGACCCGGTGAACTTCGCCACCCCGATTGGATGAAAGAAATAGTACTATTATATAAATTTCCAAAAAAACCATTCGAAGAACGAAAAAATACTAATAATTTTTGTATCCTCAATGTCATATAGATGGCTCAGTAAAATAATTTAATATTAGAGGGAAAAGTACCAATTTTCCACACTTGAACCACCAAGTTTTAAATCAAAGTAATTTCCTTATTCTAGGTTCAATATTATATTAAAAAATTCAAAAAGTACTATTTGGAGAACGAAAAACTCACCTTAGTTTGATTTAGTTTGGTATCATAATACAATTGAGCCCCTCATTCTTGATAATTTCTTTACTGAGAAGCATATTAGCCAACTTTAATGTATATAAGCTAACTAATTTAATATATTAAAAAGGTACCATTAAAAGAAAAAGTACCAATTTGCCTTTATCCTCTTGAACACCCGTCAAGTTTGAACTTTAAATATTATCAATTGATTTTGTTTCTATAACACTTAATATTTAATAAATTATCACAAAACCGAACCGAAACCGATCGGTTTTCAATTTTTTAAAACCGAAACCGCGGTTTTAAAATCCTTCAGTTTTTTGGAAACTACTTACCATCAACTAGGTATTTGCTTATAACGGGGTTTTTGAAAATATATTCTTCATATATTTTCTAAAATTGGCTTATTTACTTTCCAAATTTCTAAACTTATTTCAATCAACAAAGGGAGATCGTTAAATCGACTTTGCCACATATAAAATATACTCATGTATTTTAGAAAATTATTGTATAAATCTTTATATACCCTCACCACTCATGTTAAACAGTATCTTCAAGAAAACTAGAAAAGCCAACGTATTGTTCCTGTAAATGTAAATTCCTGGAAATGGTTTCAATTGACCGTGTTAAATTCGCCAGTTAGAACATTGGAAGTTGATTGGTAGCTAACTAATGGATGATTTTTTTGGATAATATATTTGTCAACTCAAAGTCTACAAGGTTTCAAATAGTATTAAATGTTTGTGCGTGTCAGTATACGTATTTCTTGATACGCAGGCTAGTCAAGGTAATCATTAAATTTGTTCACTACCTTATTCTCACACTCAATATATTTGAGGTTTTGCACGAAAATAAGCGTATTAAATAAAGAATATTTCAGCTACTGACAATTATTCAAGAATTAATTTTGTCAAAAAAAAGGTGCGTGTATGTAATTAGTTTTTTTATAATTGTATTATTAATACATAACTAGTATTTGTTTTATTCGAAACATTTTTAGATACGAGTACATAAATTTTATGTTTAATACACATAAACAAATTAACAGATGAATGAATCACATAACAACCTGCAGAAACTTTTTGAATTATTATACCATAAACCATAATATTTGAAAAACACTCAGATTTCTATATACCAATCAACTCAGATTAACATTATATTTCTTGTATTCTATACTTTATGACAATTGCAACGAAAAATATAAAAAAATTGAAGATTTTAATAATATAATATCAGGTCACGCTTTCAGGATAATTAAATAAGACTTAATTAAATAATTGCCCTTATCGAGATAGAATTCGTTACGAAATAGTTTCGCCATCACTTTAAATGACAAATCCATCTGCAATTCTCAACTAAATTTAAAATACTCTGTTTATTAAAGCTTAACAAATTTACCAACAAATTGTCCTGTTATGGAATAATATTAAAAAAACGGTCATTAAAAAGAGATTAATTAAATAAGTTTCCATGTATCTTGTTCTCGCTTAAATGCATTCAAATAAGTAACTGAGAAAAACACTACAAATGTCAACTCGTTCATGCCATAATTCAATTTTTGTTTATAAAATTCATTAATATTCATTACGAAAACAAAAGTGTTAAAACTCACAGCAAACAACATTTGAAAAAAAGTCTGCATAAAGAATTTCTATCTAAAAGAGGAATAAATGTAAAATATTCTTAAAATGCACAACAACTTCAACACAAAAAGTCATTAGTTGTTATTTATATTGTAGAGCAGAAACACAGCAAAATATTAAAAAAAATATATATAAAATATATTACCAGCAATCGCAGCTTCCTGAATGCAGTACTCAATAATAAGTAGACGTTACCATATGTTACAATTTAAATCGAAACCTATTTGGTATCCATATATGTAAACTCTATATGTTACATAAATACGTACAAAGCTGTTATACTACCACACGGTAAATAGCGTCACAGTGGGTACTTTTCTAAAAAAACTCAGTTTTTGGAACACATTTTCCCCGTTTTAGGAGTTTCGGTATTTAAAAACAATGAATGGCATCAATTATACTGCCATTAATTTAAGCACTTTTAGATCTATAATAGTTTTAAATTTTGTTATGATATTGTTACGAATTTGCAATAGCGATTTGAATTTAAGAGTCTGTAACGACTGCCTGCAGCATTCTTCATGTTTATAAACACGTCCATCAGTAGAAGCTTCTACTTATCAACAATGGTGATAACATGCGGTTATTAGCATTGTGTGGCAAAATTAAATGTTTAAGCTGACATCGAAAGCTCTAGATGTCGAACATACAAGTTTATCCGTTAAGAGCATTGTAGAAGATTCCCGAGAGATCTCGTGTGTATAAATAGTGGCAGAGATTGCAGTCGTGAGTTGAGTTTATCATAGGCGCTATAAGAGTTAACATCAACTGTCGTGTACATTTAAGCTTGTATATGGGCAATTCCAAGAGAATGACTACCACGACTGAAAAAACAAAAACCCTTGAAACTTTTTTTGAAGATGTTTTGAATAGAAGAAAACACTAAAATGTTATTATGTGCAAGTATTTAGAGCTTATTACAACATTTTAAGTGCAAAACTAATTTTTTAACTTAATTGCTCCCAATTAGCATGTAGTATAAAATGAATTTGACTCTGATTGTTCTTTTGCTTTTAGGAAATTGTTTATTAGAACCGAATATATATTTTCTATTTTTTTAGTTTTTGTATACATTTATTTACAGAATATACCTTGTTTTACTATAAGAGAAAAATCTGTCTCGTACGGTATGTCACGTACGATATTAAATTGTATCTATTATAAAATCATCCAAAGATTGTTTTAATTTAAATATGACGGATTGAAAAGGAAAAATATTTGGTTTGGTGTAAGAAATTAAAAGAAAACATAAAGCCTCTGACGATTCGCAAATTTTCGCATTTTTCTACATGTACCTCAAAATTACTTCCGTTTTATGTCACGTACGATATACACTTATTTCGCTCGATATATTGGACAACAATGTTTCGAAAGAACTCATTATTTTTTTAAAATATAGTACCCTCTGAATGGAACATAACGACCAAATTATTTTTCAGATACTCTAATTTTTTCAAGATCTATTCGACTCTATAGGCGTACAAATGTCACGTACGATGACATGGAATTGCCCATATTATAAAGTGTGTGTTCATTTCTGCAAAAGCATTTTGCTTTTAAAATTTCAGTAATTTATTTTCGTGAATGATTTTCGGAAGAGTGTCTTATAGGGGAGATATGACTAATTATGGACCGATCGCCATGAAATTAGGTCATATTGTTTATGTGTATATTGAAGTTATTTGTGTTGAATTTTACGTGTATACCGACATTTCTAAGAGATTTATGCTCGTTAAAGTGATTTTCGGAAGCGCCCTTATATGGGAGCTATGTCTGATTATGGACCTTCAAAATTGCGACCTGCACTTTGCGACAAGGTTTACATGGACAGACGGACGGACTTCGTTTAATCGACTCATAAAGTGATTCTGAGTCGATCGGTACTTTAAACATCTGTACAAACCAATAATACCCTCCCCACTATGGTGGTGTAGGGTATAAACATTAATAAATAAGCCTAAATATCTCTTGAACTAAAAGAGATAACTTACATATGTATGCATGTTTTTTGTAGATCTTCTCATCTTCTATTTAAATTTCAGCTCATTCGGATCATAAATGGATTTTTGAGGCGTGTAATTTTGCTAATAAGCGTAAAAAGCATTATTTACAACATTGGTATCTTTGGCGCACCCCACTGAAATTTTCCTGCAAAAATGTTCGTGGAATATTTGAATCCTTAAATGTCCTTTTTGAAAGGACATTTTTTGATTTTTTCTCGAAAAAGAGAGAACCTAGGGGGTTAGAATCTTCCATAAAAATAATCCCCATAAAATTCCATAATATAACTCTGACAATAAGAATTGTCTCAGACATTAATTTACACTATTTTTTTCATTTAGTATAATGATCCTTCGATCAAAAAATTAAACTTTATCTTATGCTACAAAAATGATATACTTAACATGGCCTTTCGGAATTATAGGCTCGCTATTCTGTTCCAATCAAAAAGTCTTCATTTGTTGGACAGTGTTATTATTTTAAGAAATTTCCATGAGTATAGCTATCATGTTTTATATAGAATGTACATTATACATACATATGTAGCGTTCCAAACTTTTCCAAGTTTTCAGTATTTCTACACTCAAAAATATTTTACAGTAACTGATTGTAGTTTGTTAGAAAAGTTCTCCGTTAAGTTAAAAATGAATAAAAATTTAGTTATTTTATAAAGAAGTTTAGTTTTTAACTTTTTAAGTATGTTGTTGAAAAAACAAACTACAATAAAAAATTGTTTTTCTGTACAGTTAATATTTTCAGTTATTTTTATTTAAATATATATCTATGTACATAAAATTAATCAAAAAATATTGAAAAGTTTTAATTGTCAAATAAAATAAAATTAAATAATTTTGTTTACAAAATAAACAAATTAATTTGCTATTGTTAAAAGATTTTACCAAAACCATGTAAGTTTGTTGCAAATTATATTAAATATTGTAGATGTTGTTAAATAATGTGGTATTTTCAGGTGCGCTTTTTTCTTGTGCTCTGTTTTTTGTGGCTTTATTAAGTGTTCCGCAATACTAAAAAAAAATTAGCGTCCAAGATTTTGCTGTCGAAAAAAAGGTAAGAAATTTCTACAATAACAATATCGGTCAGATATTTTGTCCACCTTCTATTTCTATTTACAGGTTTCTATTCATTTTTAAACGCTCTTCCAGGATAAAACAGTTTTTCTCAAAAACTTTTGGTACAAGTCATGGAGAAATGGACTGAGTTAAACCAAAGTAATATGCATATTAAGATTAAAGTAATGTTTAAAAATATTAAAACCTCTTCTATTTTCAGATTAGAAGGATGCTCATTTGATCTACATAATACATGTGAGGCGCTATAGACACCACAAAGACATTAAATGGCCAACAATTGCAGAATGAAATTGATTTTATGAAATGATTTTATATACATATAACATAGATACATACAACATATATACATATGTACATACCATTATTCCACTAATGTAATTGTTAATTCTTAATTGTTCAAATAATTAAATAAAAAAAACTTAAATAACAAATAAGTAAATGTAAAAAACAGTTAGTTTAACTTTTTTGGGAGGTTAATTTATTACAGTTAAAATAAGAGACAAAACAGTAATTATTACCGTTTTCGTAGGTAAAAATTTTCAGTGAAAAATAACTGATAAATCATTAGTTTTTAATGTTTTGTAGTTTGTTTTTTTGTTAGTTAAAACTAATGAAAAATCAGTTATTTTTACGAAACTTGTTGGTAAAAAAATTAACATTTAAAAATAAATGAAAATGTATTTTGATTTAAATGAAACGTAAGCGGTCCGTTTTTTGAATAAATTTATATTTATTATTAATGAATTTTCTGTTGAATTTACCTACATAATATTTTGAGTGTAGTTTAATTTCATTGTTTAAGATAAAGGAATTCATCCTGACTGGAACTACTAATACACGCACATATCAAAAGCTTCACTATGTCATCCATCATTAGATCTAAAATTTAGATATATCACAATCTAGAGGAAGTTTATACAAACTATTTCATTCTAAATATATCCAGCTGACTTTACGACTAGGGTTTTCCAGTTCTAATTGAACAGAGCTGAGTTAAGTGAGCTGTAGTAATATACCACGTACATTTTCATAGTACCAGCTTCATAGCCAGCTTTAAACCACTTTGATGGTTTAATTCTAGTACACATGCAGATAGTATACAAATCCTATGTCTGTCAGGGCTATAAAATAAAAAATGTTTTCATGGAGACGAGATACTTCGATTTGTCAAACAAAACTACAACAAATCATATGACTGATACAACAACAAAATACATTGACTAGCATGTATTTTGTTGTTGCAAGAGTTAGGTTTTTGACAACAGACTTAGGTCTGTCTCGTCTCTATGTTACTTTATGCCTGTAATTCTTTTTTATTTCCTTAACACTAAACAAAATTTCTCGTACCAAAAATAAATAATTGTTTGAATTTCCAAAAAGAACCAAACTCCTATTTTTTTATTTTTTAATAAGTATTTAATAAGATTTCTTATTTAAAATTTAGCAAATAATACCCAAAATACAATTTTTATTCCTTTTCTCAGCTAAAAAGTTCGAATTTCAAAAAGTACCAAACACCTGTCTGCTGATTTTTTAGGTAGATAAAGATGCATTTAAAATTTTGTTTGTATCTATATTAGTTTACAAGATATACAGTTACCATATTTACCAGCTTTTACACCCTAAACATTCGAATTTCCAAAAAAAAAAAGAAACCCTACTTAGTGTATCTACATTGGGACAGGAAAACGTATAGTCCAAATTTCATGTCACTACCTCTTGGTGTTTGAGCTGGGCGATTTTGAATCAGTCAGTCACTCAGTATCTTCACTCTTTTATATATATGGGTTTGTTTCATAATCGCAGGCAACTATTTTTGCACTTTCGATGCCAGAAGCACATGTAATTGTATATTATATATGCCATGTCCTTCTATATGTCTGTTGAAATCAATTTTCTGAAGACCCCAGATATCTTCGGGATCCAAATCTTCAATAACTCTGTCAAACATGCTTTCGAGAAATATCCTATTTAAAATCAGCAAAATCCGTCCATAAATAACAGAGATAAGAGCAAAAATCCGAGACATCCTCTATTTTTGTCCTATTTTTGATCTATATCTCTATTACTAAGTCATAAATATAGACAATATGGATATCTAATGATAGATATTTCAAAGTTCATTGCAACGATGTATATAAGGCTATATTAAGTTGGACCTACAATGGGTCAAAATCGGGAAAAATATTTTTTAACCCAAAATTTTTTTCACAAAAAACATTATTTTTTCATTAATTTTTTTCACTAATAAATTATTAAGAATACATTTTTAAATTAAAAATTTTTTTTTTTAAAAAATTTTAAAAAACTTAAAAACAAATTTCGAAAAAAAAAAATTAAAAAAAAAAAAAATTTAATTTAATTTTAAAGTATAATTTGGTGAAGGGTATATAAGATTCGGCACAACCGAATATAGCTCTCTTTACAGAATGCTATGTTATTTACACCAAAATCTTTATTTTAAAATTTCTTCCATACTGCATCGTTAAATTTTTTGGAATATTTGGAATATGAATTTGTAATGCTATGAATAAAAAACCTTCGAACAAAATGGCAATGTTGCTTAAAGAAACATTTAGGAAATTTAATAAGCTTTTTAACGCATGTAATTAGATTCAAATCCGTTAAGAACTGCTTGATTAGCAAGATTTTAAAATTTTTTGGAAAAATGCATTTTGCCTAAAAAACGAAAAAACGATTTGAGAGACCACTTCTCGTTCATCAATATTTAAGTGTTAAACACCAAAATTCTTGGTTTTTAGAGTAGATTAAGAAAATCGATGTTCATGAAGGAATTTCTAAAAAAATATAAAAACTGAGACGTTCTTATATTCATATTGTAACTCATTATTTTGTAATGTAAGTTCTTGCTTGTCTTTTGTTAGAGTGAATCTCGATATATCTGTGTTTTCCATTGACATGTCCCACGGGACCTGCATAGTTCATTGGCCTATACACATGATCTGGAATTTCTCAATCACATTCTTTATGGCGTTTATTATACATTCGAATATAAAAGTAAATAGATTTTCCATTGAAAGTTTCATAAAACATATTTGTTTAATATTTTTCATTAAAATCAATTAAATTTAATTATAGAAATTCTATGTGTTCACAAATGTGCTATTGAAATAATCGTTACTTGTATTTATTTTTATTTAACTGTCTATAGGCCAACTTCTCATTATTATTCCACATCAATTGTTCTTTGCATACGCATTTTATTCATTGTTTTAACAAAAAGCTACATGTTTTAAAAATAATTACTGGTTGGTAATTATAGCGTTGACGAATCCGCTAAAGTTACTGTTGGAATCTTTGAAGTCACCCATTAAGACATTAAGAGGTGGCCACCCAAACTTACAATTGAAGCCGATAATAAATGACTCAAATAACAGCAGAGAAATGTAATCAAAAAGATATTTATAGCAAAACTTTTTCTTATGTAGCCGTGATATGGTATTTAACAACTGTGAATAAAAAGTTGGTACAATATAAGAATATATGGAAACAGTCAGGTACTGAACTAAATTCTGCAAATGAAAGTGCTATAATTTTCCACATACCTATATGAATATCATGTACATACGTTTATTTATGTACATTAATAGCTACAAGAACTAAATAAATTACACATTTATGAGTTGTGAACATGTTCGTATAAAAACATTGAGCATCAATATCATTTTATTATTGTTTTTCTACATTTATGGTCATCTACATACGGACGACGTTCATCTTCACATCATGTCCAAATGAAGAAGAAAAAATGGCAAACTATTGATCTAAGGAAAAGAAATGAATGTATAGGCAAAAAATAAAAAATATGGTATAGGAGTTAGTGTAGTTTAGTGTAAATCTAAATATCCAAGAATTCGTTAACATTGTGTGTAAGAATAGTACAGAACAAAATAGATCGAACAGAAATAAAAAAAAAACAAACAGAAAATAATATCCCATGATATAATCACACATATGTGAGTCGTGTGTGTTTGTGTAATGGAAATAACTTTGGATGACATGTTTTCAAGTGGACAATCTGCAAATAATTCCAATGAAATGCAATACAATCGACCCACGCGTAAATCTCAACATCACAAACATGCTCAATAGGCTGCTACAAAATTGTACGAAAAACGTACTGCTTTTAATCCTCTTGTTGTAAACTACATGACTGTTGGAATTGTGAGTTTTTATTTAACGAAATTTCAAGATAAAAAATAAAATAAGAACCTAAGGACATCTTTTGAACAAATTACAGTTAGACCAATCTGGCGTAAAGGGATGGACCTAGAAAATTTAATTTTCCCAGATATTCTCTGTTGATATATTGTTACGTTTTAACCTTTTTAGTAGTTTAAAATTATAAGAACTCTTTATTTATTCAAGTGTACAACAACAGCAGTCTAAATAGTCACCAGGTGTCTATTTACACGTTTATCAATTCGCAGAAATGCACACACACTTTATAATGTACAAACTTAAATGTACAGGACAGTTGATGTTAACTCTAACAGCGCCTATGATCAACTCACTGACGACTGAAACCTCTGCCACTATTTATACACACGCCATCTCTCGGGAATCTTCTACAATGCTCTTAACGGACATACTAGTATATTCGAATTCTAGAGCTTTCGATGTTAATGTTAGAAGCTTAAACATGCAGTGTTGCCATACTTACAAACAACCGCATGCTATCAACATTGTTGATAAACACGATGAATGTTGCTGGTAGTTGCTACAGACCGTTAAATTCAAATCGCTAGTGCAAATTCGTAACAATATGTTTGGTATTGCAACGATAGGGGCTAAATGCGAAGACTTTGAAATTGTCTATTACTACACCATTTCCAATTGTATTTCAGAAGTTTCTAAGTATATTTCAGAAAATTCCAATTGAATTTCAGAATAATCCAATTATATTTCAGAAATTTCCACTTGTATTTCAGAAAATTCTAATTTCAATACAAATGGAAATTTCTGAAATACAAATAGAAATGTCTGAAAAACAATTAGAATTATCTGAAATACAATTAGAAACTTCTGAAATACAATTAGAAATGGAAATTAGGCGTTTATTTCACCATATAAGATTTATCCACACAGAGAAAACAGATTCTTAGTAGCAACCAAATTTGTTGCCAATTTTACAATTGTGACTACACAATTTTAGGAGCGGTAACAAAAGTTTGGTGGCTTCAACCGAAATTCTTCTTTATCAACTGACTTTCTGTTGATAGAAACGAAAAATTCTATGTGTGCAACAGAATCATTCGGTTGCTACTACGAATCAGTTTTCTCTGTACATTTAAATGTTATTGGGATCTAAATACAAGGTGGCGCAAAAGTAAACTTCCGATGTTTTTTGGCTGTAATTAAAAAAAAAATGAAAAACTTTGATTCTTCTTGTGGATTATTTTTACTTGGTCTTTTAATTTTTTTTTTACATCAAGTCGAGAATATGATGTAAATGGCCGCCGCCACAGTTGATTGTCATTTGAGCCCTTTTTATGGCATTTTCCATCACTTTGGCCAAAACTTCCGGCGTAGGTCCTCACATTCTTGACGGATATTGCCTTTAAGAGCTGCTAGAGTCTGAGGCTTTTTGACATAAACCCGCGACTTCCAAAAGCCCAACAAAAAGAAGTCTGGAGCGGTCAAATCAGGCGATCTTGCTGGCCAGTGCAAATCGCCAAAACGGAAGATAAGGCGCCCGGGAAATGCATCCTTCAGCATATCGGTTGTTGCACGTGCAGTGTGTGCCGTTGCACCGTCCTGTTGGAACCACATGTTTTCCAATCCCAATTCATCAAGTTGCGTCAAAAAGAACTCGTTGATCATTGCTCTGTAGCGCTCACCATTCACAGTAACCGTTTGGCCCGCGACGTCTTCGAAGAAAAAAGGTCCGATGACTCCTCCAGCGAAAACAGCACACCATACAGTGACTTTGAGCGGGTGTAATGGCTCTTCGTGGGTTACACGCGGATTTTCAGTGCCCCAGTAGCGTAAATTTTGCTTATTTACGTACCCGCTAAGATGGAAATGGGCCTCATCACTCATGATTATTTTTTATGAAAAATCATCTTCCTCTTGGTGGTTATTAAGGATGGCTTGAGCGTATGTTAGACGCGATTGGCGATCAGCAGCTAACAGCTGATGCACCGTCTGGACTTTGTACGGAAACATCTTCAAATCTTGTACCAAAATCCGCTGTAAAGACCGTCGACTGATACCCATTTGTGTGGCACGTCGTCTGGTCGATGTCGACGGCGCTTCCATGACATCCTCGGCTACAGCAGCAATATTCTCTGCAGAACGGCTACTCCGGGGTCTGCCACGCCTGGCAGCATCTGGTGTTGTGCCAGTCTCTTCGAGGCGAGCGGTTAAACGTCGCAGTGTTTCACCAGTAGGCGTTGGACGGCCAGGAAATCTGCGACGAAATTCACGTTGTGCCAAAGTCACCGACCGATTATTGGTCAAATAAATAGCCAGCAATATTCCGCGTTCTGGAGCAGTGTAGCGTAACATTGTTTATTAACGTGTATTTCGCATGTGTTTACTACACAAATGTCAAAACAGAGCTGACATTAGGGGCCAATCGCAAAATTTATAGCATTTTCTGATAGGAGGATTACTTTTGCGTATATATAATGCCAAGTCCAACCAAAGACTTTCAAAAGCTTCTAACGATTCAACCTATAAGTTATAACTTTTGTATTTGCTCAATGGGAAACTTAAGAGTTTTAGCAATTACTCTTATTGTTTTCTCTTATAAATACAGTCTTCTTTGGGCCAGTCTACTATTAAATAGTCTAAATCTCATACAAACTAAAAATCTGTTGATTGCATAATAAAAAAATTATATATATATTTTTGTGTCACTTACAACCTGTGTAAAATTTTTATATTCAATGTCAATTTTCTACAGTCCAAAAATAACATGTAAGATTAATACTCGATCAGACCAAACCCTACAATTTTTACAATTAAATATTAGATCCTGGTTCTATTTCAGACTCACATTTCGTAATATGGCTAAATTTATTTTTCGTATTCCACAATTTGTCTATAGTAAATAAGTATATTGCCAAAATATGCTGATGTTTGTAGCGTTCTAAACTATTGTCCCAACACCACCTTAAAGTAAGTAATCGATCTATCATTTCTGCAAATTTTATTTTAATTTTATTTTCTTCAATTATTTTTTTTTTTTTTGCCTTATTTTCTATTTATGATACAAATGAAATTAAACAGGGTTTGAATTGTTTCAATAAATGTTTGAATGCCGACCACAAATCACAACAAGTAAGAGAGCTATATTCGGCTATGCCGAATCTTATATACCCTTCACCAAATTAAACCTTAAAATAAAATTAAAAAAAATTTTGTTTTTAAATTTTATTTTTTCAAAATAGTTTTTTAAAAGTTTTTCCAACTTTTTTAAAAAAAAAAAATTTAATTTATTAGTGAAAAAAATTTATGACAAAAGAAAGTTTTTTGTGAAAAAAATATTTTACCCGATTTTGACCCATTGTAGGTTCAACTTTGTATAGCCTTATATACATCGTTACAATGGACTTTGAAATATCTATCATTAGATATCCATATTGTCTATATTTATGACTTAGTAATCGAGATACAGATAAAACAGGCCTAAAATAGAGGTTGTCTCCGATTTTTGCTCATATCTCCGTTATTTATGGACGGATTTTGCTGATTTTAAATAGGAAACTTTTCGAAAGCATGTCTGACAGAATTATTGAGGATTTGGATCCCGAAGATATCTTAGGTCTTCAGAAAATTTATTTCAACAGACCGACAGACAGACAGACACCCTTCTATACCCTTCTCACGAAGGTGAAGGGTATAAAAATGTTTTGTACTATTTAAAAACCTTATACAATTTGTGAAATTTAATTATAATACATCAGTTTCTAACAAATATTAATACTCAGTATTGTAGTACGATAATTACATTATAAACCCAAATAACTCTTTCATCTTTTAGGAAGATCGGTATATAATTGACCATTGCCTTTTAGTATGAAATTACAATTGTACATTGTTCGAGTTTAATTTTGATCGAAAAATATAGACAAGAAATTTTGACAAGAAGGTTATTTACCGTATTCATGTGCTTTCTCGCACAGTTCTGTAGGAAGTTTACATTTGACTAGGTGAACTCATGAATCGATTTCAACAGGCTTTGTCTTTGGGACGAAACAGAAATTTAATGACGTTATTTTTTTTGTAAATTTTCATGTATTAGATAAGAGTTTTGGTCTTGTTTATTTTCGATTTTTGTTTACAAAATCTATGTTTTTATAAACTGTTTTAGCTTGAAAATAAATAAATTAATTGATTTATTTGACAATTATTGTTCAAATCATTTTTTATTCTTAATCAATATAACAATATCACAGACATGTTTATTTGTAAGCCAAATACATACGTCTTTTGACAATTCGCAGTGATGATTCATACTCAGGTAAGAAAGCTATATTCGGATGTGCCGAATCTTATATACTCTTCACTAAATTATACCTTAAAACAAAAATTTTAAATATTTTTCGGTAAACAAAATTACATTTTTTTTTTTTTTAATTTACTATTGTCTTCCGAGCTGGAAGAAATCCCGATATATTGATGTGTGAATCATGTATATTTGGGGGCCACCGAATGTTGATTTCAACATACAGATGGACATGGCTATATTGACTTAGCTATCTATAACGATCCAAAATATCTATGGGGCATTTCAAGTGAACCAACTTTTGAAATCGATGTCTTCCGACCATGGTTAGTTCTACTGGATAGTAATTCAAACACAATTTTTCAATAAGATCGGTCGAGAAAAATCTTTAGTGAAAACATAAATTTTAGGAAAGCTACAAAATATGCGTTTGCCAATTAATATGTTGTATCTAGCAAAAACAATTATGAGCTTACCCTTTCGTATCCTTAGCTTAACATAAAGATGTGATCAATTCTTTAGGATTTTTGTAGATAATATTGTAATTTCTTCCATTTTTGCATTTGTTTTATTTTAATAATTTTATTTCGAATGTCAAAGCAACCTAATTTAACTGTCTTATGTATATCGTAATCGAAAATTTACTCGACTGTGATTTCCAAGGCGAATTTACTGTACAGGTAGCGTTAACAGCACAGCTGATCTACTTTTTTTCTTTCGCCTTGGGGGCAAACTTGTCAAAAATTGTTTACAAAACGAATTTATTTCATGTAAATAGTTGTTTTGTTTACTTTTATTTTTAATAAAAAACAAATCACAATTAATGAATGTGATTGATGTATGTATGTACAGTAAATTCGCCTTGTGTGATTTCCGAATACAATATGTTTAGTAAGGACACAAACTGGTATTTTACAGTTGTTGGAATCATATTTTATATACAATTATGTTTTCACAATTCCAAACATAGAAATTCTATTCAATTTATAGTATTTTACAAACTACAATACAATTTCCTTCCACATTATTAAATTTTTATAATCAGAACCTATTCCCAACAAATCTATTTTCTTTGTGCACCTAAAAGATACTATTATTTCAGATACCTTGTTTTGTACTGTCAACATTTTAAAATGTGTAAATAAATTCCAATATTTACATTTGTCGTTGAAATTAAAAAGCTGAAAAGCTGCAGCATAATTTTATAAATTAAAAATTCATTGGCCAAAAACTAAAACCCCAATTTCTTGAACTCTTGAACCATGGTTTTTCTTTTTGCAGCTACATGGCCACAAATTAATAATTCCTTCTCTCCCATATTTAAAAACACAAAAAAACAACTGATATAAAAACTCTATGTAACTATGTACGTAACAAAATTATGAAGTGCTGCAGAACTTTGTCTACATTTTTTATGTCATCTTAAAATCATAAATTGAAATTTATCTAGCTTTTCACTAACTGCACAGTTTTCGCATAACTCTTGTAATATTTCTTTTTTTTCCTACACATAGAGTGTGTACTTTTTATGCAGTACTAGTTAGTCAGTATGTACGAGTATGTTGTTGAAAAAGCAGTAGTAGTAGTAGTAGCTAGCAGTAGTTTGTCTGTTAATTTCCTTCTAGTGCCATGTTAACTTAACTGCTTCATTTAATACTTCTGTAGTCCGATGTCCTAGTTTAGGGATTCAGTTTTATTTTTATGATTTTTGTTTCTACTATTTTTTAGTTGATTTTTTGTGTAGTCGTTTGTAGAGGTTTATGAACGTGTTTGTATGAGTTTGTGTTTTCATATTTTTTGCTCTTGTCCTGTTCTATATATCCTTATGGAATTATTAATTTCTCTGGCAACGTAACAGAGAAAACTAAAAAAATAAACGTAAAATATTTTACGTTGACGTTGTTAGTCCAAACAATATGGTTTGTTGACCACAAGTTTCATTTTAATTTCTGTTGCGAAGTTTTATTGTTGTAAAAGTGCAGATTTTTTTTTATTAAATACAAAGTTATTTACTGTAAACTGATGACATTTTAAATGACACTGGTGAAAATAATAAATTTCTACACCGATTATTACATGGCTTATTATTTATGCTTTATGGGAATCGTTCAAGGAAATCGTTTACATAGGTCCTGGTTTTAATCAAAAAATGCACGATAAAACAGGTT
Source organism: Calliphora vomitoria (assembly GCA_942486065.2). Lineage (NCBI taxonomy): Eukaryota > Metazoa > Arthropoda > Insecta > Diptera > Calliphoridae > Calliphora > Calliphora vomitoria. Next base: position 79,607,053 of record OW818031.2, read on the forward strand.
TAATATCACAAACGAATTTATTCCTAAATAACTGAACATGCTCTACGTTTCTGGTCCTGCATTAAAATTTTGATAATTTGACCTTTTTCATACAATGATGTCTGAAATATTCGAAAAATTTTCATTCGATTAATCAAATAATTTCATACGAAAATTATTAGAAGAATTTAAAAATTACCATTTTCGAATAACGAATAATTCGAACAATTTTATGAAATGTTGAATAAATCGAATAAAAATATTTGTTTTAGTTTCTCATATATGTATTTTTTAAACATTTTCTTAATTCTGAATTCAAATAAGTAATAATGTCGTCTGTGATGTTCCCAATAACTCGTTTTAATCCATTTGGGTTATTTGCTCTTTATAGTGCAAAGGGTAGAAAATTGATTACTTTATACATTCCAGTAGTGCGATTCACTAACTTTTATAGCGATAATCGTGGCGTTAAAAAAATATAACGATATTTTATCGAATTTGAATTTTTTTCGCTTTTCTAACAGATGTCAATGCTTGTTTTTATATTTAACTATCTACATATTCTAAGCTTATTAACAAAATATTTATTTTTTACATAAATAAGCAAACCCCTCACTATTCAATTATCTACACTATTTTAAGTTTTAATATATATTTGTTTAATTTTTCATATTTGTTTTTTGACATTTGTTAAGACCAATTGTTGTATTTGTAGAACTGTCACCACCTTGTATTAATTCGCCTTGCTTGTGTTGTTACCTAAACGATTATCGATAAAACCAAACGTAAACTTTTTTGTGTTGTTTACAAAATCGACAATTGTCAGCTGTTCAGCTGAGATGCCTCTTCTTTGGTAACAGTATTATGTATAATTAATGAGCAATATATGAAGGCATTTATGTTAGTATGCATTAATAATAATGTTCCAATCATTTATACATTTTATTTCACTTTTTTTATGTAAAATTTACGAACTAAAGTGTTTGACTTGCATAAATTCAACTATTTTTCTTCTTTTCCTCTTTGTGTTTTTCGCTCTTTTTGCCAGAGATGCCACTTGATATCAATATGATATTGTTACGATTTTGCAATAGCGATTTGAATTTAACGGTCTGTAACGTCTGCCTGCGGCATTCATCATGTTTATAAATACTTATCAACAATGTTGATAGCATGCGGTTATTAGCATTGTTTATAAGTATGGCAACACTAAATGTTTAAGCTGCTACCATTGACATCGAAAGCTCTAGAATTCGAACATACGAGTTGTCCGTTAAGAGCATTGTAGAAGATTCCCGAAAGATGGCGTGTGTATAAATAATTGCAGAGGATGCAGTCGTGAGTTGAGTTTATCATAGGCGCTGTTAGAGTTAACATCAACTTTCTTGTACATTGAAAAGTGTGTGTGCTTTTCTGCGAATTGATAAACGTGTATAAAGACACTGAGTGACTATTTAATGTTATGTTGTTGTACATTTCAAATAAATAAAGAGTTGTTACAATTTTAAACTACTAAACCTTGAAAGACGATTTTGCATGTCCGACATGATGTTTGAATGCTGTAAAATAAAATAATTTTTGCACCACTTCATTACTTGCGATGAAAAATGGATCTATTACGATAACCTGAAGCGTAAGAGATCGTATGTGAACCCCGAACAACCTGTCGAATCGATTCCAAAGCCAAATATCCATGGCGATAAGGTAATGGTCTGTATTTGCTGGAGCAGATCATCACATGGAACCTGGTCCGAACGCTAATGATTCGTTTGAAGCGAGCATTGACATAAAACGCCCAGAATTTTCTGCCAGACATGAAACAGTAATATTCCGTAATTTCAACGCTCGGCCACATGTTGAAGAACTTTACAGACGATAAAGTTACAAAAAAGTATTTAGAATGCAGAGGTTGGGAAGTTTTGCCGGACCCACTTTATAGTCCAGACCGTACCCCGTCCGACTACTATTTGTTTCGATCGATGCAGAACATTCTCTAAGGGATACACTTCACTTTGGAATATATTATCCGATATTGGCTTGATTCGTTCTTGGCCTCAAAAAATAAGCAGTTCTTTTGGATCGGAATTCATATTGTTACGTTTTCACCTTTTAAAAACGGGGGTTTATTTCCTTTAAATAAATCGGATACTTTTGATTGCACATAAAAAGCAGTTTTAGTACTTTAAAATTTGTAACAACTCTTTATTTATTTCAAACATTTCAAATATTCACTCAGTCTCTTTATACACAATTATCAATTCACAGAAATGCACACAAACTTTATAATGTAGAAACTCACATGTACACGACAGTTGATGTTAACTCTAACAGCGACAATTATAAACTCCACTCACGACTGCCACCTCTGCCACTACTTATATCGTCAATCTTCAACAATGATTCCAACGGACAACCAGAACAATCGAATTCTAGAGTTTTCGTTGTTAATGTTAGCAGCTCAAACATCCAGCGTTGCCATACTTACAAACAATTCCAGGTACCGCATGCTATCAACATAGTTGATGAGTAGAAGCTTCTACTAATGGACGTGTTTATAAACATGATGAATGTTGCAGGCAGTCGTTACAGACCGTTAAATTCAAATCGCTATTGCACATTCGTAACAATATGTTGTCAGAAAGATGGGGAAATGTCATAGCTAACAATGGCCAATACTTCGAATAAATTTATATTGTACAAATGTTTCAAAATAAAAGCTAAAAATAGAAAGGAGGCAGATAAAACATTAATATAGACAGCGTTCTTCGAAATGATAACATTGGATGGGTCCCGATCGGTTGTTAAGTTACTCACTCGTGATTTTTTATGAAAATTATATGTACAATACACGACTTTTATAAAATGTTGTTATACATATCGCTCATTTGCTGCAACAACGACATAACTCAAAATCCGTGTGTTTTAAACTGAATAATACGAAATATGCGCCGTTCTATAGTCTTTCATATAGTTTTATCAGTTTTCAAAAAAGTCAATCATTGTTTCCGTGAGAGTGGTTTTTTGTTGTAAACGTCAAAACGAAAATTCATGTTTTCTCGTATATTTGACAAGAAAAAATTTGGGATAAATACAGATTAGAAGGATATTAACATCTACTATTCAAATCAGGTTTTACTTGTAAAATCTCATGATTTGTTGAAAGTTTATTTAAGAAATAGTCAAATGCCATAAAACATTCAAAGCCGTTTTTCTCGAAACGACTTTTTTTGAATTATGACGTTGTTGCAGCAAATGAGCGATATGTATGTACACTAGGGTGACAGCCGATTTTTTTTTAGATTTCAAAGAGTGCCGGGTGGAATATTGTGACACTAGGTCTAACAGATAAGTACTGAAAATTTGAGCCAAATCGGACAACGATTTCGGGACGCGCATCGAGGTCAAAGGTCAGATATATGTAAAATTTTACTATTTATATGAAATAAATTTGTAAAACTCCTTAACTTTCTGCATTATGTTACAGAAATATGTAGATTTATTTATATTAATGAAAATTACAGTCAAAAAAATATTTTTCAGATTAAACCTATATCTTTGGGTCAAATTGACCCACAAACTGTATTATCGTTGAAATTCGAAAAAAATGCAATTTTTTAAGTTTTTGTAAAAATTTTGCTACTAAATAATTATTTTTGCAATCGAATGCATAAGAATCGAAATGTGTACGTAATTGTCGTTCTAATGAGATATAAAAGATAAAAATTGGTTCAAGTGTCTCAGGCCACTTGAACAAGAAATGTAGAAACAAAATTAACATATTTTAAGAAATATTAAAATATGAGTTTTTGTCTTTGTAGAATACCGTTAACCTATTCGCAGGGATGGCCAAAAAAATTAATTTTTTTAAACGGCAGTTTCAAACCTCCATTTTCAAATTTTTAAAAATTTTGTTAAAAAAATTTCAGAATTTTTTGATCATCACATTGGGATTTATTGAGATCATAATAGAGAATAAAAATATGAAAAAATTATGTCAATACCTCTTACAGCTTTTTCGTACCTACGATTTAAATTTTGTGATTTTTGGGAAAAAATATTTTTTTGGTCATAATTTAGCGAATGAGAGCAATTTCCTTACAGTTACGAATTTTAAATAAAACCTATACAGAATCTTATAATTCAGATAATTTCAGATATACTATGAAAGTTTTAATAAAAGTTCTTCAAAAATCGAACTCAAATTTTTTTCCATACAACTGATTGTCACTCTAATGTACACACAGAAAAAATATCGATTGGAAATCAGTTACTATTATTAATATTTAATAAATTGAACCGAAATTTTGTAGTTATTATTAAAAGAGTATAAACTCAACAAACTTTCTATGTTACGGATAGAAAAACCATAATGTATATATGTATATGCCGGAGTATATTATTTTAAGTTAAGCCTATTTAATAAATATTCCTGCAGCTCATTTTTTAACTAAACAACCAAAAACATATTTGTTCATGCAAACCAACATGTTAAATCATATGATAAACATCCACAGAAAAAGAATGTTTCCAAATAAAAACTAAATAAATATTGTAAATGAAAATACATAATGTATTGTGATCATTTATCAAAATTTTTCAATTCCACTTATAATAAACTTAAAATGTTTTCAGATGTAAAGGTAGGGAGAATATATCATGCATTCGTTGGAGGATACGACCACACAAGAAAAATATAACTTATCAATCAAATTTATTTTTAAAACACAACAAAACAAAATGAAATATGATTTCATTGAAAGTTCTTAAAGTGATAAATATTATGTCATACATAAGAGCATACGTAAATACATTAGAGAGCAAACATTTTGCAAATTTTTTCATGTTTTTAAGGACATTTTAACAGGAGTTGTCATTCAAACATACACCATAATAATTTTACTAATGTTTTTTTTTTTAATAAATTTATAAAAGCCTGAATTGTTGATAGTTTATTATGTTCTATTATATCACCCTTTTATTTTGAGTTTATTTTAATAAATTTACCTTTATTACAAAGTTACCCACAACAATTTTAAATTTTTATTTAAAAATAATCTCAATTCATGAAAGCCTATTTGACTTTTTGTTGTTGACTTTTTCCCCCATTTCACTAGTTTTCACATGAAGGATTATGTTCGCCGTATAAACAAAAGTTAAGTAACATTTTGCTGTTCCGCGTGACACACAAATATATAGAATAATTCCAACAACCTTCTAAAGCAGAGTTTCTTAAACGGATTTACTAGAGACACACAGTTAGATAAATATTTTGTTTTATAAGAAATTATAGTTAGAAATTAAGGCAAAATTTATTTTGTTTGTATTTTATTGATATGATATTTTATGATTTGTATTATTGTTTATTGAGTATGAGTGTTATGATTGATTAATATTACTCATACGCTGATAGTGAAAAATCCATAGAAAATTTCCAAAATGTTTTATTCTACAAAGAAATAGAACGAATCACTGTGCACTGTTTTATTCTTATTGCGCATTTGCATTGATTTAAGTTAGAATCAGGATGATATTGCTTTCAAGTAGTGAAAATTATTAAACACCATCCATAGCTCTTAGCGTATAATTCAGTAAAACTGACAATAGGTATAAAAATCGCATAGTTTTTAAATATTTTTGAGTGGTTTACATATGTATTTTCTAAATTAACAATAAATTATAATTTTCTATTTTTTTTTTTTTCAAATTCACGCTACTCCTCATTTCCTATACGTTAGCATATAAACTAATTATTTTAAGACCCTGATGTCGTCGGACGCATGTACTTACCACAAACGCTTACAAATTGGGAGTTAAATAAGACAGGTTCGCTACAAATATTGATTTAAATACATAAGTTACTAATACAAATTGTGTTTAAACAATTAGTTTGCATTTATTTTCCAAGTGATTAATAGAATGAAGAAAATATATTGTAAATCAATTTAGATTGGATTCAAATTGACGTAACTGAAATCATGAAAATGGTGAATGAATTGTATTATAAATTTATTCCGAATTTCATGAACAATGTACTTTTATACCAAATTATAAGTCAGCCATTACTATACTACTTCTAAGTAATGCAGATAGTATGAAATAGTCACTGAAAATTTAGTTGGTAAGTAATTACAAGTCAAGTCTGCAGGGTATATATTTACAAAATCAAATATTTTGGAGAATTTGAAATAGTTGAACAAACTGAAGTAAAAACAAATTATACTTTAAAATAAAATTAAAAAATTTTTTTTTTTAATTTTTTTCGAAATAGTTTTTTAAGTTTTTTCCAATTTTTAAAAAAAAAAAAATTTATATTAAAATTTTTTTTTTTTAATTTATTAGTGAAAAAATTTAAGACCAACAAATTTTTTTGTGAAAAAAAAAATCGGGTTAAAAATATTTTTCCCGATTTTGACTCATTGTAGGTCCAACTTACTTCGTTGCAATGGACTTTGAAATATCTATCATTAGATATCCATATTGTCTATATTTATGACTTAGTAATCGAGAAATAGGCCAAAACTAGAGGTTGTCTCGGATTTTTGCTCATATCTCCGTTATTAATGGACGGATTTTGCCGATTTTAAATAGGAAACTTCTCGAAAGCATATCTAACAGAATTATTCAAGATTTGGATCCCGAAGATATCATTCTAGATAAGAAATTGTCCTGGAATTTGAACATTCAGAAGAGGATCAACAAGGCCTATGTGGCCATTTACTCCTGCAAAAAGGCAATTGGTACTAACTGGGGTATTATGCCGAAAGGTATCAATTGTATCTTCAAAGCAGTCATTAAACCCATCTTGTTCTATGGAGTATTGGTGTGGTGGCAGGCTCTGGATAATGCTACTCACCGGAAGGCCGTTGAACGAGTTCTAAGGACTATCGCGATACTGATTACAGGCGCTATAAGGATTACTGCATCGCAAAACCTTTTTTCGATAGGCATTTCCATATTAGGACCCCGAATAGGGATTTATGGCAACGCGGACTCTTCTCCCCTGCTGACGTCATACGGATATACACTAATGGCTCTAACAGGGGTAACAGGGTCGGTGGAGGTTTCTATATTGAAAACTTTGGGATAAAATCCATCTTTAGGCTACCTAACTTCTGCACTGTTCTTCAGGCGGAAATTACTGCCATTAAACGGGCATCCAACTGGCTGAGGTATTATCGAATATCTGGTGATATATGTATATTTACTGACAGCAAGGCTGCCGTTAACGGAATAGCGGGTGTATTTACGACATCTAGGTTAACCGAGGAATGCCGGATATCCCTAAATGAGATAGCGATACATTCTAGGATAACGCTTACATGGGTCCATGGACACGATGGAAATCAAGGTAATTGTATAGCAGATGATTTGGCCAAAAGGGGTGCGATGATGAGTGAGGAGGTCACCGACCCCTTTTCTGGTATTTCCCTTGTTAGATGCAAGATGGCTGTTCAGCAGAAACTATATACTACTGGAAAAAACAGGTGGACTAATGAACCTTCCTGTGCTACAGCGAGGTCGACTTGGCCCATATATGATGCCAGCAGGACGAATCTACTTATAGATTACCGTCGTGAGCAAATATGTCTAATTTTCTCCTTTATTACAGGACACTGTTTAATCGGGACACATGCTAGAAGAATGGGCCTACGGTACAATCACTACTGTAAAAGCTGCCATAATGAAGTAGAGGAAGGACTGTGTATCAGCCAATGTCCGTCCCTGACAAACCTGAGGGAACGTATCCTCGGATCTCCATTCCTATCATGTTTGGACGAGTTATCAAGGATGAATCTGAGAAGAATCTATTCCTTCATCCGGGAATCTGGTTTCTTTAATTTGGAGTCAACGGAAGTACTGCAAATACCCTGATGACTACCCCATGGGTATCACAATGGGATCAGATTTGAATGGACCCAAGTGAGCTGCTTGAGGAGCGGCTGCCCATGGAACCTAACCAGACGGACAGACAGATATACAGACGGACATCGACTCCGCTATCTATAAGGATCCAGAATATATATAGTTTATAGGGTCTGAAAATTATATTGTGGAAATTATAAACGGAATGACAAACTTATATATACCCTTCTCACGAAGGTGAAGGGTATAATTATTCTTCGTAAAAAAGATACCCACTATGATAATTTTCCATCATATTACTTAAAAAGCGAGCGATTAAAGTTTTTCCAAAATAAGTTTTCGCCGGAGTTGTAATTCACAAAAGTTGGTAGAAAGATTTAGGTTCATATTAAACTTGTTTATATCCAATTTAATCACAATATTAATTATTATAAGACAATTATCAATGTTTAAGTCCTTGTATGGGGACTAGGGACAAATGTAGCCTGATTATCGTCTTACTTTACAGTATAATTTCAAAGTACTTAAAACTAATTTGTGCACAATTTTATCAGTATTGACGCATAATCAACATATTCACGATTGCTCAAACACTATTCCGTGGAGACATATGTATGGGGGCTAGGTGAAATCATGAACCGATATTACCCATTTTCAATACCAACCAAACCTTATCAACAGAAAGTATTTGTTGAAAATTTCAGTTAAAGCTGGCTTTCGTGTTTTCAAGGGACAGGCAGACTAGATCGTCCTAGAATCTTATGGGACAAATACTTTGATGTGTTACAAACGGAATGACAAAGTCATTGATGGCATGTATTAAAATCTTTTTCTGGTTGGTTATTGTATAATGTGATTCGAAATAAACCATTTTCGAAATAAGTACAATGTATTAAGTCTACAAACAAACTCTTCAGAATCGCTGTTAAAAAACATCTAAACACGCTATATTAATCAATGTCATTGAATCCTTTCACCCACCGTTAAATCAATTTTTCAGTTTAGACATAGACTTTTGTTTGTGTTAAGCTTTTACATTCTTCGTCTTTGTATGATAATTCTGCTTGCCACTATTTTTGTAAAATATTTTTGACACTCACGCAATCATTGATTTTTTCCACTATATATACACATATATTACTTTACATCATACGGGTAGACTTACATTTTTGATCTGCATATACATAAATACTACAATGATTAATAAATACTTATAAGCCAAAAATAACAATTTTTATTTCCAATTTTTATATGTCACATAAGTATATTTAAATAATTGTTAACCATTTAAAAATAAATTATTATGAGACAACAGCAGAATCCTCGAATAAAAATGCTGTGTAGGGACTGTAATATTCGGACTAGCCGATTGTAACGCAATTTCTTGTATTTAGTGTAGTATACATACATATATGTATTTAGAATGCTTATTTGTAAGTAGAAACAAATACTTAAGAATACACTAGAATGGTTCCAAAAAGATCTTGTCTGTTGCAAACTGCTTGATTGGACAAAAGGGACTAAGGGATTTCTGAATTTTCTAAACTTGTTCCAATTTTTGATACTACAATACAGTGGTATTTAAAATGGTCATCAAATAGTTTAACATAAATTTACAAACAAGCCCAATAAAATTGGAATTTATATACATTCATAACTACATAACTTTTCACTAATAAATATTTATTTTTAGCTCCATAGCAACGAACCGTCCTACATTACACACAAACACACACGTGTTTATGACCTAATATTTATAAATACCCAGTAAATATTATCTGCCGACGTATCTAATGTCAGAATTTTCTGAACTAATTCTGAAAATTGATCAGAAAATTAACCGATTTCTCCAAATTTTCTTCTGACACTTACTATTAGAACTATTTTCAGACATTTCTGCAGCTCTGGGTGCCTTCGAGAGTTTTGAGTTTCACCCTCGCATTCGTTGAACATTGGCACCTGTAGAACAAGTGAGGTCGCAAATATCAAAAATTTTATGTGCTCCTATAAAATATTGAATAAAAATCTATTTTACACTAAATTGTCCAACGATTTCGAATATGCTACTCTTATACAGATTTTCAGTATTCAAAATAACAGACCATTTTTAGGTAATTTGATCCGATTTCAGATACAGTATCTCGAAAACTACGTAACGGATCGTCATTATTTTTGATTCTATTGGTAGATCTATATATTAGGAAAAGAATGACAAAAAAATATACTGTTTGCTTTGTGTTTGTCCAGGTAAATCGGTGTCCAGGTAAATATTAAACAACTATACATTTTTTCAATATTTCACAACTTTGATGGAAAATATAAAAAAACTATATTTTCTATATTTGCTATATTTTCAAGAAAAGTTCTTTGATTATTCCTTTACCTATTGCAAATATTTCCAGCGGCCCATGCTTGCCCCATTTTTAGCTAGAAGTACAATTTTGAAAAAAGACATGGTTCAAAAAATGTGTTGCAAGCATTTTCGGACAATTTATGACGTATAACCGTGAAAACCCATTAGATATAAGACATCAAAAATTTTAAAAAATATTTTATTTTACTTCCCATAACAGGCCTTTTCACTCATTTCATAGGTTGATCAATTATCTAGCATATGTCTAACTTTACCGCGTTACGGTTTCTCGAAGATTTTTGGCCACATGCAATCCTTTTGGATTTTGGTGGAGACTATAAAACTCAGGAGTTGGGTTCGTAGGTCGTAATTTAAAATGTCATTATGTATTGTGTTATTATAGCACTTAACCCAATAAACGAGAGACCGATATGATAGTAAAAACCATAGGGTAACATAGAGACGAGACGGAATTGTCAAAAACCTAAGTCTGTTGTCAAAAACCTATCTCTTGCAACAACAAAATACATGTAAGTCAATGTATTTTGTTGTTGTATCAGACATATAATTTGTTGTTTTTTTGTTTGACAAATCTCGTCTCTATGTATAATTCTCTATGGTAAAAACCCATGATATAAAAAAATTACAAGGTAGTTTCATGTATAATTTTTTAACAAGAAAGGGGATTAATAAAGTTTAATTTGTTTGTAAATATTCAGAGAAGCGTTGCCACATTTAGAGAAAGGTTACAATACTCCGAGAAATTTTCAATGAAATATGTGTTGTTTGTAACAATTCACAATACTATGTAATTTATCTTTAAAATAAATTTAAAAAAAAAACGGATTAATCTAAGACGTTTGGCTTTATATCGCATAGGTCATGAAAATGAAGATCTGTCCCAAGATAATGAAACCTTTTTCCATCAGACTTTAAAAAAATTTATGGTTTTATATTTTTCGTTGTAACGTTGCCCCAATTGTTGCATCAAAAGGATTTTGTGATTGACTTACTTTTATAAAACTAGTCTGTGCTACAAACTTGTCACTGCAGTCTTTGCTGGAACTATTTTATGTGTTGGCTAGTGATTTGCGAGAAGACTTCCCTATTTCTAACGTATCCTGGATAGATTAATATGTTTGCTCAATTCCCACGATGCTGACCAATTGGAGTGGACTTTTAGTGTGTTTGGCTAATATAAGGTTTTTAAGCCTTATTTGAAACGCAATTGAAGACGCGTTGTTTTCAATTGTATACTACCCTTGCATGGACGAGAGACGATATGAAGAACATATAGAGTGTGATCAAGTTGATAGAGTGTGTTTATTGTTCGAGATAATGCGCGTCGTAAAAGGATGATTCCATTGCCGGAGACTTTTTGCAGTTTATTTTCGAATCTTTGGTGGAGGATAAGAAGATAAAACCACAACAGACCCAGCTGTTGAATAGTATTGTGTAATATTGTAAAATATTCCACTACAATATTTTTAATGAAATATGTTTTTATTTTATTTGACAGGAAACTCTCCTGATTAATGGATTGATTTAGTTTTATATAAAACTTATTTCTGGAGGACTTTGGGAAGATATTTATATAAATAAGACATTTATTTCAAAAAAAGTCCTATTTCGGGCGGACAAATTTATGCGGGTTACCTAGCGTTTACACATGCAAGTAACAGTTCGAAAAACACAATACATTCGCACTTTTGCACTAACACAATCACACACGCAGCCACCTACAACTCACTGTCTAGTGGATTTAGGTTGCCCAATAAATATTTTATGTATATTTGTAAAAGAAAATAGTACAAGTGGACATCAATGCGTATCATTTTCATAAAAAACACGAATTTAATAAGTTTTTATAAACAAAATTGTTAAACAAAAATTTTCCCCAGAAATGTTTGTATTTGAAAATTATGGCAACACTTTATTGTATTTAATTAAAATAACAAAATTTGGTTTCAAACCGCAAATGGACTTAAAAATATCAAATGCTGATAGTACAAAGGTTTATTTATTTAATTCGCTGTAATTTTCAATCTCCTTCGCTAACATTTGCAAAATGAACTTTTACTTGCATGTGTAAACACTCAAGCAACTTGTAGACATTTTCGACATTTTCGATAATACTTAATACGTATACTCAACTGTCATCATTCTACTTGCATGTGTAAATGCAGGGTTAGGTAAAATACTGGACTAATTTTAACCAGTTTATATAGACATCATCATTGAGCCTGAAAAAATGTGTAAATATTTATATAAAAAAGGAGACTGTCGGTACGAAATCTGACCGAATTCTGCAATAAATGTTTAGTGGGTAAATATTTGCATATGTGTACGTGAGTATGCATGTTAAAAGTTGATTACGCAATTGGCCATGTCCTTACATACATACTTTTAAAATAAAACTAATGAATATTCTAACACACTACTAATTTAGTGTAATAAATAATTATTATGCTAATAAATATTTTAATTACCTAGGAAAAATGTGTTTGGCGTTGGGATCAATGATTTTTGTTTGAAATTTTAACCTCCAGAACTGGTACTAAAGAAGCTTTGCGGAGCTAGCACACGAATAGTTCTACAATTAATTCTTCCGTCAGTGATTTAACCTTTTAAATTTATTCTATGGCAGTTGCATTCCATTGTTAAGGTTTTGGACAAACATTCGTTTTCCAAATATTGCCGCATAACGGAATATTGTATTATTTCCAGTACATTTGTACAATATCATCAAAATATTCGAAATTGATTTTATTTTTGATTACGATTCACTACATCATATTACATATGTGCACAAAATGTTAAACTTCTACTATCAAAAACAATCAAGTTATAATCAAAATTCAAAACAACATATATCAAGTACATGATTTTGTTAAACAAAATAACGTATACATTTTGAGTAATTAATTAATAAATAGTATTTTACCTTATTTTAGGTAGTTTTTTAATAAATTTAAATATTGTTACGTTTTAACCTTTTTAAAATGTTGGTTTATTTCCTTTAAATAAACCGGATACTTTTGATTGCAAATAAAGAGCAGTTTTAGTATTTTTAAAATTGTAACAACTCTTTATTTATTTAAAAATCTACAACAACAACAGTCACTCAGTGTCTTTATACACGTTTATCAATTCGCAGAAATGCAAACAAACTTTATAATGAACAAACTCAAATGTACAAGGCAGTTGATGTTAACTCCTACAGCGCTGCAACCTCTGCCACTATTTATACACGCGACATCTATCGTGAATCTTCTATAATGCTCTAGAGCTTTCGATGTCTATGTTAGCAGCTTAAACATTTAGTGTTGCCATACTTATAAACAATGCTAACAACCACATGCTATCAACATTCTACTGATGGACGTGTTTATAAACATGATGAATGCTGCAGGCAGTCGTTACAGACTGTTAAATTCAAATCGATATTGCAAATTCGTAACAATATTTTTATTATTATTTTTTTTTTTTGGTGTTTTTATGAAAATTTTTTTGGTTCAAATAAGCATTTAAGAAATATATAAGAAATTTAAAATATCTATAAATGCTTTTATTTAAAATAAAAAGCATATTTATATTTAAGTTTTTTTATTTCAAACAAATTTATATGGACGATACATTATTTTGTTTTTCGAAAACAACAATTAAAAATAACGTAAGACACGTAGCACAAAGTGAACTTTAAAAAAAAAAAATGTATATAAAATATATTTCTAGTTTCATTATAATTCAGATTTGAAAATTTTGTTTCAATATCTCAAGTTTTTTGCTTCTCCTACAAACTTATGGAAAGTGATGTTACGTTATTTTGAATTTTAGGTGATGATATATGTATATTAAATTTTTATTACTTATTTGTGAGTTTTTGACTGTAGATTTTTTATTTTTCCCAAAAAACTTAAAGTTTTTAAAGAGCTTTCAAAAAGTTGTTCCGGAACTAATAGGTGTTCTATAAAACTAGCCTATAACCAATGCATAAATTGTGCCATAGAACTGGTTCCTTAAAAACCCTATAGAAGTGTTTTAGAATCACAATAGGTTCTAGAATCACAACTGGTTCCCGAAGTAATTGCGATATCAATAGTTCCAAGGCTGTCATTAAATAATCCGAAGTGGTTCGTAAAAATATATTTTCAGAACTTACCTTGGTATACATGTTCTTCATGTCGCATTAGTATGGGTTTTGAAAAGGTTCAAAGTTCGTAATATTCAATGTGTAGGTGCAAATAGCTTTTGAGAGAGATTATGATATGGAATTTCTCTCACAACGTAATCAACAAATTATGTTTGTTATTTATGAGGATGCATGGCATATTTATAACATAAAACACAAATCATTGTAATTAACTCACCTCAGTACTATCTCAATGCAATTAAAACTAAGTTAGTTTTATATAAAAAAATAATTTATTCGATGATGTTTTTTGTTTTTTTAATTTTATTATTTTTTTTTTTTTTTTTTTTTTTTTGTACTATAAAAATGTTTATTATTTTTATCGTCTGTTTAATATTATAAATCAATTTCATTATTGTCCTATAACAATAAACAATTCCTCTCTTCACTTCATTACTATGAACTACTTCTTTCCTACAAACGATCTATTTCTAAATAAATATTTACATAAAACTTAAATAAATATACAATAGACATGTCCTTAAAATAAATTATCCTTGATGGACTTTATTTTGGTCATTAGTATCTAAAACTAACTGGTGTTTTTAAATAACTAAGAACAATATTAAACCTATTCAAAACAAATTTATTTTTTTTAGGGCCGGTCTAATAATAAACATGCAACCACACATACATTAATATATATGAATATACTGCATGCAAACATATGTCTGTGTGTACACGCCGAGAAAAAACATGAATCGGCATGGTTACAACAACTACACTGTGTTATTTGTAACAATATATACAAGGTGGCGCAAAAGTAATCTTCCTATCAGAAAATGCTATAAATTTTGCGATTGGCCCCTAATGTCATTTCTGTTTTGACATTTGTGTAGTAAACACATGCGAAATACACGTTAATAAACAATGTTACGGTACACTGCTCCAGAACGCGGAATATTGCTGACTATTTATTTGACCAATAATCGGTCGGTGACTTTGGCACAACGTGAATTTCGTCGCAGATTTCGTGGCCGTCCAACGCCTACTGGTGAAACACTGCGACATTTAGCCGCTCGCCTCGAAGAGACTGGCACCACACGAGATGCTGCCAGGCGTGGCAGACCCCGGAGTAGCCATTCTGCAGAGAATATTGTTGCTGTAGCCGAGGATGTCATGGAAGCGCCGTCGACATCGACCAGACGACGTGCCACGCAAATGGGTATCAGTCGACGGTCTTTACAGCGAATTTTGGTACAAGATTTGAAGATGTTTCCGTACAAAGTCCAGACGGTGCATCAGCTGTTAGCTGCTGACCGCCAATCGCGTCTAACATACGCTCTAGCCATCCTTAATCACCACCAAGAGGAAGATGATTTTTCATCAAAAATAATCATGAGTGATGAGGCCCATTTCCATCTTAGCGGGTACGTAAATAAGCAAAATTTACGCTTCTGGGGCGTGTAACCCACGAAGAGCCATTATACCCGCTCAAAGTCACTGTATGGTGTGCTGTTTTCGCTGGAGGAGTCATCGGATCTTTTTTCTTCGAAGACGTCGCGGGCCAAACGGTTACTGTGAATGGTGAGCGCTACAGAGCAATGATCAACGAGTTCTTTTTGCCGCAACTTGATGAATTGGGATTGGAAATCATGTGGTTCCAACAGGACGGTGCAACGGCACACACTGCACGTGCCACAACCGATATGCTGAAGGATGCATTTCCCGGGCGCCTAATCTCCCGTTTTGGCGATTTGCACTGGCCAGCAAGATCGCCTGATTTGACCGCTCCAGACTTCTTTTTGTGGGGCTTTTTGAAGTCGCGGGTTTATGTCAACAAGCCTCAGACTCTTACAGCTCTTAAAGACAATATCCGTCAAGAATGTGAGGACCTATCGCCGGAAGTTTTAGCCAAAGTGATGGAAAATGCCATAAAAAGGGCTCAAATGACATTCAACTGTGGTGGCGGCCATTTACATGACATCATATTCTCGACTTGATGTAAAAAAAAAATAAAAGACCAAATAAAAATAATCCACAAGAAGAATCAAAGTTTTTCATTTTTTTTTTAATTACAGCCAAAAAACATCGGAAGTTTACTTGTGTACATAGCTGTCTTACACAAATAATTATTATTTTAATTTAATTTCAACAATATTTAGCTATTGCAAACATATTTAAGTTCATCGCAATTATAAGTTTGATTAGTTTCACTGAAATACAAGTATTTTTCAAACAACTGAAGAATGATAACTACGGAAACATATTATATTATTAACATAAACCTAATTTTCAAAAAAAAAAAGCATTAACTGTTAAGTTTTTATATGTGTAATCATAGTATGTTTATGATGCAAACAAAATATGTATGTTTACTTTTACTAATAGTATTATGTCGATGTTTGCCTAAGCTATGATATTTTTACAATTATGTTTGAGTGTCTATAGATTTATTTGTATAATATCTTTAACTTTCCTAAAGCGAACTACAATAAATTGAATTACTCAATAATATTTAAATTGTGATTTTATGGCATTCAAACTAAAACCTATTGAAATAAAAATTGTGTATTCCCAAATATAACTTTTAATGATAATATGATTACTTTGAATCATAATATGATTTCATTGGGTCACATTATGATTGCTTTAGATCATATGATGTTATGATCATATTGGGTTATAATATCACAAGTTATATGAACAAATTATGATTAATAGGAAAATAGTGTGATGTACTATGATCATAATATCAATAATCATAATATGTTTGGAAAGCAATCTTAAATCGTATCATATTATTTTGCTCTTAGATTATGTTTACCACAACAATGTTTTTTCTCTGCGTGTATAAGTATATTAGACCAGCTCAACGTCCATTTACATTTTCAAAGCTTCGTTCATTTTAGACTACTATTTCGTAAATGTTTTTGCTACCAATTATTTAATTTTCTTCACATCTGCTCCAAAGTAACAATATTAAATTTTGATATCATATGAAATACGTTTGGTGGAAGTTTAATGCTTTCTACCAAACACCATTTACAAATTTATCTTTGAATGGTTGTATACCATTTAATTGACCATTTTTCAAGTGTTAGTTAACATATTTTTATTATATAAGTATTAAAGGCCTTATTCATAATCAATTTTTCAAAACTTTTTTATCAAAGATTTATAAAACAAATTTTGTATGGAAATTTTGTTTTACAAACCTTTTATAAATTTAAAATTTGATTATCAATATGGGGGTAACTATCAAAGTTTTTGAAATCAGTGGAAAACGTCCGGGAAATTGTAAAGATTCAGGGTTTCATTGTTAATTATACATCATTAATATATATGGAACAACTTTCCATACCCTTTTTTCTTTATATTTTATGCACGACTTTTTAAATTCTTTCCCATGGCTACAAAAAATAACTAGCCTATTGGCATGATCGCACAGTCGCAGGTACATCACTATTGTCTCTCAAAGTATGGAATCTCTGACAAGTACATTTTTTTATCATCTGATGACAAAGATTTTGAAATATTTATTTTGAAATCGTAATTCACTCACAGATTATTAAGTCGATGTCCTATTAAAACCCGATTAACGCAATTAGATAAGTTTTAATTGAAGTTTGTCGGACTAATTCTATTGAATCTAACAAAATGATTCCGATCAATTTTGTAAATTGCGAAAAAAACAAAATTTATGCAAAATTTAAATTAAATAAAAAAACACAGTTCATTTCATAAGATTCAAATTTGATTATTGAATCATAAAGAACAGAGAATAGAGTATGTATGAAATAGCACATCGGGCTTTACTGGCATTTACGCAACTCTTTGTCGAAATTTTTTAGCATAAATGTGTTTGAGTTTCGTTCATGCATATCCCTTTTACTTCAAATCTATATATATAATATACTAAAAATGTTTCTACCTATGTCCGTTATAGACTCAGAAACTATCCAACCGATTAACTCCAAACCGGTTTCATTGGAAAGGTGGTTTAAGACACCTAAAGTACTACATTAGGTCCATTCGGTATATTCGTAAAGCCGATTTTCGAATTATCCCATACAAACATTTTTCACAAATTTGAACTTTTGAAAATTTGTATGTCTGGAAATTTTGTATGTAGGTACCTCGATTTGTAGTTCCACTAAGAAGGGATTTTTGGAAATTCAAATTTTAAGGGGGTAAAAATGGTATATCTACATCTCCGGACCTAATAAGAACTAAAAAGTAAGAAAGTAAATGAGCAAAAACATTTTTATTTCAAAATTTTATATTCGTGAGCGATTTTCGGAATTGGGCCTTATATGGGAGCTATGAAAAAATATTGACCGATCACCATGAAATTTGGTCATGTTATTAATGTCTATATGAAAGTTATTTATGTTGCATTTTATGTGTATACCAACATTTTAAGGAGATTTATGCTCGTTAAAGTGATTATCGGAATCAGGCCTTATATGGGAGCTATGACTAATTATGAACCGATCATAATAAAATTTGGTGACATAAATTCGGTATATAAAACTTATTTGGAGAAAAACTTGTGTAGATACCTATATAAATTAAACATTTATGACCGATAGAGTCTCATTTCGGGAGGACATTTGTATGGGGACTAGGTGAAATAATGGACCGATTTCAGCCAGTTTCATATAGTACAAAAAATTATATGTACTAAATTTTATCGAAATATCTTCAAAATTGCGACCTGTACTCTGCGCACAAGTCGATCGGTATACTTTAAGGTGGGTGTTAGACTAATACTTTTGGGCGTTACAAACATCTGCACAAATCCGAATGAACTCAAACATTTTTACATTAAACCGCTATCCCATCTACATATATCAAAAACGGCTGGACCGATTTTGATGAAATTTTCAGGGAATCTTAAGAATAGCCCCTCGGGTACCACTGTAATGTCAGCAAATGCGTCGCAGTGCATCTTCATCGAGTGCTGTAGAGACACCGCAACAGCATATCGAAAGACTAGAAGCCAATCGCTCCCGAATGGCTTGATCAAGAGAAATAATCGATTTAAAGTTTCCGGCATTTAATTACAATAAATATGATGACAATAGGAATCACAACGACGTACCGATTGGCGCAATTACTTACATTGTAGCGTTTTGAAGTTTCCTACGGAATGCCCGGGAATTTGCTGTTCGAATGGTAAAGTTATTCTGCCACCAGTTATTGAGCCGCCTAAGCTGCTTCTAAGTTACATTTCCGGCGCCAATCCTATTTCCCAGCACTTCCTTCAAAATATCCAAAAGTGCAACTCATGCTTTCAAATGACGTCGGCTTCATTCCAAACTTTAAAGTTCAAGGCCAAATGTAGCACAGAATTGGAACATTGCTCCCGCTTCCCAATGATGATGCGAAGTTCTTTCAAATTTATTTCACTGGAAATTAAGCTACAAAAGCCGAAGGCTATGAACGAACATGTGTCTGCATTTGCTGCAATACCCTTCTTCCGAAACATTCTCAAAACAATTGTTGGATATCGAAAATGGAAAAATTCCAATTGATCCCGCCACAATTAAGATTTCGTTCCCGAATGAATATTCAAGTTCCCAAGTCTTACAACTAACTACAAAAATTCGGATTGGTTGTAGGAAGATGCAATTTTGGCACCAACAAATTATGGCGTTAACAAGCTCAATAAGCAAATATAATTGAAACTGTCTGGATATACAAACTGTCAATAATATACAAATCGATCCTACTGATTTTTTAAATTCAGCCAGACTGCCACCACATGTATTAACATTGAAGGTTAGATCGCCGACTTTGTCCGACACTATATTGAAATCGAGATCGAGATGCAATATAAAACAGATGTTTTCAACTAGTAAACCATTAAAAATAAATTCAATGATGGTTAATCACACGATCTAGACGACCAATTCTGACAGAAACGAGGGAGACAACGTCTTATCGAAACCATTTTGTTCACATCAATAGCATCTAGAGTTGTGAATACCCAAAAATAACTAATCAAAAAAAAATTGGAATGTTTTTTAGTGAATGAGTACAACTGTGTTTATGATATAAGAATTTTGAAATTTTAAATAGAGCTTTGAAAAGTACTGAGTAGCATCGAGTTTCCAAACAAATTTATAAGTATAAGTGGTATCGTGTAGTCAAAAGTACCAACATTTTACAACTCTAATAACATCTAATTTATTCAGAAATAACTTTGTTATCAGCAACTGCTTGACCAACATCATTTTCGAAGGAGTATGGTTCAATTTGCGCCTGGGAAAAACCCGCGCCAAACAGTGACACGTTGTGAAACAGCGAAAATTGAAAATGTGCTTCATCACTTACGATAATCTGTGGCGCAAAACTTTTGAAATATTGCTCAAAAATTAAAACGCATTGTACTCTCATGTAATGCTCCATTTTGACTAATCATGGCACCACTTTACTGCTAAATTGAAATCTTACGTTCTTGCCAAAGTCAGTTTATGTTTCTCCCGTTGTGTTAAACTTTCCAAAGAACAAAATTGGTGTCACTTTGACCATTGCCGTATTGTACCTTAATAACTAACATGACATTCCGTAAGTTTTTACAAACAACTCGTTATTTTACGTTATCCTGCAGCTACACGATTAAGTTTTTACATATACTGTTTGTCAAAAATTTACAAAAATTGAAAGCTGTGACGTAGGCTGCACACAACTTGAAATCAATTTTACTACAAATTGTTAAACAAAAATGTAATCAGCTGTTTTCTTGATTGAAAATTGAAACACAAACTTGAAAGCAAGTTCGTTTAAATTCTTAAAAGTGTGAGTGTATTAAAACTTGAAAGACAAAACTTGATCCTGTAACCCCCAAGTTAGAGGAAATATGCTAATACCTCATTCAAGGCCTTCTAAAATGATTTGATATGATAGCAAAATTCCCTGTTAATCTTTAAAGCAAATGCAAAAAGACAAACATTTTTCCTTTAGAAATGAACAAACTTGTTTTTCAAGAATTAACTTTTTTAGTTGGTCGGTTTAATGTATAAAAATACTTACTATCTATTTTCTATTTATTATATGTATATAGTTATTTAGTTGTGTTGTATATAAATGCATAAAAATTTATGTTATTGCACACAAATCAGTGATTTTTTTCTTTTTTGTGGTTTCAAAGTTGTTTTTGAAAACAAAATTCTGAAAAAAAAAATAATCATAAACAAAATAATTCAAATAAGGGATTTTATTTTAGTAAAAAAAAAACAAAATAATAATAAAAACAATTCAATGGAGTGACAAGTTTATTAATATTTCTTTTTTAATAAACAAATAACGAAAATAAAATATGTATGAATTGTAATAAAAAGAAAAAAATAAAATACATTAGAATATGTATACATTTAATTAATTCATTTAAATTTTTGGAATGAAAACAAATAATAATGAAAATGAAATTACAAACTTAAAAATAGAAACTAAATTAAATTTAAGAAAATAAATACTTAAACATACATAGTAGAATACGTATCTAAGAGGGCTGTATAAAAAATTAAATTAAAGCTTTTACATCAAACTTGAAAATTATTGTAGTACGTTTCTGTTGCGTAAATCGGTTTCGCTTTAAGACTCTGCATTATCGCACTATTGAGTATGTTAAAGATGATGGCGAATATGATGCAGGCTGCATAGATGCCCAAAACAATCCACCACAGCAATTGTTCATGCAGCTTTTGTTCGAAATTCTTCAACACTAATAGACCGATTGTTAGACCGGCGAAAGCGCCAGTTAAATGGGCAATAAAAGATACGGAGGGATAGTCATCAGCAAAACGAGCATAAACTGCAAAACCCACATCACAGG
Source organism: Calliphora vomitoria (assembly GCA_942486065.2). Classification (NCBI taxonomy): domain Eukaryota; kingdom Metazoa; phylum Arthropoda; class Insecta; order Diptera; family Calliphoridae; genus Calliphora; species Calliphora vomitoria. The sequence continues at coordinate 79,629,223 of OW818031.2, forward strand.
AAGCTAAAAGTGCAGTTACAAGTAGACAGACGACAGTAGATAAAGGAAATTGAAGAGAAAAAAAAAAGAATGAACGAAAACGATATAAAAAGAACAGTTTATTTTTAGTTAGACAAGATAATTTAAAGTTTTAGATAAACAAATTATAAAACTAAACACAGTGGTTTTGTAAAAAGTTTTCAGAAATTAAAATAAATTTTTGTTAAATAAAGGGTTTTCTAACAAGAGGTGTTATTTTGAATCAACCGGTATTTCGGTAGCTGTCACTTTTGAAGTTTTTAGTCGTTGACATTTGACAAGTAGAAACTACGCCATTACTAAAAATGGAACGATACACGCTTCAACAACGCATTGAAATTATTAAAATTCACTACAAAAATGGTGAAAATCTTACAGTCACAGTTCGCAAAACTAAAGCATTTTTGGGTTGTCGTGAAGCACCTTGTCGGACCGCAATACAAAAATTGGTGGAAAAATTCGAGCTGTTGGGACAAGTTAGTGATGTGAAAAATAAAACCCGTGCACGTCGCTCAATATCAACTGAGAATATTGCTGCTGTAGCCCAAAGTGTTGAAGAAAACCCAGGTTTGTCCATTCCACGTCCTATCCTCTATCGAGATTCTTATGGTCGGAGTTGGATGATATTGATCTGGACAACGTTTACTTTCAACAAGACGGCGCTACGTGCCACACAAGCAACGAAACAATTGCTCTTTTACGGGAAAAGTTTCCGGAGCGTGTTATATCTCGAAGAGGTGATCACAACTGGCCACCGAGATCTTGTGATTTAACACCTTGCGACTTGTTCCTTTGGGGCCACGTGAAGGATAAGGTCTACGCCAACAGCGCAGGGTCGAATCAAGACCTCAAAGATAGAATTCGTAAGGCTATCGAGGACATAGTGCAGCCACTTTGCGATTTGGTTATGGATAATTTCATGAAAAGGATATGGTCCTGTAAGCGTGGTCGTGGTGGCCATTTGGCTGATGTTGTTTTTCAGTATTAACGGCATACCTTCCTCTTTATTATGAAATAAACATCCGATCATTTATCTCAAAAAATTCCATTTTTCTTTGAATACCAAAATAACACCCTGTATTTATTGAAATTATAGTGTTAACAGGGCTGCAAAAATTGCAATATCAAAAGAATTTAAGAGTTTTACGGAATGGTAGAGTAGTTTATATTGCGAGAAGATCGACATTACACACAGTTTCCTCAATGCTTCGGCTCCGTCTACCTCGTGGTATACCACGCCATCTACTTCCGTGAGGATTGCACTCAAAGTCTTCTCAGCTGATGTCATTGTCAGGTTTGCGTAGAACATGTCCAAACTATTTCCACTTCCTGTCGCCTAAATCAATCACTATTGGCCTAACATTACATCGTCGGTATAATTCGACATTTGATACCGAGTTGTTAGGCTACCAAATTCGTAAAATGTAATGCAGCGATCTATTGAGAACCAGGTTTCGCATCCATATAATATTGTTACGAATGTGCAATGACGATTTGAATTTAACAGTCTGTAACGACTGCCTGCAGCATTCATCATGTTTGATGGCACGTCCATCATTGATATTGTTTGTAAGTATGGCAACACTAAATGTTTGGGCTGCTGGCAATGACATCGAAGGCTCTGGAATTCAAATGTACTAGTATGTCCGTTAAGAGCATTGTAGAAGATTCCCGATAGATGGCACGTGTATAAATAGTAGCAGAGCTGGCAGTCGATCATTGTCGCTGTTAGAGTTAACATCAATTGTCGTGTACATGTGTGTTTGTACATTATAAATTTTGTGTGTATTTCTGCGAATTGATAAACGTGTATAAAGACACTGAGTGACTATTTAATTCTGTTGTTGTTGTATTTAAAGGAAATAAACCCCGTTTTTAAAAGCTAAAAACGTAACAATATCAAGGATTAGACGTTACTTTAAGAAACGCAGGTTTGTCATGGTTTTAATGTCATGGATTTAATTGGAATTTTTATACAAATTTGCAAACGTAGCTTGTGCCCTCTTAATTCTTTTAGGAATGTCAAATCATGCATCGCCATCTGGTAAAATTTTACTGCCCAAATAGCATAATTCGATGAATTGATGATACAACTCATCGGGTTGGTCTTGCTAGCATTAAACTTCAGACAGTAATGGCTAACTATGGCTACGTACGTCAGCTTACACAAGGCCATTCAGATAGCAAAATTTCTTCTATGACAATGATAAACAGTAGCGTGAATAAAATATAATATATCTTTTCTTGCACCCAATCTTTATAGGAATCAAGAACTGAATACGTCGTCCATCGGTGCACAATTTTCTGTTTTTGAAACAAGCTAACGTCAGAAAGTCTCATCAATATTTATTTATATCCTATTCAAAATAATTTTGCAGACGATTTGAAGAGCTCTGCATATAATCATTATTTCTCTCTATGTTAGCTTATTTATAATTTTTATAAATTTTATTATAAATTTAAATAAGGCCGAAATTACTGTTATGATGGCCTATTGACCAGTAAAACAATTCCTTATAAACCACTGTGCACACAATTTAAGATTCTAAACTTAAACAATAATAAGAACAAAAAAGAAACCAAGAAAAACTTTACCAAAAAATAAAATGGCTGCCAAACGTAAAATTCCATAACGCATTTGATGATAGTTTATCATAACGTTAGCCAAATGGGCAGCTAGTAAAGCGTAAACACCACCACTGGCGCCAACCAAATAAACATCCGGATCAATTATGCTGGTGCCTGCAATAATATCAACAACAAAAACAAACAAACAAAAAAATTTTATATTACAACAGAACACAAAGATACAATTTTTGCCTTGTTTCCTTTCATTCATGTTTCCTCTGACTTTCGGCCATGCACACACACACACACTCACACAGATGAGACACATATGAACAGGAAAGGAAACAAGACGTATGAGCAACACATAATCAAACTGTGATAAATGCACTGGAAATTGTATCGGAGAAAATGAACAAACGATGGATGGATGGCCACAACTTACCTAATGAACCTGCCAAAACACCAGAGAAATATATACAAGCAATACGACCGGAACCGTGTACCATCTCCAATGGTAGACCAAACACCAGTTGTATCAGTAAATTGAAGCCCAAATGAAACCAACCTGCATGCAGGAACATATAGGACATGAAACGCCATAACTCATGACGTTTATCTGGATGGTATATAAACAAAGAATCGATGGGCACCGGACCCACGGGATCAGCTTCTCCTGTATTTAAGGTGTGATACGTAAATAACGTTAACTGCAAATAATCAATGAAACCAACAACAAGAAAAAAGAAGAAACAATTAATTGAATTCATAAGCCATAGCATGAGTAAACTGTTTAAATGTTTATTAGTATAATTTCAAATTTAAATTCTATTTGTTTGTATTTTAATCAAAAAGCGTTGAAAAATTGATTTAAATTGTGTACGTTTGTATTTATTTGTTTGTTACCGCCTTTGACGAGACATTGCGTCGCGTCTGCATTTTAAACAAATTCATAGACAAAAAAAAAAACTTAAAATACTAAAAAAAAAGATTTATTGATGATGACATCCATACAATTATACATAAATCATAATTTGCATTCATAAATATTTTACCATCATTTGCGTTTCGTGTTTTTTATATTGTCTAAATGCAATTTACTTGGCATACTTGTAGATTAAAAAGACACCGTTGTGGTGCACAGTGGGAAGTTTTCCAAAAATCATCACATCACCAAAAAATTTTTTAAAAAAACATAGTTAAGAACTTAACTAAAATAAAAGTGACAACAAATTAATGCACTTTTTTAGTAAATCTTTTTAATTTATGAATTTGACTAAAAGTAGGACATTGGAGCAGGTAATGCTCTGAAAATAGTTAAGCTCTCATAAAAATCTTATTATTTGTATAGATATCCAAATCAAATTCAGCACAAATAAGTTTTATATAAGCCGAAATCGCGCCACCAAATTTGGTGACGATCGGTCTTTAATTAGACATAGCTCCCATAGAAGGCCCACTTCCGAAAATCACTTTAACCAGCATTTATCTCTTAAAAATTTGGGTATTCCAGTATGTTGTGAACACTCACACAGCTAGAATTTTCTTAGTTTTTTAAGTAATTTTCTTAAATATATTAATATGTATTATTTTGTTTATTTAAAGTTAGTTTCTAAATAAATGTATCTTGAACAGAATGATGCACTTATCGCTAAATTTCAAGAGGTGGGTGTGGCCCTAGGCGGATTGACTCGAAATAATTACTAAAGTCTAAGGTGAGCATTTATATGACCAAATTAAAACTCAGAAACTTATTATTTTCCATTGATCTTCAACCGGGTAGTACTTTAATCCATCTACTGGATATGGGCGTGGCACTGCCCGATTGACTTATTTTTTTTACTGAAGACTTAAAAGCTTATTATTATCATCTGTACGAAATTTGAAAGGTCTAGCTGTTTCCTGTGATTTATTGCTTCAAAAACTGGTCATTGGCCCCATCGTGCAACATATTAAAAAATAATAGCAGATAGGTGTTCGGTAATTTTTTGAAATTCGTACCTTTTAGGGAATATAACAGGTAACAACTGTATTTTTGTACTTTTTTGGCACCGAATGTATCCTTAAAACCTATAAACCTATTAAATATTACCAAATATGAACTTAGTATTTTTTGTACAATATTTATTTTTGGTACTTTTTTCATTAAATATGTTTATCTATGAATTGACATACACACATGAGAATAGTTTATTATCAGATCGTACTACGATACTGAAATTTACTATATGGAGTTAAAATGGGAAATATTCGAAATTATTAACACTATTTTGATAAAAATGTTCTTTCTCCAGTTATACAAAAATGAAATAACAGGTGTTATTTAGAATTCGAGTGCAAAAATGTAGATTGGGCCAAGTTTGGAACTTTTTTGAACACAGATTTGAATCGTTTCAGATATATATGTGTCACAAAAAAATTCGGCATAAGAGAGTATTTTGAAATTTCAGACTTGACGGATAATGATACTTTTTCACTATTTTAAATTATGTATTTAATTTATAGACATATGGGCAATTCCACGAGAATGACAACCACGATTGAAAAAACAAAAATCCTTGAAACTTTTTTTCAAGATGATTTGAATAGGAGAAAACATGTTACTATGTGAAAGTATTAAGAGCTTTTACAATATTTTAAGTGCAAAAATAATAGCTTAAACTGACTATATTTAATTTTTTTAATTCAATTGTTAAGTTTTTGTCTAAGATTGCGGCGAAAACTAAGCTTTAAATTAGCATGCAGTATGAAAATGTGTGTGAAGATAAATTTATTTAGCACAGACACAAACCATTTTTTTTAGCCCAGCCCATTTTACAGTTAACAGAGCTCTGTTAATCACTTAACAGTCATAATACTTGATATATAATAAACAAATTTATATCTACTATATCTGAAATAAATTCAGAATAAGAAAAAAATAAAAATTAAAAAACAATCCATTTAAAATAATAGAAACATATTTAAACCCATCTTAACATCAGGATTCCAATAAATTTGAGTTTATTAAAAAAATAAATTTTTTAATTAAATATTTTATATTTTTGAAATTTATTATCCCAGAATTATTTCAGATATCCCACTACCACAGTTCCATTTAGTGACCTTAGGACTACCATTTCTATTGTGAGGCTATCAGATTTCACGATAATCATATTTCCAATTGGGTGTTCATTTATTTTTTTTAAACTAAAAATTTTCTGATCATTTTAGCTTTGAAAAATTATTTAATATTTTTTTGATTAGATTAGTAGTTCTGATTTTTGAATCATTTGAAAATTTTCATTAGAATTTAACATATAAAAATTCCGAAGAATTTTGAATTTTATTTTGTGGGAAATTTTATTTGGAGGCTAGTATCAGGAATTTTGTGCCTGGAAGGATACATCCTTTTTGTCTTCAATTTATTTCCTTAATTCAAAAAGAAGATTTTTGATATTGATATTACAAGGACCTGGACATCGTTTAAATTTGAGGCCAAAATTTCAATCATTTAAAGTGGAAAATTTAAAATTCATTGTTTGAACGGTGTGTTACCCACCATCAGCTCCAGACGAATATTAAGAAACCCATAACATTTGGCAAAAATTATATATTTCATCAAGAAAAATTAAACCTTCATCTCAATAATTACATCTGGCCTAATCCATTACACTAACGTTCATCAAAAGGAGAATCACAATTATAAAAACTGAACTATTTTAGTCATCTGGCTGATCAAATATCAATATATTAATTTCAAAACTTCTGGTATCATCGAAAAGAAAACCTAATCTCTTGGAAACTAGCAATTTTTTTTGTATTCAATCTACCTTAAATCATCATCTCATTTTCATTATTAATTTTTTTAATTATTTTGATTAATTTTTTTTTTGTTGTTGTTAGTTTTGTTTTAATTTTCTTATTTTTTTATGTTATTAACAGTTTTGAGATTTCTGCTAAACTTTTGAATAACATGTTAATTTAATGTTAAACTTTATTAACATATTCATTTATACACAACAACATTGAGTGAATATTTAAATTATAATATTTTACATTAAACAACTCAAGATTCCAAGAGACAACAGGCCTGTAAGTCTTCGTGGGATGTAAAAATTGGTGAGTTACTTATAATTTTTTTTTAATAAATTCTCACTCTACAAACACAAAAACACTTTCAAAATTTTCAAAAGTTACTAATATAAATTTTTAATATGTTAAAGTATGTTAAGAACATAACTTGAATTTATGTTAGTAACATGTTTACCAAATATTAACATAATAACTCATTTGATAATATCAAAATTCCTTTTTCTATTATAATTAACATAAATTGGATTTTGTGTTATTAACATTTTAAAAATAGAGTTTAACATTTTTGTTTAATATTATAAATTAATTTTGATAGCATAATTTACTTTTCTGTTATCTTCTTTGGTTATATTGAATGTTAATAACATAAATATTTGTATCTAACATAAAAATAATCTAGTAAAACAAAAACAAAACAATTACTTTAGTAATTTCAATAATAGTAACATAAATAAGAATTATTATTTTTTTTAAATTTGTTTGACCTTTCATAATTTGATTTAAATTGACCATTAAACTTTTATATAACTAATGTTCGTTAAATTTAATCCTGTTATTTTTGAAAATGTAATAAAATTCATAGATTGCAATATGAATTGCTAAATTTGTTGATTCTTTTTATATCATGAAAAGTTAAGGTAATTTATAGGTAGTTCATTATAGGGCTATCTGAGAATTGTAAACATAGATAGCAAGGTCGGGTGGGTAAAGATATATAAGGGGATTCAAGATCGATTCCTCTACAAGTAAGCTTCCTCATAATTATTTTACGTTAATTTGTTTTCGGTTTTTTTTTATTTTTTTTGGTCGATTTGGTATGACAAATAGCTACCTAATTTTAAATGATTGTGTAGTAAACATTACTAATTCGAAAGGGATAAGAAACACCCCCATTTTCCATGAGCACGGCCGGTATGTTAGGTAGCACCGTCCCTTGAGAGTTAGGGCCTTTACGGGTTTTGTTCGTTACACTATATAGTGTGATATCCGAGCCCTTTTCCTAATTTCCATAGTGGCCAAAAATCCTCTCCAGATTTATTTTTTCAAAAAACTCAAATTTATTGGAATTCCAAAATTATTTCAGATATCCAACTACTACAGTTCCATTTAGTGACCCTAGGACTACCATTTCTTTAAAGTGTCATATCCGAGCCCTTTTCCTAATTTCCATAATAGCCAAAAATCCTCTCCAGATTTATTTTTTCAAAAAACTCAAATTTATTGGATGGGTTCAAATATGTTTCTATTATGTTAAATTGATAGTTTTTTTTTAATTTTTTTTTTTTCTTATTCTGAAATTATTTCAGATATTGTAGATATAAATTTGTTTATTATATTTCAAGTATTATGATTGTTAAGTGATTAACAGAGCTCTGTTAACTGTAAAATGGGCTGGGCTAACAAATTTGGTTTGTGTCTGTGCTAAATAAATTTAAATTTATCTTCACACACATAGTATGAAATGAATATGATTCTGATTGTTTTTTCGCTATTGTCAATTTGTTTATTGAAACCGAATATATATTTTCTATTTATTTTTTTAGTTTTTGTATACATAAATTTACAGTATTTATATTGTTTTAGTATACTGTTACGTACGGTATTGCACGTACGAAATTAAATTTTATTTATTATAAAATCATCCAAAGATTATTTTTATTTAAATATGACTGATTTCAAAGGAAAAATATTTGGTTTAGTGTACGAAATTAAAAGAAAACGTAACGCCTCTCACGATTCGCAAATTTTCGCGTATTTCTACATGTACCTCAAAATTACTTCCGTTTTATGTCACGTACGATATACCCTTATTTCGCTCGATATTTTGGAAAACAATATTTCGAAAGAACTTATTATTTTTTTTTAAGACCAAATTATTTTTCCGATACTCTTAGTCTTACAAAATCTATTCCACTCTATAGTCGTACAAATGTCACGTACGATGACATGGAATTGCCCATATATAAAAATTAGCTGATATGCTTCTGAGTGAAGAAATAATCAAGAAAAGGGATCTTAATGGTATTTAGGTACTTAAAAGGGGCCAACATGAAATTAAGCATATATGGTTCGGAATGAGAATGGGAGACTATATGGTACTTTTTGTTGTTCTAATAGTTCTTTTCACTTTTTTATGTGAAGTTTATTAACCTGATTTTTTTGTTTTCTTATAATGTATTTTGATATTTAAATTACCAACCAATGTTACATTGTTTCTAATAAATGTTTCAAAAAATAACAATTTAAGAATATCGTAATTTCACTACACATGTACTAAACGAAGTGATCGAGCAAATTTATAAATATAACCGAACTCTATGGACTCCCATTAAATAGAATTGCTATATGAGAACCCCTGCAAAACCACCATAAATAACTGGCATAGATTTGAGTCGCATTGAACTAAAACGCTCTTTTTTAGTGATTCAATTAAAAGGTTGTATTACGCCTACAAAACAATTACTAAAACAACAGCCTATATCTTATTTTGTTTGTGATACACTAAAACAATGTGTCTGTTGTTTTTGTAATTGTTTGGTAGGCGTAGTATAACCTTTAAACTGAATCATTAAAAAGGAGATTTTTAGTTCAGAGCTGCACAACTCTAGCATAGATGGAATTATGAAGAGATCTTGGGAAAACTATAAACTAGATTTACTATATAGAATATTAATTTCCTCCTACCCATACATACAACATACGTAAAGTTTACGTAAATCACCAAAATCTAAATTTTAAAATTAGATCTCATTAAATTATTAAACAAATAATTTGCTTTCAAAAATCGTATACTAAAATATATTTAAATGTATTGTATATGAAAGCGCTTCTTTTGAATTTTGTTTATTAACTCATTAGCGTTTTATTACAGCAATTATCGGGACACCTAGTTATGTGTAATTTATTATTGTTTTCTATAAAAAAAAAAATCACATTAAAGAAAAAAGTTACAAACTAAATACATAATATGTATACAAGTATGTAAATGATTTGTAAATATGTAATTCTAAATATGTGTATTACTTATCATGTTTTTTTTTATTGTTTAACTAATAAAATGTGTAATAAACCCAATTAACTCAATGATTTATTTACAAAAATTGTTAAAACATAATTTGAATATTGAAAAAAAAAGAGTTAAACAAAATATTTCTAGCGAACTGTCGGACTAAATTAATATTCTGTGGTCATGTGCGACATAAAAAACACACTGTTTTATTCGTTTAGTTTTTTTTTTCTTATAGAACGAACGAGCAGGAATTAGCGGCATTTATTTGTTTGAACAAAATAATTATTATTAAAAAAACCAACTTCAATATGAGTTTGTTATTAAACTACAACTTTATAAACAAACAAATTAGATTTTAAATAGACTATTAATGAATATTTAAAAAACAATTGTTTTATTTTTTATATGTGAATTTTATATAAATATAAATACTAAAACAGTTTCAAATCAAAAAAATATTTTAAATATTCGTTAAAATCATGTGCACTATACAAATTTTTGTTAAATTTAAATTAATTTTTTGTACACACAACATTCTAATCTACATAAGTAAATATTCAATGTTAGCTGAGAAGCATAATTGTTGAAGTATGTGCATAAGACTGCACAGTGGGTGGGTGCATAGAAGCAACATATTTTATACTTATAACTGGCTATTCTAACTGATATGATATTTCACATGAGCAGAAGAGTATTCAACTTTTCAACCATACCTTACAGACAATTTACAAGCGGCACTATGGGTACATCTCAGATATCTATAATTTTTAAACGCATGCAATATTTTGTGTTTCGTTCGATTCCGATTTTTTTAATATCTGAATCTTATTGTTAGTTACACAATAAAATATTGAGCCATAAAAAAGAAGTTCCAAAACAATATCTTCTTCAAGTCCAAAAATAATTGATTTCAAATTTTTAAAATATTGCATTTTCCACCATTAAACCCCAATTTTCTAAGAATAAAATAATTGTTTAAAAAAAGTTATTAATAAATAATTTCATCCAGATCCTTCCGTATCTTACTCATTATATGTAAAAATTTTAAATTTAGCCTATTTCTTCCAAAATCTTAAATATGAGAATCCTCAATTATTTTAAATAAATTAAATTTGGAAAAACCACAGTTTTGGAGCATCCAAATTCTTTTTTGCTTATAGTCCCAGCAAAAACTTTACTTACTTAGTAAGCCAGCAAGTAATATTGGAGCAAACTGGTAACTACTTATTATTTGGCTGAAACACTAGTTACTGTTGTTCGAGATTTTCTAAAAATTCAGGGGTCCTACTTACAAATGTACTTACATTCAGCTCAATTATAAGTTTACCTTCACAATAAGAATATGTAGCTTAAAAAAAAAAACAGAAAAATATTGCCTCGTGTGGGTATCGAACCGTCACATTATTTGCTTGTGTTTGCTAGTCAAGCAGCTAACTCACCGCTCCATGTACAAGTTATTTTATTGTAAATTAACAATGGTTTTAACATTAACATATAAATTAATATAATCTGAACAAAAAAATGAATGGCGCTGACTGGTGTAGAACCGCTAACGTCTCGTTTTCCAGTCAAACACACTAGATAGCTGTGCTAAATGCAAAAGTTCATTACCAACCAGTACAAAAATAAGTACATATTCTAGTAAATAAAATAACCACCACTCATTACAAAAGAAGGCATGTGGTAATTAGTTGCCATTACAAAAATTCACAAAATTGTTGCTGGGTAGCTTCTTCATGTAGTGTACTCCGGCATTTGGTTATGCAAAAGTCGGCAGAGCAAGATTTTATAATTTTCTGTATTTTGAACCCATACATTTTATTAGTGGAAAAGAAAATATATACATTAGGGTATTCAATCGATTAACCGTTAATCGGTTAACCGATTAATTTTGCTCGGTTGACTGTTCGAATAATTAAAAATTGCCGATTTTCAAATAACAAATAAACCGATTAACTGAAATGTATTTTTTTGGCACTTTATATAGAAATATATAATTTTAAGCACACACATTTTATTTCTTAGCTCATCAACATTAACTGCTAGCAATAGTTTTCCACACAGATCATATCTGTAATAATATAAAACAAATGACAGTTCTCAAAAAAGTAATATCGAACCTTTGAAAAGTGTTTTTCAGAGTGAAAGAAAAAATACAATTTTCAATAGCCAACTACCATTTTGACATTTTCGTTTGTTTATTTTCTATTGCTATATTACTGGAACCAGCCGATTCATATCTGTGTAATTTGTGGTTTTCACAAAAATTGAATGTAAGGAATTTGTATATGAACCTTTTTCTAGAATGTACTATGATGAAACTAAAGACATAACTGAAACGATTCTTTTATCAGAAACTATTAAAAGTATTCCCAATATAAAAACTCCAAAAAGGACTCCAATGCACAGTGGAGATAATATAGAGTGTATGCATGATAAAACAATAACCAGGTAGAATCAGTAGGGAGAGTTTAAAATTGTATGCCTTGTTATGTCAAATATGAGAAAATTAGAAACAAATATATGAAAAAAAATAAAGAAAATTTAAAACTCAACGCCGCAAGCAGTACTCCATTCTTAAATTTTTTGTTTAGGACATTTTAAAAATCTTATATCCTTTTGTTCAAATGAACATTTACACATAGCACATTTCACACGCATATTTTTTTTAATTTTTGATATTTTATTTTTATTTTTTATTTTGTCTGACAATTCAAGGCATGAAAAATTGAGAACTTACTTTTCTACTGATTCTACCTTGTAATAGTTATATTATGGGGTGTATGCATCTCATAATTGATTTTTGAAAATGTTTGAAATTAACCATAAAACAAATTCTATCGTAAAGCAAAGATGTCAAACAATAATTATTTGCAGAAATTATAGTTATTATGTCAACAGAAGTATTCGAAAATGGCGACAGAACACACTACTTTCTACTTTAAAGATTTGGGGAGTAAAAATTATACCATATACAAGGGCGTAGTTTTAATATTTATAATTATTTGTTTTAGTATTGTTTTACCTTGCTGGAAAGGGTATCTTGTCCAGATTCTATTTTCGTTATTGCTAGCAGATTTGAAATTTATTCATTTAAAATGTATAATGTTTTTTGGCTTACCTACGCAACTTTGACTAGGATTTTAACTGTTAACATTAAAGTTTAACTTATTATCTAAAAGATATATCAAAACTAGCTTTTTTGTTTAAAAATTAGACTGTTTTTAATTTATTCGAACTTTTTTCGAAAAAGTTTAATAACTTTTGCAAATATAAACCGATTTTAACAAGTAATGTCTCGTTTTTTTCGCTATAAACTTGTCATAAAAAGTATGTTTTCATAGAAAAAATTAAAATAACTTTTGTTGAATTTGAAAAATTACAAAAAAAATAAAACAAAATGCTCATCCATTCAAAAGTTACAGACTTTTGATCCGAAAATTACCAAAATTTTTCACTGTGCGATGGTATAATTGAGAATTTTATATGAGAAATTGGATATTCTTTAATTTTGATTTCTCAAGTTTTATTAAATCTAATGAAAAAATCGTTTAAAAGGAAAACATTTCAATTATATTCTTTTTTAAGGGATTATTTTAGAAGATCTCACTAAAATCCTAAAGAAACTCACATGTGTATAAAAAAGTATTTCAGATACCATATTTTTTGTTTTTGCTATTTTTTTTTTTTTTTTTTTGTTGAATTGTTATGATTTCTTTGTTTTTTATGATTTTGTTGTTTTTATTAATAAAAAGCTTAAATAAATAAGTATACAAAATTTGTGGTTCCATTTTCAATTTAAAATTAAAATAGAAATTATTCGGTTAATCGAATAATTTAAAATTAACCGATTATTAACCGATTAAATCTAAACCCCGAATAATTATTTGCTCGATTAACCGATTAATCCAGAAACCCGATTAATTGAATACCCTAATATACATATTATATATCAACTTTTGTTTATAAAATCAGAAGTTGTTGACAGCTGACAGAATCAATTAGAGCTTGTTTTGTTTGGAACTTTTTTCCATTCGCTTAGAAAAAATTAGCAGCGTAACTTCATTTTCCAATTTTTTATGCCGTTTTAAAAAACAAAAATTTCGAAATTTTGATAAAAAATTATTTTTTTATTTCTAAAACGACTGTGAAGATTAAAAATATGTAAGCCTTACTTAAATATAATTTTATTGCGGAATAAACTAAACCGTTTTTGAGTTACGCGAATATATGTTGTACATCCTCCTACATTTTCGAAATAACGGTATATCTCGAAAATACGAGCTAACCTAAAAAACGGTTAGCACCACTGAATTCAGCCTACCCGAATTAGTTTAACCCAACGGGTGCCCCGCTTGACAGTTTTTTCAACTAGCTTGGATTTTTTGACTTAACATGTTTTAAAAATCTTTTCATATTTGCAGCTATCAAAAAACTGATTGCATTTTTTGCTTTATACGCCTAACTTCTAATATTTCTTAAATCTTTTTTTGAAACGTATTTATGCCATTTAAATTTTCTGAATTTAAAAAATATATATTTATACATACATATTATGAAAAAAATATATTTTTTTATTTATGTCCAACACATTTTTCTTTCAGGCAACTACCGCGATGTATGAATAAAAATTAGTATCAAATAAAAGCTTTCATTTTGCTGGATACTGCCTCCAGCATAAAAAAAATAGCATTATAAACATTTTTATTGTTTCTTATGCAGAGGTGTAACATTAATATCATGGACAATTTTGACCCCAGATATAAAATGAATATCAATATTCAAGAAATTTAAAATTGCAAAATCGTTAGTTGAAAGTGAAAGGCCCAGCATAAACTTCGTAATGTCTTTTTTAATAACTTTCTTAGTAGTAAAGTCTAAAAATCAAAATAAACACGCAAAACAAATACAGTGCACTCGCGCTAACGTGAACACCGTCTAACGTGAACACCGCCTAACGTGAACAAGCTTTTGTTTACATTGACTACTCTGTAACGTGAACAAACTCAGAAAGCTCTATAACGTGAACAATTTATTTCACTGCATTTGTTTTCTAATCATGTAGACTACACTGAAATATATACATTAAATTCGATTTTTAAAGTTTAGGGAATCTCCTTATATTAAACATCTGTTTGTATCCTCTAAATTAATATTTTTTGTATGGCAAGGAATGAGTAATTTTATTTCAATGTATATTTTCTCGTGATCTCGTTTTGTTTTGTAATGCATTTTAATCAATAATTTTTGTTTTATATAATAATGAAAATAATAATAAAAGAATTTCACGTTCAAGCGTGTAAAACACAAGTTTATATTATAAAATTTTATATTTTTTCCATGAAATTCGACATTCGCTAACGTGAACAATTTCACTAACATGAACTCCCTTGGTTTTAATTAGTTCACGTTACCGCGAGTGCACTGTAAACTGTTACTTTTTCTCAATTTGCCCATTTTTTTAATCCACGTTTATTTTTAGAAAAACGGAAAAGAATATTGTATTACTGTGTGAAAATCATTATTTGACGCACAATAAAATAATTAAGCAGTGGTGTACAAACGTTTACTAGCAATCGACTCGTGGCTGCGTCTTATTTTTTATTTTTTTTGTTTGTAATTACAAAATCCTATAATTATATCCCAACGTCAGAAAATGTTTTTGATTGTGTTTTTTAATAAATTGCTACTTTGACACAAAATTTAAAAATTAAGATAAAATGTTCAACCTCTAAATTTTATCCGATGTAGCTAAAATTGCAGCAGTTAAAAACGAAGGGCATTTATATCATTTCAAATGTCGATATCTTCAAGTTAAAATTTTGATATTATGTGGTACTTTTAAGAAGTTTGTCTAAGAACACCATAAAAACATATTTTGCATATGGTTCAAATATTTAAAGGAAAACAATAAAGATCACATGTTTTACTTTTCACTGTAGCACTGAATACGTACGTGTCAGTGTGATGGTGGTGATATTGATATCTTCTTCTATTGTTTAAAATTTTGCATTAAATATTCAATTTAATATTTCACGAATATGAATTTGTTTATTGTTTTCTATTTTATTGTTATTATAAAATATGAATTTTATTATATTAATAAACTAATAAATTTCATAGAAAAATATACGATATATTTTGGAAATTCTATGCGTAGCCATGGAGCATAATAAATAACATTATATTTAATTTGAATTGAATTCGTAAGATAGAATTTAGGGAGTGAATTGTTTAGATCATCAATTTTAATGATGTGTAGATGGACTGACGGCAAAAAGTTGACAACAATGATGATTTACTACTTATAATAAAAAAAAAACCAAAATTCTTACCTCAATAATGGTGATGAGAATTATAAACCATGGCGGCGGACAGCATGAGTAACGATCTGCATAATATTTGCGATCACGCTCTTCGGGCAGTATTTCCATTGCAATGACATGAACCATTTTTTTAAAGAAGGGCGGTTCTTCTAAAACCAAATGAAAATCATTCTCAGAACAAACTTCACGATCGCGATGATGTACTGCACACTTAAAGCTGCGTGTGCGTTTACCACTCATCTGGAAAATAAGAAAAACAAAATTATACTTGTAATTTGTGAAAAATTTATGTTTTTTTTTTTTAAATTTAAACAATAAATTAATGCGGTAAGATGTGTGAAATAGAGTTTTAAAAAGTTCACAGTGTTGTCAAGGTTTAAAAAAAGAACAATCAATTAGTTTGTAATAGAAATTGTACGTTAAAAGGTAATTAAAAGGTTTAACGCCATAAAAATGTTGCATTAAACACATTAATCCTTTCAGGTTCGCTGTTGCATAAAAAAATATTGAAATTTATTCTTAGAACTCCAATATATTAATATGTAATTCGTCACTCTTATCCAATCTATATATATAAAAGTCAATGTGTGTTTGTATGTATATTTGTTTGTTTGTCTGTTTGTTTGGACTTTATAGACGGCTAAACGGCTGAACCGATTTTCATGAAATCTTCACAATGTCTTCCCGTATCTCTGGAAGGAACTATAGGCTACTTTTTATTTTGAAATTTTACGTGGGCGATGTGCCACGCCCATTTATACAACATTACCTCCTATTTCAAGTCAAAAACAAAATGCGTATATTTCAAAAAGTATATCAGCTAGAGTTCCCAAATTTTGTACAAGGAACTTTAGTTTCAATATAAATATTTTGGACAAAAATGGGCAGACCAGCAATAGTGGGCGTGGCACCTCCCATAATAAGTAAATACTAAAATCTGAATGTCAGGAAAATTATAACACCTAGAGTTCCTAATTTTTGTACAAGTAACTTTAGTTTCAATATAAATGTTTTGGACAAAAAGTGGGCGGACCAATTGAAGTGGGCGTGGTACCTCCCATATGAAGTAAATACTAAAATCTGAATGTCAGGAAAACTATAACACCAAGAGTTCCCAAATTGTGTACAAGTAACTTTAGTTTCAATATGAATGTTATGAACACAAAATGGGCGGAACAGCAAAAGTGGGCGTGGGACCTTCTATATGAAGTAAATACTAAAATCTGAATGTGAAGTAAACTATATGAGCTAGAGTTCCCAAATTTTGTACAAGTAACTTTAGTATCAATACGAATGTTTTGAACGAAAATGGGTGGACCACCGAAAGTGGGTGTGGCACCCCCCATACGTAGTAAATACTAAAATCTGAAATTCTAAGAAACTATAACAGCTAATATTACCAAATTAAATACAAGTAACTTTAACTTCAATACAAATGTTTTTAACAAAAATGGGCGGACCAACTAAAGTGGGCGTGGTACCTCCCATATGAAGTAAATACTAAATGTGATGTAAACTCTAAGAGCTAGAGTTCCTAAATTTTGTACAAGTAACTTTAGTTTCAATATGAATATTTTGGATAAAAACGGGCGGTTCAGCAATAGTGGGCGTGACACCACCCATATGAAGTAAATACTAATATCCTAATATCTGGAAAACTATAACAGCTAAAAGACCCAAATTTGGAACAAGTAACTTTAGATTTAATATAAATATTTTGGACAAAAATGGGTGGACCTGCAAAAGTGGGCGTGGTGCCTTCCATATGAATTAAATACCAAAATTTGCATATCATGGAAACTATAAAAGCTAGAGTTTCCAAATTTTCCACAAGTTATTTTAGTTTCAATATAAATATTTTGGCCAAAAATAGGTGGACCAGCAAAAGTGGGCGGGTCACCTCCCATATGTAGTAAATACTAAAATCTGCGTATGAAGGAAACTATAACAGATAGAGTTTACAAATTTTGTACAAGTAATTTAAGTTTCAGTAGAAATATTTTGGACGAAAATGAGCGGACCAGAAATTGTGGGCATGTCACCTCTTATATGCAGTAAATACTAAAATCTGCATATCAGGGAAAGTATACATGTTACAGTTTCCAAATTTTGTACAAGTAACTTTAGCTTCAATATGAATATTATGACCAAAAATAGGCGGGCCAGCAAACGTGGGCGTGTCACTTCCCATATGTAGTATACACTAAAATCTGCGTATCAAGGAAACTATATCAGTTAGAGTTTCCAAATTTTGTACAAGTAATTTTAGTTTCAATAGAAATATTTTTGACAAAAAACTGCATATCTAGAAAACTATAACAGATATAGTATATATATATAGACTGAATATATTGTACATCAAAAAAATAGAATAAGAAATAATATTAAAGAAACAATGTATATTTTAATTACTAAATAAATATTTTTTTTAAACCTTTACTTAATATGCATTTTACTTCGAGGGGGTAGCGAAGCGCACCGGGTATTAGCTAGTTGTTTAATATATTTTACGATCTTGACAATTTCCTTGATATAATAAACATTGATAGCAATCGACTTTATTCTAAGGATGCGAAATTTGCGGAGAACTTTATAAAAAGTATTTTTTCCAGTCTCTTTATAATTTAAGCGGTTTAATCTGAATTGACTGAAAATATCTGAAACTTGGACTGAAAACTGAAAATATTTTTTTTCTTACTCTTAGACCCCTTTCAAACTAGGCAATTTAGTTGCGCAAGTCTGTTTTACAAAAACATTAATAAAAAAAACAAACCACAAGCAAGTCTGTAATCAAATTTGAAAAATATTGTTCTCCTTAACCCGACTTTACCTCTGACATCTAGAAACACAAAAATTGCGCAACTAATTGCCTAATGTGAAAGTTACTTTTAATGACATTTTCTATTTAGTATTTAAAACTTATATTTGTCATTTGATTTTGTTCAATGTCGCGTTCCGGTATCTAAATCCTCGGTTGTTATCACTACTCCAAGATAATTCTAATAGTGTCGGAAAATTTTAATTTATATCAAAACTTAGTGGCTTTAACTACAATAAAAAACAAGTAACAGCTTATAATAATTACACTAAACATTTTATTTTGATTTTCAACGTGTGTCTCGTTCGGGATCGCAAGTGTATCTTCTCAAAGATAAATATTTTTATTATTCTAATATAGTTGTACATGTATACTGTAACCATTTAAAGTTTTTTAGAAGTTAGTTAACTATATTATGGTCACTGTAATTTTTAATATAATTGCGATAACCATAACACGGTTAACCTACAATACACATGATTGTAGCAATGTTTTCGGCTTATGGATATCATAATCTAAGAACAACATATTAGTATGAAATGATTCATCATGAACATGATTGCCATAAACATATATTGTATTAATGTTTGCTACAATCGTGTGACCATATTATTGTTATCACAATCATATAAATAAATACAGTGACTAAAATATTGTTAAAAAAAACTTGTAAAAATTTTGAAATGTTATAGTAAACATGTACAACTCTTTTTTTCTTTGGGTGTAAGTAGATGGGTAAAATGTAAGCCGAAAGAAGGAAGGAAGGAAATTGCCAAAAATGAAAAGTAAGTTGCTGAAATCAAAAATGGAAAAAGTAAGAAAAAAATGTTGCTAACAAAAATAGGTAAACAAACCTTTTTAGATGACTTATCGGTATTACAAACATAACGGAAAAATATGACAATGTCGCGTTCTGGTACCTAAATCATAGTTTGTTATCACTCCAATATTTTTCTAACAAATTGTCTGAAAACTTTATTTTAAATCAAAATTTTAAATTTTAATTTTATCTTATAATAATCACACTAAACATTTTCAGCCTAATCTTTCATAGTTAGGTTGTACCATAAGAAATATTTCAAAACCTTTTCCAACTCATAAAATATGTCAAGTTAAGAATATCCCGTGACAAATACAGGTTGTAAAACAAAAACTTGTGCAAATATTTCAACAAGACAATTCTCAATTTTTTTTCAAAAAATAAATAAATTATGATCAATTCGCTGATTTTTGTATTTTTCTACAGGCCGTCGAAATGGAGTTTTATTTTTAGTCTCTTTCGGGATACCATGTTTATTGCTAGTATATTGGAAACAATTTATCGAAATAACGTATCTTTGGCACAAAACATAGTGCTACAAATATGCTATAAAAAATGTAAATAAGAAGAAAACAAGTAAGAGAGCTATATTCGGCTGTGCCGAATCTTATATACCCTTCAACAAATTATACATTAAAATAAAATAAAATTAAAAAAAAAAAAAATTTAATTTTTTAAAATTTTTTTTTCGAAATTGTTTTTTAAAAATGTTTTCAATTTTTAAAAAAAATTTTTTTTTTAAATTTATTAGTGAAAAAAATTTATGACAAAAATTTTTTTTTTTTGTGAAAAAAAAAATTCGGGTTAAAAAATATTTTTTCCGATTTTGACCCATTGTAGGTCCAACTTACTATAGCCTTATATACATCGTTACAATGGACTTTGAAATATCTATCATTAGATATCGATATTGTCTATATTTATGGCTTAGTAATCGAGATATAGATCAAAAATAGACCAAAAATAGAGGTTGTCTCGGATTTTTGCTCATATCTCCGTTATTTATGGACGGATTTTGCTGATTTTAAATAGGAAACTTCTCTAAAGCATGTCTGACAGAATTATTGAAGATTTGGATCCCGAAGATATCTGGGGTCTTCAGAAAATTGTTTTCAACAGACAGACAGATAGACATGGCTTAATCGACTCCGCTATCTATAAGGATCCAAAATATATATAGTTTATAGGGTCGGAAAATTATATTGTGGAAATTACAAACGGAATGACAAACTTATGACAAAAATTGAAAAGTGAAATGCCTATATATAATTAGACGTCCTTATTTTAGTCTAACTAAATAAGAAATTGTATGTTTTATTGATAAAAATATATAAAAATTTAATTTTTAGTCAAAACCTAAATCCACACCTGTCATAATAACTATTCCATGTTTCCTTTGAGACGTTAACTCTTATTCTTTACAAAAGTTTTTACATTTTTTCACTCATACAGAACAAAGTGTGCATTTGATACATTTTTTGTATCTAATTGTTAAAGCAAGAATTTTATTTATTTTGCATTTTTCTATAGAACTGCTACTTGTGGGGGGAAAATTTAAAATAAAGAAAAACAGAGCAACGAAAAAATCTCCATAAATTTCCCACATGCATTATTGTGTCATAAAATTATACATACGTACTAGCGAGTGAGTGAGTCAATTAGGAATGTTTAGAGAAGAACAAAAAAAAAAAGAAAACTTAAAAGAAAAAATTTCATGCATGGGTTTTTAACCCCTTTTATGATGTACATGCATATTCCATACATGGAATGAACGAATAATGTTGACGAAGATGATGTGCTAAACATCAAAATTCATGCAATCGTGTTACCACTTTAGAAACTCAGAGCAGCAACAGCAGATAGAGTGTTTCAGTAGGAGATGCAAGAACTGCTGGGCTGCATTAATAATGTCCTAGGCGGAAATCAAACTGCTAAGTTGAATATGTTCTTTTCGTTTCATTTCCATTCAAATATGCTTCTTTAGTTGTATTTGAAATTAAGCCCTATTTGACCCCTGTTCTATTGTATTTTCTCGTATCATGACTTTCTAAAGTACAATACAAAAATAAATATTTTAAAATAACTACACCCTAGATTACTTAGACACACTAAAGTGATAATAGACTTCACGCTAGGCAACATGGGATGTAAGTATACTTAAGCAAAAAGAAAATAAGCTATATGAGAATTATATCAACACAATTTGTATAAAACCAGATTGTACGAATTACTCATCAAAAAAGTGAAGTACAAAATCAACAATTAAAGTGACTACACTCTAGATTACTTAGAGACACTTAAGTGACTATTGTATTTAAGCTAGATTACATGGGATACAAATATCAAATATATGTCAAATTACCCTAAAATATTTATATTTAGATATTAATGAAAACTAGTAAAATTACTGGGAGCTAACTGATTTCGATACAAAAATATATTTTATATGCTAGTTCAGAATAATACATTAATTTCATTCCTATCAATTATTTAAATACCCAATTTGAAATAACACTTCTTGCCAAAACACTCTTTAAAGCTGTAGGTGAGCCAACAACAACATTATGAATTGTTGTTTGCAATGCATTGTTGCATGTTGTTTGCATAGAAAACGAATGTTTTTGTTGTTTATTTTTATGGAAAATTAGAGAAACAATTTAAACAAATATTTTACATTTAGAAGAATCTGTTTGCAGAATCGTTTTCTTATTATTCGAATTAACTATAAAAAGGGGCATTTTTAATGCAAAATCAGGTGCAACAAATAATAATGTTATATAAATAACTCTGTGATGTATCTTATGATAATCAGATAACATTAATGCTGAAGTTTCAAAATTGGTTTACATGGGAAAAAAATTTACCAAATTTGGTGATTTTTTAATATTATTAACCTTTTTAACACTGTTTTAGATGCACCAAAACTATTAAAAAAGAAGTTAGAGAATTTTATTCGGCTCTGCCGAATTATATTTTTAAATAAAATTTAAAAAATACAAAAATTATTTTTTAATTTTTTTTTTTTCGAAATTGTTTTTAAAAATGTTTTGCAATTTTTTTTAAAAAATTAAATTTTTTTTTTTTAATTTATTAGTGAAAAAAATTTATGACAAAAAAATGTTTTTTGTGAAAAAAAATTCGAGTTACAAAATATTTTTCCCCGATTTTGACCCATTGTAGGTCCAACTTACTATAGCCTTATATACATCATTGCAATGGACTTTGAAATATTTATCATTAGATATCCATATTGTCTATATTTATGATTTAGTAATCGAAATATAGATCAAAAATAGGCCAAAAATCGAGGATATCTCGGATTTTTGCTTGTCTCCGTATATTTATGGACGGATTTTGCTGATTTTAAATAGGAAACTTCTGGAAAGCATGTCAGACAGAATTATTGAAGATTTGGATCCCGAAGATATCTGGGGTCTTCAGAAAGTTGATTTCAACAGACGAACAGACAGACAGACAGACAGACATGGCTTAATCGACCCCGCTATAAGGATCCAGATTATATATACTTTATAGGGTCGCAGAATTATATTGTGGAAATTACAAAGGGAATGACGAACTTATATATAACCTTCTCACGAAGGTGGAGGGTATAAAAATAAATAAAATGCTTTTAAAGCACAAAATAATAGCACGATTATTCTTATTTAACCAGCCAGTGATGACACATGGTCTGTAAGGCCGGCTGTGTTAAAAAATTCGAATAAAATTATTCTCCGTTATTACTTGTTGTTGCAATTTCGAGTAGCTGCCGCACTGCACGTCTCATCAGTTCACGCCGAAACTGCTTAGTGAGAACACATAAATTAAAAAAAAACATGAACTATTAGTAACACGTTTCGAAAAATCTTCAGTTGAAGACCCCGATGTGTGAGACCATTGGGGTTAAAAAAAGCAAAGTAGTGCATAATATTATTTCTTAAACAATTTAAAACGACAAGTAGCTATTTGTGGTATTAATAATTACATTTCAACGTGAACTCATTAAAAAAAATAATTTCGGAAGGAAAAAAAAACTACTCCCAAGTACGAAGTATTCTTGGCTGTTCAAATAAAATGATAAGAACTTACAAATATAAGGCCGAAACTATTAGCATAACACCACCTTTAATGGTCTACCGCAGAGTATTTATGTAGACTGCAGAAATGATAAAGGAATTAAATCTGACTGTATGTACCAAAACTATATTAATTTAAAAGCTTACATCACAAAAAAAGTTCCTCTCTTAACAAATATGCATGTTAAAATTTGCTAAAAATCTCATAGCTTGGCCAATTGGAAAACGGCGTAATACTTTATGGACAGACGAATTCAAAATAGTTTTATTTGGTGGAAAAGTTTCTCGATGCTACGTAACATACACATCTGACGAAATGCCCCTGATTTGGATCGTGCAACAAGAAAATGACCCAAAGCATACCAGCAATAAAGCTAAAAACTGGATTGAGGACATCAGTAATGGAATGGCCTGCCCGATCTAAACCAATATTTTGATTACCAATTGATTACTTTCTATGGAATTGAAGCTATATGTATTTTTTTAATAACGTAAGTAAAGGACATCATTTAAAGTTACTTAAATAAGATACTACTCTTTTAAATAATTTATTTAGCCTTTATAATGGGAAAAGCTAAGACTCCCCTATTGAAACAAAATGTGGCAAAAGACATAATGGAAGGTGTCCCATATCGCGAAATCGTTAAAAAATGTAATATATCAATAGGGTTAGTGAATAAAATAAAGAATCAGAATAGTTTGAACTCCACGAGAAATAAATATGGTCGTTCAAAAAAACTTTCGCTTGCCGATGCTCGAGAAGCTCGTCGATTGATTGTGTCTGGTGAGGTTAATGCAGCAGTTGAGGTCACACAAATAATCAACCAAGAGTATAGTTTTAACATAAGTTCCAAAACCGTTTGAAGATGTTTAAAATTCAGTGGCCTAGCGCTAAGAACAAAACTTAAAAAACCTTATTTAAGCAAACAAAATCTAAAAAAAAAAACGGTTGGATTTTGCAAAAAAGTACGAGCATTATACGACAGACGACTGGATGAATGTAACTTGGTCAGATGAGACAAAAATCAACCGTATTGGGTCTGATAGGCGCCAATGGATATGGGTTGATAAAAGAATTGGAGTCCAAGAGCGAAATATTACAAGCACAATTAAATTTGGAGGTGGATCTTTGATGGCTTGGGGCTGTTTTCGTGGAAACCAGATGGGTGTACTACGCCGAACAGCTGGCAGAATGTGTACCAAAGATTACATTACAATCCTTGAAGACTCATACATGCCAAGTTTGGATATATTTGGTTTAGAGCCGGGTCAGGATGACATCTTCATGCAAGACAACGTCCCGAAGCACACTGCCGGAATTACTAAAAAGTGGTTTAAAGAAAATGGGATTAAACTTTTAGATTGACACCCCAGGCTCCGGATTGAAATCCGATTAAACACCTTTGGTCAATATTGAAAAGGAAAATATTGGCTAAGAAATACCCAGCGAAAACCATCAATGAACTTTGGGAGCGTTCTATAAAGGTGTGGATAAATATTAACCCACAGGTGCTAATAAATCTTGTAAATAGTATGCCAAAACGAATAAAAGTTGTTAAAACTGCAAGGGGGGCACACGAAATATTAATTGACAAAAACGTAAGGATTTTCGTCAAGGGTCATAATTGATAACAGCTAACATGTGAAACCTTTTTAAATTTAAAAAGTGAATTTAATATTTTTGTTATTTTTATCTTTTTTTTATTAAAGCATAATGTAAAAATTAAAATCAATTTAAAAAATTTCAATAAAAACAATGATGAAGTAAAATCAGGTTATTTATATTTAATATTGGTTGATTTGTGAACAATTTTGTCCCTAACTGTATAATGTTCAGCAATTATGATGAAAAGAGACAGATATATATGTACATTTAATTGTAGTGCTACCAAAGCTCTGAAAACATTTAACTTAATTGAGCGTAACAAAAACTCAAGATTTTTGCTCCAGGTCAAATATGACCCTTTATGGATATTTTTTTTGCCAATTTTTTTTTTCTAAAAACCTAACGTAATTGTTGACATTTAAAATTGAATAATATATCAACTACTCACTTTTAGAAAAAATTAAATTTTAATTTCAAAATGTGTCAAGTTTGACCCGAAGACCTTATGAAGGTTAAATAAACCTAAGATTTTAATTTAATGTATTTCTGATCTACTTACAGCTTATAATGTTTTTATTGGAATATACATATGTTCTTAAATTTAAATATGAGCCAATGGTGCGTTTATTGTTATGACACGCAGTGTATACAAATCTTTGTTTCACAGGTCATCGGATTCAATAAATGGTTTTGGTCCCACCAAATGCAGAGCATTATTTTTGCGCCATGGATATTTGGCTTTGGTGTCGATTTGGCTGGTTGGCCAGGCTTCTCATATGATCGCTTACGCTTCGGGTTATCGTAATGGATCCATTTTTCATGGCAAGTAATGATTCGGTGTAAAAATTATTTTCTTTTATCGCGTTCAGCATCATTTCGGACATGCAAAATCGTATTTCATTGTCTTTCGACTTCAATTCGTATGGTACCCATTTTCCTTACTTTTGGATGAATTATGATGCTCGCGAACGTTTCGAAATTGAAATGGTTTTCTAGTTTGAGAACAATCTTCATGAAATAATGCTTCCAATACTGGGTCTTCCAACTTTTCTGGCTGGCCTGGGCAATCTTTGTCTTCCGTGTCAAAATCACCACTTCTGAACCTCACAAATCATCTCTCGCACGTGCTTCAGCCGCACTTTTTTCAAATTAAAGAAGTAACGCAAAACTTCCCGCATATGACGCTTTGTTGGCACAAAATTCGTCATTTTCGAAATCGCACTGTCACAAAATTTAACAGTGCGTTTTTTATTCATGAAGATATGTGTATGTGGCAAAAATTACCTTGATACGAATTTTATATCCGTTGAACTGAGTTTCGAAAGAAAGGCTTAGAAAGGAGTTGCACCGATCTTACTAAATTATGTTTGAAGTTCTACTAACAGAGACAAAATACACATTTTTACAGACAAATATTGAATTTTAACCGCAATATATTCAAGAGGATATTAAACAATAATTGAACCAGGTCTACATAGAAAACTATATTGGCATGGTACTCCAAGAGGTGTAATAACTAAAATATTTATGGAATTTTCAAATTAAAATGTAGTTTCGAAGAAAAGATCTTCAGAAGGTGAGTAAAATGGAAATGGAATCTTGGTGGATACACATAATACAATTAATGGGTTTAGTAACCCAGAAGGTCTATAATGAAGCCTTATGGAAATGTTATTCAACCTTTTTTTTGGAAATTGTAACGATTATGAACTTCTGTTTTATTTATTAGAAAAATAAAATAGATAAATAGTAGACTAATTCCTTCTTTGTTTGCGGGAATAACTTTGTCATTAGTCTACATTTCGTATATGATATATTTGAATTTTATGCAGTTCCCTTGCCAAATAGTCGCGGCGCACCTGTGCATCTTGTACCAACACCACCGACCTAAATGTCGTGAATGCATGTGAATTTTCGTACATGTGGGTACGAGTATTTGTTTTACTATTTTTTTTTATCTTTAATTTTATTTAAGTCTTTTGTGGTAAGGTCAACAATAAAATTGTGCAACTTTTTCTCCTGTTTTGTTTTTTAATTGTTGTAATTTTCACAAGGGTTTAAAGAGAATAAAAGAAAAAAATAAAAAAAAAAAACAAATAGGAATTAATTCTGAAGAAAAAAATAATAATAATTTATGCTTTATGCTGCGTAATAAACATTTATGTATAAAATACACTTTTTTATGCTTTGACATCAACATTGTTTTAGTTGTTGGAGTTTGCTTTTGACCCCTGGCAGAAACAGTTTAATTTAATTCCACAATTAAATTACACAAAGATCTAACAAATTGAAATGACATCTGATTAAATGTTTAAGTCATCCAACAGTGTGGGAGTTTAGGAATTTTACACAAGACAATTCTTAATGGGAAATGCATGTTCACGAACAGACTATTTGTTGCTGCAAGAAATTAAAAATATCTTTTTGTCGTGTTTAATGTTTACTTTCTTATTAGTTGACAAGCAAGTGTTTAATCTGAGTTAAATATAAATTACGAAATCACAATGAACAAAATATGTTAAATATGAAATATATTATTAAATTCCTTAAATAAACAACTTAAGTGGAATTCATTTAAGTGGAGAGCGTTGAATTGATCGATAATTATTTTATTATTTGTCCTTAAAGAATATCGAAAGCTTTGTACAGGTTTTACGCTCTACTGAAAAGTTTTAAAATTCCACTTAAGTTGTGTTGTCACTTTAAGAAGCAATCTCCTAAACATGTTGGCATACACATAAAATGCAACATAAATAACTTCCATATAGACATTAAACCCACCACCTAATTTCATGGTGATCGGTCCATAATTCGTCATAGCTCCCACATAAGGCCCACTTCCGAAAATCACTCACGAATATAAAGTATTGAAATTTTGAAAGAAAAATTTTTTGCTCATTTACTTAGTGTAGGGTATTACATGGTCGGGCTTGACAGACCATACTTTCTTACTTGCTTTTGGTTTTATTTTTTTAAAAGATTTTCGAGAATTTCGAGGGGTTTATTATCAATTTGATTATTGTGAAACTCTGAAAATTTGAGGTAAATCGTCTAAAGTTATACAGTGTCGGTCGCATCGACTCTGAAAATCCTATTTTATTTTATATACATAATTTGAAAATAAATTTTTTATTTGGCTTAAGTTCATTTATTATAATTACTCTGTAATACTTCAAAGAATATCACTGAAAATTAATTTTACGCAATTGGAAATTAGAATGCATTTTCTACCCTGCCATCAACAGTTTTTATTGTCAAGATCTATTGTAAATATCATCTATTTAACTTACTAATTGTTTGGAAAAAATATTTACTACTTGCTTAAAATATGCGTATACACCTAGCATATCCTGGAAGAAAGCAAGTGTCGACTTCATACCAAAACTAGGAAAGGACAGCTAGGCAAATCTAAAAGTGTAAGACTGATTAGCTTAACATCATTATTGTTTAAACCCTTGAAACGAATTGTCGACTCGATGGTAAAAAATATACAGTTAGGGACAAAATTGTTCGCAAAACAACCAATATTAAATATAAATAACTTTCTTTTTCTTCTTCATTGTTTTTATTGAAATTTTTTAAATTGATTTCAATCTTTACATTATGCTTTAATAAAGAAACGATAAAACTAACAAAAAATATTAAATTCACTTTTTATACCCTTCACCTTCGTGAGAAGGGTATATATAAATTTGTCATTCCGTTTGTAATTTCCACAATATAATTTTCCGACCCTATAAAGTATATATATTCTGGATCCTTATAGATAGCGGAGTCGATTAAGCCATGTCTGTCTGTCTGTCTGTCTGTCTGTCTGTCTGTCTGTCTGTCTGTCTGTCTGTCTGTCTGTCTGTCTGTCTGTCTGTCTGTCTGTCTGTCTGTCTGTCTGTCTGTCTGTCTGTCTGTCTGTCTGTCTGTCTGTCTGTCTGTCTGTCTGTCTGTCTGTCTGTCTGTCTGTCTGTCTGTCTGTCTGTCTGTCTGTCTGTCTGTCTGTCTGTCTGTCTGTCTGTCTGTCTGTCTGTCTGTCTGTCTGTCTGTCTGTCTGTCTGTCTGTCTGTCTGTCTGTCTGTCTGTCTGTCTGTCTGTCTGTCTGTCTGTCTGTCTGTCTGTCTGTCTGTCTGTCTGTCTGTCTGTCTGTCTGTCTGTCCGTCTGTCTGTCTGTTGAAATCAATTTTCTGAAGACCCCAGATATATTCGGGACTCAAATCTTCAATAATTCTGTCAGATATGCTTTCGAGAATTTTGCTATTTAAAATCGGCAAAATCGGTCCACAAATGGCTGAGATATAAGGAAAAAACCAGGACAACCTCGATTTTTTACCTATTTTTTGACCTATATCTGGATTACTAAGTCATTAATATAGACAATATGGATATCTAATGATAGATATTTCAAAGACCTTTGCAATGACGTATATAAGACCATAGTAAGTTGGACCTACAATGGGGCAAAATCGGGAAAAAAAATTTTAACCCAAATTTTTTTTTCACCAAAAGTTTTTTTGGATAAATATTAAAAAAAAGTTTTTTAAATTAAAAAAAATAAAAAAACATTCGAAAAATTTTTTTTCAAACAATTAAAAAAAACAACTGGAAAAAAAATAAATTTTGTTTACCTAAAAATATTTAAAACTTTTATTTTGAAGTAAAGTTTGGTGAAGGGTATATAAGATTCGGCCCAGCCGAATATATCTCTCTTACTTGTTAAATTTAAAAAGGTTTCACATGTTAGCTGTGAACAATTATGACCCTTGACGAAAATCCTTACGTTTTTGGCTATTAATATTTCGTGTGCAGTTTTAACAGCTTTTATTCGTTTTGGCATACTATTTAAAAGATTTATTAGCACTTGTGGGTTAATATTTACCCACGCCTCGATAGAACGCTCCCAAAGTTCATTGATGGTTTTCGCTGAGTCTTTTTTAGCCAATATTTTCCTTTTCAATATTGACCAAAGGTGTTCAATCAGATTTTAATCCGGAGACTGCGGTCGCCAATCTAAAAGTTTAATCTCATTTTCTTCTAACCACTTTTTAGTAATTCCAGCAGTGTACTTCGGGTCGATGTCTTGCATGAAGATGTCATCCTGACCCGGCTCTAAACCAAATTTATCCAAACTTGGCATGCATGAGTCTTCAAGGATTGTAATGTAATCTTTGGCACACATTCTGCCAGTTATTGGGAGTAGTACATACAACTGGTTTCCACGAAAACAGGCCCAAGCCATCAAAGATCCACCTCCAGATTTCATTGTGTTTGTAATATTTCGCTCTTGGACTCCAATTCTTTTATCAACCCATGTCCATTGGCGCCTATCAGACCCAATACGGTTGATTTTTGTCTCATCTGACCAAGTTACCTTCATCCAGTCGTCTGTCGTAAAATGCTCGTACTTTTTTGCAAAAGCCAACCGCTTTTTTCGATTTTGTTCGCTTAAATAAGATGGATTTTAAACATCTTCGAACGGTTTTTGAACTTATATTTAAACTATACTCTTGGTTGAGTATTTGTGTGACCTCAACAGCTGTATTAGCCTCACCAGACACAATCAATCGACGAGCTTATTCGAGCATCGGCAAGCGAACGTTTTTTTGGACAACCATATTTATTTCCCGTGGAGTTTAAACTATTCTGATTCTTTATTTTATTCACTAACCCTATTGATATATTATATTTTTTAGCGATTTCGTGATATGGGACACCTTCAATTATGTCTTTTGGCACATTTTGTTTTAATAGGGGAGTCTTAGATTTTCCCATTATAAAAGGCTAAATAAATTATTTGAACGAGTGGTATTTTATTTAAATAACTTCAAATAAAGTCCTTTACTTACGTTATTAAAAAAATTTTGGTTTTTTCTTTTTATATTTTTTAAAAATTGAGAAAAAGATCTGAGGGTCAAAAATGTTCAAACAAGTGGATATTGTTGTTTAATTTCTTTTTAGTAAAAAAGTAACGATACTCCAAAAAAAATATTGCCATACAATAAACATTATTGTGCCAGACTACATAACACAAAATGGGTTGCCAGACCAAAGTTTGTAAAAAAAATTTGTCTAGATATATCTTTAATCATACTTTTTGGGAACAATTTTGTCCCTTACTGTATATGAAATATATGAACAAATGTACAAATTTTCCGAAGGGGTTAAGATTTGTGGAACTTCTGAGGTATAAATAAAGAATCTTAATATAAGTATTTGATATTAATGAAAACCTTAGGACTTGAAGATTGATATTTTAGTAAAATTAAATAATTTTATAAATGTGTGGGACGACATTTACTTTAAAAACTTAAACAAATATAATATGGTGATTTTCCATGAAGAAAAATATAGAATTTGAATTAATGTAAAATTTTAACGGTTAAAGATAACATAACAAAATTTGGACCTAATATAGACTTAATTATCCTTAAATCAACGGTATTATAATTTTTGACATTTTTTATTTTAAAATACCGAAATACCTAAACCGGGAAAAATGTGTTCCAAAAACTGAGTTTTTTTTAGAAAAGTGCCTACTGTAACGTTATTTAACGTGTGATAGTAAAAAAAACTTTGGAAGTGTTTAAGTAACATATAGAGTTATACAAATATGGAACATTTCCGAAGATCGGTGCTTTGCAATTTTAGAATATTTTACTTAAACCTAAAATTATTTTTTAAAATTGGCCAAGTTTGGATAGGCCTGGGGGGTGTTGTATCCGCTGTAGTGAGGCAACTTTTACTTTACACGCTTTAGCATTGAGTTCTCTTTTTGTGTATAGTCCCGATGAACAATTTTTTCTACAAAAGAAAAAATAAAGGGACTTTTTTGGGAAAGAACTTGAAAAATACGGCCCTTTTTGGATGCGTGTAACTTTTTATGGGGACAAGATAACTGTAACCAAGTTACTCCTATTTTATTTAGAATCTTATTACCAATATAGCTGATATTTTAAAAATAAATTTCGACAATCCGTTGGGCCGTCATATCTAAAAAACCATAAAAAGATCGAGCAAAATAAAAAAAAAATAAATCAATAAACCTAAATATCTCTTCAACTAATAATGTAAGTGTATTTTTTGTAGATCTTCTTAAGGACTATTTATATTTTAAATTACAGCTTATTTGGATCACAAATGGATTTTTGGCGATTTTTTTAAAAAATTTGAGACCCGAGGTGAGCAACTTTGAGGGGCCCCATAAGCGCTAGGAAGCAGAACATATGTAAATCAACTCAAAATCACCTCAGCTCCAACCGTGTGAAATCTCCAATAGTTCCCGAGATACCGAATTATTTCCAAAAAAAAAGTTTATAAACCACTGTACAACGGTATGAAGTACTGAAGGTTCAAAGCAGATGACCAAACCAGAATGGGCTTCTACGAAATATAGGTAAATACTTTCGTCTATCAGATCATAATACTGTTTTTCATGCTGTGATCATGGAGATTACGGATGCTATTAAATCTAAGCGGTTATTAAAACCCTAAGGAGCGAAAATGGTAAATCTCGAAGTGTTTTACAAATCATCACGGCATTATCAAAAACGAGAAGGTGGATAAGCTTTCCAGGCTGGGATCACGTATTTATACCGCCAATCTGGAAAATACAAACCCATCCAAAAAAATTAAAGATGAAATATAGAAGTGGGCGATGAACGAACTCAACAGAGACTGACAGAACTACCAACCTAAAGAGAGAGATTCTGAACCTATTTAGACCAACTGAAGACTAGTTAAAGTGCTAACTGGACACACAGAGATGAAGTCTCATCTGGCTCGTATTGTTCTATCCAAAGAGAACGAAACATTTGAACATTACCTGTCCCACTGTAGCTGCAGCTTCTAGAGATTCGAACATTTCTATATGTATACAATGCCAAACCTGGAACATCTTAGGAATTCTGTCCCAACTGTTCAACACTAAAAATAGGTCTCAATTTAAAGAAAAATATCAGGTAAAAATCTACCCAAAATAATTTAAAATGTTTCAGCATTAAGACTTGTAGTTGGTGCAAACAACTGGATGAGAGTTTAATGTTAATAAGCGTTAGAAATTTTTATAGTTATTATTGTCATTAACAATTTAAAATCCTACACTGATTTAAAATAGTCAATTAAAACTATAATTCTTGTAACGACATCTAAGAAAAAGAGCAGGAAAGTACAAATTAATGCTAATTAAAACAATAAAAAGATAAAAATATATAAAAACCAAATTAAAGTTTTGTGACATTACAGCAATTAGTTATGAGCTGAACAGACGGCATACAGCGAACTATGAATTACAAATAGACAACTACTTAAATAAACTTTAAGCTAAATAAATAAATAAAAAAAATAAACGTAGAAGAAAAATACGAAATCTACAAGATAAATTGCTGTTTCCTGTCGCTGGTTTGTCTATTTTTTTTTTTTTATCTCGTCCAAAATTTGTATTCATTTCCATGGCAACCTCGGGCACATTCAAGATGATGATTTTATTTTGTCGTTATTTTAAATCTCTTTTTTATGTTTTTATTATACAGTTGCTACTGGCAATTTACAACATCCACAGACTTATTATATAGTTCACAGACAATGTTCCTTCCTTCCTTCACTCCTGCATTACCTCCCTTACTTAGATATTCATGCAACAGAATCCAATGTAATTAGTCGTCGGCGACAATAATAAATAAATCTTACGTTTAAATTATTCCCGTTTAATGTCAACGGAACAAAAAAAAATCTGGCTAATTAGGAAACCGTAAATGGTTTGTGAATTATTTATAGTTAAGCTGTGTATTAGATATCATCATTAGTATACACTTTTCATATGAATGCAACGTATTGTATATGCAATTATTTTTTAAAATTAATACTAAGGGTTAAATAAGTTATTTTTTGGAAATTTGGATTTATAGAAAATTGCTAATCTATCGTCTGTGTAGTCAATCGCAGAAAAAGTTGTAATAAAATAGAATCTTCTAAACTACTGGTAGGATTGCATATAAGGACATAGGCTTTAAGAAAATTAAATTTGTGACCACCCTGTTAGAATACAAGGTGAGATATAGGGTGTCAAAGTCATTTCTACTAGTTTAGACAGATTTCAATGAACAAAATTTTGTTGTAAAGCAAGTGTAAAGGTAAAGAAATTCAAATTTAAATAGGTACCAACTTTTGTTTTTCGTAAAAAGATTCTTGGCAACATCTCAAATCAGCTATTCGTGAAAAATAATCAAAATTAAAAACTTGAAATGAGTTTGGAAAACAGTAAATTTTTTTTACAAAAATGGAGTATAATTGTTTTTAATATTTCTCAAAGATATTTTAAAAAATGTATAATATTTTGACATATTTAGTAAGAACTGACATAGAATAAAATATATGTACATAGAAGCGTTACTGAGAGACAAAAAACCTAAGTCTGTTGTGAAAAACCTAAAGGTAGGCAAATTTTTACTCAAAAAAGCGTAACCACTTTTTTAGCACAAATTTGTTTGACGTGTTTACTCTTACAAGTGTTTTGTAAGATCAAACACCATCAAATTAAATAAAACTAAATTCTTGTTTTGAATCATCCTAAGTAAAATAAGTTTTTGAAATAAATAAATGAAATCAAATATATTTTATTTAGTGGTTACGTCTTTTTCGTCAACATTTAAATACCTTAAGTCTTGCAACAACAAAATACAGGTAAATTTTCATTGATGACCATTTCATAACACATATTATTATGTGATGTTTTTATAATACAAGCGAGTACTTGATAAGGTTGATAAAAGTGCATTTACACCTACGTCATAAACTTGTTATAAGTTGCTAGAATTCTCTAAAAATGACACTAATACATCATACATAAGTCTCTTAAATTTATAAGATCAAAAGCTTATAAATATATATATTTTTTTTAATATTTTTAGTCAATATGTTGACATTGTACAAAATGTGTCGTGATAGTGATCCGGTAACAATAAAGTCAAAAATCAAAGGCCAAATTTTGTATCCAGGGATGCCAGAAAATTTTATGAAAAATCGGCAATAGTTACGAAAAATGTTGAAAACTACATACTAAATAATATACCTAAGCATTTTTATTTAAATTTATAAAAGGTTTATAAAACAAATTAAAACTATCATAATATATGTATTATGACAATATGTCTTAATAGCAGACCATTTGAATCCCCAATCGTGTTAAGTGTTTGTATTTTCTTTAAACAATTTAAAAAAATATATCGGTTTAAAAACTAAAAATCGTTGCAGCGTAAAGAGCATAATTTTTTTTATTTATTTTACGTATATACATTAAGGCGGCATTAATAAACAAAAGTTGGATTTTTGCCAGTCTCACCCCCCAGAGGGGCAAAATTTGAGTGTCATTTTAACCCCAAATGCCATTAAAGGTTAATTTCCATTTTTGAGCTGTTATTATAAATACTAGACTTCATGTTATATATTTCATAAGTTTCATCAAAATCGGACCAAAAATATTTAACATTTCGCTATATTTCCATTAGAAATTCAAAATATTGAAATGTTTCAGAGTATACACATTTAGTAAAACTTTCAGAGTATTTTTAGAATTATCTGGACTATAATATTCTGATTAGGTTCTACTTAAAATTCATAACAGTATGGAAATTGAGCTCATTCGCCAAAATTTGGCCAATTGCAAAATTTAAATCGCATGTTCGGAAAAACTATAAGAGATATTTTCATATTTTTACTTCCTATTATATTCTCAATAAATCCCAATGTGATGATAAAAAAGTTCTGAAATTTGTTGAACACAATTCTTAAAAATTTTAAAATAGAGATTTGACACTGCCGTTCAAAAAAATTAAATTTTGTTGGTTATACCTACGAAGACATATACTCCTATACAAGTAAATGTGGATATATTTTAAATGAAAATGTCCTTAAATTTTAATATTTCTCAAAATATGTTAATTTTGTTCCTACATTTCTTGTTCTAATGGCCTGAGACATGTTAATGTTAAGGAATTTTTAATAACATTAACATTTTTTAACCTATTTTTTTTTTATATCTCATTAGAATGACAATTACATACACATTTCTATTATTATACCCTTCATCTTCGTGAGAAGGGCATATATAAATTTGTCATTCCGTTTGTAATTTCCACAATATAATTTTTCGACCCTATAAAGTATATATATTCTGGATCCTTATAGATAGTGCAGTCGATTTAGCCATGTCCGTCTGTCTGTTGAAATAAATTTTCTGAAGACCCCAGATATCTTCGGGATCCAAATCTTCAATAATTCTGTCAGACATGCTTTCGAGAAGTTTCCTATTTAAAATCAGCAAAATCCGCCCATAAATAACGGAGATATGAGCAAAAATCAGAGACAAGCTCTATATTTCTATATCTCGATTACTAAGTCATAAATATAGACAATATATATGTAATGATAGATATTTCAAAGTCCATTGCAACGATGTATATAAGGCTATACAAAGTTGGACCTACAATGGGTCAAAATCGGGAAAAATATTTTTAACCCGAATTTTTTTTTACAGAAAACATACACAGAAAAGTCAACTTTTCGACTTTTTATTTTTTATTTCAATCGACTTTTTCCACTTTCAACTTTTATCAACTATTGACTAGGGTTCTATAGTTGAAGTAAAAAGTCAACTTTTCGACTTTTCTAGATTTTTAAAAAGTCATTTTTCGAACTTTCGACTTTAGGTAATTAATGAGAAATCGATTTTTAGAACTTTCGACTTTTTAGTAAATCGACTTTTTCCAACTATTTTCGACTTTCCGACTATTTTTGACTTTCCGACTTTTTTCAACTTTTTACCATTTCTTGTAAAAACTACATCATTTCTACATTCATTCATGCGCCTTTTGTAATGTTTAGCAATAAAAATTAAATATATTAAATAATATTAAATTAAATATATTAAATAATATTAAATTATTATTATTAAATAATATTATCACATTTGTTTCTAATAATTAGATTTAAATTTATAAAATACTAAACAAATACTGCCAAATTAGTAAGCATTAGTTTTTAACAATCTAAAAAGTCGACTATTCGACTTTGGAGATAACATCGATTGTTCGACTTTTTTCCGACCAAACTTTTGTTCGAACAATCGACTTATAGAACCCTACTATTGATCATATCTTGTCAAAAATACATGGTTTCTACATTTATTGATGCGCCTTTTGTAATGTTTAGCAATAAAAATTTAATGTATCAAGGTCATAATGTATTTAATAATAATATAATTTTTGTTTCTAATAGTTAGATTTAAATTTATTGAATAGTAAACAAATTTACATTACTAACTAATGTGGCATGTTTATTATCAAACACATTCCTAAAAGTTTCTGCAATTCGTTCGATATGTTCAAAAACTTTTAGCAATATTTTATAAACATTTATTTATTATTTATTTTTGCATACACTATAAAATATTTTTGTTAACAAGTCGAATTTAATCGATTGTTCGACTTTTTTCCGACCAAAAAGTCGATAGTTAGAACAATCGAACAATCGACTCCTATAACCCTTCACTGAACATTACTATAAACCGTACATGGCAACTCTTTTTCATAGTAAAAAAAAAATAAACAACAAAAACATAACGTAACGGTACAAATTTCATTCAACAAAAAAAACTTGAAAAAAAAAAACAACACACCAAATGAAGTTAAACAAAAATCAATGAATAGAAAAAATACTCACTCACACATCATTCATGAAAATGAAACCGATACGACCAACGATTACTCAATTAATTTATTCATACTCGAATGTGAATGTAAGAAAACAGTTTTAATAAAAAGAAAAGGATTGACACAAACAACTACAAACTCGCGAAATTTAATTGCGATGAATGAAGGAGACGGATAAAATTCTACAATGGGAATGGAATAGAAAATAAAGAAGAAAACACACACAACAAACACCGAACGTACTTTCACAGCTGATGAGCGCGATAAACTAAAAACAATTTGAATTTCTTTTTCAACACGGCTGCAAATTCAAGTACTTTTTTTAATATATTTGTGTGTGGGAAGAAGGGGTTAAAATGGGTAGAATTCAAATAGACAGTGATGTACGTAATTATAGGACTGTGATGTTTAAGTGTTTGAAGATTAATTACACCCAATGAAATCTTTTTAATATAAATTTCATTGTGTTAATTGAATTTCGTTTTTAAAAGGCGAATACTATTCGAATTAAAATATCTTTTTAACACCTGATTTAGGGTTAATTTAATTGTTGCTTATTAGTATATGTCTTTGTTGACTTTATATCTAACACCCGTTGACACAAAGTTCAGTTAAATTAATTAAACGACAACGTTAACTAATTGCCAATTAGTTTAAACTGAAATTAAAAAATTTTTAATAGCAATAAATTAAATTTTGTTAACATTGAGTCATCAGTTTTTGTGAATTGATAAACACACTAAAATCTTCATCAGATAAATAAAATTATGATCCATATGAGTTCTTTGTTTATATTTTATTTTTAATCCCTGGATAATATTTACCTCATATGCGTAAAACTTTTTAAACGTAGTGTCATTTTTTTTAAATAATATATTAATTATGTACAAAATAAAAGCTTCTCTAAATTATTGCTTGCCTTTTAGTTGTTTATTATATGTAATTATAAATATCGTGACTTCATTCAGTTAAGGAATTAAACGCAATATATTTTTCGGTTAAATTTTACTGAAAAGTGTCGTCACTAACTGGTCTTTGCGTTAATGAGTTTTTACAAACTAAAAATTAAAGTTAGAGTTTAGTGTAAACTTTAGGTTAATTTTTTTATTGTGTATAATACCTAAGATGTAAATTGACATTAGTTTCAACTTAACTAAGTATAGATACCTTAGACCGAGTCACAGAAAAAAGTGCTATTGTCTAATGATGTTTCCAAAATATGTTTCCCGCTCAATACGAATTGAGTCGCTCAAATATACATTAACAAAGAGTAACGTTACGCACTGACCGACTAGATGCATGAGATTTGGACTGTTGTTTTCCCGCCAAAAATATCCAGTAACCAAGGTATTTTAAAAGGGTAATTGGTTACTAAAATTACACTTTTTAACCACGTATATATGTATTCTACTAATAAACCCCAATACATTTCTATAACTTGTGACATGTTTTTGAATCGAAAAAAAAATTTAAAATTCTAAGGGCCATTATTACAATTTGCTTTTAAGTTCGTAATAGTTAAAGGTAACTTTAAGTAATAGAAATAGGTTGCTTTAAAGTTGTCAAAAACCTAAGTGTTGAGAATGTATTGGAAAAAAAATGATGTGAAAACAAAAACAACACTCGTATGTCTGATTATTTTGAGTAAAATTTTGGTTTGAGTTTTTTTCTAAGGAGTGAGATCGTAAAATTCTTAACACACGTTTTTCATTAAGTATTATTTGATTTTTTTTTTTTTCTTATCCTTTGTAAAACATGTCAGTTATTATGTTTAATGTCAATTATATTCATTTGTTGTTAATCTGATTAGAATGAGTGAGCAGAAAAAGTGCGTACTAAAATTATTAAATATTTTCAACATAACCCAACTTGGTCCTACAAAAAGTTGGCCAAGCATTCAAAGGTCTGCCGTCAAACTGTTTCCAATGTTATTCAACAGTACCGGCAGAACTTGTTCGTTGATAGAAAACCTGGTACAGGTAGAAGGAATGGTCCACATGATGCTTCTAACGCCAAAAAAAAAAAAAATAGAAAGCATTTTCAAAAGAGCTCCCAACACATACGATAGGAAAGCAGCCAGATTAGCTCAGTGCTCGGACTATTTGGTACGTAAAGTTAAAGCTAATGCAGGTTTAAAAACATACAAGGCTCAAAAAGTTCCTGACAGGAACGCTGCTAAACATTTTTAGGACAAAAACAGAGCATGGAAATTGAAGTTAAGAATTTTTCGATCTCGCTCCTTAGTTTCCGCTCTTGTTGTTTCTCTATGCTGAATACATTGAAAGTACAAACACAGTAAACGATTTCTTCTTACACATCCTGTGTTTAGCAAGAAGTTTATAAATACATTTCGAAGCAAATATTTCTCACTAGGGTTCTATAAGTTGATTGTTCGAACAATCGAATTTTTTCTAGTGTATGCAATAAAAAATAAATAGATTATAGACTTATAGTTCAATTCATGACCGCTCATTTTAGTTCATAGTTTTGATTTGGAACTACCTACGTGAACTACCACTTCATGAAATTGTTGTTTGGTCTGCGGGAATAAAATAAATAATTAGGTTTCAAATTTCGAATGTTTGCTGTTAATTGAATAAATGGCTCACAATGGTTTACAAATTTAAAAATTATGTTACGAATTTATATTAGGGATTTGAATTTAACGGTCTGTAATGACTGTAGAAGCTTCTACTTATCAACAATGTTGATAGTTGCCATACTTACATTGTTTGTAAGTATGGCAACACTAAATGTTTAAGCTGCTAACATTAACATCGAAAGCTCTTGAATTCGAATGTTTTAGTTTGTCCGTTATGAATGAAGATGCCACTGTGTATAAATAGTGGCTGCGGTTGCAGTAGTTAGTGAGTTTATTATAGGCGCTGTTAGAGTTAACATCAACTGTCTTGCACATACATTATAAACGTATGTGTGTTTTAAAACACATAGTGACTTCTGTTGTTGTTGTACATTTAAATAAATGAGTTTTAACAATTTTGAACTACTAAAACTGCTTTTATTTGCAATTAAAAGTATCCGATTTATTTAAAGGAAATAAACCAACGTTTTCAAAAGGAGATAACGTAACAGTAAATAATTTTAATAACCATAAATTCCAAAACACATCTATATACTTATGTTTGCTTCTTTTCAGAGCTTTCTGACCTCAAACGAGACAGATTTTTAAATTCCTATCAAGAAGTCTATAAAATATTTTTGAATTTGTTATAGTACAAACACAACCTCTTTAATTGTAGAATTTTAAAATGTATTACATTAGAATTCTAACTTCAGAGGTGTCTTTCCGTATACAGAATTTCATTATTATTTCTACTAGTAAATGTTTCAGCTTACAACTGTTTCATATTATTCTAAGAAAATTGATTTAAGACTAACATTTCGCTAATATCTGAAATGTTATTTCCGATTTTTCTTTTGTTTTAAACCAAAATCTTTCTTTAATTTCCAAATAAAAACAAACACGTCATTTACTTCCGTATTTAGGAAAATTCTGTGGAATT
This sequence comes from Calliphora vomitoria, assembly GCA_942486065.2. Lineage (NCBI taxonomy): Eukaryota > Metazoa > Arthropoda > Insecta > Diptera > Calliphoridae > Calliphora > Calliphora vomitoria. The sequence continues at coordinate 79,670,752 of OW818031.2, forward strand.
GAATTGTTAATTTCTAACAAAAGAACGAAAATAATTTGTATTGCCAACAATTAAACACCCAACACGAAATGTGTTTTTCTTTTCCTCAAATTATCCTTTTTGTTTCTAATGTTTGTTGCCATAATTGATCTGTGATTGATCAATGAATTTCGGCAATTATCAAATGAACTCAACAAACAATTAGAGTCCAGGCAGGGATCAAACGTCAAGACCGCATTAGACTTTAGATTGAAATTGTTGCAGAGATGAGCAAATTTACCGCACACATTCAACTCAAGCGTGCAAGAATTTGGCTTAGCCCTTTTCTGTTGCCAAAACTCAATACAAATTAAAGGTTAGAGAAAAAAAACAAAAAGACAGTAAATTATCGAGCAAATTACCAGACTTCTTCTAACAGTGGTGGTGGTGGAAATCAAATGTCCGTCTGTTTGTTTGTTTATCATTGTTTATGTCACGCACATTCATACTCTTATTTGGTTTAATTTCCTTTTATTTTTCGACAAAAACAAATTCCAACTAAACTCCATTAAAAGCCAAAATTTACTAGTACATAAAACAAAAAATCACCTTAATTTTATATTCTGGGTGATAATGTAGTTTTTGTGTTTTATTTTTACATTGTCAACGTGTTTTTTTTTCTTTATTGGCCCGTACTAAATACAAGGTTTGTTGTAAAATTTTCATTATGTTCTAAAATAGTATAAAAGAAAATCCTTTGTTACTTTTATTGTCTGTTTTTTATTTGTTTTGTTAAATGCAAAACACGCAAACATCACCACATGACGTCATTTCGGGTGATTATGCCGCCGTAACCTTGTCCTTTTTTTATTTTTATTAAGTCAATACTTTAATAGAAAAGTTATTTTATGAAATATTTGTTTTGGTTAAATTGGGAAATATTTTTCGAAATATTAATAATAATTTATCCAAAAAAGTAAATCCACAACTCTTCTGTCCTCAGTTGACCTAACTCAGTTGTCAAAAACCTAACTGGTGAGAATATATTAGTAAAAAAAAAAGAACACTCGTATGTGTGATTATTTTGAGTAATTTTGTTTGAGTTTTTTTCTACTTTCCGTTCTCCAAGGCACATTTAACCAGGTGGCAGCGTAACGCCAGCTGACTATTTTTTGCTCTACTCATGTTGTACCTTTTGAAATGTCAAAAACGTGTTTACAAACATTTTTAAATTTGTTATAAGAGTAAAAAGATTATTTTATATTTATAAAAGTGAGTTTTAGTTACCGCTTTATGTGCGTAAAATATTTGAAAGTGCTAAGAGAAACTATTTCGTTTTAAAAAGTGCGTTTTTGTGAATTAATTTTTTGGCAGTTTAGAAGGTTTTACACACTGTTGTTCTTGTATTGTTGTAGTTACGCTGCCACCTGATTAATACATCCTGCCGTTCTCTGAATATTTCTCTATGCCACAAGCTACGTTAATTGAAATAAATTTCTTATTTAAAATTTAATATTGCACAGAAAAACGAAATTCATAATTGGAATGATTAAATATTATTAATCGAACATGACTTTTTTCCAAATCTTTTTTCATTTAGAATAAGAATATGTTCATAAATATTATAAAATTGTAAATGACGGAAATTTTTGCTTTTTTACATAAATATTGTAACGTTTTTACCTTTTAAAAACGGGGTTTATTTAGAATGTACAACAACAACAGAATTAAATAGTCACTCAGTGTCTTTATACACATATATCAATTCGCAGAAATACACACACACACTTTATAATGTACAATGATCAACTCAACTCACGACTGCAGCCTCTGCCACTATTTATACACGCACTGCCATCTCTCGGGAATCTTCTACAATGCTCTTAACGGACATACTAGTACATTCGAATTCTAGAGCTTTCGATGTTAATGTTAGCAGCTTAAATATACAGTGCTGCCATACTTACGAACATTGCTAATCAACCGAATGCTATCAGCATTGTTGATAAGTAGAAGCTTATACTGATGGACGTGTTTATAAACATGATGAATGTTTGCAGGCAGTAGTTACAGACCATTAAATTCAAATCGTTTTTGCAAATTCGTAACAATATGTTGGTAAATTGGATTACATTTTCATTAACTAAGATTATCTTGGAATCTTAATATTCGGAACGGGATTAATAAGGCCTATGTGGCCATCAACTCCTGTAAAAAGGTAATTGGTACTAACTGGATCTTGTTAAACCCACATATCTTATTCTATGGAGTATTGGTGTGGTGGTATGCCTTGAATAATGCTACTCACCGGAAGGCCGTGGAACGAGTTCTAAGAACTATCGCAATACTGATTATATGCGATATAAGGTCTACCTCCTCTAAGGCACTTTTTACTATTCTAAACTGGTTACTAGTGGATTTGATGGTGATAAAAATGGCTCTCAACTCTGTAGTGCGACTGAATGCTGGCTGTTCGTGGTCTGCTAAGGACAAAGTAATGTTGATTACTGCATCACAAAACCTTCGAAAGACATTTCCATATTATAATCCTGAATAGGGGCCCCCCTTGACGATGTCATAAGGGTACTGACGGCTCAAAAAGGGGCATTAGGGTCGGTGGAGGTTTCTTTATTAATAACTTTGGGATAAAATCCTACATTAGGTTACCTTACTTATGCACGGCCCTTCAGGCGGAAGTTACCTCCATAAAAACGTGCATCCAATTGGCTGAGGTATTATCGAATATCTGGTGATATATGTATATTTACTAATAGCAAGGCTGCCGTTAATGGAATAGCTGGTGGACCACTGAGCATTCCTGTGTTACAACGAGGACTACTTGGGCCGTATAAGATGCCAGCAGGACGAATCTACTTACGGAATATCGTCGTGAGAAAATTAAGCTAATTGTTTCCTAACTGTTAATTGGTACTGTAGAAGCTGTCATAATGAAGAAGAGTAGGAGACTGTGTCTCACCTATTCTACCAATGCCCGGCTCTGACAAGCCTGAGGGAATGCAATATCGAAATCCCATTCCTATCATGCTTGGATGAACCATCAAGGATGAATCTTATAGTGTTTTCACACTGAGTGGTTTTAATGCAAATGTTGGTTTTATCGTTAAAACCATTATTAAAACCTGGTTTTGCCATACAAAATTATTATGTTAAAACCACCTTAAAACCTTTTTTAAATTGGTTTTAAGTATATTTTATGAAATACAACCTTGTTTTAGATGTACTAAATACAGTGCTACCAACATGAAAATGTTGAAAACAGCTGATAAAAGAAAACAAAACAAATATAAAAACGAAGAAGGACGTTGACAAAGAGTAAAACTTAAACAAATTAAATAATGAACGCAACAGCAACAATAAAAAAATACAAGAGGAACATAAGCTTTTGAACAGTAGGTAAAATATATACTTTTTAAAGTGCTGTACAAAATAAACGTTTAAAGTGACTACTCTCTAGATTACTTAGAGACACTTAAGTGACAATTGTCTTTATGATAGACTAAATGGGATGTATAAAGTAATCAAATGACATCTCTATGTACTACTAAGGGCACAGACGTGTCAAATGACCCAAAATTTATAAATTGGAGACAGCCAAGTGATCAGACATTAGTGACAATAACTGTCTATAAGACATACATTGACTACTTGCTAAATCAGCTGTTTGGAAAATTTTCCCTTTGCATTGGGATAATTAATGATGAATACCTGTTGGAAAGTATTACAGTTTTTTATATTTATGTATAAATAATTACATATTTATCTGCTTGTAAAATATGTTGATATTTAAAATGTAATTTGTCGTTTTGGTTTTCCGTTGCCTCTGCTGCCACTACAATTCATAGTTCACTTCTATCAAACATGTCTTGCATCATTTTAGACGGATTACTACATGGTACGCAAACAATTGATAGCACCAACTAAATGCAACAACTCCAGTAGTTACATAAATACACTTGAACGTCTGTACTTTGTAAATTAATCATTTTGAGACTCATCATTAAACACCAGGATAATTATAATACATACTTATGTATGTTAGTAAGTACAAACCCACAAAAACTTACTACTTCCAGCAGTGACTGAGAAATGGGAGAATTTTTCCAACAAACATTACAAAGGATGTATGTATTACGGAAGCCAGAAAGACCAGCGAAAGATGTGGTCATTACAATTGTAATTATTCATGATCAAAAAGTGTAGACCGCGGGGATAAAAAAAGGTGTCCTTGATGAAAAATGTGTTGATTTATGTAATTAGAAGAGAAATGCATGATAGGGTTCACCAACCAATGTAAAAACTACCGACTGACTGAATGATTGAAATCCTTCATAGATTCAGTGGCTTTAAAGGGGTGTAACTTTCTGACAAATGAAATTTCTTACCTTTTATTATCGGCATAAATAAAAAGTAAACAATTTAAAAACCATTAAAGCAGTTACACATCCTAAAGAAGTCATTAGAAATATTTCAAAAGGCATTCCGATTTGGTGGTTAATTTTTTTTATTTATTCTTCTTATTTCATTGATAAAACTCTGAGCCATGAACAACTAGGGTAGTAAATGCGAGTAACAAAATTACCAAAGTCAACAATTGTTAACAATCTATGATGATTCCTTTTCTATAGCTTTTCCATTTTGAACATGTAGTAAATGGTTGCAATTGCAATTCATAGCCTTTCCAGAATATCACGTATTAACTCCCACAACTGTAATTTGCAGAGTATGGCAACATGACAAGTGGTGTAAAACCGCCAACACCAACCGCCAGCATCAATGCAATTTTATATTTATTTTTGTTTATTATCGTATTGCAAAACTTTTAAAGAGATAACAAGCAAGACAATTTTGGACTTGATAAAGTTCAGCATTATGCCAGTAGTAGGTACATTACATTTACCGCAGTTGCAGTTTTAGTTTTGTAAATGGTTTATAATTTACTATTTAATTTACAATGTAAAATAGCCATCATTTTGGAATAAAGTTATATATAGAAAAAAAGTCGATGAAAAAGGTTGACTATCCTTACTCGAACGCCGTTATTTTTAAAATACCCTTACCGAAATAAGTGCAAAAACCAATCTCTTTAAAAATGTATTCCTCTTATATAATTATACATTCACCATGAGCGTCAATATGTTTGTAAATGTCATCTCTAACATAAACATTTAATTCTTCAAATACGGATATCTATAATATCGGTTGTAGGAGACACAAAGGATTGAAAAGAAAAAATGTATGTACATTAGAGTGCTACAAGATTGTATGGCCGAAAAAAATATTAAGGTACAAACATTTAATTTGTAGCTAGTTAAATTTTTGTAGATAATTCTTATCAATATTAAAAATTTTTTTTAAAAATCTTTGAGAAAATTTAAAAAAAAATTAAGTTTTGGTTTCCGTGAACATAATGGCACCATTGAACAAGACAATCGTTTAACTGGAGAGATTAGAAAATCGTTTGAATTAAAGAAATATTGTTCTGCCGTCTTTTTAGATGTTGCCTAAGCTTTTGAGAAGGTATGTCATAAAGGTCTAGTACATAAAATCAAATGTTTACTACCACTATGTACTCATAAATTGCTGGAGTCTTATCTATCGAATAGACTTTTCAGAGTTAAGTTCAATGATTATGTGACGAGAGAATACAAGATTAGTGCTGGCGTTCCACAGGGAAGTGTGCTAGGACCTACGTTATATTTGATTTACACCCCTGATTTGCCTACGTGCGATAAATTAACAATTTCTGCATTTGCGGATGATACCGCCATTATTAGTTCACACGAAAACCCACTCATAGCATCTAGGCAACTACAATATTATCTCGTACGTGTGGAGACCAGTGATGCCGTTTGGTTACATTTGTTACATTTTTCGTAACTTTTCTAACCTCGACGTAACATGTATAATTTTCCTTTTTTGGACCTTATTTTCGTAACTTTTCAGCCCTTTTAGTACTTTAAATGCATATCATGCCACGAATGTTTCTATTAAACAATAGTGTGACTTATTTGTAATTTATTACCACCTAAGTCTAGATCATTTTGAGACAAACTCTGGAAATGCGAAAGATCTTAGTAATCCAATATTGTGCATTTGGAATATTTCGTCAGATAAAAAATTTGTATTGCTGGATCACATAACTCTGTTTTTAGACACTTGAAGAAGTCTGTTGAAAATATCGTATGTCATTAATGTAGCTGTCATTTCATACACCTAGTAGTCATGCTAAAAGTTAGAAAAATTCAATTGAGGACATGATAGGAAATATCGCGGTATATTTTTGTTGAAACTCCAAAAGGTTATATAAATTTCAAAATACCAACACATAGCTTTATAGGAATCTAGAGCAACACACAGCTTTATACCAATATTTTCGGTCAGAAATGTTTGAAACCCCTACTAATGTCCCGGAGAATTGATATAATAGATTTATTAAATCAATTTCCTAATTTAAATAATATTATGCTCTACCATCAGTCCCTGATTTATGTGCTGGAGAATACCGGGATTAAGTTTACAATTTAATGAATGTTGTGTAGATAATATTTAGCCAACTAAAACTTATAAAAAGCTCGGGCCGAATTACTGCATTCGTGATCGAATGAGCTATCGTATCGAAAAAAGTTTTCTATATCGAAATTATAATAAAATTTACTATATTTTTTGCTCGATATCGAATGCCATAATCTCAAATAAGATAATTACGATCAGTTTTACTCGATATCGAATGCTGTAATTCGGACTCTGATTATAGTAACCGGTTTAATACGGACAAAATTATTGTTGTTAGTTATATGTTATTAAACATTATTATATATAGTATTTATTTGGGAAGAATTCGTAAATGTAACTTTTTATGAAAAAATGTAACTTTCAATTACAAAAGTTGTAACTTTTTCCAAGCTACCCCTGGCAACACTGGTGGAGACATGGTTGAAAAACTGGCGAATAAAGGTGAATGAGCTCAAAAGTAAACATGTTACGTTCGCTCTAAGGAGAGGAAATTGCCCACCTATCACACTCAACAACGTTAATATACCGAAGTCTGATTATGTCACCTACCTTGGTATTCATCTTGATAGACGGCTTACTTGGCGCCGTCACATAGAAACCAAGAGACTTCACATGAAGCTAAAATCCTCTAGCTTTCATTGGTTAATCAGTGATCAATCAAAATTAAGCCTTGAATATAAAGTCATCCTGTATAAGACCGTCTTAAAGCCAATTTCGACGTATGGAATTCAATTATGGGGAATGGCTAACACTCATTTCAAAATTTTGAATTTGAATATTTTTCACGACTAGGCGAATTGAGATTTTGAAAAAAAGTTTATGCGTCTTAGTTTTGATTTTAATATATACAAAATAATGTTTTTAGAAAAACATCTTGACAGCTATTACGAAAGATATTTGCGAAAAATACACAGAATTTTTGCATCATAACGAAAATTCATTTAATAACTGTTCGTATTTGTACAAGTCACATGCTGTACAAAGCATGTGACTAGATATGCATTTCATCTAGTATTCTAATAGTTTGTATACAAATTTAATTTTCTGAAAGCTGCACGATTTAGAATAGACAGATCTATTTCCACTTTTCTTCCGATCGACTTCACTGTGACCTATTGTCTAGTATGGCCAAAACATTTTAAAACTTTTTATACAAATTTTGTCGTTTATATCTGATTAGAACGATGATTACGTACAGAGTTCGATTATTTTACATTAAAATGTAACAATAATTATTATTATTAATGGCAACATTTTTGGAAAATTTAAAAAAAATCACTTTCTTCTCCTTGTAAATGCGTCACGAAACATCGGAGCCGTTGCGGTCCCGGTTAACGTTATTCTATCATCTTAATATTTAACATATCGTATTTATACAATACATAGAACAATTGTAAGGTTGGGAGGGGTTTGTATTGTGTGTCGTTCAAAATTCGCAATTTAAGTTTTTTGGAGCATTCTAATGTTTACATGTCTACACATAGAATCATGAGATGGTTGGCTGGTTGCTTACATGTTCCAGTTTGCTTATCGTACCGGATGTAAAACAATCAAAACAAATGGCTACTAAATTGACCATTGACCAAGAAATGTGCATGTGTGTAAGTTTAACCCATTTTGTTTCTGAAACATACACCTACTCCCCAACACATGCTTTTACATTTACACATGTTCCACATACATATGTATGTATGTTCATATGCATCCATAAATATTTAGATAAAAACAAAGTATCGAAATACATATTCATGCATTCATTCATAATTTATAACTAACAGCATTTGTGAATGTGCTGAAGCCATTTAGAACTTTGTGGTAGTGTTGTTTTAGTTGCAGGCGTTTTTTTTTTTAATTTTTCTCAATACCGAAATTGTTTCAATTCAATTAAGCATAAATTGTATACAATACAAAGTGACTCAGTATTTTGTTAAATATCCCTTGTTTTTTATTACTGTTTCACAGCGATGATGCATTGAATCAATTTAAGAATCAATCGTAATCTCCTTTGAAATATTTTGGCCTTCCCTTATAAACGCATCTAATAAAGTTTACCGTACGCATCTGATTTTGTGTCCGTATAATTTCCCATAGGTGTTCAAGGGATTGAGATCTGTCAATTGGGTAGGCCACCTCAAGCACGTACCGCATTGGATAGTAACCACATTGACGTGCTGGTATCTCCAAACTAGGGTCATATTTTCCACAGCATATGGATACAAATATCGTTCAAAATGGATCTGTGTCCGATTCTAGTCATACTATATTCTATTATATGAATTGGATACATACTTTGCCCTGCAAAACAGCCCCAAAATTACAATATTACCACTGCCAAACTTGACTGTCTTATTTGTATACTTTTGGATCCAGTTTGCTTCCCTTCGGTCGTCTTACAAATATTCTCCCATCACTGAGGAAGAGAGAACAGTATTCCATTTCGGACTCGGCCAGTTTAAATGTTTCTTGGGAATTTGTATACAAGCAGTAGTTCGATTTTATTTTAGAAATACATAAGTAATTGTTTTGTTTCACGGGCGATAATAACCAAGATCAGCCTCATTTTCCCTGAGTCTAACAGTTCGAGAACTAATTTCCAATTTTAGATTATTGACCTCCCGGGGAGTCATTTTTGGGAATTTTTGCTATTAAATTATCTGATATCTCTTTTACTAACCATTTAAAAAACATATTGGCCCATAATCATAGTCAAACAATAAAGTCGGTCCTTTTTAAAAACAACTTTAAAATAAAGGCCCGCTTTTTATTATTTTCTAACTACATATAGTCAAAATTAAAGTATGTTTTAAATTGAACCGACTTTAACTGGGTGTCACCTCAAATGTAGAAAATGTTTTCATACAATATACAACAAGATATGGACAAGTGGCATCGCTGAACAGCTGACTTAGAAAATTAAAAAAAAAAAACTAAAAGTGACAAACAATAAATGTAACCGGGAAACTAAAGAAAGATACAATTTGTGGTGGAAAAATATAAAAGGAAAGATTAATATCAAATTTATTCTATTTTCGTACTAATTTGATTGATTCAGTATTCAATAATTGCAAAATCTCTGCTAATATCTAGCAACTTAAACATTTTTGACTTTTTGTTGAACTTTTTTGCATGGCGAAGAACAGCTGATGCTGTTGTCAAGTGAGTTAAAAACAACTTCAGCAAGGCGAATTCATACAAGGTGGTGGCAGTTCTACAAAAACAACAATTGGTCTTAACAAATGTCAAAAAAACAAAATTAAAAATTAAACAAATATGTATTAAAACTTAATATATTGTAGATAATTGAATAGTAAGGGCTTTACTTATTTATGTAAAAAATTAATATTTTGTTAATAAGCTTAGAATATGTAGATATTTAAATATAAACAAAAGCTTTGACAACTGTTAGAACCAAACAGCGAAAAAAAAACTTATCAGCTGATTGACTGACTCCACCTTGTATAAATTCGCCTTAAACTTCAGATAGTTTTATATTTACAGTCGACTTTAACGTCAGAAGTATACTTTAACTTGTCTATGGTAGACCTAAAGTCCACTCTTAAGTAAAGACGACTTTATTTCTCTTAAAATATACTTTATTTTTGACTATGATTATGGGCTATTGTGTGCAAAAAATTAGAAAAAGAAATTATAACAGTGTTATATTCAGCTTTGCCAAATCGTGTGTACCCACCATCAATATGTAGTTTTGGCCTTCTATAGGGACTTGAATCAGTTATGGTTCGAACTGTACAGAATTTGATAGAGTGATTAAAATTTTAAAACTTTAAAGGACGTATCCATGTATACTTACATCGTTTTAAACGATCTGCTAACTAGCAGACCAATTAGGCTAAGCAGAGAGTTAGCAAAGAGTTTATTTATAATGAATGTTTATCTGTCAATAAATTATATGAAAATCAACTCAGAAAAGTGGGATATATTGCCAACTATTTTAAAAAAATCAACTCTGATGTATTTGTTGACATTTCCATTTAAGTTTTTTCCTTCAACTCATAAAAAGAATAACAAAATGTGGAATTTAATTATTTTCCCATACAAAACTTTTATAGTAAGGGTCTTAATGTAAACGCTTAAATGCCTCGCAAACTGTGCAATCTGTGCATTTTTACACTCTCGCAAATGAACTGTCAAAAATTGTATGGAAATTCGTTTGCACAACTCCGATAAGTTTGCGCGACAATTTAGTCTCGCAAACTTGAATTTATTGTACATTTGATGAATCAGCTGCTTTTGTTTACTTTTATTTATGAAAAATAAAAATCAAATAAAATATAAATATTTTGTGCATGTGAAAATTGTGTGACTCTGGAACAGAATGGCTGGATTAAATGGCATTGTGTATGGAAATATTAACCAACAGCTAGAACATAAACAAAATCTTCCAAACTATGTATATCATCGTTTGTACCAAAGATTTAACATAATTTGATCAACACAAATGGCACAAATCGATGAGTGTCCTTTTGTAGTTAATTATTATCAGAAAGTACGAATTTTAATTCATAATAAAGTCGTTACATCCTTTCAACTCAATCGTTGGTTAAAACTCAGCCAGTGCATATAAGAAGTTGAAGCTCATTCCTTGTGTAAAATCATATTTTGGCTCCTCACAATGAATTTTCTTGATTATTCGTATTTGAACTTCTGTGCAGGAGTAATAAATAAATAATATGAGCACATACATACATACGTACATATGTATGTACGTGGTAAACAACACAGTTCCTAGAAAAATGGTAATGGACAAATATGGCAATCGTTACTTCTTCGTTATATTTTATTTTAAATATAAGCCAAATGTCAATACGATGACAGCATCTGTATTTAACTTTTGTAAGTTAACGCGTGTCAATATGTGAAACTCAAACTCACGCATTCAAACACATGTGTATGAACGAACTATAACGATTGACAAAATACACAAAAGACAACAAGGATATTTTTATTAAAGCAAGGATATGAAACCTGTTCAACTTGTATGTTGAATTTATTTCAGGTTTTATTTTATTTTTTTTTTTTGTTTGTTTGCACCAAGAATTCCTCTGGCGTGTGTGTTTGAGCATTCACTTCTGTCATGGTGATACTGACGACGACGACAACAACGACCGACAACGGCGTCGATGATGATGATGTTGATTTAAACGGAAGTTCTTTTGCACCTTTAGAATACTTCCGTTTCTGTCGTTAACGTACACAACCACGATTGTCATCGAAAATACACTGTACATACATTAGACGGGACCAAGTTTTAACAGCTATTAAAATATTTTTTTAATATGATGGGCTTACAATCATCGTTGCTGCTTTGCTCTATTTGGACCACAATTTTTAGTTTTTGTCCAATATTTGTAGGCTACGACAATTCTGAATACATAAGTATTTTCAATATCCATCGATTTGACGATACTAGCAAAAGAAAATCAGTTGATACTGAAGACTTGCGACTTTAAATTATTGAATTTTTGTCACCCCAATCAGTATTTTTCACTCAAAACAAAAAAATTCGGTTATTTATACTAAATTATTTGATTATCAATAAATACGGTTAGCACAACCAAAAATATTTCGCCTGTGTAAAAAAAATCAGAAAAATTAACTTTTCCAGTGGTCGACAAATTGAAACTTTAAGGAATTATTAAGAGTCTTAATAATAGCGCATTTACACCTACGCCATAAACTTGTTATAAGTTGTTTATGGTGATAAACTAGTTTGAGAAACTAGCTTTTGAGATAAACTAGTTTTTGCTAATGCAACTCTGTTTTTTCAACATTTTTCTGGCAACGCTGGTGACATTTGCTCATTTGCTTTTCTTAAAAAAAATCTAACTGTAAAAAAAAGTTTAAAAAAATTTATTAAAAAATTTATTATAAAAGTTATATTCGAATTCTGATCTACAGATTAATATTTGAGTACAGCACTTTTGAATATGTATTTGTTATAACATATTAAAAAGTAACAACGTCCATATTTTTATTAAATTTTTAATATAAGTTAGCTGTTTTATGACTTGTCAAAGATAAACCACTTAACTGCCTAACATGCTGATGTAAACGGTATGGTTTATGAAAGTAGCTTATGATCATAAACTAGTTTGAAAATTACAAGTGTAAATGCACTATAAGGGGTTTTTCAACAAGAAATTTTTTTCAATTGTGGCAACACTAACATGATAGTTTTGACATTAAGTTTTTTGACGTATTCGTAGTAGATACATTGGCAATTATTACAATGAATTCAATTTCGCTCGAAAATCGCATTAAAATAATTAAAATCCACTATGAAAATGGCTGGTTTTTCTGAAAAAATCATTTTTTCCGACGTAGCCCATTTTCACTTGTCAGGGTATGTCAACAAGCAAAATTGCCGCATTTGGGCTTCTGAAAATCCTAGAGCGATTATTGAGAAGCCATCGATATCTGTCAACATGGTCGTAGTGAACATTTGCCAAATATCATTTTTCATTCATAATTGCCGAACTTTTCTCTTCTTAATACAATAAAAATTTTAATCATCCTCATCTAAATTTTTTGTTTTATTTTGTTTTAGATACAAAGTTCTTGTTGAGAAAACCTTTTTAAAGCTACTAAAGCTATATACCCTTCACCAAATTATACTTTAAAATAACATTTAAAAACAAAATTTTTTTTAATTTTTTTTTCGAATTTTTTTTTTAAGTTTTTCCAATTTTTTTATAAATTTAATTTTTAATTTAAAAATTTATTTTTTTAATTTATTAGTGAAAAAAATTTATGACAAAAAATGTTTTTTTGTGAAAAAAAAATTCGGGTTAAACACATTTTTTCCCGATTTTGAGCCATTGTAAGTCCAACTTACTATAGCCTTATATACATCGTTGCAATGGACTTTGAAATATCTATCATTAGATATCCATATTGTGTATATTTATGATTAGTAATCGAGATATAGATAAAAATAGGCCAAAAATAGAGGTTGTATCGCATTTTTGCTCATATCTCCGTTATTTATGGACGGATTTTGCTGATTTTAAATAGGAAACTTCTCGAAAGCATGCCTGATAGAATCATTGAAGATTTGGATCTCGAAGATATCTGGGGTCTTCAGAAAATTGATTTCAACAGACAGACAGACGGACATGGATAAATCGACTTTATAGGGTCGGAAAATTATATTGTGGAAATTGCAAACGGAATGACAAACTTATATATACCCTTCTCACGAAGGTGAAGAGTATAATAATGATAATAATACTGGTTTAAATTTGTTTATATACATTCTACACTCATTTTCTCAAGATTTTACTTTGTCGGATCTATTGAATCTTTAAATAAAAGTAAATATAAACATTATTTAATTTTGACTGATTATAAAATTCCCCGGAATAAACTGATTTTTTTAATATCTCCCGGGAATGGAAAAAGTCTGAGAAATTAGGAAAAGTGTCAATTGAAAACCGTACACTAGCTATATTACTACCTGCACAACAAACTAGTTCGCTGTGGTTGCTAAAGTGGTAGTTAAATGGTTATCATTTGCACTACATTTCGCTAGCGTATTCAGTAACAAACAATAGTCGGATATTCGCCTTAAATTTGTTTAAAAAAAGAGCTCTGTGGCTTAGTGATTAGCATATTTGACTATAAAACGAGAGGTTGGTTATGTGTTCAACCGCGCTTTCTGAAAAATTATTTTTTTCTTAAATGCTGGAGTATTCGTACTATTGAATTTTATGGTGAAGTGTTATACAGAGTGTGCCAATCGGAAACCTGACACGAAATCCCCGTGTCAAATTCACCACTTAATAACGTTGCGAGTGAACTCAACATTCAACAGAAAATTCATTAATAATAGCTATATATTTATTCAAAAAAACGGACCGCTGTTTGATATGAATCAGAAAAATGTTTCATTTATTTTTTAATGTTGTTTTTATAACTAACAAGTTACGTAAAAATAACTAAAGCTACGTATACACGGTTGTCATATTCTTACAAAGTTGTCAGAAAATGTTCAATAAATGGTTAACAACCATATGTTTCAACATAAGTTCTCATGGTTGTGTTAACCATTTACTGAGCATGTTTCTGACAACCGTGTATACGTAGCTTGAGTATTCTTTAGTTTTTTGACAGCAAACGAAAAGCTTATATGAACAGAAAAACTAATTTTGTTTTTAAAATTATGTTGTTTGAAAATTCACTAGCAGTAGCTCTTATTGGCTAAATAATTCGACATGGCGGAACTAGTTCAATGAACTGCAGGATGCTTACAATAGCAAAATATGTTGATGATTTTTGCTCTGACACATTCTTAACACGTCGGACACATATGTTTGACACTGCACTATGTGGTTTACGCCACGTCAGATATGAATAAGACTTTTATTCTCTCTAGCTGGTGTTTCAAGAATTTTTTCTATGTTGTCTGCAAGTTCTTCATCACTTTCTGTACTTGTACTGAGAGTTTTTTCTAACTCAGTATTCAATAAGAAATTCCTTTTCGCCATTTCGTGGGACACTCTTATTTATAAAAAAACTCTCAGTTTCTAAGCAGTAAATATTACTGACAGCCGCCTAAATTCCAATATTGACGTTTTCGAAGAAATAACGCAAAAAAATGCTGTGGCCCCCAGCATCTTATTTGCTGAAAGTGCCTTGGCAGTCAATGTGTTAAGCTTGAGGTTAACAACTTGAATCCAGTTCTGTTTAAAACTTGGACCTATCTAATATATAAGTTTGTAAACATATAAGCATGTATTTTCATTGTAAATTTACCATTAAATGAGCACAAATACACTAAACTAAATTCTATTAAATCCAGCCTTTTTTCTTTAAACATTTTAATGAAAACAAGCAATGAGTTAATTTACATTTCAGAATATTGTTTTGTAGATAAATGAAATAAATTTGATAGGGAAATTCAGTTACTCTGTTAATAAAAAAAAAAATAAATCAATGGTTTAATTTAAAATTACATATTTCGATATTTCATTTGGTTGTCAATAAAAACCCGAGGATTTTTTTTCACAGTATTTTATAATAATTTAAAAAAAATTACTCAGTTTCTTCTTTCTAAATCCACTGAGAAACTTCAAATCAAGTTGTGCCTTTAATTGAATTTTGCTTGGTGTATTGGTATACAACAGGGATGAGATTGTGAATATGGTGCAAATCGTGTTCAATGGGGAATAATTTTGTGAAATTAGCTTTTTTCTTTGACAGCAATATTTTCTAATTTTTAATGTTGTTAATTGGAAACACCTGGCTGGAGTCCTTATAATTAACCGAAAAATTTTACAACTTTAAAGAAATTAAACATTTACCCCTTATTCATAATATATTTTTAATTTTATAAAATATAATTTCCATTCAAAATATGGAAATTCGCTCTGTCTACCCTCAGTTTCTGTCAAAGGTTAGAAATAATAAATTCTTAATTCAAAATCTTAAATCTAATCTAATTCAATATTTTAACCGTTATATTAAAGCATACAATACTAATTAATTCATTGGTTTAATTTCTCAGAACTTCACGTATTGAATTCAATTCTTTGAGAACTCATTCCTTTGCAATTAATTCGTTATAGAATTATTTAAGTTTTTTTATTCAAATACATTATAAAATGGCTGAATAATCAAATTTTTCTTTAATTCAAATCTATTACAGACAATTTCAATTCATTTTTTAAATGATTAAAAGCAAATTGAATGAAAAAGAAATATTTTCTTTCAATTTTAATCAGCAAAAATTTGATAATTTGAGAGTATTAAGAATTAATTCCAATATGAATTAATTCAACAATGAATGAATTCACTTCCATCAAAACGCTTTGAATGGAGCAAAATAATTTGGTTATTGGGAATAGTTTTATGGAATGTATGGTTGACGTGATTTTCTTTATACTGAATTAAGATTTTAGTGACTTAAGCTCAACATGAATTAATTCGAAGCTCTAGTTTCTGTTTACTTTGAAATTTCAAATCAGGTAACTGGTATTTAGCATGAAAGAGTAAAAATGAAAATGGTACACCAATGACTCTTCTGTTTTTGCATGTACATAAATGTACCTTTCTTCGGCCTACTTCGTAATTCTTAACTTTGTAACCTGCACCACAATATACCCAAATTATACTTAATAGAACAACTATAATTTAAGCATTGAAATTTTATCTAAGTAGTCTACAAACAAAGACCCCATTGAACTAAGTCTTCACAATATATGTATGTGTTTTAACAACTTCCCATAGAGCAAATAAACAGCTAAAGATCATATGATCTTTTGTGATAACTTGGGAATCAAAAGATAAATTTTAAAACGTATTGGTAATACTTATACGATGAATAAATTTACGTTCATATTGTTCAAATATATGATGCAAAAAGCATAACCATAACTGATATTTCTCTTTTCATTGAATCAGCATTTATTTGAATAAAATTGATTCAGGTTAGAAAATATCACTATATAAGATCATTATGTTCGTATTTTATATAAATATAAATTGTTTGACGTTGTTTGCTCTTATAAAAGTCATCTAATATCAACTAAACAGGTGTTAAAAAATTAGTTTCGATTTTTCCTTATGAATGTGGATGTAACTTGATGCTTGTAAATTCCAGCAGTAGTTTTAGGAGACAGTCCCCAACTAGTAATTTTACCCATCATTTAGGGTGGGAACTAGTTACTTCAATAGCTACGTGTCTAGTTATTTTAACACGTGCATGTCCTAAGCAGGGGGTCAATTGACTCTTATTGACTACAATGAAACTGTCTAATACCTGGTCCAAAGTAGTCAACGCATTGGATTCACATACTGGTTAAATAACGTCAGTTACCATAATAGCTACTTAACTGGTAACTTGATCATGCTAATTGTCCTCAAATAGTCAGCTAAAAAGACATCATATGCAGTCTAATAAACGATTGCTTGTAAACAAACCTTTCTTCGACAACTCTCCAATGGATTGCTTCTGGTGGGTAAAATAACTACTTTATAAAGTGCAGTACAAAATAAACGTTTACAGTGACTTCACTATAGGTTACTAAGAGACACTAAAGTGACTATTGACTTCATGCTATGTTACATGGGATATCAGTATACTTAAACAAAAATAAAAATTAACTGTATGAGAATTATATCAATACAATTTGTATAAAACCAGTTTGAACGAATTACTCACAAAACGTTTAAAGTGACTACACTCCAGATTACTTAGAGACACTTTAGTGATAATTGTCTTCACCCTAGATTAGCTGGGATGTATAAAGTAACCAATTGTATTCTCTCTGGACTACAAAGAGCACATACGTGTCAAATGACCAAAATCTATAAATTGGAGTCAGCCAAGTGATAAGACAATTGTGACGATTACTGTCTATAAGGGATACATTGACTACTTGCTTAACTGCTGGGTATTTCAGTATTACTGTTAATAAATACTATAGACCTAAAATAAACCATTTAATATACCGTGTTTATTATTGACTCTAATCCTAACTGTTTTTAGTTATGTGCTTATATGTATAAACAAGTTATAGTGCTATATTCGGCTATGCCGAATCTTAAATACCCTCCACCTAAATTAGATGAAAAAAATTATAGAAATGACATTAGCACAAACACTCTAATATCCATATTCAGTGTTTGTTATTGGGACTTAGCTCCGATTATGAAGATTGGTAGAATGGTAATGTAATACAGAAGTTTTCGCTTATAGTCTACAAATACAGTTGCACAATTTTTGTGGACTATGAGCGAATTAGGACTATAAACGAATTTCTTTTTAAGCCACTTTATGGATTATATATGAATACTGATATAATACACATTTTGGACTATATACAAATTATGTATTTTCTTCAATAAAAACAATTTTTTTTTAACAAAATAAAAGTTTATTTAAAATATAGTAGTATTTTATATATTGTTAGAAAAACTAGTTTACGCAGAAGATATTTTATTTAAAATGTATAAAAATGTTATCTAGTTCAGCAATTTATAATTGAAATAACTACATATTCCTACCATTTCCAACAGAGTCTATAATTTTATAATGGTTAACATTACCGATTGGCTCAACATTTTCCTTATTCACCACAAGTGAAGTAAAAGAGTATAAAAAAGGGTAAACAAATATATTAAGTCAAACTTCAAAAGTATATTTTTGTTCTATTCTAATTAATTTTCCGGATGTGAGCCTTATATAATAATTATGAACCCATAGTCACCAAGTCTAGTTGAAACTTTTACATTTTTTACCGATATGAGTGTATATATGCGTTAATGTGTTTTTTGGATGTACGACTTATTTGGAAGATATAATTAAATATTTTAAAGTGATTTCTATGTATTTGAGGCATATTTTGCTTGATATTTTTCTCCATAACATTATTTACAAGAGTTTTATGGGTATTATTGTGATTATCGGAAATGGAGCTAATATAGGTGTTATGGTCAAATATGGACCGATATTCACAAAACCCAGTAGTATAATGTTTGAATACAATCTATTGATCTGTATACAATTTTAGTTCGATATCCATATATTTAAAATATTTATAGAGGTTAATGTGGTTTTCGGAAGTGGTCCTTATATGGGAGCTATGACCAATCATCGGCCGATCTTCATAAAATTCAACTTATTGATTTTCGTATATATGGGAAATATTTATTTGAAATTTTAACAAGATAGAGGCTTTTATAAGAGATTTATTAGCATTTAAGTAATTTTCGGAAATGGACCTTATGTGGGAGCTATGGTCAAATATGAACCGATATTCACACAATCTAGTAGTATCATTTGTGAATTAATACTACCGATCTGTGTAAAATTTTAATTCGATAACGATATTTTTCAGATATTTATGAAAATTAATGTGGTTTTTAGAAGTGGGTCCTTATATGGGAGCTATAACCAATTATGGGCCGATCTTCATGAAATTCCCTACAGCGATTTTCATGTGCATGGGGATTATGCAAGTTGAATTTCAAACTGATACCGATATATATAAGATATTTAAGTGTATTTAAATGATTTTCGGAAGTAAACTTTATATGGGGGCTAGGGTCAAATAGTGCCCGATCCAAAAAAAAAATTTGTCTCGCGATTTCTGTTTGCACGAAACTTAGTTGTGCTGAATTTTGTATGGATACTGCAATTCTATGGCCATTTATATACCATAGCACCATATTTCGGGAAGAAATTTGTATGGGGGCTACGATAAATTATGGACCGATTCTTTCCATTTTCAACAGTATTTGTTCTTTTATCATATCAATAATGAGTGCAAAATTTCATTGTATTCTCTGCAATGAATTTACCCAAAGTCACAAAAAATCATGCGAAAATTATCAAAAATTTTGGAGGTTGTCTTACATTTTGATCCATAACTCTGGTTCTACCAATTCGATTTTGCTGATTTTCAATACCAAACTGCTTAGAAAAATTATAAACATTTTGAAATACATTTCATCAATTTTGTTTATGTATTTTGGACGTGAGAGTGTTTTACACAGACAGACAGACAGACAGACGGACAGACGGACAGACAGACGGACATTGCTCAATCGACTTAGAATTTCATAAGGATCAATAATATATATACTTTGTTGGGTCTCAGATGAATATTTCTCAATGTTACACACGGAATGACAAACGTATATATACCCTCTTTCACCACTAGTGTTGGTGGAGGGTATAAAAATTGTTTTTGAAGTGGGCCTCTTGTGGGAGCTATGAATAATTATGATTTAAGATTACATGAAACTCATCTGTACAACATTTTGTTCGGAGATTTATACAATTTAAAGTGTTTTTCAATAGTGGGCGCTATATGGGAGATATGTGTGACAGTGAGTGGTCCTTACATGTGAGCTATGGTACCAAATTCTTATAGTGTGAGTTTAGTTTGTGTAAAAATCCAACCAAATTCAATAGGCTTCATGATGTAGACTATAAAAATTTCGCGCCCACAATCGTCATTTCATCTCTATAATTTTCTGAACTTTTTTTAAATATCGTTCCAAGTGTCCTTACTTTCAGTATTTATTTGTAGCTTGGGAATTACAGTGTGAAGCTACACTATCCGAGGTTAAGATTGTTTTAAATAACAAAACTGTGTTTAAATACTAACAATCAAAAATAGATCGTGCATTACGTGAACGTGAGCACTCAAAGTTATACCCCGTCTGAAATTCCGTTCAGTTGCAAGTTATGCTACGTCTCTACAGTCTCCAAGAGTAAGTAATACAGTGCAATGTAAAACCCCGTTAAATTTCTAATGAAGCTGGTTATTTTGTTATCGATATTTTTTGAGATCCAAATCTTAATAAACTCTTATTACATAAATACCAACCTGTGTATCCAGTTGTAATAATAAATAGTTTGCTTTTTAATCTAGCTGTTTCATTCAAATATTTTCCATTATTTTACTTTATTTCCACAGACCAATTGTGATTGATTTCTGTTTAATCTCTACGTGCTGCTGAGTGGATCACGTTCCATCTCCATCAAATTCAACTATTGACAACCTTTAACACTGATTGTATGCAAAAGAATGAAAATTATTGCAAATTTTTTATTTTTTCTTTTGTAAAGACAAAATAAATATGTAAATAAATACCATAAACATGCATGCGGAAACATGCATAAAGGAAAAAAAAGAAAAGCCAAAGAAATGAAAATGAATACAAATATGAAAATATAAACAAGACATAATCTCTTATTGGCTTTATGATTTCTGTCTTTTTTTTATTAAGGAACAAAGGACATGAATGCAAATACTCACACACACATACACATTTTATACACCTTGGATCCTTGAGAATTACAAAAGAAAAAATACACGAAATTAAGGTAGGGTCCAACACATAATTGACGATTACAATTCGCGTATTTTTTTTTTTTTCTTTATCTTTAAATAAACAAAACTTCCTTTCACTCCACTCCTTGGCAGATGTTATTCTCCTTCTTCGATTGTTTTTTTTTTTTAGATTTCGGTTAGTGCTCTTAAGTACTTTTTGATTTAGGGAATTTATTTCAAAATGAAAAGCAAACAAACAAATAAACCTTAACCGGAAATCAAATGACACGAGTATATTTCCGAAAACAAACAATACGGTATGAAATTAAATAAAAAAAAACGTTATTGAGTCAAGACTTTTTAGGGCATAACTACATATTGAAAAACTCAACACTACAAAAAAAAAAGAAAAAAAAATAGTTATAAAACAAATAAAAATAAAATCATGCGTAGATATTTTTGCGTGAACTATCAGCTTTTGTTTTTTGATTTTTTTTTTTTTTTTTTTGTTTTTTGATTGAATTGAAAATAGAATTTTGTATTGTGTGTTGATTTTGTAATAAAAACGACATGTGCTTAAAGATCATACAAAAACATAATCGTACAAAATTCAGTGAATAAAAACTTATTTTATATACATACAATATTTATGAATACAAGCAATTATACCTACATATATGTAAGTAGTATGTGTGTTTGATTGTGTATTTATAGGGTGTTTTACAATTCAAATGATATTGAAATCCGATATTTTTCTTTTCATCTTGCTAAAAACTGCTTTTTTTCTTTTCTTTTCTTTCGATGATTTTTTAATTTATTTTAGTGTGTCTTTAAGATTTCATCAATTGAGTGTTAACAATATGAATGTTTTTAGAAACTGACTTTAAATCATTCGAGAAAGTCAACATAATTTGTCCAGTAATATTCATTACAATATACGACAACAAAATTATATTTCAAACAAAAATATACGTATTTCGTAATCACAAATAAACACTTTTGATTACCGATATAGGGTTAATACATTTTATTTACGACCCATTTTGGATTTTTACCAACTCTGAATTCATATGCATTTTAACTAGCCTTTACACATGCAAGTAACAGTTCGAAAAACACGACACATTGATACTTTTACACTAACACAATCACACATGCGTGTGTAAATTTACACATGCATGAATGATTGTGTTAGTGCAAAAGTATGAATGTGTTGAGTTTTCGAACTGTTACTTGCATGTGTAAACGCCAGGTTACTCTTAGTTGCGCATTATATGTCGTATTAACCAAGCCCATGTCGTATATGGTTCTTATATTATAGCCCTTCAAGCGGATTATCGGCTTGTTCTTCTACGCTAAAAAATAAACCAGCAACACTTAGTGGTTGGCCTTGAGCCAGACGCACTGGAAACTGTAACCGCTTGAAATCGAAGGACAAATCAGTTGAAATCATTGGAACTCGTGGTATCAGCATATCTTAACCTTTAAAATTGACTCCGATGATTGTGGGTTTGATTAAATTTGGCGATAGCTTTTTAACAGCAAGGCTTAAAAAAGTGCCAAAATGCATGTAAAATTTGTTTAGAAGGACTACAATTCCATTTAAATTTAATTTCTGGGATATGAGTTTTCGCCCGTTTTATGCCCTTAAAAGCACACAAATCACACACCTGTTGTCCACTTATTTTTTGTATAAATTCCGATTAGAGATACCGATATTCCCCCCTTAAAAATCAAAAACTTTCCAAAAACTCTTTCTTAGTGGATCTACAAATCAGGGGAGGTGCCTACATACATACAAAATTTCAAAATTGCGAAACAATTTTCTAATGGAAAATTCGAAAATCGGCTTCACCAACTAAGGAGTGAGTTCGTAAAATTTTTAACACACGTTTTTTATTAACCCTTTGACGACCACGGGGACACCGGTGTCCCAACACAAACACATTGAATAACTAAATAATGAAAAAAGAATGGGTTCCATTTTAATTTTAATTAGTTCGTAAACGTGCCTCTTATTAATGTGTTTAGATTAAAACAAGTTCGGTTACAGCAATTATTTTGTATTGTCTTTGAAAATGGACAGTTTCATTGGTACTGTGTTCAAGAATTGTTCAAAAATTAGTCTTATGGTCGTGAAAAGGTTAAAACTTTTAACCCAAGTATTATTTGATTTTTTTTTTTTTTTTTGATCAATGTTTAATGTCAATTATATTCATTTGTTGTTAATCTGATTAAAATGGGTGACCAGAAAAAAGTGCGTACTAAAATTATTAAATATTTTCAACAAAACCCAACTTGATCCTACAAAAACTTGGCCAAACAATCAAAGGTCTGCCGTCAAACTGATTCCAATGTTATTAAACTTGTCCGTTGATATAAAACCTGGTTCATGTAGAAGGAATGGTCCACATGATGTTTCTATAGCCAATAAATAGAAAGGATTTTAAAAAGAGCTGCCAACACATCTGCTAGGAAAGTAGTCCTG
This sequence comes from Calliphora vomitoria, assembly GCA_942486065.2. Lineage (NCBI taxonomy): Eukaryota > Metazoa > Arthropoda > Insecta > Diptera > Calliphoridae > Calliphora > Calliphora vomitoria. The sequence continues at coordinate 79,694,536 of OW818031.2, forward strand.
TTAGCTCAGTACTCGGACTATTTGGTAAAAAAAGTTAAAGCCAATGTAGGTTTAAAAACATACAAGGATCTAAAAAATCTTGACATGAACTATGCTAAAAATTTAAATGGCAAAGACAGAGCACGAAAAGTGAAGTTAAATTGTATACAAGAAATATACCTGTTGCGAAATTTTAGTTTGGGACCCAAAAGCAGATAAAATTTCCCAAAAAGTTCTTGGTATGGCAAGCAATATGCAGTTGCGACAAAAGTAGCCAAACATTTTTTACAAAGGACTCTTTAAATACCGAAATTTACATCAAGGAATCTTTACAAAGGAGGGTGTTTCCATTCAAAAGACTTCATAATGTGTCCACTTACTTTTGGCGTGATTTGGCATCCTATCACTATGGAAGCAAGGTATTGTATAGGTATTCAATCAAATAAAAAAAAGAATAAAACTGTAAGTTTAGTGGTTTCATTTTTATTAACATATATGTATGTTAAACATTTTTCAATCTCAGTCCTTATAGCCCTATAGTTCTACATATCGGACATTTTTGTTAGGATCGAATAACTTGGGAGTGCGTCATTCGATTTTAACAAGTTTGGTGTCGTCGGACAAAATTTACATTAACGGACATCGCACTATGGTCTTGCAACGTGATTCTGATACGAAATTGATTACAAAATATTATAACTTGTTCATTACTAAAGACAGAGAAATAATGATCAAACAAACTTTATTACTATCCAATAGTTATATAGAGGATAGAATAAGCAAGATATATCAAAAAATAGATATTTCGCGCAATGTATAGTTGATTTATTGTAGCTTTTACCATCATATTTCGAATTGGCCTGTGCCAATTTGTATTTCATCTTGCATTAAAATCTGTATTTGGCTATACTATAAATGTACTAAAATAAGCTACTTTTAATTGAAAATTGTGTAAGTTGTCATAGAACAACTACCATAACATTTGAACCCATTAGAATCCCATTATATGTAATTTTCACGTAATAATTACAATTCCGTTGTCTTTTTGGTATAACAAAAATTATGAAATATAAATATCCTTTTTCGGGATATTCAAGTATAAAGTATATTTTTCGATTTTGGAGGTAGTTTTGCTTAGAGGATAAGTATATTTTATAAAATACTAGCTGACTCGCAAACGTTGTTTTGCCTTTAAATTGCAGAAAATCTGTGGTCAATCCACATCCTTGTTCTTTGCTGCTAAAATTGTTCTTTCATTAAACCAATCTTAGTTTTTGTGTGTTCGGAAACACTTTGTTGATGAGCTCCTCCTTCGTTGAGACGAAATTGCTAAAATTCGGCGGGAACGAAATCAATTCATTCAATGCGTCGACAGGAACACGACCATTACCAATAGCTATCAGAAGACTGGAGAACAGTTCTGCAGATGGATAGTTTTGCAATGCAATTCGCATGTTTGTCGTCAGCTGAAGTTTCTTCACATAACGCCACAATGTCGAAGATTTGAGGCAAGCATTGATATCATCGGCAGCGGTCGATCGAGGTAATACTGGTAGTGTTTGCCGGAAATCGCCTGAGAGTAAAATCAATGCACCGCCGAAACGTCTTGCGTCATTACGCAGATCTTTCATAATTTGATTCAGAGCTTCTAACGCACGTTTATGCGACATGTGCATTCATCCCAGATAATGATTTTGCTTGCTACCAAAACTGTGCACATTGCTGAATGCTTTGCTATGACAATTTCAACGCAGAATGAGCGGTTCGGCAACCTTTCAGCAGGGCATCAAGGAAAAACAATATTTCCATCATCAATTGTGTTCATCACCGTATCGTACACCTTTCTTTGTTGGGGATTCAATAAAGGTACATTCTTTTGAAACAATTGGCATAATGCATTTGTGTCGTATTCACGCTGCAATTCTCGTTCGATAGCGTCGTTTGGTCGACGTTCTGGTGATGGCATTCCTAACGTGACTAACAAACTGCCGCACATTAGGTAACACAAAACCAAAGCCTGGTTGTGAATATCTTCATTCATCTGAAGATGGGGATTCTCTGAGAGGATACGAACTCGATGCAAAATGTCTTCTGACATGTCATCTTTGTACTTGTCCAACAATTCACGTGGATTCGATGAAAAACATGTGGCAATAATGATCGCAAATAATGTGCGTATTTGAATTGGAGTTGCAGACACAGTTGCTTCAGCGATTGTCGTGTCCCAATGCGTATCGTTTCAAGCAAATTGAGCTCCTGAGATGCAGCACGAAATGTTGGCAACACTACACCATTGACAGTTCGAAGTGACTCAAATGATCTCAGCCCACGAACATTATCCAGCAATAGTCGCAAGTAAAAGCATTCATCATTCTTCGGATGAACTGTATAAATACGGCCAAGAGCTTCAGTAGATCGCACATACGGATGACCAGGAACTACAGCGCCTTGCTTTCGACGTTGAAATTTCTTCGATGAATCATTACAAGTGAAATAACGCAAAGGTCGTTTTGACTTCAAATTGCAGAAAATCTGTGGGCAATTGTCCACCACATCACTCCTCCTCCAGTGATAACGTTAGATATTGATTCGAAAGGTTTTACCAGTTCTAAGTACTCTGTGTTTTAATTCAGAAGTTGAAGTATAATGGAATTTTGAAAGGTCCTTTTCAGCTTCGTTTTTTATAAAAACGGGGGGTTTCAATCGATCTTATGTTTACCATTAACATCAACCACAAATGTTTTTTTAGTTTTGATATAACGTGGAATGGTTCTTTATAAAAAAAATTGGAGAGGTAGGCGAGCTGTATAATCTCGAAAGAAATCGAAATCTTGAGCTTGACCATGTCTTACTACCTTTCCGATATCCATCCACTTAAAAAAGCGTTTGCCAGTGATATCACTCAATGTTATCGCTTCTGGCCAGCGAGTAAATCTGTCAACGCAGGTAAGGCAATATCTATATTCACCTGAAAGTGGTCCAATTAATCAATTGAAATATTCATCAGTAACTGGAAAATCGACAATGGGGCTTTTTTTTGTAACGTAGAACTTTACATTGTTGACATTTGATGCTAGATTTTGCCCAAGTTGAAATATCCTTTTTTAAATTTGGCCAAACAAATCTGCTTGAAATAATCTTGATTGAAGATTTTGAACCGGAATAAGAACATATACAAAAATTCGTGAAGATGTTGTAATTGTCGTAAAATCTCTCCATACAAAATGTATGGGAAAATAAATTTTCTTCGTATATTTTTTCGGGGATATTTCGGAGATTTTCTTGGGTATTCTTCTTGTTTGGACGGACCTCAGTCCGAATTGGTGCGAATCATCGAAATCGGTCCAGGCATTCTTGAGTTATAAGCGTAGTAACTAACGTTATAAGCGTAGTAACTTGAGTTATAAGCGTAGTAACTAACAAAACCTGAATCAATATTGAACTCGTTTAATGAAATCTCATCTACAAGAAATCATAAACTGATCTCTGAATAGAGGGAATCGACTTTCTTTGCCCATCAACGATTCAATATTCTGTTAAAAGTTCAAATTATCGATCCAAAATCTCTACTACTAATTTACGCTAATTGAACGAATGATTTTTAATTACACAGTTTGTTTTATTTGTTAGATTTAGCCATTCAATATTAGAAAATTATTTGAAATTTTTTGTTTTTATATTCAAAACATAATTATAGGAGTCAATTTCATAAATAAGCCAAATTGTAATGCATTCATGTTTATTATAAGTACATCGTACAATATTACAATTATAATATGTAGTATATATAAAAAAAAAACAACAATTATTGACACGTGTTTGATATACCACCACCCTGCAGTCAGACCCTTTTATATGGCGTTTGCTGACTCGTGTCGTCGTTTTAGACCCTGCTTTCATTGATGGTCATTACATATTTGATTACCTATTTTACATACATCCATAAGTACATATATATGTATGTATGTAAGAACGTAGGTCGTCTACGTACAAAATATATGTAAATATGTTTTTGTTTTATAATTATTTTAGGTAATAATTAGTTTCAGTTGTGTGGTGATTAATTTAAAATATTTGCTGCTAGTATGAATATAATAATGATGAACTCCATTATTTATTATTGGCCACAAAGGAAACATTAGTGATTAAACATTCACAAATACATGGTACACATTATTGTACCTTGTCTAGTTACTCAATGATACAATTATGTATTTAAATTTGAATATGCAAATGAAAAATTTCGTTTAGCATGAAATCTCCAATACAAGCAGTGTACACCCTATGATGGTCTGATAAGCAAACATTTAAAATCCTCACCACATTGTTTAATCATATTTATTGCATTGAACGATACACGGTACCATGACAACATAAACAACTGCAACAGGAACTAAAATTTAATGTTCAAATATGTGTATACGAGTATCTCTATCTATGTAGAGAGTATGTTTGTGTAAAGTGCATATCAAACAATTATTTCAATCACTTGAGCTTAACAAAACTCATTTCCACCTGGCAGTTAACAAAATATCTTTTAAACCAAGTTAAGCTTCGTTATTAAGTGATGGTCTGTTATCAACTTTTAATTGCACCAAACTCTATGCATAACGATTAGAGGGCTCCAAGATTTTAAGGATGACAAATACAATACAATGCTCAGTGGGGGGAAAGAAAAAAAATGGTGGAAATAAATGTCTGTTACTTCTAAATGGATAGTTTTCATAAAAACATTATTTTAACAAACAGCTTAACTATAAGTCAACATATATCCAGACTTCGTGTTAAGTCTTATTGGGAATAAGATATAGGTTTTGTACTATCAAGATATAAGTCCTGCCTAAAAGGTATTAACATGTTTTCATTAGATAATTGGTAAGTTTGGACCTTTCCATATTCTGAGAACCTATTTAAGATATAACGTAAATGTATAAGTAAGTTTTAGCTACAATTTAACTTAGTTGTCTTTCCGATGACCCTTAGCTTCCAAAATCAGTTTGTAGCTTTAATATTCTGTCAGATATTCTGACTACACTTTATTGGCGCGTGCTAGATGAATTCGATCCCATTAACTTCTTCATTTTCTATCTCAATTTTATTTAATTGTTGGTAATTGAAATTGATAAATGCAATAATGGACTTTTGATTTGCAATTAATGAGAATTAAAAATGCACAATTAGAAAATTAAATACAAGCATGGATGTAGAAGTACATACACATGAATATTAGACAGCTCCATAAAAATAATTTGCTACAATAAGAGTGTTGACATATTTTGTTAAAAACCGTAGAAATGGTTAATTTTATCGATGGTCCCAAAATAAAATTAATGTTTAGGGTTTTTAATACACAATTTCTAAAGGTTCAAATTGCTTGAAAATTTCCTGCATAACACCTTCCAGTCAAACTACTTCAAAAAAAGTATTGCACTCACTTGTAGTCCGGACCATCTCCTACAATCCTATACCTCATTGTGTATCAGCTACTAAACAAAAAAAACCACGTATCAAAATTGCAATCAAAAGTTATGGACTTTTGACCACCTTCTCTTGAAATGGTCCACTGTGTGACGGTAGATGGATTGTAACCGTACTGGTTGCTAAACGTAAACATTAAAAATGTTTAACATGAATTTAACATAAAATTCAAAGCATTTATTTGTTTATTGGTTGACAGTTATTTGTATACAAATAACTGTGTATATATAAATTTTTCAATTCAAATCCTTTTTTAAAAAAAAACTGTTCCATTAGTAAGCGGGTCGTGAGCTGGGTCAAAGGATAAACCATCCTCTTTTCAGGATCTTCTGATTTGTCTTATATTCTTAATTATATATAATATGAGCCGTCCTAATGTGAGATTCATATGTATGCATGTGGTTTGTAGATATGTATATTGATATAACTAAGTATTGCGGTTAGTATCAAAATTATTAAATGCATTTATTATGTACATATGTAGGTATAGTAAGTATGTATAGTAGATATGGTGTATTTATTAGGTTTGTATGCGTGTGCAATACTGCTACACGCACTCTATTTATTACATAAATAATATCTATATATATATAAAAGAGTAACGTAACTGAGTGACTGACTGATTCAACATAGTCCAGCCCAAACGCCAAAATGTAGAGACATTACATATGGATTATAAGTAGATCTACTAAGATTTAAGGGTTTAAAACGGGTAAATTCCGAAACCATATATCTTCTAAACTAATAGATATACAAACAAAACTTCAAATGCGACTTTATTTACTTAAAAAACTGGCAGACTGGTGTTTGATACTTTTTAGGTGTTCTACCTAATAAAGCTTTAAACATTTGCTCCTATTCTTAGTCATACAAGAATTAATTAACATGATCTTATTTGGAACTTGAGTGCAAAGGTGTAGGAAGGGCCAAATCCTGGTAAACAGTTTTGTACTTTTTTAAACAATATTGTTTTCTTGAGCACATGAACACAGATTTGAATCATTTGAGACATATATTTGCCAAAATAAAGTATTGTGAAACTTGATGGATGTTTAAGAATGAAAATGAAAATTGGTACTTTTTCTTCTAATGGTACTTTTCTAATATATTAAATTATTTAACTTATATACATAATAGTGCTTCTGAAAAAAGAAAGAATCAAGGATATGAGAACTAATAGTACAAGGTGGCGTAAAAGTAATCCTCCTATCAGAAAATGCTATAAATTTTGCGATTGGCCCCTAATGTTAGTTCTGTTTTGACATTTGTGTAGTAAACACATGCGAAATACACGTTAATAAACAATGTTACGCTACACTGCTCCAGAACGCGGAATATTGCTGACTATTTGACCAATAATCGGTCGGTGACTTTGGCACAACGTGAATTTCATCGCAGATTTCCGTCCAACGCCTACTGGTGAAACACTGCGACGTTTAGCAACACGAGATGCTGCCAGGCGTGACAGACCCCGGAGTAGCCGTTCTGCAGAGAATATTGCTGCTGTAGCCGAGGATGTCATGGAAGCGCCGTCGACATCGACCAGACGACGTGCCACGCAAATGGGTATCAGTCGACGGTCTTTACAGCGAATTTTGGTACAAGATTTGAAGATGTTTCCGTACAAAGTCCAGACGGTGCATCAGCTGTTAGCTGCTGACCGCCAATCGCGTCTAACATACGCTCAAGCCATCCTTAATCACCACCAAGAGGAAGATGATTTTTCTTCAAAAATAATCATGAGTGATGAGGCCCATTTCCATCTTAGCGGGTACGTAAATAAGCAAAATTTACGCTTCTGGGGCACTGAAAATCCGCGTGTAACCCACGAAGAGCCATTACACCCGCTCAAAGTCACTGTATGGTGTGCTGTTTTCGCTGGAAGAGTAATCGGACCTTTTTTCTTCGAAGACGTCGCGGGCCAAACGGTTATTGTGAATGGTGAGCGCTACACAGCAATGATCAACGAGTTCTTTTTGCCGCAACTTGATGAATTGGGATTGGAAAACATGTGGTTCCAACAGGACGGTGCAACGGCACACACTGCACGTGCCACAACCGATATGCTGAAGGATGCATTTCCCGGGCGCCTAATCTCCCGTTTTGGTGATTTGCACTGACCAGCAAGATCTCCTGATTTGATCGCTTCAGACTTCTATTTGTGGGGCTTTTTGAAGTCGCGGGTTTATGTCAACAAGCCTCAGACTCTTACAGCTCTTAAAGACAATATCCGTCAAGAATGTGAGGACCTATCGCCGGTAGTTTTGGCCAAAGTGATGGAAAATGCCATAAAAAGGGCTCAAATGACAATCAACTGTGGCGGCGGCCATTTACATGACATCATATTCTCGACTTGATGTAAAAAAAATTAAAAGACCAAATAAATATAATCCACAAGAAGAATCAAAGTTTTTCATTTTTTTTTTAATTTCAGCCAAAAAACATCGGAAGTTTACTTTTGCGCCACTTTGTATTTGCCAAACTTGATGGATGGTTAAGAATGAAAATGAAAATTGGTACTTTTTCTTCTAATGGTACTTTTCTAATATATTAAATTATTTAACTTATATACACAATAAAGCTTCTGAAAAAAGAAAGAATCAAGGATACGAGAACTAATGGTACTTTTTCGTTCTTCTGAATATTCTATAACACTGAACCTACTTAGAATCATTACATTGAAAATTTCAAACTGGTACTTTGTACTTTTTCTTGTAATGGTATTATTTATATATATTTCTTCCGAGTAAAGAAAGAATCAAGTATAAGGGTCTTAATGGTATTAAAATACCAATAAGTACAAATGGTAATTTTTTAATATTCGATAATAATGAACCTAGAATCAGGAAATTAAACCCCACATAGAACGTATATCGATGTCAAAAGCTATATCCTTAAAAACTACATTATATTTCCGTTATTAAACAATTTTTATTTACGATTAGAGAGTCGAATCAAACCGGGTCAGCTAGTTTCTTCATAAAATAAAATTATTCAATGTAATGAAATTCATTCTGAATTCCTTTATAGTTTGTTGGTTTTTTCTTTTTTTTGTTTAGGCAACAACTTCGTGGTACATAAACATTTCAATAAAAAAATAAACATTGGTAGAGGAGAATTTTAAAACATGAATATTTTCCATTTATGGTCATTCATTCAATACCAGCATTGAGAATGTAATAAAAATAATATTGATGTTGGTATACGAGTAAGTAATATTATTGATATACGAGTAACATGTCTGTAACTTGCTTACACTCGATTACATTAAAAAGTTTAAGCAAAGTCTTGATATGTTAGTTTATTGGAATTGTTAGTTGTTGTAACAGCAGTGGTTTGCGGTGTTGACAACCCTTGTCCTAGTGAACTCGGGACATTCTGGTGCGTGGGAATGGGAATTGTGAGTAAATGGTTCTTATTTTGTATCTTACAATTTAAAGTGTTTGGCTACTAATAAACAGTAACATATCAAGGAGATTTTGGAACAAGTTCTAAAAAGTTTTTTTTTAACCCTTTCACGACCATAGAATTAATTTTTGAACAATTCTTGAACACAGTACCAATAAAACTGTCAATATTCAAAGACAATAAAAAATAAATGCTGTAATCGAACTTGTTTTAATATTTTTTAACATTAATAAGAGACACGTTTACGAACTAATTAAAATGAAACCCATTGTTTTTTTCGTTATTTAATTATTCAATGTTTTTGTGTTGGGACACCGGTGTCCCCATGGTCGTCAAAGGGTTAAGCCTTCTTACATTAGACCAAAGGACTTTGGGTCAATTCTCTCGTCTTATTTTGTTTTAAAAACGATGGAAAGAAAATTCAAATTGTCGATATATTCGTCCAAACTTTCTGGAACTCAACACACCATAAAGGGCATATAAAATGAGTCAGCCGAATAATGTCATTATATGTATTATAAAGACTACTTACTACAGACCTCGTACTCCTCGTACCGCGACATAATGTGAAGGAACTCGAGGTCAGATAGTGCGAAATGTAAGCCTGGAAATACTGGTTATTGTGTCTCTAACATTCTTGTAAATATTGATTATTGCACACCTACTCCATTCATCGACAGACACTCGACCAAAAACAGGGTAATACACTGACTAATAGGGCGATAAGCTACATAATATGCGGTAAGAGTACACAGACAAAACAGATTCGTGATAGCAACCGAATTTGTTGCCAATCGAATGATTCTACCTTAGTAACCGAATTTTACAGTTGCGGCTACAAAATTTTAGAATGCGTAACAAAAGTTTGGTTGCTTCAACCGAAAATCTTCTTTAGCAACTGACTTTCTGTTAAAAGAACCGAAAAATTCTATGTGTGCAACCGAATCATTCGATTGGCAACAAATTCGGTTGCTATCACGAATCTGTTTTCTCTGTGTAGCTGGATTTGCAGTATTAAATATTTCTGTAGTGTCTAAACTACTATTACTAGATTGGTTCATGAATGCCGTGTGTCAATTAATGAGCCATACCAACCTGGAGCTATTCTGAGTTCCGGTTCGTGCTGACATATGATACACATCGGCTACAAACGGTACTAATATTCAAGACAATGACATTGACCGGATGTTTCGTGTTCCGCTTTTATGCTATAAGTCGTATAAACAGAGCGATGTTTTTCTCTGAATATATCCTCGACATCGAGGCGTATATGGCCCCTATATGATTGCCGCACAGAGAAAACAGTTTCGTGATAGCAACCGAATTTGTTGCCAATCGAATGATTCGGTTGCACACATAGACTTTTTCGGTTCTATCAACTGATTGTCAGTTGACAAAGAAGAATTTCGGTTGAAGTAACCAAACATTAGTTACCCCTTCTAAAATGTTGTAGCCACAACTGTAAAATTCGGTCACAAAGGTAGAATCATTCGATTGGCAACAAATTCGGTTGCTATCACGAATCTGTTTTCTCTGTGCGTAAGTCGGGGGCTCTGAAGAGGTTTGTCGAAATCTGGTAGCTGTGTTGAGAAAGCACAATGTATAGATGCGCGTGCGGGGACATTGATTCTACAGTTTTACAATTTTTGCAGAAGTTGACATAGTGATGATGATTAAGAGTCATTGTAACATCTCTCCTTACTCCGTATTAAGTATTGTTGTTGTCAATTTTTGCATGACCTGACGGATCTATCGAGGTTGAAATTCTGAAGAGGGATTTATTCATTTGAACCTCACAGGGAAAGGTTGGGGACCGAAACATAAACATTTTTGTGTATCACAAAGGGACCAAGTCAAACGGTATCACTAGCCGGCAACCTTCACAACCTATACCCATTCAGAGGAATTGGCTTCGTTGTAACTATGGAGAACTTCCGTTGTGGCATAACCAAATCCAGTCCTTCGGCATTTCGTGTTACCATGGTCGAAGTACTCAATACTACTGGAGCGTTATTGGTAGTTTAGAGAATGTGAAGTAGGAATTGCAAGAATTGGGTTAGTATCCAGTTGAACATCCAGATATGTTCATTTAAGTTCGGCATGCAACACAGTCGTGGTGTTTTGTTCAATGGTCTGCCTGGTTGCTGTAAAACTCTCTTAAAACTCTCTTAGCAAACGAATGCTAAGCTAAGTTGCTAGTGTGTTTAAAGCTTTTAAAACTTTGTATGGTCGTCGGTGGTATATGCAAAGAATTTTTTAGCACACACAGGCTAATAGTTTGTGCTATAGTCTAATATTGAACATTCTATATACATATACACATAGTCAAGTACACATATCGTCGTACCAACATTCTTAGTTTATCTATGACTTGTGTCCCAGGAGCTGTAAGCGCGATGCATTTTGCACCTTGATCACGATGATGATGGCGCTGAACATTCAACAAACCACCGCATGATCAATGGATCACAAAATAAAGCCAGCCACAGCACAAAGATGTTGCAGCAACAATAGCTTAGATTGTACAGTGACAGATCTGATTCTGTTTATCATCACGGCATTATAACATTGCGGCATCAAGAGTCAGTCATTCATTCAGACAGACACACAGTCATACACTTAACAAATCATTCTCCACATACACCTCATGCTCTTTATACTATAGCTTCGACTTCTACAGCAATTCTTGTTTGTTAAAAGAGGAGGAGATGTAATCTTAACACCACTTGTTGCTGCTGTTTGTGGTAATGATGTGTTGATGATGTCCATCGAGATGGATGGATGTTTGGATGGATGGTTGGCTGGATGGTCGTTTGGTTAGTCGGTGGTAGTTATGTATAATAAGTAAGTACATGCCTGTAGCATTCTAGGAGTGGGCAATAAAAACATAAATATGATATTCCACAATGAGGAGATAAAACACAAAAACAAACGAGATAGTATGCACATACATAAATAATAAAGTTGGTCAAAAGAAACATGTAAAAAAAACTAATATGTATTCGCAACAAAAAGAGGCAACACAGCAGAAGCATAAGAAACATTTTATAGCGCGTGCTATACGCATAATCATCACAAGCTTGTCTGCTTAAACAACAAACAAAAAAAAAAGAAGAAAAAATCGAATAGTATTTGCAATTATTTGCGCATGTGCCCCTTCACTCGAACTTCAACTGAGTGTTGTATGAGGACGTTGCACAGATGTACAATGATGCATTGTTAAGTTCTGCTAAAAAGCTGTAAAAGATTCTACTTTTTGCAACATTTGCTGTGCGGTTTATATCTGTTGTTGCATTGTTGTATTGTTGTTTTGTTATTCGTTTTCTTCCTGCGTTGCACTTAAAGTATTTTGTAATGTTTATTCAATAAACCTGCCGCAATTTACCAACTCCAGCTGCTTGTTTAAATCGTCGTATGTTGAATGAACCAACTGCAGACGAAAAGACAGACAGAAATGATCTCTAAAACAAAAAACAACATAATTTTTCGTGTTTTTTTTTTTTTGTTTGTGCATTTTGCTACCGTGTTTAAAAAGTTGCTGTGTTTGTTGCATTCATTCGTTTTGTTCGTTTGTTGCAAACCTTCTGCAGCAATGCACTGCTGCATAACGTTGCATTCTTTGGCATTTCTTGAATTTTTTCATTCAAGAACAAGACTGTGGAATTTTGGTTGGTGCGTGTTTGGCACATGTTACTTATTCGTATAAAAACACTCACACTGACACACTCCCAGTGTGTCTTGCAACATCTACCTCTTGGAAAGAGCATAATGTATTGCATCAACAGTTGTTCATTCAGTTCGCAAAAGTAGTTAGTGGTCCACCACATGCGCTAAATGCTGCATGTTACATGGATGTTGCTCGTTTTTTTTTTTTTTTTTTGTCTATCTTAATTCTTGCTGCCGTGTTGTTTATAATGATGTTGATGATGAATATTGAGTGGCAGCACTTGATAAATTCACGCATTACAATTCATTTTTATTAAAGCGCTACATTGTAAAACTGCTTCTAAAGTATGTTTAAGTACATGCGACGAACATAATTAATTTAAGGTTTATTTTTATTTTCAAAAATTACAGTGGCATCCCTGTTTAACGGACGACAAAAGTTCATTCGTTAAATGGAATCATTTTATTGTTTATGATTAATTTTTAAAATTGCTTTGCTGTCAGCACCACTAGCACAGTTTATTGCGGTCCCTAATCAGACCGATTCAGTCAATATTGTGCTGAAACCACAGCCACGTGGTCCCCTTATTAATAACCAGTGGGGATAAGTCCTAGGGTACTAGATAGGACTCTAGTCAGACATGGGAATAAAATTTAAACCCCGTAGAACCCGAGGTGTTCGTCGCCTCTATTAACCTTAAATGCAATAACATCATAAATCAACTATAGGTTACCTAAAATATTGGTCACAAAAATCGATATTTTTAATATTTATTTTTCTTCATTTAAATTCACAATAAGTATGAACATTAGAGCGTACCACCTTACAAAAAAAAAAAAAAAAAAAAAGTGCGCCGCACAGTGGCTCAGGATAGTTTTTCATCGGCCAAAACTCTGTAACTTTTGAACCGATAGAGATATTTTAGAAATTTATCTTTTGATAGATATCTTCTTGAATTTTTCTCCAGTTTTAATTTCATTAAAATAGGTTCAACAGTTGTTGAGAAATTTAAGGTTAAAGTTGAACTTTTAATTTGTGTATAGCATTTAGTATGAAAATGCGAATTTTTTGCTTTTTGAATCTTTATTAAAAAAGTTATCAGCAGATAAAAAAACATTTTAATAATACCTTCGGATAATTTTGAGAACAGGTTCCAACTTTATCAATTGTATAACAGGTTCCACTAAAACCGGGTTTTAAAGAACCGGTTCCACTAGAATCGGTTGTTTTTGGAAACAAATTACGATTTTTGAAAGTTTATTTTGGTTTTTATTTCAATAACATTAAGAACAAACATTTTTATTTTTTATAATAACAAAAATTTGTTAATGTTTATTTTTACTTAAGTAATAATAAAAGAAAATTATAATTATTATTCATTCGGTTGGAAAATAGCCTGCAAATATTTTATATTTAGTTCTCAATTTTTTCTGTCTTTAGCAGCCATTTTGCTCCTTCATCTAAGTCCCCATGTTCTATTTTACATTGACTTCCAATGCTAGTGATGAGCAGATCTGACGTTGCCAGTAATATATTAAATAGATCTTCCTTTGTAGAGTTTCGTTTTTCTGGAATTGTGCTCTCAATAAAGTCTGTAATCCTATTCCTTTTTTCCTGGGCTTCCTCTGATAGACCTCCAAGTGATACTAAATGATGCTTAATGACATCTTCTCCATGATAAAGGATTTTGTGAACAATTGCAGACATATTTCTCCATGGATATTTGGTTGTATATATTCGTACAGTTACCTTCGCTTAATTACCAATTTTTCTAGCATCAATTTGTTCCTTGCACACAAGTACATCGATAATTGTTTTAAATCTTAACATTAGATTTATATCAACACCTGTTAGATGCTCTTTCGGAATCTGAAAAGAACCTTACTGCTGTGTTCCCATCATTCGTATTACCTGATCCTTATTTTGGTTGATCTATTATCAACCCATATTTGAGAAATTCGTCCTGAACATGTTTCTTTTTTAAACTTCTTAACTCCTTATTGGTGTCGTTGTTTCTTATTGATCCTGTTGGTCCAAAATCCAAATCATAACTGATTTTTAGTATGTGTTCCATGAATCGTATTCTTGTATGTAGCGATGATAATCCAAATTCATATGCATCAGTTTTATCTAATGATTTGTCCGGCACTTGGTTAAAATGGCTTGATGTGGTTTGACATATAATGCAGCTGGAGGAGGCCTTTGTGTCAGTCAAAGCCTGGCCTACTTTTCCATCTATCATCGTTAGCAGTAATTTGTAGCTTACTCCAATTGTCTGGCCGTCAATCTCTAATTTGAATGGTTGTAGTTTTGAAATTTGAGTTTCCTTTTTAAATTAAAATTTAATTGGTCTGCACTATTTTGTAGAAGATGGTGTTTGATTTTTCCAAATATACTTTGTATGGATACTACTGGTCGATGGCTCCGAGTCTTTCAAATTCTTTATCAATAGCAATGGTACGAATGACACCATGAAGATATCTGTGTCTGAAGTATTTTCACATACATATTGCTTGTAATGTTTTTGTCCAGAAGAACCATCACATCCCCATTTGCAAAAGAGAGTTAACTTGCAGTTTCCATATTTCTTCAAATCATTTCCTTTAAATGACAGTAGCAAGAGCTGAGCTGTATGATTAAGTAGATCTTAAAGTAGTAGCTCTGGCGAAATCGATGTGATTGTATTAGTGTCCACTGGTGGCAAACAATACTTCTTTGCAGCAGTTATATGATGGATTGAGATTTGAGCCTTTTTCAATCGCACGCAATCTTAGCTGATTATATTGATGTTTTGTTAACAGATACAAAAATAATGCTAATGCTTCTTCATTTGAGAACTGCTTTTCATCGCTTGGCATTGGAATACTTTTAAGAATCCGTTTTGTTCTCACTGGACTAGTGTTAAGAACTTTTTGAATGATGTCGAATTTTGTGATCGAAATTGATATAGCAAAGTTTCTTGTATATTTTCACATCCGATTTCTTCATTAATATCCTTAAGTTTCCGCCTTTTAGATCTATCGCTACAGTTGTTGACTGATTTTGGTGGTGTTTTGGTTTGTACTTTCTGAAGATACCTGGACAGTAAGTTCGCCCTTTAACCAGTTTTCAAACATGGTATAAAATCTTTGTTTGCTCCATCCAATTTTTTGTAGCACTTTGTTAGTTTTTGACGAAATCCGTAATTTTATTTTCCAAGTCCAATTTTATTTCGGTGCTGCATGGATATAAGTTTGCCGCTTTTGGTTTTTAAAATACTCTTTGGATAATTCTTTATAGCTTAAGCTCTCCATGTTTTATAAAGTTTTTAAAATTTGATTGCTATTGCTTAGATATATTATAGCAACTGAGTTTATATTCGAATACCACTGGCTTATATCCTATTCTTAAATTACGTTATACTTAGTCCTAGGTAGCATAAATAAGTTCAATAAAAAGTGATAAAAACTAAATAGGCCCAAAAATAGGTAAAATACGCACAAGAAACTAGTAATAATAAAAAAGAGTAATGAAATAATAATTATATAAAGATACCTATCACAACTTATATTGCTTGGTGTATTTATATTTGTGTGGTAAAATAAAAATGTGGGAGTAATTTCATTCGAATAAAAAAGTGTTCAACAAACAGGTCAATAAGTATATATGGGCTTAAAGATGACACTTTGGCCTTTCTCTTGTTAGTAAAATTTGTTTAACCCCTTTTGACCCTAAGCACTTTTATTCCATTGAAATTCAAATTTGACTAAAATATAGTACCTGAGAAAAAATTTAATAACACAGCAGGTATAAATGCTACAATGACAAATCATACTAGTTCTTTTTGAAGAAGAGGCTGTTCCCCATAGCTGGATGCCGTACAACCATATTGGTTTTATGGTCAACCTTGTAGTTCAAGTCTAGGGCTAACCAAGGAGACACTGCATTTGAATTATCTTCAGTTTTATAGTTAGTCGGCGGTCGAGTTGGATACCAAGGAAACTTACATGGTTTTCTTCGGGTATCCTGACATTGTTAATCTGTATCTGTAACGAAACGAAAACAGATTCTTGTTAAACTCTATAACACCTACCTGAAAAAATGTTATCACATCCCAGGTACTTTTTTATGTTGGTACGTTGGAGTGACACAATAGTGAATATTCTTTGGGGTAAACACATTCTGTATGTGTATAACGAATGCATCTATTTTTATACCCTCCACCACCACAAGTGGTGAAAGAGGGTATATATACGTTTGTCATTCCGTGTGTAACATTGAGAAATATTCATCTGAGACCCAACAAAGTATATATATTATTGATCCTTATGAAATTCTAAGTCGATTGAGCAATGTCCGTCTGTCTGTCCGTCTGTCCGTCTGTCCGTCTGTCTGTCTGTCTGTGTAAAACACTCTCACGCCCAAAATACATAAGCAAAATTAATGAAATATATACCAAAATGTTTATAATTTTTCTAAGCAGTTTGGTATTGAAAATCAGCAAAATCGAGTTGGTAGAACCAGGGTTATGGATTAAAATGTAAGACAACCTCCAAAAATTTAGATCATTTTCACATGTTTTTTTCTGATTTTTGGTAAATCCATTCCAGAGAATACCATGAAATTTTGCACACATTATTTATATGATAAAAGGACAAATTCTGTTGAAAATGGAAAGAATCGGTCCATAGTTTCTCGTAGCCCCCATACAAATTTCTTCCCGAAATATGCTACTATAGTATGTAAATGCCCATAGAATTGCAGTATCCATACAAAATTAAGCACAACTAAGTTTCGTGAAAACAGAAATTGCGACACCAATTTTTTTTTGGATCGGGTACTATTTGACCATAGCCCCCATATAAAGTTTACTTCCGAAAATCATTTAAATACACTTAAATATCTTATATATATCGGTATCAGGTTGAAATTCAACTTGAATAATTCCCATGCACATGAAAATCGCTGTAGGGAATTTCATGAAGATCAGCTCATAATTGGTTATAGCTCCCATATAAGGACCACTTCTAAATACCACATTAATTTTCATAAATATCTGAAAAATATCGTTATCGAATTAAAATTTTACACAGATCGGTAGTATTAATTCACAAATGATACTACTAGATTGTGTGAATATCGGTTCATATTTGACCATAGCTCCCATATAAGGTCCATTTCCGAAAATTACTTAAATACTAATAACTCTTTTATAAAAGCTTCTATCTAGTTTAAATTTCAAACAAATATTTCCATTATATACAAAAATCGATGTGTTGAATTTTGTGAAGATCGGCCGATAATTGGTCATAGCTCCCATATAAGGACCTCTTCCGAAAAACACATTAACCTCTGTAAATATTTTAAATATATGGATATCGAACTAAAATTGTATACCGATCAATATATTGTATCCAAAAATTATACTACTGGGTTTTGTGAATATCGGTCCATATTTGACCATAGCACCCATATTAGCTCGATGTCTGATAATCACAATAATACCCATAAAATTCTTATAAATAATGTTATGGACAAAACTATCAAGCAAAATAGGCCTCAAATACATAGAAATCGCTTTAAAATATTTAATTATATCTTCCAAATAAGTCGCACATCCGAAAAATACATTAACGCATATATACACTCATATCGGTAAAAAATGTAACAGATATAAGTTTCAAGTTGATTTGATGACTATGGGTTCTTGATTATATATAGAAGGCTCACATCCGGAAAATTCATTAGAACAGAACAAAAATATACTTTTGAAGTTTGACTAAATATATTTGTTTACCCTTTTTTATACTTATTTACTTCACTTGTGGTGAATAAGTAAATATTGAGCCAATCGGTAATGTTAACCAATTATTAAGTATATAAATTGTTAAATAGTACATTTTATTCCTATTATAAAATTATAGACTCTGTTGGAAATGGTAGGAATATGTAGTTATTTCAATTATAAATTGCTGAACTAGGTAACATTTTTATACATTTGAAATAAAATATCTTCTGCTTAAACTAGTTTTTCTAACAATATATAAAAGACTAGTATACTACTATATATATATAAACTTTTATTTTGTTTAAAAAAAGTGTTTTTATTGAAGAAAATACATAACTTGTATATAGTCCAAAATGTGTATTATATCAGGATTCGTAATCCATAAAGTGGCTTAAAAAGAAATTCGGTTATAGTCCTAATTCGCTCATAGTCCACAAAAATTGTGCAACTGTATTTGTAGACTATAAGCGAAAACTACTGTATTACATTAACATTCTACCAATAATCATAATCGGAGCTAAGTCCCAATAACAAACACTGAATATGGATATTAGAGTGTTTATACCAATGTAATTTCTATAATTTTCATCTAATTTAGGTGGAGGGTATTTAAGATTCGGCATAGCCGAATATAGCACTCTAACTTGTTTCAATTGCATTCTGCGACCAGTCAACGTTTTGATGATGTATAGGCGATTCGTTCAAAATGAATTTTCAATAATATTGAACCTAGAATCAGGAAATTACTTTTTCTTCTAATGGTAATTTTTATTATAATAAATTTGACTAATATGCTTCTGAGTAAAGAAAAAATCAAGGATAGAGGGCATAATGATATTGAGGTAACAGAAACTATTATTGAAATTTCTATAGTAATGAACCTATAAGCAGGATATTAAACACACATGATCCTGACTGAGTTAGAATATAAAAAAGGGAATTGCAGGCACTTTTTGAATATTTCATTACGATGGACCTAGAAACGCGAATTCAAAACGGATAATTAATATTACTAGTTCTTCATTGTAATGGTACTTTTTGAATATTTTATAATAATAAACCTTTAAATTAGACACAAATGATTCTAAATGAGTTAGAATTCATGAAAGGTGATTATAGTCTTACCTTTCTTTTGTATTTTCTATAATAATGGACACAGAAATATGGAATTAGACATTCATGATGCTGAGTAGGAATACAAAATGTGGGTCTTTATGGTACTGTTTTTATTCTAATAATACGTCTAGAATGAGCTACAATCCACATTACAATGAATGAATAAACATGAAACTAGAGACATGTTTCCCTGAATTAGTATTAATTTACAAAGGGAGACTTAATAGTACTATTTATTTATTCCAATTGAGGTGGCGAAGCGCACCGGTCAGCTAGTACTCCATACTTTTATCGGATATTTGAAAATAACTAAGACTTTGTTACAAAATGCATTATTTAGCCTGCGAAAGGTAGCCTGCTACAATTATTGTAATACAATTTACAAAATATAAACATATCTTAAGATATTATTACCGATCTGTGTTTAGAGATATTGGATGAATAATTGGATGAAAAAGTTTGTTTCTCATTTCTAAATTTTGAATTTTTCTAGTGAAAATAGATTAAAAGTGAAAACCGAAGAATAATTGTCGGTTTCGGTTTTAGGCCTTGGAAAACCGAAACCGACAATAATGGTGCTAAGTGTTTATAATTTATTAAATCATTTATAGAGAATCAAAATTTTTTTTGGTTAAAGATCATTGATCAACATATTGAGCCTAGGATAGAGTATCTGGTCTGAGACATCAATGATTCTTTCCATAGTTTTAAGTAGAAAGAAGGATAGGCTGATTGGTCTGATATATTTTGCCATGGTATGCGATCATTTCCTCATTTAGTGAAGAAACCAACTATGCAGTCCATTTGGATATAAGACATTCAGGTCCGGAAAATTATCAATAGCAATGATATTAATGTATTAATATTTTCTGTAAGTCCGCTGGAATGATGTCATTATGTCCTGAAGATTTAAAGGAAGCTTTTAACTGCTTATCGTATTGGTGGATAAAATAAGGTTTTTCGATGAGAATAAATGGAACTTGTATGTTCCCGGTGGAAATAATTGTTATTATTTAGTGTAACAAGACTTCCCACATCGCAGTTGTATGGTATTTAATACTTTAGAAATTACGTTTTATTATTATTCAAAAATTAATAGAACTGATTATACTGCAGCATTACAATCTATTGGGACCACTCCGATCCGAAAATTCACACTAAAAACTGAAGTAAAATGTTGTTCAAACTTCTGACTGACCTAGGGTATTACAACAATATATTTTACAATTTGTTGGAGTAAAAATGTTCAGAATACATCAGTTTATTCGTTATCAAGTTATACAATTTTAAGAAAATATTATTTTAAGTCCGGCCAACCACCAAATATAATTCTGTAAGTTAATAAAGTTTCTACAGTTTTTGTTTTAGGTTCTTGTGATGTGTTAAACACTTAAATATACGAGAAATTAAAAAAAAAAAAAATTGGCAATGACTAAACTATTAGACAAATAAAATTACTCGACTGTTTATTAAAAAATAAACCAAAAATAATAATAAATAAATATTTTTGTTCGGCTGACATTTTCCAGACCATCTGTAGTGATACAGCAGGAAAAATTTGCTCAACAGATAATACAACAACAGGGAGACAGACGAATAAAAAAATTTAAAAAAATAAACAACGGACACGTCAAAATTAAAACGCTCCAATCAATCGAACGATCATCATCATTGCATTCGTTCGTATCATTAAAATCAGATGCGGAATGTTGATCGTGTCGTTTTTTGCGTTAAACACAAAAGAGAATAAAAGATTCCAATATAAAGCCAAATAAGGATTTGTCACGTGCGATTTGTTACTTTATATTCAGTAATCATACAATTGGCGGTATTGAATCTCCAGGCTTCAGAATTTTGAGGCAGTAGCATCAACATCATCGCCATCTCATCATCTTAGTATAAGTCATACATACATAAATAAATAATAAGTTGTATGGGGATGTGGTCAGAACTTTAAAAGTATTAAATTAGGTTTTAACGATTTTCAGCTGCACTGAAGATTATACACACAAAAAAATAATCGAGGCTATATTAACTAAGCTTAAATAGTTAATTTCTTTTTATATGAAAACTAAAAACTAAGTTTTATTATCTATGCCAATAGGTAATTCAAACAATACACTTTACCTAAAAACTATGTTAATATAACTATTGGAATTAGTAATTTGATATTTGGTATATATTTTTTTTTATTTTATTGTCAATTGAAAATATTTTTGGTGCAAAAGGGTATGTATGAAATTATCTAAAATTTTAGTTATATTAACTAAGAAACTTTGTAAATGCCATTCTACCCTTGCGCTTAGTTAAATTTATACTATATTTTTAGCAAATATAACCTATGGATTTTTTTGTGTGTATAGAAAATTATTTTTTTTATGAAACCTCTCGTTGCTACCCCGATTTTATATAAAAACGGACCAGCGGCTCAGTATCTCCCGAATTTAAATAGTCACAGAGGCTTACTATGCCTCTAAATTAAAACGTAATGTCTAGGCTTTACAAAGCCTGTATTTAGATACTTTCTTATAAAGTTATTTTCCAGATTTTTCAAATTATCTTTCAAAAGTTGAATATTAAATATTCTTTCCCGAAATTGTCCTTCTATCGACCCAAATTTCTAAATTATATGGTTTTGAATTTGATATAAATATTGTCTAAATATAGAACATAAGTAGTATTCTATATAGACATACATTATTCCAAATTTAAAGTGACGCTCACTTTATTCACAATTATAGACTTTATTAGTGGTAACTAAAATATTAAGGGCCATTATTACAATCTGCCTTTATCTTCGCAATAGCAAAAGTTATCTTTAAATCTACATTTTTCTATTACTGAAAGTTACCTTTTAGTATTTCGAACATAAACGCAAGTTGTAACAATGGCCCTAAATAGGATACGAATATTTGCACATGTTTCACTAAAAACAGTTTTTTTGGGGTTTTTGCTTATATCTCGGCCATTTATGTGCTTTTTTGGTTGATTTCCAATACCAAAGTTATCATTACTATATGTGGTATATTGGTACTATCGGTTAATCGACACAAATTAATCGGTTTATTTGTTATTTGAAAATCGCCAATTTTAAATTATTCGAACAGTTAACCGATTAACGGTTAATCGATTGAATACCCTAGTTTAGACCATGATTTTAACTACGTCGTTTTTCCTTAATTCCCTTTTTAAGTTGCTTCCAAAAACATGTTGCGTTTATACGATGAATTTTGGTTGCATTCCTTCTTTATTAAACTTCAAAATCATAAAACGGAACAAGAAGAACAGAAATTACTGTAAAGATAAATATAAAAAACAACAAATCGTCTATTTGTTTTCCTCCCATGCTTCTCTACACCGGTCGCCTACAAACAAAAAGAGACGTCGTAAAAATCATCATGTAAACGCAGTGTTAGTCTATCCTACAATACGATCAGTAGATCGTGTCCTGATGAGGATAAAATACTGGAATATAACCTGTGCCATTATGCTACACTTAGTCGAATTAGAGACGAAATCTTATCTAAGAACACCAGCCAAACTTGGAATATCTTAGGGAATTAAATTAGAATTCACTAAGAAACTATTGTGCGGGTAGGATTCTTAACCCAGCCGACTTTGGTTTGTCGGGCTTATATAAACGGAATTTGAGTTTCCCTATTAGCGCAGATATAGATATTGGAATAACATGTAACTACACCTCTACTCAACCTAACCTTAACCCCTTTTTTAAGATTGAAAGTACAGGGTGGCGCAGAATAAGCAATATGGCTTGATTTCTTTGTTTTTTTTTCAGCATTTTGTGAAGAAGACTTCAGGAATTAATAATAAAGAACATCGAACAACTAAATATATTTAATTATGATGATGAAATGGAAAATACTTATATTAAAAGGAAGGATGACTGCTGGTCCGAATTCTCAGCAGAGTCACTTGACATTCTAATGAATACTCACTTCCCAGGCTGCAAGGATGTTGCTACGAATATTGAGAATGAAGGTAGGACTCTATCCAATATCGACAGTAACATCATATCCAACGATAGGATATCGTGGGCGATAGATAGTTTCTCACCATTCAAGTCACCTGGGCCGGATGGTATATTGCCAAAGATGCTACAAAGCGCAAAAAGGCATATAATTCTCTGGCTTCATAGAATATTTACGCTCTGTCTCTTCCTCAACCATGTTCCGGTTAACTGGAGGAGGGTTAAGGTCGTTTTTATTCCCAATATTGGCAAAAGAAGTCATGAGAACGCGAAGGACTTTCGTCCAATTAGTCTTTCATCTTTCCAGCTAAAAACGTTGGAAAGACTCATTGACGCTCATTGAGGGCACAACACGGCTCTCTAATAGTCAGCACGCCTACCTTAAGGTTCGCTCTACAGAGACAGGTCTACATAAGGTAATAAGAGTTATAGAGAGATCTTTCGAATTTGAACAATACACAGTGGCAGCCTTCCTGGATATAGAAGGTGCTTTCAATAATGTAACGACTCTTACAATTCAGCAAGCCCTTAGTAATCTAGACGTTGAAAAATATATCAACGACTGGTTAGTAGCCATGCTGAAATCAGGAATAGTCACAGCAAATCTTGGAAATAGCGTTAAGTCCAAGCAAGTTGGAAAAGGCACACCTCAGTGAGGGGTAATCTCTCCACTACTATGGCTTAGGGATAAGGGATAAAAGTTGTCGCCTATGCGGACGATGTGGTGATACTCGTATCAGGATTGTTTCTGGATGTAATCAGTGATATTATGTCCACTGCTTTAGGGTTACTCGACAATTGGGCCACGGTAAGTGGCCTTGGGGTGAATCCAAGCAAAACTGTACTTGTACTCTTCACGACAAAGGCCAAGATTCCAAGCTTCAAACTTCCGCGGTTAGAAAACTGCGAAATCCCTCTTTCAAATAATGCAAAATATCTAGGTATTATACTGGACTCTAAATTATCATGGATACTGAATACTCAACATAGGGTTTAGAAGGCAACGGTGGCCTACTACACCTGTCGTAAGATTTTTGGTAAAAAATGGGGACTTAGTCCCAACATTGTTAAATTGATGCATACGGCTATAGTATGTCCAATTCTTACTTATGGATCTCTTGTATGGTGGACTGCAACTAAAAGCAAATATATCGTAGACCAACTATATAAAGTCCAGAGATCAGCCTGCATTGGTATAACTGGCGCACTGAAAACTAGTTCTTCAGAAGCACCTTGTGCCAATAGACCTTCATATAATGGCCACCTCTGCCAGCAGTACAGCGATGCATCACGTATCTGGATGTTGGAGATCGAGAACATATGGCCACGCGGGGATTCTGAGCCTACTGCCTTTGATCGTTTTCCAACGCTCTGACTATATTACACCATACACAGATTTTGATATGGTGTTCAAGGTCTTAATGCTGACTTTTTGTCAGCATAGACTGGGACATGCTATTAAGAATAAGAATTATTTCCAAAAAGAATCGTCCCACTTTTGTTTGATTCTTTTAAAGTCCTGCGCCAGCCTCATGGACCATTTATACAGTGAAGGCGTTAGTTAAATGCCGTTGCATCATTGATTTTCCTTCAATGGTTGTGCTTCTTCGTTCATTCAAGTGTATGCGGCATTTTTACTTTAAATCATTTATCCTCCTAATATGGATTTCTTTGTTCAGCTCGACTATGTATGAGCCAGCCACATACACTGTTTTAAAGGGGACAAACATACATTCATTTGTCTGAATATGTATGAATATGATCAAAATGACAATAAAACTACGCATAAATACAGATACTGAAACACATTCGCAAAGGAATGTTCTCGTACCCGGTAGGCGCCGCTTTTTAACCATATTAAAATAGTGGACATTGTAGACTTACTACCAATATTAATGACCAAGTCCATATGGCTAGCAATATAAAATGTACATTCGTACATACATACATTTATGTACTGGTACATGTGTAAACACAAATCATTATTACGAGTGCATGATTTCATTCCTCATTGGGATTTAATTTATCACTACTACACGACGCACAGTGGGGTCAATCGCAAAAAAAAGTTCTAATAAATGTGAATCTTCTAAACTACTGGTCCGATTGCAAAATGATGTATGAACGAATCGTGGAGCTTGTAACTTGTAAAAATATGGACATATTTCAATGAAAAAATATACGTAATAAAGCAAGTGGAAAGGTTAAGAAATGGCTGTTTATTTCACTAAGTTATCTTTTACAGTTCATAAGATATTGTTACGAATGTGCAATAGCGATTTGAATTTAACGGTCTGTAACGACTGCCTGCAGCATCCATCATGTTTATATATTGTTTGTAAGTATGGCAACACTAAATGTTTAAGCTGCTAACATTAACATCGAAGGTTCTAGAATTCGTACATACGAGTTTTGACCGTTAATAACAATCTAGACTACTCGAATGAAGATGGCAGTGTGTATAAATAGTGATTGCGGTTGCAGTAGTCAGTGAGTTGATCATTGGCGCTGTCGTGTACATTTGAGTTTCGCAAAGGTTTTTTTGAAAATTGTTTAAAAATGTTTAAATATTTTTACATATTTAATAAGAATTACTAATAAGTAATACATTTTTAAATCGATATATGTATACGTGCACCCTAATTCAGGCAATGGTCGAAAATAATGAATGTTTTAAACAAATTTTATGTTTATCATTCAAAAATAAAAATGTCAGATCTAGTTTTTAATTTTTTTTTTACAAGTTATAATAAATACATTTATTGGAATTAATCTAGCATTTAAACGTTACCCTCCCTCCTGATTCGTTCATACACAATTTTGCAATCGGAACAGTAGCTTAGAGAATTCAGATTTATTAGCACTTTTTTGCGATTGACCCCACTGTGCTAGACGTCTACAGTGCTCCTCTTAAAAAAGAATACGCAGTAAAATAAAACAATTTCGTTCGAGATGAAATGATGTGCATTAATAAGGAGGGGGGTTAGACTTTAATTACACGTTTAGCACAATTGTCGCAAATATAACGAAATATTGATACATACGAGTAATTTTACACAAAAACAAATACATTTTTATACTCGTATTGATGATATTAATGTACTATTAAACATTTGTCAGCGAGTTTTTAATAAACCTCAAATATTTTATCATTAATTTTATTGGTATTTGCACAAGAAAATTACATCGACTACGATGGCACGTGGCATTCTAGACTACTGCAATGCTGATATTCTAACGATAGAAGTTTAAAAATCAGCAAATTTAATGTTCTACTTTGTGGTAGAATATTGTGTTGGTACTGGGAAAATAGATTATGGAACGGAGGATACAGAGAGTAAGTAGTTCTTGTAGACTTAAATTAATTTAAATCAGGTAGTTCAATCCGGTTGCACAATAATCACACAAAAAAATGTTTTGTATATAAAAAATTTGGGTGACAACAGTTTTTTTTTTTTTTTTTAACAATATTTTCCAGATTTTAACCCATTGGCTTAATATACGTCGTTGGAACAGACTCGATCAATCATATGGGTAATTTTCAGAAGATAATGTTTATATTATTTTACGTTATTAGCTCTTTGATAATGACAATAACATGGAAGGATATATTCCTCCTTGGGTCTAACTAATTAGTACATACTTATAATGAAACAATGCATTTTTCAATTTACATATGTATGTTGTAGTGTGTTTATATTTTAACATCAATCAATCGATTGATCTGTACACATTATTTTATTGACACTAGAATTGCTTTCTGATTGTGTCTATACTTGAGTGCATTTAACTTTATTTGTTGGTAAATAAAGACGTTCGTTATACTCTCGAATACACTTGTATCTACCCAGCAGTTCTGGGTGACTGTCCCGAACTGTCATTTAGGGTCACCACTAGTTACTAAATAGCTACGTGACGAGTTATTTTAATATATGAATGTAGTAAGCAGGCGTTTATTGACGCTACATAGATTACAAAGAGACTGTGTGTTCACTGGTCCAAAGTAGTCAACGAATCATATTCACATAACGGTTACATGCGGAAGCTAATTAACCTGAAACATCAGTAAAAAAACATTTCCTTGACAGTCCAATACCCGGTTTCTTGTAAACAAACCTTCCTACGACTACTCTCCAATAGTTTACTTATGGTAGGTAAAATAACTACTTTCAAAAGTACAGTACAAAATCAACGGTTCTTATAAAGATACCGCGTATTATAATTTTTTCCAATTTTAATTTGACAACATAATAATTTTCTTATTGCCCATCTTTTTATTTATAATCTTTTATTTAATTTATATCTATCAAAATGTTTCACATCGAAATCCTTTTATTATGTCTGTTGATATATTTCAAGAAGAAATAATTGAAATAAAATGCAACTGGTGTGTTAAAATTTTGAATTAGTTGAAATCGAAAACCTTGGTTGATATATTATAAAGTTTTCCCGCTTGTTGGCTTTGAAACGTTAAAGCTATTAATACATTTGTAATCGAAATAATAAATTTCTATTACATATAAACAAACTTATATTCATACTCGTAGCACGTAGCAAATTTATTTAAAAAAAACAAACATTTTCGCAAAAAAAATCCTTTGGTAAAGTGAAGATTAATATTCTATTCTGAATTTCAATTTGTTATTTCCCAATATTAATTTGAATTTTTTGATATCAATTTCAACTCGATATGGTATACTTCTTGTTTTTTTAAATAATTATAAATAATACTAGCTAACCCGGTGCGCTTCGCCACACCAATTGGATGAAATAAATAGTACTATTAAGTCTCCGTTTATGAATTAATACTAATTCAATATAACATGTCTCTAGTTTGATGTTTATTAATTCATTACAAAAAGTACCATTCGAATAAAGAAAAAGTACCAAAAAGTCTCCCCCTAGAATTCTCACTCAGTTAGGACCATATATGCTTAATTTCATGTTCTTAAGTCCATTGTTATAGAAAATTCAAAAAGTACCATTAGAAGAATAAAAAAGTACCAAAAAGCAGCCACATGTGGATTCCCACCCACTCGGACCCATGTAAGCTTTATTTCATGTTTCTAGGTTCATTGGTGAAGAAATTAATAAAAGTACCATTAGAATAAAGAAAAAGTACCATGAAGTATCCGCTTGAATTTTCACTCACTTAGGACCATATACGCTTAATTTCATATTTCTAGGTCCATTATTATAGAAAATTTCAAAAAGTACCATTACAATATAGAAAAAGTTCCAAAAAGCAGCCATTTGTGGATTACCACCCACTCGCCCATGTAAAAGCTTTATTTCATGTTTCTAGGTTTATTGGTGGAGAAATTACAAAAAGTACCATTCGAATAAATAAAAAGTACCAAAAAGTCTCCCCCTAGAGTTCTCACTCACTTTGGACCATATATGCTTAAGTTCATGTTCCTAAGTCCATTGTTATTGAAATTTCAAAAAGTACCATTAGAATATAGAAAAAGTACCAAAAAGCCCACACTTATGGTTTATTTCATGTTTCTAGATTCATTATTGGAGAAATTACAAAAAGTACCATTTCAATAAAGAAAAAGTACCAAAAAGAATTCCCTAGAGTTCTCACTCACTTGGGAGCATATATGCTTAATTTCATGTTTCTAAGTCCATTGTTATATACATGTACACTAAATACAAATAAAAGTATATATACTTAGACACACACTAATACACTCAAGATATAAATACCAATCAAAGAAATATTTAGAGAGTGTAAAGTAAGTGCACAGTGTGCGATTTAAAACATTCTCGGTAATCAAACGTATTTTTGCATAAAAGTTACTAAAACTGCAACGCTGCAAATTTGTGTCATATCAGATAATATTGACCTGTGGCGCATCGGCTTAGTTATGACTATACATAATTATATTTCTAAAAACATATCCGTAAAGCCAGAAATCGGTTGGACTAGTTTATGCAAATTTGTTTAAACCATTATCAAAACTACAATTTTGGAATTGTTCTTTATGATTTTATTAAAGATATATAAAAAAATAAAAACTTATACCATTAGGTCAATTTTTCGCTGTACCTTGTTTATCATAAACAATACGTATGAAAATCTATGGGAAATACGTGCTGAAGATTTTACTGAAATTTGGAAAATTTAACCCTTTCACCACTATTATCAAAGATAAACTTTTTTAATCGCATTTTTCAAAGTGTCATTAAAAATAGTTTTTTTTATATTTTTTACTGGAAAGTTTGTTGGCTCGGGTTTTGATAAGTCAAAATTGCAAAATCTCCCATTGTGTGGTGTAATAAGTGTGTAATACAAGTTTTTTGATTTTGATAAAAATAAATTTAAGATCTTTACTACAAAAACAACATACTCACGCACAGAAGACACTCAATGAATAGATTTATGTTATAGTCATTGTCACTGTCTGTCAATTGTCATTCCATTAAGGTGTCCTGATTGTATTTACTGTCTAACATATCTATCTATACATACAAAAATATCTGAAAAATTACATTTGATTTGCTTTTATTTACTTATGTTCAATTTTCGAGTATGTCATTTTTTATTATTGTTTGTTTTTTTCAAAGAGTGTGTGTAAATGTGTTGTATTGCAGTGTGTACTGTAGAGTGGCTACATGTTTCCCCTTCCGTTGCATGTATTTTATTTTAAATTGCAGTGGTATTAGGTATTAAAATCACTACTGTATAATAACCCAGCAGTTAAGCAAGTAGTCAATGTTTTCCTTATAGACAGTAATTGTCTCAAATGTCTTATCACTTGGCTGACTCCAATTTATATATTTTGGTCATTTGTCACGCATGTGCTCTTTGTAGTGCAGAGAGAAGACAATTGGTTACTTTATACATCCCAGGTAATCTAGCGTGAAGACAATTGTCACTCAAGTGTCTCTAAGTAATCTGGAGTATGGTCACTTTAAATGTTTTGTGAGTAATTCGTTCAAACTGGTTTTATACAAATTGTATTGATATAATTCTCATACAGTTTATTTTTGCTTAAGTATACTGATATCCCATGTAGTTAATAGTCACTTTATTGTCTCTTCGTAACCAATAATGAAGGCACTTTAAACATTTATTTTGTACTGCACTTTAGAATGTTGTTATTTTACCCACCAGAAGCATTCCATTGGAGAGTTGTCGAAGATAGGTTTGTTTACAAGCTATCGTTTATTGGACTGCCTATTATATGTCTTTTAGCTGACTATTTGAAGTCAATTAGCACCCGTAAATGCTAAAATAATTAGTTATGTAGCTGGTCATGTTACGAGTTAGGTAACTAGTAAAGTAACTGACGCAATTTAACCAGTATGTGAATCCAATGCGTTGACTACTTTGGGCCAGCTATTAGACAGTCTCATTGTAGTCAAAAAGGGTCAATTGACCCCCAGCTTAGAACATGCACGTGTTAAAATAACCAGTCACGTAGCTATTAAAAGTAACTAGTTCCCACCCTAAACGATGGGTAAAATCACTAGTTGGGGACTGTCTCCTAGAACTGCTGGGAAATAATATGAAAGCTCTTCTTATTTATTTTCATTACCATTTTTCTCTGAATCTGAATTCAACACGAAAACCACTAATTTGAGTAATTTATTTTGCAACAAAAAATTGCTGTGTGCTGTGCACCACCAGCGGTGTCAATTCAGACTGTTAGGACTGTTTTAGTGCTTTTTAAAAATTTGAACACGAAAAAATATTGAGTCAGTGCTCGGCGCTTTTTTTGAGTTAAATAGTTTACCGTATGAAGATCAAAGTCAGATATCTTAAAAACAACTTGTACAAGGTGGTGCAAAAGTAATCCTCCTATCAGAAAATGCTATAAATTTTGCAATTGGCCCCTAATGTCAGTTCTGTTTTGACATTTGTGTAGTAAACACATGTGAAATACACGTTAATAAACAATGCTCCAGAACGCGGAATATTGCTGACTATTTATTTGACCAATAATCGGTCGGTGACTTTGGCACAACGTGAATTTCGTCGCAGATTTCCTGGCCGTCCAACGCCTACTGGTGAAACACTGCGACGTTTAGCCGCTCGCCTCGAAGAGACTGGCACAACACGAGATGCTGCCAGGCGTGGCAAACCCCGGAGTAGCCGTTCTGCTGAGAATATTGCTGCTGTAGCCGAGGATGTCATGGAAGCGCCGTCGACATCGACCAGACGACGTGCCACGCAAATGGGTATCAGTCGACGGTCTTTACAGCGAATTTTTGTACAAGATTTGAAGATGTTTCCGTACAAAGTCCAGACGGTGCATCAGCTGTTAGCTGCTGATCGCCAATCGCGTCTAACATACGCTCAAGCCATCCTTAATCACCACCCAGAGGAAGATGATTTTTCATCAAGAATAATCATGAGTGATGAGGCCCATTTCCATCTTACGCTTCTGGGGCACTGAAAATCCGCGTGTAACCCACGAAGAGGCATTACACCCGCTCAAAGTCACTGTATGACGTGCTGTTTTCGCTGGAGGAGTCATCGGACCTTTTTTCTTCGAAGACGTCGCGGGCCAAATGGTTACTGTGAATGGTGAGCGCTACAGAGCAATGGGATTGGAAAACATGTGGTTGCAACAGGACGGTGCAATGGCACACACTGCACGTGCCACAACCGATATGCTGAAGGATGCATTTCCCGGGCGCCTAATCTCCCGTTTTGGCGATTTGCACTGGCCAGCAAGATCGCCTGATTTGACCGCTTCAGACTTCTTTTTGTGGGGCTTTTTGAAGTCGCGGGTTTATGTCAACAAGCCTCAGACTCTTGCAGCTCTTCAAGACAATATCCGTCAAGAATGTGAGGACCTATCGCCGGAAGTTTTGGCCAAAGTGATGGAAAATGCCATAAAAAGGGCTCAAATGACAATTAACTGTGTCGGCGGCCATTTACATGACATCATATTCTCGACTTGATGTAAAAAAAAATTAAAAGACCAAATAAAAATAATCCACAAGAAAAATCAAAGTTTATCATTTTTTTTTTTTAATTACAGCCAAAAAACATCGGAAGTTTACTTTTGCGCCACCTTGTACTTTAAAATTGTTCTTAAACTTTTGTCCTTATTTTGGCTACACCTTAACTAAAATAATAGCCAATTAATGGAAAAACATAACTGAAAAATCATAAAATTAGATTATACCTAGTTTTTTTTTGGCATTTATTCCCATAGATCCTCAGTAAAGTACTATCCATAGAGAAACATAGAGCGGAAACTAGAAAAAAACTCAAGCAAAAAAATTACTCAAAATAATCACACATACGAGTGTTGTTTTTGTTTTCAAATAGTTTTTTCTACTAATACATTCTCAGCACTTAGGTTTTTGACAACTGAGTTACGTCTTTGAGAGGTGAGTTTCCGATCTATGTGTATTTATCTATGGTCCTATCATTTTTAAATTTTAAGAATTTGTTTAACAAAATTTTAAAATTATTATAAAATTCCCCAAAACGAATAATTTTTTCATGCTTTTTCCCAGTATGTAATATGTATACAAACATATTTAAATGAAACAGTTTTCTAAATTAATAAAATTAAAAAATAAACAAACATTTTATAAAACATAAGAGTACTTTATTAAATATTTCTGAAAAAAGTATTAAAACTTGTGCTAAATCGAATCAATTTTTCCATGGATATTTTCACAGATTTTGGTAACCTCGCGGCGAAGTGTCTTCCCCGATATGGTACGCGGTAAACTATCAAAGAAATAAACACCACCGCGCAGTTGTTCGAAATGTTGCATTCTATTAGCAACATGTTTACATACAATTTGCTCAGTTAAATTGCTCTGCGGAAGTTTAACAACAGCTGCTGCTGGCAAATGTGTGTATATTATGTCAGATATACCAACCACACAAACCTCAACCACATCTGATAGCTCCATGATGACTTTTTCAATTTCGGTAGGATAAAAATGGAAATTATTGTATTTTAAAATGTCTTTCTTACGATCGATTATGTATAAATAGCCATCAAAATCGAAATAACCCACATCACCGCTATGAATCCAACGATCTTCATCATACATACTGCTAGTGGCAATGGGATTGTTAAAGTAACCAGCCCAGGGATGTAGCGTACGGATACACACTTCACCAACTTCGTTTGTGGCCAAATTATGACCATCATCATTGATAATTTTAACCTCAATGTTGTTACCTAAGGGACCAACTGAATCTTTTGCATCCATTTCGTGATATGCCACCCAATTACAAACTTCACTCATGCCGTAACCAGTGACAAAGGTGGCATTCGAAGCAAACTGTTTAAATTTTTTTATAAGACTATAGGGAACAGCACTGCCACCGGCCATGTACAGCTCAATACTAGACAAATCGCTTTCATATATTCTCTTCGATGTGAGAGTCATTGCAATCTGTGAAGGTGGACTTAAGATAATATTCACTTTGTAACACTCGACTATATCAAAGAAATCATCTGGTGAATAAGGTCGGTTAGAAATAACGCGAGTTAAACCATTTATAGTACCATGGACCAACGTTACAAGACCCGTTAACCAATAAAGGGTACTAAAACAAAGGAATTTATCTGTTGGGAGCATTTCACTAAAACGAAAACATTCTGTATTAAGTGGATAAAAAATTTTAAAAATTTCTTGAAACTTACAATTTCTTAGCATTTAAAATACTGGCATGTGACATGGTTACACCTTTTGGCAAACCCGTAGTACCCGATGAACACAAAATCATGGCTACTTGATTACAACCATCTTGCAAAACAGGCGCTCTAAATGGTAAATATTAAAATTAATTACTTTCGACTTGAGAAGATTTATGTAACTTTACTTGAATTCATTTTCTCCTTCAGTACTCTTCATTAATTCCATCAATGTTGGCACCTTATCAATGTGTTTACTCACGGTGTATATAATTGTGTTGGAGAGTTTGCACTCCTCTAAAGCGTCCTTTACTTTATCATAAATTTCACCATCACAGAACATTATTTTGGGTCTTGTTATGGAATAGGCATGTGCAATTCCTCTTTTATCAAAACTAGGATCCAAAGTACTAATGCTCAGGCCGCATAACAGGGCACCAAATGTTAGAGGAGCCACAAAATCACTATTAGCAGCACACAATCCAATTACATCCAGCTGTACCATGTTAAGTTTTTGCAAATTAAGGGCCACTCGTATTGAAAGGGTAGCTATCTCCCGATTAGTATATTCTTTACCACTTGGATAGCATATCTGTTAAAATAACAAATCAATTATTAATCCAAATGCAGTCAATCGTTTTCTTTACCTGCGCTATATGATCGGGATCTTTTAATAATGCTGTTATTGCAGCTGAGCCAACAGAATCTTGGGCTCCAAAAACCGTTTCAATAATTTCACCCCGCCAAATTTTGGTTTCTTCATTGAATGTGGTTTTAGCTAGCTTCGAACGCAAACGACTTATCATGATTGTGGTTTATATTCGACTGTTTTACTTGAATGTCTTGCATCTCCTTGTTATAAATATTCAATTTTGTTTTTTACAAGTAATCGAAGTAAGTTAAGTGCAAATAATCTTCTGAACCACACATGTGTGATAAGAATGCCAGTAAATATTGAGTAGATAACATGACCAGCGATACAAGATTATGTACGTCATAGCATCTCCCGCAGTGACTTGCAGATTATTTAATGTAAACTAATTGTCTTGGAGATAACAAATACATAATACTTATAAGTATGTATATAATATATACTGAAAAATATTTTAAATCTTATCGCAGCAGTTAAGCGAGTAATCAATGTATCCCTTATAGACAGTTATTGTCACTAATGTCTGATCACTTGCCTGACTCCAATTAGTATATTGTTACGTTTTTACCTTTAAAAAATGTTGGTTAATATCCTTTAAATAAACCGGATACATTTGATTGCAAATAAAAGCAGTTTAACTAGTAGTTTAAAATTGTAACAACTCTAGAGTATAGTCACTTTAAACGTTTATTTGGTACTGCACTTTTTGTGAGTAATTCGTACAAGCTGGTTTTATAAAAATTGTGTTGATATAATTATCATACAGTTTATTATATATTGGAGAGTTGTCCGATGAATGTTTGTTTAAGAGCAATCGGTTATTGGACTGTCTATGAGATGTCTTTTTGAGGTAAATTAGCACCCGTACATGTTAAAATAACTAGTTATGTAGCTGATAAAGTAACTAGTTAGGTAGCCAGTAAGGTAACTGCCACTATGTAACCAGAATGTTAATATAATGCGTTGACTACTTTGAATCAGCTATCAGACAGTCTCATTGTAATTCAAAAGGGTCAATTGACCCCCTGTTCAGAACTGCTGTGTCATCACGTAGTTAGTTGTCAACCTAAATTATAGATAAAATCACTAGTTCAGGACAGTATACTAGTACTGCTGGGATACGATACATATGTATTCGCATTGTATGTATATGTATTTGAAGAATTTTGAAAAAATACACTAAGAATTTCTGCCGTATTCATAATTTTTTCCAAATTATTAAAAAGCTAGCTGGAATAAGTTTAGTCCCAACAATGAGCTTATTTTAAATTTGAGAAATCTTTTTTTTTTTAAAACCCATATGCATTTGGGGAGAGCAGACGAGAGAGTAAAGACCGTTACAGAGTTTCGCATATATTTTCTCGTAACTGTATATCTGATGAATTGGCCAGAATGGATGCGATTATGGATGATAAAGCGATTGTTCCCTTTCCTTACATTCTTCTTGCTAAGTGTAAAATAGTTGTCCAGCAGGAACTGTATGAGCTTCCACAGACTATGAGCTTTAATGAAACCACTCCCGTTATCATGAGGTCGATACGACCTCATATATAGTTTTGACAGGACCAATTTACTAATGGTTAACGGTATCGACTATTAAAGGACATTGCATCATAGGAACGCAAGTTTAACATCGTTTAGTAAATTTTTTTATTAGCAAATGTAGTGAAATTGCGATATTCTATTACAACCATAGAGGGGAAACTAGAAAAAATCGAACAAAAAAATTACTCAAAAATATCACACATACGAGTACATATTTATGTATCTATGGTTACTGTATCCCCAAGAAAACGCAAGCATTTGCATGAAAAAACTGAAAAAGTCGAAAAGCATGTTTCAAAAAAACATACTTATGATTTGTAACCAAGGCGAATTAACAAGGTGAGTGCATAAGATCAGCTGTTTCTTAATTCGTGGTTTAATTTATTTGACAGTATTTTGCTTTAGTTGGGTGTATTGTGTCTTTAAGCTACCGTAACTCAGCCATTTTCCACCCAAGTTTTACATATATGTTTCTGTTTAAAAGACAAAACTTATATATCTTTCAAACAAAAGAAACAATTTTAAATTCAGTTTCAAAAGAAAATATTTATGATGTTTTGAATTTGTAACTTTAAAAATATCGTTATTTCACTAAAACGAAGTGACCGAGAAAAACAAAAACTCCAACAAAACAGAATTTCTATATGGGGGATTTCTTGTCAAGTGAACAAACTTTTGAAATCGATGTCTTCCAAAAGTTGTCCTATTGGATAGTAATTCAGGCACAATATTTCAATAAGATCTCTTGACTGATCTGAGTTAGAGGGGGTCAAAATTTGTCTTTTTGACGAAATAGGTGTTTTTTTTCTCATCTATGTAACTTATTACCTATTGTTCTTAGCAAAATGTGTCCGAAATAGTTTAGAAAGCTATTTCTTCAATCATTAGAAGAAAAAAAAATTATGAGTGGCTTTGATATAATTCTTGTTTGGCTTTTTTCCTGCATATAAGCTTAATAAAATCATAAAGAGAATTTGTTTAGAATTTGTTTATTATAATAATAAAATGTTGGAAATTAGAGTTTTGAAAAATGTTACATGTACAAGAAATTTATCTTTTGTGACTGCAAATGGGAATGGTTAAACTTTGTATATACAACTAATACATATTTTTAGAAAAACAAGTAAGAGAGCTATATTCGGCTGTGCCGAATTTTATATACCCTTCACCAAATTATACCTTAAAATAAAATTTAAAACATTTTTTTTTTCAAAATAGTTTTTTAAAAGTTTTTTCCAATTTTTTAAAAAAAAACTTTTTTTAATTTATTAGTGAAAAAAATTTATAACAAAAGAAAGTTTTTGTCATAAAAAATTCGGGTTAAAAAATATTTTTCCCGATTTTGACCTATTGTAGGTCCAACTTTGTGTAGCCTTATATACATCGTTGCAATGGACTTTGAAATATCTATCATTAAATATCCATATTGTCTATATTTATGACTTAGTAATCGAGATATAGATAAAACAAGTAAGAGTACTATATTCGGCCGTGCCGAATCTTAAATACCCTCCACCTAAATATGATGAGAGATGTAGAAGTTACATTGGCATAAACACTTTAATATCCATATTCAATATTTGTTATTATGAGGATTAAGACAATGTTATCGAAATACTATTAAATAAATATATGAGATAATATAACAATTGTAAGAAAGACTAGTTTAAGCAGAAGATACTTTAACTGCAGATTCTTGCCATTTTGAATAGAGTTTGTCATTTATTCATATTATAACGTATGACATTTAACAATTTATATATGTACCTAATAATTGGTTATCATTATCATATCCTTATTCACCACAAGTGAAGACAAATTATATAAAAAAGGGTGTACAAATATATTTAGACAAAATTCAAAATTTTACATATGGAAATGAGTTATATCACAAAATTTTAATATATATTCGCGATTAATGAATTTTCCGGATATGTGTCTTATATATAATTTTGAACCCATAGTCAAAAATTCCAGCAGTATGATTTCTGTCTACTTGTAACTAATTTCTGTTGAATTTTTGATCGATATCAATGTTTATATGCGTTAATGTATTTTTGGGTTGTGGAACTAATTGGAAGCTATGACCTATTATGAGTCAATCATCATAAAATTGTTTAACGTGATTTCTATATATTTTAATTGAATTTCATCTTTACAAGAGTTTTTGGGTATTATAGTTATTACCGAAAGTGGAACTTATATGAGGGCTGTTGCCAATTATGGACCGATATTCATAAAATTCAGTAGTATGATTTTTGGATTCAAATTTTGGTTCAACATATTGGAGCTGACATATTATGGAACTATCGCCATATAATACTGTAACGCGATTTCAAAGTATTTGAGGGCTATTTTTGTAAAATTTATATATATTAACAAGTGTGGACCTTATATGACAACTATATCGAATTATGGACCGATATTTAAAAAATCTTGTAATATGATTCTTGAGTACAAATTACTGATCGATGTACAATTTTGGTTCAGTACAAATATTTTTTTTGGATATTTGTGTAGGTTAATGTGTTTTCCAGAAGTGGTA
Source organism: Calliphora vomitoria (assembly GCA_942486065.2). Taxonomy (NCBI): domain Eukaryota; kingdom Metazoa; phylum Arthropoda; class Insecta; order Diptera; family Calliphoridae; genus Calliphora; species Calliphora vomitoria. Next base: position 79,733,306 of record OW818031.2, read on the forward strand.
CTTATATGGAGGCTATGACCAATTATTGGCCGATCATCATAATATTTCGTACAATGTTTTTTACATATATTGTAATTTTTGGATTCGAATTTCAACTTGATGACTATATTTGTAAGAAATTTATGAGGGTTTTAGTGATTTTCGGGAGTGGACCTTATATGGAGCTATGGTCAAATATGGGCCGATATTCACAAACTATAGTAGTATGACTACTAGATACAAATTACTCATCTATGTATAATTTTATTTTGATATCGATTTGTTTTAGATATTTATACAGGTTAATGTGTTTTTCGGAAGTGGTCCTTATATGGGAGCTATGACCAATTATGGGCCAAACTTCATAAAATTTGGTACAGTTGTTGCTATGTATATGAGTTTTATGTACGTCGAATTTTAGCATTATTAAGATATTTATAAGAGATTTGTGAGTACTTAACTGATTTTCGGAAATGGACCTTATATTAGAGCTACGGTCAAATATAGACCGATATTCACAAAATCCTGCAGTATGACTTCCATATATAAATTACGGATCTGTGTAAAATTTTGGTTTGATATTGATATTTTTTAGATATTTATGCAGGTTAATGTGTTGTTCGGATGAGGTCCTTATATGAGAGCTATAAACAAATATGAACCGATCTTCATAGAATTCGGTGCAGCGACTTTTGTATATATGGAGATTATTTGTGTCGAATTTCAACTCAATAGCGATATTTATTAGGTATTTATGTTTAAGTGATTTTCGGAAGTGAACTTTATATGGGGGCTTTGATTAAATATGGGCCGATCCACGAAAAATTCAGACTTGTGATTTCTCTTAGCACGAAACTTATTTTTGCTGAATTTTGTATGGATACTGCAATTCTGTAGGCATTTATAGATTATAGCACCATATTTCGGGAAGAAATTTGTATGGGGACTACGAGAAACTATGGACCGATTCTTTCCATTTTCAACAGAATTTGTCCTTTTATCATATAAATAATGTGTGCAAAATTTCATGGTATTCTCTGGAATGGATTTACCAAAAATCAAAAAAAAAAACATGTGAAAATGATCTAAATTTTTGGAGGTTGTCTTACATTTTAATCCATAACCCTGGTTCTACCAATTCGATTTTGCTGATTTTCAATACCAAACTGCTTAGAAAAATTATAAACATTTTGGTATACATTTCAATTATTTCACTTATGTATTTTGGACGTGAGAGTGTTTTACACAGACAGACAGACGGACAGACAGACGGACATTGCTCAATCGACTTAGAATTTCATAAGGATCAATAATTAATATACTTTTTTGGGTCTCTGATGAATATTTCTCAATGTTACACACGGAATGACAAAAATTATATATACCCTCTTTCACCACTTTTGGTGGTGGAGGGTATAAAAATAGGCCAAAAATAGAGGTTGTCTCGGATTTTTGCTCATATCTCCGTTATTTATGGACGGATTTTGCTGATTTTAAATAGGAAACTTTTCGAAAGCATGTCTGACAGAGTTATTGAGGATTTGGATCCCGAAGATATCTGGGGTCTTCAGGAAATTGATTTCAACAGACAGACGGACATGGCTAAATCGACTCCGCTAACTATAATGATTCAGAATATATATACTTTATAGGGTCGGAAAATTATATTGTGGAAATTACAAACGGAATGACAAATTTTATATATACCCTTCTCACAAAGGTGAAGGGTATAATAATTCTGCATAGATTACGATTCCATTCTTATTAAATGCGAAATTTTATATTTAATAAAAATTTTAAAAAAAAAACTTTAATATTTTCCTTTGTAAAAGAATTTTTAAACTTCACAGTATTGTCCAATTTGACCAAAGTTTTGAACTTTGCAGTTTAATATCTGTTTTCCGATCCGCATCCTAGTGCACATTTATTACTTATTAAAAGTATGTATTCATTTCAAACTAGTTTAAGGGCATTATTTCCTGGATTAATTACATTGATTCCTGGATTGCAGGATAATGCTAATTGTTTTGTTTACATAAAGGACGATAATTATTTCAATAAAAACATATAAGTAAATGTACATATACACGTATACAACATCAACTAAAAATTGTGGTAGACAATAACAACTTTCGCACACCTGTATTTACATTTTAACTGTTAATGGAATTTTTGATGAACATTCTCTTAATACTTATGCCTATGTACATAAGTACTTGCACATGTTGCTAATTTGTTTCTATTAAATTTAGGAATCATAAAACACTTACCACATTAACAAAATCTTGGAATGTTATGTAGCCCGGTCCAATGGGTAATTTAGCCTTTTTTGCTCTCTCCAATAAAAGCTCACGTTTATTCATAGGCACTTGTGATATAAATTCTGGTGATTTTAAAGCATTTATAAACTCATCCACAGTGATTTCACCAAATCCTTCAGGATCAAACTAAAATTTTAATTGTAAATTAATATTAATTCGTATGGCATGACGGTTAGCAAAAACCACTTACCATATCAAATAAAAGTTTCCATTTCTGTAAAGGAGAAGTTATAATTAATAATGTTCAGTTAAGCGAAAAGACAAAAATCTATAATTAAATATAAGATTTCACACCACAAGGCGTTTAGAAATACTATTAAACTTACATCTCTCAAAAGCTCTCTGCGTAATTCCGCTTCATCGAAATCCGAATTAAGCGAAGTGTGCTCTGTATCATAGCCAGCATCATTAGTTCCCTAAATGTAATTAGAATTTTTTTTTTTAAATTAAAAATACAATAAATATAATTTTACATTTATGTACTTACATAGCGTGGTTGTGTGTGTGATATTGAACCAATTGATACCAATGAGCCAGCTATCGTTGATATATGTTCGATGTCAGCTAAAGTTTCGTGTTGGCTGCTACCAGGACCTCCAACATTAAGACAACTGTCACCGACACCGCCAATCCCTCCTCCACCATCACCTCCATTACCATTTATGGTCGTTTCGATGGCCCGTGATGAACTGCGTTCGCAACTGGTCCACATAATCGAACATATATAACGAATTGAAATGTTATCTTTTCAAATGCTGTTTTTGTTGTTGTTGCATGCACAAACCAATGATGATAATGATGCTTTTATTATATTTGATGAGTTCCATTCATGTATTTGTTATTATTATTATTTACTTCATCAGATATTTTCGTCTTTTATTTATTGTACGTACTGATATAAATGTATTTCAACCGAATGCCTAAAAGTATGCAATTTTATGTTGTGTATAAAATGGAAACTCAAGTACATGCTTGTTAGCTGGGCGAATAAGTAATGTGTGCGTAGCTGAGTGAGCAAAGCGCTGTGCTTTTGTACGAACAAAACATGCAGTTTTGTTGTGCTGTGTTATTTCTTTGTGGTCTTAGGTTCAAATACCAGCTGAGGCAATAAAAAAAAAAATACTTGGTTTTGGCATTATTACATTACCATGCGCGCCCTCAAATGTTCATTTAGAAGTTGTTTTTCTCAATAGAATCTACTTCAAAGCATTAAAGGGGCCAGATCAAAAATCCCGATTAATCATAGATCAATGGTTTTTCAGTACTATAGTCTATTTCATGCTCGGGAAACATTTCTTTTTTACAATATGCCGATATTATTTTATATATTTTTAACATATTTTGTAATCCCAATATAAACTATTACATGATATATGGTTTAACACACATCAATACCTTACTATTTTGATTAAAGTACATACAGTACTTGATTAAGTACATGCAGTACTGTGCATAACATTAGCAACAAAGTTAGGATAGATGTAAAGGTGGTTTATTTCTTATAGTACATTTACACCAAAAACCGAATTTCAAAAACCACTAATTTTCTGTTTTTGTTTGCCATCCTCAATGAAGTTTTCAACGAAAAAGAATTGTCAAAAGGTCAAACGGAATCCTGCAATTCCTCAAAATTGGAGCGAAAATCCCAAAAATGTTTTTTTTACAATTTTACACACAGGGTCCACATTTCCTTCGGTGCTGGGAAAATACTTTGGGGATAAGTAGGGAACACATCAAGGTTTGCAAAGCTAATCCCAACTTTGGGATTTAAAACATGTGACCCAAAGTTGAAATTTTGATAAAAAATAGGTCTAATTCAGAATGGCATAGGGCGATATATTTGAAAAATATGAAATTTTTTATACTAAAATGTTCTGTGTAAAGATATCTTACAGAAAAACATGAAATTGTTATATGTTCTTAACCCCCTGTCTATACCTGATACATTTTTATCATGATAAACTTCAAAATGGTTGTCAAGATAAAAAATTATCAGGTATAGTCTCCATTTATTAGTATTATTGCTTCGTTATGACAAAATTGTTAGTGCTTTTGCTTAGACAACTTTGTCTTGACAACAAACGTCATTAATTGTTATAATAAATATTTGTCAAGTATAGACAGGGGGTAAAGAAAGTTTTTTATAATAATAAAAAAAAGAGTCACCACTTTGTGCATAAAACTAAAATTTTTTTTTAATTTTTAAATTGAAAATTGTTTATTTTTGGATCTGTAATTGATATTGCACTGAAATCTTGGTAATATTATTGGTAATTTAGTTGTCTAACTAATGAAAATAATTCGAGTCCATTTAGTTGAAAAAAACTCCATATATTTAAAAAAAAGCGGACCAAGGTATGGCAAAATTTTAAAATTTCAATTTTGAAATGCCTTTAACATGGAAATTATAACACATAAATAGCACACGCAAGCATATTCAAGACCTAGGCGAGCGTTTTCCAAAAATATACAAGTCTTTGAAATCGGAAGGAAAACAAAAAATGGCACATGTTAAAAAATTTTACATGTCGAAAGTACCCTACTTTGAGCCCCCATAGCGCCGCGTCTGGGGAATTTGTAGGATCCATTTTAAAGCTTACACTCGAATACTCCTTGGCTACAGATTTATTTCCAGAAAATGTTGATTCTGCCCTACTGTGCAGCTGTGATTTGAACAGCGATCTCATATTTAGATTTATATTTGAATTGATGATGATAGCTTACAAAATAATACATTAAGGGCCTGATTTAGAAACACGAAAGGAAAACAATTTTAAAATTTAAGTATGAAAAACAATCAACAAATATTTTAAAACTGAGTGATTTTCATACAACTTTCCTCCAATAAACAAATTTTTGGCGGAAACAGAAATAAAAGTGACGAAATTTGGCCTGAAAGAAGCTCAAAGTTGAATGCTCTCGGACCTCCTTCAAGAGATGTGGTCGAGTGGAATAAGGTACATGAAATTAATAACTTGTTAAAGTTTGGCAATATATAATATTAAAGTTTTTACATATGTGGTCTGATTTCAAAAACAATATCAAAAAGAAAATTTCCTTACTTTCTACAGGTGGTGGGCCATTTCAATCAGAAACTCTTTCCCCTTTGGAAGAAATGGTGAATGAGGCTTTCAATCTTAGGTGTTCAGCAATTCCTCAAGGAAAATATTGTGGATTGGACGATGATGATGAAGCCGAATCACCTCCAATTTCTGATGGTCCGACCACAAGCAAAATTTTACAATTATTTAAATTCGGATTAATATAGTTTCATGTTTTTTTTTTAAATTTACTTATAATTAAAGAATTATTAATAAATTTGTATGGACTACCACATGTAGTCCAAAAGTTCCGTCGAGTTTATTTTATCACGCAGTGATCTTTGTACATGAAGATCATTATTTGTTGTGTTAAAAATATATTTTAAAAACAAGTAAGTATGCTTATATACCCTTCACCTTTGTTGTGGATGTATTAATTGCCCATTTTCAGCGTATAGCATCCTAAATATATCAAGAAAACTTTTAAAAATTTGACATTTAATTGCTGACGAACATATTATATTGTAGAAATTATATATACCCTTCTCACGAAGGTGAAGAGTATAAAAACAACAACGCCAAACGAAACGAAACACCAAAAAAAAACAAAATACGCAAAGCAATTAAGCCAACACACATCCAAACATATGTACGTTTTGTTGCTTTTTTGTCAAAGCATGCAATAAATTGTCTTGTTTAGATGAAATTTTCAGAGGTTGTCTCGAATTTTGGCTCATATCTCCGTTATTTATGCACGGATTTTGCTGATTTTAAATTGGAAACTTCTCGAAAGCACGTCTGACAGAATTCCGAAGATATTTGGGGTCTTCAGAAAATTGATTTCAACAGACAGACAGACGGACATGGCTTAATCGACTCCGCTATCTATAAGGATCTAGAATATATATACTTTATAGGATTGAAAAACTATATTGTGGAAATTACAAACGGAATGACAAATTTATATATACCCTTCTCACGAAGGTGAAGGGTATAATAAGATTAAACGATTTATTCGACTGTGCATTTTAAACAGTGTTCTTTATGTAATTCAAGAGCAAATTTATTATGATATAGAAGTAGCTACCTATATTTCAACAAATAACATGGACAGTGCAAATACAAGGTGGCGCAAAAGTAAACTTCCGATGTTTTTTGGCTGTAATTAAAAAAAAAAAAATTAAAAACTTTGATTCTTCTTGTGGATTATTTTTATTTGGTCTTTTAATTTTTTTTACATCAATTCGAGAATATGATGTCATGTAAATGGACGCCGCCACAGTTGATTGTCATTTGAGCCCTTTTTATGGCATTTTCCATCACTTTGGCCAAAACTTCCGGCGATAGGTCCTCACATTCATGACGGATATTGTCTTTAAGAGCTGCAAGAGTCTGAGGCTTGTTGACATAAACCCTCGACTTCAAAAAGCCCCACAAAAAGAAGTCTGGAGCGGTCAAATCAGGCGATCTTGCTGGCCCGGGAAATGCATCCTTCAGCATATCGGTTGTGGCACGTGCAGTGTGTGCCGTTGCACCGTCCTGTTGGAACCACATGTTTTTCAATCCCATTGCTCTGTAGCGCTCACCATTCACAGTAACCGTTTGGCCCGCGACGTCTTCGAAGAAAAAAGGTCCGATGACTCCTCCAGCGAGAACAGCACACCATACAGTGACTTTGAGCGTGGTTCTTCGTGGGTTACACGCGGATTTTCAGTGCCCCAGAAGCGTAAATTTTGCTTATTTACGTACCCGCTAAGATGCTAAGATGGACTTTGTACGGGAACATCTTCAAATCTTGTACCAAAATTCGCTGTAAAGACCGTCGACTGATACCCATTTGCGTGGCACGTCGTCTGGTCGATGTCGACGGCGCTTCCACGACATCCTCGGCTACAGCAGCAATATTCTCTGCAGAACGGCTACTCCGGGGTCTGCCACGCCTGGCAGCATCTCGTGTTGTGCCAGTCTCTTCGAGGCGAGCGGCTAAACGTCGCAGTGTTTCACCAGTAGGCATTGGACGGCCAGGAAATCTTCAAATTCACGTTGTGCCAAAGTCACCAACCGATTATTGGACAAATAAATAGTCAGCAATATTCCGCGTTCTGGAGCAGTGTATCGTAACATTGTTTATTAACGTGTATTTCGCATGTGTTTACTACGCAAATGTCAAAACAGAACTGACATTAGGGGCCAATCGCAAAATTTATAGCATTTTCTGATAGGAGGATTACTTTTGCGACACCTTGTATAAAGACAAATAATACTAACAAGAAACGTATATATGGTTTCTTGTTATTATTATTTAATCCAAAATGGTCCAAAAAGTACATTTTATTTATAAAGTTGATACAACATCTCAAAAGCTATTTTCCATCCCTGTCGTGAATAGTTAATGTAATAGGAGTCTTTTACTTCTCAACTCGTATTCAGAATGAGTAAGCATGCATAAATTAGTTAAAATAATTTCGGATACTTCTTGGTGTAGAACAGTTATCAGTGACTCTACAGTATCTACCTCTCACCCTTACGAAACCTACTTAACCATATTAAATAGCATATTAGACAACACTTTCGAATGAGTTTTCTTACCATATTCACACTTCCGGCGACTACAAAAATAAATTTCAGCTTTTTGACAGCTTAATCCAACTGCCGCTATTTGTTAACAGAATTGCACATGGCTCTTACATATACTTACATACAAGCATACGTTTTTGATTAACGATGATTTTTACAACTTTTTATTATGATTTATAAAATCAAAACAGAATAAACAAATACCGGTATTTGACAGATGAAAACAGCACGAAAGATATAAACTGCGCAGAATCTCATATTTCTTTTCATACAATTATTCTATTTATATTTTTATTTTTTTTTTTCATTCACTTTTTTTCAATTTAACAAAATATTTTGTAAAAAATAAACATTTAATTACATTTATTCGTTGGGATAAACAAAAATAACATGCTTGCAATAGCAATTTGTTTTAATAACTTCTAAAATCAGTCTATATTAATAAATTAATAAATAGTTTTCACAAAATATTCAGTTTATTGACCGCCATTTATAACTACGAGTACAATATTCTTGTTATTATGAGTCCATTGACCGTAATTGTGGAAAAGAAAACTCACACACAATCAAACGCGATTGTTTCTTTTACTAGATTAAAGTTTTATTTAAACATTTCTATAATTGTTTATAGATATTTTTCTTTTGAGTACGAATTCATTGTGTTTAGTATGGTTTTAATAAATATTTTTAATTTCACATTCACCAACTCTTTCACGAACCACCACACACATAAACGTACACACCCCCACCGAACCGACCAGAGACTAATTGACAACTAAGAAAAAAAGGAAGTTTTGGAAAGCGGAATATTCAGTAGTTTGTGTAACTGACAATAAGGGTTGTTATTGTTGCTATTATTTCTTTACCATTTATGCCAAAGTTTACATCTTGTTCGTACATATTGTATGTATGTGGGGTTTAACATTGTTCTTTGGCACGAAACCCATTAAAGGGACTACAATATCAAATAATAATAAAAACAACAACCGGTTAAATATACACCGTATACGAAACAAATAACAGGAATGAAAATAATATAAATATACATATGTATAGTAGTAGGATGTTATGGTGGGGGGCTATATCTAGTTGTTTGAATGCAGAATTTCTAAAGTATAATTTCCAAAATCGACCTCTAAATTTTCAATTCATATTAGAAATTTTCTAAATTTAGAAGAAGAAAACAAATCAGTACCATATTCTGCATGCGTTTAATCCTAGGTTAATTATAGGTCTTGACTAAACCTATGTAATATCCCATCAGTTAAGCAAGAAGTAATTGTCACTAACAGTAATTGTCACTAATGTCTGACCACTTGGCTCACTCCAATTTATATATATTAGATGATTTGACACGTACATACGTGCTCTTTGTAGTGCAAAGAGAAGTCAATTGGTTACTTTATACATCCCATGTAATCTATCATAAATACAAATGTCAATTTTGAGACTCTAAGTAATCTAGACTGTAGTCACTTTAAACGTTTATTTTGTAAGTAATTCTTACAAACTGGATTTATACAAATTGTGTTGATATAATTCTCAAACAGTTCATTTTTTATTTTTGCTTAAGTGTACTGACATCCCATGTAACCTTTAATGTCTGTAAGAACCTAGAATGTTGTGCCCTCAAACATTTATTTTGTACTGCACTTCAGAAGTAATCAATTGGAGAGTTTTCGGAGAAAGGTTTGTTTACAAGCAATCGGTTATTGAACTGTCTATGAGATGTTTTTTAACCTGACTATTTGGGTTCAGTTAACACCTATACATATTAAAATAACTAGTTATGTAGTGTACCAGCTATCAGACAGTAAAACGTCCAATTGAGCCCCGGCATAGGACATGATCGTTTTAAAACTACTAGTCACGTAACTACTTATGTAACTAGCTGTCACCATAAGTGATAAGTAAAATAACTGTCACCAAGAACTGCTGGGATGTACCTTTCATTTGATATACTTATGTACTGAACTTAGTATCCGTTATATAGACGAACTTATACATGGGTAAAACGTATAAAAATAAACATGAAATACTTTTACAGCACTGACCCTACTGTAACCAAATTAATAACTAAAGGGATGTTAAGGATGAAGCGGACTAAACAAGGAGTGGGTGGTTGTTATTTATGTTTTGTACAACGTGCAGCAGTGTCATCGAGCGTGCGCATTAGAAGTCCACCATCAAACAAATTGCCAGCCACATTGTATTGCAATTTATGCACACATCATTTGTATTTCTGTTTATTTATGAAATTCCTTTGAGAATTTCTTGTTGCGATCTTAATCTACACCGTTTACAATAGTATTACAATATTGGTAAAACAGCAAAAATTATATGTATTTCATTAATTTTTTAAAATACATTTTGTCGAGTCTCAAGGTCTCTTATCAGTCATATTATCATAATGTCCTAATATATCACGACTCGACGGCTCGGCTTAACCGACTCTTAGGCATTCGGCGTTGGTCTCTGCTGGTTCGTTACGATAACACAATAAACATAGCATCAAAAGTTGTATTATTTTAGGAAATTTTTTGCTTGAAAATCAATAAAAACAATTGTGATATATTAGGACATTATGACAATATGACATGATAAAAGACCTTGTGAATTGACCAATTGTATTTACATTTTTTTCGAATTCAAAACAATTAAAAAATAGTTGAAAGTGAAACAAATAAATGTACATTCAGTGATACTATTATTAAAAGCTTTTATTTAACTTGCATTGATTGTATGTTTGTTTAGGTCAAAAGTTGTAACTGAATTTTGAACTAGTTCAGTACAACTGATATTATGTTCCAAAAAATTCGAAAATTTTTTAAAAAAAATATATAAAAAAATTAAAATCAAGAAGTATCAAGATCCTTGATTATTCTTAAAATAAAATCACAAATGTACCTGTTAGTAAGTTATCTATCTTTCAAAAATAAATGTGGGTGTAAAATGTGTCCTGTGACGTATTATCACCCAATTCGGTAATTTAAAAACTAAAACCGATCTGAGATATTAGAAGTCACGTTTGCCTCTGTCTTTACCAATTTTTTTGTACAAAAATCAACTATGATAAACCCTAAAATAACTTAATGACAAATATTTGAATACATTAATTCATTATTCAATTTTCAAAAGGAAATTCAATTTGTTATCTTGGCCATTCCAGTAAAGCATTCTTTAGCAATTCAATGCATTGAGCATAGATAAATGCACATAGATTGGAAACTCCCCTGTCAAAGATATAGGTTAGGTTATAAAGGCAGCCAGTGTTAACCGGCTCACTTGGTTACATAAATTGGTCCCTTTAAAGACCTAACTTAGTTGTCAAAAACCTAAGTGGTAAAAAAAACTATGTGCAAAAAATAAACAACACTCGAATGCATATTTAAATAATTCTATATATGTCTTGCAACAACAAAATACATTAATTTGCATGTTTGGACCGACCCAACGATTTCATAGTATTTACATCAACCAGAAGAAAGCACGGCTTCAGAGATTTCACCGATCGCGCTTTTAATGATCGTCCAATACACCAAGCTCGCTTCATTCAGTTTATCATTTATCCATAGATGAGCGTGATGAGATCCGAAGTATCTACCCTGACGACCCACAGAGGAACATTTTAGCAGAAAACCTCACAAAAATTATTCGATGTGTTTTTCGAGTTAAAGGCTGGATGAAGACATGAACGTGTTTTATATAAATCTTAATCTTTTTGCAAAATACTGTTATGATCGGTCAATAATTGCCCTTAGGTCCATATTTTTAATATATGTTACTCTCAGTTGCGCCTCTAGTTTTACACTATGGTATAACCCATAGATAAACACACATAGATTGGAAACTCTGCTGTCATAGATCTAACTCAGTTGTTTTGTTCTATCATGGATACACTATATTCAAGATTATTGATAAATATGAGTATTTGATGAACATAAATCTACCAAAAATCTTCTTTATCCACCCTTTTTGATCGTCCATTTACTTAAACAACAATTTTCAAATACGCCGATTGGTTTCAAATTGATTGGATATAAAAAAATAAACAGCTTTTTATATCCAAGTCACATTTATGTCATAAATACAAAAAACAATCTACCATAGATATACACACATAGATCGGAATCTCTCCTATCAAAAACATAATTCTGTTGTCAAAAACCTGAGTGGTGATAACAACACTCGTACATGTGATTATTTTGAGTAATTTTTTGTTTGAGTTTTTTTTCTAGTTTCCGCTCTACGACTATTTCCCTATGCAATCTACTAACTTGTCTCTGTTTTCAATAAACTGCTTAAAGAAAATAACTTTGTTTATTTTTTAATATTTTAATATATATATATTTTTTTTTTTAATAATTTATTATAAATCTATATTACTTTCTTCTTGCGTATGTAAGTATGAATATAAATAAAAAAAAATAAACAAATAAAATAAAAATTCAGTAAGAGAAACAATTAAATATTTAGTAACAATTGAATTTCTTGTTGTATATTTCTTTTGTTTATTTGCAATTATGTGTATATTTTAATTTTTCCGTTTTATTTTCATTAACTATATTTTTTTGCTGTTTTCACTTTATAACAGGGTAATTAATTAAACATAATACATATTATAATTTTTATTATTATTTTTTTTTTTTTTTAATATATTTTATACAAGTTAAACTTCATTAATTTTGCAAATGAAAATTAATGAGTACAAAGAAAGTTAATTGTAGCAAAAACAAGTCGTGAAAGAGGAAAATAAAGTTAGAGATAGTTATTAAAGAAATATGTCAAATATCAGGATTTAACGAAATAAAGTAAGTCTTAAAATCTTAATATTTTATTTAGCATTTTATGTATGTTTTTTTCTTTTTTGTTTCTTTTAATGTAATTATACACTATATTTATGTTCCTAAAATCTCCTTCTTATACTACACTCACTCACTCATAGTGGCAACGAGATTTTGTATCATTTAGCCCTCCAGCATGGGACGAGGACGTTTAGTGCACTGGTCAATGACCATTCGCGCTATAGCTTTAATATCCTCATATGGACTCGGATGATCAATTAGTTCATTCAGTATTTGTATGCCATTCTCTTGTTCAACAAGCTGGCAATATTTATCTGGATACACCTGATTTAACAATGAAAACAAATTAAAATTAGATACTTTATTAACCATTTAGCAGCTGTTTCAGAGTAATTTTCGTACTAACGAAACTGAACTGAAACTGGACGATAAATAAAAAATTCTTCTTTGTATTAAAAACTTACTTGTGTTAGATTTGCCAAGGCCCATACAGCCCAATGTTGGCACTGTGGTGTCTCATAACAGCGTACTAATCCTAGTATAGGTTCAAAACTGCGGTAATTAATATTACGTTCGCTTTTAATATCCCAACGTCTTATGGCATTTACCATACTTATTAGAACCTCATCACGCGAAGGTTCCTTAATTGTCCATGCTTCTGCACCATCTGAAGCTATATGTGCCAGCACACCAGCTGCATTGTAACTTACCTACGTTTATAAAAAATAAAACAAATTTCTTTTGCATTTTAAAACATGTTTTCAAAAAGCTAAAAATTTTAGTGTTTTTACGAATTATAATTTTTGGACAATTGCTACGATGATGATATGAAAGTTATATTTTTATATATAAACATTTTTTTATTTTTCACAATCATTTTTGTACAGATTTAATTATATATAAAATTTACAAAAAATTATCCAAGTGCGAATCCGCCGATTGACTTTTCCATTTTTCGAAATTCGTTCTAGTTCGAATTTTAACCAAATTTGTCGAAATTCGTATACTGTCATTTTTCATTATATTAAGATCTAGTGAATATAGAGGCAAATTCAAATAAACCACATTTTGCTCTTAAATGCACTAATTTACAGCAGGTAAGTCCTAACAATGGTCAGAGAACTTACTCATAATCGTTTGTCTGGATCGACCCAACGATTTCATAGTATTTACATCAACCAGAAGAAAGCAGAATGGCACGGCTTCAGAGATTTCACCGAGCGCGCTATCAATGATCGTCCAATACCCTATAACGTACACCAAGCTCGCTTCATTCAGTTGGTCGTTTAACCATAGATGAGCATGATGAAATCCGAAGTATCTACCCTGACGACCCACAGAGGAACATTTTACCAGAAAACCTCACCAAAATTATTCGATGTGTTTTTCGAGTTAAAGGCTGGATGAACGACATGAACGTGTTTATATAAATCTTAATGTTTTTGCAAAATACTGTTATGATCGTTCAATAATTGCCCCTAGGTCCATATAAGGCCCCTTAAGAAAATATGTTTAACGTTCATAATTTACTTAAAAACATTAGTACTGCGATGAAATTCGATATGAACGAGTTTTATATGAAAATTAATTTTGTGATTATTTTTTGCTTATATGATAATTGGTGCTATTCATCACATACCTATTTACTTTTTATTTACAGAAAATAAAGTTCCTCATAGTCCAACTGCTGTAAAACCTCACCAAGGTATAAACATAATTTTTTTGTTGTGTGGTCGAGAAGAGATATTAGATAAACATCTTGTATATCTTCATCCACTTGACATTTTGAAATATCTGACACTTTTCTAACTAAAAACTGCAATTTCTCGTCAATGGTTCTAGCATTAGATTCCTTTACTATTACTAATAACTTTAATCTTGTATAAACTTTTTTCATCTTATATCTCGAAGTTACGAAACAGTTACGATAAAAATTGTATAAATATGTGATTATACATTAGTCAATAAAGGGGCATTTAGATGCCCCATATATTTTGTATGTATCTATGGAAATATATTTGACTTTTTTAAATCTAATTTTTGTTTAAATTAGTTTTGCACTTTTTTATTTTTAACAGACAACAGGTATATGTAATTGATAAAAATTTATACTTCCTTGACCTTTAAAAACCCTCTTTAGACATTTTTGCAAAAAGTGTATAAAAACCATTTTTAATTTTTGAATTAATAATTTGATAATAATTTTTTTACAGATTTGAATTTATGAATACTAGTTCCTGCAAAATGTTCTTGACAATCCTTTTATAAAACCAAGTAATCCATTGTTAGGTGTTAAAACTGATGTGATTGATAACGAGGTACATATAATAAAAAAGTGTATTTTGAACAAAAATATAAAAAGGTGATAATTAAAAAAAAAATCGCATAAAATAATTGCGAAAACCTTTTTCTTGTTCCTGAAAACACGGATTTTAAAATTTATTGCGGAGTACAACAGTTTTTGTACATTTGATAATTTCACCTTTAAAAACCTTATCTGTTTTTTGGTAAAAAATGTAAAACCTCCAAAATCCACTTGATTTTGTGAATGAACACCAACCAACAAATCAAACTAATTTGGAAAATTTCATCTTTGTTTTTTTATATTTTATGAAAAGTTATTTGTGAAAAATTACCTTTTCAATTAGACACATTTATAATGAGTTCATCGTCAGAATAATAAGACGTTAAATGAAGGCTTTATGTAGATGCACATGTTACATACACACAGTATAACTTTACACAGAGGTAACTTTAAATCAAAAGATATTTAAAGCTGGAAAATAAAACGAACAAAACTAAAGCACCCCTTCCTGGATATAATATAAAAAATTTTTAATTTATATTTTGTTGATATAAACGGTTTTTTTTTTTGCTGGTCGTCGACTGAATAATTGTCCTTCTACTGCTCTTCTACGGATTGTTATTTCGCTAACGCATAATCTTAAACTTGTTCTTACTTGACTAGCTGTAGGATCTTTTTGCATTGCTCCTTTGATCAAGGAATCATCATATCATGTGGTTTTACGCGGACGTCCTGCAGAATTCCCCGGTGATATACGACCAGTCTGCAAAAACTTTGGAATCAGCCGGGAAATAACTGATTTGTTAATTGAATATTGTTTACTCAATTCATGCCGTGATAAGCCCGGCTTCCACTTTTCAATAAATTTAATTTTAAATTCACTGAAGTACTTGTTCCTTGACATCCATTGTCTTTTCACAATAAACTGTATGAAACTTAAATTATACAGACTACGCCTTCCTATATTTTTATCTTCAGGAATTTTTAAATGTGAGTCCCGTTAACTGACATTGCAAATATGCAGTAGCATAGTCAAATTTTTAAACATCTTATAAGGGGGTGCTTTTGTTTTGTCCGTCGCGTTTTGTGTTTTTGTATGTTTTATCTTTTTAAATTAATTGTTCATAAAATTATCCTTTCCTAAACGAACACTATATGAACATTAACAATATAAGTTAGTAAAATATATACAAAATTCATCCAAAAAAAACCTTTTTTATCCAAAAAATTATGATATTGTTACGAATGTGCAATGACAATTTGAATTCAACGGTCTGTAACGACTGCCTGCAGCATTCATCATGTTTGATGGCACGTCCATCATTGACATTGTTTGTAAGTATGGCAACACTAAATGTTTGGGCTGCTGGCAATGACATCGAAAAGCTCTAGAAATCGAATGTACTAGTATGTCCGTTAAGAACATTGTAGATGATTCCCGATAGATGGCGCGTGTATAAATAGTGGCAGAGCTGGCAGTCGTGAGTTGAGTTGATCATTGGCGGTGTTAGAGTTAACATCAACTGTCTTGTACGTGTATACTTGTACGTAATAGAGTGTGTGTGCATTTCTGCGAATTGATATTCGTGTATAAAGACACTGAGTGCCTATTTAATTCTGTTGTTGTTGTACATTCTAAATAAATAAAGAGTTGTTACAATTTTAAACTACTAAAACTGCTTTTATTTGCAATCAAAAGTATCCGGTTTATTTAAAGGAAATAAACCCACGTTTTTAAAAGGTAAAAACGTAACAATATGAAAAAATTCATTGAGGGTGTGCTTTAGTTATGGCCAATACTGTATTATAACACAAAGTTCTTATATGAATTTTGGCTTTAATATTTTGATTTTTCATTATAATTATATATTTTGGGTATTCTCAGGTACCAAAAAATTACACGATTCCCGGGTATCAAAAAAAGGCCGGAAATTAAAAATCCTAGTCGTACATAAACTGAGAATCTGCCAGTAGTTCGTAGAGTTTAGAGACAAACGCTCACCACCTCGTAGAGTTAAAAAAGGTGTTCCTCAGGGCAAACTCCTTCCCACTCCTGTTTAACTACTACATATTTAAACTCACATTTGACAGCCTGTTTACCTCCTCAGATCATGTCACTGCAATCACGCACAAATTGCGAAGTAGAATGGAGCAATATGCTTAATGTAAAGTATTAAACTGAGTAGAATATTCGTATCGAAAATAATCTGTAATGTTTCGAAATAGGACGAATTTGGAAAAAAACTTTTCTATAGTTTACAATCTTAAGCTAACAATATATTATTGTTAGAAGTATTTGCGTACTTTTCATTACATTAATAGTTTATTCAATAAATTAATTTTCTTATTCTAAAACGTGTTCATAAATTGTTGTATTTTAAACAAACCTGTTTGTAAAGAACAACCGAACAATGTCAACAAACAACAACACGTATGAGATGCCATATGTTCAATAACAATATAATACTGACAGAAGTAATAGTTTATACACAATAAACGATTATACATACCTCTATGCCATCACTTTCGGATGATAATAGTTCAGCAAACACTTCAATAAATTTCTGTGTCATTAATTTTGGCCTCAACCATTTAACTTCGGCTACATTTCCCAATAAGCCCATCATGTTTCGTAGCAATTCATCACGTTCCCTAAATGCCTGGAAAGCAACCAATAAACAAACACACACAATGGATCATTTTAAAGAGATCAGGTGACATTGAGGTGTAAAATAAATACTTACACAATTACTTACATTTAAACATCTCAAAAAATACTCCATACCACGGCCATCCAAGAATCTCTTACAATTAATAGCAGTCTCATCAGTTACATTCCACATAGTTGACCACGCCACTTCCATGACATCATCGAATACCGAACGATTTAAACGATCTTTAATTAAGCTTAACATAGTCTGTGCAAATGTGTAACAAAAATCAAAATAAAAACAATTAAAAATTATTTAATTAAAGAAGTACGTTAAAGACTTACACTAACAACTCCCAGTTCACCCAAAAATAGTTTTTGCCGACCATCAACCTGACAGGCCAGTGTATTTAATAAATATATAGCTATTCTCTGTACAAAACCTTCTTGTTCTGTTTTGGAAACTCCATACAAAAGTATCGTGATAAGACGTTCATACTCAAATAACTTGAAAAGATAATGGAAACAAATCATAGTTTTAAATTAGCATAATTTATTGAAGGTTTAAGCTGCTTTAAGCATTTAACACCTACCACATCATTGGGCATTTGAAATTGTGTTAAAGTAAGGTAACCATTTCGTAGCATTGTATCGTCATTTACATGCATTTCCATGCCGTTGAGCAACGTCCGTATTATGTGATTTCTTAGAGGTGTACCGAATTTAGAGCGATCGCGTCCCTTTACAATATAAAATAATGTCGCACTGAATAAAAAGGAAATGTGGACCATGTCGTAATCATTCTAAATACCCGAAAATAAAACACAATTAACCAACCTGCCGGATATTTGCATATGTTTAAATTTCAAATGTCTATCCATAGCTGTTAATACAACATCTAAAGCAGTGTGTATGTCTTTGCAATTTTCAAACCGGAAGAGGTGATATAAATCATTTAAAACCTAATGAGAAACATAGTTTTGCCATTAAAAAACATTATATCGTTATCCATCAAAGAAAACTTACTCTTGTTAATAGAACAGGCCTGTCGTAATAATATCGCGCAGCAGTTAAAATTTGTTGTTCATTCGCATCGCCGGCAATCTAAGATAAATTAGGAACATTTAATGAAAACTTAATACCAATTATAGAATCTTAGAAATATAGTGTATTATTAATTGAAAATATTTTTTTTTTTTTTTTTTTTTTTGCGAAATTAGAATTTTTTATTGTAGTATTACAGCATAGAGAAAATATACATAGAGCGGAAACTAGAAAAAAACTCAAACAAAAAAAATTACTCAAAAAAGTTACACATACGAGTGTTGTTTTTGTTTTCACATTGTTTTTTTTATTAATACATTCTCACCACTTAGGTTTTTGACAACTGAGTTAGGTCTTTGACAGGAGAGTTTCCGATCTATGTGTATTTATCTATGTATTACAGTCTGTTGAAAGATATAATTTTTACAAGATATTAACACTTTCCTAAAGTCATCCTTTCCATTTTCGTACCGATTTGGTTGTTTTTTAGAGGCCAACCGAATATACATAGACCATGTAATTTTAAAGGAGAAACAAGTTATGGATAACTATATTAAATAAAGTCCCAAAAGTTAGATTTTATTGTAAAATGCAAGCAGTAAAAACGTTTGACTCATAAAACACTTTTCAATTCAAGATGAAAAACAGGATTAATGGTGTCCAAAATGTAAAGTAGGTGCTGCAATTATTTGAGTTTTATTTTAATCGAATAAAAGTTCATAATTTTTTCATTATTTGTGGGATCGATAAATTTTTAAATAACGAGTACAAAGTTTTATTCGAATAATTTAATAAAATATATTTGAAAGCAGAATTTTTTTAATATGTAATTTGTTTGTTAGCAATGGATAAAAATACAAAGTTATATATGTAAATAATAATAAATTATACAGTTATCGACTAACAGCCGACCGTTTAACCCATTAACCGCCAAAATGAATCCAGAAGCGATAATTAACAAAAAAGTTTATTTTTTTATTCATTGTATAAAAAATTAACATAAAAGTATAAAAAAATTAAAAAAAACTAATAAAGGGGTGGAATAGGGAGGGTGTACTCAACTGAGTACAGCGGAAAATTTCAAATATTGTTTTTCATTGCATAATGTTTTTAAACATTTCTTGCATTGGCAGCGAATTCTTGCATGACATAAAGCACATCTTAAATGCTTTTCCAACTTTTTGGGGTAATGGCCTAAACCATCTTGGGGTAACCCTAGGACCAATGAAGATGAAAGTCGGGCTTTATTTTGGGCGTTTTGGCGTAAATAATACCTTGCAATGGAACGTCGGAATAAAAGTTGATCCATGCTATCGCTATGACTCATTACACGCCAAGCGTTTACAATGGCCATATCTATTATATAGGAAAACAATACCCAGCACCATTTCTTACCACGAATGGCAACTCTGTAAAGTGAAATGAACTGGTCCAGCTCATCTACGCCTCCCATATGTTTGTTATAAGACTGAAACACTTTTGGTATATTCACATACATTTTTTGTCGTTGTATAGAAGACCAACGTTTTACTGCTCCTAATGGCTCAAGTGTGTCATAGTTTGTTGCCATTGTACAGACGCTATTGTCTTCCCATTTTACCAAAAGAATTTCATTTTGCTTGTCAACCCTATAGTCATATGACGCCCGTTCTTCTTTTTCATTTCTTTCGAACTTCATAATGGACACTTTTTTGTTCTGTTCTCTCTAATTGTTCCAGTCGCACGAAATCCTTTCTTCTTGAGATCCATCAAGAGGTTATAGCTAGTAAGATTGTTTTGTGTAAACTATCCTGAAAACCCAATGCCCTTTCAAGGACGTCAAAAGCCTTAACGGCTATGTATGTCTGTAAGAAGGCTATAGGTACCCAATGGAGTATTAAACCCCAGTTTGTTAACTGGCTATGTGATGCGGTCATTAAGCCGACACTATTCTATGGAGTCTCTGTCTGGTGGAAGGCACTAGACAAGGGCTCAATTTGTATGCTATTCGAGAAGGTTTTGAGAAGAATGGCAATCATGATAACAGGAGTTTTAAGAACGACCGCAACAAAGTCGCTCTTTGCTTTATTAAATTGGATCCCTGTGGATCTAATGGCCAGAAAAACGGCATTCAATTCGGCCTTCAGGCTAAACGCGATTGGGGCGTGGAGACACACTCCATATGGTCACGCCAGTATAATAGGTAGCATTCGGAATCTTGCGGAAAATATCGATTACTGCACTTCTAGGCCCTTCATGGTGAGAAATTTTGATTTCTCAATTCCGCATAATACGGAAGCAATTGACGGTCCTACACACGACACAACGGGGGTCTCAGTCTATACGGACGGCTCTAGGAGGGGAGATCGTGTTGGCATAGGTGTCTACATTCAGAAATTCGGAACTAGGTTATCTTTTAGACTTCCAAATGAATGTAGCATTATCCAGGCTGAAATATCAGCCATAAAAAGGGCGGCTAACTGGCTCAGTTATAACAAGATATCAGGCAGGGATATTCGTATATATACTGACAGTCAGGCCGCAATAAAATCTCTAACAGGTGTATATACAAAATCTAATTTGGTCCATGTCGGGCATCCTTAAACAGGATGGCGAGACATTCAACAGTCGTACTCAAGTGGGTACGTGGACACGGAGATACTATAGGCAACTGTGTTGCTGATGAATTGGCGAAAAAGGGCGCCAAGCTGCATGACGGACACATAGACTTCATATGTGGGATTCCGTTATCCAAGTGCAAGCTTCACATTAGTAACTTCTATTATGAGCTAGCTCAGGCAAGATGGGGTTGTGAACCCACATGTACTATTACCAGAATGATATGGCCCCGACTGGATCGTGGACGAACAACATATATTCTTGGCTTAACTCGCCCACAATTGAGCGGTATGGTGGCGGTCATTACCGGTCACTGCACTTTTTGCAACCACGCGAGGAGACTTGGCTTGCCCTATAACGACTTCTGTAGAAGTTGTCAAAACGAGGAGGAGGATGAGACAATTTTTCATCTTCTCTGTCACTGCCCGGCATTGGAAAATCTACGCTTAAGTTTTCTGGGACATCGTTCCCTAATTAGTCTCTCTGAGCTCTCGAATTTGAGGCTTGAGTGCATTTATGCCTTTGTAAGGCACAGTAATTGGCTAACCAGACCTAATATGGGGATCTCCATGGAGTGACCAATGATCACCCATTATCCTTTCTCTCTCGTATCTCTTCTCTCACTCTTTAATCCTAACTAAAAACTGACTGTCCCCTTCTCTCTTCTTCATATCTACTCTGTTCTTCTCTTCTTTCCTATATACTTTCAGGTAACAAAAAGGGACCTATGCTTGGACCCACGTGAGCTGCACTTCTTCTTCACTTCGCGGCTGCCTGGAAACCTAACCTAACCTACACAATAAAAATTGAGATTGTAGCAATATCCGGTGGAACTAGCTGGTTTTAGTTCTTAAAACCAAATCGTACTGGTTTTCCACGTATAAATTGCTTAGCAGGATGATGACCAAAATATTTCACCATAGACTCATTAATTGAAATGTGGTCGTACAATACTCCCCACTGAAAAAATGTTTTCATTACATCAGCTAATGGCCGAATTTTAAACATTTTGTTCCTGGTAGTGCCAGGTTCGTCATTATTCACAAGTTGAAGATTCTTTTTAATATCTCGATATCTTTGCCTAGACATTGATTTGTATACCATTTCTATGCCAACATCTTCATCGTAAGACAAGTATAAATCCTCTCTGGGTAATTTGTGATATCTAGACAATATCAGTACACCCATAAATTCTTTTAAGTCGATACATTACCAAAATTGGTATATGGATCCCGCCGCTGTACTCAATTGAGTACAGTTGTATTTAAATAAGCATAACTTTGTAAAAGTAAATGGCGGACAGTTTGTTTTTACATATTTTATAAATAGAAATGCTTATTTTTAGAAAATTAAAATAAAAAAGAAATTAGCAAAACTGTTAACGCAAAAATCTGTGCTTATCTCGCCCCACCAATTTTGTATAAGTTTAAGAGTCCATTTTGTGACAGTTGATATGTATATAGCCAGATTTGTTTATTATTTTAACAGGGAATATGTTTCTTTTATGCTTGAGTACGGCGGCGCCAAATGGGTTAACAAGTTCTTTTGATCGATAACAGCTTCTCATTAATATTCTGTTTTATAATATTATTTAACTATCTACCTATTCTCTCAAAAATCTAAAAGAAAATAATTATATAAATAAGTAAAAGTGTTAAGATGACTGTGGAAGACCCTCCACTTTCGGGGAACAGATTTAGTCACCTAGACAAAACCATAAAAATACGTGGTTATTAAATCAATTAAAGCAATCAGCAATATCGTTACATAAATTAGAGTTTCCAGTTCGGTTTTAACCGAAACCGAAACCGAGGTTTTTCAAGGCCTAAAACCGAAACCGACAATTATTCTTCGGTTTTTTACTTTTAATGTATTTTCAGTAGAAAAATTCAAAATTTAACAATGAGAAACAAACTTTTTTATCCAATATCTCTAAAAACAGATCGGTAAAAATATCTTAAGATTTCTTTAAATTTTTTAAATTGAATTACACTAATTGCTTCAGATGATGTTGCAGGCTACCTTTCGCAGGCTAGGCTCGGACATCTGTTAATAAAGAATGACATAAACTCATTTAAAAATATTGATCTACCAGTATTTCCTGACAATTAAACTTCAAATGACTGTTTATTTATTTAATTTAAGAAAAATTAATGCAAAATGTTTGTAACAAAGTCTAGTAATAGTACTATTAAATCTCCCTTTGTGAATTAATACTAATTCAGGATAACATGTCTCTAGTTTCATGTTTATTGATTCATTATAATGTGGATTCTAGCTTATTCAGAATCATGTGTGCCGAATTTTTAATTTTTAGGTGTATTATTATAAAATAGTCAAAAAGTATTATTAGTTGGAAAAAAGAATGTACATGTGAGTTCCTTTTTTAGATTCTAACTCGGTAAAATAATTTAATAAAATAATAAGTGTCATTAGAAGAAAAAATACAAATTTTCCACACTTGAACCCCCGTCAAGTTTGAAATCAAAGTAATTTCCTGATTTTTCCTATTTTAAAGAACGAAAAAGTACTTCTTAGTTTGGTTTAGTTCTCCTTTTTTGGTATCATAGTACCATTGATTATTTATTTACTGAAAAGCATATTAGCCAACTTAAATGTATATAAGCAAACTAATTACCCCCATTTTCTCAATCTCTGGTTATTTTTAATCGTTACGATATTCTGACAGTTCTCATACAAAAAGTATACTTATTGGAAGTATATCGTTACGAAAATCCATAACCAGAGATTCAGAAAATAGGGGTTAATATATTAAAAGAGTACCATTAAAATACTATTTCCTTTATGCTCTTGAATATCCGTCAAGTTTGAATTTTAAATTTGTTTGGCATTTTCTATATTATCAACTGATTTTGTTTCTATAACACTTAATATTTAACAAATTATCACAAAACCGAAACCGATTGGTTTTAATTTTTTTTTTAGTTTCACTTCATTATCACTAAGGTAAAACGATTAGTTTTTTACAATAGGAAAAAAAATATAAGAAATCAAAAATCTCACCTCTATAGCTGGTATGTCATGACGTTTACAAGCCCAATGTGCTGTATGATATAAACCCAAAAATTGTAGCGGCCTTTGTGTACGTGTCGCAAGTCCCGGTATATCTGTATTCACTTTATGACTGGATTCTTTGGTTGCCACACCATTGCCAGCCAAATTAGTACCGGATATATCCAGATGTGTCAAATCACGCAAATTATCCATTAACATTTCCAGGGATTGATCTGGTAAATCGTAAGTGCCATGACCATTACCAGAACTCGATATCGAGATATCCAATGTACGAAGACGTCTTAAACAGCAAATGGCAGGTAGTTGATTTACAATTGGCCAAACGTTAAAGAGTATCAGTGTGTGGAGTTTAGGCAGGGTGTCCAAAGTCTGAAGACTGAAATTCGCTAAAACACATGAAGTCAAATCTAAATGTGTTAAATCTTCCAGGTGCGCAAATTGCAAACGATGATGTAACACAACACCGTTCAACACAAGACGACGGAGGTGTGGGCAATTGAATTGAAAATCTACAGGATCTTTATCGTTCGGCTCGGCATTCTGTAGCATATGCGAGCCAATACCCAATTCCAACGAACGTAGACTCTCACCATAGTGAGCAAGTTGTTCGTGAGATTGTACGGTAACATTGTCGCAATACCACATCGAGAGTGAATATAGTTTGTGGCGCATTAGTATTTCGAGTCCTGTAATGAAAAAAAAACAAGGTATACAAATTATTTCACATTCACAAACTTATGAACAAATGTTACAAGTTAAAAAAAATTTCCATGATTTTGAATTAGAATACACAAAAACAAATTCGGTCATTTGAAAATGGAATTGAATTTCGAATGATTTAAAAAATTATTTTGGAATCAAATCTTAATAATTTTCATGTAAAATAGAGATATAATTAAGGCAATCAATTATCGTAATTCTATTAAAATTAAATTAAAAGCTAAACCAAAAACGGGAATAATTAATATATCACATCCCTTTTCGGAATATATTACACCCCATCTCGAAATCAATTTCCATCATATAACTGAATACATTTTTTTAATATTTTAACAAATATTATAAACACTAAAACCTTTCTTTGATTTTAAATCGTTTAGTTATTGAAATCAAACAAATTATTTGCAGACATTCATTTGGTATTCTGCAACCACGGAATTGATGTCGTTCAATGGTCTCAAGTACGAGGTACGAATACATGAATCCTGCACATACCTCTGTAGGCTCTTCTCGTACATAGGTGTATCGAAGTTTGAATGTCTCCTCTGATGACATTTCAGAAGGAGCTATTCTTTGCATCCTCCTGAAAATGGTATGAGAAATTAACGATCCATAGGACAAGAAGGTTTCTTTATCCATTCCCCATGTGCTGCCGGCTAGCGCTTTGAGAACCTTGTTTATACTTCGCAATTTATGTGCGATTGCAGTGGCATGAGCTGAGGAGGTAAATAGTCCGTCAAAGGTGACCCCATTTTTTGGGATGTTCACGGACGGGATTTGGGCTCCATCGACTAAGAGCTAGTTTCTTGCTTGTCAGTTAAACATAGCTTAACAAGCACGCTGTTATATTAAACCTGACACATATTTAGCCGGGATTTAACCAATAATTGTATTTCATGCTAATGGATTAATTTTGGTTTCAGTCAAATCACATGTGCATTCCTCAAAATTGTTCATATAAATATGGACACTAAAGTGACACTAAAGTATGTAAAATGTATATTAAGAGCTGTTGTGGTGAATTGTTTATTTTATTTTTCTGCTGTTTGTGCTTTGGTAATTTATACTTAGGTTTAACTCACCAATGATGCTCAGTTAAACCTAGATTATATACTAAATAAACAATAAGTGAGAAACACAATTTTTATTTTAATCTAGGTTTAAACGAGTAATGTAGATTATTTTTATCCCAGAAACTAGCTCTAAGAAGACAAGGTTTAGATGCACTTCCTTCGTCCATGTGGTGAGGAATGTTGATGAAGACTTCGCTAGTATAGGTCACCAATATTATGGCCCGTTGCATACGATATTACTTCCACTTCTTTTTGACTTACGGGGAGTTTAGAGATGTAGCAGGTAAACAGGAGTGGGAGCAGGATTCCCATCCAGAGGAACTTCTTGTTTAATTATATAAATTGTACGAACGACTGGCGACCAGATAATTTTGGTGCCATCTCTTCAAATTGTTGGGTATTGAGGATTGCAGATCGACAGGTCTAGCGTCACGAGGATCGCCCGTACATTTTACGGAATCCATGGTGGTGACGATCTGTTGGTAGATGGATGGCTAGAGGAGGAGAATAGCCCCAAGGGTCTTCGCGACAGGTGAATATAGGGATATCTGTCCGTACGATTGTTCCGTAGTTCCGTCCTTCCTTGGTTTGAAGACTGGGATGACTCACCCTTTTTCTAGGCACAGGATATTATTAGGCTCCTTACTCCATCTACTTGTGGATTACCGAATCTACTTGTGGATTACCGTCGTGAGCAAATAAGGCTAATTGTCTCCTTTATTACAGGACACTGTTTAATTGGGGCACACGCTAGAAGAATAAGCCTACGGTACAATGATTACTGTAGAAGCTGCCATAATGAAGAAGAGGAAGAGACTGTGTATCACCTTTTCTGCCAATACCCGGCTCTGACAAACTTGAGGGAACGCATCCTCGGATCTCTATTCCTATCATGCTTGGATGAGCTATTAAGGATGAATCTTAGACGAAACTACTCCTTCATCCGGGAATCTGGCTGGTTTAGCCTGGAAGCAACGGAGGTAGTGTAAATACCCTGCTGTCTACTCCTTGGGTATCACAATGGGATCA
This sequence comes from Calliphora vomitoria, assembly GCA_942486065.2. Lineage (NCBI taxonomy): Eukaryota > Metazoa > Arthropoda > Insecta > Diptera > Calliphoridae > Calliphora > Calliphora vomitoria. The sequence goes on from OW818031.2 coordinate 79,760,484, forward strand.
GATTTTAATGGACCCAAGTTAGCTGCTTGAGGAGCGGCTGCCCATGGAACCTAACCTACTGGAAGGTTAAAACTTGTGTTCAGGTACTCAACTCTCCGCTAGCCAAGGTATTCGTTCCGTCTGAACCAATCGCCGTGGATGGTTTGGATGTATTGATAGCCTCTGCAACATCAGTTGACGTAAAAAGTTGTGATGTGTCCGAAACTGGAAGGATGTGAAGTTTGCGAACACCACTTCGTTTCGCCTTATCTTTCTATGGGTGTTCAATAATATGCCGTCAGAACGCACGGCAGCCCCATTCAGGATCCCCAAACATAATCGCGACGCTGTCATCCTTCTTCGTCCGCTTATCCTCGTTTACCAACCTACTGATATCACGATTCAGCTATGCGGTCCTTGGTTGTCAAGGATGGTATTTCGGATCTCATCTCGCTTATATGCAAATCCCGCTCCTTCTGGGAAGTGTGGTCACTATGGATAATCGACCAACTAGACCGAAGCGATCTGCACCTGCGGAACTTTCTTGGTGTAAGTTGGAGTGTGTTGGTAGATCATTGAAGAAACGATTGGAGGAAACTATGAAGCCGTGCCAGTCTCTTACTTATGGTTGATGTAAATACAGCGTTCAGAGACGATAAAATCGTTGGGTCGGTCCCGACAAACGATGCCAGAGTTGTTAGTGCAAATTGAAGTCTCCGAAAGGGTACTTCCTGACGACAATAATTTCAGCTTCAAGATATTGGTTGCTTCTGTCGAGATCAAGAAACCGTGTTGTGCCTCCACCGTTGATCTTGGTGGCAACTGCCTTGGAGGCTATTACATTCGTATTAAGGTGTGATAAATTGTTGCTGCTGTAGGTGTGATAAATACTAATGTTGTTACGATGGGTGGTGATTGGATATCGATGATACCGATAAATTACATAACTTAATTTGGAACCAAAAGTGAAACCAGTCCAAACATGAGATGCACCTGAATTGGGTTCTAGCACACTGTGAACGACTATAGCCCAGGATTTAGTTAAAATCCCAGATATTATTTACTTCGTGAAAAATGCAGATATACGATAGCATTAGATTTTTGACAGCAGACATCGATTTTTTTTAAGATACTTTTCATTGAAAATATTCAAGTTGGAAACTCAAGGAAAAAATACTAGTCGGTTTTGCAGGTTACATTCAAAATTAGTGATTCAACGTATTTTCTGTGATTTTTTGCTTCTATCCGTCGTTGTACAGCGTATACTGCACCGATTTTGGTATATTTGTTTTGACTTGTTTTATACTTACATTCAACCCCAGCCGATTTTATTAATTTATTGCAAACTATTTCATTCTTTTTTGGGCACATAGTTTTGGCATAAACCAAGAAATATTTATGCCTAATATGTTGGTCCTGTTGTTTAGGCCCTCAATTATTTTTGTATAGATAGACGGACAAGTAGCTCCAAATTGTTTTTTTTGTTTGACCGATTTTGCCCTTTTTTAATACCAAACATTTCTGATTAACAGAGAATATTATCAGAAAATTGCATCCCTTTAAGTCCTACACTCTAGATCATATCGTGCCAACAGTAGTAAGATCTGCTTAGTATTTCATAAGGACCCAGTATAAATATACTTTTATGTATGATTAATCTTTTTTTACATTAAGATTAATCATACATATTAATCTTATCAGGTCAACAGCATTTTATTGAATGAATAAAACGGTTAAACGGCATCACACCTTGCAATTCCTGTATCATCACTATGAGGAAAATGTAAATTGACCGCTTATCAGTTAATTTCTCGAACGAAATCAATAACGTAAGAGACAATATTTCTAAGTGTTATAGAAAAATAATACAAACAAAAAAATCGCACGAATGCGATAGATAATCTTTAGTGTAATAAATCAATTAATTATATTACATTTTAATATTATTGCAATAGATTACATAGAAAAAGAAAGAAAATCTACTTACCATAATTTGTTAAATGACTATTACGCAAATGTACAACATTTAATGAAGTCCGGTTTGTGTCTCTAAATAAACTGATAAATTTATCATCAAACTGTCTATAGAAGTGTTTTTGATACGTATCTATAAGACGATCGCATATATCATTCGGTAAGACGATGCCATCACGTAAATGATATCGTTTTTCGTCGTCATTATCGACGTCATCAATTTCATGGTCATCGTCGATGTCTTCACATCTGATAACATGTAAGTTTTTGCATATATAACGATATACAATATCCTGGAGTGTCAATGGATCTTCATCCAAAATTCCGTTTGACTTTAAACGAACTTTGCCGCTCATTTTATTGGGTTTTTATGGTATTACTTGTTTTCGGTCCGAACGCCTGTAAATATAAAAGAAATAATTGTTTATTGCATAGTTTATGAAATATTTAATTGTTTTTTTAAGTGTTTTTGTGTGAAAAATACTTTAATTGGTTAGACCGTATTATTAAAAATATTTTTTTGTAGGTTATTGGTTTTTGTCTTTTTGGAAATTTTAATTATTTTTAAATACATGCCCGATACATATAAAAATTAGATATTTCAAAGACCTTTGCAACGGCGTATATAAGGCCAAAGTAAGTTGGAATTTTTTTTCACAAAAAAACATTTTTGTTGTAAAATTTTTTTCACAAATAAATTAAAAAAAAAAAAAAATTTAAACAAATTAGAATAATATTGTTTGCCCTATATTTTTCGCTAATAAATTAAAAATAAAAATATTTTTTTTTATTTAGTTTTCTCTGTTACTTGTTTTTTCTTTAAAGTATAATTTAGTGAAGGGTATATAAGATTTGGCACAGCCGATAGCTCTATTTATATTAACAAAATAAAAAGGAAAATAATTAATTAAATTCTAAAAATAGAAAATAAACTATTTTCAAAAATTGTGACAAATTAATTAGGGAAAACTTAACAACTCGCAAAAAATTTACCTAACATAGAAATTCTACCTACCTCACAACATTTTTATTAATGTAAATAACAGTGCTATTTAAATTCACTGCGAGTTGTTAAGTTTTCCCTAATTAATTTGTCACGTAAAAAAACATAAGGTAGACTATTATATATCAATGGATAGGGAATTTTGTCTATTTTTCAAAAATTGATAAAAACCAGTTTAAAAATTCATGGAATACTTTTTTGAAATATATGAAAAAATGCTCTTTTTTGAGTTTTTGCAAAAATAAAAATTTTTCAAATTGAATATTTTTTAATGAAATTTTACAGTTATATACATTTTTTCTATTGAAAATGGAAAAATAAAAACGAAGAAAATAATAAAAAAAAAAATGGGATGTTTTAGTTTTTTGGAAATAATATCCATACCAGGGGCGGGGTTATCGGAAGCCTTTACAAAATAATTAAGAACATATTGAAATGGGTTATTACATTTAGATATCGACTATGCGATTTGAGAATTTTTGCCCTAAAGATGAAATTTAAATAAAAAAGGCGTTTTTTATATGGACCTGGTCCATTCGGTATCAAAAATTTTAATTTTTTTTTTTCATTTAAAATATTTGATATAACGTTGTCTTTTCAAAAATTATAAATTCCTTATATAACTTTTAAAAGAAAAAAGAGTTTTTTCAAAAAAATCAACTTTTTTAAATTTTTAAAATTAAAATGCAAAACTGGGTGGATAATAAAGTTGAAAAATTAATTTTCAAATGCGGATATCTCCTAAGCTTTAGGAGCTTTAAGAGTAGTGCTCGAAGAGGAGATTCTATATATACAGTGCACTCCCGGTAACGTGAACTAATTAAAACCAAGGGAGTTCAGGTTAGTGAAATTGTTCATGTTAGCGATTGTCGAATTTCATGGAAAAAATATTAAATTTTATAATATAAACATGTGTTTTACACGCTTGAACGTGAAATTCTTTTATTATTTTCATTTTTAAAATATAAAACAAAAATTATTGATTAAAATGCATTACAAATCAAAACGAGATCACGAGAAAATATACTTTGAAATAAAATTACATAGCAAATAAAATTACTCATTCGTTGCCATACAAAACATATTAATTTAGAGGATACAAACACATTTTAAATACAAGGGGATTCCTTAAACTTTAAAAATCGAATTTAATGTATGTATTTCAGTGTTGTCTACATGCTTAGAAAGCAAATGCAGTGAAAAAATTGTTCACGTTATAGAGCTTTCTGAGTTTGTTCACGTTACAGAGTAGTCAATGTAAACATACGCTTGTTCACGTTAGGCGATGTTCACGTTGGACGGTGTTCACGTTACCGCGAGTGCCCAGTATAATACTTAGGAATGGCTAAAAATTGGTGGGAAGCAATGAGACAAGTATTTATAGGAAGATACTCAATTAAGCTCAAATGTGTGCTTCCATTGTCATAACTGGAGACATCGGTAGCACACCTCAGGCGTCCTTGTATATAATCCTAAAATTACTACCAATTGAAAACTATGTGGCAAGTGCGGCGGCTAGGAATAGCTTAGAATATTTTAGTCTTTTCTGGTAAGACCAATTCATAGGAAACATTAAAACATTGTACGAGGTAGGTCTAATTGGTCAGGCTAGAATTCCTACGGGAATTTCCACAGGGTAACGACTTTAAACTTCGGAGCTACACATTGAATTATTAAAGTGTCATACAGACTCCCGGACAAAAGCAGCGTCTTCCAGGCAGATACCTTAGCGATCTGGAAAACCACGGACTTGATAAGGGCACAGCACAACGGAGTCAGCTGTGACAACTTATGTTGATAGCAAGGCTTTTAAATGTCATATGGGCAATAATTCCATGTCATCGTATGTGACATTTGTACGCCTACAGAGTAGAATAGTTTTTGTATAAATATTATGATTATCTGACAAATAATTTGGTATTTTCTTCCATTCAGAGGGTACTATATTTAAAAAATAATAATAAGTTCTTTCAAAACATTGTTGTCCAAAATATCGAGCGAAATAAGGGTATATCGTAAGTGACATAAAACGGAAGTAATTTTGAGGTAGATGTAGGTTAGGTTAGGTTTCCAGTCAGCCGCGAAATTGAGGAATAGAAGAACAGCTCACGTGGGTCCAAGCAATGGTCCCTTTGTGTTACCTGAAAGTAGAAAGTTAGAAAGAGAGAGGGGCAGATAGAAATGAAAAGAGAGAAGTGGAAGATTGAATAGTTAAGAAGATGTTCAAGAGAGAAGGAGATTTTCAAAAAAATTGCGTAGCAATAAGATTGCGGTTATTAGGTTACTCAAGAGAGATTCCCATATCTGGTCTTTTTAACCAATTACTACTCCTTATTAATGCCATCAAGCCTCATAATACTATTTATGGAACGGTGTCCCAGAAACCGTAAGCGTAGATCTCCTAATGCCGGACAGTGACAAAGAAGATAAAAAATGGTTTAATCCTTCTCCTCGTTTTGACAACTTCTGCAGAAGTCGTTGTAGGGCAAGGCAAGTCTCCTCGCGTGGTTGCCATGTAGAAATATGCGAAAATTTTTCCTTTACAATCCGTCATATTTTAATAAAAATAATGTTTGGATGATTTTTCTCTTATAGTAAAACAATATATGGAACTTATTAGTAGGAACCAGAAGATAAAACAACTTACTGTTGATCTTACAAAGATTCCGCGACTCTACAAATCAATCCTGGAACAGAACGACGGATTGGAGGTTGTCCAAGTCTATTTGGTCGAAGTTGGATGCACAAGCAACCAAACTACTAATTGGGTTGGATAGTAGAACTCTCAGATCTTTCGTAGGAGTGATAACCGGTCACTGCTCAATTGGAACCTTCATTGGTAAATGGGATAGTGGCACACAAGACTTTTGTAGAATGAGCGAAGTTATTGATGAACTATGTAGAAATACATTTTGTGTAACTGTCCTAGATTACAGTGTCTCAGACAAAATTAACTAGGTGGTAAATTTCACGATGAACTCGGAGATATAGCTAGAATGTGTGTGAAAATAAATTCAAATTTAACTCGCACAGACAAAAACTAAATTTTTAAACATTGATCATTTTACAGTCAACATAGCACTTAACAGTCATCATAATTTCAGATCTACAAAAAAATGTGTGACCATTTTGGGAACTGGGTGAATGGTTCGCATACTACACTATATAGAAATGTTGGTACAAGGCGTACTTGTTGGAACTGTAATACTGGGATAACTGAAAAATCTTGGAATTTAAATAAATTTAATTTAAAAAAAAAAAAAAACCTTGAGAGGATTTGTGACCATTTTGGAAAAACTGGGTGAATGGTTCACATAATGCACTACATAGAAGTGTAGGTCCAAGGACTACTTGTTAAAACTGTAATAGTGGGATATCTGAAATAATCTTGGGATTTTTGGAATGGATCGCATACTACACTATATAGAAATGGTGGTCCAAGGGGTACTTGTTGGAACTGTAATAGTGGAATAGCTAAACAAATCTTGGAATAGAGTGTCCCTATCCATAAACATGTTTCAAACTTTTTTTACGCATTTTTTTATTTGACATCAGCTGGTGTACTATATAATTCATTTATGATGAATGTTAAGTGCTTAACTGTGCTATATGGACTGTAACATGATCAATGCGGATCCATCATGATACCGGGGAGTTTCACTTATTCTGTTGTCGGTCCAATATATTGTATAAAGAACAAAATATGCGTTCTGGACTGCGTAAATATATGCAAAGCATAACGCTTCCATTTACTGAGAAAGAGATGCCCTTAAGATGGGAATTTCAGCAGGACAATGATCACAAGCACTCCTCAAAATTGGCAAAGAACTAGTTTGCTGTCAACAAAGTAACTCTTATGGAATGGCCTTCGCAGTCACCGGACCTTAACCCAATAGAACACCTTTGGGGAGTCCTCAAGAGAAAGCTGGATGGTTTCAGCCCGAAAAATCATTGACAAGGAGGTTTTCCATTGACAAAATTGGTTGATTCCATGAGTCGCAGTTGCAATGAATTTGTGAAAAGCAAAGGTGAAGCAACAAAATATTAAAATAAAATAATTTTTTAACAAAAAATATAAAGATGTGCCTCAAAAGATTTGATCCTTTTACGCTTTTCTATTATTTTTTCCAGTAAAAATATTGACTCTTTACATTGTTAGTCATATAATGTATTAAAATAAAAATGAAAAGAGGAATGATTATGTTTTTTTCTTATGCTGTATGTCTGATAAACTTGACTAATATACTTATACAATTTAAAAAAAAGCTCTCGTTTCTATTATTTTTTCCAACACTGTATATTCAAAAGAAAGAAATTATATAATCAAAATAGGAGTTCTTCGGCCAGACATAACGGTTTTTACACTTTCGTATGTGAAAATTTAATATTACTGTTTCAATAACTTCTAAACTAAAGATGACAGCTCAAAAATTAAAGTAAAGACTGAGAACAATTACTAATGAATGTAAAAATTTCCTAATGATAAATACGAAGCGTTTTCAATTAAATTATCAATATACTTATGTACATATCGCACGTATTAACTCAAAAACTGTTAAGTGTTCAGGAGAGACACAAAACTGTCTTCTTAATGCTTAAGAGTTCTTTAATAAAAATTCAGCAATATTAGGAAAATCTATCAATTCTTGTATTCCGATACATATTCATTTTATTTGTTCATTGTCTGCAGATAGTGTTATGTATTGGTATTTGCCAAAATGTTAAAATAAAAAAATTTTGAGTTAAAGGTATCTTCACCCTGATATATTGTGTAGACTGATATGCATAATATAAGTTGTATGTAGGAATATGACTATACTCTAGCACGCTGTTTGTATATCTACATTTTATATTATTAACTGATTATTATTTTTTTAAAAATTGTACTTTTTATAATTGTTTAGAATTCCGCAATGTTATTTGTTTTCAATTTTTAAAGCCTAAATAATAAATTTCAACAACAACAATACAGTTGACCCCTTTAATATTCAACGTGTTCTAATTTTGTATATGTATTTTAAAAAGCATTTCCTATTAAAATATTAAAATATAGTACATACTATGTACTAAACAAGAAATAAAATCAATTGCAAATTAGTGTTAAACAAATGTTTATATTTTTTTCTGTTTGTTTGTTTACATGCTTGCGTAGTTTGTGTTTGGAAGTGTGTATGTGCTTGAAGTTGTTACAATTTGCATTGTTACTTACTTCAATGTTTTTATTATAACAACTGTCTAATTACAATAACAACAACAGCGGCAGCAGCATTACAAATCTATCTAACAACATAATGAAGGCAAGGCTAACAACAAAGAAAAAGTGCTATTGGGGAATACAAAACTATTACAAAAAAAAAAAGTATACCAAACATATTTTAGTATAACGATCGTGTTTTTCACAACCCCTACAGTTGAAAGTGGTCAGACATCCAGCCTGCAAGACGGACAGACAGACAGACATATAACTAAATGAACTTGCGAAATACTATACATTCATATAAACATGCAAATGCATTCGTACGACGTCATAAAATGTTTAGAAGAAATGCTATATACTATCTTATGAGTATATTACCTATACGCTGCTGCAGCAACAAATTATGTGCAACTCTCACTTTTGTCCTTGCAACCGCAGTGGGCGTGCGGACGGTATGTAAAATGATGATCTTTTCTTTTGTCTTCTATTTGTTTGAGCTTTTTCGGGCACTTCTCACTTTGCACAATTATACAATTATTTTGAATTTTATTGCCACTCTAATTAAAATTCGTAAAGAAATCGAAATTTGCTTTTTTTTCTTTTATTTTGTTATGTCGTTTCTTCTGGAATTCTAACAAAAGTCACTGTAATTTTTTTTTTTTTTTTGCTTTATATTTATTCACTTTCCATTCACTTTTATTTATGTTTGTGATTCATTTTGTTAGGAAGTTTTCGTTTACTCATTTTTGCTTTCGATTTTGATTTGTTTATAATTAATTAATTTGGAAATATTATTTCGTTTTTTTCTGATATTCTTTTTGCAAACAATTTTTTTCGAGGAAATAAAGAGAAATTTCGTTGTTCAATTTTTTGTTTGACGTTTTAGTTGTCATTTACATATGACTGGTTAGCTTATTCAGATTTGGGGTATGTTTAGTCTGCTATTAGTGTTGAAAAATGTTTTGGTTTTTACAGTGCCGTTCAAATTTCTGGCACGGTTGTTCTTGTTGTAACAAGGTCTGATGTCGTTGAAAGTTGTACCCGAATTTTTACCAAATGATTTGTAAAATGTATTTGGAAATGTTTAAGAACAAATTTTAAATATGTTTTAATCAATCGAACAGGTTTTTCCAGCTCACTTAAAAGTAAATACAATTTCCGAGTACAAACAAATTATTACGGGATTCGTTGGATTTAAAAAAATTTTAAATGTTTATTATATTTGTGCTACAGTTAATTTTCAAACATCAATCGTCACTAGTAATGGGTTGTAACGGCTGGCTTGAACATTTATCATGTTTACCTCTATTCATAAACAATGCTGAGAACACGCTGTTATTAACAGTGTTGCGAAGTATGACAACATTAAATGTGAAGTATGTTTTAAGAGCACTGGATGATAATTGTAGAACATTCGATTGTCTCCGCTAGTACATGATTTATATATAACTTGGGGGTTACACTATCAAGTTTTGCCTTTCAAGTTTTAATACATTCACACTTTTTTACTAATACACTAGAAGGTGACGACAGAACTACAACATGTTCAGAAACAACAGGTACTTTGTTTTTGTTAAAAGATAAGTGAACTGTCAAAGTTGCCTGTTGTTCTTTTTGCTTTTGAGATTGTTGTTTTTCTCGCCACAACAACCACAAGTGAATTGACAGTTCAATTGTCTAAACAACTGAATAAAAAAATAATCAGCTGTTCTTCTGAGGTCACCTTCTATAAATTCGCCTAGAATTTGTAGTAGTAAAATTGCTTTCAAGTTGCGTGCTGCCAATATATGTAGAAGACTATCAAGAAATAGGTCGATTTGGCTGTTCCTGGACGAGACTTCTATAGGCGTTTATAGTTTAATCTGGCAGGGGAGCCTTAATCTAAAGTGATCATTTATTTTTGTTATTTTATTTATTTTGTTTGGATTTATAAATTTAAAAATAATTATAAGAATCTCAGGTACTATTTACTATAGTAAATATTGTTATTTTGGCCTAAAAGGCTTGATATTACAGAAATGAAGAAATAAATAAAAATAAATAAATCCAATAATCGACATCAAAGCTTGAAATTAAACTCTTAATTTAAAAAAAGGATGATTTTATGCGACATCATCTGGTATCCTTACAAGGAAACAAAAAGTCGAATATTCGACTCTTCATATTATCTTTTTTTAAAATTGGTTTGAATTTTCAACTTTTGTCAATATTCGATTACTTTCGTAACCACGATATTAATAAAAAACGAATTTTTAAAAATTTTTACACCAAAAATTAAAAATAAAAAACCAACTTTTCGTCTTTTATCGACTTTTGTTGTAACTTTTCTTTTGGACCATTTTGGCATAACGTAATCGCTGTTTGAATTTTTCCCAAACAAAAGGTCTCTTTCGACTATTTTACAACATATGTTTTTATTTATCTATTGTGAATTATATTGTTTTTATTTTGAAAAAGCAACATCGAAAAAAAGCGGAACAAAATTTGTTTATTTATATCGCAAGGCCAAATAAAAAGCAAATAATTTAAGAAAACCAACATGAGCAATATTTATATACAGGAACCGCCAACGTCAGGCAAAGTAATTTTTATTTTTCAGTCTTACCAGGACATTTCAAATAAAATTTAAATGTTTTGCAGGTTCTTCTCCATACTACCGTGGGAGATATTGACATTGAACTATGGTCTCGTGAATGTCCTAAGGCCTGTAGGAATTTCATACAGTTGTGCATGGAAGGTTATTACAACAATACCATATTTCATCGTGTAGTCAAGGAATTCATAGTACAGGGAGGTGATCCAAATGGTGATGGCACTGGTGGTGAATCAATTTATGGTCAACCGTTTAAAGATGAATTTCATTCGCGTCTTCGCTATACAAGGCGTGGTCTGGTTGGTATGGCCAACTCAGATAAGGATGACAATGCGTCGCAATTCTTTTTCACTATGGCTCCAACACCCGAGTTGCAAAACAAAAATACTCTATTCGCCAAAGTAACGGGGGACACTATTTTCAACATGCTTAAGTTGGAGGAAGGCCTAGTCGATCACAATGAAAGACCCATGTATCCTCACAAGATTTTAAAAGCCGAAATACTCAATAATCCCTTTGAAGATATTGTGCCCCGAGAACTGAACAGAGAAGTGAAGAAGGAAAAGAAGAAGAGGAAAGAGAAAGGTGTCAAGTAAGTGTTTGGATCTCATTTGTTTTTTTTTTTAACGTTGAGCAATGTGTTGCATTTTTCTCTAGAAATTTTGGATTGTTGTCGTTTGGTGAAGAGGCCGAAGAGGATGAGGTTGAAACAATTGAATTTGTACAAAAGAACGCTGGCAAAGCCAAATCACTTCATGACGTAGTAGATGATCCAAAATTGAGCAAAGAACCGGTCAAAGTTAAAAACCTAATGGCAGAGGGGGAAGAATCTGAACCAGAGAATTACCATAAAACCATAAAAGAAGAAGAACTAGATGAAGATGAGTCTGTTGAAAGAAGGCAGCGCATTAAGGACAAATTAAAATCTAAATCTTCCAAGAACCATAAAAGTCAAGTAAAACCTGATGAAATAAAATTGGAAAATTCAGATTCAGAAGAAGATCTCCTATTAACGCATGAGCAGGAAAAGAAACAGCAAAGTGACAAGAAGAAGTATTAACTGAATTCATACATTTATTTATAAAATTGCTTAATTTGTTTTCATTACAGAGAAGAAATTCGCCAAGAAATCCAATCATTGAAAAAACAATACCAAACTGACAAAAAAATTAAAGATGAACTGTTTGAAAAGAAAACACAGAAGGACTCTAAGAACAAAGTAGTTAAAACTGAAGCTGATGACAATGAAATTATCAAAAAATTTATAGAAGAAAAGGAAAAATATGAAAAACTTAAAACAAAAATACCTAAAAAAGGCGCATCACGTGAAGATTTCACTTTAAGTCTGCTTTCGAAATTTCGCTCCAAATTAGATGCTATAAGACAGCAAAAAGAAGATAGCGAACAGGGCAATGATAAAATTGATGAAACGGAAGTGGAAAAGGAAATTCAAGGCGATGACTGGCTTTGTCACACCTTGAGATTTCAAGAGGAAGCTCCGATATTGGCAAAAGATGCTTCGACAAAAGGTGACGACTGGTACGATGTTTACGATCCCCGTAATCCCTTAAACAAACGAAAGCGCAAGGAAACTGGAGGTAGTCGTTCTCACGGCCCTAGCGCAAATAAACGTGTACGATAATTTAGGAAAATTTTAAGATTTTTATTTAAAAAAGTTGGAAATATATAGATAGTAAAAAATACATTAAAAGAAATGCACAAAAATGCATTTGTCACAATGATGCTGTGTTTAAAGGAATTTATTTATTCCATGTTTAATTATTTTTCTCAAAATATTTGGTCTTTTCTTTGGGATTTGGTACAATCTAAAATAGAGAAGAATAAACAATTAATGATACATACAAATGTTAAATTTAATTGCTTACAGTATCTGCACCAGGTTTCCAACCTGCCGGGCACACTTCTCCATGGGTATCGGTATATTGGAAGGCCTGCACTAATCTTATTGTTTCATCAACTGAGCGACCAACTGGTAAGTCATTCATAGTGATTTGACGCAAAACGCCACGTTGATCAATAATAAAGAGACCACGTAATGTATGACCCAAGTCGTCTAAATAAACGCCATAGTCTTTGCTAATTTTATGCGTCAAATCCGAGAGTAAAGGTATTTTAACATTGCCCAAACCACCCTCTTTACGTGGCGTATTTATCCACGCCAAGTGGGTAAAATGAGAATCAACACTGCAGGCAATAACTTCGGTATTAATTTCACGGAATTCTTGAATCCGATCCGAGAAGGCGATTATCTCAGTTGGGCATACAAAAGTGCTAAAAACAGAGAAAACATACAAATTAAAAACGAGAATTGTGAATTGTGTAAAAATAAAAAATAAATAAGGTATGGGAATTTCATGTCAAGTGAACCAACTTTTGAAATCGATGTCTTCGATTGGGATGAAATATGGCACCATGGTGAGTTCTATTGGATAGTAATTTAGACACAATTTTTCAACATCAGTCGAGAACTTCTTGAGTTAGAGGGCATAACAATTTTATTTTGGCCAAGCAGGTGATTTTTCTCATCCATGTAACTTATTACCTATTGTTCTTGGCAAAATGTGTCCCAAATAGTTTAGATAGCAATTTCTTCAATCTTTCGAAAAAAATAAACATTTTTTTTAGTTTTTTTTTTCCGAAATCAAAAACTTTTTCGACTTTTTTTCAAAATGGGCACTTTTTTTCTTAAAAGAAAGCTTATATATTTTCCTTAAAGACCTATTAGGTCGCTTAATGGGATGCGAGTTGGATATCTATCAAAATAAATGTTTTGTAAGTCAAAACATACTATTTTTGACAATATGATTACTGAAAGACATTTCTTATCAAGAACAATTCCTAAGAATTTATGGTGATCAGTATATTGAATCTCGTCATCACCCAGAAAAATATCAATGTTAGTGGGATTTGTCATAGAATCCAATCATTGTCAGAATCGGTTTTGAAAACGACAGGAAAAGTATACATTGGTCTCTGGAAATCTAAAGTTATCGGTTTTATATTCGATCTAAAATAAAAATCTTTATCGATAAAACAAAAACTTACATTGGATTTCATAAGTCAAATGTACCTTTTTATCGTTTTCAAAACCGATTCCGACAATGATTGGATTCTATGACAATCCCGATTATTTACAGTTCACTGCCTGACGGATTCTAAACATTAATTTATATTGATCTGAAAAATTTCACTGAATCTCTTATTATCTCTGAATATAAGAAAAACATCGTCTGCAAAAAAGAAGCAAGTGCATTGAGTAGATTCAATTTCATAAGGAACATCATTAATATACAAAATAAACAGGTGGTGACCTAAAACAGAAACTTGAGGGAATCCAGAATGGAGAGTAAGCCTATCATAAGCAACTATGTTAGCCACAACAAATATAGGTAACATTTTTAAGGCAATTGAAACATTTTTAATAGAAATTGACATTTTGAAAACCCTGATTTTACTTCATAAAACGATTTTGGTGATACCGTCAACAAAGACAATTCGGAAAGTATTTTTAACTGATTTGATTGGTTTCCCATAAATCGTGAGTGAGAGTTATACAAATTGTGTGTAAATGAAAGAGCACTTTGACTTTAAGATTATTTCAAAAATAATATTTACTTACAAGTCTAATGGATAGAATAGTAATACCACGTATTTGCCAGTAAACTGTGATAAGGACAGCTTAACAATTTCCTTATTAACGACGGCAGTGCCCTCAAATTGAGGAGCCGGTTTTGAAACTAAAAATAAAATACAATTATAATTCAAGTTTTAGATAATAGAGAATGAATTCCAAAAACGAATATACTTACTAACTGCTTTTGTTGTCTGCAATGTGTGATCACCTTTGGGCGCTTCAGCTGGATATACAGAACCACCGGCAAATGAGTAACAAGAATCTGCATCGTCTATCGCGGCCATGGTTTGTGCGGCTAGTGCCGCCAAACACACCAGTAATAGAGTAAAATGCATTTTCAAAACCATTTTCTTCTTAAATTAGAAAATCTAGTGAAAATAATAGAACAATTATTAAATTATTGTTTTTACGCCCACTCCTGACACCATGCACAACAATTGAAAAATTAGCCACGCAGACAATTTTCAAAATTCTAATTAGATTTATTTTCTATGATAACAAGTGTTAATAACTATGTCACAAACGAAAGAGTTGGCACTTTCGTATGTATGTTTACACAGTTGTATACCTAGGAATGTTGTTTTTATTTTATTTACTCTAATTTTTTAATTGTTATCAATTATTTTTGGAGGCTTATTTTGTTATCACTTAAAATTCGTTGGAATTTTTAACGATATAGCTATGTTAACAACAATAGAAGATATATCATTTATGATGATTTATTTCAATCATTTTTATTTAAAAACTATTTAAATAGTATTTAAAACTTACAATTTTCTCAATTTTATTAAAAGATCAGTTCAAATTATTAATTTTTTGTGAAAGTAAACAACAACAAAATGATGCCGGTTACAAGGTTACCAACACTTTTTTACTTCAGTGAATTTGGTCAGAAAATCATTAGAGATGCCACTCCAAAGAATATTAATAATAAACAGTCTTGCCAGTCTTGGGGATTTGCCCCCAAAGTTTGGGATTTTGAAATGCATTTGGGGACAGAAAATTTCGTTTGGGGACTGGGGATTTTATTGAAATATAACAAGAGTGTCATGCTCGGCTGTTGGTAGAAAGATCCCAAAAGTTGGCAATTATGAATGTTCAAGTAATTTTTTGAGGGGACCTTGTATGGGGACTGGGGACAAATGTTGCCTGATTTTCATCAGGCAACAGTGTATTACACTTGACAGTGTAATTTCAGAGTACTTTGAATTAATTTGTGCAATATTTTATCAGGGTTGCCTCATAATCAACATATTTATAACTGATAAAACATTATTAAGGGGGACATTTGTATGGGGGCTAGGTAAAATCATGGACCGATATCAGCAGAGAGTATTTGAGGAAAATTTCAGCCAGCTAGCTCCTTTTATGTTTTCAACTGACATACAGATAGACGGACATAGATAGATCGTCATAGAAATATTTTGATGTGTTACAAACGGAATGACAAAATCCATCTTTTATATGGTGGGTATAAAAACAACAGTCTGATTTGACAGCTAACATAAACAAAAACAAATTAGAGAATTAGAAAATGTCTCTCATTAAGAAAAATGATTTTCCAAATTTTTGAATTTTTTTTCTTTACAAAGTATCTTCTGAAAATTTCGAATCACGTGATGCCATTACATACATGAACCATTTCATTTATATATATGCACAGCGCATACTTTGAGGACATTTTTTCGATTTAGTATTTTATATATTGTTAGAAAGTTAACTTTAAGCAGAATACAATAATTTTAAATGTTTAAAAATGTTATCCAATTCAGCAATTTACAACTGATATAACTACCGATTCTTAAAGACTCTAATAGATAACAACTAAAACCAAAAAAAGTTTTTCCCACAATTAATACATTTATGATTAAAAAAATCAAAACTTTTTTTAAGCAAAATGCCTTGAAATGGTTATTTTTAATTGCTAATAGAAAAATTAACTGCTGTTTCTCGATATCGAAAGTAGTCGACCAAATTTGTATTTCGGATGCTATTTTTATGACATATTCTCAATGGACAATATAAGTATTTATAATACTTATATTGTCTATCGACGACAAAAAATCAAATTTTATTTTAAAAATGTGGATAGTACTCATATAAATATTCAAAAATATGGACTTCGGATTGATATTTAGTAAACATATTTGTAAGTTCGAGAAAAACATGCATTTGCATATAAATCCTTAATACCTAGATGCCTAGGTATCCAGAAAATAATAAATCAGTTATCATTTGAGGCATAGGATACAGCGAATCTAAGGGCTGTTAATTGAGCTGGGAATTTTTGGTAATAAGAATTGTTTGGCAATTTTAAAGTTTTAATTATATTGTTCAATGACAGCATACGAGGTGTATCCATTTGATTATGAGCCATCGGTAGATAATATTATTGTTGCATTGCATTTTTCTTGTTCTCTAAAGTAAAGTTGTTAGAAGATACTTCGATTCACTCCAGATTACCTAATTTTCAAAAGCATTTTCAAAAAAACTTACAGCATGGCAGCACTAGTTTAACGCAGTCAGCTGTTTCAAAACTCTTTCATTATTATTCAAATGTTAACTACAGATTGTGAAATGTTAACATTTAACAGTTGCGTCAACACAAAATAAAAAATTTTACATTAGTGGTTCTAAAACAAAAATAATAATTTCCTTATAAGGCATAAATTAAAATATTTAACTAATACTCAAAAATACTTAACGTGTGCGGATCATTAAAAATAATTAATGTAAGTAAAGATGACATCAGGAAATGTCTGTCCACTTTCTCCCATTGTTTTGTACAGACAAATGAATATAAATGTATGGACATTGGATGAATAACAATAATAATAATAACAGCGCAATCAATGACGTAGTTTTTCATTCATTTGTTTGTGCATTTTCAATTCTGAATGAAAGCATGCAAGTGAAAAAGAAATTTTATTATAATATTGAAAATTGAAATTTTTAAATAGATTATTCCATTTTGTTACAGATTATTTGGCCATTTATTAGGGCGACATAAAAGAACTTGTCTAGACGTTTAAACTTTTAACGAAAAATGTCAATGCCAATGAGTAATATAAATCAAGGTGGCTACGTCCCTCCGGGTTATGCGCCAAATGCACCTTCAGCTCCAGCAAATTATAATCATGGAGCACCGCCATCAGGCAATTACGTGAGTACTTATGCACACACATTTAATGTGTTCGAAAACATACATTCATGTTTGTACATATGAACTATGTTTTGCACAACGCCCCTTAAAT
The DNA here is from genome assembly GCA_942486065.2 of Calliphora vomitoria. Taxonomy (NCBI): domain Eukaryota; kingdom Metazoa; phylum Arthropoda; class Insecta; order Diptera; family Calliphoridae; genus Calliphora; species Calliphora vomitoria. Next base: position 79,778,139 of record OW818031.2, read on the forward strand.
ATTCTTTGATTGTTTTGTATTCCAAAGCATTTGAATGTGATATCACCATCGAAAACACTCGAGAACGAAATTTAAAAAGCTATTTGAAGAATGTTTGCTTTTCGTTCAGTTTATGGCAGCGATATATTGGTGAAATTGCCATTGCGTTTTCTTCCAATTGTTTATATGAGTATGCATAATATCGTCACAAAAATTTAAAAAATACATATTATTTGAACAAGTTTTCTGCGGAATAAAATAAACTGTTGAACAAAATAAAATGTCCTCAAACAAGTTTAATATTACTAAAGAAATTTGTATTCAACTTATGTTTACACTGTGTAAATATACGATTTTTTTCATTTACTGTTAAATTATTTAAATCTAACTCAGGAATGCGATTTTGATGATGAAATTTGTTTTACATATTCGCATGTATATGAATGTATGTACATACAGTGGCGAAAACTTAAATAGCTCTTTTTGTGAGTAAGAAACCAAACACAAAAATTTTGCATGAATTAATTAATTCCTTAATAAGTTTGGCTACCGTTACCGCTAAGTTATAGATAACACTAAAATACACCTTCAGTTCAGCTACCGATACCACTAAGCTACCGTTACCGAAATAATTGCAATTATATTTACCGTTAAAATACTGTTATCGAAATAATCGTATATACTGTTACCTGTAAATATCGTTACCGATATTCTATAAATAATAAATTAATAAAAAATAATAATTAAATTATTTAAAATTTTTATTAATAATTGAAGTCAGGATAAAATTACTGTTATCATTTAAATACCGTTACCGCTAAGCTACCATTACCGAAATAACTGCAATCAACGTAACCATTCTGATCGGTAGCCAATCTTTCTTTATTTCAAATCCATTACAAAATAGCAAAATATGTTGAATGTTTCAAACTTTCTTCTATTCAAAGATATTACAAATAGACTAGACAATTTTTTTCAAATTAATTTTGCAAATGATTAATAACACGTTGAATTATAAAAAAATATTTTAGTTCAATTAATCATTTAAAAGTTAAATGACTTCAATTATGAATTAAGTAAATGATGAATGAAGCTATAGAATTAGATTTTGGAAATGGTTTTATGGAATGAAATACGAATTAAAACTTTGGTGAATTAATTTAATTTTAATCTTAGATCCTAGTGTTTAAAAAATTAATACTTTTGCAAAATAATTATTAAATCATCTTTAAGCAATACAAACAAACTTGAGATATTCATTAATGGACAGCAGAAGAGCAAAATTACAAATACCCAAATAATTAACAATTTGATTTGCTATTTAACAATAATTAAATTCATTGAATTTTGCATGTATCAAAAAATTCTATATAAGTTGTCGCCACTGCATGTATTTAATTAATAATAATGTATATTCGTATTTGTGTGGTTAATTTTTGTATTTTTTTTAAACAAATGACGTAATTTTTTATCTTTACTTTTCGGTAATAACGCATATTATTTAAAATAATTAGTAAAATGTTTTTCTTGTTTTAGTGAAATACATACTAAAATACATAAGTGAATCAAAATCAATTAAATAATTAATGAGTTACGCTCATTTTTGTGGTAACATGTTCAGATTTTTCATACAAATGATTGCGTATACCTTTTTATAAATGGTAGCCGACAGTATATTGCTTTAGTTGGTTATCAGTCTGACTTTAAACTGCCGTAAGTCAGCCATTTTCCAACTGATTTTTACAAAACAAAAGAAACAATTTTAAAATTAGTTTTAAAAGAAAATATTTCATTAATTGCGGGCCAGGATTTTGACAAAAACCTGGAGACTTTCTTGAAAGAAAGGCTTAACGTGGACGTGGAGTTTTATATAATGCGTTCACATACTTCTTCATAATTCCCAATTTGATGTGTAATGGAGGCAAAATGATCTTATCTCTTGAAACTAAATGATATGGTATATCATCTAAGTACAGTAGATGCCTATTAGTAGATGGTAAATCAGGATATGTCATTTTCGTTTTATTCATACCATGTAATTTAACAAAACAAATCATAGGTATACAAAACATCAAATAACTACGTTTAACGCTTCCCTACTGTCTTAAATGTTCTCTACAAACTTTACACACAATGTTTGGAATCCTCGACTTATTCAGAGCCTTAAAGTAATTGAAATACGTGTTTCTCACTAAGTATGTTATGGGTTTTCTAAACTTTTTGCCTTTGTTTTAGCCACAAACGTAACCTTTTATAAAAATGTACATACATATAAAAAATTAAGGTAGATTCAAAGCAACACATAGGAAAAATATTTAAAAACATTGGTGATACCAATGCACACCTAATACAAAACTAACGGTATCTCAGCACAAAAATTTGTTGACCTGTGTTATCGAAAAAATTACAAATATTTGTTTAAAGTAGTTCTTTTGTTAACATTTTGAAATAACTAAAGTTCAGATTTTTAAAGTATTATGAAAAAACATAACGCAATTCAAAATGAGTTCTGAAAAACATAGCTTAAGAATATTTTCTTTGTCCATCTTCAACATTTTTGTTGCAATATTTTTCCACATACATACGTTAAATATTAAGCATGTATGTTAACTAAGTTACAAGACCGATCCCAATTTACATGTACATAAAGGATTTTTGTTATCAGAATAACTTTATTAACTATATTTAGATGTACTTCGTGGTTTCCGAAAAATCAGCAAATTGTTCGCATGTATATGACAGTTGAAAACACTTTTGACAAATTTATCTGCATAGAGAAATACACATAGAGACGAACACTACTTTTTGTCAAACAAAAAAACAACAAATCATATATCTGATACAACAAAAAAATACAGTCACTAGCATTTGTTTTGTTGTTGCGAGAGTTAGATTTTTGACCATTACGTCTCGTCTCTGTTATTCTACATTTATCTGATTTAAACATGATTGAACGTTGGTTGTCGAACACTTTATTTCTAAACAAAATATTTTTTTTTTTTTAAATAATTTGATTGATATGATTTGAGTAATAAAAAATTATTTTGATTAAAACGATTATTGATTGATTGATTGATATGATTTTACATTGCTCATGTTTTATACACAAACTGGAAGATCACTTTATCTGAAAAGTATACTTTAAGATAGACTTTTTATATGTTACTTATCAACAGTTCTTTTAAAATAATCGAAATAATTTTAATTATCGCAAACTAATATATAAGCGGATCTTATCTAAAAAAATTGTTGTTGGAAAAAAGTTTTTCCCGATTTTTACCCCTTGTCGGTCCGATTTTCTAAGGCGTAATATACGTCTATCATAAGATATCCATATTGTCTATGTCAATGCCTTAGTAAAACACATTCAAGCGCTTTAAATTGGTGTTTTTACTTAATTGTATTTACTTAAGGACTAATAACAATATAAGAAAATATCTAAATTTTTGGTCCTCCCTATTATTTTTTACAAATCTTTATTTTTTGAAAAACGGTAAAATCAAATTTTAAAACAAGTCATTTTACCTAAGTGTACATTGCATGTATGTTTACATTGAAGTAATAAATGCAGACAATCCCAAAAATTGTCCATTTGTAGATAAAACGTATAATATAGAGAAAACGTATACAAATATGTATTTAGTGGTTAATTGAGTTTTAAACTTTATTAAAGTTTCAAAATTTGTAGAGATACTTAAAGATAATACGATGTGAGACATTATAAAATGAAAAATAAACATTGATATTTGAAAAATGTTTACATATATTCAAAGTTATCGTCGAATGGACGATTTGGACCACCACCTGGGCCTCCTGGACCACCGGTCATTTGATTAGGATTGGGCATACCGCCGCCACCCATTGGCACACCACCCGGCCCACCGCCAACGCCACCCATTTGCGGGCGAAATTGTTGACCGGGTGTGGATTGCTGCTGAAGTAAATGTCTTAGACCGGGATTGTTATTCATCATGGGTCGCACCATGCGTTGTTGCATTTGTTGAGGAGGCATTTGTTGTTGCTGGGGATTATTGGGATTACCTCCAGCCATCATGGGCATACGTTGGTGCTGCATCATGGTCATTTGTTGTTGTTGCATAGGATTATTGCCGACCATCTGATCGGGGCCACCGGACATGGGTGGTCCGCCCATCATTTGTTGATTCATTGGACCACCAGCCATCTGCATGTTCATCTGTTGCTGTGGATTGTATTGGTTAAAATGCTGTTGTTGTTGCTGTTGGCTTGGATCTTGTTGCTGCTGCTGCTGTTGTTGAGGATTCATGTTACTGGAGATTTGACCTGCCATTGGATTTTGTAATTGTTGTTGGCCTTGTTGCTGCTGCTGTTGTTGCTGCTGTTGCTGTTGTTGCATACTATTAGGTCCACCACCAGCCGTTTGTTGCATACCCATCGATTGTTTCTGCTGAATGACTTTGCGCAAACGTTCCACAAACATCGATTGATTGTTGGGAATAAATCCAAGGAATGCATTCTTTTCAGCTGTATATAGGAGAATCAAAACCTTAATATCACATGCAGGCATATTGGGTGGCGTCGTAAAGTGCACACAGCCTGCAAATATAGTTGTCATGTTTTTGGCCAGGGCATCTAGGGCCTCACATGGTTGCGGTTTAAATACCACCATTTTAGAGTCTTTGAGAAATTGCCCGCCTATATTGCCCACCAAATGTTTAGGCATTAGCTGCATTAGTAGTTTGGATGGCCAGTTGATGGCCTTTATTTCAGGCTCTCCATCTTTGATGTTGGCGGTTACAGTACATTGTAGAGTGCGGGGTATTTTCTGTTGGTCAGGCTTACTTTTCTCTACCCACTCCAAGGCACCCGACCAAATTTTATCTCGCATAACGGCTTGATCTGAAGATGGACCTGGATTTTGTTGGTTGGCCATCGATGTATTGGGCTGATTGTTGGCAACAACTGGAACTTGCTGCTGCTGAGGATTCGGTCCTCCAGGTCCTGACATGTTTGGGTTCATGACATTTTGCTGTTGTTGCTGCTGCTGCTGTTGAAGTTGTTGCATTTGCTGTTGTTGATTCAACATTTGCATGCGTATCTGTTGTTGCTGCATCATTGGATTAACATTTTGATTGGGTGGAGCGCTAAGTTGCGATATTAAAGCTGAATTTTGTACAGGCATGCCGCCTTGATTGACTGGTCCCCCCATTGGGACCATGGGTCCGCCGGGTGCATTGGGCAAAAATTGTGGCCGTGCTTGAGGCTGTTGTTGATTGGGATTGAAAACCCAGCGATTGCCTTGACCTTGGAAATTAGGATTTTGCATTGGATTTTGTCCACCAAACTGTTGCTGTTGTTGTTGCTGCTGCTGCTGTTGTTGCTGCTGCTGTTGCAGTAGTTGCTGATTAAGTGGGTTTCCTGGTTGCTGATTTGGATTCATGCCACCCATTTGAGCAACCTGTTGCTGTTGTTGAAGCTGTTGCTGTTGAGGTGTAGCATGCGTATTATCCATTGGCAAACCAGTATTTTGCTGCTGCTGTTGTTGAGCATTCTTTTGCTGTTGTTGTTGCTGCTGCTGTTGTTGTTGTTGATTTGGACCACCAACCACTTGATTTGCCTGGTTCACCATGTTAGCTGCTGCACTATTTGGACTTTGTGGCCTTTCTTTGAGATGGTAGCCCTTTAGCAACACCAAGTGTCTAATATTTTTGGCATATTTCTTTGCCGTTAATGGCTGATCTCCGTCAGCCTTCATAAAAATTTTAAATAATACCGGTATTTTACGTGGTGCAATAATAGATAGATTGATTTTACGTTCGTGAAAAAGTCCAGCTAATTGTTCCACTGAAATGAATTAAAAATTTATATTGAATCTGTATTTAACAAAATCAACTGAAACTATCTTAAACTCTGGCAATAATATTGATAAAAACGCATGAATATAAAATTCTATTATAATTACCTGTTTTTCCTGTATATTTCCAACATTCCATAACCGGCATTGAATATGGTGAACTGTTGCACATCAATATGCAATGTTTTTGAGTCGACAAATTTCCATCCTTATTATAACGTGCCCGATGCTCTTTCATGTCATCGAAACATATGTGAGCTGTAGCTAAACCTTCTGCCAAATTTGCACATGATTCCATGCCACCACCAGTCAAAGGTAGACGTTCAAAAAGATCCATTACTTTTTGAGGCGATGCATATGGACCAAATGTCGTGCACATTGGCTCAAGTAAATTCGCAGTGGTACGATAGAGTACTACACAATATTGTGTAGCATAACGTTCCGATATTAAATATTCGCGGTCTTCTAAAGGTCCCTGGCTGAAGTGTTCCAAAGTTGGCACAATGTAATTAGTTTTTAGTTCATTGATATATGCACCATTGGCTGCTGAGCCTTCTACCAAAAATACTACATCGGCTAAAGTCTCCATTTCCATTTTTTGTTTGTATTAAAGATTCATACAATTTAATTGTTTGTGAGTTCACCTTTATTTAATTTTTATTTATATACAATATTTCACTAAAATGTTTCTTCACTTTTGCTTCATATTTTCTCAATGGTCGTGAAAAAAAGTAGAAAACAATTTACAATATTGCCATATTTTCTGCAATGGTGTTTAGTGACAGAGTTGCATAAATGTGTATGAAAACATCTGTTTTAACAGCAGCAGCGTAGTTTTAACAGGGCTGTAGAATTGAGCCCAATAACATACATGTTAATGAAAAATTCAAACATTGAGACATTTATACATATGAATGTATAACGGAAAAAGATGTTAACGGCCAAATACATACAATACTTTTGCTTCAACTGCAACTGACACAACGCAATGGCGAAACAAATGTAACTCAATCATTCCGTTAACTACACATGCTTATCACACCTTTTCGTTCTTTACATATTTCAAAGAACCCAACTTTTGTACTTTACACTTACATGTATTTAAAAATTATAATATGTAAACTGAAACAAGAGTAATTTAATTAATTTTAATATTCCATTAATATAAAATTGTAAAATACAATTAATAAAATTATTTATTCCTAGAAAAAATAACTTTTATTCGAGAAAAAACGAATTGCATTCGATAAATTTCTAAACATTATACATACAATTTTTGCAACAAACATACATACTTATTAAAAATATTATAATTTTAAATTTTGAATAGTAACCATTTGTTTTCGATATCGATGAGACATATACAATTTTTTGACTCAATATTGACGACGCCAAATAGAATAAGGGTGATTATTTCCTTGCTTAATCAAGTCCAGATAACAAATAATTTAATATAATTTAGGCAAGAAATTTTATACAAAGCAATTTGTATGAAGAATATTGGGAAAATGGTTTGAAACTTGAATATTTTCCATAGAAAATGTGTACAGTGTACTCGCGGTAACGTGAACACCGTCTAACGTGAACACCGCCTACCGTGAACAAGCTTTTGTTTACATTGACTACTCTGTAACGTGAACAAACTCGGAAAGCTCTATAACGTGAACAATTTTTTTCACTGCATTTGTTTTCTAACCATGTAGACAACACTGAAATACATACATTAATTTCGATTTTTAAAGTTTAGGGAGTCCCCTTATATTAAAAATGTGTTTGTATCCTCTAAATTAATATTTTTTGTATGGCAACGAATGAGTAATTTTATGTCGCGATCTCGTTTTGCTTTGTAATGCATTTTAATCAATAATTTTTGTTTTATATTTTAATAATGAAAATAATAATAAAAGAATTTCACGTTTAAGCGTGTAAAACACAGGTTTGTATTATAAAATTTTATATTTTTTCTATGAAATTCGACAATCTATGACAATTTCACTAACATGAACGCCCTTGGTTTTAATTAGTTCACGTTACCGCGAGTGCACTGTAGTTTAGTTTTATAAAATGAGACCCTTAGTTTAAAAAGTATTAAAATGAACGTTTGAACAACTTACAAAACGAATTTAATTAATTTTATGGTTTTCTAATCGTTTCGTTTTCGAAATCGATTTCCACAACATGCCTGATAGAATGTAATAAAAGAATATACAAAATTAAAATTTTTCTTCGTAAAATGTTGAGTAAAAATGTGCAACATTTTTTGATTTCACCCATATATTTTAAAACACTAAACTTTTTTTAATAATAAAAAAATTATGAAACTGTTAACGCTAATTGGAGATTTTTCGGTAACGGTTTCTTAGCGTTAACGGTAATTGAGCTGAAATGGTATTTTAGGGGTAACGGTAGCTTAGCGGTAACGGCAGCCAATCTTGTAAAATATATATTACATAATGTAGAGAATAACATTTTGAAATAACTTTTCGAGTTATAGTATTTTTATGTGACATTATTTGAGGTTAGAACTCAAAACATTAGGAAAGAATATGGCAATTTTCGTTCGAAGTTAGAATATATTAAATTTATCATTAGTTTGAGTACAAATATTGTTGTAAAAATTAGAGTACATACACTGTTATGTGGTCGATTGTATAAAGTTAACAACAACAATTAACTAAAAATATCCCCTTATTTTTACCTACAAACTTATATTTAAAATCTTAGCATTGGGAATGATTAATACTATTCAAACAATAGAGAGAACAACATCACATTTAATTTTAATTAAATTACTATTTTTAGTATTCTAAGGCTTTATTCATAATCAATTTTTAAATATATTATAGGTTTATAAAACAAATTTTGTATGGAAATTCAGTTCTATAAAGCTTTGATAAATATATAAATTCATAATGAATATGGGGGATAGTACATACAGACTTATTTATTGAAAAACGTTTCTTTATTTCATTTAAAAATAGGGATTTGTTGCCGGACAACAGCCACAAGGTTACGCACCAGTACCTCAAATGCCATACGGTGAAGTACCATTTGGTGGTGGAGCCCAGCCGCCATATGCTGGACCGCCTGCATATGTTGCACCACCACAACAAATGCAATACGGTGGAGGTCCACCTCAGCAGTATAATGGAGGTTTTCAACCAGGATATGGTGCACCACAAGTACCTATTGTAACTCAACCAGGTCAGCCTATGCCACCAGGTCAACCTATGGGACCACCCGGTAAGTTATATAAATTAATATTTTGTTCGATAGATCGTCCTCTATCTCTGCTTAAGTACTCGTACATATGTATGCAAACATCTTTTGTAGAAATATTTACCTTGCACTCAATACACTTGTAAGAAATTAACGTTGTTGTACCTCTTCATCACATCTTAAGAAGAGGGTACAATGCATTCTTGTGTTTAATTAAGAACGCGATCGTTTAAGCACACGACGACGATATTTAACTGATAATTATTTTAATGTTCTTCATTTTGTGTTCATGTTTGTTGTTGTTGTTTAATAGATGGGATTCTGAGTCAATAAACTTTGAATGCAGTTCTTTATGTTACGTCTGATTTCATACATCTTCATTCCGACATGTTTACTTAATTTTTTTTTCATTTCTTGAAACAGATAACTACGTTGTTTTTGCTGTGAAATAATCAATGACCTAAAATTTCTAGACCAGAAGAAGTACAAATACATTTTTTTTTTTACAGAATCAAGTGTGGAATTTCTTGAATTATAATACAATATAATGAAAATATGTATGCACAGAAATAAGTTCATGGGTGAAATAATTAGTGCCATAAACTGTATGAATTGAAAATGATTTGTCTGCCAAACTTTTTAATTTTAAACTTGTTAAGAAAGTGTTTAAAGATGTTAAGAAATTGTTAATATCATAGTTTTTGTTGTTTTAATTGAAATTATAGACCATTTTAAATAAAGTGTCGCTATTAATCCTAAAAGTACTTTTAAATTCGTACTTATACAATTAAAATATGCCATAAAATAACAAAAATTGCAAATGAATTTTGAGCTATAATTGCTATATTGATCAATTCCTGTTAGTACAGGTACATAGCGACTACATTTTGTAATTACACTTGTTTTTTGTACCCTTCACCTTCGTGAGAAGGGTATATATAAATTTGTCATTCCGTTTGTAATTTCCACAATATAATTTTCCGACCCTATAAAGTATATATATTCTGAATCCTTATAGATAGCGGAGTCGATTTAGCCATGTCCGTCTGTCTGTCCGTCTGTCTGTTGAAATCAATTTTCTGAAGACCCCAGATATCTTCGGGATCCAAATCCTCAATAATTCTGTCAGACATGCGTCCATAAATAACGGAGATATGAGCAAAAATCCGAGACAACCTCTATTTTTGGCCTATTTTTTATCTATATCTCGATTACTAAATCATAAATATAGACAATATGGATATCTAATGATCGATATTTCAAAGTCCATTGCAACGATGTATATAAGGCTATACAAAGTTGGACCTACAATGGTTCAAAATCGGGAAAATATTTTGCAAAAAACATTCTTTTGTCATAAATTTTTTTCATTAATAAATTAAAAAAAAAAAAAATACAATATAATGAATATGTATGCACAGAAATAAGTTCATGGGTGAAATAATTAGTGCCATAAACTGTATGAATTGAAAATGATTTGTTTGCCAAACTTTTTCATTTTAAACTTGTTAAGAAATAGTTTCAAGTTGTCAAGAAATTGTTAATATCATAGTTTTTGTTGTTTAAATTGAAATTATAGAGTATTTAAAATAAAGTAAAGGTAAATTCGTACTTATACAATTAAAATTTGCCATAAGATAACAATAATTGCAAACGAATTTTGAGCTACAATTGCTATATTGATCAATTCCTGTAAGTACAGGTACATAGTGACTACATTTTGTAATCACACATGTTTTTTTTATTTATTTTTATTATATTTTTATTTAAACTTTTGTAAAATAACTAGTTACAATAGGATTTACTTAAGAGTATTACAACAATTAACAACTTAATAATTCAATAAAGAAACTACTATTATCACAGTATTAAGGAAAAGTAGTCTAAAAAACCTTGTAAAAACATAAATGTTATAAGAAATTTTAAAAACAACCACTAATTTTAACTCTTTAATACAAAAGAGTTTTAGTGGTTAATTAGCAAATTTCTTATTATTACATATGTAGGCGATCTGCATTTTTTATAAAATGACAGAGCCAGTTCCCTTGCAAATGTATTAAACATTATGTGGTTATAGTTACTATACAATAAATCAGTAGAATATCTGGGCTTGTGTATTTTTTTCAGATTTTTATTTTGTATTATCTGCAATTTTCTGGTATAAGTTTTAGCTGCTTTATGAAACTAAACTTGGTATCCATAGGTCATAATTTGCTAAATACACATTTTGTAGATTAGAATCTTGTTTTTTAAATTAAGTTTAGATCTTCTGTTGAGTAGGGGGTTAAGGGCTCGAAAGCATTTAATTGCTTTTTCGCAAATATATTTTATGTGATGTTTAAATGATAGCTTCGTATGTAGAATAATTCCTAGGTATTTGATAGAATGGCTTGTGTTTTACAATCATTTACTTTTATTTTCCATTTACCAAAGTATTTGAGGGAAAATTTTAAAATATCTAATATTCTTTCGATTGTTGCGTTTGATATTTTTCCGCAACAAATAAAAGCACTATCGTCAGCGTATAAAGCTACTTCATGATTCCTGCGAATAGGAATATCATAAATAAAAATATAGTAAAATGTAGGTGATAATACCGACTTTTGTGGCAGACCCGCAAGTATCTGTCTATCTAAAAAACTCTTTATAATTGTTTGCAGGTATGTCGATGTCAAGAAAAATAACTCCAGTACTCTTACGATTTATTTTGTTACTTTCAATACAATCAGTGTTGCCATATATTTTTTGAAGAAAACTTTTAATTTCTAAAAAAAAAATTTTTTTTTCAACAAAAAAACTTTTTTAAGTACATACATACTAAAATTACTAAACCCAATTCGTACATAAATCAAACTGTGATAATTTATGTGAATTTAGTACTTTAAATATATTCAAATCAATCTCCCCAATTAGTAAACGAATTTGGAGACAATCATTTTGAAATAAACGGTTCAACTTATTGATACCATAGGTTTACAATTTTCCAAAAAACTTTTTTTTTTAAAATAAAACTTTTTGTATCTGAAAAAACTTGCAAAAAAGGGAAAACTGGACAAATGGTAACACTGAATACAATTATAAACTCTTTTTAGTTGATCTACAGTAGAATGCTCCTTACGAAATCCAAACTGATGAGGGTTAATGATATTATTTGATTAGAAAAACCTAGAATTCTCTTATTTATTATTTTCTAAAATACTTTAGCTGGACGGTAATTTAGGATCCTTTCCTGTCTTATAAGTTGGCATTACTTTAGCCATCTTAAAAATCGTTGCAAAATGTCTTTCTATTAAACAAGAATTGAAATCTTACTTAAAATTTCAAAAATGTAATCGGGCATATTCTTAAGGATAATGCTATTAATGCCATCTAACACTGGGGTTTTATTATTAAAATATATATATATATATATATATATATATATATATATATATATATATATAAACGCTTTAACTTCAGATGAGTTGGTAAGTTCTGTGTTAGATCTTTCAAGGATTTTCTCGTTATGCATTAAACTCATTGAAGACAGCATGCTACACGACTACACGAACACAAATGCTGCTGGATGCTGTTATAGTCGTGTGGCAGCTACTGAATTATTTTAAAGGCGGCAGCTACAAAACAAACAGCTGATTTATAATTCAGTGGTGTCACCTTATTGATTTTTGTTTTTACTTAAAAAAAAAATAACCGCACAAAATTTCAAAGTAATTAAGATTTAAACAATTATTTGGAGTAAAAATATATATATGGTTATAATTAATTATGTACCTGTTATTAATTGATTTCAAAATGGTTTTCAGAAACTTCTCCTAATTAAGTAAAAAAATATACATGTTTTAAGCACTAATTTTATTTAATTTTTTTATTATATTAGCAACACTATTCTGTTTTGTAGTTGACATAAATATAAATTAGCCTAATACGGCTGCAGCGGCAAAAGTAGTCGAGTGGCCTTGTAGCTGTGCTGTCGTGAAAAGAATCGTCTTCATATAAACGTGTGTATTTTATTTTTGACAGATTGCAGTTGGTAGTCTGCTGTCTTTAATGTGTTTAATGCATTAATATCATTAATGCATAATGTGTTTAATGCATTAATACTAGGCATTTGAATCTTGAGATATCTGTGTCCATAGGTGAAGAGTTATTCAATGTAATGGTGTGTGAATTCTCAATAACGTCCGGTAATTACACATGTCGTATTTAAAATTCATTTAATTTCTTCACATTTTTATACCCAGGTCCATTGGTAGTAAGGGTATATATACTAAGTTTGTCGTTCCATTTCCGCATATATATTCTGGATCGTTATATAAATCGAAGTCGATATACCCATGTCCGTCTGTTTATAGAAATCAACTTTCCGAAGCCCCCAAATAACTTACAAACATGATTTATACATTAATATATACGGTTTAGTTCCGACCTACAATAGTTCAAAATCGGGAAAATATTTTTTAACTCGAAAATTTTGTTCACCAACATTTTTTTTACATTCGACTAGCACTTGTTTTGATCCATTCTACAAAATAGTTCCAACTGAACTGTTTTGCTCTATGTTACTTTTTAAATATTTGTCTGATGCCAAGTTTTTTGTTTGATCAATGAAATTTGAATTTCGTGGTTTATTGCTAAACTACTAGTACTTATATAATTAAACATTGTAATTTTTTATACGAATTTTACATTTTAAAATAACTTTCTTTTTTTTTTGCAAAAAAACTAATTTTTTCAAAATCCGATGCCGTTTAATCACTGGGACTCTATTCAATTCAGAATCTAGTTCTGTTTCGGAATATTAATATTCCTTTTAATAATTTTAAAAATATCTACATAAATATTCCATATTAAGTAAAAAAAAATTGTGTTACTTTTGAGTTCAGTATATAAACTCTGTAAGCAATGATTTTTAATCCAGAATCTACTTTACTAGGCATTTGATATTTTAAGTACAAAGAATTTAGAATCTTTAAAGCGTTTGTTCGAAAAAATATTTGCAATGAACCGATCATAACCACAAGTTTCTTCCTACATGTCCCAAGTTTGATTAAATTATGTATCATCGAATCTACAATCTATGGTTGATACGAATCGCCAATAGTGATTTGAATTTAACGGCCTGCAGCATTAATCATGTTTATAAACACGTCCATCAGTAACATGCGGTTATTAGCATTGTTTGTAAGTATGGCAACACTAAATGTTTAAGCTGATAACTAGGGTTCTATAGTTGAAACAAAAAGTCGACTTTTCGAACTTTCGACTTTTTTCGATTTTTAAAAAGTCGACTTTTCGAACTTTCGACTTTTGGTAATTTATGAAAAGTCGACTTTTCGAACTTTCGACTTTTTAGTTAAATCGACTATTTTCGACTTTCCGACTATTTTCGACTTTTTTCCACTTTTTACCATTTTTTGTAAAAACTACATGGTTTCTGCATTTATTGGTACGCCTTGTGTTAATTTTAGCAATAAAAATTAAATTTATTAAGGCGATAATATATAATATGTAGAAAGAGCAGTTTTGTATGAACATTTACTTATTACTTATTTTTGCATACACTAGAAAAAATGTAAGTGTACCAAATTGCAATAACATAAAATTATTATGTTATTCTGTGCATATTTTGTTTTAGTATAATGTTGCAATTAAAAATTTTTTTAACAATCTTAAAAGTCGACTTTTTTCGACTTTTATCGACTTTTATCGACTATTCGACTTTTATCGACTTTTGTGATAACTAATCGAATGTTCGACTTTTTTGTGACCAAAAAGTCGACTTAGACTTTTCAACTTTTTTCAGCAAAAAGTCGATTGTTCGAACAATCGACTTATAGAACCCTACTGATAACATTAACATCGAAAGCTCTAGAATTCGACAAGTTTGTCCGTTGAGATCATTGTAGAAGATTCACGATAGATGGCGTGTGTATAAATAGTGGCAAAGGTGGCAGTCGTGAGTTTAGTTGATCATTATCGCTGTACATTAGAGAGTGTGCGTGTGTATTTCTGCGAATTGATAGACGTGTATAGAGACACTGAGTGAATATTTGAACTGTTGTTGGTGTACATTTAAATAAAGAGTTGCTACAAATTTTAAACTACTAAAACTGCTTTTATTTGCAATCAAAAGTATCCGGTTTATTTAAAGGAAATAAACCCCGATTTTAAAAGGTAAAAACGTAACAATATAAAATTACGACTTTTCGACCTTTCCACTTTTTTTAGATTTTTAAAAAGTCGGCTTTTCCAACATTCGGCTTTAGGTATTTGTGAAAAGTAGACTTTTCATCCTACTTTAATATTTTAAAATTTTTACAACAAAAATTAAACATTTTATCGACTATTCGAGCTTTTTTTTGGGATAACAAACCAGATTTTTTGTATCGAATTATTCGACAAAATCGAATATTTTTGTTTTCATTTCTTTTCAGATTTTATTTTAAAATTGTTTAACATTAAAATAAGTTCAAAATCCACACAAAAGAACTAATAATGCAACAACTAGCGGCAAGATTTTTATTATTTGGACAAATTTTCAAAGATCAATAAAAATAATAATTTACACTTAATTTATACCTCAATTCTTAAATTAACAAAAAAGCTAAAAGCCGGTTATTCGAACAGGTTTTTGATTAAAAAAATTAATATTTGATAACTCTAACCATTATCCACATTTCTGAGTGATACAAACTATAGCAGAAATGCTGTTTTATAATTCTACATTGGGTGAAAAACAACAACTTTTTAATATTTTTAAACACACGGGACATTTGGAATCACTATTAGTAACGGTAGTTGCACTGAAAGGATTTTGTTAGGAATTTCGCCGAAAATCGCCCTTGGTTTCGAAATCGTGTTAAAACAGAGCTTTTTGTCAGACACTAGATTTGAATAATATGAATTAACTAAACTTTGGACTTTACTTAAAAAAATCATTGATACTTTCAACAAAAATGTATCCGCAAAATGTACTCAAACTGGATATTGATTAAAAAACAACAAAAAAATCCCTCTCGAAACCACACGAATACCATCATTGCAGCTATAATCACAAAGATAAGATTTTGAAAAAGCAAGATTTACTATTTTCAATGTGTTTAAACATTCGAATTATTAAATAAAAATATACCTGAATTTATTACAATTATTATTTACTTAGTCTCATACACATCAAATCTGTTTTCCTAGATAAACATAGTCATACATAAATGTGTATTTTCTGTACATTGATATACAGAGCAGAATGTATAAATCTTGATGCCTTTATATATTTCCTACATTGTACGCTGGCGGTAATATAGTCGTCTGTCTTATCACTTGTTCTTTAAATTAAACAATAAAATACTAGCTAAGATAGATATTGTTTTCCATAGCAGCGAGTTATAAACAGAATTCAAAAAAATATTAACAGTCACACAGTGAACGTTACTTGAATACGACAGCGGTAGTAGTTGAAATATTAAAACCATTTGAAGTAAAGAACAATTAAAGCACATTTAAATTAATTATGACTGTAATTAGTGATCCGATAGTAAATTTTAAATCAACTCTGGAATTAACAACAAACGCCCACAATAGCAGTGATACTTCGCATCACGCGACTGATGATAACGAGAAATATCAATCAAATAATAGTGAAAACAATAATAATGGATCAAAGGTTTTGCGCATCGTTTGGCATACTTTGTATGAAAAATATGAACATTTTCGGAAACAAACAAAATTATTTAAAAATCTAGTTTGTCGTGAAAGCAATAAACCATTGGCGAAAAAGTTTCGCCATTCGTTGCGTTTAAATAAGTCGGCGAAAAAAAAGGGTTACAAATATTTTCTCAGCGATGAAGATCAAAGGTAAAGGTTTTTGTGGTCCCTTTTTTCAACTATTAAACAATGCTAATTAAAGAAATGTATCTGGACGCAAATAATGTTTATCTATAAGATATTGTAAGCAATGACAATTATTTTGTTAAACAACTTAACCCAATAAAAGTGATTTATAAATATGTATATAATAAAAGAAAAGTATTTGAGGTGTGTTTCTACAAAATAACTTCGAAAGTTCGGGGTTGTGATGGAAATCGATAAAGGTGTGTTGCAAATCTAAGTCCTAGTTGTAAATCAAGACCAATGATGGATGTTAAGCAATTTTACACAGAATATAGCTATGAAATCTTTAAAAATCAATGTATATAACAATAATAAACACAACGAACTTTAATTGTTTTGGAGTCGAAATCGATTTTCATCAAAATTGTGAAGTTTATTTCACGCAGGCTAAATTGTATTACCAACATGTGACGACGTCCTTGGTTCGAATTAAATAAGTATATAAACAATTAAACTTTTAAAAATTAATCTAAATGAAAATTATACAGATACATATAATCATTTTTCTAACAAAGTGTTGAAAATATAAACTTTATCTTGTGCGAGCGATTAGATTAATATTCATTTGTATTTATAACATTTCATGATTTTAAAATGTTATTATTCATAAATCATATGACGATATTTTCTTAATTCCGTTTTTGAGGGAATTGAAAATAAAGATAACAATGTCACATATTCAGATTCTCTTCAATATAACTTGACACAAAACAATAAAAAAATGTTTCTGAAGTAAATATACCCTGCAAAAAGAAGTACTTTCAAAACTTCGATGAAGAAAATAAATTTATAATTCGAATGTAGTGAAGTAGGTTATGAAGTGTAGTGTACAATGTACACATCGAATCGGAGCCACAGAGTATACAGAGGTGTCACGAGACAGAAAATAATCTCGTTTTCTATTCGTCTCTTTCTTTATAAACTGCCTTGTTCATTGTTTTGTTTTGGTTATTTGTTTGTTTTGATTACATTACTTTGTCTACCATATTCGCGTTGTATATAGCGTTTTGCTTTAACACATCACTGATATTGTAGTACAAAATATTTGCTATCCTTTTTTTAAGAGAACTGCCCTTTCATCTGATTTTGATTTTTTGAAACGTAAAATTTGACACCTCTGTATACTTTGTGTCGGAGCCCCAGATTCAATTGTGACTCTGATCTTTTTAATAGGAAACAAGAAGTAGGAAAAAGAGCTGCTCTAATTCACACTCTCCCATTATTAATCCATCTAATCCGCCTAATGAAATATAAGATATCGCCCGTCTACAATCAGTAATGTTTTCTGGGGATTTTTCATGAGGATTATTCAAGTATCTCCAGATATTATCTCCACCTTCATCCGCGACCTCATTTCCCTCTGTACCCAGCATATTCTAACATTTCGTAGCTTGACAGTCGTCGTCGTCGTTGTTATCAATTTCGAGGCTTTCAAAACCGCCAAGATATCAAACTAGAAAACGCTACATTCTTCGAGAAGTCTATAGGACGTCCATATGTCAGTCTCCTTTATGAATGCTCTTTAGATCCATCTTCAAATGTCGGTCTCATTCTGGGAACACTGTTGAAGTTGTACTACAGTATCTAAATCAGTTACTAAAACAAACTCATAGAGTCGTAGTGAGCTTCTTACCGCCACAAGTGTGGAATTTCCAAAAAAAAAAAAAAAAAACTGGAAATAAGTCTGTAATTTCTAAACAGAAATTTTTCCTTTTAAACAGAAAACGATTTGTAAAAATCGATTGGAAAATGACTGAGTTACGATAGTTTAAAGTCAGGATGCTCCCCACTAAAGCAAAATACAGTCAGCTATGTAAGCATTTATATGAAAAACCCGAAAAACGTTATCACAAAAATAAGCATAACTCATTAATTGATTTTAGGACATGTTTTGGAAAGCTACTTTAAGCTTTTTCACTGATATAAGAAAAATATTTTACTCCCTCACGATCAAGTTAAAGCATGAAGGAAATGAAAATTTTTTGAAAAAGTTGCGTTTTTAGAAACTTAAACGACCGTATGTCAGCCATTTTCCAACCGATTTTCAAAAAGTTTGAAAAGTAAAACATATATATTTTAAATCAAATAATACTTATGATTTTGGTATTTCACTACATTTTTATAATAAACAAGTAAAAGAGCTATATTAAATTATACTTTAAAATAAAATTTAAAAAAATTTGTTTAAAATATTTTTTTTCAAAATTGTTTTTTAAAAGTTTTTTCCAAGTTTTAAAATTTTTTTTTTTTTAATTTATTAGTGAAAAAAATGTATGACAAAAGAATGTTTTCTGTAAATAAAAATTCGGGTTAAAAAATATTTTTCCCGATTTTGACCCATTGTAGGTCCAACTTGGTATAGCCTTATATACATCGTTGCAATGGACTTTGAAATATCTATCATTAGATATCCATATTGTCTATATTTATGACTTAGTAATCGAGATATAGAAAAAAAAATAGGCCAAAAATAGAGGTTGTCTCCGATTTTTGCTCATATCTCCGTTATTTATGGACGGATTTTGCTGATTTTAAATAGGAAACTTTTCGAAAGCATGTCTGACAGAATTATTGAGGATTTGGATCCCGAAGATATCTGAGGTCTTCAGAAAATTGATTTCAACAGACGGACAGACAGACGGACATGGCTAAATCGACTCCGCTATCTATAAGGATTCAGAATATGTATACTTTATAGGGTCGGAAAATTATATTGTGGAAATTACAAACGGAATGACAAATTTATATATACCCTTCTCACGAAGGTGAAGGGTATAAAAAAGGTACTAAACTAAGAATCCTCATGATTAGAGAATCTATATAAATATATAAATGTCTTTATAAGTTTGTTTGTTTGTTTGAGCATCACGCCTAAACGGCTGAACCGATTTTATTGAAATTTGGAAAGTAGATAGATCCTTACTTGAAAGCGTCAATAGGCTATAACTTTTTTCAATATTTGAACCAGAAAGGGATAAACAGGGGGAAACCGAATTTTTTTTATAAAATTCATACATATCTTTTTTTATTACGACAGGGCTAGCGAAGCTAGTATTTTCTAAATTTTAAGAAAAATTCGAATTTTCGAAGAAAATATTGAATTATTTTATGAGCTTTAAAAAATTCTACCAGAACTAACATACAAAAACAAACAAACATTGCAAGTTAAATAAAAGCTTTTGACTAAAATATGTTACGTTAAGAACCATAGAGAAACATAGAGCGGAAACTAGAAAAAAACTCAAACAAAAAAATTACTCAAAATAATCACACATACGAGTGTTGTTTTTGTTTTCAAATAGTTTTTTCTACTAATACATTCTCAGCACTTAGGTTTTTGACAACTGAGTTAGGTCTTTGACAGGTGAGTTTCCGATCTATGTGTATTTATCTATGTTAAGAACTTTTTATTATTTTTGTTGCTGTAATTTACATAAATTTTATTTTTGACATTTATTTTTTGACTTTGAAATGTTTACCCTTTTGTTGCTCAATTAAGCATAATTGTTACGTGTGCACACTCATGCCAATAAACATACATACACAGTGACATATGAAATGTATAAATTTCCACCACATATAAACGGCACATTAAGGTTTACTATGATCTAAATAAAATCTTAATTAAGTGTACAAATATTTGACATTGTGATATGAACCTAAATTTACTTACAATTGAGTTGTATTCTAATGTCACCCACACAAATTTGTCTCTCTAGATTGCTCTTTTATTTTGTACCTAAATGTTTTGTCATTGTCATTAATAAAAAACAAATTTGTTTGGTCTTTTTACAGGCGACTGGATGAGTATACCTCCCGGCATACCGAATTGTCCACGCGGTTTGGAATACCTTACTAGTATAGATCAGCTTTTAGTTAAACAAAAAGTCGAATTATTAGAAGCATTTACCGGTTTCGAGACCAACAATAAATTCTCCATTAAAAATGCGCTCGGTCAAAAGGTCTACTATGCGGTGGAAGACACCGACTGTTGCACACGTAACATGTGTGGTCCAGCTCGACCATTCGATATGAAAATCTTTGATAATTTCCGCAACGAAGTTATACATGTACATCGACCATTGGCCTGTTCCAGTTGTTTGTTTCCATGCTGTTTACAATCAATGGAGGTTTCGGCACCACCCGGTAATGTTATCGGTACAATTGAACAAGAATGGAGTCTCTGTGCACCAGCATTTAGAATTAAAAATCATATTGGTGATACAGTTTTACGAATTGAAGGTCCTATTTGTACATTTTCAATGTGCGGTGATGTCGAATTTAATGTAAGTTTTGTATTGTGAATTTTGTTTTGTGAAATAATTTAATTTGTTTGTGTATTTTTTAAATCAATCTAGATCGTTTCTCTGACTGGTGAAAATATTGGCAAAATTTCTAAGCAATGGTCTGGTTTAGCACGTGAAATTTTTACTGATGCCGATTTCTTTGGCATTACGTTTCCCTTAGACTTGGATGTGCGTATGAAAGCTGTGCTTTTAGGTGCAACATTCCTTATTGTAAGTATAATACTAATTCTACATTTAAACACAAATTACAATTTTAGTATAAAGTTTCGTTTAAAACACAGAAACAATTTTTTTCTTTATTGCATCTGTATTGCATTTTTGAATGTATGCAATTGTAATACAATTTAATATACGATTTTTTTTGAGTTAGTGGGATTTTATTATCAGATTTGTGGACAAGGAAAGAAAACATAAATATTTTAAAATATATCTAATGTAGTTGTAAGTTTACTTGAAATAAGTTTTTAGAATTTTACATTAACGTCTGACAAAAACAAGTAAGAGAGCTATATTCGGCTGGGCCGAATCTTATATACCCTTCACCAAATTATACTTTAAAATAAAATTAAAAAAAAAAAAAAGTTTTTTCCAATTTTTAAAATTTTTTTTTTTTTTAATTTATTAGTGAAAAAAATGTATGACAAAATAATGTTTTTTGTGAAAAAAAAATTCGGGTTAAAAAATATTTTTCCCGATTTTGACCCATTGTAGGACCAACTTGGTATAGCCTTATATACATCCATGCAATGGAAATTGAAATATCTATCATTAGATATCCATATTGTCTATATATATGACTTAGTAATCGAGATATAGATAAAAAAATAGGCCAAAAACAGAGGTTGTCTCGGATTTTTGCTCATATCTCCTTTATTTATGGACGGATTTTGCTGATTTTAAATAGGAAACTTTTCGAAAGCATGTCTGACAGAATTATTGAGGATTTGGATCCCGAAGATATCTGGGGTCTTCAGAAAATTGATTTCAACAGACAGATGGACATGGCTAAAAGATTCAGAATATATATACTTTATAGGGTCGGAAAATTATATTGTGAAATTACAAACGGAATGACAAATTTATATATACCCTTCTCACGAAGGTGAAGGGTATAAATATAGCTACAGAGCTTCGAATTAATTATTCAGTAAAAAATTATCAGCAATTCATTCAATAAAACTATTCTTTATCTTCATTCAAAGGGATTTATTTCAATCGAATTCATTGTTGAACTAATTAATAATAGAATTCTTTTAATTTTTAAATTATAAATATTTTGTTAATTCTAATCTAATCCAAGTTAAATTGAAATATTTTTTCTTCAATCAGAATTAGATTTTATAATGTATGAATTCTTAAAAAGAATAAAGTGAATTAAGCCTCTGAATTAATTCATTATAAATGCATAAAAGGAATGGTTATTAGACCACATTTAATTTGATTTTGAAAATTGAATTAAGAATTAGAGTTTCCGGTCTATGTGTATTTATCGGTCTATTATTTATTATGTTTCTCTATCACTTGACTGAAACCTGTTTGTATTAAGAATATATTTTCTTAAAACAATACTTTGGACGGATTCCCATAATTATGTGAATCAGCTTATCGACATACCCTGTAGGTTGAAACCATTCCTGCAGAAGGCGGTTATTAAAAAAACATGTTCGAATCAATTATATTCTTTAACAAAATATATTGTTAACGAATTAAAGTTGTGATACTTTTTGTAAACAAGGAAATTTGGAATCTCCAATTGTATTTTAGAACTTTTCATTTGTATTTGTATTGGAAATTTCTGAATTACTATTAGAAACTTCTGAAATAAAATTAGAAATTTCTGAAATACAATTGAAAATTGTGTAGTTATTAAATTGAAAATAAATTGTTAACATTTTTTATCTTGTTATATATTTACCCTTGGTGCAGCGATTACATAAGGTGTTTTTACAGCAAAGAAAAATTAAACATAAAATAGTTCATTTGTAGTGAGTACGTTGATTTTCCAAATAAATTTCTCCCTCCAGTTTTGAGTATTGCTAAAATGATTTAAATATAGGACTAGATTCAGCTTTATGCTTATGTCAGGCGCGGATCCAGTGGTGTGAAAAAAGAAAAAAAGTTTTAACATAAAAAATAAAAATGTGTTGACCTGGATCCGCGCCTGCCTTATGTGTACTTTTATTACATTCTTTAATTTGAACTCGGCATTATTATAATAATATATATATTAATTTTTGTTTAAACTTATTTACAGGATGCCATGTTCTTTGAAAAATCTGCTAACATTGAAAGTGATCGTCCCGGAATGCTGTAAAAAAGTTAATTAAAAAACAAACATTTATTTATTTTATTATTTTTTATTAGTAAATATTTAATTTGAAAACTTTTTTATGTAACTTTCATACATATACTACATGAATATGAAAATGTGATTATAAAATATTTTATAATATGTACGTTATTTCAATTCTGCCCGGTTTTTATACTTAGTATTTGCAATTCAATTTATTAATATCCAAAGATATTTTTTTAATCAAAAAGCTTAAAATATTAAATAAATAATTAAACTCAGGATATTATTTATTGTTAAATAAAGAAGAAATAATGTTTTTTGAGTGAATATATATAAAATGTATTTAATAAGTGTTTAAAAAACGCATATGTAAGTTAAAAATTTATTATTACAAAACTAATTTGAATATTGTGCTGTATTTTTGTATATTTTTAATTTTTAATAAATATTAGCTTGTTTTATTTTTAATAAAACTTATTTTAATGCTAGATAATTAATAAATACAAATTCATTTTAAGTTTGGAATTGTAGTTGATACCATTGCTGCAAGCAACTTGAATATATGTATATCCTGGAATATCATAATATTTGCTATTTATTGTGAAATAGAAAATTATCAAAACATTGAACATTTTGTCCAAGGTGAATTTATAAAGTTTTGTTAAGAAACTGTGACATTTTCTGACGTTGTGTATGGGAATACTACAAAGTTTATGCCAAAGTAATTCTAGTCAACACATTTGGTACCTTTCTGAAGTAGATGTCGATAATGAAACTGCATATTTTGTTAACATTTGACGTTGTATTAAATTTTTTTAAAAAATAATAATGTACGAATTCATAGCAGTTGGAAGAGTCATCTTCAAATTCATGTTTTACCTTCCTTTATTTTTTCTCATCAAAGACAAATATAAAAATGTAGACGCATCGTTGACAATGCCGCCAAAATAGTCGACAAAACTGGGTACTTTTTCCCTAACACATGTTTAGAGTTAGGTACAGCTGTCAAAGAGTCGGACTACTTGTTGTACTTATTGTAATTGTTTATTGAATGAATTTTAAATATAAATTAAAGAGTATTGAAAAATATTTGAATACAAAAATTTCTATGAACAACTAGATGTATAATAAATATTTTCATAAAGTATAAAAACGATAAAGTTTATTTCCAATACGCCTCCTCAACTGCAATCGTTTTTATATGTTAAACCCATTCCTATCATACAGAGCTGATGTTTAGTTTTCGGGACTGGTTTCGTCAGCATATCGGCAATCATTTTATCAGTTGGCAAGTATTCAATTTTAACGGTACCATTCTCAACAGCATCTCGTATGAAATGATAACGGTAGTGAATGTGTTTTGTCCTCGAGTGGTGGCTTCCGAAATTTGCCATATGTTGGGCACTTTGTGAATCGCACATAATGGAAGTAGGAGTACCGGTTGCATATCCAAGTTCTTCTAATAAGTATCGTAGATACATAGCTTCTTTTGCACACTCTGTTAACGCCATGTATTCAGCTTCAGCACTAGCTGTTGCAACAACTTTTTGCTTAGTTGATTCCCAGGATATAGCTGAACCTGCGAATATAAAATAAAAATCCTGATTGAGATTTTCGATCATTAGTATCCTGTGCCCAATTCGCATCTACAAATCCAACTAAAGGCAATGAAGTTTTCTTATACATAAGTACATAATCTTTTGTTTCTTTTAAGTATCTAACTATATCCAAAGCTGCGTTCCAATGTTGTTTCCTCGGGTCTTGAGAAAACTGTGAAAGCTTGTTCACACTGCAGGAAATATCTGGTCGACTGAATATGGCTAGATGTAACAAAGAACCAATAATTTCTTGAAACTTCTTTGTATCTATCTTTTCCCCTTCTCCAGGAATTGTTGGTTCTTTTACAAGATTTAATTTTGGTTGCATTGGAATCTTACATGTTTTTGCATTTTTAAGGTCATGTTTTTCAATTAAATTTTCAATGTAACCTGGTTGACAAATAGTTACAGATCCCGGCTTCTGATCTATTTCTAAACCTATGCAATGTTTTGGATTTTTCATGTCTCGAATTTCAAAATTAGTCGATAAAAGTTTTATTAAATCTTCAGCGGTATTTTCATTATTACTTGCAATTATAACATCATCTACATATAGTGCTACTATTATTGTATCGGAGCCTTTGTTCATCGAATAAATGCATTGATCGTATTTTGATTTATTTAGATTAAATTCTCTTAAGACTGCATCTATTGTCTTGTACCACTGTCGACTGGCTTGTTTCAAACCGTAAATAGATTTTTTCAATAAACATACTTTATTTTTGTTCATATCATTTATGAAGCCTTCCGGTTGTGTCATAAAAATTTCTTCATCTAAATTTCCATTGAGAAAAGCTGTAGACACGTCTAACTGTCGCAATTTAAGATCCTTTTCAACAGCAAGTGCATATACTAAACGTAATGAGTTTTGTCTTACAACTGGTGCAAATGTACTATTATAGTCAATACCATATTCTTGAGAATATCCCTTCGCTACTAAACGGGCTTTCAATTTATCAACCTTACCATCAGGTGTGTATTTAGTTTTAAAGACCCATTTACAGCCTATTGGTGTTCTACCTTCTGGCAAATCTACCAATTCCCAAGTTTGGTTTTTTATTAGGGACCTATATTCATCTTCAGTTGCACGTTTCCATTCATCAACATTTTTTGACTTAAGCATTTCCTTATAAGTTTTTGGATCGCTATTTTTATCACAAATAGTTGTATTAGCTTCTTCTCTACTTTTAAAAATTGACCACGATCTTAGTCGTTCCTTAATTGAAGGTTCAGGAGTTACGCTGTCACTACTGCTGGAAGATGAATCTTCATCATCCGTCAAAATTTGAATCGTATCGACTTGTTCTAATTGATTATCAGTATTTATATCTGCGGATTCATTTTGGTTTGATTCGACTACATGTTTTGATTGAGTATCCTGATTTAAATCCATAGGATTTAATTCAACGTGGTTTGATTCTACTGTCGATTGATTGTAATTCTCTTCGGTGTTAACAATTTGGTCTCGTTCTAGACTATTCCAATTGAATTCGTTAAAGCCTAGTTTTTTGTCTTCCATCTCACTTACATTAACATCAAAATCTTCTTCTATAAATCTAACATCACGGCTTTTAATAATATCACGGGTACCTCGTTTCCATAATCGATAAGCTTTTGCATCTGTCCAATAACCCACTAATACATATTCTAAGCTTCTTGGCTGCCATTTAGATTTTCCTGGTTTTTTGTCCAATACAAATGCGTTGCTTCCTATTTGACGTAAATGCTTAATACAAGGCTTCCTTCCTGACCACAATTCTTCAGGAGTTTTATCATAATTAAGCTTTGTTGGACACCTATTTCTAATATAAGATGACGCCATTACTAATTCAGCCCATAGGAACTCTGGCAATTTGGCTTCTATCATCATTGTTCTTGCCATTTCTACTAAAGTTCTGTTCATACGTTCTGCTATACCGTTTTGTTGTGGGGTGTATTCTACACTAAGTTGATGTTTAATACCACAATCTTTAAGAAAGTTTTCAAATTCACGACTTGTTAATTCTGCTGCATTGTCAGACCTAACAGATTTGATCTTCCTGCCTGTTTCCAACTCAACTTGTTTTTTAAAATCTTTAAAAATTTCTAAGTATTCACTCTTTTTTCTCAAAAAACGAACGTGTACCTTTCTGGTAAAATCGTCAATAAACGTGGCGAAGTAAAGTTTTTTACTTATGGACTCTACACGCATTGGACCACATAAGTCCGTGTGTATCAGTTGCAATGTTTCAGTAGATGTTATTTCGTTCTTCTTTGAAAAAACTTGTCTGGTTTGTTTACCACGAATGCAACTTACACATTGAATATCCTTAATTTTCAATTTGGGTAAACCATGTACCATTTCATTAGATTGAAGCTTTCCTAAATCTACTGAGTTTAAATGTCCATATCGTTTGTGCCATGTCTCTAATTCTTTATTTGGGGTTTCAATTACATGTCCAGCAGTTTCATTTCCAATCGATTCAATGCAGTATATACCATCTTTTTTCTGAGAAGTTATCAAAATTTTGGCATTCTTATAAATAAAAATCTTATCTGGAAATACTTCTATATTACAGCCATTAGATGCTGCCTTTCCTATTGAAAATAGATTGTTTCTCAAATCAGGTACATATAGAGTTTCTAAGAGATTAACTCTGTTAACGCGACCATTAACTCTAACACTAATTTGAGCAGTACCGATTCCCTTTATTTCCAAATTCTTATCATCCGCTAAACGGACGTTTCCTCTAAAAGTTTCATCTATATCTATAAACTGTGACTTTAAGTTTGTCATGTGAGAGGATGCTCCGCTGTCAACAACCCAAGTAAAACTATCTTCAGATGAACTAAAATAACTATTAGCTCTAATTGTAGATACAGCTAAACCTGATGTAACGTATGCTTCATTTGCTTTATTTTTCTTGCATTTACAATTATTGGCCTTGTGGCCCTTTTTACCACAATTATAACAATTAAAAGGAAAATTTTTCATACCTTTATCCTCCATTTTGTTATAGTTACCATGGTTCTTTTTGGTATTGTTTTTAAATTTGTGCACCTTGAGAGCATTACCTTCAAAACCATCTTCATCATGCTTGTCTCCAATTTCTAAAAGTCTTGAACGCAAAATATTAAGAGTTGGAAACTCGTTGGCAGTGTCAAATGCTGCTTTTACTGCATTATATTTCGTTGGTAAACCATCTAAAAGCATTACTGTTAAAAAATCTTCATCTATATCAGCTACCATTTCACGAAGTTCAGATACTGCAACATCAAATTCCACCAAATATTGCGATATATTCTGATTTTCCGGCATCTTAAAATTCAACAATTTCCGATATAATTCCGCCTTCTTTCTTGTAGACTTACGGTCGTACGTGTTCTTCAGATACAGCCATATTTGATGAGATGATTTTAAATTCTAGACCATTCGTACAATTTCCGGTTCTAAAGCAATTATTATCTCCGCTCGAGCATCTTGATCAACATCATCGTAGTTTCGTTGCTTCCTCAAATAATCATCGTACAATCTTCTTTCATCTGCTGTAGCATTACCATTGATGATTACAACATCCGGTTTGGGTTCTTCGCCTTTTCTTGTGCAAAATTGCCTCCATTTGCGGCAACCACGTGGAAAAATTCTTTCCATTCAGCAAGGGTATTCTTCCTGATACAATTGCCATCTTCTTTCTGTATTGTTCCAGATTACTCACAAATTAGTTTCTTAAAGGTTTGGGTTCTGGGCCCATAACCTATTGTAATTGTTTATTGAATGAATTTTAAATATAAATTAAAGAGCATGATACAAAAATAGAAGGTAGTCTCACTTTCTCTTTTTGTCGCCATATTAACGTTCTGACGTTTATTGGAATTATGAAAAATCGTGCTACCGTATTCATTCTTAAAATCCCATTTTTGTTTATTTAAAAGTAAAAAAAAAAAAATAAAACAGAAAACAAAAAACAAAAAATTCAATAAAAAAAATGTTAACTAAAGAAATTCGTTTTTGAAATAATTATAAACTATCCCTTATACAGACTCCAAGAAAGAAAAAACACAAAAACAAGAAGCCGAAACCAATTTTTAATATAAATTACACATTAAAATTAAATATTTCTTAAAAGTTATTTCCCTTTTTCCATATGTGGCAAAGACTTTTTTATTGTTTACAAAAACCAAATTTCAAATAATTCCAATAAACTTCAAAAATATTTTTGTGAGAGAGAAGTGGAGCAACCTTGTATATTTGAATCATGGTTTTTTCCATGATACAAAAATAGAAGGTAGTCTCACTTTCTCTTTTTGTCGCCATATTAACGTTCTGACGTTTATTGGAATTATGAAAAATCGTGCTACCGTATTCATTCTTAAAATCCCATTTTTTGTTTATTTAAAAGTAAAAAAAAATAAAACAGAAAATCTAATAAAAAAAATGTTAACTTAAGAAATTCTTTTTTGAAATAATTATAAACTATCCGTTATACAGACTCCAAGAAAGAAAAAACACAAAAAGCAAGAAGCCGAAACAAATTTTTAATATAAATTACACATTAAAATTAAATATTTCTTAAACCCTTTTTTCCCTTTTTTCATATGTGGCAAAGACTTTTTTATTGTTTACAAAAAAATAATTTCAAATAATTCCAATAAACTTCAAAAATATTTTTGTGAGAGAGAAGTGGATCAACCTTGTATATTTCAATCATGTTAAAGAGTATTGAAAAATATTTGAATACAAAAATTTCTATGAACAACTAGATGTATAATAAATATTTTCATAAAGTATAAAAACGATAAAGTTTATTTCCAATAGTACTTTGGAGAGTAATATTGAAAAATAGGAAGTCGGACTACTTGTTATACTATGGTTTAAGTCATAGAGATTTATTATAAAATATTTTATGAATTAATTTTAAAAATTTATCAGGAAATGAACCGACTTATCTGCACATTTTCTGAAATATTATGTTTATTGTATCAGGGCAACCATACAAATATGTACGTTTTTATCTTTTTGAATTCGCAGGTTGTACTTAAATAGGGAATTTATTTCTTGCTCTGTTTTACTTTCTCAGTTTGACTTTTGAAGGAGTCAACAAAATGTGTTATAAAATATTGGTCTCCTAATGTAAGTAAACTTAATTCTTAAAAACATATTTATAAACAATTTTTAAATTTATAACTCCCATTAACACGATGTCTGGTTATATGTTAACTTATAGTTATACTTTCTGTTAAAATAATTTTTGTAATTGAAAATCTGGCAACTTTCTACTGTTTGATGTAATACATCCTAGATGCAACCCTGTTGCACAGTGGTTTAGAAAAGTTTTTTTCTGGAAATAATCCGGTATCTCGGGAACTGTTAGAGATATTGTTTCGAAGCTGAGGTATTTTCGAATTGATATGCAGTTGTACAGCTTCCTACCGCTAATTGAAGCCAGTGCGTTGGCCCTCAAAGTTGGTCACCTCGGGTCGCAATTTAAAAAAAAAAATCGCCAAAAATCGTTTATGATCCTTATGAGCTGAAATTTAATATATAAATAGTGTTTAAGAGATCTACCAAAAATACGCTTACTTGTGTAGGTTATCTCTTTTTTGCTCGATCTTTTTATGATTTTTT
Organism: Calliphora vomitoria; assembly: GCA_942486065.2. NCBI lineage: Eukaryota > Metazoa > Arthropoda > Insecta > Diptera > Calliphoridae > Calliphora > Calliphora vomitoria. The sequence goes on from OW818031.2 coordinate 79,808,863, forward strand.
AGATGTGGCGGGCCACGGAGGGTCGATTTTTGTCTTCTTAAATATCACCTATATTGGTGATAAAATTCTAAATAAAATAAAAACAACCTGCTAACAGTTATCTTGTCCATATAAAAAGTTGAACGCATCCAAAGTTGGAACATGTGAAAAGTGCCGTATTTTTTAAGTTTTTTCCCAAAAAGGCCCATATATTTTTTTTTTGTAGAAAAAATTTTTCTTCGGGACTATATACAATTTTTATATGATCCGGAAAGAGAATTTAATGCAAAAGCGTGTAAAGTAAATTTTGGCTCACTTAAGTCGATACAACGCCCCCCAGACATATCAAAACTTGGTCAATTTTTTAAAAAAAATTTAGGTTTGAGCAAAACAATCTAATAAGGCAAAGCACCTATCCACAAAAACGCTTCATATTTGTATAACCATATATGCATCTTAAATACCTACAAAGATTTTTTTAGAACATATTTTCCCCGGTTTAGGAATTTCGGTACTTGAAAATAAAAAATGTCAAAAATTATAATGTCGTTGATTTAAGGATAATTTAGTATATATTAGTTCCAAATTTTGTTATGATATCTTTAACCGTTAAAATTTTACATTAATTCAAATTTTTATATTTTTCTTCATGGAAAATCACCATATTATAATTGTTTAAACCTTTAAAGTAAATGAGGTCCCAAAAATTTATAAAATTATTTAATTTTGCTAAAATATAAATTTTCAAGTACTCAGGTTTTCAACAATATCAAATACTTATATAAAAAGCCTTTATTTACTCCTAAGAAGTTCCACAATCCTTGTCGGCCTTTGGAAAATTTTTATATTTTTTCATATATTTCATGCCATATATTCATATATTATTTGCCAAAAAAGAAAAAGTAAAATAAAATAATGCAATCGAGTATATTAATAATACAGCGGAACCGACAATTTGGCGCCCGAGATTTGAACTACGTTTTGTACAAGATGATGAAGCCTCATTACTAGGGGGCGGATTTATATGCAAATGCATGTTTTTTCTCGAACGTCCAAATACAATGTAGACTAATTATGTATCCGAATCGCACATTTTGCTTGAAAATGACATCGATTTGTTAGTGCATATTTTTGCATTTTTTATTAATAATGCATATTTTGTTATATTTTAGTTCAAAATGCATATTTATATGCATATTATCTAAGTTTTTAATACAAATATAAATTTTTGTCGTCATTGAGCAACATAATGTCTGAACAGAAAGTTTTTAGTCGAGTTTGTTATAGAAATAGCATTAAATGTTATTGACTGATTTCATTCAACATCGAGAAACTGGCATTAAGTTCTTCATTTCTCTATCAGCAATTGAAAATTATGATTTCAAAATATTTAGCTTCAAAAAAGTTTAGTTTTTTTTTTAGGTATCAAAAATTCATTAAATGTATCGAAAACATTCATATTTGTTTTTATTGCAATTTCGATTTATAAGAAATTTCGTTATCAAAAGATTTTGTTATGGGAAGTTACAAAATCTTTCGACAGTCATTTCTCAGCAGTTATAGGAGACTGTTCTGAACTAGTGATGTTACCTATCATTTAGGGTGACAACTAGTTACATAACTAGCTGCGTGACTAGTTATTTTAACATGCCATAAGCTGACCCTTTTGGATAACATTTAGACAAATGCACTGTAGATTATTTAGAGGCACTTATGGGATGTAAAAAGTATCCAATACACTTCTCTCTGCGTTTAAAATATCACACGCATACGTGTTAAATTACCTTAACTATATAAATTGGATTCAGCCAAGTGATCAGACATTAGTGACAATTACTGTCTTTAAGGGATATATTAACTATGTGCTTAACTGCTGGGCTATTACGAGATGAAAATTAAGGTTGGATGCTACTTTACAGCATAATCGATATATTGGTAATTTTAAAAGGCAAGTCGCAAGATAGATGCTCTAAAGATTATGACTTTAAACAAGTATTCATATAATTAATAAATCCATCGTTTTCTCAGAAGAACAATTATACTTTTTTAAACTTTAACAATTTAATTTCTGGTATAATTTAAAGGGTTCTAACTGTTGTGTATTTATTTGACATTGCGCCATGCATAGTTAATTATTTTATGTTTTTGCACAAAAATATAAGTGCATATTTTTTTAAATTTTTAGGTGATATTTTGATTTTTTTGAAGCATATTTTAAGCGCATATTTTCCAATAATAAATGCATGAAAATCCGCCACCTACTCATTACTATGTTATACTTGTTTTTTCCAGTCAACTCGCGTTTTCGTAATATCGCGGTTTTTATATTTTGAAAATTTTGGTCTAGTTGTACAGTAAATAAAAACAAAACAAATAGTGTGTTTTTCTGAAAGGTAACTTTTTGGGAAGTACTACAGAAAAATAATAATTTCAAAATTTGTATTGTATTGAAATAAAGTTTTTATGAATATTTTTTAATTAAATTTTACAGTTATGTAAATTTTTCTATTGAAAATAAAAACAAATTTTGAATTTTATTTTAAAATATTTTATGTAAAGTTAGCCTTTGAAAAAGTATAAATTTCTTATATATCTTTTTAGAAATATTTTGTGATAAAGTACTTTTTCCCCAAAAAATTTGCGAAAAATCGCCTTTTTAAATTCAAATGCATATAACTTTGGACTCAGTCATAAACACATACATTTGTTGTTAGTCCAATAAAGGAAAAATTAAGAAAATCGGGAAATATAATAAAACTGGAGTAGAGTGGATAAAATTTTTGAAAATTTAATTTTCAAATGCGAATAAGCTATAATAGGTAATTGATATCTAGTATTGCTCGACGTAGAAATTACATATGTGAGCTTTCCTAATTTAGGGACCCCTGGCCGCGCCCTTTGTGGGGTCATGAAGTCCAAATTCAAAACTTAAACTCGACAAACCGCTTTGAAGTTACCGATTTATATACCACTGGGGGCGTGCATTTTTTGATACATTTGTAAGTTATATGTATTGCTTTTGTTATGAATATCTAAAAAAAATATGTATCAACTTTTTTTATTTTAGTAGCTTTTCATTGCTTATTTTGATATGAAAACTAATAAAAAATTATACCAATATAAAAAGAAAACAGTTTCAAGTTTTCAAATCGGATGAAAATTGCTAAAGTTATTCAACATTTCATTAACAAAAAGTCGAAATAAATCTGTAACTTAACGGATAGCTAGATTTTAATAAAAAATCCCTTGTTCCGAACTAAGATGTCCTACACCCACTATTTCGATATCGCCAATTTTTAGCTAAGCTTCGTACAGTGGTAAGGAGTAAGTCCGTCACAATTATTCTTCTCCAAATATTTATTTATTTTATTTATTATTTTCAATAACCTATTCGAAAATAACTAATCCAATCAGGCACATTTTTAGCCAACTACGTACCTAGGTAACGAAATAAATCCTTCAAAGTTTTACGAATTTCTCTAATACAGTTCACCAGACACATATTTGATAATATATATTTTGTATGTGAGGTTCCATGTCCACTAATTTTCAGCAAACTTACGTAAAACTATAAAAAATGTCGGATAAAGTTAGAAGTATCTCGCAATTTTAGTTCTCCAGATATTCAAAATTAACTAATTACTTTCTATGGGACAATCCACGCCCATTAATCCATTTACGCATATTTTCAGATAAACTTTTACAATTATAGTTCTCCAGATATTCGAAATTAACTATTTACTTTGTTTTGGGTTGTGTCCCGCCCATTTATCCAATCATGCCCATTTTCAGCCAAGCTACGTACAATGGTACTGAATTAAATTCCGCGAAGTTTTGCGGCTTTCACACTTATAGTTCCGTAATAACTATTTACTTTGTATGGGAGGTGCAACGTTCACTTGAAAGTATTCTATTGTTCCTTTCAGATATAGAGGAACATACCGTAAACATTTCAACAGGATCGGTTCAGTGGTTTAGCCTCCTATAAGGTACAAATAAACAGACATACGAGTATATTAGGGTGGGTCGAATTGTAGGGGCCGAAAAAATGTACAAAGGCGCATTACGATTCTTGTTCTATCGGCGGTATTGTGAGGCGGTAATACGGGTAATTCCAGCGATTTGTACATCATCAAGTCGACAGCAATTTCACTTTGAGTCTTAAAATTCAATTCGGCGACATCAATGTTTTTCGCAGCCAATATAGCACGTTGGCTCAACCAATCAAGATTTTTGTAATATTGTGTAATGTTTGGAAACACCTTTCGGATGAGTTCGGATTTTGATTCGGTGAACTGGCAGAAAGCGATGCGAAATTTAATGCAGCCGATCGAAATGTCAACCGGGATTTTTCGGTTGCCAATGTCCAGGAATTGTTTGGAAAATACTTCTCCAGATTGATCGTTCTGCAGCTCGACACGCATGTTCGCAGTCAATTTGAGTTTCTTGACGTGTTTCCACAAAACGGACGACTTCAAACATGCATTAAGTTTATCGGCTGGCGTTGACCATGGAATCACTGGCATTACTTGCCGAAAATCACCTGCCAACAGAATCATCGCAACACCAAACCGGCTTCGTAAATCTTGCAACGTTTTGTCTAATGCCTCCAATGACTTTTTATGCGCCATTGTACACTCATCCCAAACGATCAGTTTGCTTTGGCCATCGCACTGTTCTTAGAAATGTAGCTTGTTGGTGCAAGTGCAACATAATTCTGCGAGCGTGTCGTTGCCAAAATCAATGTAATCAAAAAAGTTATTCCAGTACCACCGGAAGCGTCCAAAAAAAATTCCCTCCAGTTCCATCTTTCACAACTTTGAATAGAGTGTCGTACGCATATATATGTTTGTTGTCTATTCAACAATGGAACGTTTGTTTGAACTGATTCCCTCAAAGCATCGCAATCATATAGTTTTTCTCATCGCAACTCTTGATTAAATGCATAGTGCATCGGATAATACCTTGTTCGACATCATCAAGCACATGTCCTTAACATCATCAAGTAAAGCCTCGCTGTAAATTTCCTCGCTCAGCTGATATTCTCAAAACACTATATGCAGACAACATCCATTCATCTGGAAAGCTTTGCTGGAGCTTTAAATATAAGCGCAATATATTGCCCACTACGATTTTCAATGACCAAGGAGAAGTTCGAAGAATTCTTTAGTACGCTAGGAGATCGCTTTCTGGCTTGTGTCGACTGAATCCCAGAGGTAGACAGCTTTATAAGGCACTAATTGATCGTAAAAATGGCTTATATTTTGTGTCCCCTGGACAACCAACATGCTGGCCTTCAGATCCTAAAAAAATTCCTGATGTCATAGACTTTGCCATAACAAGAAATATTAATCGAGATTCAATATCTACAGAAATATCATATGATTTATCTTCTGATCATTCCCCAATTATTGTGTCTTATTACGGGAGGACTAATATTTCAAAATTTCATACTGAAACATATTATTTTAGAACAAATTGGCTAAAATATAAAAAATATATCAGCAGTCATATCCACACAGATCTTTGTATTCAGTGTGAGGAAGATGTAGATAAATGTGTCAATGACTTCACGTCGTTAATTGTATCGGCTTTTAATCATTCTAAGAGCAAAATATTTCCTAAGACTAATATGCACATTTCCAATTCAGATATTGAACGACTTCTTTTGGAAAAGAGAAGGCTCAGAAGAGAATGGCAACAAAATTGATCACCTGCTGCAAAACAGAGGCTGTCTGCTGCTAGTAAAAATCTAAAAAAAGCCCTTCAATTAGAAGAGGATCGCAGAAATAGAAATTACATTCAAAGTCTGACAAATACCAAACACACAAATTTTTCCCTTTGGAAGGCAACGAAAAATATCAAGCCACCGGTAGAGGGGCAAAGCCCTTTAAGGAAAGCTGACGGTACCTGGGCTCGCAGCACAGAAGAAAAGGCTAAACTATTTGCCGATCACTTAAGTACAGTCTTTCAACCAAACTCGCCAAAAACTCTTTTTGAACTTGAAGAGCCACCTGCGTCAACATTACCAAATGATGACATATTAGCTATAGGCCCAGAAGACATTAACGAAGTAATCAAAGATAATATAATATTAAAAAAATCGCCTGGAAACGATTCAGTTACACTTACTATGATTAAAAACCTACCGAGTGTGGCAATAATTGTGTTGTCTATAATATTTAATGCGATCTTAAAACATGGAGTTTTTCCGACAAATTGAAAAACTTCTCAGATAATAATGATTCCAAAGCCAGGTAAAGACTTGACCGTACCATCCTCCTATAGACCAATAAGCTTACTTCCGTGCTTATCGAAGCTATTGGAGAAAGTGTTCCAAAAGAAAATCATACCATTTTTAAATGAGAAAAATATAATCACAGTTCATCAATTTGGTTTCCGGGAACACCACGGAGCAATCGAACAAATTAATCGTTTAACCGGAGAGATAAGAAAATCCCTTGAATTAAAGAAATATTGTTCAGCTATATTTTTGGATGTCGCTCAAGCCTTCGATAAAGTATGGCACAAAGGCCTGGTATATAAAATAAAATGTTTGCTGCCACCATGTACCCATAAACTATTGGAATCTTATCTATCGGACCGTTTATTTACAGTTAAGTACAACGATTACGTGACAAGAGAATATAGGATTGGAGCAGGAGTACCATAAGGAAGTGTTCTTGAACCTACCCTCTATTTGATTTACACCTCAGATTTACCTACGATACATTAACTATTTCTACATTTGCTGACGACACCGCAATTATTAGCTCGCATGAAAACCCATATAAAGCATCTAGTATACTAGATGTTTACCTAAGATGTGTGGAAACATGGTTGAACAAATGGAGAATACGAGTAAATGAGTTAAAAAGCAAATATGTTACGTTCACAATGAGGAGAGGATGCTGTCCACCTGTCACACTTAACAATGTAAATATACCTCAGTCCGATTATGTTACATACTTTTGTATTCACTTAGATAGAATACTTACTTGGCGCCGTCATATAGAAACCAAGAGACTTCACATGAAGTTAAAAGCATCTAGCCTTCACTGGTTAATCAGTGACCAATCAAAGCTAAGCCTGGACTATAAAGTCACCCTGTATAACACCATTTTAAAACCTCCACAAACGTGGAGGGTAATGTGGACTACTGTATAATACATAAAATTCATGAACCAGCTACAACCTTTCTGAAAGGGTATTTTAGGGGTAACGGTAGCTTAGCGGTATCGGCAGCCAACCTTGTAAAATATACATACTTATATGTACTTATTACATTATTTTGTAGAGAATAACATTTTCAAAAAACTTTTCGAGATATATGTAGTTCTATGACAAATTTCTTTTAACGTTAAATATAATGTTAAATTTATACATAGTTATTTTGAGTACAAATATTATAAAAATAAGAGTACACCGTTTTGTGGTCGATTGTATAAAATTAAAAATTAACAACAACATTTAACTAATAATATCCCCTTATTTTTTCATATATATACTTATATTTAAAATTTAAGCAGTGGGAATGATTAATACTGTTCAAACAATAGAACCAGCAACATCATATTTAATTTTAATTAAATTACTATTTTTAGTATTAATTTAAAAAAACTTTTGTTTATTTCATCTAAAAAAGGGATTTTTTGCCGGACAATAGCCACAAGGTTACGCAATAGTACTAAAAATGCCAGACGTTGAAGTACCATTTGGTGATGAAGCCAAGTCACCACCTGCATATGTTGCACCAACCCAACAAAAGGAAAACGGTGAAGGTCCACCACAAGCTTCTGTTGTAACTCAACCAGGACAGCCTACATCTCCAGGTGAACCTATGGGATCACCCGGTAAGTTATAATATATACTATTATTTCATAATTTCCCTTTAAAATAAATATTTTGCACGATAGATCGTTCTCTATCTCTGCTTAAATACTCGTACATATGTACGTAAAATTCTTTTGTAGAGATATTGTTCTGATTTTATATAATAAATATTTACCTTGTACTTAATCATGATTAGGGGGCGGATTTATATGCAAATGCATGTTTTTTTCGACCGCCCCAACACAATGTAGACTAAGTATCTATCCGAATCACATATTTAGCTGTAAAATTGCATCGATTTGTTAGGGCATATGTTTGCATATTTAATTAATAATGCATATTTTGTTGATAATTCCTGAGTACCAAATATTCATTCATTTGTCACTCATGTTCATGAAAAGACAATTTTAATTTTTGTTGTGTTATGTTCTCTTCATGTATGAAGAGACAGCAAATTTTTTGCTTTATTCATTCATGTATGATAGAATTTGTTTTGTTTTTTATTTTCACTCAAAAATGAGTAAATAATAGGAACTTTTTTTCATACACATCAGCATTTTTGAGAAGTAAACTGTTTGTAAATTGTTCACAAATGAAGAGCATCAAGTTTTATTTTGCACAAACGTTCAAAAATGAAAAGCAAATAATGAAAAAATTTTGTTTATTTACGCTGCATACATGAAGATAATAAGAATGGGTGTAATTTTGTTTTGCATTGTTGAACAGAGGTTTAGAAAAGATTTTTTTTGGAAATAATTCGGTATCTCGCAAACTAGTATATACATTGTTACGAAATATCATATGGTTGGAGCTCAGGTGTTTTCGAGTAGATTTTCAGTTGTTCAGCTTCCTAGGGATAATGGGGGCCAGTGTGTGGCCCATCAAATTTAAAAAAAAAAAATCGTCTAAAATCCATTTATTATCCAAATGAGCTGAAATTTAAAATATAGATAGACCTTGAGAAGATCTACAAAAAATACGCTTACACATGTAGTTTATCTCGTTTAGTTGAAGATATATTTGGGTTAATTTATTTATTTTTTAATATTGCCCGATCTTTTTTTGGTTTTTTAGACATGGCGGGCCTACAGAGGGTCGGATTTGTTTTTTTTTTTAAATCAGCTATATTGGCAATAAAATTATAAATAAAATAAAAACAACTTGCTAACAGTTATCTCATCCCTATAAAAAGTTACAAGCATCCAAAGTTGGAACATGTGAAAAGGGCAGTATTTATACCCTACACCACCATAGTGGGGAGGGTATAATGGATTTGTGCAGATGTTTGTAACGCCCAAAAATATTACCACCTTAAAGTATACCGATCGACTCAGAATCACTTTCTGAGTCGATTAAACGATGTCCGTCCGTCCGTCCGTCTGGCTGGCTGTTCATGTAAACATTGTGCGCAGAGTAATGGTCGCATTTTTGAAGATATTTCGATAAAATTTTGTACATATAAATTTTTCGGCCCACGAACCAAGCCTATTGAAATTGGATGAAATCGGTCCATTATTTCACCTAGCCCCCATACAAATATCCTCCCGGTCATAAATGTTTAATTTATATAGGTATCTACACAAGTTTTTCTCCAAATATGTTTTATATATACGAAATTCATGTCACCAAATTTTATTATGATCCGTCCATAATTGGTCATAGCTCCCATACTCCCATACACTTTAACGAGCATAAATCTCCTTAAAATGTTGGTTTACACATAAAATGCAACATAAATAACTTTCATATAGACATTAATCACATTACCAAATTTTATTATGATCGGTCCATAATTTGTCATAGCATCCATATAAGGCCCACTTCCGAAAATCACTCATGAATATAAATTATTGAAATTTTTAAAAAATGTTTTCCTCATTTACTTATTGTAGGGTATTATTTGGTCGGGCTTGACCGACCATACTTTCCTACTTGTTTTATCATTTATTTATGTGCTGTTTTTGCACTTTTAGTGGAAATTTCACAAGTATTTCGTTGTTGTTACAATAAAAAAAAACACATGTAAAATTTCCACAGTTTTTTTTAATAAGTGTCATAAATTCTATAGGAGAGTTTATTATCCGCTTTATACAGCCATTTATTACAAGATTATTAATCCTAAGATATTTGATTTAATACATCCATCTTTTTCTCAAAGAACAATTATAATTTAAAATGATAACTGTTTAATTGATAGTATAATTTAAAGAATCAAATCTGCGATTGACTAATTGCTGGGAACTGTGTTGTGTAATTAACAGTTAATTATTTTATGTTTCTACACAAAAATATTTTGATTTTTTTGAAGCATATTTTAGGCGTATATTTTTCAATATTAAATAAGATACAAATTTTTTAAATTGAAATAAAATTTTTATTTATGAATTTTATTTATCAATTGAAAATGGAGAATTAAAAACAAATTTTTAAATCCCAAAAATTTGATTTTTTTAGTTTTTTGGCTATAATATTCATACCAGGGTCGGGGTTATCGGAACCCTTTACAAAATAGTTAAAAACTTATGGGCCATCTAAAATGGTTTACTATATTTTGAAATCGACTATGCAAAAAAATAGGTGTTTTTTGGATGGACCTGGTCCCCTCGGTATAAAACATTTTTAAATTTTGTTTCATTTAAAATATTTTATGTGTTCAAAAAATGTAAATTCCTACATCTTCTTAGAAATTTATTAGATAACTTGAAAAGAAAAAGAAAGTACTTTTTTCGCAAAAGTATAACTTTGAACTCGGTCAGTATTTAAAAAATTCTTTTTTTATTTGAGACATACATTTGTTGTTAGTCCAATAAATAAAAATGGAAATATTTGGACCCACTGTTATCAAAAGACTGGAGTAGGGTGGGTAAAAATGTTGAAAATTTAATTTTCAAATACGAATATCTCCTAAACTATAAGAGATAATTGATAGCTACGAGGTTTTTTGCAGAAATTATTTATATGTATTTTTTTTTTTTTTGAAATCGGAACACAAACGAGGTTGTGGTTAAGACGTGCCGCAAGCCCTCTGAAATTTTGAGATGCATTTACAACGGGGAAAAAAGCATTTTTTTCAGTTTTTGTAAAAACTTAGCTATTAAATAATTACTTTTGCAATTTAATTTTAAAGAATCGAAATGTGTACGTAATTTTCGTTCTAATGAGACATAAAAAACTGAAATTGGTCAAAAAATGTTAAAGTTATTAAAAATTCCCCAGGCCATTAACATGTCTCAGGGCACTAGAACAAGTAATGTAGGAACAAAATTAACATATTTTGAGAAATATTCAAATTAAAGCACATTTTTACTTAAAATATATCCACATTTAATTGTATATGAGTTTTTGTCTTCATAGGATACAAAAAAATAAAAATTTTTTAACTGCAGTTTCAAAACTCCAGTTTCAAATTTTTAAAAATTTTGTTAAACAAATTTCAGAACTTTTTGATCATCTTATTGGGATTTATTGAGAATATAATAGGGAATAAAAGTATGGAAAAATTATTAAAATATCTTTTATAGTTTTTCCGTACCTTCGATTTAAATTTTGAACTTTTCGAGAAAAACAAGAGTATTTGGCCATTTGTTGTTAACGAATAAGCTCTATTTCCTTACTGTTATGAATTTTAAGTAAAACCTATTACGAAGACAAAAACTCATATACAAGTAAATATGGGTATATTTTAAGTAAAAATTAGATTTTATTTTAATATTTATCAAAATATGTTAATTTTGTTCCTACATTTCATGTTCTAGTGGCTTGAGACACGTAATGGCCTGGGGAATTTTTAGTAACTTTAACATTTTTTTTTACTAATTTCTGTTTTTTTATGTCTCATTAGAACGACAATTACGAACACATTTCGATTCTTTAAAATTAAATTGCAAAAGTAATTATTTAATAGCTAAATTTTTACAAAAACTGAAAAAAATACATTTTTCCCCTTGTAAATGCATCTCAAAACTTCAGAGGGCTTGCGGCATGTCTTAACCTCAACCGATTTACCTAAAATTTTTTCAGGATGATTTTTTTTACCAATGTTCACCAAACTGGGGGGTGAGAATGGCAAAAATCCAACTTTCGTTTATTAAACACCACCCTAGTGCGCAAATTCAAAACTTAAACTCGACAACACGGACTAACCGTTTGGAAGTTACAGATTAATTTCCCTCTTTTCTTCTATAGCGCTGTGTGTCGCTTACGATAAAATTCCTTTACTGTAAAATGTTAACATTGACTAACGATAAAATCTTATCCCCATTTTTTTATTAAAAGTTATTAACAATTCTGATATTCTGAGAACTCTAAAATTTTAATTTCAGAATTAAAAAAAAGTTGAGAAAATGTCGCTAACGATAATTTGTCGTTAAGGGCCCGATATTATCACATTTTTGGAAAAGGGAGGGTACAATGCATTCTAGTGTTTAATTAAGAACGAGATCGTTTAAGCATACGAAGACGGTAATTAACAGATAATTATTTTAATGTTCTTAATTTTGCGTTCATGTTTGTTGTTATTGTTTTATAGATGGGATTCTGAGTCAATAAACTTTGAATGCAGTTCTTTATGTTATGTCTGTTTTCATACATGTTTACAACTGTTTATTAAATATGTTTTTCATTTCTTGAAATAATCAATGACCTAGAATTTTTAGAGCAGAAGAAGTACAAATACATTTCTTTTTTTACAAAATCCAGTGTGGAATTTCTTGAATTATAATACAATATAACGAATAAGTATGTATGCACAGAAATAAGTTCATGGGAGAAATAATTGTTTTCACAAACTGTATGAATTGAATATGATTTTTTTTTTTTGGCAAATTTTTTCATTTTTTGTTGTTTTTATTGAATTTATAATCTTTTTTATATAGAATTTATTAAACCAAAAAGTAAACGCGTACTTAGAAAATTAAAATTTTCCATACAATAACAATAATTACAAATGAATTTTGAGCCCTAATTGCTATTTTGACCTGTAAGTACAGGGTACTTATCTTGTCGCATTTAAAAATAATTTAATTTCTACACATAATTTTGTCATTCCGTTTGTAATTTCCACATTTTTCATTTGTGATCGTTATAGAAATTGAAGTCGATATACCCATGTCCGTCTGTCAACATTCCCCCAAATAACTTACAAACATGTTTAATACATTAATATATCGGGTATAGTCCTGGTTCGGTTGCTATTTAATATCGGGAGATATAAGCATAATACCACAATTACTTTGATGTTTTGAACTATATGTGAAGTAATAAATTTTTTTAAAGAATTTAGGAAGTTACATTTTGCAGGCTAGACAAAGAATGACACAAACTCATTTAAAAAAATATTGATCATACAATTATTTCCTGAAAATTAAACTTCAATTGACTGTTTATTTATTTAATTAAAAAAAAGAATGCAAATTTTTTGAAACAAAAACTTAGTTATTATCAAATATCCGATAAAAATATGGACCCGGTGCACTTCGCCACCCCAATTAAAAGAAAGAAATAGTACTAAGTATTAAATTTAAAAAAATACTAATAGTTTTTGTTACCTCAATATCATTAAACTCTCTATCCTTGATTCTTTCTTTTCACAGAAGCATATCAGCCAACTATACAATATGTAATATATATGTATATACAATAAGTAAAATAATTTAATACAATAAAAAGTAACATTAGAAGTAAAAGAACCAATTTTCCACACTTGAACCACCATTAAGTTTGAAATTTCAAAGTAATTTCCTGATTCTAGAGTCAATATTATAGAAAATTCAAAAAGTACTATTTGAAGAACGAAAAATTACTCCTTAGTTTGGTTTAGTTCTCCATTTTTGATATCATAATACCATTGAGCGCCCTATTCTTGATTATTTCTTTACTAAGAAGTAATAGGGGGTGTCACACGGTATATATTGCATGTATTTTGTATTTGGTAATCATAATTGTTAAAGGGGGGTCACACGGCATATATTCCATATGAATTGGGACATGTATTCGATACATATGGAATTCCATGCGTATGTCAAAATTCACGTTATACATACGATTCATAATTTCCGAGTTCTCACGTACATACATATTAGAGTTTCCAAAAAACCGAAGAATTTCAAATCCGCGGTTTCGGTTTTAAAAAATTGAAAACCAATCGGTTGGTTCGGTTCGGTTTCATGATAATTTTTTTAACTATTAACTGGCGTACCTAAATTAAAGCGTAAGGCGGAACGTTTTTTTCCGCTTAGCTTTAACGCTGAAATGACATACCTAAATAAAAGCTGCAACGCTACATCAAACAATAAAAACAAGGTTATCAAAAAAACAAGTAAGAGAGATATATTCGGCTGGGCCGAATCTTATATACCCTTCACCAAACTATACTTCAAAATAAAAATTTTTAGGTAATTTTAGGTAAACAATTTTTTTTTAGTTGTTTTTTTTCATTTTTTGGAAAAAAAATATTTTTCGAATTTTTTTTTTTAAGTTTTTATGTAAATTTTTTTTTATATTTAAATTTTTTTTTTTTTTTTAAATTTAAATTTATTTTTTTTTTAATATTTAGCGAAAAAAACTTTTGGTGAAAAAAAAACTGGTTCAAAATTTTTCCCGATTTTGACCCATTGTAGGTCCAACTTACTATGGTCTTATATACGTCGTTGCAAAGGTCTTTGAAATATCTATCATTTGATATCCATATTGTCTATATTAATGACTTAGTAATCCAGATATAGGTCAAAAAATAGGTAAAAAATCGAGGTTGTCCTGGACCGATTTTGCTGATTTTAAATAGCAAACTTCTCGAAAGCATGTCTGACAGAATTATTGAAGATTTGGATCCTGAAGATATCTGGGGTCTTCAGAAAATTGATTTCAACAGACAGACGGACAGACAGACAGACAGACAGACAGACAGACGGACATGGCTTAATCGACTCCGCTATCTATAAGGATCCAGAATATATATACTTTATAGGGTCGGAAAATTATATTGTGGAAATTACAAACGGAATGACAAATTTATATATACCCTTCTCACGAAGGTGAAGGGTATAAATAAATATAACAACCCGGATTATTTAAACAATAAAGTATAGTACAGTATTGGTGTTTCTGATTTTTGTTTTGTGATTTGTAAACTAAAATTTTCTCGAAAAAACTAAATATTAAAGTTTAAAAAATGAGTTTCTTGGATATTTGTTTCTCCTTTTGTATGTATGTGTTTACATTTATTGTGTTTTGCAACTAACTTCACTATTAAACGCGCTGTCAAAATCGGATTTTCCAATTGCAAAGCGTTGCCGCCGCGTTATTTCGGTATGCTGCATACAAATTGTATGGGCATGAGAATTTTTGACAAGTAAAAAACGCCTTCCGCTCCAATTTAGGTATGCGTGTAAACCAGTTGATAATATGGGAAATGCTATACAAATTTAAAGTTCAAACTTGGCGAGTGTTATTACTTTGAAAGTAAAGAAAAAATCAAGGATAGAGGGCATAATGATATTGAGGTAACAGAAACTATTATTGAAATTTCTATAATAATGAACCAATAAGCAGGAAATTAAACACACATGATCCTGACTGAGTTCAAACCTAATTCATGGGAATGTATTGCATGTATTTTGTTATTGTATCACCCGTATGTGTGAAAAGAGAGTAATTTTTTTTCCATTTTATTGCTCTCTCCTTCCGTTCTATGCTTTTATTCTATGGTGTCAGCCATAGGGTAACATAGGGACGAGACGTAATTGTCAAAAACCTAACTCTTGCAACAACAAAATACATGCTAGTCAATGTATTTTGTTGTTGTGTCAGACATATGATTTGTTGTATTTTTTTGTTGACAAATCGGAATGTCTCGTCTCTATGTATAATTCTCTTTGGGAGAGAGTAATTATGTTTACGCTCAGTTTATCATTGTCAAACATAATTAATAATACATTTTTGTTGTTTTACAGACGACTGGATGAGTATACCTCCCGGCGTACCGAATTGTCCACGCGGTTTGGAATACCTTACTAGTATAGATCAGCTTTTAGTTAAACAAAAAGTCGACTTATTGGAGGTATTTACCGGTTTCGAGAGTAGCAATAAATTCTCCATTAAAAATGCGCTCGGTCAAAAGGTCTACTATGCGGTGGAAGACATACAAAACTTTAAAATTTTAGATAATTTCCGCAACGAAGTTATACATTTAGATCGGCCATTGGCCTGTTCCAGTTGTTTGTTTCCATGCTGTTTACAATCAATGGAGGCTTCGGCACCACCCGGCAATGTTATCGGTACAATCGAACAGGAATGGAGACTTTGTGCACCAGCATTTCGAATTAAAAATCATATTGGTGATACAGTTTTACGTATTGAGGGCCCTACATGTACATTTTCAATGTGCGGTGATGTCGAATTTAATGTAAGTTATTGTGAATTTTGTTTTGTGAAATAATTTAATTTGTTTGTGTATTTTTTAAATCATTCTAGGTCGTTTCTGTGACTGGTGAACATTTTGGCAAAATTTCTAAGCAATGGTCTGGTTTAGCACGTGAAATTTTTACTGATGCCGATTTCTTTGGTATTACTTTTCCATTGGACTTGGATGTGCGTATGAAAGCTGTGCTTTTAGGTGCTACCTTCCTTATTGTGAGTATAATACGAATTCTACATTTAAACCAGAGACCAAAAATAGCAGTTATTAAATTTTTAGAGATTGAAAAAGTTGGTCATAGATGAGTGAATAATTATTACGTTTTTAAATAAGAGTTATTCAACGTTGTCATAATTCAAAAAATGTAATTTTTCAGGAGACGTATTTTTGGTATTTAAACCGATATATATATATTTAATTTTTTAATGAAAATAACAAAATAGGTCTGTTCATTTACTTTCCCAGTAAATACTTGCAACGAGAGAATAAAATCAAAATATACAAAATTACTCTCTTAAATTCTCAAAAATAGTAAAAAGTAAATGAACGCTTTTCCAGTAACAATTGGATCCAATTTGGTCCCAATATCTTACAAATCTTGGTGGCCTGCACTGGATCCTAAATTTATATACACAATTTTCTTATTTTATTCCTTTAAAATGTATAAATATTCACATTTTCTTAAATTTTATTGAAAATTGTTATTTTTAAAATTTTTTTCACCACAAAAATAAAATTGTAAATAAATAAACAATAACACAAAACATATGAAATATATGCTGCTAACTATTACGAGTTCAAAATAGAACTTGTAATAGTTTGCAACGAGAGAACACTCTCTAAAATTTATACGCTCTTGATTTTTTCTCTACTTGCTAGTTTTTTGAGTTAATGAAGGCTTTTCCAGTAACAATTGTTACTAACTAGCAGTGATGCCGTTTGGTTACATTTGTTACATTTTTCGTAACTTTTCAACCCTCTACGTAACATGTATAATTTTCTCGTTTTGGACCTTATTTTCGTAACTTTTCAGCCCTGCAACTAAATGAATTACAATATCAAAAAGTAGTACACATTTTTAGTACTTTAAATTCATTCATGCCACGGATGTTTATATTAGACATTATTAAGACTTATTTGTAATTTATTACCACTTAGGTCTATATCATTTTGAGACAGACTCTGGAAATTCGAATGATCTTGGTAATGTACTCTTGAGCTGGCTAATATTTAGCATTTGGAAGATTTCGTCGTATACAACAAATGTTATGGCTGGATCACATATGTATCTCTGTTTTTAGACATTTAAAGAAGTCTATGGAAAATATCGTATGTAATTAATGTAGCTGTCATTTCATACACCTAGTGGCCTTAAAATCATGCTAGATGTTAGAAAAATTCAATTGAGGACATGATGAGAAATATCGCGGTATATTTTTGTTAAAACTCCAAAAGATTTATAAATTTCAAAATACAAACATTTCTTTTAATTATACAGCCATTAAATTTTAAGTCAAGCAGTAACAAATAGCTTTCATTTAAATCAAGGAACTCTAGAGCAACACACAGCTTTAAAGGAACATTTTCGTTCAGTCATTTTTAAACCCCTACTAATGTCTCAATTGAGAAAAAACTCAATCAGAATGGTTTAGTGATTTATTAAATCAATTTCCTAATTTCAATAGTGTTTACATAAATAATGTCGTGAGCACTCACTCCTCTACCATGAGAATGTTGTGTAGAGAAAATTTAGCCAACTAAAACTTATAGAAAACCGGCTGAATTACCGCGTTCGAATCGAAAATAGATATCTATATCGAAATTATAATAAAAATTACATAATCTCGAATAAGAAAATGAAGATCAGTTTTACTCGATATCGAATGCGGTAACTCGGACTCTGATTATAGTAACCGGATGAATACGGACAAAATTATTATTGTTAGTTAGTTAGTTATATGTCAGTAATCATACATATATAGTATTTATTTGGGAAAAATTCGTAAATGTAACTTTTTATGATAAAATGTAACTTTTAATGAGAAAAGTTGTAACTTTTTCAAAGCTACCCCTGGCAACACTGCTAACTAGTAACAACTTTTAGTTATTGAACAGAGCTAATATTTCACTTTTCAAGATAACTTAACAATGTTGAACACACAAACGGCAATGCATAACTAAAATAATAAGTAATTGCAAGTAATAGAAAATAGGTTATGAAATTAGAACAAAATACTTCTATGGCGATCTTGCGTGTAATTTTAGAAGCTAGTTCAGAAGACTTTGTCAGTTTGGGGTTTTAAATTATGACGAAGCAGTAAATGAGCGATATATTTTTTTCGTTGCTTATAACTTTTATTTTAGATTTATATATTTATAACACGAAGTCTAGTTATGCCTTAACTAACAGTTGTATGAAATCTGTCAGTATAACTATTAGTTAACACATAACCAGACTTCGTATTCGTTGCTCATAACTTGCTTGCATTTTATTAATACATACATTGTGTTTTGCCTTTAAAGTCGCAAAAAGACGCTTGGTATTGAAATGCAGTTTTATTTTCCAACTGTGGTATAACTCAGTCTGTCCAGGTTCGGTTCATAAAAAATGTTCAAAACAAAACTTTTAACGAGACCTTTATCTACTTATTAAATACTTAAATCTACGAAGTAGCGGCGAGACTGTGGAACTTATACGACTTATACGACCTATCACTTGACTGAAAATATTTAGAATACATTTTCTTAAAATAATGCTGAAAGACGGCTATTAAAAGAACATTTCCGATAATATTATATAGTTTAACTTCTGAAATAAAATTAGAAATTTCAAATGATAATTTCTGAAATTCAATTGGAAATTGTGTAGTTATTGAATAGAAAATAAATTGTTAAAATTTTTGATTTTGTTATATATTTAAAACTGGAGCAGCGATTACATAAGATGTTGTTACAACAATGAAAAATTAAACATAGAATAGTTCATTTGTAGCGAGTACGATCACTTTTCCAATAAATTTCTTCCTCCAGTTTTGTGTATTGCTAAAATGATTTATAGGAGTAGATTCAGCTTGTATCCTTATGTGTACTTCTATTACATTCTTTAATTTGTATTCAGCTGTAAGTGTTTATATTAATTATACCCTTCACCTTCGTGAGAAGGGTATATATAAATTTGTCATTCCGTTTGTAATTTCCACAATATAAGTTTCCGACCCTATAAAGTATATATATTCTGGATCCATATAGATAGCGGAGTCGATTAAGCCATGTCCGTCTGTCTGTCTGTCTGTCCGTCTGTCTGTCTGTCTGTCTGTCTGTCTGTTGAAATCAATTTTCTGAAGACCCCAGATATCTTCGGGATCCAAATCTTCAATCATTCTGTCAGACATGCTTTCGAGAATTTTGCTATTTAAAATCAGCAAAATCCGTCCATAAATAACGGAGATATGAGCAAAAATCCGAGACAACCTCTGAAAATTTCATCAAAAAAAGACAATTTATTGCATGCTTTGACAAAAAAGCAACAAAACGTATGTAAGTGTGTTGGATTCATTGTGTGTTGGCTTCATGCTTCATGCTTTGTGTATTTTGTTTTTTTTTTTTTTTTTTTTGGTGTTTCACAAAAAACCAACAAAACGTGCATATGTTTGTATGTTTGTTGGCTTCATTATTTTGTTTTTGTTTTTTTTTTTTTGGTGTTTGACAAAAAAGCAACAAAACGTACATATGTATGTTTGGATGTGAGTTGCGTATTTTGTTTTTGTGTTTTTTTTTTTTGGTGTTTCGTTTCGTTTGGCGTTGTTGTTTTTGAGAAGGGTATATATAAAATTGTTGTTTCGTTTGTAACTTCTACAATATAGCAATAGCAATTAAATGTAAAATTTTTAAAAGTTTTCTTGATATATTTAGGATGATATACGCTGAAAATAGGCAAGTAATGCATCCACAACAAAGGTGAAGGGTATATAAGATTCGGCATAGCCGAATATAGCACTCTTACTTGTTTTTGTTTAAACTTATTTACAGGATGCCATGTTCTTTGAAAAATCTGCTAACAATTAAAGTGATGGTCCCGGAATGCTGTAAAAATGTTAATTTAAAAAACAGACATTTATTTTATTATTTTTTTTACATATACTACATGAATATGAAAATGTATTTATAAAATATTTTATAATACGTTATTTCAATTCTGCCCGGTTTTTATACTTTGTATTTGCAATTCAATTTAATAATATCCAAAGATATTTTTTTATCATAATGTTTAACATATTAAATAAATAACTAAACTCAGGATAATAATGTTTTTTTGAGTGAATATATAAAATGTATTTAATAAGTGTTTAAAAAACGCATATGTAAGTTAAACATTTTTTATTACAAACTAATTTGAATATTGTGCTGTATTTTTGTATATTTTTAATTTTTAAATAAATATTAGCTTGTTTTATTTTTAATAAAACCTATTTTAATGCTAGATTTTTAATAAATACAAATTATTTTAAATATTGGTATTGTTATTACTACCATTTCTGCGAGCAATTTTAATATATATCCTAGAATATTAGAGTTCATGTTCGGTTTTAACAGAAAAAATTGATTTTGAATTTTACCTTTTAAAAACTATGGTTTATTTCATTTAAATACTTTAGTTTGCAAATAAACGCCGTTCAATAGTTTGAGAGTTATATTTAAATTCAAGTACAATTTCGTAACAAATAGGCCAAAAATCGAAGTTGGCACTGGCCTCCATTAGCGCTAGGAAGCTGAATGAACGTAGATCAACTCGAAAACACCTCAGCTCCAACCTTATGAAATTTCGTAATAATATTTCTAATAGTTCCCGAGATACCGAAATATTACCAAAAAAAAAAAAAAAAAAAAAAACGTTTCTAAGCCACTGTGAGTCGTACGACTATAAAATCAAAATATATATTTTAAAAAACATAATTTTCTGTGTTGCTATTATTTTTTTCAAGCACCTTCAGCATTTTTGTTAATATGCTGCTTACAATATATAGTTAAGAAGAAAACAGATTATGAAAGCACGACATATTATTAAATTTTATTTTACTGTTGATACTATCTCTGGTTTATGTATAATGTACTGAGAAACATTTTATCTTCCCTAATATTTTTCCATTACTGTAAATATTTGAAATAATCTAAGGGCAGAAATATTATTTTAATTTAACGAAATTCCATAATAATTAAGAAACATGTATTTTTATTATCAACTAAAGACCAAGTATATCCAAAATTCGCTTTAAAATCTTTTTTTTTAAGTTTTACTAACAAATCCGCTAATAAATTTAAAATTATTTCAGTTACATAAAAGCGTTTCAAAAATCGTATAAACCTGCAATGCCAACATTAAAATGCTTGGCGTAACTGCCTTACCATATGCACGGTTTTATCCCATCAGCTGACGAAGTTTTGTATTGCGCATAACAATGATGGGTTAGAAAATGTACAATAAAAGAAAGGTACAAAATGACAACACTAGGATAAACTATTTTTTAAACAGTTTCAATTTCGATTCCATAAGATTTCAACCGCTTTCAATTATTTTATAATTGAATCAAGTATTCATGTGATCAAAAACTAAATTTACTAAAATTTTATATTAAAATCTTATAATTTGGATAACTGAATATATACAATTTTCATTATTCGTAAATTAAAACAGAAAAAAAAAAACTGAAATGTAATTTCAATTACGAAAACTGTATTTTCAATAACTTTTTTTTAAAGATCAAACAATAATTCAAGAAAAAAAGTATATGCAAATATTCCAACTTTTGACAACAGTACCTAGCTCTATATATGTGTTAGTAAAAAGTACCTAACTCTATATATGTGCTAGTTACATAAATGTAAATGTTAGTAACATATTTTTCACCAGACTCCCAGAGTTCTACAAAATAGTGTTATTTGTTTTAATTTCTACCACAAACATAAATAATGTTAAAAATGAATAAAAAAAATATTTCTGAAAATTGTTCCCAACAAATTTAAAATAATTTCTAATAGTTAAATAAAGTGTATTAAGCTTTAAAAATCGGAAATTTAATGTTAAAATTTCGAGAATTTTGTTTCTGAGAATTTTGTTTGACTCAATTACGAATTCTGCAGTTAGATGTATTAAAAAAATAATAATGGAATAATTGTTTCTATTAATTGATTTATAATCAAAATATGATTCATGTTTAATATTTAAATATACCCCCAAAAATACTATCATAAATATGGATTCATTTTGATTTTCAAATGACATTGTTTTAATTGATACATTTTTAAAATGAAAACAAAAATTATTGCAAATATAGTGATGAATGTATTTTTTACTACCCGAATGTGTTACAATTACAAAAGTACTATAAATAACAAAATAGTACCATCACTGATTGGTAGTTTGTTTACATTTTTTACGGTATCCAAAAGCAAGTTGAAAGTTCCAATATAATAATGGATCCAATAAACAAGTTTTTTCTTCATCTGTGCTTTTAGTTCTTTACTTTATAGGTGAAACGTGTGTGCATGTGCTATTAATGCTCTTCTACAATAAATATTTTTGGAAATTAGAAAAAGACAAATAAAATATGTACATAAAAATAACAATAATTTAAAAAGAAAATAAAATATTCATACATCTACAAATACAAATACCAGTGCTAATTCTACAAAATTATTTAATTCGACACTAAAAACAAAGACACTATTATTTACAAAAGTACAAAAGTCAATTTAAACAAATTAAAGAAAGAAATTTCTAAACTAAATTATTGTTTATTAAATAAGAAAAGAAAATAAACTAAACAGAAAGTGTATAAAAATAAGTGAATCTAAAAATGTTGCTAATTTCAACAATTATTTACTATTTTGTGTCATTCTACAAATTGTTTAAGAAATATCTGTAAGTAAACATTTTCATTTAATTTATTAAGAAAAGTTTGTATACATACAATTATGTATGTATATACAATATTTTGATTTAAATATTTTTGAATTGTATAATACAAGTATATATATATAAATACATATATATATAATACCTACAATTCAAATTATGTATGTATGTTGTTTTTTCTTTTTTTGTTTGTCCCCAAGAACTTTCCAAATACATAAAGTGTGGATTTTAATACAAACATACATACTACATTAATATTATTATCAGAGTTGGGAATATTTCATAACAATTAATTGCCGAGAAACATTTTCCTACCCATATACATACATACCTACAATGTCATTGAATAACTTTTAGGGCGGGTTTTTGACTTGAAGATTGGATATTAAATTAAGTTCAATTTACGATTGTTGTTTTTCGGTCGTAGATTATTTATTTATTGTTGCTGGTATAAATCCAAAAGTACAAACAGCTGATGAAAAAATATTTGTGTAGGAAAAATTAAAGAAATGGACCATTCCAGTGCTTTTTTTAATTTAACTTTTCGGTATTTATTCAATTTATGTTCTCGACACCCACAGCTAGCTATAATTTTCTTCTTCTTATTCATAAATTACTCACTGTTTTGATAACAACATGTAAAATTTTCAGCCGTTATGTTTGATCTTCATGTCAAAAAACTGCCTTAAATGTTTTTTGTTGAATATATTAACAAAATATCGATTTAACTCTAGTTTATTGAAGCCAATCCAGTTGTTAAGCAAACGTTTACCATAGACGAATCTTATGTCCTTGATTTCACCTAGACCCCCTACAAATGTCACCACGTAATACTGTTTGAGCAGTCATAAATATATATTCGCCAGACTTGATAAAATTGTGCCCAAATTTATTCTAAGTAGCTATTCTGAAATTAACCGGTAAAGTATGGCGAATATCGGGCAACATACAAGGTCCCCCTCAGAAAATGATTTGAACATTGTTAATTGTCTTATAATAACACTGTGCTCGAATTTGACACTTTTTATACCCTTCACCATGAGTGGCAAGGATATATATAAGTTTGTCATTCCATTTGTAATTTATACAAAGTATATATATTCTGGATCGTTATAGATAGCGAAGTCGATATAGCCATGTCCGTCTGTATGCTGAAATCAACTTTCCGTAGCCCCCAAATAACTCACAAGATTAATTGATACATCAATATATCGGGAATTCTTTCGGGTCGACCGATATTTAAAATCGAGAAAATCGGCCCACAAATGGTTGATATTTTATAACCCGATTTTTTTTTAACAAAAAAAATTTTTTTCATACATTTTTTTTCACTAATAATTTAGCTGAAAAAAATTAAAACAATTTCGAAACAAAAAATTTTTGAAAAACAATTTAGAATTTTTTTTTTTTTTAAATTTTGAAAAACAATTTTGAAAATAAAAAAATAATTTTGATACAATAAACTAACATAATGTTTTCCATGGGATCCAAACAAATTTATCTATGTTTCGTCTGACCACAGCTCAAGAAGACCGTAAAACACGACGGTGGATCAATCATGATATGGGCGTGTTTCTCTTCTTCTGGTGTCTGTTCAATATTTTGGATAAAGAACAAAATATGCGCCCCGGACTACGTAAATATATTGCAAAGCATAATCCTTCCATTTGCTGAGGAAGAGATGTCCTTGAGATGGGAGTTTCAGCAGGACAATGATCTGAACCACTCTTCAAAATTGGCAAAGGATTGGTTTGCTGTCAACAAAGTACCTCTTATGGAATGGCCTTCACAGTCACCGGACCTTAAACCAATAGAACACCTTTGGGGAGTGCTCCAGAGGAAGCTGGAGGGCATCAGTCGAAAAAATAAGGACGAATTGTGGGAAAAAAACCAGGAAGAGTGGTTTTCCATTGACAAGGAATTTTTCAAAAAAATTGGTTGATTCCATGTGTCGCAGATGCAATGAAGTTGTGAAAAACAAAGGTAGATCAAAAATAAAACAATTTTTTAACAAAAAATAAAAATATGTGTCTCTAAAAATTGAATCCGTTTACGCGTTTCTATTATTTTTTCCAGCAAAAATATTGACTCTTTACTTTGTTAGTCATATAGTGTATTAAAATATTAATGAAAAGAGGAATGATTATGTTTTTTCTTATGTTGTATGTCTGATAAACAAAACTGCATATACATTTTTTTAACAAAACTTGACTAATATACTTACAAAATTGGAAAAAAATGCTTTCGTTTCTATTATTTTTTCCAACACTGTATGTCGTACAACCTCCTCCATTTTCGAAATAGGGTTTAGGTAACTAATAGGTTATCCATTTTTATTTTGTTCGAATAAAACAAATATTTCAACTTGTTCGAATAATTCAATTCGAATTATTAGAATAATTAAAATTTGTTTTAATAAAGTAAAACATTAAGTTTTTCTCTTCGTCAAGTCGTACGTAAATTAGTAGCTTCTAAAGTTTCCATTAATAATGTCATTTATATAAATTTTAAGATCATGGATTTCTATTTCGTCAATGTCACTGTCGTAAACATTTTCAATATCACATTAACATTTTGTTTAGTATTAAAAGGTATTATTGACGGCCATATATATAGCGTGTTTAATACATATATTTAACCACAATTTTTTTCGCCGTCGTTTAAGTGTATTTTAGAAAAATTTAGTTTTGGAAACCGTGATTTGGAGACATATTTAGAATAGATACGTACTACTTATATAAACTTAGTGTTATGAACATTTTAAAGAACAGTTCCTGATTAGCTGACCTAAGCAACCAGCGAAATTCGCAGCGGAACAAGCTAATTCAAACCACAATACATTTCATTATACCCTCCATCATCAAAAGTTGTGAATGAGGGTATATATAAGTTTGTCATTCCGTGTCTAATATTGAGTAATATTCATCTGAGACCCAATAAAGTATATATTTTCTTGATTGTAAGTCAATTCAGCTATGTCTGTATATCTGTTCATCTGTATGTCACGTCCAGAATACATAATCAAAATAAACAGGATTTACATTCTCCTAAGCAGTTTGGTATTGAAAATCAGTAAAATCGGTCCAGTAGAAAAAAAAATAATTTTCCAAAATGGTTTGCTATTTTCTTTAAATACAGGGGTTTCCAACAAGAGGTGTAATTTTGGTATTCAAAGAAAATGGCATTTTTTGAGATAAATGATCGGATGTTTATTTCATAATAAAGAGGAAAAATCGCAAAGTGGCTACCGCAAAGAATGCCCACGATAGCCTCACGAATTCTATCTTTGAGGTCTTGAATCGACGCTGGGCTGTTGGCGTATCTTTCACGTGGGCCCAAAGGAAGAAGTCGCAAGGTGTTAAATCACAAGATCTCGGTGGCCAATTGTGATCACCTCTTCGGAAACTTTTCCCGGAAAAGAGCAATGGTTTCGTTGCTTGTGCGGCACGTAGCACCGTCTTGTTGAAAGTAATCAATATCATCCATAAGACTGTGTAATCACGTTTCTGGAATGCCCAATTCCAAAGAACGACGAGGAATGGACAAACCTGGGTTTTTTTCAACACTTGGGCTACAGCAGCAATGTTTTCAGTGGTTCTTGAGCGACGTGCACGGGTTTTATTCTTCACATCACTAACTTGTCCCAACAGCTCGAATATTTCCACTAATTTCTGTATTGCGGTCCGACAAGGTCCTTCACGACGACACAAAATGCTTTAGTTTTGCGAACTCACGACTGTCGTGATCCACGTTAACTACATTTCGATGAAGAAGTATTCGATTTCGAATGCGGTGTTTTATCGCCTGTATAAAATGGAAGAAATCGGTGGTTTATGATTTCTCCTAGCCCCATAAAAATTTTCCCCTGAAATATGGCTCTATGGTACATAATAAACATAATACAATAATTTGTTTGGATCGGTCCATATTTGACAATAGCCCTCATATAAAGTCCACTTTAATACGTTTATATTCCACACCATCAACATAATCCTAATGTAAATAAAAATAGCCATACCAAATTTTATAAAGATCGGCCCATAATAGCCATAGCTTCGATTGAAAAACACATTAACCTACATAAATATCTTATACATATTGACATTGAAAAAAATTGTACATAGATCAGTTATATAAATGCAAAAATTATACTACTACTATATTGGTCCAAATTTGATCATCGACCCCATATACTGCTCGTAATTGCCTTCCGAAAATCACATTAACATACATAAATATCTTATAAATATCGATATAGAAAATTTTACACAGAACGGTTATATGTATGCTAAAATCATACTACTGGATTTTGTGAATATCGGTCCATAATTGGGTATAACTCATATATAAGCCTCATTTCCGAAAATCATATTATAGCAAATAAACATTGTACAAATATTGACATCAAGATAAAATCCAACACATATTAAATGAATTTATATAGCAATTATACAACTTTATTTTGTGACAATCATTCCCTAATTCAAGAATCACTTTTACACCCAAAAATATCTTAAAGATATCGTTGAAATCAATAAAAATTAAAGTGACCTTGGAATTCTTGAGAAGAATTTGAAAAAATATGGAATTGCACGGTTTTGGAAAAAATAACATTTTGAAAATATGGAATTGCACACGTAACACACTATATAGGGAGGGTAGTCCAAAGGGTCCTAAATTCGACTGTATAAAACTGTTCAAATTATTCGTTATTCAAAAATGATAATTTTTAAATTCTTCGAATAATTATTCGTAAGAAATTGTTCGAATAATCGATTAAAAATATTGTTTGGCCTAAAATTTTATTTAGCTAATAAACTAAAAAAAAATTACTGCCGGTATAAACAATTGTAAATCCCATTCCTGGACAAAAGAATTTGTTATTGATAAAACAGTAAATAGTGGTATTTCGTGTGTGCAAGAAAATTTCATTGTCATGAATACACATTTATGTTGACATTACTAGTCACAGTTAATACACAAGTCCACAATCCGAAAACTTAATTTGTGAAAATTCCATAAATATTTTCTTTGTATTGTTGAAATAGTAGATAATTGTTTTGAAAATATATGTAGTGGCCAAATTATACAATTTTTAATATTTGTTTTTGTTAAAATATATGTGAACTGTCAAAGTTGCCTGTTGTTGGTTTTGCTTTTGAGTTTGTTTGTATTTTTCGCCACAACAAATACAAGTGAATTGACAGTTCACTTGCTAAACCACTGAATATAAAAAACAACAGCTGTTTCATCGCAGTCACCTTTCTAAGTGTGCCCTGGTCTATGCCAGATAAATTTTTGTCATGATAAACGTCAAAATGGTTGTCAAGATAAAAAATGTTCAGCTATAGACTCCGTTTATTAGTATTATTTATTATATATTTGCTTAGACAACTTTGTCGTGACAAACGTCATTAATTGTTATGATAAATATTTGTCTAGCATAGACATGGGGTAAATAATATGTATGACTATCCTTTTTCTTTGATGGGGTTAAATGAAGTACAGCTGATACAAGATTTTTAAATTTTTGGAAAGCGCTCGTACTTGTTGTGTGTGCATTACAATATTAAAATTTAAAATTTTTGCCATACCTTGGTCCTCTTTTTTGAAAATATAGATCGTACTTTTGGACCGAATGAATTCGAAATTTCTTCGTTGGTTACACAACTAAATTACCAATAATATACAAAAGATTTAAGAGCAATATCTATTATGGATCCAAAAATAAACGGTTTTCAATTTAAAAATTCAAAAACTAAGGAGTGAGATCGAAAAATTCTTAACATACATATATGTTAATAAATAACAGAAACCACTAAACTTACAGTTTTTATTTTTTTTATTTGATTGAAATTATTACAATTTACAAAAAAAAAAATTATAGTTTTAATCACTAGTGATGAAATTTTGAACCTTTTTCGGAAACCCTTACATTAACGTTTTTATAGTGCTTTCTGTCACTTTGCTCGAACAGGTAGTCCATCTCCGTTTAAAATCGACCACACTTTTGGACACCTTTTTTGTGCTCTTCAATTCTCTTTTAACAAGAGCCCAATATCTCTCCACTGTCCTTAGCTCCGGGCGGTTTGGAGGATTTGCTTCTCTTGGTACAAATACCACATTATTGTTCTTGTACCACTCATGGGCTTGTTTACCATAGTGACAGGATGCCAAGTCAGGTCAAAAATAAGTGGACACACGTGTTTAAACATTTTACATGTCGAAGGTACCCTACTTTGAGCCCCGTATGGGTCGCCCCTGGAGCATTTGTAGGGTCTATTATTATAACGTAAACTCGGTCTATTATTATAACTTCTTGTCTACGCCGTTTAGAAATGATAGATTTATGTATATTTTATTGGAAGCAAAATATTTTAAAACGATATTACGAAAACATAGTTTTCAATAATCGTCCCCATATGGTAATTTCATTTTTACTATCATATCGTTTTCTGGTTTATTGGGTACTGACTTGACTATTATGATTTTTTTCTCTTTTAATAAATTGTTGCTGATTAGATTTTGCTTGTAGAAATTTTAACTGCAATATTCTGGATAAATTAAGTTTTAGTTGGTCTTTGGGAGATTTTACAAAAATTCTCTTCCAAAAGCAAACATAATACGACGTTAATACTTAATTAAACCAATCTATACAAGTATTCTTATCTTATTTAATTATATGTGCATATTAGAGTTTCGTTTTAGGTTTTAACCGAAACCGTGTGTTTTCATTACTTAAAACCGAAACTGACAATCATTTTTCGTTTTTTTTTTTTTTCATTTAGAACTATTTTACCACAAAAATTAAAAATTCAGAACAGAAAAACAAGCTAGTTAATGTAATTTCCAAATCAATTTGTATGGTAGCAGCAGACCTATCATTAAACAAAAACTGTAAAAATATAATTTTCTGGATACATATTTTCAAGTTTTGTAACAAGAGCTTGCCTAGTGTTTACACATTCAAGTAACTGTTCGAAAAACTCAATATATACCCAACAGTTCTAGGAGACAGTCCCGAACTAGTGATTTTACCCATCATTTAGGGTGGGAACTAGTTACTTCAATAGCCACGTGACTAGTTATTTTAACACGTGCTTGTCTTAAGCAGGGGGTCAATTGACCCTTATTGACTACAATGAGACTGTCTAATAGCTAGTCCAAGGAAGTCAACGCATTGGATTCACATACTGGCTAAAAAACGTCAGTTATCTTACTAGCTTCCTAAGTGGTAACTTGATCAGCTACACAACTAGTTATTTTAACATGTACGAGTGCTAATTGACCTCAAATAGTCAGATAAAAGACATATCATAGGCAGTCCAATAAACGATAGCTTGTAAACAAACCTTTCTTCGACAACTCTCCAATGGATTGCTCCTGGTGGGTAAAATAACTACTTTCTTAAGTGCAGTACAAAATAAACGTTTAAAGTGACTTCACTATAGGTTACTAAGAGACACTAAAGTGACTATTGCCTTCATGCTTGTGGGATATCAGTAAACTTAAGCAAAAATTAAAATTAACTGTATGAGAATTATATCAACACAATTTGTATAAAACCAGTTTGAACGAATTACTCACAAAACGTTTGATGTGGCTACACTCCAGATTACTTAGAGACACTTAAGTGACTATTGTCTTCACGCTAGATTACCTGGGATGTATAAAATAACCAATTGTCTTCTATCTGCACCACAAAGAGCACATATGTGTCAAATGATCAAAATATATAAATTGGAGTCAACCAAGTGATAAGACATTTGTGACGATTACTGTCTATAAGGGTACATTCACACTTTTTCACTAATACAATCAAACGCGCTGCGCACTGTAGAGTGATTTCCAAGCAGTTCTAGGATACTAGTTATTTTATTTAGCATTTACGGTGACAACTAGTTACATAACTAGCTACGTGTTATGTACAAATGGGTGGAATCAGAACAGTGGATTGATATCTGCCATACCAAGCATATAGATATTTTCGAATATGAAGTGAACTTTGTGAGAGTCGTTAAATCCCATACAAGCCCATACAAAGTAAATATTTATTATCGAATATCTGGAGATCTATAATAGTGAGATTCTCAGAAATTTACGTGAGTTTTTTTATTGCCGTTGTACGTACTTTCCTCAGATATTAAAATCCATATAAATATATAAATGACTTTGTAAGTTTGTTTGTTTGTTTATTTGTTGGTTTGTTTGAGCTTCACGCCTAAACGCCTAAATCGATTTTATTGAAATTTGGAACGTATATAGATCCTTACTTGGAAGCGTCAATAGGCTATAATACTTTTACCAGAAAGGGATAAACAGGGGGAAAAACTGGTAAAATTGGTACCTTTAGTTCTTAAACAATAATTACTAAACGGCTGAACCGATTTTTACTACAACAGGGGTAGCGAAGCGCACCGGGTCAAGCTAGTAACAAATAAATTCTTGAAATTTTTTTTATTTCTATATATTAGCACATTGAAACTTTTAAATTGACGTAGTTACTGTATTCTATTTATTGAAGGGTTAATAAAAAATTTAAAAAATTTTGAAATTATTGGTCGTTCCTA
The DNA here is from genome assembly GCA_942486065.2 of Calliphora vomitoria. NCBI lineage: Eukaryota > Metazoa > Arthropoda > Insecta > Diptera > Calliphoridae > Calliphora > Calliphora vomitoria. Next base: position 79,840,571 of record OW818031.2, read on the forward strand.
TTATTTTTTCCAACACTGTAATAGTTTAAAAAATATTATAACCATATTGTTTAATCAAACTTTGTTTGTACTCATAATCTAATGGCAAGGTCGATTTTATACCAAAACAAACAATATTAATTTTATTGTTTTGTTTATAATTTATTGAGAGAACATTACCAATGGTAATAATTTTTTTACATTGTTTATTCCCAACACCACCATAGTGGGTAGGGTATATTGCGTTATCATATTGTATATATAGTATATTGCCCACCACCCACATTAAAGTGTACTGATCGACTCAGAGTCACTTTCTGAATCGATTTAATATCGACAAACATATACATGTTTACTGTAACCATGCACAAATATTAAAATGGTTACAGTAACAATGCACAACTCTAAATCTTACCCCTAGAACCTTGCAATATTTTTTTGGACAGGTAATTTGGAGTATATTTTAAAAGAAAAATGGAACTACCGGTAAAAAAATTAATAAAATATGCCGAAAACTAATTTTTAAGAAATATGTCATTTAAAATGGGTAATTAACACTATGCTACACCAAAAATATGAAGGGGTTCTCATATAACAATTATGTTTAATTGGATTCCATAGAGTTCGGAAATACTTATAGTTTTTTACAATCACTTCGCGGAACACAAATTTGGTATTGCGAACCCTAATGTGATTTAAACAAATCTATATGAATTTTTTACTAAAGAGAAACTTTTGTTATGTCGGGGATCGCAACTTATCACGACTCTCTTAGTAGGCAACACTGCGAAGAACTGTTTATTTAAGAATTTATAACATTTAGTTTATATTTATTATACATTTATGTAGATATGTATGAATGTGCAAGTATAAATAAAATGTTATTGTATTTTCATACATTTAAACAATTATCGTTGTTATCCTTATCACAAAGTGGCTGAGTAAGTGACTGGCTGGCTGGCTGACTGTTAGGTTGTTGGTAATGATGGCTGACTGGCATGTGTTTTGTTCTCCCTCGTTGGTTTTGTTTTTATGCTCGTTCTTTATTTTCTAGTAAAAACTGAAAATAATGAAATAAATGTGTTAAACAGTAACAGTAACAAAATAAAAAAAAACTCAAAATAAACTGTTTATATTTGTTTTTATTTTGATTTTGTTTTTATTATGTATTTTTAGTTGTTTTTTTTATTATTTTCATTTACCACTCATAGTCGGATGACAGCGATCACTTATAGGAATCACGAATTTCTTTTGGGTATAAAGATTCTCGAGTATTTTCTTTGCGTTTTAGTTGATTTTTGATCGGACTACAAAAAAGAAACGTTGTTTTCATTAATCGTCTGTCGCGCTATTCGGAATAATTTATTAAATAAAAAAATAATAATAATCACACACAAATGCTGCAGTCATAATAGTAGAAAAAAAGTGTCTAATTAAAGTCTTGTAGTTTCAAAGATTATAAAATTCAAGGCTTAAAAATTGTTTCTTCTTCTATAATATTGTTAATAATGTGAACAAAGGAACAAGTTAAAAATTATGAAACCTAATTCGAAATTATGAAATAATTTTATCAGTTTTATAAATCACCAAAAATTTCTTGTTGTTTTTTTAAACGTGTTTATTGTGGCTCAATTGACAGACTGACCTGAATTAAATTTAAAATTCATATTCGAATTCTGTAAAGTCACTCCCCAAATAAGGATTTAATCTAAAGAAATGGTAAGTTCAATTTCCAAATAAAATGAATTAATAAATAAATGTTACAATTGCAATGCCTCGGAAATCCTATTGTTCCACACCCCTCTATTGAGAGGTACAGTCTAGTAAAGAATATTAAAATTAATAACATTTTCTTTATTTATAACAATTTGTTGTTGCTATGTGGGGAGTATACATTTTATGTGCTCCAATTCGTTTGTGGTTATTGTTTTTGTTGTTGGATTGTGATAATGTTATCAATTCATTGTCTCAATTACTGTCGCAATGCGAAGTGCACCTATTACAGACATTGTTTGTAACACTTATCGTTCCTTCAGATAATGTCTCCAGAATTTACAATCGACATTTAAAGTTTATAAGTTCAAATATGATTTTAATTTTTATTTGTATAAATATTTGTTAAAAAGTGTTGTTCATCAATTAAGGTAGACCATCGAAAGTATTTAATGCATGAAGTGCCATGGTTATGGGGATATTGTTAGAATTTTTTGACAGCCTAGCTACCGATATCTTACAGGTGAAGGTATAAAATTCAGAACAGGAATTTTTTAATATTGGTTTCACTTGTCCTGAAATTTCAAATAAATTTACCAGGGTGATCAATACGTATAGACCGGATAGCATTCTGAATTTGAGCAGACCAGTGTTGTGAAGGCTAATAGCAGTCCTTACAGGTCAAATTGAATTAAAATCGCACCTTCAATAAATGTTGGTTTTTTACAATGTAGTCTGTAGATCATGTGGGCGAGGAGAACGAAACTTTGGAGTCATTGTACAGCTTTCAGTTGAATAAGAACATAATAATAGCTCCGGCTGGAATACTGAGGTGCTACATTGAGGAAACTGAGATTTTAAACTAGATTTTAAATGTAGGGTCACCGGTATATTTTTTTTAAAGACCCAATTCAATATACATAATTGAAGAAATTTTGGCACTTGTCATTAGTTTAGTACAAGGTCGTAGCCTACTAAAATAGTTTATTATTTTACCAAACCTTCATACAAATATCTTCTCAGAGAAGGATTTTATATAGGTTTTCAGAGAGCCACAGCAAGTACGGGCTTAACATGAGTTTATAGTCAGGTTAAGTCAGGCGCGTATCCAGAGGCGATGTAATGAATACCACCCCCCCCCCCCCCCCAAAATGTGCCGAATCTTATATACCCTTCACCAAATTATACTTTACAATACAAATTTTAAATATTTTTAGGTAAACAAAATAATTTTTTTTTTTCAAAATTGTTTTGAAAAATTTAAAATTTTTTTTTTTTCAAAATTTTGAAAAATAATTTTTTTTCCAAATTTTTTTTTGAAAAAATTTTTTTTTAATTTTGATTTGAAATTTTTTTTTTTTTAAATTTACTAGTGAAAAAAAAATTAAAAAAAAAAATTTATAACAAAAAAATTTTTTTTGGGAAAAATTATTTTGAAAAATAATAATTTTTTTTCCAATTTTTTTTTTAATTTTGATATTAATTCTTTTTTTTTAAATTTACTAGTAAAAAAAAATTTATGACAAAAAATTTTTTTTGGGAAAAATAATTATTTTTCAAAATATTTTTTTTTTTTTAAATTTTGGAAAACAATTTCCATATTGTCTATATTAATGACTTAATAATCCAGATATAGATAAAAAAATAGGTACAAAAATCGAGGTTGGCCCAGTTTTTTCCTTATTTTCCGATTTTCTCGATTTTTAATAGCAATTGAGCCGAAAGAATTCCCGATATATTGATGTATGAATCAAGTTTGTAAGTTATTTGGAGTCTTCAGAAAATTGATTTCAACAGACAGCTATCCGCTATCTATAAGGATCCAGAATATATATACTTTATAGGGTCGGAAAATTATATTGTGGAAATTACAAACGGAATGACAAACTTATATATACCTTTCTCACGAAGGTGAAGGGTATAAAAACAAAAACCCTTGAAACTTTTTTTCAAGATGATTAGAATAGGAGAAACCACATTAATTTTACTATGTGAACGTATTTAGAGCTTATTAAAACATTTCAAGGGCAAAAATAATAGTTTAATAATATTTTAATTTAGTTAGTAAGATTTAGGATAAGGTGGCGCCGAAAACTAAGCGCCCAATTAGCATGTAATATGAAATGAATTTAACTCTGATTGTGTTTTGCTATTATCAGCTTGTTTTTTGAAACCGAATACATATTTTTTGTTTGTATTTTAGTTTTTGTGTACACATATTTTCAGAATTATTACAATGAGAGAAAAAGATGTCGCCTACGGCATGTCACGTACGATATTAAACTTTATTTATTAAAAAATCATCCAAAGACTGTTTTTATTTAAATATGACGGATTGTAAAGGAATATTATTTGGTTTAGTGTAAAAAATTAAATGAAAAAATAACGCTCTCACCATTCGCAAATGTTCGCATATTTTTACATGTATCTCAAAATTACTTCCGTTTTATGTCACGTATGATATACCCTTACTTCGCTCGATATTTTGGACACCAATGTTTCGAAAGTACTTATTATTTTTTTAAAATATAGTACCCTCTGAATGGAACAAAAAGATTAATTATTTTCCAGATACTTTTATTTTTGCAAAATCTATTCCACTCTATAGGTGTACAAATGTCACGTACGATGACATGGTCAGTTTAAGGAATTAACGTGAACTGCTCCCCCGTATTCGGAATTAACATATTTACTTATGCATAAAATATTATTAACTAAATTAGAATTATATTAATGTTTTGTATGGCGTGTTCCAATTATATTTTATGTAATAAGTGCAGGGTATTATTTAGTCGGACTTTATCTACATATATAGAATTTTTTCTTGTGTTTATTTTGCTCATTTATTTCAATAGCAATTTTGTAATTTTTGGTTCCGTTTAAGGCTGCCAACTTTATTTTAGCATCTTACTATTTCTTAAAATAAAACGAAATAGATTTTTTAAATACATTAATACATACGTATGTATTTATGTGTGTTTATATTTACATAAACAGGTGGGGGTAGTTTGTTTACCCGTCTTTTAAAAAAAATACACAACAACAGAAAGATTCCATCATATGTTTAAATGAGAAACTGTTATCGCCAATGTTACACCAACTCATCGAACTAAAAGTCCAAAGTACAATTGATTAATTAAATTGATTATTTTCAATGGCATACCTTTAGGCTTTTGGGAAAATAATAATAAATCGGAAAGATAAGCGAAATCAAAACAATAGTTGCATGAATAGCTATAATTTTTGGTAACTGTGCTGTCTATGAAATATTTTCAATCATGTATAAATAAATACTATTCATTGTTAATTTATTTAGTTTTAAATAAATTATAAAATTTATGTTTATATGTTAATGAAAAGATCGCAAATATTATTATTATTATTTATCCAAAAGTATATTTACAAGATTATACTTACTAGCATTCTATTGTAATAGTGTATTCTTTCAGTAAAGTTAAAAAAAGTTGAAGTTTTATATACCTTTCTCCAAAGTATACATTCAGATAAAGATTTAAAACAATTTTAGGTGAAAACAAGTATAACACCCTACACTAAGTAAATGAGTAAAAATATTTTTGTTTTAAAATTTCAGTAATTTATTTTCATGAATGATTTTCGGAGAAGGGCCTTATATGGAAGCTATGACTAATTAGGTCGTGTGATTTATGTCTAAATGAAAGTTATTTTTGTTGAATTTTATGTGTATACCTATATTTTTAAAGAAATTTATGATCATTAACGTGATTTTCTGAAGCAGGCCTTATATGGGAGCTATGACTAATTATGGACCGATCATCATAAAATTAGATGACATGAATTACGTATATACATATAGAACTTATTTGAAGCGAAATTTGTGTAAAGTCCAATTTCGTAGGTGTTAGACAAATATTTTTCCATGTTACAAACATCAGCACAAATGCATAAATAAACAAGAAAGAAAGTATGGTCAGTCAAGCCCGACCATATAATACCCTACACTGAGTAAATGAGCAAAATCATTTTGCTTTTAAAATTTCAATAATTTATTTTCGTTAATGACTTTCGGAATAGTGCCTAATATGGGAGCTATAACTAATTATGAACCGATCGCCATGAAATTAGTTGACGTATATACAAAACTTATTTGGAGCGAAATTTGTGTAGATATCTACATGAATTAAACATTTATGACTGATAAAGTCCAATTTCGGCAGGACATTTGTATGGGGGCTAGGAGAAATAATGAACCTATTTCAGCCAGTTTCAATTGGCTTTGTCCTTGGGCCAAAATAATTGTGTGTTCCAAATATTATCGAAATATCTTAAAAAATGCGACCTGAACTTTGCGCACAAGGTTTACATGGACAGACGGACGGTGAAACAGTTTATTCCCCCGATTATGAACCACTGTTAATAGAATTTCTATGACATTAGCAAGGTATTTGAAATGTCTTTCGTTTGATCGCATCGTATTAGATTTTCAAATAATACAAATGATTTTTTTGACGGTCGGTATTCATAAATGTTTTAAATCAATTCAAAAACATTTTATTTTCATATGTATAAATATAAATAAAACAAACAATAAATATGAAGAAAATATAAAAAAAAATAAAATTTACAGAAAAACATTAAGGTTATTCATTTCAAAAATATGGAAAATTACACTTTAAATTTTTTATACTTTTACACAACAAACTCAAGAAAAACACAAACCTATAACCAAGTGTAAAAGAATCAGTGTGTCATTTTTCATTTTTTTTAAATGAATACCCTTATTAATAACACAAGTTCATTGAATGTATTTTTGGTTTCCCAAATATTCGTCACAATTTTATGAAAAATAGGTTTGTATTTATACCCTACAGCATCATAGTGGGGAAGGTATTATGACTTTTAGCTGATGTTTTTATCGCCCAAAAATATTAGTCTAACACACCTACCTTAAAGTATGCCGATCCTCAGAATCACTTTATGAGACGATTAAACGATGCCTGGCCGTCCGTCTGGCTGGCTGGGTGTTCATGTAAACCTAACAGGTCGCAATTTTGAAGATACGCCCACTTCCGAATATCACTCACGAATATAAATTATTGAAATTTTAAAAGAAATACGTTTTTGCTCATTCACTCAGTGTTAAATCACAGAACTATCCCAATAATTTTTTTTATTCAAAAGAAATTGGAAAAACTCAATACTACATTTTTTAATTTACTTAATAATAAACTTATAATTTTGTTGACCATTGCCTGAAGTAGGGTTCACATTTATATCGATTTAAAAATTTACAATTAGTAATTTTTGTAGCTAGTTCATATCAATATCCCATTAATTTTAAAAAATCTTTGAAAAAAATTAATTTGAATTTTTGGCAAATTGTTTGAACAAAAATTTTCAATTTGATCCTTCTTCACGACTACTTAAGCGGATTGAGATTTTGGAAAAAAGGTTTTTAAGACTTAGTTTGGAGTTTAAACAAAACGTTGACAACTATTACAAAAGATATTTGCGAAAAACATAATAAAGTCAAGGTAAAAATTTTAAAATTTAAACTTAAATATGTTTTAAAGTATTAGAGATAACTTCGTGATATAAACATAATGGCCCATAATCATAGTCAAAAATAAAGTATATTTTAAGAGAAATAAAGTCGTCTCTACTTAAGAGTGGACTTTAGGTCTACTATAGACAAGTTAAAGTATACTTCTGACATTAAAGTCGACTGTAACTATAAAACCAGCTGAAGTTGGTTTTAAAAATGTTTAAGTTACAAGAAATTGGCAGAGATTTTGCAATTACTGAATATTGAATCAATAAAATTAGTACCAAAATAGAATAAATTTGTTATATTTCTACCCTTTTCTATTTTTCCACCACAAACTGTTTTTTTTCTTTAGTTTCCCGTTTTTTTGTTTTTTTTTTTTAATTTTCTAAGTCAGCTGTTCAGCGATGCCACTTGTCTATATATTGTTGTATACTGTATGAAAACATTTTCTACATTTGAGGTGACACCCAGTTAAAGTCGGTTCGATTTAAAACATACTTTAATTTTGACTATAGTTAGAGAAAAATAAAAAGCGGGTTTTTATTTTAGAGTAGTTTTTAAAAAGAACTGACTTTATTGTTTGACTATGATTATGGGCCAATTTTTTTATTATCCTATTTGCTTAATAACGAAAATTCATTTAATATCTATATATTTTGTTCCAATTTTTAGTATTTTCTTTCTTAATAAATATCTTGAAAGTTTGACTGCCTAAAATAATCCCATATATGTTTTATATTATGAACAAAAACCAACAAAAAAATATGTTGAATACTACCGCGCACAGTGGGTCAAAAGCAACACTCTTTGGAAATAAATCTGGCATTTCTAAACGGCTGGTCCGATCGGAATAAAATTAGACGTGGACGTAGCCAAGGAGAATTCGAGTGTAAGTTATTAAAGTGGGCCCTCCAGGGGCGGCTCTATGGTACCTTCAAAGTAGGGTACCCTCGACATGTAAAATTTTTAAACACGTGCCATTTTTTTTGTTTCCCGTCCGATTTCAAAGATTTTTATATTTTTGGATAGCGCCTTAGGTCTTGAAAAATATGATTTTTAGTTACACAACTAAATTACTAATAATAAACAAAAAATTTCAGAGCATTATCAGTTATGGATCCAAAAACAAACGATTTTCAATTTAAAAATTCAAAAAATAGATTTTTGCTGTTTTTATTAAAAAAAAACTTTCTTTAAAAACATATAACAATTTTATGTTTTTCTCAAAGGCATCTTTACGGAGAACATTTTAGTATAAAAAACATGTACTAATGTTTGAATATGTCAGCCCTACGCCCTTCGGAATTTGACCTATTTTTTTATCAAAATTTCAACTTTGGGCCACATGTTCTAAAATCCCAAAGCTAGGATCAGAAAACGGAAAGCATCTTTGCAAACTTTGATGTGTTGCCTATTTATCCCCAAAATATTTTCCCAGCCTCGATGGAAATGTGGTCCATATGGGTAAAATTGTAAAAAAATACAATTTTTGGGATTTTCGCTTCAATTTTTAGGAATTGCGGAATTCTCTTTAACCTTTTGACAAAATTGTTTACACTATATTATTAAGAATGAGAAATTAAAAAAACCCTGCGAATTTCGTTTAGTTTTGTTAATAAATAAAGATTTTTTAACATATTACCTATTTATTGAGCTCTAAAACTAAAATTTTTATAAAAATTTTGATAGGGTTGCAAATATTAGAAACAATTTGGTCCACATTTATTCCGATAAGTTAATTTTTGGTCTTACAAAAATAAATTCAAGTCAATATCTCAATTAGATTAAAAAAAATGCCACTTTAAAATTCCATCCCTCAAAAATATAGCACTTTTTGATACATTTATGGATGGATATAAAGAACAGATGAAACAGCTAAATTTGGAGTACTGCTACTGATAGTATGAGTTTTATAAAACATTGCATTGTTATGAATTCAGTCATTACAGACAAATGATGCAAATTATATGATTTTTTTGAACCGATTTGTGAGTTCAAAATCACTAATAGTTCAAATTCATCTCATGTCATGACAATACTTTTAGTGTTTCGACAATATAGTAAAAACAGTATTAAAACCAAATTATCAGTCAGAAATCTGAGGACATCGTCTCCTAATATTTGCAAGTTTAAAGGCTTTAATTTAAAATAAAAATGGAAACAAAAAATTCATCTTAAACAATTTTAGAACAGAATAATTATACAAAAAATAATTTAATTTCTAACACCGGTGAAGTAATATTTTCTTATTTTCAAACATTCATAAACACATCCATACATATGTACATATTTATTAGAATCTTTTCCGGAAATTAAAATTACAACTAGTTATTGACAAACAGCTAAAATGAAAGTGCACTTGAAATTGATGTTGAGTATGTTAATTGTAAAATGAAGTTGCATTTTCAACACAAAATCTATGACAATATTCTAAAGTAAAAAAAAATGTACGAATAGGTACAACACCATTTCCAATTAAATTTCAGAAATTTATAATTGAATTTCGGAAATTTCTTGTGTTATTTCAGAATTTTCAAATTATATTTGAGAAGCTTCTAATAGAAATATAGCTGGAAATTCGAATTTTGTGAAATTCAATTATAAACTTCTGAAATATAATTGGAAACTTATGTAATACAATTAGATATGGTGTAGAGAGAGAGTTTAAAACCTGATACACGTTATACAGACAGATACTTAGGCGAGTGCTTAGCTACTTGTCTTAATAAATTTTTATTTTTTTTTTTATTTACTTTAATTTATTGCTGAAGGCTTATTAATGTTTTCGTATTTTTTACAAAATAAAAAATGCAACTAAGCAATGAAATTCATTTAAGCTTTGCATTACAATATTTTACGTTTTAAAAAATCTATTTTGTGTTTGTTTTTCATTTTCAATTCATTAAATTAATTTGTTTACAAAAAAGTGTGTTCTTACATGGCATTATACTAATTGATTATATCAAATCCTTTTCAATAACAATTGATTTTTTATTTATTTTGTTTTAGAAATGTTAAAATTGTTTGCCCTTAAATAAATTAGGATAGGATGTTTGGTTAAATGTTTTATATAAAATTCATATGAATTCTAAATAAAGGCCTTTTAGCTAACCTTTGTTTAGTTGTATAAATATTTGTGAATACGTCTGTTAAAGTCTAACATTTTGGTTTTCACTATATTTTTTATTTACATTAAATTTCATTAAAGCGTTTACTTCAAATTTAGAATTATCGCCATTTAATATCATAATATTTAAGTATGTATTACTAATCTTATAAAGTTCTTATCAATATGTCGGTTTGAAATTAGATTAAATAATAATATTTTGCTTTGTCCGATTATAATTATGAATGTATTTATTAGGGTGAACCTAATTTTGCATGATTTTTAATTCCAATAAAAATTTATTTTTGTTATTAATTTACCCATAGATGTTTAAATATAAAATATAAAAACATCAATAACCCATTACAACTTGATACCAAAAAAAAAAAATCCAAAATTTAACAGTTTCAAAATAATTTTTAAACAAAATTAAAAAAATGAATATAATCATTAAATGCTAATTTAAAATGCAAATTTAAACGGTTGTAGCTATTGTGGGTTAGCGTGCGCACTGATTTGAAATTGTAGGACTTCGAGTAAATTTTGTTTTTGGCCACAAATTTCTTAAAATTATTTCTTATAAAACATTTCTTTGCCTATTTTCTATTGTAATATTTAAAATCAAATTTAGAACTCTGCACTAAAAACTATAAAAAATATTGTTACGATTTTGCAATAGCTATTTGAATTTAACGGTCTGTAACGACTGCCTGCAGCATTCATCATGTTTATAAACACGTCCATCAGTAGAAGCATCTACATATCAACAATGTTGATAGCATGCGGTTATTAGCATTTTTTATAAGTATGGCAACACTATATGTTTAAGCTGCTAACGTTGACATCGAAAGCTCTAGAATTCAAACATACTAGTTTGTCCATTAAGAGCATTGTAGAAGATTCCCGAAAGATGACGTGTGTGGGTGAGTTTATCATAGGCGATGTTAGAGTTAACATCAACTGTCTTGTACATTTAAGTTTGTACATTATTTCTGCGAATTGATAAACGTGTATAAAGACACTGAGTGACTATTTGAACTGTTGTTGTATATTTTAAATAAATAAAGAGTTGTTACAAATTTTAAACTACAAAACGGGTTTTATTTGCAATCAAAAGTATCCGCTTTATTTAAAGAAAATAAACCAACGTTTTAAACAGGTTAAAACGTAACAATATCAAATAGTATATAGTAGTAGATAATATAAATTTTTGTACTGTTTTGGGCCATAACTATTAAGAAAATAAAATATTTAAACTTCATTAATCCGTATTAAACCGAAATATGTACATATTTGATTTTTTTCTTGTTATCAAATTGTATTGAGTTATATAAATAAAAATCTATAGGTACATAAATATATGAAATACAAAAATTACGAGTATTTTTAATTGAACTGACGGAATACAATTTTAGCCCTTGGAGCATTTAAAAGTCGAAAAAATGCAAAATAGGGGGCACCCTAATCTTCATTCATATATTTTAAACTTATCAGCACATGAGGAAACTTTCTTTCGGTCAAGGCTTGATTTTTTATACATATGTATAAATAAATATGATGCGCAAATTAGAAGAAATTTGTTTTATAATATTTATTAAACAGTTTTAGCTTCCATATAGGTTTATCAAAATTTTTAGTATTTTAGTTATAGATGACAACTAGATTGGTAACTCAGAGGCAAAAACCTAAGTCTGTTGTTAAAATCCCAATTCATGAGAAAGTATTGCCATGTATTTTGTTATTATATCACATATATGTGTGAAAAGAGAATAATTTGGATTAATTTTTTTTCATTGAAACTTCTATCTCCATCCCTTCTATGTATTATTCTATGATTTGATACGAAAAAACCACCACTTTCCAGTAAAATATAAAAAAAAATCGCATGATTTTTTAGGAAGAAGTACAACTACATATATATTTTTTGGAGCATTTTTATGCATAATTTAGAGGGCAACCCACCCCTGCTTATAAGTACTTATTTATGATTAAAAAGTAAGACGTAATCAATTAAATAATATTTTAAAATGTATTCCTTATTTGGTATAAAGAAAACATGTGTATACAGTGTTAAATTTATTACCAATTTACACATTGTGCTACATGAAATTAAACCAAAAAAAAATTATACTTCAACTTCATTTAAAACCATATATATTAAAAATAGAAATTTCAAAATTGCCTACTCAAATTGATTTATTTTAGGAAAGTTTATTTTAATAACATTTTATCTACATGTATGTAGACAGAGCTTTGCTAAATTTCTATTGTTTAATGTAATTTAAATGATTTTTAACAAAATATTATAGAGAAAACTATTAGCAAATATTTCCGAAATAATACTAGCAATATTGCTATTTATATCTGCCTTAATTTAGTATATTTTGTTACCATTTGAAAAAAAAAAACAAGTAAGAGAGCTATATTCGGCTTTGCCAAATCTTATATACCCTTCACCAAATTATACTTTAAAATAATATTTAAATTTTTTTTTTTTAAATATTTTAAATATTTTAAAAATTTTTTTTTTTCGAAATTGTTTTTTAAAAGTTTTTTCCAAAATTTTTAAAAATAATTTTTTAAATTTAAATTTTTTTTTTTATTTATGACAAAAAAATGTTTTTTGTGAAAAAAAATTCGGGTTAAAAAATATTTTGACCCATTGGACCCACTTACTATAACCTAATATACATCGTTGCAATGGACTTTGAAATATCTATCATTAGATATCCATATTGTCTATATTTATGACGGATTTTTGCTCATATCTCCGTTATTTATGGACGGATTTTGCTGATTTTAAATAGGAAACTTTTCGAAAGCATGTCTGACAGAATCTAGGGTCTTCAGAAAATTGATTTCAACAGACAGACGGACAGACAGACGGACAGACAGACGGACATGGCTTAATCGACTCCGCCATCTATAAGGATCCAGAATATATATACTTTATAGGGTCGAAAAATTATATTGTGGAAATTACAAACGGAATGACAAATTTATATATACCCTTCTCACGAAGGTGAAGGATATAAAAATACTAATTGTTAAACAAAAATAAAGTACGGGTATCATAATAAAATAACTAAAATCCTTATGCTTTTTACATCGTTTTATTATATATTATTTTTGTTTTCGGTTCTTTCTTGTAGAATTATAAAAGTTTTCATTGTTTCCAATGCTAAGAAGTATAACCACATCTTATAAAATTAATGCTGAAGTTTATTATTCTTAATAACTGAAATAACAGAATATATTTTTGCATTGTCACTCACTGTATATAAGGTATAGCATAGGTAACACCATAAAGCTTCTCTTGCCAAGTTTAATAGATGTTGTCGTAGGTCATACAAAACTTGTATAACTAATTTTATTTCTTATATTAAAAACTAAATGTGGATTTCGATTTAAAAGAAATTAAAAGAATGATATTTAACTCTTGTGTTTTATTTTTATTTTCTTTAAAATATTTTCAACAAAAAAGTAAATATTATTGTTGATTACCTTTAATTTAATTTGTCTAATAACAAAAACATCATTAAAATAAATAAATAATAAAAAAAAAATCGAAAACAAAATAAAAACATAAATAAATTATTGAATAGAAAAGTAGTATTTAGTAAATAAAAGTTAAATTCTAAAACAGTAGTTTTTTGTTATTATTATTATTATTAAATCACAACTAAAGATTTAACTATTTTTGCTGTTGTTTGTCACTGAACAAACAAATAAATAAAATTAAAAAACGAACTAAACGACCAACCAATTGACAGACAAACAAGTCAATCTGTCAGGCAGCAGCCAGCAGCCAGCCAACCTAAGGCGGAAGACTGTAAACAAACTGGCGTGTAAGCAACATTGGTTGGTGGGTTAGCTGACTGATTGCCTGAATGTCTGTCTAACTTGTTGGCCGTCTCAGCGACTTTTGGGCCAACTAATGTTTGTTTGGTAAAGTTATTGTTGTTATGTCTGGTGTTGTTATTAAGAGAGTAGAGTGGAACGGGGAAGGAAACAAGACAGCAGGCAGCAGCACTTGTAGATCAGTTACTACTAAGTATTCGTACTACAATCATTTTGACTAGCTGTCAAGTTACTTACTCACCATTCATTCATTCGTTCACACACATTCACCCAAAAACACTGTTTATTGTTTTTGTTTTTTATAGATTTACAAATATGTATTTCTGTTTGTATGTATGGGAGTGTGTACTAATGTGTGGTTGTGTGGAATTGTGGATAGCCTCGGTTTTAGCCATATAAATAAGGAACACTTATTGTCTCTCGGATTTACTAGTTTCATGTTCTAAACGCAAGTTGGACGTCGATAAAAAATTACACACACAATTTTATAAATATTTATTTATTATTTTATCTACTCGCATAAGATAAAATTTCCTTTATTACATTTAAATTAAACGAAAATTTTGAAAAAAAATAAAATCGGTTTAAATAATATTTGTTAGAAATTTGATTTGCTAAAGCTGCCTGTAGCTGAGCAGCAGGAGTGCAACGAAAATGTTTAAAATAAAAATATAATTTAATAAACAAACAAACAATAAATTTATTATGTGTAGCAAACAATTTTATTATTGTAAAAAAAAAACAAAAGAATATTGTACTAAACTGAAACATAATTGCAAACAAATAATACATTACGGAAATGAAAAAAAGTTTATTAATCAAGTGTAAAATTAAAAATGTTTATTTAAAATAAAATTCAATAATTATTAAAAAGTAAAAAAAAAACTTTCGAATTCGGAATGATAATCAGCAAACTTAAGAGAAGTACTGAGCATACCCAAGTTATACATATATGCGATAATCTTTCGCAAACGTATACAAAATTTCTATTTTTGGATTTATCATTTTCGATTTCAATTAAATTTTCCACACATACTTACTACTATATATTCAAAGTGTTTATCAAAGTATTGGATTTTTGACGATCTGAATATTAAAAAAAAAATTAACAACTTAATAAATAATTTCATAATTTCCCATATCTTTTAAACTACTACTTTAATTTTGATTTAATTTTAACCCTTTGACGACCACGGGGACACTAAATAACGAAAAAAGGAATAGGTTAAATTTTAATTATTTCATAAACGTGTCTTTTATTAAAGTGTTTTGAAACAAGTTCGGTTACAGCATTTATTTTTTATTGTCATTGAAAATTTACAGTTTTATTGGTACTGTGTTAAAAAATTGTTCAAAAATTTGTCTTATGGTCGTGAAAGGGTTAAATATAAATATTGAAAATGGTTTAAATAAGATTTCTTTCAATAGCTCAATGATGAGTAGTGGGAATTTCTTCATAGTTTTAAAATAATCGACTTTTGCTATTTAGTCATAATTTTTCAACTTTTTATACTATTTTAATGTAAAAAAATATAAGGTTGCTAGAACCAAAATGTCGATTTTGTCTTATCGACTTTTTTCAGCAAAAGATTCATTGTGAAGAGTTTTAAGGTGGACATTCATTTTATATAAAATATGGTCTAAAACTAATGGATGGGGCAATTTGAGGTTAGGAAGTAAATTGGCTGTCAAATAATGAAATGTCAATAATTGAGCTGTCAAAATTGGTAAATGTTAAAAAATTTAACGAAAACAACCCATTTTTAAACATAATTATCTTTGATGTAGACACACTTACGCTGTGTGGCGGCATGAGCCACTTAACCGGCTAAACAATTCAGTTGACAGCCTCGTTCTTGTGATTTAATACCGCTGGACTATTTTATATGGAGCAAGGTTTACGTAAATAAACCACAAACAACTGATGTTCTGAAAAATTAAGTTCAGCGCTGCATTAACGAGATACTTGAAGCGTTTTGACAAAATGTGATTCAAAATTTTGAAAATATCGGATGTTTGCGACGTATAGAAGTGGACAATTACCCGGCAACATATTTAATTTTTAATTTCCATATTTATATTTTAAATTGGTATCAATAAAACTTAATTTGTCACATTTGCCCACCCTGTAGATTTCCATACAAATTAAAATAGTAACAAATACAAAACGACACACTGCGTGGTTACGATTTCCATGTATTATTGCATCGGAATGGGTCTGCAAAATGCCAATGATTTGATGAACACTTTGAATATAATAATAACGGCGATAACTTCCTTTGAAATCGAAAAAGACGAATCTGAAAATAACAATTTTCGCTCTATATTGAGATGGGTTCTTCTAGACTTGAAACGTTCATGAACGGAAATCGTTCATTTTAACTATCCAAACAATGAGGTAGTGGCAGTTTAAAGTTTCAAAACTGTTCAATTTGTCATCCAACTGGCACATTCTAGTTGTTTGAATCGTTATAATTAATAATTTCATTCATGAACGGCACAATTCTAGATTCTCCCATGTTAACAGAATTGTTATACGAAATTATAAGATAGAACAAAAATGTAAATAGATAGTTTTTTACTGATATCATAGAAATCATTTTAGGCTAAAAGGGATTAAAGAAAATGGTACTTTTTTAACTGGAAAATTCGGGACCTAAAAATAAACTATTCAGCTAAATTATAACGTAAAATTTACATTGAAGACTGTACGAAAAAAAAATTAATCGAAATATGGACAAACTACAATAATAATAATTATAATAATAATAATGCTATAAAAAGTAAACCAAGGAGAAATAATTCTCAATAAAATTATCACAAACTTAAAAACATATCAAAATGCAGTCTCATCAAGATACATTCGGTTCAGATGCTCTGAAGAATCGCGGACATCGTCGTTCTGATACTTTAGGCAAATCCATGCCTATAACTTCTCTACTCCTCAACTATACACCCTCCAGATTCCAGATATCAGAAAATATACGTAGCGATGGTGGCACTGGTAATACCTCGCCAACACAACAAGAATTACCACCCTTGTACTTTCCCATACATGATATGTCACCCAACCGTGAGATGGAAAATGTAAAAAAATCCTCTGAGGACAAGCTACAAACTTTGGATACCGACGATGAATTGGACATTTTAGAACAGGAATATGAAATCTTAGTGTCGGAATGTAGCAGTAGCAATGGTGAGTCAGATCATGGCGGTGATCGTCGAAAGTCCAACTCTGAGGAATATATATCGCTAATAGGAAATTCGAAATTTTATACTCCCTGTTTGACCTGTGTTGGCTCAGCACCCACTGAGTTGACTTCACGGCCAAGTGCCATAAATGAAATGTGCAGGCGTCTCTGTACCGAAGAATGTCGTTTGCGTTTGAGTTTGGCGGGACTGGTAACACCGGGTAACACTGAAAGGATTTCAAATAATCGCGAGTTATTGGGAGAATACGTAAGGAGTTCTATGGAGAAACCTATTGATGAAATTTATGATACACCACCAAAATTACCACCTAGGCCGGTAAAGAAAGAAGATTTTTTGGAGTTACCACTAGCAACTAAACCACCAGCATTGCCCCTACGGCCTCCCGGCAATATTGCCATACAGCGTAAGAAATTTCTTACAAACATTTTAATGCAAAATGCCAACATGAGTAGTGATGATGAGGAGTTGGATAAGCAGCAACCACCTAAAGAATTGCTAGAGATAGTGACCAGGATAGTTGTGCCACCACCACCACCAGCAAGTACACCATCCACTTCGCCATTACCCATATTATCCCCAAGTGACCAAGATGTTGGAGAAACGCATGCAAACATACAAATTGATGCACACGAGTTGGAAATGCTCAAGGATTTTCGTGAGAAATTTGAAATAGCGGAAGCACTTGCCAAGACCTCGGCAATGACCTCAACATCAAAAATAAAACAACGTCTGGCCGCTCGTAAACTGGAAATTGAAATGGAGAATGCTAAACATAAAAATCCAACTGAATATACGCATGATGCATCCAACAGCTCGTCTGTCGGAGCAGTATATGACAACTATAAACAAAAAACTGGTCTAGCCAACAACGATGTTGGCGATGATGATGATGATGATAATAATATTAGTGGCAGTTATAGTACAGACGATGTGCAAGGTGTGCCCGATGCCGTTACAACACAAAATTTGAGTCATAAAATTCTAGACACTGTGTCTCCGTACCACGATAGTGATTATGAACCACCACGCGAATTGCTACTCTACCTTGTAAGGTAATTGAACAATTTAAATACAAAAACAAAATACATACATATATACGTATTAATTACTTATCATTCTTATATATAAATCATAAATAATTTACTTACAATATCAATATGTATAATTATTTTACATATAAACATGTATTAAACCCAATTGCTATTAAAACTGGTTGTCTTGTAGAAATCAACCGACAATTCAAAATTTGGAGCATCTGCGTCATACTTTTAATAAAGCGGATATTATCTAAAGCTTTCTAGATTACTAAGTTCAGTATTTGAGTTGTGGTCACTCCACAAAAATTATTTAATTGTTGGTATTTACTTAGATTCTTTAAACAATTTCAATTGTTTTGTTCAAGTATTTTATCATTGATTAGAAACAAATACTAATTCAATATTTATTTTTTTATATTTTTAATAGTTCATGGTAGTTTATTGAATGTTTTCTACACGATTTCATTATTTTAAGTGCGCAAAAAATTAAATTCAGATTTCTATGTCTATGATCTGTTTAGATTTTATGTTTTGTTGTTGTTATTTTTGCTCAAGTTCAATTGAAATTCTGCTATTCCAATTGTTATTGCTGATAATAACACAAATACATCTTAAACTATTTTAAAGGCGATAACTTGTTTTTGTTCTCTTAGCAATAATTACTTTTTTTTTAATCTTAAAATGTTCCCATATTTTTATAGCCTTCACCTTCGTCTGTCCATCTGTCTGTTGAAATCAATTTGCTGAAGACCTCAGATATCTTCGGGATCCAAATCCTCAATAATTCTGTTAGGCATGCTTTCGAAAAGTTTCCTATTTAAAATCAGCAAAATCCGTCCATAAATAACGGAGCAAAAA
This sequence comes from Calliphora vomitoria, assembly GCA_942486065.2. Classification (NCBI taxonomy): domain Eukaryota; kingdom Metazoa; phylum Arthropoda; class Insecta; order Diptera; family Calliphoridae; genus Calliphora; species Calliphora vomitoria. Next base: position 79,859,865 of record OW818031.2, read on the forward strand.
GTGAAAAAATCCGAGACAACCTCTATTCAATCTTAATAATTTAATCAAAAAAACGTTGTGTTTTAAATAAATAATTCGCGTCCATTCGCGGTAAAGCTATATATATTCTTTTTTATATTTATTTTGTTTATATCCGTCAATATCAATAAAAAACCGAAATATTTGCGGAGATAGGAAAAAAACACGTCCGTTTAGCTTCTCTATCGAGACGTATATTTTATTAAATTATTCGAATATGATTTTTACTCGTTATTCGTTCGAATAATCGAGAAAATTTTAAAAATTAATTGATTACTCGATTTATTCGATTAAAATAAAACTCGAATAATCTATATATATATAAAAGAGTAACGTTACTGACTGACTGAGTGATTCATCATCGCAGAGCCCAAACGACTGAAGCTAGAATCATGAAATTTTAACTGTGGGTTCCTCCCTCCTCAAAACGATCCGATAAGAAGGGATTTTTGGAAATTCGAACGTTTAGGGGGTAAAAAATGGTAAAAACGGGTAAATTTGGTAACCTTATATCTTCAAAACTAATAAAGATACAAAAAAACTTAAAATAGCTTGTTAATCCATTTGAAAAATAAGCCGACAGGTGTTTCGTACTTTTTCGAAATTCGAACCTTTTAGGGGAGAAAACGGGTAAAAACTCTATTTTGGTACTTTTTTGGCACAATATGTATCTTTTAAACTAATAAACATAGAAACAAATTTTAAATCGTATTCTTTACTTATCAACAAATAAAAAATATAGGTTTGGTACTTTTTGGAAATTCGAACCCTTAAGGGATAAAAATTGTGTTTATTTTTGGTACTTTTTCATAAAATATGTTTTTTTTATAATTTTACATAGAAATACGAATATTTTATTATGAGCTCCCACCACGATACAGAAATTTATTTGAATATAATTTTACCACCGTAATGGGGATAAAAAAGGTACCAAAAAAGGGATAAAATCGGGAAAATACATTTTATTTGAAATTATTAAGTCAATTTTGATAATTTTTTTAACATTGGATTGATACAAAAATTAACTAACAGGTTGTTATTTGGAACTCGAGTGCCAAGGTTTATATTGAGCCAAATCCGGGTAAACAGTTTGGTACTATTATTAAAAAATATTTTTTCTTGGGCACATTAACACAGATTTTAATTGTTTGAGATATGTCTTTAGCATAAACAATTTTGGCAAAATGGAATATTTTTAAATTTCAAACTAGAGGGGTGTTCAAGGAGGAAAAGGGAAATTGGTACTTTTCTCCTAATGGTACTTTTTTAATATATTACATTATTTCACTTATCGATATTAAAGTTAGCTGATATGTATCTGAGTGAAGTTAGTGTTAGGAATAGGGCATAATATTTAGGTACCAAAATGTGAGAATTGAATTATAGGTACTTTTTTATTGTTCTAATGGGCACATTAACACAGATTTTAATTGTTTGAGATATGTCTTTAGCATAAACAATTTTGGCAAAATGGAATATTTTTAAATTTCAAACTAGAGGGGTGTTCAAGGAGGAAAAGGGAAATTGGTACTTTTCTCCTAATGGTACTTTTTTAATATATTACATTATTTCACTTATCGATATTAAAGTTAGCTGATATGTATCTGAGTGAAGTTAGTGTTAGGAATAGGGCATAATATTTAGGTACCAAAATGTGAGAATTGAATTATAGGTACTTTTTTATTGTTCTAATGGTACTTTTTGAAATTTCTATAACAATGGACTTAGGAACATGAAATTAAGCATATATGGTCCTAAGTGAGTGAGAACTCTAGGGGGAGACTTTTTGGTACTTTTTCTTTATTCGATGGTACTTTTTGTAATTTCTTCACCAATAAACCTAGCCACATGAAATAAAGCTTTTTCATGGGCCGAGTGCATGGTAATCCATAAGTGGCTGCTTTTTGGTACTTTTTTATTCTTCTAATGGTACTTTTTGAATTTTCTGTAATAATGAAATTAAGCGTATATGGTCCTTAGTCAGTGAGAATTCTAGGGGGAGACTTTTTGGTACTTTTTCCTTATTCGATTGGTACTTTTTGTAATTTCTTCACCAATAAACCTAGAAACATGAAATAAAGCTTATATGGACCCGAGTGAGTGGGAATCCACAAATGGGGGACTTATGGTACTTTTTTTTATTCTAATGGTACTTTTTGAATTTTCTATAATAATGGACGTAGAAACACGAAATAAGGCAGATATGGTCATAAGTGAAAGAGAATTGAAGGTGGGGACAATTTTTCTTTATTCTAAAGGTACTTTTCAAATGTTTTATAAAAATGGACCGAGAAACTTGAAATTAAGCATATATGATCCTAAGTGAGTTTGAATTCTAGGGGGAGACTTTTTGGTACTTTTTCTTTATTCGAATGGTAGCTTTTGAAATTTCTATAACAATGGACTTAAGAATATGAAATTAAGCATATATGGTCCTAAGTGAGTGAGAATTCTAGGGGGAGACTTTTTGGTACTTTTTCTTTATTCGAATGGTACTTTTTGTAAGGAATTAATAAACATGAAACTAGAGACATGTTATCCAATTAGTATTAATTCACAAACGGAGATTTAATAGTACTATTTATTTCATCAAATTGGGGTGGCGAAGCTCACCGGGTCAGCTAGTGTATAATAAACTCAGTACAAGTAAATTGTTTGTAAGATAAACTAAAAGCAAGTTAGTTTATTTTAAACATTAATAAGTCATAACAATTGTTTGACGATCGGTAGGTCCATAATTTACCATAATGCTTCTATCCGAAAATCACTTTAACCGGTATAAATTAGCAATTACCTTATTAACTTTATATATTGAAGTATTGATATTAATAATTGACCGTAGCTCTAATATAAGGCCTAATTCGTGATATACTTATTTTGGTATGAAACTGATATCCACAGCAAAATTAAACAAAAACTAATTCCTTAATTTTCTGACGATCGGTCAGCAATTGACAATTGCTCCCATAAATTTCTGGATACCACTCTAATGCACATACTTTTTATTATTGATAATCTTTTACAACTTTTTACAATTAATTTACAATAAATTTAACATTCGTTACCTTTTTAGGGTGACATTTTTAGAAAATAACACTTTTGGTGCGTCTTCCACTAGCATTATAATGATTAGAGGTGTGAGGTTATCTCAGCTGACCCTTTTTAAGAAATTAATTTCTAACATATAAGTATTCATATTCAACACGAGTGATTTATAATGACCTTGTAGTTACAATTAATGTAAGTGAGTCAAGTGATATACTGTCAGATGAATTCGTGATAAATACCTCTCAGCTTTTATAACAATGATTTTTTCTTTTTTTTTTTAATAAAAAAATGATTTAAAATATCGTCTAGCGTTTTATTAGACAACTGATAAGATTTGTTATACATTTAAAAAATAATATTTAAGTATATACAGATGTTATAAAGAAAAAAGAAAAAAAAAAACCGATTACATTTACTATCAGACGCTAATTTATTTTAGTTTGTTCAGACACAACCGTCCTCCCAGTAACACAAGCAACGTTTTCAAATGTAAAATAAACGGGCTTTAAAATTCTATAAAATTTTCCGCAATTTATTTAATACTTACTTTTATTATACGCGAGGCATTGCAATGGTAACAACTTTTCAAAAATATTGTAAATATTTGACTTAATTCAACTACATTTTATTTCATTTTAGGAACATTTGACACAAAATCGCTTATTTGACATTATGATATTGTCAATTTCTATATCACTCTATATGGTCCAACTAACTTTTTATATGCAATAACTAATTGTTTCAAATTAATAACGATATATTGTCGGTAATTAAATATACAAAAAAAAAAAAGTTCACTAACTTCACACAGTGATAAGGACCTGAAAGTATTAGATAGATAGATACATACATACATACTTCGATATTAACCTAAATATTTATTTAATTTTTATTAACTAATTAAAATAAAAAAAAATGGAGTTTTTATTAAAATCATCACGTTTAATTGTAACGGTAAGAACGTTTACACGTCGCCGCGTTGCTGTGCCCATACCAAGGTAAAGTTCAATTCATTTATTTTTTTATTTTTTTTTTAATGAACTTGGTGATTTTTCTCAAAAAAATAATGTAAAAAATTTAATATGATGTCATAATTTAATACAAATATTCAATTCCATTAAACAAATCTTAGTTGTATTTAAAATAATGTACGATCCCTCGAAATTACACGTGATAATCACTCTTTTCAGAATATATATAACCGTGTACAGTGGGTCCTAGTGCAACAAGTCATCGATAGAAAATCAGCTGATGATGTTTTTGTGAAAGTTTGTTGAAATTAATATTGAACTTCTAACCTACTGGTCCGTACGGTAGCTGCAAAACATAATTTAACAGTAGAGGAAGATTAAAGCTTTTCATATTATTGTTGCAATTGTAACTCTGTGACATGCTCTTTTTGAATCTAGTTTTGGACCGATCTCATCAGATCTGTATTTATAAAATCCCTAGCATATTTAGATGCTGCAATGATGTCAACCGAAATACAAATGTTCATATAGCGTTTAAAACCACCTAAAATATTTCAATTAACTCTGTTAAAAATGACATTTTCATTTCGATTTTCATTGAAGAATTTTTAATCGAATTAAAAAAAAAAAAACCAAACCGAACACAGAAAATGTTTATAACATTTTGTATAAATAAATAGTTATGAGCATAGATAGATAGATTCTATTAAAATATTCCTTTTTATAATAAATTTGCATAAATGAACAAAAACAAGAAGAACATCAAAATATACGATTACAACCACTCGTAACATAAACAATTGTTCAAAACAATTAAAAATACAAAACAATTCAATACAATTCAGTTCGCTTTATCTTCTTATACTGTGTATAATAAACAGGAGCATCTCAATTGTTTGTAGCGAATATGAAAATATGTTTTTATTGTTGTTTTATACGTATGTATCTACATTTTTATTGAAATGAATACAATACAATACAATATTGACAATGTTATACACTTTGTTTAATATTTTTAGGGAACGAAACAGATGGTGTTAAGATGTTTTGATATTCAAAAATCCCACATTGGTCCGCTTTTAAGCCAAGTTTTGAACCTGATATTTAATTGGTAGATTAACTCTTTTCTCGATTTTAATCTTTATTATTTCTCCTAGCCCCCATACGATTGCCCTATCTGAAAATAGTTAAACTCTCATAAATATCTTAGTTATCTTAGCATCACCAAATTAAGACGATTGGTCCATAAAGGCCCACTTCCAAAAATCATTTTAACGAGAATAGATTTCTTAAAAATGTTGGTATTCAAATAAAATTCAACACAAATAAGTTTCATATATAAAGAAAACATGCCACCTAATTTGATGGTGATTGGTTCATAATTAGTCATAGCTCCCATATAAATTTTAAAAGAAAACTATTTATAACCATCTTCTCAGGTTTGTCAAAGATTATTATTTTCGAATTATTATACAAAATAATAACATCACGAATAGAAAATTAGATTACGAAAAATAATAAAACAGTTTACATTTTCACGAGAAATCGTCTTATCAGTGAATCCTGCTAGTAGTACAACATATTAAGTACTTAGACAATACAATGCTTTCACAGATAATTCAATCTGCTTACTAAAATACCTTTAATTTTCTCCATTAACTTTAATATTAATAAGTAAAATTTTTTTATTCGACGGTGCCGAATCTTATTTACCATCCACCAATATAATACTGACTGCGACTTTTGTGCATTTTCTATAAAACATTTATTTTTATCAGATTTTTTCCATTATCAATACCAAATTTTGTATGTATACCACTATTCAATAGACATTTATGTATCATATAGCCATATTCCGGATAGAAATTTGTATGGGTGCTAGAAAAAATTATGAACCGATTCTTACATCTATATATATATATAAAAATTAAATGGTCCATGTATGTAATGGCATCACGTGAGAACGTCTTTAGCGATTTGGCTGATTTTTTTTATTCGATTCGAAATTTTCAGAAGATAGTTTGTAAGGAAAAAAATGCAAAAATTCGGAAATTTAAATGTTTAATATATCTTCTCATTTTTTTTAATAAAATACATTTTTTGGAGAAACTTGAAGAACTAACATTACTAAATAGCTACTACGGTTTTCAATTAATCGGGTTCCTGGTTTAATCGGTTAATCGAGCAAATAATTAATCGGGGTTTAGATTTAATCGGTTAATAATCGGTTAATTTTAAATTATTCGATTAACCGAATAATTTCCATATTAATTTTATATTGAAAATAAACCATGAATTTTGTGTACATATTTAAGCATTTCAACAGAATAATAAATAATTGCAAAAAAATATGATATTTGAGTCCTTTTTATATACACATGTGAGTTTTTTTTAGGACTTTAGTGAGATTTTCTGAAATATCTTTTAAGAAAAGAATACAATTTAAAAGGTTTCCTTTTAAACGATTTCTTTTAGTTTTATTAAAACTTGATTTGGAAAAAATTCTCTCACTGATTGTAGATGTTGGAGAAATCGAAAGTAAGGCATGAGAAAGACTATCAAATTTCTCAGTTCTTTATTCTGTTTTTTTAAGCATATAAAATCCTCCATTATACCATTGGAGTCCTGATAAAACACTCGTTTCAGTAATGTCTTCAGTCCTCCGACTCATTAGGATAAAGCTCATCATGGAACATTCTAGAAAAAAGGACATTTACAAATTCCTTTCAGTTTTTGAGCTATACTTTAAAAAGCTATTGTGTGTTTAAAAGCATATTTCTATATAAAGTACAAAAAAAAGAAATTTCGGTTAATCGGTTAATCGAAACAAATTAATCGGTTTATTTGTTATTTGAAAATCAACAATTTTAAATTATTCGAACAGTTAACCGACCAAAATTAATCGGTTAACCGATTAACAGTTATTCGATTGAATACCCTAATAGCTACCGAGCGAAGCCGGGCGGTCAACTAGTTTTCAAATTTGCAAAATTGTGTATCAGTATATTAAGTATATGCAATATATTAAAAGAAAATTGCAAAACATTTTTGAAAAATATCAAATATTTTGGTAGTTGTTTCACATATTGGTCCATAACTCCGATTCTACTTGACCGAGTTTGCTCATTTTCAATATCAAACATTTGTGGTGGGTATAAAAATATAAATTACCACAACAAACAATAAGTTATATTCAGATGAAAGTATTAATTATTAATATTTGTCATGATATATTTAATATATTGTACATTTTTGGACAATTAGATAACTTAAATCTTTTTATACCCATCACCTTCGTGAGAAGGGTCTTATATTAGTTTGTCATTCCGTTTGTAATTTCCACAATATAATTATCCGACCCTATAATGTATATATATAGTCTGGATCCTTATAGATAGCGGAATCGATTAAGCCATGTCCGTCTGTCTGTTTAAATCAATTTTCTATTTAAAATCAGCCCACAAATGGCTGAGATATTAGGATAAAACTGGGCCAACCTCGATTTTTGGCAAATTTTTTATCTATATCTGGATTACTAAGTCATTAATATAGACAATATGGATATCTAATGATAGATATTTCAAAGTCCTATGCAAAAACCTATTAAGGCTAATTTGGATCTACAATGGGTCAAAATCAAGAAAAATATTTTTTAACCCGATTTTTTTTTACCAAAAAAATTTTTTTGTCATAAATTTTTTTCACTAGTAAATAAAAAAATTAAACAAAAATTAAAAAAAATACTATTTCGAAAAAAAATTTTTTTTTTTTAAAAATATTTTTTAAATTTTGAAAAAAAAAAATTTCAAATTTTGAACAACAATTTTGAAAAAAAAAAAAAAAAAAATTAATTTTGTTTACTTAAAAAATTTTTATTTTAAAGTATAATTTGGTGAAGGGTATATAGGATTGGACACAGCCGAATATAGCTCTCTTACTTGTTTTCTTTTAATTATGTTTGTTTTTCTTCACAACTTTACAACAAGAGTTCAATCAAGAGTTGCAAGATTCCTAAAGGGGTTATAGTGAAAAACTGCACAGTGAAAAAAATAATAATAAAAATTAATCTAAAATTTCATTAAAAAAAATTTATACAAAAGTAGTTGAGGAAGAGGTAAACTTTCAGGAAATTAAACTTGCCATTTGCTTGTTTGTATAGAATATGAGCTACTGGGTGCCAAAGGGTATGAAGGGTATGTTTTTGATGTAACTGCTAGAATGATTATAAATTTCGAAATTATCCAATATATCATTAATAAATTAAAAAAATACGTTTTTTAGTGTAAATTTTATGAATAATCAATAATTAAAACGAGTTTGATACTATTATATATTTAATAACGTAGTTTACTCAAATCCATTTGACTGAAATAATAATTTTGCAATTTTTATTAAAAGATTTAAATATGTTGTCATTCCCTTATAACTGCATCTGATAAAGCTTCCATCGAGATATAATTTTGACTCCACATTTTGTGGTCTTGTGATTGAGATCTGGCGATAAGGCAGGCCACAAAGCATGTACCTCATTGGATTGTAACCACTCGGTTACAAAACTAGATCAACAAACTGGGGGCATATTTTTGGGTATTTCTGAAACTCTTTTGCTTTTAAATAATCTTCTCCTCGTAATCCCAAATATTGAGTTTTTACAGTAGCTGTCCGATGAAGCCGGACCCAAAGACACTTCAGGAGCGGCACTGCAGTGTCTCAAAGTAGGGCCCCTCCGACATGAAAATATTTAAACGATTGTGAATTTTTGGTGGTTTTTCTAAAATCATAGATTTTTAAAGGCCTCGATTAGGCCTATAAAAAACAAAGTGGTATATGCTCTTTATATTTTATAGTTATTGTGTAATACGCATTTGAATATTCAAATTTTCATTATTTTTATACTGTTATATTGGGCACAATGTATGACCTATGAAAAGCGTTGCAAAACAATATCTCTTAAGAGTCCAAACATAATCGATTTTGAATTCGAAAATTGAGAAAATGTTTAAATGGCTACCTTTAAAATAAAAAATACGTCAAAATATGCTAATCGGGGTTTCCCTAGACCCTTCAAAATTTAACCTATTTGAATTTACGTTAAGTGTTCCAAAATCCCAAAGTTGGGATTCCAAAATGGACAATAGTTTTAGATACTATGAAATATTTTGATTCTGCCCCACTGTAAGTTGGGGCGTTATTCGACCATCTTTATAAAGTATTCCCAAACAATTGATAAAGTATTCCCAAACAATACAATTGTCTCATATACAAAATAAACTCATCAATATTTATAAAAAATATCAAATCGTTTTATGATCATTTATATTTTGTGCTCTTATAATTATTTTAAAGAGTGTGATCATGCATAAATGTATCTTTTTTGCACTATTATAAAGCAATGAGTTTATTGAATAATGACAATAGCAAACAACACAAAAAAAAATAAATAAATAACAATAACACAAAAAACAAACTGAAATAAAAAAAAAGTAAACTAAACTCCAAAATATGTACATAAGTATGTACGAGTAGGGCATACATACGATACGATTCAAAACAATTTATTAAGAATATGTAGATTTGTCTCTAGAAAATACAAATTTTCAGACTTTTGAAATAAGATGTCAATTTAACTTCTTTCTTATTTATTTATTTTTTTGTTTTTGTTGCTTTTGTTTTTCCTATTGTTTTTTGTTTTTCTTGTTGCCTGTTCTATTGATACTCAATATTCACTCTCATACGGACTGATCGATACTATTTACTGATACATATTCGTAGTAGTTTTCGTTTTCGTTGACGGCGCACGTGAGATACAAGATATGTACATTAAAATAAAAATAAATAAAAACAAAATCTTTAAACAGTAACAAAAAATTAAAATACAAAACAAAACAAAAAATAAATTCAACAATTCAACCAGTTCCCGTTCTAATATTTCACATTTCAACAAAATCAGTTTTATAAAAACCTCTTTCAAGAACGGTTTGCTCAAGAACAAATTCTTCTCTCCAAAATCCAGTCTTAATTTCAAAATTTTTTTGTTTAACAATTATTTTGCAATTGCTCGTAAAATTTTAAGTAAAAGTGAAACGGCTGCGACTTAAATAAAACTTAAATAAAAAAACACACATTCTTCCTGTGAATTAAAAAGAATTTATAAAATAAACTTTTTGTTAAAATTAACTAAACATTTTTATTTAGTCCAAAAATAATCGTTTATCAAGCAAGATATGTCGAATATGGAACAATCGTTGGAAATAAAACGTGCCGGCAAACAACCCTGCAAAAATGATCGTAAAGCGTATTTGCAAAAAGTCATGTTGACCAGGTATCAATCTCACTTAACACATTGTATTGAAATGAATTTCATTTTAACCAAATGATAAGAAAATTAATTATTAAATAATTATCTTAACTGAAGAGTACATTAAACATTTTTCATAATTTATTGATCTCTGTGTGTTTAAACAGGTATTTAAGATGAGTGTTTTCGTTTTGTTTGTTTTGAAGAAATTTAAATACTTATAATTAATTAGTTATATATAATTTGAATGCTATTGACCGATTTTATATCGATATTAATAACAATAAAAGCAAAAACGGAAAACAAGTTAAGAATCTAACAGTTAAATCAAACAAATTGAAACAAGATTTTTGGTTTGCTTTTGTTTAAAATCTTATTAAGAATGTAAACTTTAGCAGGTAAAAATGTTAAGTTCGACTTTAGACAGATGACACGCAGTGGGAGCGATTGTAAAAATAGAAGAATTACAGAATAACCCCCCAGTTTTTTGGATCTCCTTGCCTTTTGCAAGCAAGACGACGATATGTTACTTTGAAACTATTGGGAGGGAGGGAAAATTGTAAGTGTAAATTATATTCACAAAATTAGACTCTGTTTAAATACAGATAAGCTACAGAGCGTCAACGTTGCACAGTGGGGAAACTTCAAAAACAAATTTATAAAAATTCTTTAATGCAAGGATATACTAAGAGTATTTTATTTGGCTGTGTCTAATCTTATATATCCGCCACCAATATAATAAGTGCACCAATATGTGTGCATTTTGCATAACAACGTTTATCTGGTTCACCCGATTTATTTAATTTTATATTTGACCGATTTTTCTGATTGTCAATACCAACAGAGAATGTTTAGAGAAAATTTCATCCCCCTAGGACCTTCCTCAACAGATAGACTAGAATATATATACTTATGTGGCACAGTGGTTCAGAAACTTTTTTTTTTGGAAATAATTCGGTATCTCGGGAACTATTAGAGATATTATTACAAAATTTCACATGGTTAGAGCTGAGGTGTTTTTGAGTTGAATTACATTTGTTCAGCTTCCTAGGGGTAATACGGGCAAGTTTGTGCCCCCTCAAAGTTGGTCACCTCGGGTCTCCAAATTTTTAAAAAAATCCCCAAAAATTCATTTATGATCCGAATGAGCTGAAATTTAAAATATAGTCCTTGAGAAGATCTACAAAAAATACGCTTACATGTGTAGGTTATCTCCTTCAGTTGAAGAGATATTTAGGTTTATTTATTTATTTTTTTTTTAATTTTGCTCGATTTTTTTTTGTTTTCTAGATATGGCGGCCCTACGGAGGGTCGAATTTTTTTTCAAAATATCAGCTATATTGGCAATAAAATTCTAAATAAAAAAATAAAAAAACTTGGTAACAGTTATCTCGTCCGTGTAAAAAGTTACACGCATCCAAAGTTGGAACATGTAAAATGGGCCTAATTTTTTACGATTTTTCCTAAAAAAGTCCCTATATTTTTTCTTTTGTAGAAACAAATTTTCTTTGGGACTATATACAATTTTTATATGTTCCGGAAAGAAAACTTAATGCAAAAGCATGTAAAGTAAAATTGGGCTCACTTAAGCGGACACAGTATCCCACAGACCTATCCAAACTTGGACAATTTTTAAAAAAATATTTAGGTTTCAGTAAAAAATTCTAAAAAGGCAAAGCACCGATTCTCGAAAAAGTTCCGTATTTGTATAACCCTATATGTTGTTTAAATACTTAGAGCCAGTTTTTGACTTCGTATTTAAATATTAATTATATTTAAGTTCTATTTAAATAGGAAAATGAGTTTCTCAGTGCTTTTTTAAATGATACTTAAATGGCCAACGTTGGCCATTTAAATTCTATTTAAGTTTCATAAACTACCATATGTTTTCAACAGCTGTCTTGTGTTGTCTGTTTTTTTTTCACTCTATTGTAGCGCTGTATTTTTTTACGGCATCTAACAAAAACTACACTTCCGATGCGGTGAAATTGGGGCATCTTTTGTGCATTTTCCTACAAATATTTTATTGTTTAATATCCTTCTTTTTTTATTATTTGGCAAAATGTATCAATTTTTGTTTTGCTTGAACAGCTGTTTTATACAAAACTATCGATAATTTTTGGATATTTAGTAGTGTTACCACACTTTTATCTTATTTAAATAAGAAATATTATATAGCACTGAAAAACTCAAATTGTATTTAAATACCATTTAAATTTAAGTAAAAATTAACTAAATACGTATTTAAATACGAAGTCAAAAACTGGGCATTAGAAAGTTGTTTTACTATCACACGGTAAATAGCGTCACAGTAGGCACTTTTCTAAAAAAACTCAGTTTTTGGAACACATTTTCCCCGTTTTAGGAATTTCGGTATTTGAAAATAAAAAATGTCAAAAATTATAATGTCATTACTTTAAGGACATTTGGATCTAAGTTAGTTCCCAATTTTGTTGTGATATCTTTAACCGTTAAAATTTTACATTAAATCAAATTTTATATTTTTCTTTATGGAAAATCACCATATTATAATTTTTTAAGTTTTTATGGTAAATGACGTCCCAAGAATGTATAAAATTATTTAATTTTACTAAAATATCAATCCTCAAGTCCTAAGATTTTCAACAATATCAAATACTTATATAAAAAGTCTTTATTTACTCTTCAGAAGTTCCACAAACCTTGCCCCTTTCGAAAAATTTGTACGTTTTTTCATATATAGCGTGCAAAATGTGTTACACCAAACTTTCTGTTAAGTCAGTGTGTGTTGGAATTCAGAATTAACATTTGATATGTTAGTAACATTTTGCATGAAATGTATGAAAAAATGTACAAATTTTCCGAAGGGGGTAAGGTTTGTGGAGCTTCTGAGTAGTAGATATATGCTTTTTATATAAGTGTTTGATATTGGTAAAAACCTTAGGACTTGTGGATTCATATTTTAATAAAATTAAAGAATTTAATTAATTTTTTGAACGTCATTTACCTTAAAAACTAAAAAAATTATAATATGGTGATTTTCCATGAAGAAAATATAAAATTTGATTTAATGTAAAATTTTAACGGTTAAAGATATCATAACAAAATTGGGAACTAATTTAGATCCAAATGTCCTTAAAGTAATGACATTATAATTTTTGACATTTTTTATTTTCAAATACCGAAATTCCTAAAACGGGGAAAATGTGTTCCAAAAACTGAGTTTTTTTAGAAAAGTGCCTACTGTGACGCTATTTACCGTGTGATAGTAAAACAACTTTCTAAGTATTTAAACAACATATAGGGTTATACAAATACGGAACTTTTTCGAGAATCGGTGCTTTGCCTTTTTAGAATTTTTTACTGAAACCTAAATATTTTTTTTAAAATTGTCCAAGTTTGGATAGGTCTGTGGGATACTGTGTCCGCTTAAGTGAGCCCAATTTTACTTTACATGCTTTTGCATTAAGTTTTCTTTCCGGAACATATAAAAATTGTATATAGTCCCAAAGAAAATTTGTTTCTACAAAAGAAAAAATATAGGGACTTTTTTAGGAAAAATCGTAAAAAATTAGGCCCATTTTACATGTTCCAACTTTGGATGCGTGTAACTTTTTACACGGACGAGATAACTGTTACCAAGTTTTTTTATTTTATTTAGAATTTTATTGCCAATATAGCTGATATTTTGAAAAAAAATTCGACCCTCCGTAGGGCCGCCATATCTAGAAAACAAAAAAAAATCGAGCAAAATTAAAAAAAAAATAAATAAATAAACCTAAATATCTCTTCAACTGAAGGAGATAACCTACACATGTAAGCGTATTTTTTGTAGATCTTCTCAAGGACTATTTATATTTTAAATTTCAGCTCATTCGGATCATAAATGAATTTTTGGGGATTTTTTTAAAAATTTGGAGACCCGAGGTGACCAACTTTGAGGGGGCACAAACTTGCCCGTATTACCCCTAGGAAGCTGAACAAATGTAATTCAACTCAAAAACACCTCAGCTCTAACCATGTGAAATTTTGTAATAATATCTCCAATAGTTCCCGAGATACCGAATTATTTCCAAAAAAAAAAGTTTCTAAACCACTGTGTGTGGGTCTACGACCAATATTTAATGTGTTGGAAACAGAATGACAAAAGTGGTGGGTATAACAACTGAAATTTGCTATTCAAAATTCAAAAAAAAAAAAACTATAGAAAAGTTTAAAAATTCATTTTTTTTTTTTAATATTTAGTGAGCGAAAAACTCCTTCTGCTAAATTATTCAACACATATTTCAGCTTTGGATTTTTGGAATCTTAGAATTTTCATACAAAATGGGATGAATTGGGAAGGCTCTGGTCCTCTCAGTAAAAACAATTTTCAAATGAGTTTTCTTTTATAATATTTTTTAATAACCCACAAACATTTTTAGAACTTGTTCCAAAATTACTAATTCTTGAACGACTATAACCAGAACCACTTCAGATTCGTTGATAACATTCATAGAACTAGTGATATCCCAACTAGTTCTAGAATCCTTTCTGAATTGTGTTTCTTAAGAAATTCTATAGAGTTTAATTAGAACTAGTTATTTAGAACTAAGTAGTTACACATTGATTCTAGACCAGTTCTATAGAATACAAACTAGTTCCGAATTAACTTTATAGAGCCATTAAACAAATTTGAATTTTGTTTTGGAAAATTAAATTTTATTTGTCAAACTAAAATGGATGAATCTATTAATCTAAGTGTAACAAAGGTTAAATAGATTCAAGAACTGATAAGTCAGCGTTTTTTTTTTTTTTTTGTGTAATGTTTCCCAGAACTAGTTCCAATTGTGACAATTTCGTATAAAAAACAATAAAGGAAGAACTAGTTCCGAGGGTGACAATTTCAAGCAAAAATCATTGATTAATAAACTGATTCCAGAATCGTTCCAAGGAATGTGTTCGATTTAACGATTCCATAGAACTTTTTCCGAATGTGAGAATTTCAAAAATATTAGTCAACCCCAAACCCTCGTTCTGGTTTGGGGTTGACTAATATTTGACTAATACTGGCTATGCATGTGTTCCAGAACTAGTTGTGGAACTAATACAGTTTTTCTTGGGATGTATAATATACATATGTACAGTGTACTCTCTCTTTGCGGACACCTCCCTAAAGCGGACACGTTCCATAAACGGACACTTTTTTCAGTTCCAAAAACATTATTTGGAATTATTTTATACTCTCATAAGCGGACACCTCTTATAAGCCGAAAAATTTGTCAGTCCCATAGGTGTCCGCTTATGAGAGAGTACACTGTAAATATATTTTACATTTTAAAAAAATCAAAAATTTTAAAAAATATTTCGTCTACAAATTTTAAATTCCGAATTGGTTAGAAAAAATTAAAACTAGATTAATGAATAAAAATAAAATGAGAACCACATAGAATTTTCACTTATAATGTTCACGATAAATTAATGCAGTTATTCTATATGAAATTCAAACACTTTCTTGTTCAAACCGATCTCTTAATTAGACTAAGTTTTCTGAGAGCGTGAACCAAATTGGCATATAATTTTTTTTATTTCAAATATTACATTAAATTACACAATTTATTTAATAATTCCAAAACAAAGAATCTATAATTTTCAGTATAAAATCTGGCCACTTCTTTCACATGTGTTTAACAGTTAGAATTCAAATTCACTCATTTATTTATTACGTTACTAGTGTCAGTAAATGTTTATATTTAAATGAATAACAGAAATTCCAAAATACCAACATGCGGCAAAGATAATTGTCTGAAACAATATTTTTTTACAGCAAAAAATATATATAATTTTCGTACTAAAATTGACGTCATAAACAAATGAACAATATAAGGGGGAAAAACTGTAGTTAAAACAATTTCAAAACAAACAAACAAACAAATTGCGAAGACGTTGCTGTTAGTCAATCAGTCTGTTAGTCTATAATGAAATTTTCAAACGATAACAAGTTGTTCTCAAGATAAATATGCTATTAGTTAATTATAAAAAATATTGCTGTTAATCTATTTAACTTCCAATTTCAATATTAATTACAAAAGATAAACAAACACAATAAAATAAAATAAAAAAAAACAAATACACCAGATATACGCTATTTGCATGAATCACTAAATGTTCTTGAAACTCAATTCTAATAAATTTTTATTTTTAATGACGCTAAATATAAATGCGCTCTCATAGATACTGTTATGAACTGTCAGAAAAAATTGTAAGTAACTGAGATCGAAAGTAAAAGCTATTAAATAAATGTGTAAAGAGTTAAGGCATGGCTACATTAGGCAAAAATTTGAAGAAAATTAAGGAACCAATAAATAAAATGTTGTTTAATTCTATTATTTATTTGAAAAACTTCTTACTCTAGGTATGTACGTTTATTTTATTTGATGTTGTTTGCCAAACACTTGTAAGAGTAAACAAAGTCAAACAAATATTAGCTAAAAAAACTAGTGGTTACTCTTTGTCGAGTAAATATGTGCCGGGTGTGATGTGACCATACCTTTAGTGAAGTGTTGTGAAATTTCGATTGAGATTTTTAAATGAATCATTGAGATTGAGATTTTTAAATGAATCAAACGATTGATTAACATCCTGTTTTTATAAAATTCACGAATTTCTAAGACCTCTTTCACATTAGGCAATTAGATGCGCAAATCTTTTGCGCAATTTTTGTGTTTGTTGTTGTGTTTGTTGTGTTTGGTCCGGTTGAGAAGAATTTTTTTTCAAATTTGAGTGCAGACTTGCTTGTACACGGCAAGTTGGTTTGTTCCTTCATTTTTATTTTTGAAAAATGAAAAACAGACTTGCGCAACTAAATTGCCTAGTGCGAAAGGGGTCTAATCGAACGAGTCATCTACAAACGAATTCATAAATTCATCACAAACATTTTTTTATTTGGTATATATTTTCTAGGTTAAAATTTCAAATGTTCAAAGAATTTAGTTTGAAAAATATAAAATTCTTTTAATAAAAACGAAAACAAAATTTCTTTCGTTACTGAGCTAAAAGTCTTATAAAAAACATGCGGTAAAAATTATTTGTATATATTTTTATTATTTACTAAACAAATCGAAAGGGAACTTAAAGGTGTTTGAATTACAGCTGTGTTCCATGGCATTTTAAATATTAAACTTAATATCGAATATTATTTAGTTTGCAATGCCAATACCAAAACCACGATCCCGAAGATCCCGGGATTAAGAAATCTTAAAGTTTTATGTATAAAAACGGGGTAATTCAAAATACTTTGACTCAAATTCTTCATACTTATTTCAATCTGGGAGCGCCAGGTCTCTAGTTTATTAAAACTTTCGCGTTGACAATTTTTTCGTCAGCTCCATACATTGGATACTCTAAGTACAATTTATGTTTATTTATTTTTTGTTATAAATAGCGTATGTCAAGTACGATATTTTAATAAAACATCGCATATCTATATAAGAGGAATAGTTGAGTAGAAAGATTTTACTAATGCTACAATTTAGTTGAAGTCTGCCTAAAACGTCGTTAAACCCATTTTTTCTGCGGCGTAACTTTCTGAATACATTTGATAGATAATGAAGTTTTAAGTCTATAAATTATATTGTTTGCATTAACTCTAAATCTCATGACAAACCATTATATAAAAACTGAAGGAGTTTTCACCAAATGTTTTACAACTACACCAGAACAATTTGTTTAAATAAAATGTCAGAAAAGTCTAATTTAAATGGCTCTAATTCCAACATTATTTTTGAATCTTAAAAACGGAGTGAAAAATTACCTTTTTAAATAAATAAAGAATGTATTGTAAGTAGAAAGGGTTAACTGTCAATCGAACCGTCATACTGTGATCAATTTTTGACATTTATGATTAGTATACTCTGGAAAATCATCATGAATACCAAATTATCGAAATTTACTTTGAAAATCATTATAAACAACATTTTATTTCTATAAAAATTAAGCCGGACCGTTATGGTCAATGGAGATCGTTACCAATAGGGTATTCAATTAATCGGGTTTCTGGATTAATCGGTTAATCGAGCAAATAATTAATCGGGGTTTAGATTTAATCGGTTAATAATCGGTTAATTTTAAATTATTCGATTAACCGAATAATTTCTATTTTAATTTTAAATTGAAAATGGAACCACAAATTTTGTATACTTATTTAAGCATTTTATTAATAAAAACCACAAAATCATAAAAACCAAAGAAATCATAACAATTCAAAAAAAAAAAAAAAAGTAATAGCAAAAAAAATATGGTATCTGAGATACTTTTTTATACACATGTGAGTTTCTTTAGGATTTTAGTGAGATCTTCTCAAATAAGCTTTTAAAAAAGAATATAATTGAAGTGTTTTCCTTTTAAACGATTTTTTCATTAGATTTAAGAAAACTTGAGAAATCAAAATTAAAGAATATCCAATTTCACATATAAAATTCTCAATTATACCATTGCACAGTGGACAATTTTGGTAATTTTCGGATGAAAAGTCTGTAACTTTTGAATGGATAAGGATTTTTGTAAGATTTTTTTGTTGAATAGGAGGGACTTTAAGCTTTAATTTGCTTATTTAATCATAAAAATCGAATCATAATAAAAAAAGTAATGAACGGTTAAAAATACATTTTTGATTTTTTCTAGTTCTTGTATAAAAGTGATATGTTAAGACAAGTAAAGAGGTGTTTTTTTGTACTTTTTCATTAGTTTTAATAGTATTAACAATTGACATTTGTTAACAGCTTAGTTTTTTTTTTTTTTTTTTTTTGGAAAAATACAACCTTTTAAGCCCAATATTTACAAGGCCCAAAGGTTGCATTTTTTGAAAAACATGTTCAGCTACAGTAGAGTTAAAATAAAACTCCATTGGTAGCAAATGTATGATACTTAAAAAAAATGCTTTCGAAGTTTAAAGTTTAAAACATTTTGAGTTTTTTTTTTAAAAAAACTGTTTTAGGGTAGGGCGTATTACTTTAGTACCTCTAATTCACACATTTTTAGACCGATTTAAAAATTTTAAACAATTATGGAGAGGCAAGGAATTAATCTTTCATAAAATTCATTTTTTGTAATTTATCAAATTCAACAATAGTTATTTTAAATTTTTCTATGAAAACAAACTTTTTGTGCACATTGTTTTCAATACAAGTTTATAGCGAAAAAAACGAGACATTATTTGTTAAAATCGGTTTATATTTGCAAAAGTTATTAAACTTTTTCGAAAAAAGTTCGAATAAATTAAAAACAGTCTAAATTTTAAACATAAAAGCTAGTTTTGATATATCTTTTAGATAATAAGTTAAACTTTAATGTTAAAACTAAAACTGGCGGCAAACGGCGCCAAAAACATTATACATTTTAAATGAATAAATTTCAAATCTGCTAACAATATATACAAAACTCATAACGAAAATAGAATCTGGACAAGATACCCTTTCCAACAAGGTAAAACAATCCTAAAACAAATAATTATAAATATTAAAACTACGCCCTTGTATATGGTATAATTTTAACTCCCCAAATCTTTAAAGTAGAAAGTAGTGTGTTCTGTCGCCATTTTATACTTGTGTTGACATAATAACTATAATTTCTGCAAATAATTATTGCTTGACATCTTAGCTTTACGATAGAATTTGTTTTATGGTTAATTTCAAACATTTGCAAAAATCAATTATGAGATGCATACACCTTATATTATCCACTGTGCGTTGGAGTCCTTTTTGGAGTTTTTAGATTGGGAATACTTTTAATAGTTTCTGATAAAAGACTCGTTTCAGTTATGTCTTTAGTTTTATCTATTATCATGTCGTCCTCCGACATAGTACATTCTAGAAAGAGGTTCATTTAGAAATTCCTTACATTAAATTTTTGTGAAAACCACGAATTGCACAGATATGAATCGGCTGGTTCCAGTAATATGGCAATAGAAAATAAACAAAAGAAAATGTCAAAATGGTTGTTGGCTATTGAAAATTGTATTTTTTTCTTTCACTCTGAAAACCACTTTTCAAAGGTTCGATATTACTTTTTTGAGAACTGTCATTTGTTTCATATTATTACAGATATGATCTGTGTAGAAAACTAATGCTAGCAGTTAATGTTCGTGAGCTAAGAAATAAAATGTGTGTGCTTAAAATTATATATTTCTATATAAAGTGCCAAAAAATACATTTCGGTTAATCGGTTAATCGACACAAATTATTCGGTATATTTCTTATTTGAAAATCGGCAATTTTAAATTATTCTAACAGTTAACCGAGCAAAATTAATCGGTTAACCGATTAACGGTTAATCGACTGAATACCCTAGTTACCAATGATTTTTTGTTTGAACATTTGGATGACATTGATCCTGACGAGATGCGGTTTCAACAAGATGGCGCTACGTAGCAAAACGCGACCGCAACTATCGATTTATTGAAATCAGCCACGAAAAGTCACTGATTTATGTTGATTGACACATTGGAGGCTAACATACAGGCCTGTCACAGAATTCCATTCCGATCGAAATTTTAATTAATTCCGTATTTCGATTCTTCAGAAAAAGTAAAACGAACATTTCTTTCGGAATGAAACCACTTTCAGTTTTCAAAGTGGAATTGATATTTCTTTGTAACTTTTTGTTTTTCTAAAATTTTTTATCAATTTCTGTACCAAAGACTTCTTTTTTTGATATTAAAAACGCTGTCGAATTAAAATCAGAAATACAGAATTATTAAATATTTTTGGAATTAATAAATTACACGGAATCTGAAGAACCTAAAACGAAATCGATCGGAATAAAAACAACGGAATTGAAACCATTCCGAAGAAAATGTGTGACAGGTCTGATAGTTCGTGTTATTTGTGACATACGGCCAGTAATGCTCGAAAAAGTGGCCAAAAATTGGATGTCCAGAATTTATATATTTTTTTAAGTTTCTCGTTTAACTAAAAAATAATCGAAGTACTTTTTCGCTAAAAATATTCTAAAAAACAACTTTCTTTAACTTATTTATATTAAATACCACATATATACTCTTGACTGAGTAATAATTTAAAAAAAAAATTTAAATTCCGGAAAGATTTGAATAAATTAAATTTTAAAATGCGAATATCTCCTAAACTATAAGAGAGCATTTATAATTGAGGTTGTTTGTATACAATCTTTTAAATCGGATCAAAATCAGAAAAATTCACATTAGTGTATTAAACAATTGTTAATATTAATATTAATTTCAGGAAATCAAAAGATTACGAAAATGCATAGAAATTTTTTTAATCAGCTGCTTTGTTTCTGACATTCTGTTTATCACACTTTACTGTATTTTTATAGTAAAATTCCATAAAATAAAATTATGTTCAATTAATAATTTTGATAACGATTACAATAAAACAACAATAAAACTTTTAAACGATTCAATTCAATTTGATTGTATTGTATTATTTGTTAGTAGTTTTAGTTGTACATACTTAATAAGACAAGTTGAGTTTTGTGTCCACGTTTAATTTTGTGTGGTATCATTTGTAATTTCAGTAAGGTGTCTGGCAGTAACATGAATATAGGGTCTACTCGTCACAGTCATACCCTCTTTATGATAACTATATATTTAAAAAAGATTATATTTAGAACCCCGACCTTGTGAGTATGTATATGTTTGTAGCGGACAGTGCTTAGCAAGAATGTAATCGTTTTAGCCTGTTAATATTTAATAGTTTTTAAAGTTTTATTTTTACTAGCTCGATTAATTGATTGATTGATTGATTTATTAATAATATGTATATATGTTCAATATATTGTTACAAGTGTTTAATTTTATATTTATAACTACTGGAGTGAATGATGGATGATTCATTGTTATTTTACTAATATTAAAAATTAATTAATTGTTGGTTTTCTTTAGTTTTTTTTTTTTGTAATGATTGTTGTTTTAGTGTTTTTAATACGTTTTGTTTTTTTTTACTTTACAGAATGGGTTCATTTAATTCGGCCCCAAAAATTAATAATTCCGATTGCCAAGATGATAGTCTGCAGATACCCAAAGGTCTGAGTACACCAGAGCTTTTACAACATTGCAAACATTTACGTGGAGAGCATCAACCGCCACTCCTAACGCGTTTCTTTTTGAAACCCTTGTCCACACTATCTGCTCAAATGGTTTCATCAGACATAACAGATGGTCTGCGTTGTCTCAAATTAGATACTGTATCTCGAGGTGAGTGTTTACTTATACAATTGCATAGATTTGAATATTTTTGCAAAATGAAATTTTATTAACTTACTTCCATATTTGATTGTAAATTGTATAAATTTGTTTTTTAATTAATGTAAATTTCTATTGTCTCATTTCGATTTCGTTTGCTGAATATTGCCTAAACTTATACTACTACTACTACGACTACACAGTATGCAGTGCACCCATATCTGATCCAAATCACATACGTTTATTGCAGTGGAATCTTTTATCACAAAGTAAGTTTGTATCGTTTGTGTCTCTCTTGATTGACAGGATATTGCGTAGACACAAATGTTAAATTTTTTTAATGTATGCGCATTTTATTCGTAACAATTTTTTTTTTTTTTTGTAAATTAGAACTTTAAGATGTAAATTTGTGTTAAAAGAAATCAATATTTGTTTCAAAATTGTGCTTAACAGCGATGTTGCGATCTTTAAATTAAAATGTAATACATGTGAAAAACATGATAATGCATAAAAATTCTTAGGCCCATTATCGTGCTATGCATTATTTGTCTAAAATATTCATCCAGCCAATTATTTTTCAATATTTGGGAGTCAAAAATAATCAGATAACGATATTTATAGCTTAGGTTAGGTTGAGTAGAGGGATACACGCATATGACCAAATCGCTCTTTTCAGTGTCGGCTAGGTTGAGAACCTCAATATAATTTCTGAGTGATTTCCAATCAGAACTCCTAAGATATTCCAGGTTTGGCATGGGTTTCACCAAATGATATTGATAGTTCTGCCGACTGTGGAGTTCTGTCAGTCTCTGACATGTTTGTTTAATTTATCCTTAAACATTGGTTTGGTATTTTGCAGATCGACAATACCATTCTGGACCAACAGCCATCTCGTTGCCAATAATGTCATGAGGACTTGACACCCACATTATCTCAAGATTTTCGGAATTATATTAAGAGATTTTTTCTTTTCTACATTGTAAAACATTCCTTTCATTTCTTTCTTACATTGTAAAACAACCGCGTGACCATCCGTAAAAACTTTGAGTTTTGTTATCAATTCTCTTCAGCTATTTAATGTCCTCCGTAATTGTCATGATCTCATGATAGAGTTAAGTCGTATCAACATCAATTTGTATCTCAGAATTATATATTATTCTTCTCAGATGACTTACACACAATCTACATAAGGTAACAAGCATCTGCTGATTACGACACAATGCTAATTTTGTTGAGTAATCAAGCATTAAGTTTTTCCTATTGCAAAGTAAGTGTAGAATCCCGTTCTTTAACATTTTGAAGTCACTTTGGATATATGTGATAATAAAGTTATTTGTCTATAAATTATAATATTTGCATTGACTATGGTTCTCGTGATAAACCTTATATGCAAAATTAAGAAGGTTACACCACATATTTTAGCATAGGTCTGGTTAGGTTTCCAGGCAGCCGCAAAGTTGGAAAGTAGAAGAACAGCTCACGTGGGTCCAAGAAATGATCCCTTTGTGTTACCTGAAATTAGAAGTTAGAAAAGAAAGAGGGGCAGATAGAAATGAAAAGAAAGAAGTGGAAGATTGAGTAGTTAAGAAGAAGGAAGAGAGAAGGAGATTTACAACAGTTGCATATCAATAAGATAGCGGTTATTAGGTTACACTTGAGAGGTTCCCATATCTGGTCCTATTAGCCAGTTACTACTTCTTAGAAAGGCGTTGATGCCCTCAAGCCTCATATTCGAGAGCTCAAAAAGACTATTTATGGAACGGTTGCCCAGAAACCGTAAGCGTAGATCACCTAATGCCGGACAGTGACAAAGAAGATGAAAAATGGTTTCATCCTCCTCCTCGTTTTGATAACTTCTACAAAAGTCGTTGTAGGGCAAGCCAAGTCTCCTCGCATGGTTGTCAAAAGTGCAGTGTCCGGTAATGACCGCCACTACCCCACGTGACAATCCAAGAAGATATGTTGTTCGCCCACGATTCAGTTGGGGCCATATCATTCTGCTTATAGTGCATGTGGGTTCACAACCCCATCTTGTCTGAGCGAGCTCGTAGTAGAAATTACTAATTTGTAGCTTGCACTTGGATAGCGGAATTCCTCATAGGAAGTCTATGTTTCCGTCAGGTAACATGGTGCCTTTTTTCGCCAAATCATCAGCAACGCAGTTGCCTGTAGTATCTCCGTGTCCCCGTACACATTCGAGTACGACTGTTGAATGTCTCGCCATCCTGTTAAAGGATGCCCGGCATTCCTGGACCAAATTAGATGTTGTGTAAACACCTGTTAGAGATTTTATTGCGGCCTGACTATCAGTATATATACGAATATCCCTGCCTGATATCTTGTTATAACTGAGCCAGTTAGCCGCCCTTTTGATGGCTGATACTTCAGCCTGAATTATGCTACATTCATTTGGAAGTCTAAAAGATAGCCTAATGTCGAGTTCCCGAATGTAGACATCTGCGTCTACTCGATCTCCTTTAATAGAACCGTCTGTATAGACTGAGAGACCCGTTGCTTCAAGTAAAGGTCCGTCCATTGCTTCCGTGTTATACGGAATTGAGAAACCGAAGTTTCTCGCCAAGAAGGGCCCAGAAATGCAATAATCGATATTATCCGGAAGAGTCTGGATGTTACCTATTTTAGCATAACTCAAGAACCATTTTTCCGATTTGGCTATATAAAAACATACAATTCTAATTAAAATTACATCTAATCGCCCACTTTTAGGCCTTGAGACTCAGCCCCCTCCTTTGTAATTAAATTCCAAATTCAAAACTTAAACTTATCAACACCTCCTCTATAAGCATGTAAAATTTTATTAAAACCGGACAATTCGTACAGAAGTTACACATTTTTGTCTACTTTTTTTTAAATACCGCCGCTGTGTAACGTTAGGGTTGGTTGATCTGCTTAATAGTTTCGGAATAATAAGGAATATTGATGAAGTTATCTGTTAAAGTAGCCTAACTCGATCCAATATTTCTTCTTACACATCGATATACACAAAATTAATTAATTTTTCTCTAATTTTTGCTTGTTTTGTGTTTTGAGAACATTTTTTCAATTATTTGGGGGATTCAAACGGTCTGCTATTAGGTCATATTGTAATAGTGTCCTAATATACTATTTTAGCTTAAACAAATTGTTGTTGTGCTGCAAACAATATAAAATATATTAGGACATTATGAAAATTATTAAAATGGAGAAAAACCTAAAAAATAAAACAAATTTAGAAAAAAGAAAAGATTCTAATTAAATCTAAATAACTTTTAGCTCTTGGTCAAAATAACGATGGCTTTGTACGATGTCCGGAAGAGGCTTTAACTTGGGAAAATCGTAAATTCCTAATAGTACAAGAAATATTACAAAACAATCCCGATATAGTATGTTTACAGGTAAATATCTCTATTATTGCTTATACCTATTAATAATATCCACTCAATTCATGAAAACTACATTTTCTATTCAAACAGGAAGTCGACCATTACAAATTCCTTCAAACTATTTTGGGTACACAAAACTATGAAGGTATTTTCTTTCCTAAACCCGACTCGCCTTGTCTCTACATCGAGGAGAACAATGGACCAGATGGCTGTGCCATTTTCTATAAACGCGATAAATTTGAATTGAAGAATTTCGACACGCGCATTTTAGAAGTTTGGCGAGTACAAAGTAATCAAGTGGCCATAGCAGCCAATTTAAAACTGAAAGCAACAGGCCGTGAAATTTGTGTATGTACTACACATCTGAAGGCCCGCCATGGCTCCTTACTTTCGAAACTTCGCAATGAACAGGGACGAGATTTGATACGTTTTGTTAAACAATTTGCTGGTGATCGAGCTGTGGTGTTATGTGGTGATTTCAATGCTGAACCCATTGAGCCTGTGTATTCGACCATTTTGAATTGTGAATTCTTGAAATTATCGAGCGCCTATTCGGACATACGAGCTGAGAGTGACGAATGCAATAATGAAAGTATAACCAAGGATAAATTGGACAATTGCGATAAAGTGCAAAAGTCCATACAGAATGAGCCGCCATATACCACCTGGAAGATACGTGAGGATGGCGAAGTATGTCATACAATAGACTATGTTTTCTATACCAAGGATAATTTGAAGGTAAGTTATGATTATACTACACATAGAATCGCTAATTTGCAACAAGAAAGTTATAACTTTATACAGTTAAGCGCGATCATATAATACTCTACACGGAGTATATGAGCAAAAAAATTTTTCTTTAAAATTTCAATAATTGATCGTGTGATTTTCGAAAGTTGGCCCTTATATGGGAACTATGACCAATTATGGACCGACATATGGAACTTATTTTTGTTAAATTTCATTTGGATTCCAAAATCTTTAAGAGATTTATGCGCGTTAAATGATTTTCGGAAGAGGGTCTTGCATGGGAGCTATGACCAATTATGGAGCAATTGTCATTAACTCAGGTCGTGTGATTTATTTCTGGATTATGTATTGATCCGCAAAAAAAAATATAATGAGATTTCCTTTTATATAAAATTTATTTGAGGAGGAATTTGTGTGGATACCTCTATAAATCAGACATTAATGACAATAAAGTCCTATTTTATGACGACCTTTGTATGTGGACTAGGTGAAATAATTCACCGATTTCAACCAGTTTCAATAGGCTTCTTTCTTGCCAAATTTTATCGAAAAATCGACTTAAAAAGTAATTCGAGTCGATCGGTATACTTTAAGGACTAATATTTTTGGGCGTTACAAACATCAGAACAAACCCCACTATGGTGGTGTAGGGTATAAAAACAAAGTTTCGAGTAAAAGGACATAAAAGATGTTGCCATTAAATTATGTATTCTTAAAAAAAATGTATCTAAAGTGTTTAGTTTGTATTAAAAATTACACATTTTGAGTTATTAAACCTCTTGTCGCTAATTATCGATATTTAATCTACATATTAATCTAATCAAATAAATTTAATGCTTATGTCTGCATTTTATCTTACAGGTGAAAAATTGCTTAGAATTCCCACAAGGTGATGAAATTGGTAAAAACCGCACACCCAGCTTCCAGTATCCCTCGGATCATTTCTCTTTGATTTGTGATTTTGAAATCATTGATCAGCAGCCAAATGGTGTTACACAAGAGAAAAGCAAAACTCAATGAGTTACGGAGAAGAGTGAATTTAATTTTTTACGTTTTAAGTTTAAAAAGGGAATGAAAGAATCGAAGTAGAATTTTAAGAATTTTTGATTATTTGATTTTTATTTTTCGCGTACACATCACACATTTTACTTTACTTACAACAATTCTAATACAATAATACAAAAACACCCTACATACATAAATACATACAGACAAACACATAAACATCCATACATACATACATACAGATGCAGATTCACTCTTTAAAATTGTGATATTAGTTTTTAGTTTACATACTTACATACGACATATTGATACATTGAAAACTACATCGAGCCCTAAAAGCGAAAAAAAGATGAATTGCAAAACATATAACCTTACAGGAGAAGCATTTTGTGAATAAGCAATGTGCACTTAAGCTAAAATTGATTTTGCTTTAAAATGGTAACCGTGCACAAAGTAGCACCTATGAAATTTTGTCAGATGGTGTAAATGATCCTAAATATATTGTTGCATAAGTTATTTTTTCGCAGATAAAACTTGAATTGGTTACATACATGCAAACAAAAAAAAAAAAGAAAATAAACTTACATGCAACATACACACTAGTTATTCTTTTGTAGTTTATTTTAAATACATATTTTAAGTTTTTATTAACGATTGTTTTTTTTTTATTTTTTGTTTTTATATTTTAATTTTCTAATACAAGACATTTATCAATAACTTTTATAGAGGTAATAATAAAATAAAAAGTAAACAACAAATGTTTTATAAACCTTGGTCTCTTAATTTATTTTCATCGTCTATTATAGAAATGTCCCATAATCTAGTGCATAGATAAGCTCATAATTTATTATTTAAATATTCTTATCGAAGTGATGTATGATACTTAGATTTAACGAAGAAACTTCAATCCGATATTTATATGTCAGATAGTTGCAACCCAAATATAACAAGTAGTCCGACTCTTTGACAACAGTACCTAACTCTATGCATGTGTTAGTAACAAAATTACACATGTGTTAGTAACGTTTAAATTTTCTCCAGACAACAGAGTTCTATAACAAGTATGAGAGGTATATTCGACTGTGCCGAATCTTATATACCCTTCACCAAATTATACTGTAACATAAAAATTTTAAATATTTTTAGGTAAACAGAATTAATTTTTTTTTTCAAAATTTAAATTTTTTTTTTTCGAATTCTCTTTCCTAAATTTTTTAATTTTTTAAATTTATGACAAAATTTTTTTGGTAAAAAAAAATTCGGGTTAAAAAATATTTTTCCCGATTTTGATTTTTTTTGTAGGTCCAAATTACTATAGCCTTATATACATCGTTGCAATGGACTTTGAAATATCTATCATTAGATATCCATATTGTCTGTATTATCTATAGTAATCCATATATAGATACAAAATAGGCCAAAAATCGAGGATGTCCCGGTTTTTTCCCTATATCTCAGCCATTTGTGGGCCGATTTTCTCGATAGCGACCGAGCCGGAAGAATTCCCGATATATTGATGTATCAATTATGTTTGTAAGGGGCTACTGAAAGTTGCTTCAACATACAGACGGACAGACGGAAATGGCTATATCGACTTCGCTATCTATAACGATCCAAAATATATATACTTTGTGGGGTCGCTCTGTCCTATAATTTAAATTCTACAATCATAGATAAATACACATAGATCGGAAACTCACCTGTCAAAGACCTAACTCAGTTGTCAAAAACCTAAGTGCTGAGAATGTATTAGTAGAAAAAACTAAGTGAAAACAAAAACAACACTCGTATGTGTGATTATTTTGAGTAATTTCTTTGTTCGAATTTTTTTCTAGTTTCCGCTCTATGTTTCTCTGTGTCTACAATAACAAAAAATTACATGTTAGAATGAAAGTGTGCAAAAAGTGTTTTAAAAAAATGAAGAATAATATGTGTTAACGTAGTAATGAGTAAAAAACGTTATTTTGATCAGAAATTATAAGTTTAAATTTCAAGGCATTACTTTGATTAACTTAAACATGCAATAATTCTGTGCATTGCCGCTTTTTAAAGTTTGATTCCACCTGGAATTTTTATCCTACACTTTAAACAAAAAATCTCGATTTATGATTGTCAGAAGTATGTATGCAGATTTAACGCACACGGCAACAGTTTATTTAAGGGTACTCATTTAAAAGCTTAAGTTTTCCATTTGTGCAAATTTGCAAATTTGCGCGACGTGTTTCATGAACCCACCTTTTAAATTTTGTGCAATTTTATACAGAAAATCTCTATTTGATAAAAATGTCAAACATAAATAAAACCAACAAATACTTAAAAAAAAGTTTAAAAATTTTATAAATTTGAATTCTCAAAATGTCTAATGCAAGTGAAATCTTTGTAACAAACAATGGTAAACATAGTTTGGAAGATTTTACTTATGTTCTAGCTGTTGGTTAATATTTCCATACACAATGCCATTCAGTCCAATCATTCTGTTTCAAAGTCACACAATTTTCACATGTACAAAATATTTGTATTTTTATTGGTTTTAATCTATATAAATATATAAATGTCTTTGTAAGTTTGTTTGTTTATTTGTTTGTTTGTTTGTTTGAGCATCACGCCTAAACGGCTGAACCGATTTTATTGAAATTTGGAACGTAGATAGATCCTTACTTGGAAGCGTCAATAGGCTATAAATGTTTTCAATACTTGGACCAGAAAGGGATAAAAAGGGGGAAAAACGGGTAAAATTGGTACCTTTAGTTTTTAAACAATAATTACTAAACGGCTGAACCGATTTTTACATCGACAGGGGTAGCGAAGCGCACCGGGTCAAGCTAGTTTCTTATAAATAAAAGTAAACAAAAGAAGCTGTTTTATCAAATGCACAATAAATTCAAGTTTGCGAGCCTAAATTGTCGCACAAACTTATCGGAGTTGTACAAACGAATTTCAATACAATTTTTGACAGTTCATTTCAGGTCGGGTTAAGGAGACATTTTTTTTCTTACACAATTGATTTGTTTCTGGTAAAAATCATGGTAGAACTAAGAAGGTACAGTGATTAGCAAGCATGTTCTTCAATTATACATTTCCTTTAACTTCAAACAAAAGAAAATAAAAAAAATTCCAAAACGAAACGTCTAAGAACAAAATAATTGAATTGATCATGTCAGAACTAACAAGGTGCAATTATTATAAACTACATTCTCAATTCTAATTTCCCTATAATGTCAAATACATACCTACAAACCATAATATAACAATAAAAGGTAGAATCACTATAAAATATGTTCTCAATTATACATGCCTTGAATTGTCAGACTAATATAAAATAAAAAATAAAAGTACAATTTAAATAAAACATTAAAAATTAACTAAATTGAAAAATAATTTAAATTCAATTTAAAAAATATAAGAAGAAACATGCGTGTTAAATGTTGTTTGTGTAAATGTTCATTTGAACAAAATCTCGTAAGATTTAAAAAATGTCCTGTATTTGAAATATAAACAAAATATTTCTCAATTTCCATTTGTTATTTTTCGTATTTTCGTATTTTTGGATTTCTGATTTTTAAACTCTCTCCCTAGTTAATATACCTTCTAATGGTTGTATCATGCCTACAAACCAAAGAAAACAGAAAAAACAATTAAAACATACATCAAAAATAAAATAATTTTCATATATTTTCAATGTAAACAATATTACAATTTTTTATATTCAAATTTAATTTAAAATAAATGTTTATAAAATTAGTGTTTAAATTATCTAATTTTTTGACCATTTTTATTATTAAGTTTATTTGTAGCTAATTGAGCTTGAGATCATTATTTTATAAATATTTACTCTTTGTGTAGCATCTTCAGGAAAAATGTTTAGCAATTTAAATATAACAACAAAATGTTTTTTTCAATAAATCAATTAAAATTTTTAATGGTATACTTTGTTTAAAATATTATACCAAAGTACCCCTATTAGAGCTAGTTTCTGGGATAAAGATTCTTCGTTTAAAACTAAATTAATCTAAAAATTGTGTTTCGCACTTATTGTTTATTTTGTATATAATCTACGTTTAACTGTGCATCATTGGCGAGTTAAACCTAAGTATAAAATGCCAAAGCACAAAAAGCTCTTTGTTTTGATTTGCTTTATTAACATCAATATAATTTTTAATTTTAAGTATGGCAATGCTAACAAAATTGACAGACGGTAATCCAGTAGTGAGAAACACAATCATTGGTTAAATCTGGGCTAAATATATTTCAGGTTTATTATAACAGCGTGTTAAGCTGAGTTTAACTGACAAGTAAGAAACTAGCTCTTATACAAACAAAAAATATTCAAAGAATATATAATTTCTGTTTCCGTTTTTAAGAAACCAAGTGTCTGTAGTTTTGAGCAACATTATCTGTATCTGCCTTAAAATTGATATTTAGATTTGTTGGTACGTCTATAATTTGTAACATTTCTAACATATAACGACGTTTATAATTATTTTCTGTATTTAAAACTGATATATTTTCAAAGTCAGCACAATGTGATGATAATGTGCTGTTTTTTATGAAGAAATGTCTCTGTATTTTTGATCTGATTTGTGTCCTGCTATTCTAGTTTTAGGTTTATTTTTTTTGTTGTTCCTATATACACTTTATTACACGTTTCATTATTGTTTCCATTGCATGGTATTTTATAAACTACATTAGACATATCTAACTTTTGCATTCTATCTTTTGTTTTGCTAAATAATTTTCCAACTGTATTATACATTTTATGAGCCATTTTATAATTATTTTTAACAAATATATTTGATCTTTCTAATCTTTCTGATATTCCAGGTACATAAGTTAATGATTTATAGATCTTTGGTTCAGAAACTGTGTCTGTATTTTGTTTTGTCTTAATTTACAAGTAATATGAGTTGGAAAATTATTATCGTCCAATATATTCTTAATTATTTCAATATACTTCTTATAGAATGTAGTGTCACTTATTGTTAAAATTCTGTCTATAAGATTTTTAGCTGTTATAATTCTATAATTCTATTATTATAATTATCTTAGGATGCTTAGAAGTGACCAGCAGATAAAATAAAAAAAAAAAATTGAGAGATACGAAGCTTGTAAATCTAAAGAAACAATCTAATATTTTATTTGGCTTCGTTTCTGTAGTTTGTCATAACAAGGTAACTAATTGACAAATATCCCTAATAATTCTACCAGGCTGATTGTACCATGGTACATAATGGTTTAAAATATCGCGCTACCAAAATAAAACTGAATTTATTAAGTTTGAGGGGTAAATATTGAAGCAAATGATTGTACAATGGTAATAATAGTAAAATAACATATTAGCGGTATTCACAGTTTTATGTATTTGTATTGTAAATTTATACAATGGTGTATTTCTGTATATTTTGTTAGTGTAAAGTAAAAATGCAATGCATATACAATGATACAAGACCATTTGCACAAGATTGTGAACTCTGCTATTGTTTTGTTTCGATTTTTTTTTTTGAACACAATTTATTGTTTAAATTACTTACAATAAATCGAAATTTGCTTGGATTTCATTTTTTTATTTTTGTATTTTTGAGAATACTCTTAGTTTTCTCTTATTTTAATACTTTTACTACATAGAAATGTAATTTAACAAAACGAAAAACGGGTTTCTAAAAAAAGTTGCTTCTTTGAATACTGTAGAATATCTCTAGAGAATCATAAATATTTTAAAGTATGAACAATTTATGATAAGTTTAATGCTGGGTATAGACGTATCTACAAATCGTAATATTTCCTTTGAAAAAAAATTAGAAAATTTGGATTTTCATACTTCGTTAGTACGGCAACATGATATACGTTACTAATTTCATACTTGTACGATTTATCGTGACGTGTATACCTAGCATTAAACTTATTATATTTAATTAATAGGGGGCGGATTTATATGCAAATGCATGTTTTTTCTCGAACGTCCAAATACAATGTAGACTAATTATCTATCCGAATCGCACGTTTTGCTGTAAAGTGGCATCGATTTGTTAGTGCATATTTTTGCATATTTTATTGATAAAAGTTTTTTTTTGTCGAATTTGTTATAGAAACAGCATTAAATGTTATAAACTAACTTCTTTGGACATCGAGGAACTGGCATTAAGATTTTCATTTCTCTATCAGCAATTGAAAATTATCATTTCAAAACATTTTGTTTCAAAAAAGTTTAGAGTTTTTTTAAATAAAATCTATCGATAACATTCATATTTTCATTGCAATTTCGATTTATAAGAGATTTTGTTATCGAAAGATTTTGTAACTTCACATACACAGTTACCGCTCCTGACAGCCATTTTCCAGCAGTTCTAGGAGACTGTCCTCAACTAGTGATAACTTGTTACGTGACTAATTATTATAACACGTGCATGTCCTAAGCAGAGGGCCCATTGACCCTTTTAGATAATTTAGAGACAAATGCGCTACAAAATTAACGTTTAATGTGACTACTCTATAGATTACTTAGAGACACTTAAGTGACAATTGTCTTTACGCTAGATTACATGGAATGTATAAAGTAACCAATTGACTTATCTCTCAGTTACAAATAGCACATACGTGTCAAATGACCCAAAATGTATAAATTTGACTCAGCCAAGTGATCAGATGTTAGTGACAATTAATGTCTATAAGTGATACATTTACAACTTGCTTAACTGCTGGTTTATTACGAGATGAAAATTAATGTTGGATTTTAATTTACATCACGATCAAAATATTGATGATTTTAAAAGGCAAGTCACAAAATAGAAGCTCTAAAGGTTATGGCTTTAAACAAGTATTCATACCAAGATATTATAATTAATATATCCATCGTTTTCTTAGAAGAACAATTATAATTTTAAAATTTTAACTATTTAATTCCTGGTATAATTTAAAAAGTACTGGGAACAGTGTTGTGTATTTTTTGGACATTATACGATTATTTTATGTCTCTGCACAAAAATATAAGTGCATATTTTTTAAATTTTTAGGTCATATTTTGATTTTTTTTGATGCATATTTTAGGCGCATATTTTCCTATAATAAATGCATGAAAATCCGCACCCTATTTATTAACATTTTCTACCAATTTTAATAAAATATGACTCGTTTTATTCTATTTTCCTTCAAAGAAAAGAAGTTGTAAAATTATACTAATCGATAGTGTTAAGAAAACACCAATAATTTTGAATACACATATAAAACGATTACAATATTGAAAACCTACGTTCTTGTTTTATATACAACAGTTTGAAAACGTTAAATCATCTAAAAACTGAGTACCTGAGCTAACCCAAAAATGGTAAGATGTAATGTCATCGATATCTATATATTGTTATCTGTATTAATAATATAATAAAAGAGTTTGTTGGTGGCGCAAAAGTAATCCTCCTATCAGAAAATGCTATAAAAATTTTGCGATTGGCCCCTAATGTCAGTTCTGTTTTGACATTTGTGTAGTAAACACCTGCGAAATACACGTTAATAAACAATGTTACGCTACACTGCTCCAGAACGCGGAATATTGCTGACTATTTATTTGACCAATAATCGGCAAAATTTATAGTATTTTCTGATAGGAGGATTACTTTTGCGCCACCTGTTACATACTCAAAACTGCACCACATATTTTATGGAACATGAAAAGTGTTTATGTGAATTCCTAGGACAAATTTTAAAAAATGTTCTTTTTTAACTGAACCTGTCATTATTTACCATATGATATCTTAGTATCTATTGCTTTTTATAATCGGGGCATAGCATATTTATTAATTTTTAAAAATTATCTAAAATATTATCAATTAAGCGGGTAAAGCAATTAAAAGAAAATTACTATAGTCAGTATTCCATGGCGAATTTACAGAAGGTGACCTCAGTAGAACAGCTATTACTTTTTTTATTCACTTTTTCAGATGTTTGAACTGTCAATTCACTTGTGTTTGTTGTGACGAAAAAACAACAACAGGCAACATTGACACTTACCGCAATGGAACATGATCGAATATTTATTCGAACGTGCGAGTTTATTTTATTTTTGGGATTCTTTTATACGATATCGAATAAAATCTATAGAAAATTGTAATGCTTGTGCTCGATAACGAACGAGTTTTTACTCGAACGCTAATAAGCGTTCGAAATTTATTTCGATTACGAGTGCGAGAATTTGCCCCCTGTTGTTTTTGTACATGTTGTAGTTGTTTTAGTTCTGTCGTAGTTGCGGTTCCATAAGTTGTTGTGAAATCACAAATTCCAATGCTGTCATTTAAGAACAAGAAGTGGTTTTGAGTACACTCGTTCTGGAACTAGTTATTTTTAGAACAAGATCTGAAAATTATCCTGGGTCGTAATATCTATTTTTTTTAATTAATAAACATTTAATAAGAAAATAATTTTATTCGTTGGGATTTAAAAAGGGGTATTACTAATATATGTACATACGTAAGTAATGTAAAAATTAAACATACTTAAAAACTACTCAACTTAAATTATTTGTTGTTAATTAATTAATAATAAATTATTTGAGAATTCTATGTGTTCTTTTCCGATTGGGGATCGGCTACACCAAAGGCGGATATAAAAACGTTGACCACTGTAATTATAAAAATACCAATAACTGTATAATTATTGATTTTATTTGCACGACAAATCTCCTTTTCGTCTTTAACATTATATTTACTATTGAGTATTAAACCAACTCCGACTGCAATCTAAAAAGAAAACAAATAGATGGTTTTTAATAACAATATATATTTATGGAGAGGTATTATGAATGACTTACTTGAAAAATTATACTTAAGGAAATGAAAACTAAGCTGGGATAATAGTAAGGATGCCGTTGGTACGACTCCAGCACATAACGCAATTGATTGGCGTTGGCAGACAATAAGGCCAAATCCATCATTCCTTGTGCCAATGTTTTTTTGTGTTGATATGCATTTATATCGGGTATGGCGGTTTCGACTCCATTAATATTCACAAAACCAGGAGCAGAAACAGGAAATGCGAAACTGGGACGCCTGGAGGGTGGCTTTACAGGATGATGGTTTTCTATAACACCGTGTTCATCGGTTGGTAGTAGACCATCGTCGACACCCATGCGTGGACCTATAAAATATGGTCGATCATCATATTCATCATCTTCATCAGTTTCAGGGACTGGATTTTTCAAGTAAATTGGGAAGTTAAGCAAAATAATAAAAAAAATAATAAGTAAAAGGCAGTGGATTAGGGAACTAGCTAGCATCATAAAAAACTGAAATGTTTTAACAATGTTTCTTACCAGCTTTTGGAATTCGTGGTATGCGACCATCAATATCATCAATGTCTGAAGGTGGATACAATTCATGTAGCTACAAGAACAGAAAATATTATTAATAATATTTGTACATAATAATAATTTTTACATAATTATATAATAAGGATTATCGAAATAATAATTAGGTTATCTGTGTATTAAATATTTAAATATGCACATGTGTATATTTATTTCTTAATTATGCTTTGTTAATCCTATAAAAGGACTAGGCAATTTTTGTAAAAATTAAACCTAAGTTTTCTTAATTTTGTCAATACCATAATAATAAATACTTTTTAGCATAGATGACAACTACTTAGATAGGTAACTGAGAGCCAAAAACCTAAGTCTGTTGTCAGAAAACTAATTCTTGAGAATGTGTTGTATGTACATATTTGGATTTTGACCTATTACCCAGCAAAATATTGCATTGCCAAGTAATGAGTTAAAATGTTGAATTCTGTCTGTACTTACACAATAGCATTTTAACTCATTATTTTAACACGACAATGTCATTGGAGGCAAGTACTTGCCACAACCTATTTATAAGCTGTTGTCACTACATTGATATATATAAAACTTGTTACATACATTTTTTTTTTTTTTTTAAACAAACACAAACTGCGAAGCGTTTTGCTTGTCGGGAATCGAACCTGCAACCCCCAGATTTATAGTCCAGCACACTATCGTGTAGTCTATCGGGGCACACTTTAAAGACTTTAATAGCTCATTTATAGTTAGGTCTCTCAGAGCTGTTATCAGTAAAAGTAGAATATGTTAATGCCAATGATATAAGCAGTTATTTAACAGATATTAAATAAATCATTATAGGGATACTTCTAAGTAATGCAGACATTGAAAGGTAAGTTGTTGAGTAATTGCATGTCATAACCAAGTTTTTGCTAGATAGTTAAATATTTGAAAAAGATTCCATTGTATTGTCAGCCACTGTATATCCATATATTCGACAAGGAGAGTATTGTCTCAGATATCGAATAGTACACCAATATCGATGTAATAAACAAACAAAAAATATACGAAAATCGATTGAAAATTTCCTAGTTGACTTTTCTACTGTATTAATAAAATTAAAATGTATATTTTGATTAATTAAATTACACACTACTTGAGCTAAAAACATTAATTATATTAAATTCAGTCATTAATTTTATTAACCAAAAAATTTTTAATTTTATTTAACATATAAAATTGCTTACATGGTGTTTCTCACTGGGAGTTGGAAACTAGAAATACTCTAAAATTCTGAGAAACATCATTTTAATGAAGTATTTAATTTCTTGATTCAAATTAATGATGAATAATTATATCTAAACATGAGCTTTAGAGTGGACACTCATAATTGTATACTGTATGTATGAATGTATATACTCAGCAGTTCTGGGTAACTGTCTAGAACTAGTGATTTTACCTATCATTTATGGTGACCACTAGCTAACAAGTGTGTGTAATAAGCAGGGGGTCAGTTATCCCTACATAGATAACAAATTGACTGTCTAATAGCTGGTCCAAAGTAGTCAACGCATGGGATTCATATGCGGTTACATAGAGTCAGTTAACTAATTAACTACCTAACTGGTTACTTGATTAGCTACTAATAATTTGAACATGTACGGTTGCTAAGCGGAAGCTTGTATACAAAACTTCCTCCGGCTATTCTCTATTAGATAACTTCTGGTGAGTAAAAAACATAAAAGTTTAAAGCGACTACACTTTAGATTACTTAGAGACACTAAAGGTACAATTGACCTCACGTTAGATTACCTGGGATGCATAAAGTAACCAACTGGCTTCTCTCTCCTATAAAAAGATCACATAAGTGTCAAATGACTCAAAATATATAAATTGGCGTCAACCAGTGATCAGACATTAGTGATACATTGGCTATTTACTTTTAAAACTGCTGGGTATTTTACAAGTAGTTATACATAAAATTATCCAATGACCTTCTACATATTTATCTGATAACGTTGTAAGTACGTCTGTATTGAGGTTTTGTCATCTCGTTTGTACATGACTTGTGTTGAGTTAATCATTACATCTTCATATTTTAAAATGACGAATATCATGATCAGAATAAAACAAATACAAATCCTTTTATGGGACCTACTTTTAAACATAAGTATAATACAGTACGAGTATATACAACACGTCGGTTTTATATTGAATGTATATAAAAACAGTTTTTTATTAATATTTTATTTTATCAGAGAACTATTTTTTTATTCAGTTTTATCGCATTGCTATTGTATTGTTTAAAAATATATGAAATATAAATTAATTTTAAATTATAATTGCAGAAATGCGGTATAAAAAACAGACTTAAGAAATTCTTATCATAATGTGTTAATATAAATTACATTCAGAAACAATTTTTTAAAATATACACACAAGTAAAGAACAATTAAACTACTAATAGTATATACTTAATGGTACACCAATTATGTATTATTACAGATAATAAGAATTCAAATAATTTAAATTTTGAATCTTAAAAACCACCATTTTCACTAGTAATTTTTCAACTTAAAGTATACTGACAATTTTCATTAGAATAGGTCTGGCTAATATGGCTCGACGGTACATAAATGCCTGTAGGATAGCAGTATCGATATTTTGTTTTGTTTATTTCTGAAAATCGCTTAAATACGCTAAATATCTTATAAATATCGCTATCAGGTCTAGATTCAACAAAAGTAATACAAATATATACAAAAGTCGCCGTTGCGCATTATTAGTCATAGCTCCCACATAATGACAAGTTTCGAAAAATAAATATGGGCATTTCCACCGGAAGGTCCACCGAGACCAGAAAATTAAAAGTGTTAGAAAACACTTTGTTTTATCATATTTCCATAGGGAAACAATCAAATTTAAATAATGTAAAGAAAATTTTCATTTATTCATAACCCATTTCGAGATATTCGAATGCAAAGTCGCTCAAGTGCAACTTTTCTCATTTCTATATTTATAATGCACGTTTTGATTTGATAAAAGTTCTTAAAGACAGACATTATGCATTGACTTTTGATATCTAAAATCTTTTTGAGGGTACATAGAGTCTAATAAGAATGCAAAAGAAATTATGTGATTGAAAATAACTGTAAGTTTTTGCTTTGCATTATCACATATTTCGATGTCCGTACGACATTGAAAAACATCATTTGTTACCAGTGCGTCGAAAGTACATGCAGAAAGCTTATCAAATATTGAGTACAAACAGAGATTTTTTATACAATTAAAATGAAAGAAACCTTACTCAAAAATATAAAAATTTATGATCTTGGTACTTAAATAAAGTATGTCCCGTGCGACATCTTAAGTGTGAAATTTAAAAATTATTTTTTCTTACATAAATTAAATAAATCAGGAAAATATGCACAACACCACATAAATGGGGTAAAATAATATCTTATGCTGTCTGATCAAATTGAAAAGCATTCCTTGTTACATAATTTAGACAAAAAATGGAAAGAAGTAAAAAGCATTCCATGTATAGCCCAGTTTGACTAGTTTTGTTGCAATGGCCATGAAGGAAAAGCTGGTAGGACTGCGTATTCTGGAAAAACGAACTGCGTTTGATATTCCTGAAACTACTTTCATTTAAATTAATTTTTTTATTGTGTTGACTACTACACAATACTTTACCCCATGTCTATACTTAATAAATTTTTGTAATGATAAACGTCAAAATGGTTGTCAAAATGGTAGTCCCATTTATTAGTATTATTGCTTCGTTATTACAAAATTGTTAGTGTTTTTGTTTAGAAATCTTTGCCTTGAAAACAAGCGTCATTAATTATTATGATAAATATTCGTCAAGTATAGACAGGGGCTTATTTGTACTAAATATGTTTGTTACGTTTTTAGTTTCTTGATATTACTTATATGGGAATAAATACATTGAATACTTCTGCTAATTTAAAAACATTTATACTAAGGTTGTTTATATAATATTTCTTTAAAAAAGTAATAGAAATTACAAAAATATCATGATGGAAAAAAATGTCCCGTGCGACATGTCCCGTGCGAATGTGATAAAAATTAATTTTTAAAAAAAGTATAACTAATTTTTGCGTAAAATCTAAACTATTTTTAAGAGACATCAGTGCATAACATTCTAAACTTAGTCACATTGAAATATAGCCTCAGGTTTCGCTGAAATTGGCGTTTGAATTGTTGGCCGTGAAAATGACTTCTGTATTTGTCCCGTGCGAATTTATCGGTTTTTTGCAATTATCTTGGAAATTAAAAATGACCAGTCTACTGAATTTTTGGCGATCAGTCCATAATTCGCCTTAGCTCCCACATACGATCTATTTCCGAATAGTTATAGCAAGCTGAAATTTACTAGTATAAAAATATAAAACTAACCAGATAAATGTTTTTATACAAAATACACAACAATCGGTTCCCATAAGTATTTTATTGTAGGTGGGTATTTGGTATACACGAATGTAACACTCTTATTTATTTGTATTGGTTTTTTATTTCAAATAAATAAAGATGTGGCAATAGTTGTGTTTTCTATATTTTTTAATGCGATCTTGAAACTTGGAATTTATCCAAAAAATTGGAAAATTTCTCAAATAATAATGATACTGAAACCGGGTAAAGATTTAGCCCTGCCATCTTCTTATAGACCTATTAGCCTACTCACTTGTTTGTCGAAGCTATTCGAGAAAATATTCCAGGAAAAGATCATATCTCTTTTGAATGATGGAAATATTATCCCAGTACACCAATTTGGTTTCCGTGAACATCATGGCACCATTGAACAAGTCAATCGTTTAACTGGAGAGATTAGAAAATCTTTTGAATTAAAGAAATATTGTTCTGCCGTCTTTTTAGATGTTGCTCAAGCTTTTGACAAGGTATGGCATAAAGGTGTAGTACATAAAATTAAATGTTTACTACCACTATGTACTCATAAATTGCTGGAGTCTTATCTCTCGAATAGACTTTTCAGAGTTAAGTTCAATGATTATGTGACGAGAGAACACAAGATTAGAGCTGGCGTTCCACAGGGAAATGTACTAGGACCTACGTTATATTTGATTAACACCTCTGACTTGTCTACGTGCGATAAATTAACATTTTCTACATTTGCGGATGATACCGCCATTATTAGTTCACACGAAAACCCACACATAGCATCTAGTCAACTACAAAATTATTTCGTACATGTGGAGACATGGTTGAAAAACTGGCGAATAAAGGTGAATGAGCTGAAAAGTAAACATGTTACGTTCGCTCTAAAGAGAGGAAATTGCCCACCTGTCACACTCAACAACGTTAATATACCGCAGTCTGATTATGTCACCTACCTTGGTATTCATCTTGATAGACGGCTTACTTGGCGCCGTCACCTAGAAACCTAGATACTTCACATGAAGTTAAAAGCATCTAGCTTTCATTGGTTAATCAGTGATCAATAAAAATTAAGCCTTGAATATAAAGTCATCCTGTATAAGACCGTTTTAAAACCAATTTGGACATATAGAATTCAATTGTGGGGAATGGCTAGCAACAACAGTATTGATCTTATATAGAGGGTCCAATCTAAAATTCTTAAGACCATAACGGGAGTACCATGGTATATAAGAAATGAAAACATACACAGGGACTTAGAAGTGACATTGGTAAAGGAAGAGTTCAAGCAAGTCCGTGAGAAATGTATTGTTAAGCTGCAAAACCATACCAATACGCTTGCAAGACAACTTGTGCAGATCCAAACCCGAACCAGGCTCCGTAGAGCTGATCTACCTCCCCGCTCTTGTTGAAGAACAACTAGTTTTAATTTTAGTTAAAAGATTTAAATTGTTATTGTTAGGCGGGTTCAATAAATTAATAAAGCGTTAAAAAAAAAACATTTATTAGAGGTTTATGTTGGCGATCCTTATACAGTTTGATTGATGTGATTTTTGATTATATGAAACATATTTGAGCCAAGTGGTATCCTGATACCAAAATGAAAGACAATTTTGATGAAACTTCAGAAAAGTTTTTCACTAGGTTTAGAAATGAGATTGAAATTTGACCCCAAATGCATAAATTAGTTAATTTTCAATTTCCCAAAAAAATCTTTTCAAAATCGTCTTTATTTAATTTCTCAAGCGTTTAAAACAATTGGTCATATTTTAAACCCCAGTTAATTTTGACTAAAATTTAATTCTCACATTAAATGGAATATTTTTGACTTTCGACTACCCTTTTTCGTGATTTCAGTTTATGTTTCCTATAGATTGAGTAATAATATTCTGAATTTATTTTATTAAAACTGAGCAAAAGTATAAAATACATAATAGATTATAAGACAATTACGAATGTTCAAGTCATTGTCTGAGGGGTGCCTTGTACGGGTACTAGGGACACATGTTGGCCGATTTTCACCATACTTTACCGTATAGTTTTAGAGTACTTAGAAGTAGTTTGTGCAAAATTTTATTAGGATTGCCGCATAATCAACATATTTATGGCTGCTCAGACAGTATTCCGGGGGGTCATTTGTATGGGGGCTAGGTGATATTATGGACCCATATTGCCCATTTTCAACAGACAGATGGAAGAACATAGCTAGATCGTCATAGAATCTTATGAGGACCTAAAATATATATACTTTATGTTTCTACGACCAATATATACAAACGGAATGACAAAATCAATATACCCCCCATATTTTTAATGGTGGCTATAAAAACATAATTGGTGCTATACATGGACTTGAGAAGAGCTAATAGGAAGGACTCTAATAATCACAAGGTTTTCTGTAGAGTTTCCAAAAAACCGAAGAATTTCAAAACCGCGGTTTCAGTTTTAAAAAATTGAAAACCGATTGGATTCGGTTCGGTTTTGTGATAATTTATTAACTATTCAATCAGTAGATAATATAGGAACTGCTAAACAAATTTAAAGTTCAAATTTGACGAGTGTTTACGAGGATAAAGGAAAGTTGGTACTTTTTATTTTAATGGTACCTTTTAAATATATTAAATTAGTTCAAGTTGGCTAATATGCTTCTCAGTAAAGAAATAATCAAGAATAGGCTGCTCAATTGTATTATGATACCAAAAATGGAGAACTAAACCAAACTAAGAAGTACTTTTTCGATCTTCAAAATTAATTTTCTATAATATTGAACCTAGAATCAGGAAATTACTTTGAAATTTCAAACTTGACAGTGGTTTAAGTGTGGAACATTTTTACGTTTTCTTCTAATGGTACTTTTTATTATAATAAATTATTTTACTTATATGTAGACATAATAGGTAGCTGATATGCTTCTGAGTAAATAGAGGATAGGATAGAAGGCATTATGATATTGAGGTAACAGAAACTATTATTGAAATTTCTATAATAATGAACCTGTAAGCAGGATATTAAACACACAAGAACCTGACTGAGTTAGAATATAAAAAAAGGAAATTGCAGGTACTTTTTCGATCTTGAAGTACTTTTTGAATATTTTATAACGATGGACCTGGAAAGGCGAATTCAAAACGGATAATTAATGTTACTATTTATTTATTGTAAAGGTACTTTTTGAATATTTTATAATAATAAACATTAAATGATTCTGAATGGGTTAGAATTCACGAAAGGTGATTGTAGTATTACCTTTCTTTTGTAT
This sequence comes from Calliphora vomitoria, assembly GCA_942486065.2. Classification (NCBI taxonomy): domain Eukaryota; kingdom Metazoa; phylum Arthropoda; class Insecta; order Diptera; family Calliphoridae; genus Calliphora; species Calliphora vomitoria. The sequence continues at coordinate 79,904,474 of OW818031.2, forward strand.
TTTCTATAATAATGGACACAGAAATAAGAAATTAAACATTCATGATGCTGAGTAGGAATTCAAAATGTGGGTCTTTATGGGACTTTTTTTATTCTAATAATACGTCTAGAATGAGCTACAATCCACATTACAATGAATGAATAAACATGAAACTATAGACATGTTTCCCTGAATTAGTATTAATTTACAAAGGGAGACTTAATAGTACTATTTCTATATTCCAATTGAGGTGGTGAAGCGCACCGGTCAGGTAGTACTCCATACTTTTATCGGTTATTTGAAAATAACTAAGACTGTTACAAAAATGTTGCATTATTTAGCCTGCGAAAGGCTACATCATCTGAAGCAATTATTGTAATACAATTTAAAAAATTTAAAGAAATCTTAAGATATTTTTACCGATCTGTGTTTAGAGATGCATAAATCAGCATTTGATTATTTAAAAGTTAATGTCTTAAAAAAATAATTTAATATAATTAATTGAAAGCTGTCGTGTAAATAAGTTTTTAATTGGCGAATTACTGGGAATATCCGGCAAAATAAACTTGCATATTAATAAATATGCACTGAATATTAATAAATACGACCGTTATTTGCATTAATCATTAAATCAATAATTGAATAAGTTTAATATTGATAGAATTTAAAACTTACATGATCATTTTTATCTGTTAGATTTTCCATTTCTTGACTTGTATTGTTGTTGTCCATATCTAAAGTTGTGTGTTGATGATCTGTCATGATTTGGTGTGAGTATATAAAATTCGAGGGAATTGTTGAATTTGTTTGCTTTAAAATATTTATGGACTTTCTTAACACGAAAGTTTTTAACGGTTGTATAGATAGACTTTCGTTTCAACTGCCTGAATGGTTTTATCACGATTGTTTTTTTTTTTAATTTAATTTTTCTTTGTTTTATATGTATTTATTATATTTATTATACACTTTTCGTTTTATTTTGTATCTGCACCGTGAAACACGTACTGGCGTTATAAACAATCTTTGCAAACTGAATTGTTGATGCTGTGTGTTTATTGCTGAGACTAAATGTCCAAATTCATGGGAATCGCATAAAGATCATTTAATAAAGCGATATATGTATGTATTTACTCATTAACTTGTTAATTCTCTTAGGCAGTTGTTCTCAATATACATATCTAATACATGTTGTAGTGGGAATCACCGTTTTTATTCTATTATTCAAATCTCAATAGAAAGTTAAAAAGCACAGAATTTTCTTCCCCGGATTTTGAGTTAAGACAGTGAGAATTAATATGTTATGAGTACTCATAAAAAGTAATGTATGGGTATAATATATAAGAATATATGTAGATGCCAATCAGCTGCTATAAATTTATGTATTTTGTTCAAATTATTGTTTGCATTTATAAAACGATTTTATGTTGTACACACAGTTACTAAAGTATACATACGGTACACCAATTTTAATTTTTGTAGAATTTTATATTTCTTAATCTAATATTTTTATATTTTTTAATAATTTTGTCGTTAATTATTAATTTGACAACACTTTTGGTGTTATTTTTGCCATTATTTACAAAATACAACCATGAAACACTTAAAATGCATTTCTGCAATGTTACAGAAGTATACATACGAATTTTTTTTGATGTACCGTTATTAATGCCGCTAAGAATTTTATGAAAATAGAATTTATTTCTTTAGTTGAAGTTGATTGGGTGAGACTGAACACAGGATTTTTCAATATTTCCTCAATAATTAAAAAAAAAGTAGTGAAAATGCCAAAATCAAAAGAAATTTCTGAAGATATTCGGAAATTGGTTGTTAAATTCAAAAATGAAGGGAAATCATTACAGAAAATAGGAAATATATTAAATTTAAAAAAATCTACAGTGCAAACAATAATAAAAAATTTTGAAAAAAATGGAAATTACGCCAGTAAACCACGATCTGGTCGCCCTTCTGTGCTCAGTGAGAGAATGCAAAGGACAATTACTAGATCAATTAAAGAAAATCCAAAGCAAAGTGCGGTCAAAATTAAACATGAGGTGGAGTCCTGCCATGGAATTAAAAGTAGTACCCAAACTGTTCGTCGCTGCATTAAAAAAAATGGCTTCGTTAGTAGAGTTGCACGAAAAAAGCCATTGCTTAGAGCCGTAAATATAACAAAACGCTTAGAGTATGCAAAAAAATATCAAAATATCCACATAAGCGATCCTACATTTTGGGAACGTGTTATATTTACTGACGAGTGCAAGTTTATGGTCTTCGGAGGTGATGGGCGTGCTAAAGTTTGGAGAAAACCGAATAAGGAATTCCTACCTCAAAACGTTAATTCTACAGTTAAACATGGGGGAGGCTCTTTGATGGTCTGGGGATGTATGGCTGCAGGTGGTGTTGGATGTCTTAGGTTTATTGAGGGAACTATGGATAAGACCATGTACATTGAAATTTTGAAGGACAGCTACCTCCCCAGCGTGGAAAAACTAGGTCTCGAAAGAAATGGTATATTTATGCAGGACAACGATCCTAAGCATTCTTCGAAGATGGTGAAGGAATGGTTGCTATACAATGTTAAAACTCAATTAGAGCATCCACCACAATCACCTGATTTAAATGTTATAGAACATTTATGGGACCATCTTAAACGAGCAGTTAAAAAACGCCATGTAACGTCCATCCCTACATTGAAGCAGGCGTTGATCGAAGAATGGAATTTAATTTCAACAGAAACGACCAAAAAATTAGCATTGTCAATGCCTGCTAGACTGTCAGCTGTTGTGGAAGCCAAAGGAGGTCACACAAGATATTGAAATGTAGATTTTTACTCATATTTTTAAAATCGTACGTATATTTAAGTAACTATGTGATAATGTAAAATTTAATATAATTAAAGTTTTGAAAGTAATGAATTGATTTTTTTATGTTAATTTCATATTTTTTTGTATTTTTTGATATAAGAAATAAAAATATTTAATTTAAACCTTAAATAGTTTCCTTTTTTCACCAAACCATAGATATAACCCATCGTATGTATACTTTAGTAACTGTGTGTATATAGAGATTCTTCTCTCCGGCTGCATAGTAACCTAAACAAAGTTTGAAGAATCGCACTTCTGTAGTTCTTCAGATATTACGTATATATGTATGTATGTATAACTAAAGAAGAGTTATAATCAGAGTTTAAAAATGTCCATGTTTATAGAAAAATTAATTTCATTATACATATGAACTAACAGCAACCCTGACATCCAAATAAATGTCTATTATAACAGTTTTTTTTACTGTAAAATAATATATTTAATTTGCATTAGTAGAAATAAAGTGTTTAATTTATAAAAATGCTTATTTATGATTCTTTTAGAAAATATGCAAAAAAAAAAATCCGATTTCAGTAAAATCTTTATATGTATTTCCAAGAGATTAAGCCATCATATGATAGGTATTGACTTATTTAGATTTTGTCATTCCGTTTGTAACACATCGAAATATTCATCCCAGACCCACAAAAGTATATATAATCTAGGTTCTTATGGAATTCTAAAACGATCTAGCTATGTCCGACCGTATGTACCTCTGTCTATCTGTTGAAAACACGATGAAGCCCAAAACGAAAACAGATAGCTGCCTGACAATACTTTCTGTTGATAAGGTTTGTTTGGTACTTAAAATGGGCAATATCGGTCCATGATTTCAACTAGCCCCCACACAAACGTCCCCCAGAATACTGTTTGAGCAGTCATAAATATGTTTATTACGCGGCAATCCCGAGAAAATTTTGCAAAAATTGGTTTTATGTACTCTGAAATTATACTGTAAAGTATGGGGAAAATCGGGCAACATTTGTCCCTAGTCCCTATACAAGGCCTCCTCAGATAATGACTTGAACATTCATAATTATTTTATAATAATTAATATCGTGATGAAATTGGACATAAACAAGTTTTATATGAACCATAATTGACCGATATAAATATCAGAAAAATATTTATTGTCACATACATGTTTATGGTGGGTATACAACACTCTTACTTGTTTATTTTATTATCATATATGTATATTCTTAATAATTGTGCTATGGAGTTTTAAAAATGTTATAAACATACATATGTTTTTAATATATATTTTACTGATAATCCTGTTTAAGTTAATGTTGAAGATCATGAGTAATTTTGTATAATATGTGTGCCGATGGGGATTCCCAAATTCATAAGAGACTTACAAAAATGTTCAATTTCATATTTTTAGGTGAGCGTCGTAAAAAAGCATATGAGTTAGATATTTATCCGATTTAGGCAATTTTAAACCTTTCGCTATATTGTATCCATATGGATACACTCAACTTTGGAGGCATCTGACAATCTCTAAGTGAAATAACTTATTTAGAGATCGATTTATTATTGTTTTTCAATATCTTATAGATCATTTTCAGTTAAAAACATTCAGAGTTTTACAAAACTGAGAAAAATAGATCATCTTTAAAAAAACCTTAATAGAACCTTTTCTAGATCCGGTTATACTATTACTGGTTACAAAGAACGGTTTCTGTTAACCAAGGGAGTTCATGTTAGTGAAATTGTTCACGTTAGCGATTGTCAAATTTCATGGAAAAAAATATAAAATTTTATAATACATATAAACCTGTGTTTACACGCTTGAAGCTGAAGTTATTCTATTATTATTTTCATTATTAAAATATAATACAAAAATTATTGATTAAAATGCATTTCAAAACTAAACGAAATCACGAGAAAAAATATATTGAAATAAAATTACATAGCGAATAAAATGACTCATTCGTTGCCATACAAAAAATATTAATTTAGAGGATACAAACAGATTTTTAATATAAGGAGATTCCCTAAACTTTAAAAATCGAATTTAATGTACAGCTGTTGACAACTAATTGGAAACGCTCTTTTTATATTATTGATTATTGAGAACTATTAAGCAAATTGGAAATTTACCGTTATGTTTTGTTTTCAACTCACTTGTATTCTATTTATTAGTCTTTTCTTTATCAAGTGCATTCAGTTTTGTTGTTGTTTATTGAAAATTCCGTTATTATTTTTGAAAGTTGTTTAATTCATACTTAGTAGAATTCAAACAAAGCGAGACAACTAATTGGAAACGCGGAATAATTAATTAAAATCTTTTTAGTAAAGTTCTATTTCAAAAAAGTATATTGTTTTTTGGTAAATATTCTTTTTAATTTAATGTTTAAAAAAATGTAAAACAATTATTTTTAAGATTTATAATGGGAAAAGGAAAGAGCTGCACTCCTGCTCAACGGAGCTCAATTTTTGAGCTTCGCAAAACTGGGAAATCATATAGGGAAATAGCAACACAGCTCAATTGTTCCAAAAAAATGATTTTTAATGCTTTGCAGCATATTAACAAATATGACACCATATCCAACGTTCCACGAAGTAAGAGGCCGAGAAAAACATCAGCTCACACCGACCGAATGATAAGGCGAATTTCTAAAGCCGACCCAAAAAAAACGTCCACTGTGATTCAACGTGAAATTCAGGAAAAACTGAATATCACAATATCTAAGCGCACCATTTCACGTCGTTTGGTAGAAGGCGGGCTACACGGCAGAGCAGCACGCAAGAAGCCGCTACTGAGCAGAATTCAAAGGAAACGCCGCATCGACTTTGCCAAGTCTCATTGGAATTGGACTGCTAATCAATGGAAATATGTGCTTTGGAGCGATGAAACAAAGATAAATCGCCTTGGTCCTGATGGTCGGAGGTATGTTAGAAGGCCTATTAATGAAGAATTTAATCCTCGCTATGTTTCACGTGTAGTGAAGCATGGTGGAGGGTCTATTATGGTATGGGGATGCTTTTCCTGGAATGGTGTTGGCCCAATCCATAAAATTGATGGAATTTTAAATAAAGAAAAATACGTAGAGATTTTAAATGATGTCATGCTACCGTGGGCTGAGGAGAATTTGCCTGTTATATGGCAATTTCAACAAGACAATGATCCGAAGCACACGGCTAAGCTCACAAAAAAATTTTTTGCGGATAATTCCATTAATGTTTTGGAATGGCCATCATCCAGTCCAGACTTGAACCCCATCGAACACTTGTGGGGTGACGTGAAAAGTGCCGTAAGCCTTAAAAATATAACCAATATGGAAAGTCTTTTTGAGGAAGTAAAGATGGCATGGGAGTCAATACCAGTAGAGCGCTGCCGGCGTCTTATATCATCAATGCGCAATCGATGTGAAGCAGTGATGAAGCAGAAGGGTTTTGCTACAAAATATTGAGTAAAAATTAGAACTTTAACTTATTACAAAAATGTTTGTCTAACAATGGGTTATCGTTTCTAATTAGGTGCTGCAGTAAAATTTTGGAATTTAGAATTAATTGTTAAAATATTTTTAAGATTGAATAATTTGCTAAGTTATTTTTAATTGTTACCCAACATTTTGATATATTTAAAAGAAATATGATGAAATAAATTTTAAAAAAAGTAAACCTAAAGCGTATTATATATTTAATTTGCGTATTACAAAGTGTTTCTAATTAGTTGTCAACAGCTGTATGTATTTCAGTGTTGTCCACATGCTTAGAAAACAAATGCAGTGAAATAAATTGTTCTCGTTATAGAGCTTTCTGAGTTTGTTCACGTTACAGAGTAGTCAATGTTAACAAAAGCTTGTTCACGTTAAAAGGTGTTCACTTGTCTACCTCATCCTGTTTAATTCACTAAGTTAGTTCTTATACTTTAAAAGATATTTAGGATTCAATTTTGAAATTTTCGATTTTTAAATTTTTTTTTCTAAAAACATTATTTTACATCAATTAAACTCTAAACTTTTTTTTTTTCAAAACATCAAGCCAACTTGTCGTGAAAAATAATCAAATTCAAAAGTTTGATATGAGTTTTAGAAAAGCAAAAATTAAACTTATTTTTTTTTTAATTTTTCTCAAAGAAGTTTGAAAAAATGTTTAATATTGATAAGAACCAACTACAAAAATTACTAATTATACATTTTCAAATCGATATAAACTTACACCCTACTTCAGGCAAAGTAGGGTGTACTTCTAAGTTTATCACTTAATAAAAAAATATGTAGCTTCGAGTTTTTAAAATTTCTTTACATATTTTAATAAATGAATTTATTGTGATATACATATCTGTAATTTAACTGTTATCCGCCAACAGTGGAACAGACTTTTAATTATCAATTAAAAAAATAACATACTGTTACGTTTTTACCTTTTAAAAACGGGGTTTATTTCCTTTAAAGCCACCTCTACGACTATTTATATACGCGCCATCTATCGGGAATCTTCTACTATGCTCTCAACGGACATACATACTAGTACATTCGAATTCTAGAGCTTTCGATGCTAATGTTAGCAGCTTAAACATGCAGTACTGCCATACTTTTAAACAATACTAATAACCGCATGCTATCAACATTGTAAACAAGTAGAAGCTTCTACTGATGGACGTGTTTATAAAAATTATAAATGTTGCAGGCAGTCTTTGCGGAGCGTTAAATTCAAATCGCTATTGCACGTTCGTAACAATACATATTTTTAAATTTTAAAAATTATTACGATACTTTAAACGGAAATTTTGTATGAGCTTTCAAATCAAACATAGAAATATATGAATGTATATGCATGTTCAATTTATATAAATAAGTTTTATATACATATACGAAAATCATGTCACCTAATTTTATGACGATCGGTCCATAATTAGTCATAGCCCCCATAAATAGCTTAAACATATGAAAGAAGTTTCTTATTCACAGAACTCATATCGTCTAATTGTGTGACGATAAATGTCTTAAAAATTTTGTAATTTTAAATAAAATTTACTAAACGTTTTTAAATTGTTGTAAATGTAATAATAATACCCTACATCATACCCACCAAGTATGGTCGCTCTTGACGGACTATACTTTCTTACTTGTCTTTATGTGGCAACTGGGCTGCCCCTATTACTCTGATAAAAGTTATTTATTCTTCCTTTTGTCACTCACATAAAGCTTAATTAATCAATCAATCTATCAAATTTAATTTTGATTACTAAGTTAAAAAAATATGTGTTATTACACATAGTATGTAAATATGTAGTTGAATAAAAAATTTGCGATAAATAATATGTGAAAAAAAAATGTGATTGGGAACCACTGCTTTAAAATCCCCCTAAAACATTGAGAATATACAAGAGCAAAAATATGCAGATTTATGAATAAAAATCTCATAAAATTTATTTATTTAAAAGAGCAATAGTAAGAATGAGAGTAAAATACAACAAAATAAAATCACTGTGACTTTCTCAGAATATAATGTATATTATAAACAAAAAGCCAACAACACTAAAAAAAATACCAAAAATAATATAGTATTGGTATATCTGAGAAATAAAAATGCAAACTTTTGGAAATCAAATAGGTACGTCATAATTTAATTTCGAACAACTTTTATAAACTGGAGTTACATAGAAATAGTACTTTTCACATTATGAAATACACAGAGAACATACATACACTGATGCATACACTGATATATTTGTAAATATTTACTTATACACTAATCATTATACCAATTTCACATCATTGTTAACCATAGAAAAATCACTACTGTTAAAAAATCATATGCAGGGGATTTTCCCGAAGGAGACTAAATCACAAATTGGCGACTGAATGACTAATATGTATTTTAATATTTCTTATTATTATAAAATGAACCATTTGTATCAATTTTTTTTTTTTTTAATTTTTACAAAGTTAAGTAACGAAAAGTTGGGTTAATTTTTTTTTTTTTTAGTTTTTTCTTTTTTCAATAAAGAACAGGTTTTTTGTTTGAACATTTATTATATTACTCGTGTGTATGTAATATATATGTATATATTATGTTATTCTTTTCTTTTTGTTATGGTTTAAACACGTTCACTTGTAGAGAGCCGGTCAACTTTTGAATGGTGAAATAAATCGAAGTGTAACCAAATGCTTAACGAACTCGTAAATGTCCAAAACAAAACTAGAATTGCTTTTGCGATTCTTTCTGTGTTCTGTTAAAGAGAAGGTGGCGTGCCAAACATTCTTAATGCTAAATATGTAGGTATGTTTGCTTACATATTTAAAACAAATACAATTAAAAACAAGCATTTGTAAATATTGAAACCACTATATTTAAAACCACTGATTAGTATTCAGGGAGCATACATACGAGTCCATTATTATACATGTATGTACTACATATGTATGCTTTAGTAGGGTATCCATTTAAATATAAATTAAGATTCGGCATCCCCTAATACATACCGCATGAGTATGGCGACAAATCTGCATAGTCTATTCAATAATATTTTCTACTCACTAGAAAATGTCCATTCCAAGTTTTATGCATATAGCTTAGTACTCTGTTCAAAATTTCGAAATTCTGTTTATTATGAAAAAATGTACAAATTTTCCGAAGGGGGTAAGGTTTGTGGAACTTCTGAATCCTAATATCTGGGAAACTATAACAGCTAAAATACCCAAATTTAGAACAAGTAACTTTAGATTTAATATAAATATTATGGACAAAAATGGGTGGACCTGCAAAAGTGGGCGTGGTGCCTTCCATATGAATTAAATACCAAAATTTGCATATCATGGAAACTATAAAAGCTAGAGTTTCCAAATTTTCCACAAGTTACATTAGTTTCAACATGAATATTTTGGCCAAAAATGGGTGGACCAGCAAAAGTGGGCGGGTCACCTCCCATATGTAGTAAATACTAAAATCTGCGTACCAAGGAAACAGCTAGAGTTTCCAATTTTTTTACAAGTAATAAGAAATAATATTAAAGAAACAATGTATATTTTAATTACTAAATAAATATTTTTTTTAAACCTTTACTTAATATGCATTTTACTTCGAGGGGGTAGCGAAGCGCACCGGGTATTAGCTAGTAGTAAATAAAGGCTTGTTATATAAGTATTAGATATTGATAAAATCGTTAGGACTTGAAGATTGATATTTTAGTAAAATGAAATAATTTTATAATTTTTGGGACGTCATTTACTTTAAAAACTTAAAAAATTATAATGGATGATTTTCATGAAGAAAAATATAAAACTTTAATTAATGTAAAATTTTAACGGTTAAAGATAACATAACAAAATTAGGAACTAATGCAGATCCAAATATCCCTTAATCAGCGGTATTATAATTTTTGACATTTTTTATTATAAAATACCGAAATTCCTAAACCGGGAAAAATGTGTTCCAAAAACTGAGTTTTTTTAGAAAAGTGCCTACTGTGACGTTATTTACCGTGTGATAGTAAAAAAACTTTGTAAGTGTTTAAGTAATATATAGAGTTATACAAATATGGAACATCTTCGAGGATCGGTGCTTTGTCTTTTTAGAATTTTTTACTGAATCCTAAAATTGTTTTTTAAAATTGGCCAAGTTTGGATAGGCCTGGGGGGTGTTGTGTCAGCTTTAGTGACCCAAATTTTACTTTACACGCTTTAGCATTAAGTTCTCTTTTTGGATCATTTAAAAATTGTATATAGTCCCAAAGAAAAATTTTTTCTCCAAAAGAAAAAATATAGGGACTTTTTTGGGAAAAAACGTAAAAAATACGGCCTGTTTAATATGTTCCAACTAAGGATGCGTGTAACTTTATATAGGGAAAAGATATCTGCTAGCAAGTTATTCCTATTTTATTTAAAATTTTATCACCAATATAGCTAATATTTTAAAAATAAATTTCGACAATCCGTTGGCGCGTCATCTCTAAAAAACCATAAAAAGATCGAGCAAAATTAAAAAAAAAATAAATCAATAAACCTAAATATCTCTTCAACTAATAGAGATAACCTACATATGTAAGTGCATTTTGGATCATAAATGGGTTTTTGGCGATTTTTTTAAAAATTTTGAAACCCGAGGTGACCAACTTTGAGGGGACACACACTGGCCCCATTAGAGCTAGGAAGCTGAACAAACGCAAATAAACTCGAAAACACCTCAGCTCCAACCATATGACATTTCGTAACAATATCTCCAATATTTCCCGAGATACCGAATTATTAAAAAAAAAAAAAACGTTTCTAAACCACTGTGTGCCGTCCGATTGAAAAATCAAATGTGATCTATTAAAATCTGCCACGCAAATAAAAACAGAATTAAATTTAGCATCTAGAAGTTTTCTCTTCTTGTGTACTTTCTTTTCAGTGAGCGGTCAAAGTTAGCAAATTATTGCAGTTTTTAAAAATAAAAAAAATTGGAAATTTTTACAATTCAAGCGATTATTGTTAGTATTAAATCTATTAAAAGTAAATCTAGTATTAAATCTATTAAAAGTAAATCAGGTATTAAAGTAACATTCTTTTTTTTAATAAAAATGAGGTGTATATATTTTTAATAAGTTTTTTAAAAAAGGTCCAAAATTAGTATAATTTCCGCATTTAATGGGACACAAATATAAAGTTAGTAAAAATTGTAACTAGTTTTATGGATTTTAGAATAGTAAAAAAAGTCCAGACAATGCCCGGTACTTTTTTTTATTTTAATTTTTGTGTAAAAACTCTGGTTGTCACAAGACCGGTAGATGTGTTTTTGTCATTCTATTTATTTTTGGTATTTTATTGTTTTTGTTGATGCATTTTGTTTTTTTTTTTAGATGAGTGCGTGAGTGAGTTCGGTCACTTAAGCTCAGGTACAAATAATTGTATCACGCACAATTTACAGAAAGTAATCATATTTTTAATACTTTTAGCTACATTCAAGTGAATAAATTTTAATTTAATCACAATCACAAATGGTTTACGCACACTCACGAACTTATTCTCATGTATTAAAATTTTCGTAACCAAAAACTATTATTATGAATGTGCAATAGCGATTTGAATTTAACGGTCTGTAACGCAGCATCCATCATGTTTATAAACACGTCCATCAGTAGCATGCGGTTATTAGCATTGATTGTAAGTGTGGCAACGCTGAGTGTTTGGGTTGCTAACATTGACATCGAAGGCTCTAGAAATCGAACATACGAGTTTTGACCGTTAAGAACTATCTAGACTACTCGAATGAAGATGACAGTGTGTATAAATAGTGATTGCGGTTGCAGTAGTCAGTGAGTTGATCATTGTCGCTGTTAGAGTTAACATCAACTGTCTTGTACGTGTATTTCTGCGAATTGATATACGTGTATAAAGACACTGAGTGACTATTTAATTCTGTTTTTGTTCTACATTCTAAATAAATAAAGAGTGGTTACAATTTTAAACTACTAAACTGCTTTTATTTCCAATCAAAAGTATCCTGTTTATTTAAAGGAAGTAAACCCCGTTTTTAAAAGGTAAAAACGTAACATTATTACCACCATATTTTTTATGTTATATTAATTTTATTTGATAATAATTTAAACAAACATGTTTTAAAATTAAAGTTACACACCTTTATTAATCTATTCACGTCTCTACGATAACGCTTGATATCTCAAAAATATGTCACGCGTCCATCTCTATTCGTATTTTGTTTTCTTTGTTTTATATTTCTGCGACATTATTTGTTGTTCAAAATGTTCGGTAAATTAGGTATTCGGTATTTGGTAAAGTTGAATCGAATAAAACTTCCACATTATTTTATAGGAATCAAATCTTTTTTAGGGACAAGCCCCAAAACCTTCTTTATTTCTCGCCGAGAACTTTACAATTTTATGAAAAATACCGAAGTAAATGAATGGAGAAACAAAATTAGTATTCTTAGAATAAAAGTCATTAAACATATATTCTTCGAATAAAAGTCATTAAACATATAAAAACCCTATAATATAAATGATTTTAAACAATGATTTAAGAACTTCTCTTTTATGACTTTTTTAAAAAATATTTTACCTTTATAAAATTTTGTGAAAAACAAAAATTGGATTTTAAATTAAATGTATACTAATATAAATACATACAATAAATTTATAATTTGAATTTTTTAATAGCACATTAAGTATGCTTTAATTTCCAATTTTATTCAATAACTAGCTTGACCCGGTGCGCTTCGCTACCCCTGTCGTAGTCTATGTTGGAAATTTCAAAAAAATCGTTTCGGCCGTTTAGTATTTATTATTTAAGAACTAAAGGTACCAATTTTACCGGTTTTCTCACTGTTTACCCCTTTCTGGTCCAAGTATTGAAAAAAGTTATAGCCTATTGACGCTTCCAAGTAAAGACATTTATATATTTATATAGATATAGATTTATCGCTTTCCATTCCAAAGTTGCAATATAAATTGTGAACAAAGGTCTTTTTTCCAAAAAAACAAGGTTAAAATTTTTGGTCCATTCAATGCCAAGACGATTGATAGAAGTCATTAAAAAGAAAGAGTACTCCACAAAATATTAAACTGTTTAAAAAAAAAAAACAATTTTCCTATTAAAAATTAAAAACTGTGTGAATATTTTTTTCCCATTAAAAACGAACTAAGAAACATATGTTAATTTTTTTTTGAAATGGGCCGCCTAACGTTTAGTTTTTCCATATATTTCAATAAGTTATATGTAAATAAATTTTTTTGTTGAAAACCGTACGAAAGTTGTGACCTTCGTTTAAAATATATGGAAGATTAAAAATAAATTTGTCTGCAGTGTGAATATTTAAGTCCGGCACTGTATATACATACATATATCCATGATATAAAAAGAATGAATTAATAAACTAAACTAGAGACATGTTTTCCTGAATTAGTATTATTATACCCTTCACCTTCGTGAGAAGGGTATATATAAATTTGTCATTCCGTTTGTAATTTCCACAATATAATTTTCCGACCCTATAAAGTATATATATTCTGGATCCTTATAGATAGCGGAGTCGATTTAGCCATGTCCGTCTGTCTGTCTGTCTGTCTGTCTGTCTGTCTGTCCGTCTGTCTGTTGAAATCAATTTTCTGAAGACCCCAGATATCTTCGGGATCCAAATCTTGAATAATTCTGTCAGACATGCTTTCGAGAAGTTTGCTATTTAAAATCAGCAAAATCGGTCCACAAATGGCTGAGATATAAGGAAAAAACCAGGACAACCTCGATTTTTTACCTATTTTTTTACCTATATCTGGATTACTAAGTCATTAATATAGACAATATGGATATCTAATGATAGATATTTCAAAGACCTTTGCAACGACGTATATAAGACCATAGTAAGTTGGACCTACAATGGGTCAAAATCGGGAAAAAATTTTGAACCCGAATTTTTTTTCACCAAACGTTTTTTTGGCTAAATATTAAAAAAAAAAAATTTAAAATTTAAAAAAAAAGTTTTTTAAATTTAAAAAAAATAAAAAAATTAAAAAAAAAAAATCGAAAAAAAATTTTTTTTCAAAAAATTAAAAAAAAACAACTGGAAAAAAATAAATTTTGTTTACCTAAAAATATTTAAAATTTTTATTTTGAAGTATAGTTTGGTGAAGGGTATATAAGATTCGGCCCAGCCGAATATATCTCTCTTACTTGTTCATTAACTCAGCTAGTACTCCATACTTTTTTATCGGATATTTAAAAATAACTAAAACTTTGTTACAAAAGTTTTGCATTATTTAGCCTGCGAAAGGTAGCCTGCTACACCATCTGAAGCAATTATTGTAATACAATTTAAAAAATTTAAAAAGAAATCTTAAGATATTTTTACCGATCTGTGTTTAGAGATATTGGATGAAAAAGTTTGTTTTCATTTCTAAATTTTGAATTTTTCTAGTGAAAATAGATTAAAAGTGAAAACGGAAGAATAATTGTCGGTTTCGGTTTTAGGCCTAGAAAAACCGCGGTTTCGGTTTCGGTTAAAACCGAAATTGGAAACTCTATTATAGACCTTTTAATTAGCTTTAAAAATCTTGGATGTTATATGAGCATAAAACTACACTACTTATCTGCACAGTCACTTAGACTGTATTGGATTGTATAGCAAAGAACAAGGAGAATGTTTCCATCAAGATTTAAAAGTAATGGAAGGTAGATACCAAGGTGATTGGAATGATCATATAATGGCAGATTACAGTATCACAATGTTCTAAGCACCTCCAAAAGAAGCTTCTAACATGTAAAATAATTTAGTAAAATGTGGTAAAATCGTTTTTTACACCTGCAGTTTCTCGAAAACTACACGTAGCATTGACAAAATTAGTATACAGTTAGAATCAGGGTACCGAATATTCATAAAATCATATTTATGTTCTAAATCATAAGTATTTACAATAGCGGTATTCACAATGTAGAGTACTTGGCCTAGTAAAAAAGTAGGAAAGCTATTTATTGACAAACATTTCAATTTCTAATGTATTTTGTTTTTATTTTTTTGATATTCTGCTCTTTTACTACATTACCAGGCCAAGTACTCTACATTGTGAATACCGCTAATGTAGAGTACTTGGCCCGGTAATGTAGTAAAAGAGCACAATTTCAAAAAACTAAAAACAAAATACATTAGAAATTGAAATGTTTGTCAATAAATAGCTTTTCTGCTTTTTAACTAGGCCAAGAAGTACTCTACATTGTGAATACCGCTATTGTGTAATAAATAAGTAAATTTTGACTGATTCCTAGTGATGCATTGGTAATCTGAAAACTAAGAACTTTATTGAATTTAAAGTAATTGTTGGAAGTGATCTTGTAAAAGCCAAGTTTGTCAAGTTTGGACTGTTTTGCACTATTTGCTAATAAACATTTATGTACAATGGTGGAAAAAAGAATAGGGACGACGAAATACAAATACAAAAATATACACCAACTTAAAGAGCTTAAATAAATAATGTTAATAAAAAGAAATAAAGAAAACATTAAAAACAGTTTAAGATTAACTTTTGACTAAGATATTTTTTTGTTACTCTGAGTAGATAAAATGTTTACACTTTGACCCATTAATTTAGCTTGATATTGGACTAGTTAATGAAGTTCATAATAATTTCTAAAGAACATACCCTTTATTTCTTGGTAAAGAGCACCAATTCTGTCTTGCCGTCCTGGGCAAGAACTAATAATGTGGGTATTATTAGTTCTTGCCCAGGACGGGAGATCACCAAGTACTTCCTGCATGATGTCATTGATAGTGGAGAGAAAATAGGGCTTGGATCGAACTTGGGTCTTTCAGCAAGACAACGATCCCAAGCACACTGCCGAAATAGTAAAGGAATGAAAAGCTAGTGGAATTGATGCCTAGAACTGCAAGCTGTAATAAAATCAAATGGCAAACTAAATACTAGGGTATTCAATTAATCGGGTTTCTGGTTTAATCGGTTAATCGGGCAAATTATTAATCGGGGTTTAGATTTAATCGGTTAATAATCGGTTAATTTTAAATTATTCGATTAACCGAATAATTTCTATTTTAATTTTAAATTGAAAATAAAACCATGAATTTTGTGTACTTCTTTAAGCATTTCAACAAAAAAAATAAATAATAGCTAAACAAATGGTATTGAGATCCTTTTTATATACTACACATGTGATTTTTTTAGGATTTTAGTCAGATTTTCAGAAATAATCTTTTAAGATAAGAATATAATTTAAAAGGTTTCCTTTTAAACGATTTTTCTTTAGATTTAATAAAATTTGACTTAGTAAAAACTCGCTCACTGATTGTAGATGTTGGAGAAATCGAAAGTAAAGCAAGAGAAAGACTATCCAATTTCTCAGTTCTTTATTTAGTTTTAAGCATATAAAATCCTGCATTATACCATTGGAGTTGTTTTGAGATTTTTTAGATTTTTAATACTTTTTAGTTTCATTAAGTTCTGATAAAAGACTCGTTTCAGTAAATGTCTTCAGTTTCATCTATTAAGGACTGAAATCGAAAAAAAATCCTTTTTTATATAAATGAAACCACTAAACTTACAGTATTGATTTTTTTTATTTCATTGAAATTATTATTACAATTTACAATAAATATTATTTGTATAGTTCTAATCAATAGTGACGAATTTATGATGAATACCACATTATTGTTCTTTTACCACTCAAGACCTTTTTGCCATAGTGACGGGATGTCAAATCAGGCCAAAAATAAGTGGTCACATTAAGAAGTCTTATAAATGGTAGTATCCTCTTTTGTAAACATTCCTTGATTAAAATGTCGGTATTTATAGAGCTCTTTGTAACAAATGTTTGGCTTCTGCATATGCCATGAACTTTTTGGGAAAATTTTCTGCTTCTGGGTCCTAAACGTTTCTGCAACATTCCCTTGAGCATCAGCAAAATAAAAATATTGAGCCGTTGTGAAAAATTGTCCAAACGTACGTTTCGTCATCCATTATGCAGCAGGTATATGTTTTGTATAAAATTTCACTTCAAATTCCGTGTTCTGTCTTTGGCCTCTAAATTTTTAGCAGAGTTCCTGTCAGGAATTTTTTGAGCCTTGTATGTTTTTAAACCTGCATTGGTTACTGAGCTAACCGCATTGCTTTCCTACCGGATGTGTTGGGAGCTCTTTTGAAAATGCTTTCTATTTATTGGCTTTAGGAACATCATGTGGACCATTCTTTCTACATTAACCAGTTTTTCTATCAACGGCCAAGTTCTCCAGATACTGTTTAATAACATTGGAATCAGTTTGACAGCAGAGTTTTGATTGTTCGGTCAACTTTTTGTAGGACCAAGTTGGGTTTTGTTGAAAATATTTAATAATTTTAATACGCACTTTTTTCTGGTCACTCATTTTAATCAGATTAACAACAAATGAACATAACTGACATTAAACATAATAACTGACATGCTGACATGTTTTAATGAAAAACGTGTGTTAAGGTTTTTTCGATCTCAGTCCTTATCATGTCTATCTCTGACTCATTAGGATAAAGTTCATCATGGAAAATTCTAGAAAAAAGGCCATTTCCAAATTCCTTAGTTTCAGATTTTAAGCTATACTTAAAAAAACTATTGCTAGAAAGGAATGTTCATGAATTAAGGAATACAATTTGTGTGTTTAAAACTATATTTCTATATAAAGTATCAAAAAAAAAGAAATTTCGGTTAATCGACACAAATTAATCGGTTTATTTGATATTTGAAAATGGGCAATTTTAAATTATTCGAACAGTTAACCGACCAAAATTAATCGGTTAACCGATTAACGGTTAATCGACTGAATACCCTATTACGTATTCACTAAGTGTAGGGTACTATATTGTCCTACGTTCCTGCTTGTTTTATATGTAAGTCCTATCACATTTCGTCGTTTAGCAAGTCATATTTTACTGTAGCACAATGTAATCTACAAAAAATGCTACGCCAACATTTTAATTATTTACTTTATTTAATATATTGAAATAAAGCTTAATACTTTGTTGAATTATCCGCGTAATTCGAACAAAAGAATCCTGTACCATAACCCACTCTAATGATTTGATTACTCCCTTCTTTTAATTTTTAAAACGCATACGTAATTGTACTCAAAAAATATATATATTTTTTATTATCCATTATGAAATCTGATGTATATATTTGTTTGAATATGAAATTTGTTTGTAGGTATATGTATGTCATAACAAGTAGAGCATTTTCCAACCAGGGGAAATGGAAAGGTCAATTGCCAAGGAAACGCAAATTACATTTGCTAAACAGCAGTTAAAGGCACTTCAGCTGCAACATCGGCCACATTACGTTTAATAGCAATTTTAGCAACACCCGATGAACACTCTGAAGCGCCGCCCATTAAAACTAAAAGTAAACCATTGTGTGCCATGCTTTTCCAAATTTTTGATATCCATTTGTTAACACTTTCGATTGTGTTATCGAATGACGATGCACGCAACTCATCGGAAGTTATGTGAAGGTTGCAAAGAGTCAATGCGTTTTCCAATGATATTTCTTTGCACTTCCGGACAGCTTCTTTGTTAGATGAGAGTTCATGCAGTAAAAAGCATTTTTGGGAATTGTCCAGTGCCGCCTGTTCAGCTTTTTTTAATAGTTCTTGCACGGTCGTTGGAAGTGGATTGGAAGTTATAATAGCTGTACGTTTATCGCGCTGGGAGGCATGAGCAAATAAATTATTTTTTATTGCATCACCGCTTGCAGCTCGTATTATGTCATGCAACCGTTTCTTTTGTGTTAATATTTCATCTCCGAATTCCATACTGTTGGCTAGTTTAAGTTTAACCAGCTTTAAACTTGAAACTGAATCTTCTACTGAATCGTGACCACCTTCATGTTCCTGTATAGTTTCCTTAAGGAAGGCCATGGCCAATTTTTGCAATTTCGATTTACGCCTACGAGTGCCGCTCATATTGAAGCAGACACTCGTGTCAATTACGTAGGGATGCATCATTCGCATTGCATTTAAATCACAATTCAATGATTGACCAACCAAAATGGCGTCAGGAGGCAAGAGTGCTCTAACTTCCTTATGGACATCGTCCAGAGTTTTAGTTACTTTCATCATGATCTCCTCAGTAATGCCAGAATATTGCGTCAAGTAATCGATAATCTTGTTGGTTGGTCTTACAAGGGTTTCGTATACCGTCTCGCAGTTTTCATTTACGATGGAAATACGAGTCAGTTCATTTATACCTTTAGAAGTACGACACATTTCACAATCGATACCGTAGAGAGGGCTACGATTCGTAACAGGGGCATACTTTTCCTTGGTCATGACATAATGACTGAATTGTTTAGTTAATTCTCCTCTTAGAGGCATTGGGTAACCTTCATCTACCATTTGCAGGGCCGAAAGTAGCAATTTTGTACGTGGAAATTTATCATTAGGATGTATGTCATTATTGGCCAGATCTACGGAAGTGTCTTCTACGGAAAAAATTCCTTTAATCAGAAGTGATGGATCTTTATTCAATTCTACTGCTGCCTCCAAAGACCCGTGTTTTTCGATTAGCTCGTGAGCTTGGGCATTCGTTAGAGGCACCTGAGCTAATTCTTCAATCATAGCCATTGATTCGCCACCTTTTTTGCTGCTTGGCATAATCACTTCTAATCTGGTTTCGAAAATTTTGTTTATTTTCTCAAATTTACTTTCATTTGATAAGTAATGATATAATGATAAGCCATCCAGACACACTACTACCGTATGGGACAATTGTTGCGGCTTGTCGAAGAAGCACCATCTGTCGGGTGCACAAGGAGACTTTTTGCCTAAAAGTGCTGACATTACTAAATGTTGCAAATCTGTAAGGAATATAGGCGTACGCTCGTCATCTTTGACAGAGAGAAGAGCGCGTTGGCCGAATTCCCTTAGTCGCAGATTAGGTATATTTTCTAGTTGCCGTTTTCGTTCTCTCAGCTCTTTTTTAAGTTGTTTATATTGATCCTCTGACAAATTTAAATTTTTTAGTTCTTCCTCCTGACCTGAAGTCACATCACTGTCGGTAGGATGAACATCATCCATAATCTTTTGTTTCTTGGTCTTGGGCTCCTCAGAGGTGCTGGGAAAACGATTTTTCTTTCCCGACTTTTTTTTATGAGCGACCTGAAAATAAATAAATAATTTTAATCAATCACATCACCAATGTCAATATTTTAATGCTACCTTAGTAAAACCATCGTCATCATTGTTCCCAGCGTCCTGTTTTGTGGTATCTTGAGGGGATTCTTCTTGCCTTTCAGCCATTATTTCTTCTTGTCTGTCCTTGTCGTTCAGTTTCACTAAATTGGCTAAAGCGGCCAACTTTTTTTTCTTCTTTTCACTACGTTCTTGTTGTTTTGTGGTCAATGTTTTCATTACTTTATGAATGTAATATAAAAAAAACCAAAGAAATTCAAATATCACTGGATCATTTAACTAATATATTTTTTGTAAAATATATTTTTCTCTACCCATGTGTTCGTATGATTGTTTTTATTTGTTTTGCTTCAGAGTCAACATGTGCTGGTGAGAGAACAAATCACCCAGGGTAGTAGTTTATAGTATTAAATGGTGTTCCTACAAACTAAGTACTTAATGGGTGCTTTACATGTTTTATATTATGACATCTAACTATCGTTTACACATGCAAGTAAAAGTTTTAAAAATTCTAATGTTTTGAATTTTGCGCTAGCCTAGCGTTTACACATCCAGTACCAAAAACGCCATACATTCACACTTTTGCACTAACCCAATCACACATGCGGCCACTTGCAGCTCACTGTCTAGTGCAGTACAAATGACCATTAATGAGTATCATTTTCGTAAAAAACACCAATTTCATAAGTTTTTATAAACAAAATTTTTATCACAAACCATTCGGTTTTTTACACATCTTCTGGCGTTCAAAATTTTCCATTTGTAAAGAAGCAATTTTACGTTTTCTTTAACTAACACAATTAGAAATCGCTGTGCTGTTGTTCAATCGTCGTTTTTACTAGTGCTCAAGTTTTTATAAATAAATTTGATAATACAAAATTAAAAATAATATCCCCAGAAGTGTTTGTATTTGAAAATTATGGTAACACCTTATTGTAGTTAATAAAAATAATAAAATTTGGTTTCAAGCTGCAAATGGACTTAAAAATAACAAATGCTTATATTTAAAAGGTTTATTTATATAATTCGCTGTAATTTTTTTTTTTATATTTGTGGCTTTTTGGATATACAACTTCTTAGTGCCTTTGCTCAGATAACTTTGTCTTGACACATACGTCATTAATTGTTATGACAAATATTTCCAAAAAACAAACTTATTGTCAATATATATGTTTTGCTTCGGAAACACATTATATGCTGTTCGAAATGCGTGTATTATGTATGTTTTGCTAAAATAAAACCCGTTCGGTTTAGCTTTGGCGTTTAACAGGTACATTGTTTAACTTTAGTGCGTTATGCCTGTCAGACTTAATTTGATTATTTTTAAATAATTTTCAGATTGATGATGGTACTCTTCCAGTTCATAAACTGAGTTATAAAAGGACGTAATACTAAAACCATTATTGTGAATGCCATATCAGATAAATATAAGTTATGTACGGTTAAAGGTTAATAAATGTATTATTTAAATTATGATGGCAACACTGAATAATTAATACAAAGTAGCACTCAAGATGTATTAACCAGGTGGCAGCGTAACTACAACAATTACAACAATACAAGAACAACAGTGTGTAAAACCGGGTCCCGTTTGAATTTTCAACCGTTAAGGCGTGTTTTTGCATCGTGACAATTTTTTTTCGTATAAAATTTATTATAATTCGGACAAGGATCTTGTTATTGTGATCTCATTTTGAAACCAATACCATGGTGTACCCGGTTATTGATTATGGAGACGCTGGAGATGGGAAAAGCTTCCCATTACCCAGAAAGAGGAAATACACCCATTTCATGCGAGAATATGAGGCGATCTTACAACCCCACGAGGGCCGGAATTCACTATCAATCGTGAAATTGTCCAAACTCATTTTCTCTATAACCAACGACATCGAGATATTTTTTATATCCAAGAGAAAGCTACGAATCAAGAGCAGGGATAGAGATGTGATTAATGGATTGGTTTGCAACGAAACAGTTCTTAAAGATTATAAGGTACAGATTCCTCTGGAAATGTGCGAGACGAAGGCAGTTATACAAATCCCATCTGAGCCAGAATACACGGAGAAATATATTTTTGATAATTTGAAGATAAAACATTTCCCAGAATATGGTCTCTTAGCTGAGACCGTTGAACTGGGAGAGATAAGACGCTTTACTAAACCTGACAATACTGGCAATAGACAGGACATTGACCTTGTGATGATATCATTTACGGGGTGTATGCTCCCGTCTCATGTTACACTGGACAATATTATATATCCAGTGAGGCCATTTGTTGAGCGTGTTTCACAATGTGGGAAATGTTGGAGATATGGTCACTCCGAGAAAGTATGCCGTAGGCTCAAGAGGATCTGCTATCGTTGCGGTTTGGTACACGAGGACAACTGTGTTGCATCTCCGAAGTGTGTAAACTGTGGCGACCCTCATGATGCCAGGTTTTATGATTGTGAATTTAGAGTTCGCCTAAGAAGGCAAGCAAAGGATAAGGCCAATGAAAAGGCGCCAAGAAAATATGATTCCATTGGTAAAAATCTAACAACTCCGACATTCATTCTTGATAACGCGGAATTTCCATTACTAACGGACAAACGCAAGAGAATCGAGGTGAATAAACATAGGAATAGGAAACGCAAAAATGCCGATAAGATTTTCACGCAAGTCAGCGCAGTTGGTTTGACAGATAGTCAAACGGCGATTTCATCACAACACGAAGACTCCGAATTGGAGATGTCAACTATGGAGATACAGACTGAAGTGACAACGTCCTCAGTACAGATACAACAGTCGCCCACAGAGGTGTCAATAATTACACCACCAAATATAAACCCCAAGTGGGACATTACAAACCCACTAGACTCGAAGGAAGATGAAAACACTTATCAGACACACGACAAAATAACTATAAACACAAGCTACAATAAATTTGAGGAATTTCAACAGTCTATTCAGACAATAAATTACAATAAAGATCAAATAAATCTAGAAGATGAAAATTATTCAGATTAATGTCACGAGCATAAGGAATAAGAAAAGTCAATTATCTCAGTTTTTAAGGGAAAATGACATAGACATTGCATTATTATCGGAGACGTTTTTAAGACCGGAACATAAGTTTGAAATAGTTGGATATGAGATAATCCGAAACGACAGGGTCACCACTACTTTTGGAGGTGGTGTCGCAATTGTTTTAAAGAAATCTATGTTATTTAATGAACTTACAATGAACTTGAGAAATGATAAAATAGAAATTGTTGCTTGTGAAATTAGCTCCCATATTGGGAAGATAGTTATTTTGTCAACTTACATTCCTCCATCTGTACCCTATAACAAAAATGATCTCGACAATATATTGAGACAATGCGATTCTAACTCTCTCTTATTACTCGGCGGTGATTTTAATGCTCATCATCGTATTTGGGGCAACCGTAATACCGATGATAAGGGCACACATGTAATTGACTTTATTGAGGACAATAACATGGTCCTACTTAACGATGGTTCAAGCACATTTTTCGGTTGTTCAAACCCTACGGCGATAGACCTGTCAATATGTTCGCCTTCTCTTGCTATGGTAGCCTCATGGACAACTTTGAACGAGTGCCTAGGGAGCTCCCACTGCATGATACGTATGGACTTTCAATTAAGAAATATAATAAGGCCTAAGATCTCCTTTGGTGTTCCTAAAAACTTACATGAGAAGTTACTGAATGAGAAAGTCGGAGAGATAATAAATGATGGAAGATTCACTAACGTTCATAACAATGAAAAATTTGACGTATTTTCGGACCTATTTTACGAGACATTTAAAACAAGGACCAAATCGAAGAAATATCCTGAAAACCCTTGGTGGAATGGAACATGCAATAAGGCAAGAGCTGGTCAGATAAAGGCTCTGGCGCAATTAAGAAGGAAACCTACTAGAGAAAATTTTGAGAAACTTATCTCCAAGAGGAAAGAATATTTTTATACAATTAGGAGGGAGAAACATATTGGGTGGAAGACAATGTGCGAGAATATGAATTCAGATTTATCAGTTGCCGAACTTTGGAACACGATAAGAAAATTTAGGCGCATGAACATTCCCAAGCCTCCTACTTTATCACCTTCCTGTATGGACCAATTCTGTGACAATCTAACGGGTCCAGTAGGCCCCGTTAATGACACCACCAATCTTTACGACCAACAAATATTTACAGAAGAATTGTTCTCCATCGAAGAATTCGAATTGGCGATATCGAATTCTAAAGACACCTCCGCTGGATTGGATGGTATAAGACATGGTCATATGAAAAAATTTAACGCTGATATTAAACGCACACTCTTGGAAATGTATAACAATGTATGGACGAATGGTAAGATACCGAAAACATGGATGAAATACAAGATCATACCTCTCCACAAAAGAGGTAAACCGCCTGACGACCCACAGGCCTACAGATCCGTGGCACTTATATCCTGTCTACGAAAGATTTTTGAGAAAATGATACAACACCGAATAAATCACCAACTGGAGGCGGAAAACAAACTGAGCATTTACCAAACTGGCTTCCGACAAGGCAAATCCACATATGACAACACAATCACATTATGGTCTGCAATCCAGCTCGCTAGAAGGAAAGGTATGTTTTTGGTTGCGGTTTTCTTAGACATCAAGAATGCATTCGAGGGTGTGAACATAGACATACTCATCGAAAAATACAGGATACTAGGGGTAAGTGAGCACATTTGTGCCATGATTCACAAAATGTTTCAATACAAACATCTTATACTGGAGACGGCTGAAGGCGACATCAACCGAATATCATTCACCGGTACCCCTCAGGGGTCTGTACTAAGCCCACTTAGTTTCAATGTATACATCAATGACGTTTTTGAGAATCAAGATGTAGAGATTCTAGGATACGCTGATGACTTGGTCATATTTTCCATGGATACATCAGTAATATCTGCTACCATGAAACTACAGAATGCCATAGATATTTTAAACAACAAACTGAACAATGTTCAACTCACACTTTCTCCACAAAAATCAAAGGCCATGATATTTTCTCCAACAAATAGAAGGATGCAATTTTCTTATCCCGAAATGAAGATTAAGGATTCTACAATAGAATATGTTGATTCTTTTAACTTCCTCGGTTTTACATTTGAATCGAATTTGAAACTACGAGAACATGTTGAAAAGGTCAGGAAAAGTTGCTTTCATTTTTTGAACATACTTCGGGCCCTATGTGGTGTGTCATGGGGTTCTGATCCTCAGAATCTTCTGACCCTGTATTTCGGGGTAATAAGGCCGAAAATGGAATATATGGCTCCACTCATGTTAGACTGTCCTGGTAAGGAACTCATAAAGTTACAGCGAATACAATACAAGGCAATAAGAATAGCCCTAGGGGCCATGATCTCAACACATGTGCTAGCATTGGAACAGGAAGCTTCGGCTATGCCAATTCCTGAGAGACTTTCATTTCTGGCAGATGGATATATCAATCGTCTGATATCAGACGAAAATCATCCGGCAAGTAAATATATATGTCAATACAATCAGGACTATTCTTCGCGACCAACATTATTTGAAAAATTCTACCACAAGTCAACGGAACATCACATATTGAGACATGATAGATTATTGAAATTTCAGTTGCCTGTAGCAATCAGTTATATCAGGCCGAAGGTTACATATTTGGATATTAGGAAATCTACTGCTGAAATCGTCGACATAAAGGGAAAATATCTAAGATTAATCGATGGCAGATGGAAACTGTTTAAACGAATTTTCGCAGATGGTTCGAAAACATCAGATAGAACAAGCTGCGCATTTTGGTTCCCGCATATGAACATAGAAGCATCATTCTCACTGGACAACAATTGTCCGATATTCACAGCTGAGGCTATGGCTGTTTTGGAATCGCTTCTGTTTTTGAAAATTAATGATGTCGGAAAATACCTCATAATATCAGACAGCAAATCTGTTTTACAGGCTATTGAACATGTTAGCAACAACAGAACTCACGAATATATTTGGAAAATTAGAAACGAATTATATGAGCTCAGCCAAGCCGGTTTTACGATACATTTC
The DNA here is from genome assembly GCA_942486065.2 of Calliphora vomitoria. Lineage (NCBI taxonomy): Eukaryota > Metazoa > Arthropoda > Insecta > Diptera > Calliphoridae > Calliphora > Calliphora vomitoria. The sequence continues at coordinate 79,931,006 of OW818031.2, forward strand.
CTGTGGATACCTAGTCATTCTGGTATTTCTGGTAATGAACATGTTGATAGGGTGGCTGTCAACCACACGGACTCAGGAAATTATCTACCAGTCTCATCATTTGACTTAAGATCTATGGATATGAAGAATTCGGTCAGAACATGGCAGACGAAATGGGATACCAGTCCTAATGGAAGACACCTATACGCACTAAATATGACTGTAAACCGCAAACCATGGTTCTTTAACAGACACCTTCCAAGGGATGTAATAACAATGATATGCAGAATGAGATTTGGTCACATACGGACCAAACAACATCTTTTTAAAGTGAACATTATCGACTCGGAAATATGTGATTGCGGTATGATTCAGTCTATAGATCACTTGACTTTTGTTTGCTCTAATGTAAATGCAGAACGTCGTGATCACCTGAAACGACAACTACGAAACCTGAATGTACAACAACTCAAGATTGGGGAAATATTGAAAGCGGACGATATCAGAATTTACAGATTATTATATAGATTCTATCGTGATGAAAAATTATTAATATGAACCAGACAATCTGCAAGATAACCACGGATATGAAGAATCAACAATGATTCAACATGAATCAAATGGGATATGAACACCAACGGAATATTATATTACACATGAATTGATGGAAACCCCCCAAAAGTGGCAACATAGACTTAGTGTCTCATGTCACTTTTTTATTTATTTTGACACATTATCGCATATGTCAAGAGAAGAAGAAGAAGAAGAAGAAGTGTGTAAAACCTTATAAACTGCCAAAAAATAAATTCACAAAAACGCACTTTTTAAAACGAAATAGTTTGTTTTAGCACTTTCAAATATTTTACGCACATAAAGCGGCAACTAGAACTCACTTTTATAAATATAAAATAATCTTTTTACTCTTATAACAAATTTAAAAATGTTTGTAAACACGTTTTTGACATTTCATAAGGCACAATATAAGTATAGCAAAAAATAGTCAGCTGGCGTTACGCTGCCACCTGGTTAAATATTCCTTGGTAGCACTAACTATTGCAACTCTGTTCTGCTGTTCAACGACATGTGGCGTTGCCAATTAGGAAGTTTTTCAATTGATATGTAGCGATTTTTGTTAAAAACTTGATTCTCATATCTCTAATAATGGTTGCACTGACCAATTTCTATATCTTTGGGGGGCAATGGCTAATTTGATTTATAAATACAGAATTCGAAAGAACCTTAACAACCGTTTTTCTCCATAATCATTTTCTCATTAAAAAAATAATAATCTGCCCATAAGTCCATACTAGAGTATCTAACACCGAAAATCGGTCAACCGGTTTTTTCATCTTTATAAACCCGACCGTTTTCGGTTTTCTTTAACTTTTCGGTTTTTTGACAAACCGGTTTTTGTAACACGGTTATATATATTTTCTAAAGCTCATTTAAAAATATTTTTTAAAAACGTTGATACTATTCTTATATTGTTTTTAATTCTTCGTAAAAGATATAAAATAATTGCATAAAGATGGAGCCATAAGAATTCAAAACAATAAATTTAAAGATATAGTACATAGTTGTATTTTCATTCTCAATATTACGAAGCACTTACAAGCGCTTGAATAAAGAATTCGATTAAATTATTTAAGAATCGTATCTATAGTGCATTAAAATTAAATGAAAATATGAGTCATGTGTTGAGCAATAGAATTTTTATATAATGTAATAAATATAAGAATAGGAAATTTATAAAACATTGTTTCATATTACTGCTCTTTAACTAGGAAAATTAATATCGCCAATCTTTTTAATTCACAAAAATTTGACATTTTATATTCTCTGTATAAATTAGAAATATTTACAAATTGTAAAATTTAAGAAAAATAATATTTTTTTTTTCTATTCACTTGAATGATTTTTTGAACCTTACATATTAGGATTTTCGAAAGTTTCGTTTATTAATCAATCTCTTTAATATTGTTAAATATCAAAGGCCTCTGCATTATATCCTTTACTAATCACTCAGATATCCTCAGAATAATATCTAGTATTCATAATATACCATATGAACACTCACTTGTACGAGCAGCTCGATTGTGGAATTGCTTGCCAATAAATTTATGTTCTTTTGTTATGCCTTTGGCAACGTTTAATCGAAGTCTGATTTTTTCAATTTTACAGTAGTGGATTATATATTAATTTTTCTTATTTGGAATATATTTTCATGTGTGTATTGGAGTTGTTAGAATGTTTTAGATGTTATATTGTTCTCTTTGTTATGAGAACAATTATTTTAAGTTTATCATTTTCCTCATAGTATATGTTAATACTGGTAATATTATTTTAAAAATAAAAATAATAATTTTATTGGCCATTAGGCCACATGCTTTACTAATGAAATAAATAAAATACAAAATATTTCGGCGTTTTTTAAAGTGCAATATGACGGTATTCTTTTTAGAGAATAGTTGGCAACAGTGCATTCAACATTGTTCAATTTAGTGTCAAAATAACAATCAACCGGTCAAGACTGAATTCTTATTAGTCGTTAAACTATATATATGTTTTGTTAATATTCTGCTCGTATTCAGATTTTAACTAACAAAATTCCTAATATAAAAATGTTTTAATAAAATATGTGAGAAAATAATTTTAAAAAATTGGTTAAATAGCAAGAAATTCAATGTCAAATTGACGTGTTAAAAAGTTCCACTTAATTCTTCATAGGTAAGAACAACAAAAACAAAACAAGTAAACAACAAATTGAAAAGTAGGTGGTAGTTTGTGTTATCAATTGCACTCAAAAAAAAAAAAAAAAAAACTAATTGTAAAGATAAAAAAATGTATACGTAGTGTGTCAAATATAAAAAAATCTACTAAAAGATAAATATGTTAAAATATCAATTCCACAACCATTGATTAATATTGGCAATATTTAGTTTCTTTTTGATATTAATTACAATTATGAAAATTAATTTGCCTTTAAACCTGTTTTGGTGTTATACGAGTATAGTATATAAATAATTTATTACAATTTTAAACACGCATACATTTATGTATCTTTTTGATGATTAAACATACAAATTAATAGAACCTATTTTTTTTATAAATTGCCTATTATTTACATATGCACAGCTTTTCACACAACCTTTGTCTGTTTGTGTTTATTTTTCTTTTAATAAACTATTGTGCTAAGCCACAGAACACTTGTGTTTACTAAATGAAGAAACATACAATTTTGTTTATATTTAATACCTATTTGTTTATAAATTTAAGCTTTGTTTTCAACATTTTCTTGCTGGTAATGAGTTTGTCCAATTGTATTTCTTGTTGTTGCTTCTACCACTACAAACATTTTTGGATTATGGGTAACCTACTTTTTAATTCCTTTTCTTATGTCTCTTTATCTTCATTTTATTTAAACCGAATTCTTGCTTACGGCTGCTGTTAAATTCAATTTATAATTGTCTGCTTTTTAGGAGAAATCGCCCAATACTTGTCATTTTCTTTATTTGTGGATACACTGCATATAATACACGCATTCAATACGATTCATTAAATTGATGATCATTTGCTGTTTTGTTGTTGTTAGTGAATGAATACCTCTTTCATGTTTGCAATTTTTCTCCATTCAGTTTATTGACTTTTTTAAGGTCAGTGTAAAACATTGATGCAAAGCTTTAATACTACATGACAATTTGTTGATATTGTTGTTTGTGCATTAATACCTACATAAATACGTGAAGACATTGAAAATTAAAAAAAAATGGCGTAAATCTTGTTTAAAATAAAAATATAGTTTAAATAAATGTATCCATATATGTAAATTACTCTATCTCACTTCGAGATATGGCATAAAATCCACTTATTATAGAGGATCGCACCTCGGAGAATTGAATCCAATGACTTAACTATGTATCTGAGATGAAATCTTTAGGAGTTTTTTATTGATGAAATATTGAATTGATACATTTAGGTTAACAGGTAGCCGCCAAAAGATTTCAGTTCACGTGGCTCAATTTGATTGTTTATGGACCTATACTTACCAAGTTGTCTAAGGAAACATATTGATAGTTCCCTATTACTGCAGATTTTTTTGTATGGTATGTGTGTATGTAGTGAAACTAACTCAGTGATACTGAAACGTCTAAAATATTGTTTTATTCAGACACAAACATTAACTATCATAAGGACCCAATATATAAATTATGAGGTTTACAACAATGTTTTTATATCCTACACCACCATAGTGGGGAGAGTAGGGTATTATAAGATCGGGCTTGACCGTCCATACTTTCTTACTTGTTTTTTTATTATTTTTTATTTATAATTCATAATCGAGCCTATTAGCGTGGCAATATGTATATGATTGATTAGACTAACAATTTGTATTTTTATATAAAGGGTTTTCCAACAAGAGGTGTTATTTTGAATCATTCGGTAGCTGTAACTTTTGAAGCTTTTATTCTTTGTTATTTGACAAGTAGAAACTACGCCATTACTAAAAATGGAACGATACAGGCTTCAAAATCTTGCAGTCACAGTTCGCAAAACTAATGCATTTTTGGGTCGTCGGGAAGCACCTTGTCGGACAGCAATACAGAAATTGGTGGAAAAATTCGAGCTGTTGGGACAAGTTAGTGATGTGAAGAATAAAACCCGTGCACGTCGCTCAAGAAAAACTGAGAATATTGCTGCTGTAGTCCAAAGAAGAAAACCCAGGTTTGTCCATTCCTCGTCGTTCTTTGGAATTGGGCATTTCACAAACGTCATTACACCGTATCTTATGGTCGGAGTTGGATGATATCGATCTGGACAACGTTTACTTTCAACAAGATGGCGCTACGTGCCACACAAGCAAGGAAACCATTGCTCCTTTACGGGAAAAGTTTCCGGACCGTGTTATCTCTCAAAGAGGTGATCACAATTAGCCACCGAGCGACTTCTTCCTTTGGGGCCACGTGAAGGATAAGGTCTACGCCAACAGCCCAGCGTCGATTCAAGACCTAAAAGATAGAATTCGTGAGGCTATCGAGGACATAGGACAGTCACTTTGCGATTTGGTTACGGAAAATTTCATGAAAAGGATATGGTACTGTAAGCATGGTCGTGGTGGCCATTTGGCTGATGTTGTGTTTCATTATTAACGGCATACCTTCCTCCTTATTATAAAATATGCATCCGATCATTTATCTCAAAAAATGCAATTTTTCTTTGAACACCGAAATAATACCTCTTGTTGGAAAACCCTGGGGGGTTACCGCGTAATTCAATCCGAAAACGGAAATGTTCGAAAATGTGTGCTAAATACATTGCAATTCGAAAGGATTTCCTTTCGAATCGAATTAGGGAGTAAGCCCCCTGTATAAAATTAGAGTAAGTTAAGAATAATTGAGTTTCTTAAAAAAATTTGTTTCATGTTTTGATTATTTAATGTAATAATATTATAAACCAGAGCCTTCAACAATACGATTTATAATGGATTTTTTATAATTAGATAAAGAGTAAGAAAATATCTTAGTCTTGGAATAAATTTATTCCAACTTCTTCCAATTCTAACTAAAAACAATATGTTATTCTTGGCAGTATTATTTGTGTATTTCTAGATCAATAATAATATACATTGATCTTATTTTCACATATTCTAGAAAACTGCAACCAAAAATGTATCTATCTAAGATGAAGTATGATCATAAAGATGTAGCTTATATACATTTCTTATGAAACGGCGAGTCAACCTTCTCATTAGTAGATAGATATCTACCAATATTATATAATCTTTTTAAGATAAAAGAGATCTTTGTAAAAACATTATTGATATGTTTATGAAAACGTATATATCCAGTATAATATTTAACCAATATTCGATGTATAATATTTTCTTTACGATTTTAGTGAAATAATCTTTAGTTTTACTAAAACTTGGCTTGAAAAAAAATCTATCACTGAATATTCTTTTTTAGTTTTTTTCTAAGCATATAAAATCCTCCAATGAAGTCCTTTTGGAATTTTTTTTTTTAGATTTTTAATACTTTTAATAGTTTCGTTAAGTTCTGATAAAATACTCTATTCAGTAATGTCTTCGTGTACTATATGTCATCCTTCCACTCATTAGGACAAAGTTCATGATAGAACATTCTAGAAAAAATTTAATTTTTAAATTCCTTAGTTTCAGTTTTTGTTCTATACTTCAGTAAACTATTGCTAGAAGGGAATGTTCATGAGTTATGAATTAAAATGTTTGTGTTTAGAACTATATTTCTATATAAAGTGCAAAACAAAATTTCGGTTAATCAGTTAATCGACACAAATTAATCGGTTTATTTGTTATTTGAAAATCGGCTATTTTAAATTATTCTAAAAGTTAAACGACCAAAATTAGTCGGTTAACCGATTAAGGGTTAATCAATTGAATGCCCTAGTACATACAATTAAACAAATGTCTAAACATTTAAGAAAATTGGAAATGAAAATAGGATCCTTGTAGTTTTATTAAGGGTATATGAGAGATAACATGTGTATGGGATAATTAATTTTAATATCTTTATGAATGTAGCCACGTTCATTTAGTGATGGAATTTCCAACGTTTGTTTCGAACATCAATATTTTTTTACTTTTTTTTTCTATAATTACGTTTTCGACTTTTGATGAATATTTGTGTATACATACATGTGAAGTGTGCGTTTTTCACTTTTAAACAAAAACAGGATTTTTTTTTGCTAGTAAAAAACAAGTAACTTGTTAAATTTGTCTGGGATATATTTTGGACACACTTCATACCGGTGTAATTTAAATTCAGCTATTAAAAGTGCAATGATTTAGTCTACAGATGATTTTATTAAAAAAAAAATTTGAATCAAGTTTTTAGATGGCGAAATAAATTATTTGAACAAATGTAGCAAAATTGATTAGAGTTTATTAAACTAAGTAAGCATGATCCAATTCGGAGACATAAACAACTCTGCTGCTAAAACGTTTGTGAGTTCGAATTTAATAGACTATAGTCATCTAAAAAAACAAACTGATTTTATTGTTTAATTAAATATATTGTATTCAAAAAAAGCATTCTGTCTTAGTTTATTCTATAAATTACTAAATCTAAGAATTTGAAAGGGGTTTATCTAAAGTCAGCATTTATACTTTATCAAATTTATTTGCCAGTTTTTAAAGATTTATGTTGAAAAATGTCTGCGATAAAAAATAAATAAAAATACAGATATACATACATATGTATTTGTTCCATCACATAAAATAAAATTAAAACCAAAATATTAGTAATTGTACTAAGTGCTTACTTCTTTATCTTGAAACTTTTAAAGTCAACAATGTACGAGTTTTAATTTTTATCATTTTGCTTTCAAATGAATACACTCGAAGGCAAAACAATGATAAACTAAAATGATGTACATAGAGTGGTTCAAAAAAATGTTAATGATTATATTCCTAACACATGATATAATTAATGGATATCGTTAAACCTGGAAGCTTCTTTTGGAAATTCGTAATACAGAACTACGAATCAAACTAAAACAAAATAGGCATGAATGTAACAAAATTAAAAAGACGTCAATGCAGTAGTGCAATTCCCATTAGTCCAAGACAATATTGAGAATAAGATGGTATACACATATGTATTAAGGTTCGAAAAAATTAAACCTTTTTCAATTTTCAAATAAAATTGTTTCTCTTAACCATTCCATTCCATTATAGAATTCAACATGAATTAATTCCTAGGTGTAATCTGTTTGTACTTCAATTGTATTGAACTCATTCCTTTGAGAATTAATTCTTTATATATTGTATTTATTCTTTTCATTTTGTAGTTTCACTTTATATAAATTTATAATCGATCTATATGTTAACCACGCTTCATTTGTATTTTGGAATTTAGCTAATTCATGTTTTCTGATTTAATGCATTCTTATTATTCTTAATTCTGTATTTAATAATTTCCTTATTGAATTATTCAAGTTTTCTTTAATTCAAATCCATTAAAAATAAGATTTATTAAATTGTTCTTTATTTCAAATCTATTACTCTCAAATTCAAAACTTAATTAAGAAATTGTATTAGATTTTAATTAACAAAAATTTAATCATTTAAAGGTTAAATGAATTTTATTATGAATTAATTCAACAGTGAATGCATTCCATTCAAATAAAAGCGCAATGAAGCTAAGGAATTTGTTTAGTTGAGAATGGTTTTATGAAATGAATTGCAGAAATTTTTAATTAAGGTATTGGTGAATTAAGCTTAAATTGAATTAACTAATTCGAAGCTCTGAGCTCAGGACACAGAATAACAAATCGACATTTAGTCAATCTCAATTGCCAATATCACTTTTATTGACAGTTGTACTTATAGTACCAGTAGTAACATATTGCTTTAATACGACATTATAGAACAGTAAAGTCCAAGATGGCATTTAGGCATTCATATCATATTAGAATAATGGATATCCAAGTTCCACTATATATTCCAAAAGAATGAGAAACCCGCTCACCATCACAAGTCATAAAGTATTAAGCATCAAGATACTAAGCAAGAACAAAATATAAAAAAATACTAAACAAATCATCAAGCCACAACAAATTTACATATCCTCCACTGATACCTGTAAGCGAACGAACCATTATGCGAACGTTCTTGAAATAGTTTAACTATTTCTAGTAGACCTACAGAATTCAATTAAAAAATTTTTGGGACTTAGCACATTTTCTATAACTTATTTTGTTTTTTTTTATATTTTTTGTATAATTTCTTTTTACATTTTTGTCGTTTTAACTCTGATATTTGATTTAAAGTCTGTCTATCTGTCTGTCTGTTGAAATCAACTTTCCGAAGCCCCCAAATAACCCACATACACGAATCATACATCAATATATCGGTTGCTATTTAAAATCGAGAAAATCGGTCCACAAATGGCTGAGATATAAGGAAAAAACCAGGACAACCTCGATTTTTTACCTTTTTTTTACCTATTACTAAGATTACTATTACTAAGTCATTAATATAGACAATATGGATAATGATAGATATTTCAAAGACCTTTGCAACGACGTATATAAGACCATAGTAAGTTGGACCTACAATGGGTCAAAATCGGGAAAAAATTTTTAACCGAATTTTTTTTTTTCACCATAAGTTTTTTTCGCTAAATATTAAAAAAAACATTTTTTAAATTTAAAAAAAAAAATTTATATATAAAAAATTTAAAAAAAAATTCGAACCAATTTTTTTGTCCAAAAAATAAATTTTGTTTATCTAAAAATATTTAAAATTTTTATTTTGAAGTATAATTTGGTGAAGGGTATATAAGATTCGGCTCAGCCGAATATACCTCTCTCTTACTTGTTGTCACTAAAGTTGCTCTCAAACGACAATGGTGCAACGGTTTTTTTATATCAGTAGTTATAAAAATTTATAATATAAATTTAAAAATTATCATATATTTCCTTAAAATTTAATTAATAAACCAATAATTAAAACAAGTTTGACGCTATTATATATTTAATAGTGTTGTTATACTCAATTCCATTTGACTGAGATAATAATTTTGAAATTTTGAAAAAAAAAAAAATGAACTTAGTACGTTTTCATAACACAAAGGGACCTAACACAAAGGGACCTATGCCTGGACCCACGTGAGCTGCAATTCTTCTTCACTTCGCGGCTGCCTGGAAACCTAGTACGTTTGCATACGATAGTATAACAATTAAAAAAAATTAAATAATTGTAAACTTTTGTATTTTTACTTATTTTAGTCTTATGTATTAAAATCTCAAATTTCATAAAAAGTGGACATAACTCTTTTGCACACTAAGCCAAGGATATATACGAGTAATAAATTTATTTACAGACTGTTTAGTTCTATTAAATTAATTTGTTTTTTCATGCACTGTCTTCGTTTATGTACTATTAAGTGCATTAACATTCAATATTTACATGGTCGTAGTAAAACTCTGGGGCAAAACTATTTATAAAATTGTATAAATATTTGCATTGAATTGTAATGCCATCTTTCCTTATCAATGTCTTCGTGGCGTAGAGGCACTAAATTTTTTGGAAAAATAAATAACTGTAATATCAAATTAAGATTTTTCTTTGCTACTTTGATAGTTATTGAACACAAAAATTAACGAACAAATATGCAGGGGTTCTCATGTGACAACTCTGTTTTGTTGGTGTCCATAGAGAACAGAAATACTTTTAGTTTAAAGTTACTAATTTAAAACGTCATTTTATTTTGAAACTAATTTTAAAATTGTTTCTTTTGTAAAAAAAAACAGAGAAATATTTCCAAAAATTTACATTTGAATCATGATACAACAATAACCAGAATCAGTAGGGAGAGTTTAAAATTATATGCCTTGTTATGTCAAATATGAGAAAAAAATATATGAATAAAAATAAAGAAAATTTAAAACTCAACGCCGCAAGCTGTACTACATTCTGTAATTTTTTGTTCAGGAGATTTTAAAAATCTTATATCCTTTTGTTCAAATGAAAATTTACACACAGCACATGTTTAATATACTTTTTTTAATTTTTGATATTTTATTTTTTATTTTGTATATGTAAGTCTGACAATTCAAGGCATGAAAAATTGAGAACTTACTTTTCTACTGATTCTACCTTGTAATAGTTATATTATGATTTGAATGAAAAGTCCGAAAAACATGTTAATACAAATGTTAGCATAATTCATTAGTTTCTTAATTGATTTTGAGTATGCTTTTCCACTAAAATAAGAACAAATTGTTGAAAACTGTGCATTTTTTAAAAGTTAAAAAGTATAAGTATTTCCAAAGTCTATGGTATCCAATACAACATAATTACTATATGAGAACCGCTGCATATTTTTGGTATAGGATAGATAGTGTTATTAATTAAGCCAGTGTTTTATTAGATACAAACATTTCATTCTCAGTGTACATACATGTAATTTACCGTTGAAAAAAGTTATTTTTATCAATTAAGTCACGCAGAGAAAATATCAAAGCGTATAAAGCTCAATTAATGTTACTACATACAGTATTATCTGGATAAAACGAATTTCTGGATTTCTGCATCCCACACATATTTGCGAGTTTAAGACTTTAAATTGCTATTGAGGAAACTGTAACCCCATTTTTAAGACGCTAGTCAAGAAAACTCGCCCAAATGTTCTGTACACCAAACACAATTGTAAAGAATTACTCGCATGTTGTACACACAAACTAACTACAAAACTGTTATCAGTAAATTTTGTTGAAATATTTGTCTTAACAAGTATAATTTTTTTCTCTTTTACTTTCAGCAAATATTTTTTATTATTATTTTAGTTTGTGCTTTAAAACACGTAAATGAGTAAATAAACAAAAACAAAAACAAAAAAAAAAAAAAAAAAAGTGAAAAATTTAAACTAGCAGCTATCAAGTTCCATACGCAATATTTATTTCATTTATTTATATTTGCAAAATTTCATTTGAGAAAAGTCTTGATGAAACGTTAGAGTTTAAGCGGACCAACTAAAAAAAATCATTAAACAACCACCACAACTATGAGACGACCTAATATCAAGTGGCTTTTTAAAACTGGCTGTCTACTTATCATAGTTGGAACATTATTTATACTTTTAACGGGATACTTATCAGCCAGTCCATATACAAATCGTTTGCCAAATCAGCGACCGAATGCAGCGCCATATGAACTGCAACAGAAACAGAACAGAAAACTTGGAGAACCCTTGATAGATGACCAACCAGTGGGACCAGCGCCGGTAAAAGAACAGCCGCATAAAGATCATGCAAGGAAGCCACCACCATTTGTGCCACCTGTAGGACAGCCTCAAATTAATAAAAATGACCAGCAGAATGCTATTGAGGAAGAAGAGTTAAATAATAATGCAATTGATGAAGAAGATCCTAATCAACAACAAGAAAATGTTGTTGAAAACGATCAAAAACAAGAACAACAACAACAACAACAAATACTGCCACCAAATCAAACGAAAAAAGACTGGCACGACTATACAGCCATGGAACGTGATGCCAAACGTATTGGTTTTGGCGAACAAGGTAAACGTGCCACAAACAATGATGAATCGACGCGGGATATGGAGCGCAAAATGTCTTTAGAAAATGGTTTCAATGCCTATTTATCAGATATGATATCGGTAAATCGTTCAGTGCCCGATATACGGAATAAGGGGTGAGTATTTTCTTGCAATACATTTTTTTATAAGAAATTTTAGGATGTTGTATTCGTCAATCTAGGATATTCTATGTTTTATCCCTTTCAGACATTTTGTCCAATATATTGTACATTTCGTTTTTTCCTTTTAAAGTCATGTCACGTGGACGCAAATAGACAGATTTTTAGAGTTAATGGCGTTATCAAAAGAGTGTTTACTAGATTATATATATATGTGATTTAAACATCTAATTTTTCATTACTTTTTGGCGCTGCGAATAATGGCCCCAGGAAATATGGCCCCAAAGTTGAAAACGAAAAATGACCACAATTTTGGGGTCATTATTCATTATGAAATATCACCCAATTTTTTTATGAAATATCACCCCAAAATTATGAAGAATTAACCCAATACTGAAATGAAAGATTACCCCAAATTCTGGGGTAATTCTTCGTTATGAAAAATTTTCCCAAATATATAAATGAAATTTCACCCCAAAAATTGTTTTGACCACCAATTTAAAATGAACATGTTCCAACTCAAAGTTTTAAGAATTGTTTCTCCAAAAAATGTTAAGTAAAAATTTTATAAATTAAGTGAACAATTCTTTGAAATAAGTCGAATAAAAAAAATAAGTTTGCAATTTCCTCTATATCTTCAAAAATCTTTTCAACTAGCACCATACCATTACATATGTCGTAGTTTGGTGCATCAATCAGGAGAGAAAAGTGGTGCACCACAACTTTCTATAGTAGTTAGTTTGAAGTAAAGGTGGCAGATTAATAGTTTATTATTACTGAAAATTTTTTTGAAAAATCGCGCGATAAGTCTTTAATCTGCCACCTTTTCTTCAAAGTAACTATCATAGTAAGGATTATTGCAAATAATACACATTGATACGGGTCGGTACGAAAATCTATTGGGCATAAACTTAACCCTGGCCTTTCAATCACTTCGCCAACATGCTATTCCTACGACTTCTTTATGTACCGATTTTTTCTTAAATATCATATTTTCTTCTTTTACAAAATGATGTTTTTAGTAATTTTTTTTTCCGAAAAAACTCACTCCATTATCACTTTAATTTTTTTATGATTGAAGTAAATTTAAAAAAGTGTTTGGGGCCTTTTTTCATTTTTTTAACTTGGGGCATTTTTTTATTTCTCACTAAATGTAAAATTGCCCCAAAGAACAAATGAAAAAAGGCCCCAAATTTTCGTGTTGTTGTGACCTCTGTTATTTTTTGTGGTAATTTTTCGTTTTACACATTGGGGCCATATTTCCTGGGGCCATAATTCGCAGCGCCTTATTTTTTGTTAAATTAAGTTATTTTCATAAGTTCGTTAGCGTTGTATAATATTCAGTGCTTTTTTAAAGTGATAATTACATTATTTAAAACTATGTTAGGTATTTGTATATTAATTTCAATTAATTACATTAATTTTTTAAAATTTATTTATAAGAAACATCTCAACTATGAAAATATGTCCAAAATATCACCTGGCAGCCAGGTGTGACGATTTACCTGTAATTTGACTTCATATTCTTAATAAGCAGCCTCTAATTTGCTTATACTGAAATTTTCAATTCTCTATCTCAGAGAAATGGTTGATTTCTCTGTAATGTCGATAAAAACGATTTATTTCCATTTTCCAAAAATTTTGTTAAACAACAACAAGAGGAAAAATCAAAAAGATTTTAGTCAATATTTCTCATACAAAACTTGAAAACGCAGAAATAAGTTAAAATTCAATCATTGAATAATTTCAAGTATAAATTTGTTCGTCAATAAGTAAAAAGGAAATCTGAAGATAGCAAAACGGAAATCATGGCTCTTGATAAAATCAACGTAATGCCGTTGGATTTAGGATTTAGGGACCTGCTATAATAACAAATTATAATGTAAGAAAAATACGCAGAAAAGCCTAAAAAAGGGTCCCAATTCGTACTACACATGTAGGAATTCGATTGGTAATTTAAGTTTACGTCCAGGCATGATAAATTGGATTAACATATCGCTTTAATTAAATTTGTTTTAAAAGTCTGTTAATGAGATATTAGCACACAGGATTTTTGTAGAATATTGAGGAGCTAGATACAGTAGAACATATTATGTGCAACTGTCCTACATTACAGAGTCTTTGAGAAAAATTACTAATTGAAAAATTCCACAATAAACTGGAGAACATAGCTAGATATGATCTGAGCAATCTACTAGGCTTTATCCGTGGAGAAGATTGGCTACTGGTCTTTGGAAAATTCCAAAGTCAATATTTATTTTCATTCCTTCAGATCGAAATGTATTTTCGTCGTTAAATCATTATTTTTTCTTTTCATATATTTTCACTAGATATTTAGATATCTAAGTATATTTCTGAAGGGTATCGCAGGGTCTACGAGTGGAAGAGTATTTTACATTGCTTAAAATAAGTTTATAGCTCTCCCTTAAAACTTGAGTGAATTTATTTACCACCTCTTTCACATTTCGAATACTTCGTCAGTCTTGTATTTGAAATGGGTCGTAGTTTCATCGAAATTCAAAATGAAGATAATTCTGCTATGGTTTAAAAACTAAACGTCATTGTCACCCTCCTTCAATCTTGTACAAGATTTTTACTACTTTCAGATAATACAATATCAGTAACTTCCTCCCTAGTTTTATTACTGAACGTTCGCTTTGCTCAATTCATCATTTCCCCACTTGGACATGTCAACGTTTAAAATAATGTTTGTATGTGTCGCAAATAGAGATTCTTCAAAGGATGAATTTTTTTTTTTAAATAGTGTTATCATTAATTTATTTACATACACCTTATAATGTCTACTTTCCCTCGATTACAGCTGTCGCACAAAACAATATCTTCCTGAACTGCCAACGGTGAGCGTAGTCATTCCATACTTCAATGAACACTTTAGTGTTCTAATGCGCTCGGTACACAGTTTAATGAATCGTTCGCCGCCCGAGTTGTTAAAGGAAATCATATTAGTCGATGACTTTAGCGATCGTGAATATCTGTTCAAGCAATTGGATCAGTATGTAGCCGAGAATTTCCCAAAGCTTGTACAAATTATACGCTTGACCAAGAGAACTGGTCTAATCGGTGCCCGCATGGCTGGGGCACGTAAGGCCACAGCTGAGGTTTTAATATTTTTGGATTCACATATAGAAGCAAACTACAATTGGCTGCCACCTCTATTGGAACCGATAGCCATCAATAAACGAACTGCTGTGTGTCCCTTCATCGATGTCATCGATCACAGCAATTTTGAGTATCGTGCTCAGGATGAAGGAGCACGTGGTGCTTTTGATTGGGAGTTTTATTATAAACGTTTGCCACTGTTGCCAACAGATTTGGAAGACCGCACCAAACCTTTCAAGAGTCCAGTTATGGCTGGAGGACTGTTTGCGATTTCTCGTGAGTTTTTCTTTGAGCTGGGTGGTTACGATGAAGGTTTGGACATCTGGGGAGGTGAACAATACGAATTAAGTTTCAAAATATGGATGTGTGGTGGTGAAATGTACGATGCTCCTTGTTCACGAGTAGCCCATATCTACAGAGGACCTCGCAATAGTTCACCCAGTCCTCGTAAAGGGGATTATGTTCATAGAGTAAGTTAAACAAATAATTTCCATTCGCTATAAGTTTTTATAACCTTCTTATTATTTAGAATTATAAACGTGTTGCGGAAGTGTGGATGGACGAATATAAAAACTATTTATATGAGCATGGCCAGGGCATCTACGAGCACATTGACGCTGGAGATTTGACAGAGCAAAAAGCCATACGAACCAAACTTCAATGTAAATCGTTCAAGTGGTTCATGGAAAATGTGGCATTTGATTTAGTAAAGGTTTATCCACCAATTGAACCTCCAGATTATGCTTACGGCGCTCTGCAGAATTTAGGAACGCCTTCCTTATGTGTCGACACACTTGGTAAACCTCGCCATTCCGAAGTTGGTTTATATCCCTGCCATGACGATCTCACTCGACCGGGACGCAACCAAAATTGGGCTCTAAGTTGGCATAGAGATCTGCGTTTGCGTCGCAAACTAGACTGCTTGGATGTCCAACAGACGTATAAAAATGCTCCGGTTTGGTTGTGGGATTGTCACGGTCAAGGTGGCAATCAATTCTGGTCATATGATAGTGAAAACAAATGGTTAGTGCATGGCCGAAATAAGGGCAGCAGTAAACGATGTTTGGAAGCTTCACCGAGAGACCGTAAGCTCTTTGTTAATGTTTGCGATGAAGATAACCAGCATATGCAATGGTCCTTCGGTGTTTTTAATACCACAGCCCTGGATAGTTTTTGGGAAGGAATTCCCAAGACCCATTAATGTGTCTGTCCGTAGCAACAGTATGTGATTACCCTTTGTACTTAATTATATGTGTTTCTTTTTTATTTTGAGAACATAGTTCTAGTGACAGAGACTCGTATAATAATAATGATTATGACGACGATGTTTCTGTCGATTCATTCTTTATACAAAATTTAAACTGAAAGTAGATGTAAATAAGTTCATGCACAAGACATTAGCATTAAAGTACTAACGCATTCTAGTTTTAAAACATTTTAATTTTATTTTAATAATGCCAAGTATTGTTATACATATTCTTCTTTTTAACAAAACTGAAAAAAAAATCCACGTTTGCCAATATTTTACTACTATTTATTTTTAAGTTTTTTGCAATAGATATAAATAAATACAAAATAAAACGAAAAAAAATTAAATAAAAAAAATAAAGTGTTCTATTATACAATTAGTTAATTGTTATGTAATGATTTGTATTGTAAACGACAATGTTTTTTAATAAAGCAATAAGTAGTTTTTAAAACTGTATTTGTAACTTATTTTAAACATACATTTTTAAGTTAAAACTTCTTAATTAGCTTCGAAAATGTTCGTATTTGTATGCCTAATATATTGTAATTCGAAACTGGGTGTACTCATTAATTTTATTCGACTATGCGGATGACTTCGCAGTGGCAGTATCTGGGATCCACTTGGGCATGATATCACAACGCCTGGAATATGCACTCAGTGTACTAAGTCGGTGGAGTATAGACAGTGGATTGAGTGTTCAAAAGAAGTACATTCTTCATTTCTCGCTTCCCCGATTAAATGGTGTTGAACTAAAACTATCGGACAATGCAAAATACTTGGGAATCATTCTGGATAGTAAACTATGCTGGAAACCCAACACCCTTACAAGGACGTCAAAAGCCTCAACGGCTATGTATGTCTGTAAGAAGGCTATAGGTACCCAATGGGGTATTAAACCCCAGTTTGTCAACTGGCTATGTGATGGGGTCATTAAGCCGACACTATTCTATGGAGTCTCTGTCTGGTGGAAGGCGCTGGACAAAGGCTCAACTTGTATGCAATTCGAGAAGGTTTTGAGAAGAATGGCAATCATGATAACAGGAGCTTTAAGAACGACCGCAAGAAAGTCGCTCTTTGCTTTATTAAACTGGATCCCTGTGGAACTGGCTCAGTTATAACAGGATATCAGGTAGGGATATTCGTATATATACTGACAGTCAGACCGCAATAAAATGTCTAACAGGTGTATATAAAACATATAGACGGACACATAGTCTTCCTATGTGGGATTCCGTTATCCAAATGCAAGCTTCACATTAATAACTTCTACTATGAGCTATTACCAGAACGATATGGCCCCGACTAAATCGTGGACGAACAACATATCTTCTTGGCTCGACACGCTCACAATTGAGCGGTATGGTGGCGGTCATTACGGGTCACTGCACTTTTGGCCACCACGCGAGGAGACTTGGCTTGCCCTACATCGACTTCTGCAGAAGTTGTCAAAACGAGGAGGAGGATGAGACAATTTTAATAGTTTAAGAAAAAAAGTTTTGTTTTCCATATTAAATTAAAATTTATGTTTTTTTTTTTTTTTTAACTATTTAAATAAACTTAAAAATTCGACCAAATTGCTCTGTATATACTGCTTTCAACACTTTGCTCACAAACAATGACTTTGACCAGTTGCTAAGCAGTAGCCGTTAATTTTTTACAAAAACAAAACTTGCCGTTATTTGCTTTAATGTTTTCTTTATCAAATACCAACAACAAAAAATGCAGTGGCGGTTTAATATTGCAAAAGAAAACCCCGAAAATGTAATATCAAAAGCTTTTCAACGGGAACTAGCTTTATTTGAAGCAAGTACAAATCCGACAAAAAATTTAGATTGTCTTTATAATGCTTTGCTGGATAAACTCCACATCTCGCTGTGGGAAAAATGAAAAAAAAAGTGGAAATAAATCTGTAACTTCTAAAATGATAGTCCGATTTTAATAAAATTTCCCACGACTATGGAGGAGGACTTTAAACACTAAGATGGGGGGAATCTTCATGGCCCTAAAGTGGGGTATCTGGAGTATATACAAAATTAAAAATTATACTAAAAAGGAACTGATAGCAGTTGTAAAAGAGTTTTTATGGAACAACACAGACGATAATCTAGAACAGTTAGTTAATTTTATCTTTAAAGCTTACGAAAAGTTGTGTTGCACAATTTCATTGAAAATTCCTCTTCTTCATTCTAATTTTTTTTCCATCTAATCTGGGCGGTCAGTGATGAGCAGGGTGAGAGGTTCCACGAGGATATAAAGAAGGTTGAAAAACGATTTCAATACCATTGGGACACAACTATGCTAGGTGATTACTGTTGCCATTTAAAACGAGAAGATCATTCAAAGCACAAAAGAAAATATTAAAGTTTCACGATATTTTGTATTCAAATTTTATAAGATGATTTTTTGAGGTTTTTATAACTAAATGATAAAATTAAACTTGATTAATGTAAAAAATTCTGGTTGTTTTATTAGATTTCTTTAAAAAATATTTTGGCCTTTTAATTTTTAATATAATTTCGCATATTATTACGGAAGTAAAATGAGACGTGATGAAAATAAAATTTGTATGTACATATATTTAATAATCGATAAGAAAACATGGCATTTCAAAGCGGGTATTCATTTGTAACGCAGTTTAATTTATAGGCCGAACCTCGGTACAGTCAACAGGGTCAAAAATCTAAGAAATACAATTTTTTAGATTTTTTAAAAGTTTTTTGGGAATTGTGGAATTCTCAATAATAATTTACAAGTTTCTTTCTCACTTTTGCATATTGATCAAAAATGTGTCAAATTTCAATAAAAACGATTCATAAACAAAACTTTTATTGCATTTTAAAAATTAAAATTTTCCAGAAATCAGACACAATTTCCTAGAAAATGTAAGTTATACATATTATATATCAAATATAATATGTATAACTTACATTTTCCAGAAGTCTCATTAATGGCTTCAATATACACAACTCATAGTAATTAACTTCCTAAAAATTCGCGAGGCCATTAACGTGTCTCAGGCCACTAGAACAAGAAATGTAGGAAATTTTTGCTTAACATATATCCATAGTTACTTGTATATGAGTTTTTGTCTTCGTAGGATACCGTTAACCTTTTCGCAGGTATGACCAAAAAATTTTAATTTTTTTAACGACAATTTCAAAACAAAATTTTTAAAAATTGTGGTAAACAAATTTCAGAGTTTTTTGATCATCACATTGAGATTTATTGAGAATATAATAGGGAATAAAAATGTTTTTCCGTACATGCGATTTAAATTTTGCGATTTTTTGGAAAAACTAATTTGTTGGCCATATTTTGGAACTTTTAATAACTACAAAAGTCCCAAAGCGGTACAAAGGTTGTTAGCCAAGTCTTTTAGCGAGATTGTTAAAGACAACCTCGCCAGGGAGGTTATCGATCGGAGTGCCAATGACGGATCCATATCTCAATTGAATTGGGATGTGGTGAATCAAAAACTGGTAGGAGTGTTCTGGAAAGTTCTCAAAGAGAACCCAGGTACTTCTTCACAATGCGATGATGCTGGTTGGTACCAGGGTCAAGACTGCTGTCGCATCATTGGGTGAGGTATGACCGGGATCTAGGCTTGAGGTGGTATCTGTCCTCATCATGGAACGCAATGAAGCCGCCGGTCCAACCGACACTGAAGATACCAGCTCTGTCTCCGAACTGATTGGTACCTTCTTTGAACGGATGGACGAGGCGGTTGACGAAGACGCCCTCCTGAATTCTGATCAGGCGGATGCCGACGTCACCGTTGTTAAAATGGAGCATGGTGAAGGTGATCCTGTGTATTGGCTAAAAGCTCTTTGAATATCTTCATCCTGTCTGATTACAGCAATGAAGATACAGTAGCAATCTCATGGGAAGCTAATGAAGGCAGTTTGTTATGGCTGATATCCAGCTACATGGCGCATGTCCACGGAGAGCATCCGCCAAATGATGTTGTCCGTAGTGCTGTGAAAAAGGCGAATGAGTCCAGGATACATTTGGTTATCTGTGCTGACGCTAACTCGCACCACATTATATGGGTAGCAGCGACACCAATACAAGAGGTGAGATTCTTTTCAGTTTCATACTTAATAGTAGTTTGGAAGTAGTAAATAGAGGTTCAGAGCCTACCTTCATTGTTTCGAACAGAAGTGAGGTACTAGACTTAACACTTGTGAGTGCTGAACACCACAGTATGATAAATAATTGGGCTGTCTCCAGCGACTGCTCTTTTTCTGATCACCAATATATTGATTTCAATATTGGTGTAACTTATAGGAATGTTGATACCATTCAATAGGAGGAAGACCAATTGGGATTTGCATCCGCCCTCTATTGAAATAGGGAAGATATTGAGTTAGCAGTTGGGACACTTACAGAAGCGTTCCAATCCGCTACTAATTCGGCCTGTAAGCCAAATATTCGCAGGGGTAGGAATAAGCCTCCCTGGTGGAATCCTGAGATAGATAGAGTGGAGTATATTGAGTGGACTTCGTGTGAACACCCAAAAAACGGAATTGGTTCTCTTCACTAGGAGGTATAAGATCGATGAGTTTAGACCACCTAGACTGAATGGAATCAGTCTTGAGATCAGGGATAATGCGAAGTATCTTGGCGTCATTCTGGATAAGAGACTGTCCTGGAATCTAAACATTCAGAACAGGAATAATAAGGCCTACGTGGCCATCTACTCCTGCAAAAAGGCAATTGGTACTAACTGGGGTATTATGCCGAAAGGTATCAATTGGATCTTTGAAGCAAAATTTTTTCCCAATTTTAAAATTTTTTATCTTGAAATTTTGTATGTAAGCACATCTCCCTATGTGTTGATCCACTAAGGGGATAAAAACGGGTAAAATCTCCGGAACTAATAAAGTTAGCACCAAAAATCCAACTTAATCTAAATTTATGCAAGAAATAAGTGGACAGGTGTGTGGTACGTTTTGTACTTTTAAGGGGATAAAATGGGCGAAACCAGAGTTTTAGTACTTTTTTGAATCCAATATCCTAGAAATTACATTTAAATGAAATTGCAGTCCTTCGTAAAAAATTTCAGATGGACTCTGGCACTTTTTTTAAAATTTGAATGAACTTCTTTTTGGTACTTTTTTTACAAAACTATTTTTTATGTACATTTATATGGTAAAAAAAGTTTATTATAAAACCATTCCATTAATAAAGAATTATTAGCGTTGTAGCACACGCCGGGTATCAGCTAGTTTTCTATAATAATGGACCTAGAAACATGAAATTAAGCATATGTCATCATAAGTGTTTTAGAATACAAGAGGGAACTTTATGGTACTTTTTGTTTATTCAAATTGTACTTTTTGTAATAAAGCTTATATGGACCAGAGTGAGTGAGAATCCACAAGATTTCTATATTCTAATGGTACTTTTGGAATTTTCTCTAATAATGAATATAGCATATATGGTTCTAGAGTTTCCAAAAAACCGAAGAATTTCAAAACCTCGGTTTGGGTTTTAAAAAATTGAAAACCGATCGGTTTCGGTTCGGTTTTTCATATAATGGTACTTTTTAGTATATTAAATTATTTTACTTATATGTATACACAATAGTTGACTGATATGCTTCTGAGTAAAGAAAGAATCAAGGTTAGAGGGCATAATGATATTGAGGTAACATAAACTATTATTGAAATTTCTATAATAATGAACCTATAAGCAGGAAATTAAACACACATGATCCTGACTGAGTTAGAATTTTAAAATGGACTTGAATAAAGGGACTTGAATATTTTATAACGATGGACCTTAAGCATTCATGGTTTAGTGAATGCGAATTCAAAAGAGATAATTAATGTTATTATTTCTTTATTGTAAATGTACTTTTTAAATTTTTTTTTAATAATAATCCTTAAAATTGAGAATTAGGCACAAATGATTCTGAATGAGTTAGAATTCACAAAAGGTGATTATAGTGGTACCTTTCTTTTGTATTTTCTATAATAATGGACACAGAGATATGAAATTAGACATTCATGATGCTGAGTAGGAATACAAAATGTGGGTCTTTATGGTGCTGTTTTTATTCTAATAATACGTTTATGAGCTAGAATCCACATTATAATGAATCAATAAACATGAAAATAGAGACATGTTTTCCTGAATAATTATTAATTCACAAAAGGAGACTTAATAGTACTATTTCTTTCTTCCTATTAGGGTGGCGAAGCGCACCGGTTCATACTTTTATCGGATATTTGAAAATAACTAAGACTTTGTTACAAAATTTTTTTTTGAAATTAAATAAATAAAAAGTCATTTGAAGTTTAATTGTCAGGAAATACTCGTAGATTAATATGTTGTGTCATGCTTTATTAACAGGTTTCCTTGCCTAGCCTGCGAAAGGCAATTATTGTAATACAATTTAAAAAATTTAAACAAATCTTAAGATATTGGATGAATAATTGGAGTTTGTTCTCATTTCTAAATTTTGAATAATTGTCGGTTTCGGTTTCGGTTTCGGTTTCGGTTTCGGTTTCGGTTTTAGGGCTTTAGGCGGTTTCGGTTAAAACCGAATTGGAAACTCTAGTTATAAGTGAGTGAGAATTCAAAGAGTGAGTTCAACAATGAACTTAGAAACGTTATGTTAAGCTTATATGGACCCGAATCTACAAGTAGTGACATTATGGAACTTTTTCTTTATTCTAACAGTACTTTTTGAATTTTCTACAATAATATAATTTGATATATGAAATTAAACCATATATGGTCCTGAGTGATTAAAAGTTTGACCTTTTTTTAAAATGTTTGGTACATTTTCTTTATTATAATGGTAGTTTTTGTATTCTCTTCACCAACAAACCCAGAAACATGAAATAAAGCTTATATGGATCCGATCGAGTGGAAATCTTGTGGGGACTTTATAGAACTTTTTCTTTACACTAATCATACACTCTAAATTTTCTACATAAACTTAGAAACGTGAAATTAAACATATATGGTTGTAAGTGAGTAAGAATTCAAGGGGCAGACTTTTGCTGCATTTTCTTTATTCGAATGATACTTTTTGTATTCTATTCACCAATGAACATATGGGAATCCACAAGTGGGGGTTTCTGGCACTTTTTCTTTATTTTAATGGTACCTTTTGAATTTTCAATAATAATGGACTTAGAAAAATTAAAATAAATTAAATAGGAATCAGATGGAAAACGACGATTAAATGTTTGGAAAATTATATGCAAACATTATTTGCTAATCAAATAATTTGGTAAGTTAAGATGTTTCATACACATGTTCAACACATTTTTTAATTAAACATTAAAATACTTTTATTTTAATATCAAAATATACGCTAACGAAGTGGCTGGCGGGTAATATGCTAGTCCCTAATATATTGTTTAATTTTCTTACTTGTTCGGTTTCTCTTCCAATAAGACAACAAAAAGATTATTATTATTATTATTTTTTTTTATTATTTCTTGTTTTTCATTTTATTAATTTTATTATTTATATGTTAAATAAATATAATTTATGTTATTTTCTTGTCTTTATTTGGTAATATTTATTTTATTTTTTTTTTTTCAAATGTTTTACAATTAAATTATTTCACATTTTTCTCATTTGCATAATCTAGCAATGGTTTATCATTTGTTTTAATCAATATTCATATTGATGTCTTGTTTTGTTTTTTTTTTAATTTAAATTTTTGCTTTATTGAAAAACAAATATTTAGAGCATACTCCAATATTTTTTGTGGTTGTGTTTTTTTTTTCAAATACGTATGTATGTTTGGTTGTTGGAATGGAGGAAAAACTGAAAATAAAAAATCAAACTGAATTTCAAGGGGTGGAGGGGGTAAAAATAAAACACCAATTTTTTTTATATATTTTTTGTTTAATAATTAAAAATTCAAATTTATTTATATAACTTTTTGTGGGTTTTTTGTTTATGTTTTAAAAAATAGTTTAAAAAACGAATAGTTTTGTTGTTTATAATAAAAATATAATAATAATTATAATAAAATAATTAAAAATAATTTAAATAATTGAAAATATTTATTACTGAGCTATTTAGTTTAGTTTTGTTTATGTGTATGCTTGCTTTTTTATTTGTTGTTTAAATGTTTATAAGTAAAAGAGAGAGAATTTAAAAATAAAACTTATAAAATTATGAGAATATTTTTAAGAATTTCTTTAAAAATAAAATACATATGAAGATAAAATTAAACGAAATTTTAATTAAAGAAATTTCAACATTAAAAATTGAAGTAAATTAAGAAGATGAACTAAAATATAACGATAAAAATAACTAAACTAGAAGTTTATGTTATTTTAAAAATGTATCGATTGATTGACAGTTGTTAGATGACGACGACATGATGATTTATTTTTGTTTAAATTTAAAATGAATTAAAAACTATTTTGATTTTTTTCTTTTAAATATTTATAAAAATAAAATTTATGAAGCAAATAAACAATTTCATTTAATTAGACACAAGAAAAATAAAATCATGCAATTGTTTTTATTGGTTTTGTTTTATTTTATTTATTATTATTTTTTTTTTTAAATAATTTTTTTTTTTTATTTTTTTTATGAATTGGATGGCAGATTTTTTTATATTGTGAGTTTTTTTTTTGTTTTGTTTTTTTGCTATATTTTGTGATGAGTAAGTTGTGTTTGTTTTTTAGTAACATTTAAAGAAATTATTTAAACAAAATAAAATAATTGATTTAAAAAAATGTTGTTCTCTTTTGTGTTTCTTGTGTTGCATTTTCTTAATACTTGCATGGTTTTGAGTCTTTTATCAATTCAGTTTTTTTTTTTTCTTTTTTCAACAAAAAAATAAAAATATATATTTAAATAAACTAAATGAATTAAAGTTGTTCTTGTTGTTATTTCTTGTTTTTTTTCTTTTCCATAAAAATGCTTACAATTTTATTAGTTTTGCTTTTGTGTTGTTGGTTTTTGTATGACTTAAATTTAAAATTTTTGTTTGTTTTCTTAGAGTTTAGAGCATATTTTGTAAAATAAATATTTAGGCATAAATGTATAGTGTTTTTGTTTTGTTTAAATTTACTTTCTTTTAGGTTTATAACTTTTTTTTAATATGTTTTTGTTTTTATTATTAATTTATTTGTTGTTTTTTTTTTTGTTTGTGTGTATTTGTTTTTTGTTTTTATTATTATATTTAAATATATATAATTTTAAATTCAAAAATTAAATAAAAATGTCTTAAATTGTTTGTTTGTTTGTTTTGCTTGATTCTCTTCTAACCATTCTTATCTCTTACTCTTAATCTGCGTTTTTGTTTTTTACTAAATTTTAAACTTACAAACTATAAAAAAATGTCTCCTTGTCTTAAAAAAAATAATTTTTTTTTATTTTTTATTTTTTTGTAATTTAATGGTTTGTTTGCTGTGCCTAAATGATGTCTTCTTTCTTTGCATTATTAATTTTAATTATTATTAATAATGTGTGTTTGTTTTCTCTTAATTAATATTAATTTCTTTTCAATTTCAATTGTATCAATGTATAAATATTAAATGTGATGTTTAAAATAATCAATACTTATTTATGTTCTTTTTTTTTATTCAGTTGATTTTGTGTGTTTTCATTTTTTTTTTTTTTATTTTATTTTTTGTTTTGTGAAAATTCATTAACTTTTATACAATTTATATTTTTTTTTACAATTTTAAAATTTTTTTTTTAAGTTTGTGATTTCTTTTGCTATACGTTTTGAGAGGAAATGCTAAAAAATAAGTTTGCAATCATAGAAATTGTTCAATTTTAGTAAATTTAAAACATAAACAAAATTTAGCTAAAATTAAGAATTTCATGGCAATTCAAAATAAAGTCAATAAATTAAGGTTTAAAATATCTAGCAGAATTTAGAGCAAAATAGGACTTTTTAGTTGCCTATCTGGTTGTCATATACATATATTATTCTTTTACATATTTCTTTCATATTCAAATGTAGTACATACTTCTTTCACCCTTACCCCCTATACCTATTACGTATATTACGGTATAGTCTCCATTACGGTATAGTCTCCATTTATTAGTATTATTGCTTCGTTATGACAAAATTGTTAGTGCTTTTGCTTAGACAACTTTGTTTTGACAACAAACGTCATTAATTGTTATGATAAATATTTGTCCAGTATAGACAGGGTGTTAGAGTACTAAAATTGAAATATTTCATTATTTCCGTTAGAAAATACTGTTATACACGAAATCGTCTATAGAAAGTACTATTTCCATTGGAACATTTTATGTATAAAAGTTTTTCTATAGAAATTTTGAGTATAACAGTTTTTTTATGCAAAAATTTTGTATAAAACAGATTCTTCTGCAGAAATGTTTTGTATATAACAACAAACTTTTCTGTTTTATAAAAAATTTTCTATAAAAATCTGTTATACTCAAAATGTCTATAGAAAAAACTTTTATATTTAAAATGTTCTAATGGATACAAATTTTAACTTTAAAAAATTATCTGTAGAAAAACCTGCTAAACACAACATTTTCCAAAGAAAAACTGTTATACACAAAATTTTCTAAAGCAAAAACTGTTATACACAACATTTTCCAAAGATAAAACTGTTATACACAACATTTTTCCAAAGATAAAACTGTTATACACAAATTGTCTATGTAATCAACTTTTATACACACAATTGTCTATAGAAGAAACTTTTATACACAAAAATGTTCTATAGAAACAACTGTTATACACAAAATTCTCTATAGAAAAACTACAAAATTAACTTGATTGCAATTGTCACATCACTGTGTCTTTGCAGCACTCAAATGGGTTCAGAATCTATACAATGAGTGGGAAATGTTTTGTATATAACAACAAACTTTTCTGTTTTATACAAATTTTCTATAAAAAACTGTTATACTCAAAATGTCTATAGAAAAAACTTTTATATTTAAAATATTCTAATGGATAAAAATTTTAACTTAAAAAAACTGTTCTATACAAAATTATCTGTAGAAAAACCTGCTAAACACAACATTTTCCAAAGAAAAACTGTTATACACAAAATTTTCTAAAGCAAAAACTGTTATACACAATATTTTCCAAAGATAAAACTGTTATACACAAATTGTCTATGTAATCAACTCTATACACACAATTGTCTATAGAAGAAACTGTTATACACAAAAATGTTCTATAGATAAAAACTGATTGCAATTGTCACATCATTGTGTCTTTACAGCACTCAAATGCGTTCAGAATCTATGCAATGAGTGGCTTCTTGGGTTTGCATGACTTCGATTTCGAAATTAACACAGCATGAACGGACAGGCTTTCGAGTATATTGAACAATACATCATTTTGAGTTAATTGGAATGTGTAAATCTATTAGAAACTATCAAATATGTCACGGGAGGAGTACTACGGTACTTTTGAATATGAAATAGATAATATAAAAAAACTACGATCGTATAAAATTTTCCATGAGCAACATAAACATTATATGAACATACCCTTCTTTTATTCTTTTCTATTTTAAACATTAGTTTATTAACAAAAACAATATATATGTATATAAAATTAACTAAACTGTTGTCCTTTCCTATAACTCGTACTGTTGGCAATGGAGTGTAGTTGCTTAAAAGAATGAAATCATATTGAAAATAGTAATATGTATTTATTTTGTTTTTGCTATAGTTTGTATGTATGTATCTATGTATGTTTGCGCTCGTAAGTATGTATGTTTGTATTAGTTAACCAGGAAAGTTTAGTGAGTGGCGGCCGGTCGGTCGGTCGGTCGGTCTATTACCAGACAGTTTTTGTATTTGTGATGATGATCTAAAAAAATATTTATTACTTCAGTTTTTTGTCATTTATTTTGTATTTGTTTGGTTTTAAAGTAGCGAGATTTTTTTAAAAAAAATTTTCTTTTTTTTTTTAGTAATATTATTTTTCTCATGTTTGTGTTTGTTTGTTTTTTGTTTTGTACTTTTGGCAATGATCTTTTTCTAACAGTATTTTATTTATTTTTTTTTTTTAACTTTTGTTTGTATTTTTTTTCATTAATTTTAGGTTACAACTGAATTTAATTATTTTTATTTTTGTTTAATCACTCTTGTTTTTTTGTTGTTTATTTTTATAATGAAAAAAATCCTTAGAATGCAGAAAATAAATAAAGAAAAATCCATCAAAACAAAATGATCAAAATCATAAAGTGTAATCTGTATTTGTAGTTTGAATTTCCGTTAATAATATTTATAAATATTTGTAGTAGTTTCTTTTGTTTTTGTTAAATATTTTATTTTGTTAAAAAGCATTTTATATTTTATATGTATGTGTATTTGTTTGTAATTTAAAACTACATATGTTAATGTATTTAAGTATGAATTTGTTGTGTGTGATTTTAAAAATTGTTTTGTTTTTACCCAGCAGTCATTTTAGGGGTTAAATTATATAAAATATGTATGTTCACTGAAAACAGCAGTTTGCATTTAAAAGATTGGGTATGATCTCCTTAATACAGTCTTGGCTGTCTATTAAAACTATTTAATCAGTGGCTGTGGCTGTGTTTTTTTTTTAAAAATGAATTTCTATCATTTAGCTAAAATATAATGGCATAAATCTTGCAAACAAATGTTTAACAATGAAGACACGAATGAAACGAAAGAACGTATAAAAATCAAAAAATCACAAGTAATTAATGAAAACAAGTTAAATAAAAATACATAAGTAGTAGTAGTAGGTGTAGTATTATTTATATTATGGCACAAAAGTCGAAATGACCTAATATGTAAATGGGAAAATGTTTAACAAAAAATTCAGTCGAAAATCTTGAAATCTTGAAAACGGAGAAGAAATCACTGGTTTCTTGTTCTTGAAGCTTTCAAGAGCTCTCTAAAGTTTAGATACCTTTAAAAATTGTTTCCATTTTGTTGGAAATTTATGTTTGCATTGGCTGTTGTTGTTGCTGCTGCTGCTGTTGTTGTTGCAATTGTTGTGGTTGTTCCAGCATTTGTTGTTGTTGTTGTTGCTGCTGTTGAACGGTTGTGGACGTTGGACTACTGTTGCCCTCCTGATAAGGCCCTGTAACCACACATGGGTGCATAGGAAACAGGGTTGTCCACGAAGTTGTTGTTAGTGTGGGTGCTCGGAGGGCAACTTTCTCGTTTTTTGGCTCACTGCCATTGTTGTTGTTGTTGTTGTTATTATTACTGTTGCTAGTGTTGTTGCTGTTGTTGGTTTGAGAATTTTGGACATTTTTTTTAGCTGGTTCTTTTTTCTTTTTGCCGCCAGAGGGTGTATTTCCTCCCCCGCCGGCACTACCATTACCGCCTTTGCCATTTCCATTACCATTGCCAGCACTTGTATTGACTTCTTTTTTTGGCGGAGTAGTTTTCAGTGCAACAGGCGCGATTGCTGTTGCATTGGTAGCCGCTGCTGATGACATTTCTTCATCCTCTTCATCGTCTTCGTTTTCGACGATTTGTTCTTTTTTAATTTTTTCCTTTTCCTCTTTCGCCTTGTTGTCCAGGTCGGTGTTGATCTTCTTAACGCGCATCTTTTCCTCCCACTCATCAATGCCATGATGGTTTCGATTCAGATTGCGGTGCTGGTAAAAGATCAGAGTCATGCGTGTGGGCTCATGCCGATTAGGATGTTTTAAAGCGGTCGTCGCATGCATTTCGTGTTTGGCACATTCTATCAAGACACTGCCATGATTTAAAGCTATTGCTACACCACCCATTTGTGGATCTTGGAAAGCCTCAACGTTCTCATTGAATTCGGTCACTTCGCCAATGGGCTCAATCTTATTTGGATTAGTATTTGTTGTGGGACATGCCGAATTGGATGAATCTGTGGCCATAGAAACTGGTGAGGGAGTGGCTGCACTCATGTTTGTATTGTCATTTGCTGCTGATGTGAGGGTTGTAGCAGCGGAAATGTTATTGCCACCATTAACAATATTGTTATCGGGAGATGTGAGACCTGCATTAGAGTTGGGCGGTGCATTTGCTTCCCCATTGAGATTGTTAGGAGCCGGGGTGTTGTTGAGATCAGTTAGACTGGTTTGAGGGTTTGATAATGATGGGTTCTGGCCACAAAGAGGTGCGTTATTGCTTACCATTGTCGGGGGTGGAAGGACACCACTATCATTTGCCATTTTCATATTCGTGTTGCCATTCGATAGGGTGGTTTGAATTGGCAGCATGGGACCCGAGTTGAGCATTTGTCCAGTTTGATGTATAGGTCCAGTGGCTGAGGGTGGTAATGGTGCTGAAGAGTATGGCGTGGCTGTGACTGTACTCGCCGTACCTTGATGGTGGCCATACATGTTCCAATTGGCCGTAGGTGGTGGTGTGGGTGGCGGTGTTTGCTGGGGATACATGCCGTAGGGAGAATACGCCTGATGGTAGCCATAGTTGTAGTTCATATTTTGGTAGGCATCGTATGCTGAATATGCAGAGTGTGGTGGTGGATACATCTGGTAGTTGTTTGGATACTGAGAGTACTGAGAGTAGTCAGTCGGTGGCTTGGGCTTGACAAAACCTTCTTCAAGTGGAGACGCATGGGGATGATGAGGTGGAGGAGGAGCATGAGGATGATGTTGTGTCGTTAGATTAGTCATTGGTGTCATAGGAGTAAGAGTAGTTAACTTACTTTCTGCCGCTAAGCTGTTGTTGACTAATGTGGTAGAGTCGGGATTCTCTTCGCTGCCTCGACTTTTAACCTCACCGCGTACGTCATGTACCTGGGTCAATTGTTGGCTGCCTGCAGTCGGTAAATTGTTATAGCACCCGGTATTGTAACCATTGCCCTCGATTTGTGTTGCACCGGTCGAATGCTGTTGAGTCTGAGTCTGAAGACCGCCACTAGGTGTTGCTGGGGGGTTCGTCATGGGATTAACATTTGCATTCGGTATTGTTGGAGTTGTGGGTGGACCAATAGGCGCTGCTGTGCCCATAGGAGCAACTGTATGCGCTGGAGCATGTGGATTGTGTGGATTATGCGGATTATGCGGATTGTGCGGATTGTGCGGATGGGGTGGTGGAGGCCAGTTGCCATAGTAGTTCCGCGAGTCTATATAGGAACCGGTTTGATAGTCATAGGAGTAGGGTGAATCCAAAACGGTGCTCGATATCTGATTCGATTGCAGTTGGGCATCTGTGAATGTATCAATCATAGTCGCCATGTTCATTAGACTGGAATTGGATGACATTAGTTGGTTGGTGTTACCTCCAGAAGTACTGCCGTTACTGGCTGGGGAATTGGAATGATTGTTATTGTTGCTAACGGGAGGTGTGGTGAATGCACTGCCTGCAGGACTGGGATTATTTGTGACTGGAGTTTGGCAACGCGGTGATGGTGTTGTGGGTGGCACTGATGTTGCAGTAGTCGTTGACTGTTGCGTTTTTGCCTTCGACTTTGATTTTGAGGCCGACGCTGTAGCTGTATTCGCAACAGCATTTGGGCTGTTGTTCGCACTTGAATTCGCATTAGTGTTCGTAGAGCTACCATTCGAGTCCTTTTTAGCTGCAACTGGTGTAGATCCATTAGTGGCCGTTTGAGCTTCTGTTGCAGGGGCAGGTGCAGGTGTTGCCGCATTGTTTTCAGCTTCTACCGGTGTTGGCTCATCCTCTTTGCGTTTTTTTCCATGTCTACGACAAGGTATAAGAGGCGTGGAACGTACACGCACTTCACAGGGGAATCTAAAAAACATTAAAGCATAATTTAGTATTTTAGATCTGTTTGGAAATTCATTCGATGTTAAGTAAATAAATTAATAACATGAAATTTCAACACTACACTCACTTGTCCAGAACTTGAACTGCCCCAGTTCGATGCTTTTCCCTTTGTCCTTCAATCGTTTCGAATTCGTCAGTAGTGTCCATCGTATATAGTGGCAAGATGTGAAGTTGCTCGTCGTCTGGATGGGAGACATCACGATTTGATGGTTTCAGTAGAGCCACCTGGACCGTGCAGCCATCTTGCATGTTGTGCAAGTCTCGGTGGGCGTGAGCACAAAAGTCTAAACATGCACTGACACCTGAAAATGGTTTACCCGCCTTGTTACCAAGACGACAATCTTGAGCTTCCTTCTCATAACGAGTTTGATTGTCATAGGAACGTGGACACATTTGCTTAAACATCGGTGCTAAAATTGTGGCCAGCATATTCATATGCTCTTCAATGGCAGACTCTTCACTCTTAACTGAAAGACGGAACTTTCTTACCGTTTTGGATCGTGCATATTTACAACCATTGTAGTACATTGACCATGAACAGCCAAAGCTATATGAGGCCCCAGAAGATTCAGGATCAAGACCTAGGGATAAGATTTGAGAATTTAAATTAAAAAATTTGTCTTGTACTTTTAAAATTCCGAGCAATATTTGAATTACCTTGACATGCGCATGTGCGGTTTTCATTAGTGGCACAACGACGTGTTGTGGGCAAGCCGAACTTGTTAAGTTTTGGTATAAGATTCTTGTAAGCATTGTCTGCCTCCATACGAGGCATACCATCCCAGACAACCATACAGACTACAACATAGGCAGCTATACATCTACAAAAGGATATTGAAATATATTAAAATGTACTCTATTCTTAGAGTGGAAGTCTATTTTCGATACCCACCTATGACCAGGACGCTTTTTGACAACGACTAGTATCTTTTCTTCTGGATCAGCTCTTCGTAGGACCCATTTGGCTAATGGACAACCCGTAGAAGTTTTACCTTCTTTGCCACTGTACAATATTTTTTCAATTCGCAACTGGCGACCAGTGACTTGTGTTCGCTCTTCGAATTCTCTACGCAAATCCGCCAAATTGGAAGCAGTGCCTAAAGAAAATGAAACCCTAAAATAGTTACACGCCTTTAGAGGAGAATTAATGTTGTGCTTACCTAGATGAGTGTAGTATGTACCAGGTTCGGGTGGACTTTTGTCAGATTGAAAACAATCACATTCCGGAACTTCCGTTTTGTTTCCCTTCTCTAAACGATCCGAAGTATCAAAAAGAGGATTGATTTTTTCATGTTTAACAACAATTTCATTGCTATCCTCTTGTTTAACGATCTTTTTCTTTGGTTTAGCACCATTCTGGTTGGCCGCTTGTGCCTCTTCTTCTTCCAAAATAATCTCGTCTTTGGTTTGCATGCCCGTACAGGAGCCATCTTTCAGATGTTCTGCAGTGGGAGCACGAGTGCCACCTTGACGACAGCAGGAGAATCCAGTGCTATTTTTAATAGCAGCTGGACCTCCTTCACCGTGAAAAGGGTAAGCGGTAGCACCGTAACCACTATCTATATTTTCGATTTTGGGCTCCAATAACCCAGGACCCAGATGTCCATGAGGTGGTGCATGTCCCAATGGATACCGATGTGGTGGTATGGGATAAGCATGAGCTGGAATGTCCTTCTCATAGTTGGTTGGCAACGGTATTATGCTATTGGTTTCCGGTTTACGATCCACATCCATCATATGACTGTTGTGATGATGCAAACTGGACGCATGGTGTTTAGCTAAAGGACCGTTCATTGATTTTGTGTGACCGTGGGTCATGGCATTTGCATGCGGATGCATACCATGGGCATTGCCAAAAGATGAGGCTGAATGTTGATAGTTGGGGACGAAATTTTGTTGATAGTTCTGTTGAAAACTCGACGAAGTACCATAGTAACCGGTGTTGGGGTGATAACCTGCAGCAGCGTAGTCCTGTTGACTTTGATGGTGTGGATGGGGAGGTTGTTGAGGCATTCCGGATTGTGATCCGGAACCGGGCTGACCTTGTACTTCATTTTGACAGAAGTCGGCATATTGCACAAAGTTCTGATAGTTGCGCTCGTAACCTTCCATTTTATTGGGTTGGCCGGGTATTAAACCGGGCTCGGTTTTGATATAAGGAGCATGATGATAATCTGGGTGCTGAGGCGGATAATGTGAGGGTGGTGGGGGATACGGAGCATTCTTTTCTAACTTGATATTTGCCAAATGTGCCAGATGGTGACCACCTCCAGGATCATGGCTATTTTTATCGATGTCTGCATTATCTGCATTTGCATGATTGTTATTAGATGAGGCGGCGGCTGCGGCGGATATGACTGACGCTGACGCAGAGGCAGAGGATGATGATGATTTTTTACTTCTACTTCGGGACTTTTTTGGTTCACTATGAGCGGTCGTAGTATGTTGAGGAGGTGTTTGTGCAATTGGCTGTTGTTGATGTTGTAGTTGCTGGTGGTGAGGATGATGATTATGATGATGAGGTTCCACAGTTGGAAAACCAGATACCACGGGTTTCTTAAATGAGTTTGCGTGGTGTGGTTTCCAAATTTGGTCGCCACCACCTCCGATTGGTTCTGTTGCCAGTGGGCCCCCCGCTGCTAAGACAGATTGTGTTTGCTGCGTTGCAGGAGGTGGTCCACTAGTACCATTCGAACCATTGGCGTTCATTACTGAATCGCTTCGGAGATGGTGGCTATACGATAAAAAATGACCGGTCTGTTGTTGTTGCTGGTTGGCATTTGGGGCATTGAGTCCAGCCAAGGGTGGAGGAGGTGCTCCAGCCATACCATGCAGATCGGGCGGTGCTGCACCGGACAGCGGATCTTTTGGATCATTCTTACGCATAATCATCGATTTAATGCGAGTATTGAGATTTAAACGTTCTCCACCCGGACCAGTGGTCTGTTGATACGGATCATTGGCAGCCTGTGCTTGGCTGTTCCAATTCCAGTCTTGTTGCATGGGTTGGGGGTGTTGGGGTGGTGAAGCAATATTTGCATGACTCTGCTGTTGCGACTGCATACCGGCTACATTGTGATGAGGTGAAGCCGGTATG
The DNA here is from genome assembly GCA_942486065.2 of Calliphora vomitoria. Taxonomy (NCBI): domain Eukaryota; kingdom Metazoa; phylum Arthropoda; class Insecta; order Diptera; family Calliphoridae; genus Calliphora; species Calliphora vomitoria. The sequence goes on from OW818031.2 coordinate 79,966,352, forward strand.
GTTGTGCCACCATATTGTTGCTGCTGCTGCTGTTGTTGTTGCTGTGTTAATGGCATATTGGCATTGGGCGATTGGGGAATCTGATTGGGTGACTGAGAAACATGGCGTGGCTGTTGCGTCATCGCCTGAGACTGAGGTTGTTGCATGACACTACGAGTGGGAGATGGTGGCACAGTTTGGTTATTTGGCGCCAGCATTGGAGAAGCTGCCGGTTGTGAAACAGATGTGTTGTGAGCAATAGTTTGACCACCATTGTGGCCCGTTGCGGATGCCGATAACGATAATGATGGAGCTGATGTTGAGTTATTTGCTGCAACGGTAGCATGAGCAGCTGCATTTGTATTACTGTTGCTGTTGTTACTGTTATTAGAGTTCGAAGTCTGCTGAGGACTGCCGCTATAGTCGCCTGAATATCCGTTACAATTGAGTGAGCGCGGCGGCACGCTGCTCACCCGTGGATATCCAGGCGTGTCGTTTCCCGACATCGATTTGTTGAGATCTGATACACTGCCCAAATGCTGTTGCTGTTGCAAACCCACCGCTGAAGGCGCTGCGGGTGTGGTCGATACCTGCCCAGCATATGTTACTGCGGCCGGCCCGAATCCTACACCCTGCAAACCGACCTGGTTAATGGGTGCACTGGATAGTTGTTGACTCTGGAAATCATAGCGCTGCACGGGCGCTCCATATGGCGAACGTCCATAGTTGGGATCAAATCCTAGACCAGTCTGTACATATCCATTTGATGGATAACCGTATGATTGTGTCTGAAAGTCCAATGAGTTGAGTGACGTTATGGTTGGCGTATTCTGTGGTATTTGTTGGATGAATTGATTTTGCCAGCCCTGCGAAGGATCAGCTTGCCATGTGGGATAAAAGGCCATGGGTGCCTAAAGAGAATGAAAATAATAAAAATGAAATATTTAAATATTGTCTTTGTGTGCATATTTCAAAGGTAAATTAATACTTTAATGCTTTTAAATCAGTATTTGATTTATAGAACAGAGAGTTTTTCAAACATATGGTCACACAAATTGCAGCCAAACTAGTTTCGTACTGTAATCCCGAATAGTATATGAAATAATAAAAAAAATTTTATTGAAATAATAGTTGTTTTATTTTCCTAATCTTAAAATCAACCCCTACAACCCCTTTTCTTTTGTTTACGTTTCGCAGAGGGATGTTTGATATACGAATTGGGAATTGAGAATTTTTTTAAAGCGTAACAAACAACCGATTCTTAACTGATTGTGCAAATGTTTCATAATAAATTATCTTGTATTTAGACATTTTTATGCAAATTAGTTTTTTTTTTTTTGCTTTCATTTACATACTTCTTTCTCTCTCACTCGAGATGAGTATTTCGAAGTGGGGTGTTGGAAATATTTGAAATTATTTTCGAACATGTGTGTTTTGTGTGAAAGTAAGTATGTACTTAAGTAAATAAAAATTAATTCAAATTTTATGAGGTAAACATACATACATACATTTTTTATGTTTAAATTAATAAAAAAATTGTTTATAATTTATGCGAAAATTGTTTTCAAATGTTTACAAATTTGTTTTTGCAATGAGGGAAATTTAAATACGTCATAAAACTTATTGATATTTCATTGATGAAACACATTTACACATTTACTCCTAAATCAATTGTGTGTGTTTGAGTGTGTGTGTGTTTTTTTTATTATTTTGAAAAATTTAATTTTACGTTCATCATCATTTCATTCAAATTTTAAAACTGAATGAACTTTTTGCTTTAGTTGGGGATGTGTGTGTGCAAATTGTGCTGTATTTGTATTTGTTATTATTGTACAAAATTTGAATTTGTATTTGTAGTTTTGTTGCTTATAAATATGTTTGTGTTTAAACGTCATCAGTTGATGACGTTTCGTAATAAAATTTATACACATTCAACCAAAATTTTTATCAATGAATTCGTGGTGCTGTTTTTTTCTTTTTTTTGTGCTAAAATATTTTTTTTTATTTATTTATGAAATATGTAGTATATTTTTTATTTAGCATTTGTTGCTGTTTTTGTTAGGTTGTTATTGTATAAATTTATTTTATTATTATTATTTATGCATACAACAAAAGAGAAAGTTTTATTTTGTTAACATGCAATTTCCGTTAGATATGAAAAAATAAATCAAATAAATAAATTGCATAAATAATTTTATACAATTTATTTTTAAAGTGTGAAAATTAAAAACAATATGTAAGTGTGTCTACATATGGTTAAATAACTGTTACAAAATATTATAACTTTTATGATTAAAAATGCTGCATAAAGGATACTACTGCATTTTGTATAACGATTGTATAATGAAAATACTGTGACACTTGAATTTTGATTTTAAGTGGTCATTCTTAGCTTTAAAATCTTTCTAAAACCAATTAATTCCGACATGTGCTTAAATTAAATTAATGCTACGTTATTTCCTGTGAATAAATTTTGTCACTAGTTATTTTAACATGTGCTACACTATTTTAAAATGTTACAAATACTAAAATTCGCATTACAAAAGGACATTTAGTGACAATTAGCAGACTAATACTGGTTGGTAAAATAACTAATTTCTAAAGAGCAGCACAAAAAAAAAAACAAACATTTTAAGTGACTACACCCTAGATTACTTAGGGACTCAAAAGTGACACCACACTATATTACCTATAGTTTATGAAGTAAACAATTGACTTCTCTCTGTATTACAAAGAGATCATGCTTATCAATGGACCCATAAACATATAAATTAGAGTCAGCCAAGTAATTAGTCATAAGTGACAATTACTGTAAATGGGATAGATTGATTTTTTAAGTAATTCATGCTGAAAGGCTGGGTAATATTTAGTTACTTGGCTGACTACTAGGGTATTCAATTAATCGGGTTCCTGGTTTAATTGGTTAATCGAGCAAATAATTAATCGGGGTTTAGATTTAATCGGTTAATAATCGGTTAATTTTAAATTATTCGATTAATCGAATAATTTCTATTTTAATTTTAAATTGAAAATAAAACCATGAATTTTGTGTACTTCTTTAAGGATTTCAACAAAAAAATAAATAACTGCAAAAACATATGGTATTGGAGATCCTTTTTATATACACATGTTAGTTTTTTTTTAGGACTTTAGTGAGATTTACTGAAATATCTTTTAAGCAAATAATATAATTTTCCTTTTCAACGATTTTTCTTTAGTTTAATTAAAAGTTGATTTGGAAAATACTCTCTCAATGATTGTAGATGTTGGAGAAATTGAAAGTAAGGCTTGAAAAAGACTATCCAATTTCTCATATCTTTAATCAGTTTTTTTAAGCATATAAAATCCTCCATTATACAATTGGAGTCCTGATAAAAGACTTGTTTCAGTAATGTCTTCAGTTTCGTCTACTATCATGACTTCCTCCGACTCATTAGGACAAAGTTCATCATGGAACATTCTAGAAAGGTCACGTCCAAATTCCTTAGTTTCAGCTATACTTTAAAAAACTATTGCTAGAAGGGAATGTTCATAAGTTAAGAAATAAAATGTGTGTGTTTAAATCCATATTTCTATATGAAGTACAAAAAAAAAAAAAAAATTTCGATTAATCGGTTAATCGATCCAAATTAATCGGTTTATTTGTTATTTGAAAATCGTCAATTTTAAATTATTCGAACAGTTAACCGATCAAAATTAATCGGTTGACCGATTAACGGTTATTCGATTGAATACCCTACTGACTACCATATTTATATATGTTCATATTTGGGTCATTTGATACTACATAGTTTTATTGTGGTTAAAACATACATAGTTATACGAGTTATCAGTTATTGGATTGCCTCTTTGTTGCTCGTATCCGATTGAAATGACTACTATGAATCGCCTCTTAAACTTACTATTAGCTGCCACTTAGCTTTCATCTAGGTCACGTTCATATATTAATATGGCAACCATTTCGAAAACAACCATAGGCTTCATTGAACCAGCTACCAGAATGTCTCTTTGTAGAGTCAACTCACTTCATCCTAGAACACGCACATGTTAAATAATAAGTCACATAGTTAATTCGGTAACCAGTAGCAACCGTAAATGGTAATTTAAATCACTATTTTGAGAACAGTCACCAAAATAGCTGGGAATCTTTAATAGAATATGGGCCATTATTACAACTTGCCTTTATGTTCCCAATAGTAAAAGTTAACTTTAAAGCTACCTTTTACTATTACAAACTTAAAGGCAAGTTGTAATAATGGCCCTATGAATTACTAAAATATCGGATGCTTTTTAAGAATATGAACTTTAAATTAGTAATATGGGACTTCCGATTTGACAGTTCTAGGTAAATTTTTCAACGTGCTCAACAACTTATTTTGTGTCCTTCTGCTTTATTGGTCAACTCGTTCGTGTGATTTGACGCTATTATATTATTTTTTCTGGTAATATGTAAAGTCGCATGTCTAGGCTTATAAACCAAAAACAATTGATCAATTGAAAGCCCACGTTCAAATACACAAAATCATATTCAAACATTAATGCCATAAAATTAATTTCAAGGCTATTAAGAATAGGTTTCCGTGTTTGCTTTCAATTTAAAGTATAAAATTAATATATAGGAAGGAGAGAGAAATATTAAAGAAAAAAAAAAAAAAAAATAATTTTAATTTTTTTTTTTTTTCGAAAGATTGAAGAAATAGCTATCTAAACTATTTGGGACACATTTTGCTAAAACAATAGGTAATAAGTTACATGGAAGAGAAAAAACTTTGACCCCCTCTAACTCAGAAAGTTCTTTACCGATCTTGTGGAAAAATTGTGTCTAAATTACTATCCAATAGAACTAACCATGGTGCGAATTTCATCCCAATCGGAAGACATCGATTTCAAAAGTTGGTTCACTTGACATGAAATGCCCCATATATTTAAAAAAACCCCTAAAACTATGCAATTTTTCTTAAAATATAAGTAAAATATGAGACATCGATTTCAAAAGATGGTTCACTTGACATGAAATGCCCCATATATTTTTAAAAACCCCTAAAACTATGCAATTTTTCTTAAAAAATAAGTAAAATATGAATTTAGTTCCTTTAACTATTTAGGTTTTCATTGAAACTTATTATTTCAGTCTGTTTGTCTATCTTAAGGATCATATTATTTCACTATTTGTGAAAATTCTCTATAATATTGATTGATCTCATATTTTATGATAGTTTGTTGTTAATAAATCTCAAAATCCATAAAACATTGTTACCAACAACAAGGAAAATACAAAAAAATATATAAGGAACATGAAGTCTGATAACATTTTTGCTTAATTTTTGTTATTTCCTACACAATAAACATAATTTTTAAGCATATAAATTATTAGTATACACTCTAAAGAAAATCTTAGTCATAAATAGAGCTAATTTCTATAAATAGTCAAAAGCAATACTCTATGGTTGGAAAGATAATGAGGTGTAAAAAGAACGTTATATTTAGAAGATTTTTTTTTTTTGAAAATAACTAAATTTTTTGAGTGTTTTCTTGAAGTTATCCTCTTTCTTGTGTGCTGGTTTTTCTTTTCTGTACAGCAACATAAATTATAAATTTATAGCTTTAGGCAGTACACTTTTTCAATGTAATTGCAACAATATGTTGCTACATACAGCCAAATGTTTGTATGGATGTGTGTACATGCAGGCAGGCAGGCAGACATGAATAATAAGTGTACAAAATTTTAATATCTATAATTTATAAAATACTTGTTGGTATAAAAATAAAACAACAGAAAATATGCAAAAAATTACATGAACATTTTCTAGAAATAATTATAATCATTATAATAAATATTTAATTTGCAATATTTCAACAAACAATTATTGTTAAATGAGCTATTTCAATATTATTATTATTATTATTAAATATTTTTTTCTAATAACATAACATTCTTTTAATTTTAAGCAATTTAAAGATAATTCCTATTAACCCACCCTGTTATTTTGAAATGAACAAACAAAAAACACCCTGCTTATTCATTCAAATCGTGATATATTGCGGATCTATGGTTAAAGTTTGTTCATAACACGTGTTGGTAATTATGTATGCCATTCATAATTAAAATAATCAAAAATCTTTTGAAATTCCTGCTTGAAAATTTATGGTAATGGTAATCACAGTTACTGTATACAATTTATCAATTTTTGTATTGAAAAGAGACGTTTAGATCTATAATTTCGATTAAATTTAAATACTCAAATTCCAATATTTCATTAGCTTTAAGTAATAACCAATATCCATTTTAATAATATATTTTTCAACATCACAGCTGTCTTTGAATTGCTCTTAAATCTGAATTGCCTAAATATTTTGAAATATAAAACATAATCATTCTTCTGTGTGCCTTAGGTTTTTAACAACTAAATAAATGCAAAAAAAAAAAAAAAATGAAGAAATTTATTTTATTACATGAATTATTTAAAATATATTTTTCCATCTTCTTAAATGGTTAGAAAGAAGGTGGATTTAAATTGTCATTAAGATTTATTTTACTGCCATTAACCACCATTATATTAAATCACTCACACACAGGCATCAACATCTAAATATGTATAAGAAAATTTCCACCACCACCACCCTCTTAAAACACGACTGCCAACCAACCCCCCCCCTGGAAATTATAATCACCTGACTCGTTTACGTATATAATTTTTCATTTCTTATAACTTGGGGTTTGGTTGAGCTTAGATATGAAATCTATATAAATTCAAATACATTTTATTGTACGAGCACATACATACATTTATACAGACATATTTCATTTAAATTCCTAAGGGAATTAACAAATTTGATAAGGATTTGCATTTTAAATGTATTTAAAATATTTAAAAATCTTTAAATCTGGGTAATTTACAACAAAATGGTCGTGGTAATAACATGAGAAAATTTTCTTAATTTAAAATTTTCAAATAATAAGGGAAATCTTTTGTCTAAGGATCTATAAATATCAAAAAATATAGCACAATACTGATTTTGCGGATTTATTAGTTAATTTAAATATAGTTTCAAGTTCTAATAGATTACACTGCTTGAATTGATTCTGGTACTTGTGATAAGACATTATATAAAAAACAAGTAAGAGAGCTATATTCGGCTGTGTCAAATCTTAAATACCCTTCACCAAATTATACTTTAAAATAAAATTTAAAAAAATCTTATTTTTTTAAAAAAATTTTTTTTGGAATTTTTTTTTTAGTTTTAAAATTTTTTTTAAAAAAAATTTTTTTTTAAATTTTTTTTTAAAGTTTTAAAATTTTGTTTTTTTAAAATTTTGTTTAATTTAAAAATTAATTTTTTTAATTTATTAGTGAAAAAAGAGTTTTTTGTAAAAAAAATTCGGGTTAAAAAATATTTTTCCCGATTTTGACCCATTGTAGGTCCAACTTTGTATAGCCTTATATACATCGTTGCAATGGACTTTGAAATATCTATCATTAGACATTCATATTGTTTATATTTATAACTTAGTAATCGAGATATAGATAAAAAAATAGGCCTACAATAGAGATTGTCTCGGATTTCCTCATATCTCCGTTATTTATGGATGGATTTTGCTTATTTTAAATAGGAAACTTTTCGAAGCATGTCTGACAGAATTATTGAGAATTTGGATCACGAAGATATCTGGGGTCTTCAGAAAATTGATTTCAACAGACAGACGGACAGACAGACACACATATCTCATTTTGACAGAAATGTTAACATTTATTTAATTATGGACAACTTCTTAAGTGTATGACAAAATTGATGTGGACAAATTCACTATTATATGAGGTTGCGAAAAATCTATTTCAATCACTACGCGGCCTGTCTGTCATCGGTTATTTGCTATCTGTATGGATCCAAACTAGAGTTTCCAAAAAACCGAAGAATTTCAAAACCGCGGTTTCGGTTTTAAAAAATTGAAAACCGATCGGTTTCGGTTCGGTTTTGTGATAATTTATTAACTATTAAATCAGTTGATAGTATAGGAACTGCTAAACAAATTTTAAGTTAATTTTTGTTCAATTCGACGAGTGTTTACGAGGATAAAGAAAAATTGGTACTTTTTCTTTTAATGTATTAAATTAGTTAAATTTGGCTAATATGCTTCTCAGTAAATAAAATAATCAAGAATAGGCTGCTCAATTGTATTATGATACCAAAAATGGAGAACTAAACCAAACTAAGGAGTACTTTTTCGTTCTTCAAAATGAATTTTCTATAATATTGAACCTAGAATCAGGAAATTACTTTGAAATTTCAAACTTGACAGTGGTTTAAGTGTGGAAAATTTTTACTTTTTCTTCTAATGGTACTTTTTATTATAATAAATTAATTTACTTATTGTATATACATAATAGTTGGCTGATATGCTTCTGAGTAAAGAAAGTATCAAGGAAAGAGAGCATAATGATATTGAGGTAACAGATGCTATTATTGAAATTTCTATAATAATGAACCTATAAGCAGGATATTAAACACACATGATCCCGACTGAGTTAGAATATAAAAAAGGGAATTGCAGGTACTTTTTCGAACTATTAGTACTTTTTGAATATTTTAAAACGATGGACCTAGAAACGCGAATTCAAAACGGATAATTAATATTACTATTTCTTTTTTGTTAAGGTACTTTTAGAATATTTTATAATAATAAACCTTTTAAATTAGGCACAAATGATTGTGAATGAGTTAGAATTCACAAAAGGTGATTATAGTCTTAGCTTCCTTTTATATTTTCTATAATAATAGACACAGAAATATGAAATTAAACATTCATGACGCTGAGTAGGAATACAAAATGTGAGTCTTTATGGTACTGTTTTTATTCTAATAATACGTCTAGAATGAGCAACAATCCACATTACAATGAATCAATAAACATGCAACTAGAGATATGTTTTCCTGAATAAGTATTAATTTACAAAGGGAGACTTAATAGTACTATTTCTTCCAATTGGGGTGGCGAAGTGTACCGGGTCAGCTAGTAGTCCACAGTTTTATCGGATATTTGAAAATAACTAAGACTTTGTTACAAACATTTTGCATTATTTAGTCTGCGAAAGGTAGCTTGCTACATCATCTGAAGCAATTATTGTAATACAATTTAAAAAATTTAAACAAATCTCAAAATTTGTTGGAAATTGTTGAATTTTATATGAAAATTTAATAATTTTTTAATATTCAAAAAAATAACCTGAATTTGTTTAAGTTTCGATCTATCTAGAGCTCCAAGCCATAGATAAATACACATAGATCGGAAACTCAGTTGTCAAAAACCTAAGTGCTGAGAATGTATTAGTAGAAAAAACTATGTGAAAACAAAAACAACACTCTTATGTGTGATTATTTTGAGTAATTTTATGTTCTATGTTTCTCTATGCTCCAAACTGAAGCTATTTTTTTCTAGCAGTAATTTTGAAAATTGTAAACTGAAAGGTTTTGAAATCACAACATATTCAAATACTTTCACAAATACAATTTCCATTTGAATGGAATAGGAAAACATAACATATTATATAGAATAAGGGGGTCTTTATAAAATAGGCGTGGCGCTGTTGTAAGAGTTCATACGATATGTTTTGAACTTACCATGGGTTGTTGAGGTTGATCCTTCATGGTTTGAATTTGTGCGGTTATTTGATGTTGCTGATGTTGGTGATGATGATGCTGGGACTGGGACTGTTGCTGCTGTTGTTGTTGCTGTTGCTGCTGATGATGCAGAGTATGTTGTTGTTGTTGCGGCTGCTGCTGCTGTTGTTGAGGTTGAGTATGAGCTGCAAGTTGATGATGCTGTTGTTGCTGCTGCTGCTGTTGTTGTTGTGATAAATGTTGCTGTTGTTGAGTGTGTAATGAAGATAAATGATGTTGCTGCTGTTGTTGAGTATGTTGATTAGATGTTTGTGTTAGATGCTGTTGTTGTTGCTGCTGTTGCAATTGTTGATTATTTGGTATTTGCTGTTGTTGCTGTATATGTTGTTGCTGTTGCTGCTGTTGACTTGTTTGTTGCTGATGATGCAATGTATTTAATTGCTGTTGAGTATTATTCACCAACAAATTATTAGCAACCACCGTATTGTTATTGTTGTTATTATTATTGGTATTCGTATTTGGTGAGGGATGTGGCACTACTGTTGCCGTCACTGTTGTGGCAGCTACTGGACTAATCGTTGAATTCGCAACCTGACGTGGTGAATGCGCAGTTGCTGTAGCAGCGGCCGCATTTAACTTTGCAGCTTTAGCAGATGGTTTACGACCACGACCCGTCTGAAAATAAACAGCAATAGAAATTCACTAGATTTAGAATTTGAATTTGAATTTTATGTTTATCATGCATTCATGTTGTTGTGTAAGCAAAAATTATAGTGTGGTTTCTGTTTTGATTTCAAAAATTTAATTTAAATATTTTCCTATAATTATTATAAACATTTGTTGTTGTTGTTATTATTTTAATTTGTTTTGGAAACGTATATTGTACTGTACGCTCTCTGGTTGATATTTAATAAATAACCTGGCATTTTACTCGTAATTAACATCGTAAATATTGTAAAATTGAGGAGAAAATGCAGATAATATTTATTTTAATTAAGGTGGCTTTTAAATGGAATTTCAGTAAAACGTTATTGCTAATGTTAATGTTTGAAGGTTTTTAGAGAGAATTTAGATAATGAAGTTCAAAGGCTATAAATTACATTGCTGGAATTGACTCTATAATAATAATTGGGGAAATTAAATACCCGAACATTTCGTGTGACCATACCTTTTGACTGAGTTTGTAAACCCTGTCAATAGAAGATTACATTACTTAATTTTGAATAATATCAAAATTTAAGCATGAAATACATATAGCTACGTACACACGATTGTCATATTCTTATAATGATGTCAGAAAATGTTCAATAAATGGTTAACAAACATATGTTTCAACATCAGTTCTCATGGTTGTGTTAACCATTTTCTGAGCATGTTTCTAACAATCTGACAACCGTGTGTACGTAGCTTATGACTCGTTTTGTTTTTTAATGTTTGTTTTCGATATTTTATGCATTTTTAAAAAAATAATTTTTTTCTTCGTAACAAATCTGTGAATATATCCAAATGTAATGAGCAGTTTAAAATTTAATATCGGTATATCTTGAAAGCAATTAGAATTCTAATCCATGCAATTTTCTGGTATTTTATTTAACTAAGTCGTGCAAATCCTTCTCGAATTATTGTAAAATATAGAGCGTGCATATGGATCATTTTAGTTCATAGTTCAAAATTGAACTAAGTGAGCAAACGATTTGAACTAGTTCATTTGGTTCAAATAATTGAATTCGTCAATTGAGTTAGTACGTTCATGAATTATCCAAGTCTAATTCCAATGTTTGTCCAGTTTTAGTAATTAAATTATCTTAATATGTTACATAAAGTGACAAAAAAAAAAAAAAATACTTTTTAAGAAAATTAAAAAAAATGTTTTTGTCTTCAACCGATGGACATAGCTAGATGGAAATTTTAGTCGAAATGTGCAAGGTACAAGAAAAAATTGCATTATTTTCCAAAAACTTCTGATATTAGCAAAAGCTTACTTTTCAAACAAAAAGCTTAAAAAATGTACCCTGCTCATAAGATTACTAATGTGGTGAATGGAATTTGGTCCATAATTCAACTAAGGTAATGTATTTTCAATATATTGTTACGAATGTGCAATAGCGATTTGAATTTAACGGTCTGTAACGACTGCCAGCAACATTCATCATGTTTATAAACACATCCATCAGTTGCATGCGGTTATTAGCATTGTTTGTAAGTATGGCGTCACTAAATGTTTAAGCTGCTAACATTAACATCGAAAGCTCTAGAATTCTAACATACTAGTTTGTCCGTTAAGAGTATTGTAGAAGATTCCCGAAATATGGTGTGTGTATAAATAGTGGCAGAGGCTGCAGTCGTGAGTTGAGTTTATCATAGGCGCTATTAGAGTTAACATCAACTGTCTTGTACATTTAAGCTTGTACATTATAAAGTGTGTGTACATTTCTGCGAATTGATAAACGTGTAAATAGACACTGAGTGACTATTTAAACTGTTGTTGTACATTTGACTACTAAAACTGCTTTTTATCCGGTTTATTTAAAGGAATTAAACCAACGTTTTAAAAAGGTTAAAACATAACAATACATATTTTAAGGTTTGTTTATTTCCAGTCTGAAAGGGTTTTTGTAAAACTGCAATTTCAAATTTACCTAAACTCTATTGATTTCTTAACGTTTTTCACCACACGTTCAATTTTAATTAAAATTATACAGAAAACAAGCTGGACAAAAAATAACTAAGTAATATTGTATACAAATTAAAACACATAAATCAAGTTTAAAAGAATATTATGCATACAATATAAAAAAGCCATAAATTTTAATTTTTTTTTTTTTTCTCTTATTTTATTTTGCAATTTTTATTAATAATGCATACAACACTATAACAACAACGAGTATCCATAAATATAGTTAAAAAAATAAATACTTATATAAAAAAAATACAAAAAATAAAACATTTGCAAGATGTGGAAAGAGTAAGAAAAAAAAATCAAGCCAATTAAAATAAATTTTTACAACACTGAAGAAAATGTTGTAGAAGCAAGAAACAAACAAAAAAAAAAACTAAAGAAAATATTAAAACTAAACTGGGATAAATACAAGGATTTTATTTTACTTGTGAGCAGGATGGCAGTGAAGTAAGAGATGGGAGGAAAAAGGGAGGAAAATTGGTGTTAGGAGTACAGGTTCGCAGACATTTTAGGAAGATGATGGGAGAAATGCTTTTTATTTCTTTAATTATTTTATTGGTATTTATTACTTTATATTTTTTAAAATTTAAGCTACTAAAAATTCAGATTTTGGGGGTTGAGAAATTATTTCTCCCCCTCCAAAAACCCGCTCCTACTTATATATAATATTACTCTTATGGGTATGTATGGGAGTGTGTATTTTTGAAGTTTGCTCGTCGTTTGTATTAAAAAAAAATCTACAACTACGACAACAAAATATGCAGACTTTTCTCTAGTTGCGAGTACTAAAATGCAGCAGCAGCTGTTGCTATTTGTTGTTGTGTTGTTATCTTAAAAAAAAATACAAAAAAAAAAAAAAAACATAAAAATACATAAGAAGAGCTATAAATTAGCATCATAAATTTAAATTTTTGCACTATGTTTGACTAATGAATATTTGTAAGTACGAGTACGAGTATGTAGTGTGTATTTTGCATATGAGAGTTTGTTTTACGAAAATCTGAACAGCAAGAAAAAGTTCACAAAAAAACTGAAAAGTATAAATTATCTATAACACAAGAAGAAAACAAAATATGTATATACAGAATTATCTTTCAAAAAAACTTATAAAAATAAAATTTTTCCTAAAAATTATACACTGAAGTGTAGATTTTGGTTCCAGTACTGAAAGAGTTAACGGGTTAACGTTGCTCGATTTCAGTAAAATCTTCAGTGTATACTGTAAATGATTTCCATAATTAACATTAAATTGTATTTGTCTTATAAATACTGAGTAGCATTTTTGAATTAAGGCATATTAAACAAATTGTTGTCAAAAAATTGAGTTTTTCCCGAAATTCTTAAGTTCAAATCGAAGATACCGGAAATTTATGAAAGGTATCGCTCTAATTCTTTGTGCCATTTATTCTCGTATATATTCTTAATAAAATCCTTAAATGAAATTCTTAAATTTTTTGAATTTATTTAATAAAACTTTAAAAAGTTTGAAATTTGAGTTTTGTAAATATCCTTTTAATACCGAACAATGGTATAAAATAAACTAGAGTTTCCAATTCTGTTTTAACCGAAACCGAAACCGCGGTTTTTCAAGGCCTAAAACCAAAACCGCGAAACCGACAATTATTCTTCGGTTTTCACTTTTAATCTATTTTCACTAGAAAAATTCAAAATTTAGAAATGAGAAACAAACTTTTTCATCGAATATCCCTAAACACAGATCGGTAAAAATATCTTAAGATTTGTTTAAATTTTTTAAATTGTATTACAATAATTGCTTCAGATGATGTAGCAAGCTACCTTTCGCAGACTAAATAATGCAAAATTTTTGTAACAAAGTCTTAGTTATTTTCAAATATCCCATAAAAGTATGAAGTACTAGCTGACCGGTGCGCTTCGCCACCTCAATTGGAATAAAGAAATAGTACTATTAAGTCTCCCTTTGTAAATTAATACGAATTCAGGAAAACATATCTCTAGTTTCATGTTTATTGATTCTTTGTAATGTGGATTGTAGCTCATTCTAGACGTATTATTAGAATACAAACAGTAACATACAGACCCACATTTTGTATTCCTACTCAGCATCTTGAATGTTTAATTTCATATTTCTGTGTCCATTATTATAGATAAAAGAAAAGAAAGCTAAGACTATAATCACCTTTCGTGAATTCTAACTCATTCAGAATCATTTGTGCCTAATTTAAAGGTTTATTATTATAAAATACTAGCTTGACCCGGTGCGCTTCGCTACCCCTGTCGTAGTCTATGTTGGAAATTTCAATAAAATCGTTTCGGCCGTTTAGTATTTATTGTTTAAGAACTAAAGGTACCAATTTTACCGGTTTTCCCCCCTGTTTACCCCTATCTGGTCCAAGTATTGAAAAAAGTTATAGCCTATTGACGCTTCCAAGTATAGATCCTTACTTACTACGTTCCAAATTTGAATAAAATCGATTCAGCCGTTTAGGCGTGATGCTCAAACAAACAAACAAATAAACAAACAAATAAACAAACAAATAAAGAAACAAACTTACAAAGACATTTATATATTTATATAGATTCAAAAAGTACCTTAACAATAAAGAAATAGTAACATTAATTATCCATTTTCAATTCGCGATTCTAGGTCCATCGTTATAAAATATTCAAAAAGTACGAAAAAGTACCTGAAATCCCCTTTTTTATATTCTAACTCAGTCATTATTATAGAAATTTCAATAATAGCTTCTGTTACCTCAATATCATTATGCTCTCTATCCTTGATACTTTCTTTACTAAGAAGCATATCAGCCAACTGTTATGTATATACAATAAGTAAAATAATTTATTATAATAAAAAGTACCCTTAGAAGAAAAAGTAAAAATTTTCCACACTTAAACAACTGTCAAATTTGAAATTTCAAAGTAATTTCCTGATTAAGAAAATTCATTTTGAAGAACGAAAAAGTACTCCTTAGATTGGTTTAGTTCTACATTTTCGGTATCGTAATACAATTGAGCACCTTATTCTTGATTATTTCTTTACTGAGAAGCATATTAGCCAACTTTAACTAATTTAATACATTAAAAGAAAAAGTACCAATTTTCCTTTATCTTCGAAAACACTCAAATTTGAACTTAAAATTTGTTTAGCAGTTCCTATATTATCATCTGATTTAATAGTTAATAAATTATCACAAAACCGAACCGAAATCGATCAGTTTTAAATTTTTTTAAAACCGAAACCGCGGTTTTGAAATTCTTTGGTTTTTTGGAAACTCTAAAATAAACCTGATCCTAGATAAACAAAAATTAATTTCAGAGTTTTCAAGAATTTAGGAAATTAAAAATAGTCTTGCAATAAAAAAACAAATAGATTTGTTTATTGCATTTTCTTTTAAAATTCCATTTCAAGCTAAATTTAAAAAGTCTATGGCTCTCGCTCTCCCTCTCTGCCTTACTTTTCATTTCAACTTTAAGTAAATTTAATTTTGTTTATCAAATAACCAGGAAATAAATACTACTATAAACCACAAGCAAATTTCAAAAAAAAAAAAAATTGTTTAAAACTTTTTCAATTAAAATTTAAGTAAATAAACTTTAACAAAGTTTTATTTCGTTGTTATTCGTAAAAAAAATAACAAATAATTAGAATTAGAAAAATGTCATGTTATATTTTATGAAAAAGGAATTATTTAAAGACAGTATTTGTGAGTAATTTTATTATTTCGTTGGCGGCTATAAATCAATAAACATTTCAACATATTTCGGCTTTGAAGTGAGTGTAAATATTATTGTTGACAAATCGTTACTTTGACAGTTGACAGTTTGTAGCTCAATTTGTGAGTGCATTTCATTAGGTTTTCTTTTATATTTTTGGTGGTAAATACAAATGTAATGAAAATTGAAATTATTATGTTATTTAAATAATAAAAAAAAAAAGATTTTGAAATTGGTTTGCTACCGATTAAAAGATAATGGTAACGCTAATTTGGATTATTACAGTAACGGAATTTTAGCTTTTAAATTTCTAATTTCTAAATAATTTTACTAATTGTAAAACTTTGTTTAAGTTTATTTTGATTTTCTTATTTAATATTTAATTTGGTATGTAACTTTGATAAAATAATTTTATTTAAATGTATATTTATTTACATTTCATAATTAACATTTTAAAACTTTTTTTTTTATTTTACTATTTCTCATAATTGACATAACAATTGTTTGTAAAAATATATAAATAAATAAATAAATATTTATGTATAAATGTACTAGAGAGATAGAGAGAGAGAGAGACAGTATGTTGTAAATAATAATCAAAAAGTAAACTTTTATATCTCTGTTACTTTATGTTGTTCTTGTTTTTGCTGTTTCATTTAAAGTTTTATGTTTCAGTTTTTATCTTACATTTTGCAGAAATTGTTTACATATCCTGAAGGTTTTTTTACTTGCACACACACACATACATATATATATTTTTATTAAGGAGTGTTCGTGTGTGTGTGTGTGTGCATATGTCCCTCTGTACACTGAGAGTAAAACTTTTGCCATGAATATGTCTGATAAAAAATAAAACATTTTTATAAAAATACAACAGAAATAATAATATCAGTAACAACAACAACAACAACAATAACAGCAATAACATAACAAGCACAACAACTAAATAAATACAAATAAATTTCCATAAATGACAGCTGTCAGGCATAAATTGTATAAAGTACTTGTACCAACCAACCAACCAACCAACAACCAACCATTATTATAAACATTATACTAACTTACACTCTTGCAAACAAACTCTTAAATAACTGTGTATTTTAATTCTCTCTCTACTTGATTGTCGTTTTGTATATATTTTAGCAAGGAAATGTTCATTTGCAAAGAGCTATGTATTTCATACATATGTATGTTAGTTAAGAAGATAAATATTAATATATTTTATAAATTAAATACAAATATTATTAAATAAAGACAAATATTATGGTATTTACATTTATAAAAAAACACTTAAAGAGAAGTATTTTACCAATAAATACCAAATTATAGTTATGTACACAAAGAGAAATCAAACTACATATATGTATAAATACATATAAGTATGTAGTAAAAGCTTTTTACTATTTCTTTAAAAAAAAAACTAAATTGTTTTCACTGTAAAAAGTTGTAATAGTAGCAAGTGAGTATTTTACTGGCCAAGTAACGTTTGAATATCTTTTAAATTATTCAATGTTCAGTGTCGAAGTGCAATTGTTGTCTTTAAAGTTTTTTTTTTTCTTTTGTTTTTAATTGCAATTTTAAGTGCTCCAGCAATCTGTGCAGACAATTTATTTAAAGAAAAGTTTGTTTGTATTTCTGTGTAATTTACAACACTCCCTCAAGCAGCTGGCTGAAGGGCTTTAAGTTTAAACTTTGACAAGCTAGTAACTTATGAACTGTTTAAGATTTTTGTTGTTTAATAAAATAATAAAAAGCATAAAACATATAATTGCTTTATTTCAAGCGACAAGTCTATCTATATGACAGTTAAATAAAGTTTAATGCTACAAATAAAACAATATTAATATATATATATATAGTTTGCAGATGTTTTAAGCCATAGAGAAACAATAAGAGCGGAAACTAGAAAAAAAAAACTTAAACAAAAATTTTACTCCAAATAATCACTCATACGAGTGTTGTTTTTTTACAAATACATTATCAGCACTAAGGTTTTTGGCAACTGAGTTAGGTCAGGAGAGTTTCCGCTCTATGTGTATTCTCTATGTTTTAAGCTGTAGGCAGTCAAGTCTATTTTAAAATAAGGCAAGTTTTCATAAATTGTGTTTTTTTTTTTTGGAAATCTCGAGCAAAAACCATTTGCAATTTTAAAATAAATAATGTTCTAGAGTTTGAAAAACAATATACAATTTTAGAAGCGATATAAATAAGCTTAAGTGTTTCTAGATAATATTTGGTAGAGTTAAATGTCACTTTAATGTCCCTAAGTAAACTAAGTAGTAGGTAGTTACTTAAAATATTTTTTAAACTTCACTTTAGTATGCAGTTATTTTATTTTTAAAAACTAGGCTATTTTGTAATTCTGTTGTTATTCTATTTTTTGGGATAAATTATTAGTGAGTGACTACAAATCATTGGGTCTACAGTAATTTTCCTCTCTCTTTTTAGACAAAAATGTTGTCCGTTCGAAAGTTTAAAGATATTTTTCTTCAGGGTCTAGATATTTTACTTATTATAGTAGATCTATTTCTATCTTACAGTCCCATGTTCATTTTCAGACATTTTTAATACTCAATTATGCCAAAAATCAGTTTTTCGATTCAACAGTTTTCATTGACTTTTGTTTGTGATTTAAAAGTAGTCTTATTTGGTTCATAATAAATTTGAGGAATTTGAACGGATTTTGTCACACTTGTACTTTTTCCGACTTAGTTAAATGTGGAAAAAATGCGTAATTCATGTCGAAAGAGAACTTTTTAAATACAGAATGCATATTGTTACGTTTTTACCTTTTAAAAACGGGGTTTATTTCCTTTAAATAAATTGAATACTTTTGATTGCAAATAAAAGTAGTTTTAGTAGTTTAAAATTGTAACAACTCTTTATTTATTTAGAATGTACAACAACAACAGAATTAAATAGTCATTCAGTGTCTTTATACACGTATATAAATTCTCAGAAATACACACACTTTATAACGTACAAGTATACACTGGCAATGCAGTTGATGTCTTTACTTAACGATGCTTCAAATCAGACTGATCTGTGGTGTTCTCACGGCCAATTTATATACACTGTATTACCATCTAGAAAGCTCTATTTCTATAATGATCTTTAAACTAGAATATTCGCATAAAACAATGCACAACTCAAAGCTTTTATTCAATGTTGTTTGTTCTATAGCAATTTCAATAATACCCACACATTTGTTAAAGTTTGAGAAGCACTGCTGTTGAGAGGCATTATACAACTTAAACCAGCCGTTAAAACAGTAATATTTAAATTCAAGTACAATTTCGTAAAAATAATTCGATTATATCAAGCGATTTGCTGCTGCTAGAATCAAAAAATCTTTGAATATAAACGAATCACTCGATTCACAACACGTCACAATGATATCAAAATCTTACAAAGAAAATCCCGAAATTTTCACGAATTTCTAAATAAATATTCCCGGAATTATATTCCCTAGTAGAGATTAGATTTCTAAGAATCCCGCCTAAATATTCAAATTTCCAACACAGACATAATGCAATTTATCCAAATCCAAGTTTAACCATTCATTTTTGAATTTGCTAATTGTCACATACAAAATTTTATTACTTTTAATTTGACAAATAATGTTTTGTTATTTGTATACATATTTATAGTGATTGTATGTTAAACAAATAAGAAACTAATGTAAGTAAATATGTACCATTTAAGTTAAATTGACTTTTATTTAAAAAAAAATAAACATTGTTTTAATACATGCAAACATACGTTATTTTTTGTTTCTTTAATTTCATTTAATTTAAACATTTCAATAAAACAAATGTGAGTTCTGTTTAACAAAATGTTGTAGCTGCTCATGGCGAATGTTTGAATGGAGTGTAAAATATTGTGAATATTTGCATAAAATTATGTAAATTGTTAGCACAAAATGAGGGTGTGTAAATGATGTTGCATGCCCCACTCAATGTTACTGGCAAAAATGCAAATAAAAATTAAAAATAAACAAATATAAATATAGATGTAAAAAAATGAACAAAAAAAAAAATTAAATATAAAAATAAATAAATTGTCAAATGCTAAAATCATGCTGCTGTAAAACTTGGAATTTATTTTTAAAACAAAACAAAAAAAAAATATTATAAAGTTTTATTTATTTGCTTTAAAAACAGTAAACATACCTAAAAAAAACGTAGAAGAAAATAAATAAAACTAGAAAAAATTAACAAGAATATAATTTTGCTGATTTTTTGTTAAAGTTTCTTTTTTTTAGAATTTTATTGCTGTTTTTATATTTTGTTGAAACCTACAGGATAATTTTGTTTACAGTCATGATTTTTCACATGTACATGTGGCATGAAGGTTTTTTGTTGTTGTTATTTTAAGTTGGTAAATATGCAACTATGTTCTGCTAAAGTTTTACTAAACAAAGTTGTACGTTTTCAAAATGATTTCCTATAAAAATTTTCGTAAATGTAGCTTTTAATTAAGGTTCTATTGTTAAACATTTGTATGTGTATGTACACAAGTACAGTTAATGTCATAAGTATTCATACACTTGGTAATAAAAGTAAACTATGTAGTCGGTTGTGGTGTGTTTCATAATTTTCTCATCTTTTAAATATTGTAATTAAGAAAATCCGGTTCTGAATATCAGAATTATGCTGTTTTATTTAAAAAAAAATTGTATGTAGATTTCTAACAGATCTGTGGCTGGAGAATATAATTTTTGTTTAATTTAACTCAGCAGATTTTAAATAGCAACCTATTTAGTATCAAAGCCGCTGCACTAATATGCCAGTTTGCGTCCCTAATTGGAACCGGAGAAACGCGACGCAAATCGAAGCACGATTTTCCATATATTTGTATTGATATTCATTTAATTGCTTCCAAGATTTATAATTTTAGCTGAAAAAAACAGATTTTTCAATACAAATATTTTTATATTAATGACGCAAATCGAAGTATTCTTACGAATGTGCAATGACGATTTGAATTCAACGGTCTGTAACGACTGCCTGCAGCATTCATCATGCTTGAAGGCACGTCCATCAGTAGCATGCGTTTATTGGCATTGTTTGTAAGTATGGTAACACTAAATGTTTGGGCTGCTGGCAATGACATCGAAGGCTTTGGAATTCGAATGTACTAGTATGTCCGTTAAGAGCATTGTAGAAGATTGCGCGTGTATAAATAGTGGCAGAGCTGGCAGTCGTGAGTTGAGTTTATCATTGGCGCTGTTAGAGTTAACATCAACTGTATTGTGCATTTAAGATTGTACGTAATAGAGTGTGTGTGTATTTCTGCGAATTGATAAACGTATATAAAGACACTGAGTGACTATTTAATTCTGTTGTTGTTGTACATTTTAAATAAATAAAGAGTTATTACAATTTTAAACTACTAAAACTGCTTTTATTTGCAATCAAAAGTATCCGGTTTATTTAAAGGAAATAAACCCCGTTTTTTAAAGGTAAAAACGTAAGTTCGAAGTAATGCGAAGCAAACTGAAACAAAAACGATGCAAATCGAAGCACTAATGACGCAACTTCGAGACCATGGTACGCAAACTGAAATAAAATCAACGCAACTTCGAAATCACAGAAATTTTAAAAAGATGCAACTTCGAAACGACACAAACCGGGTTATTGGTGTATATTGATGTGTCATTTATGTTCGATTATCATAAAGATGATCTCAACATGTCTATATAATATATCAATTACTCAATATTTGTTTAAAAATTAAAGATTGCTATGTGGCTATTTACTTATGTCAGCAACTGTATGGTTCAACTTGTATGCCATGAATACAAATTATATGTGCTGGATGAGTGTGTAGGTGAATGAAATTTAATTTCTAAATTGAAATTCTTGTAGAACAAATATCTCCACAATTGCATAGAATTTTTAACAAGATTTTTTTCGTTGTTTTTTTCTTTTTTTGTTTAAATTATTGTTGTTGTATACTTTAATAAACTTAAAATTAAAATATTTTTTTTAGTATATTTTCGATTTAATTTTCCGTAGCCATTTTCTTTGGCATCTTCCGTTTTTATTATTTACATTTTTTTTCTTACTTCCGTTACTGCGCATTTTATCATGTTTCCGGCATTATTTTGATTGAATATTTGCCGTAAATTAAATTGCAAATAAGTTTTATACGTTTTTGTTTTTTTTTTACATATTTTGTAAATACTAAAGGGGAAAATGTAAATATTTTATTTGTAAATTTTATTGATTTTTTTATTTATGCATGTGAGTGAATAAATATAAATAAAATGAATGCTTAACTTTTAATAAATTTTCCAGTATTTTCTTTTGTAAATTTATGATGTTTTTAGTAAGTCTTAAATAGTTAATAGTTAATATTTATTATGAAATTATGGTTTATTTGTTATTTATTTTCTTGGCTTTACAAACATTTTTATAAATTGCTAAAATAACACCTTTTTTTACTAGAAAGAAGCCGCTTTGCAAACAGCAAAAAAATAAATAACCACAACAATTTTTAATTAAAATCATATATTTTCTAAAGAATGTATATTTTTGTTTTAATTTTATTTTTAGAATGTCAGATAAGCTTAAAAAATGCAAAACGTACAGAAAAAAAAAGTAAGACAAAAAAAAAAATAAAAATAAAAACAGAAACAATGACTACATTTTTTGTTTAAAGACAATCTTGCGTTCGTGTGTACACTGAGAAAAATTTGTAATTTTTAAAACAATGTTTAACGATTTACATATTAATATTTTGACTTTAAGCTGAGCATTGCAAAATTGCGAGTTTGATATTAAATCAGGTAAACTGTGAACGATTTCATGTTCCACTAAGAGTTTAAAGTTCCAAGTAGTCAACTTCGAACGTTTTATCGTAGAATTCTATTTTGTTCTAATTGTTATTATAAGCTGAAGCTATGAGATTTGTACTAAGATTTTTGGAAGCACACAGTGATCATAAGACCTTACGACAGTCCACAATAATCTCAATAATCACACGGTAAGATTAGGAATAATTAAATAGGCAACTAACACTTTATTATATAAGAGGTTTAATTACGAAAACGCTACTAAAATACATCAATAATTGGTCAATTCACAAGATCTCTTATCAGTCATATCATAATGTCCTAATATATCACGACTCGGCAGCTAGGCTTAACCGAGTCCTAGGCATTGGGCGTTGGTCTCTGCTGGTTTGTTATGATAACACAATAAACATACCATAGAAAGTAGTATTATTTTAGGACATTTTTTGCCTGAAAATCAATAAAAACCATTGTGAAATATTAGGACATTATGACAATATGACATGATAAGAGACCTTGTGTACATTTTGAATGTATAAAAAGAAAAAATTTAAATAAATTAAATAAAAATAAATATAATGACTCATTAATGCCCTCTACGACGGCTGTTAGGAACTGAAGTCATCTGGATTTTATTTTATTTTATAGTTGAATATTTCATTAATTTCAATACGATTTTAATTTAGAAAATTCTGTTAAGTGTAATAAGTTTAACGCTCGCATACATTAATAATCCTTGGCATAATGTTTGTTTATCTCTGCAAATATTCTCAGAGCTTAACAACAACAACAACTTTCAACGTTAAAACATATAATGTGTGTATGTATTTGGAATTGGAATTAGTGAAACGTTATCGTTACGTCAACGTAATGGAACTAAGAATATAAATTTAGTTTAAATGAGTTGCCCGCCAAAAAATGAGTTCATATGGAAGACCTAAAAGACATTGTGATACACGAAGTCCCCGTTCTTATAGAGTCGGGCTGTGCTACAAGTACCATCCTTTATAAGGAGGTGGAGTTAGAGAACAGTACTTGTCCGTACTGACTCAGTACCTTTTTATTCGGTATCAAAGTAATATTCAAATAGGAGTTTTTCACCCTTACCCCCAGTAACACGAAGTCTGGTTATGCGTTAACTAATAGTTATACTGACAATTTTCATACAAAAATAATTTTAATCGACAGTA
This sequence comes from Calliphora vomitoria, assembly GCA_942486065.2. Taxonomy (NCBI): domain Eukaryota; kingdom Metazoa; phylum Arthropoda; class Insecta; order Diptera; family Calliphoridae; genus Calliphora; species Calliphora vomitoria. The sequence continues at coordinate 79,990,317 of OW818031.2, forward strand.
TAACTATTAGTTAACGCATAACCAGACTTCGTGTTAATGGTGATTAGAGTACTAAAGTTTCAGTTACTTTTCTATATAACTGCTATACACACTATTTTCTATAGAAATAAATCTAAAGAAAGTAAATTTTGTTATAGAAAATACTTTTATAAACACAATTTACTAAATAAAATACTGTTATACACACAATTTTCTATAGATAATACTGTTGCACCATCAATTTTTAATGGTCTGTAAAGACTGTTTGCAACATTCATCATGTTTATAAACAATGTTAAAACACGCTGTTATTAACATTGTTTGTGGGTAAAGCGGCATTAACTTCTAGAAATACAGTCGAACTTCTCTATAGTGAACTTCTATACAATGAAGCTCTCCCTATTATGAATTGATTTCAAACACACAACTTTTTCCGTTCCAATTTCATTGTTTTTGATCTCCTTATAATGAATTTCCATACAATGAAGATTTCTATACAATGAAGCAATTTTGCAGGTGTAATATTTGACTCACATGCGTTTTTGTCTCCATATAATGAATTTTTCAAACAATTTTATGTTACGCATACTAACAACTCTGTGTACCGAGAAAGATGCCACATATAATGAGGGGATTCCCAAAAAAGAAAAAAAAAAACAAAAAAAAGAAGAAAGCCACATTAATAACAATTTTGACATCAGTTGCCGATTTTTAGTGATCGGAAATGACGCAGCGAAGTAGCATTTCTCTTGAAAAAAATTATTAATTATTAATAAAGTTGAAGAAGGATTAAAAAAAAGATGTGGCTAGGCAGTTTGGAATTCTTCCCAGCACATTATCAAATATTTTAAAAAAACAAGGCTGTGATTCTAAAAAATGTAGAAGACGAGCAATTGAGCACTAACACAGGATGGTTAGACAAATTCAAAAAACGGCATGGTATTGTGGCAAAAAGTACTTTTGTGGAGATGAGGAGTAACGTGCCGACTAATGCATTTAAATCTCTTAATGTATTAGAAGGTTTTGTTGAGGAAGAGAAATGGAAGAGTGTAATCCAAACTAAAGTACCTGATTATTTAAAATAAAAATGGAAAAAAATATAATTTTTATATAATGGTTTTGTTATTTGGTATTACAAAGTTTTGATGTGGAAGAAAAATGGAAAAGTGTAACCCAAACTAATATGCCTAATTATTTTAAATAAAAAGTGGGGGAAAAATATAATTTCTGTATAATGAAGTTTCTATATAATGAAGTGATTTTCTGGTCCCGTCAAGATTCATTATAGGGAAGTTCGACTGTAGAACATTTTAGTTTTGTACGTTAAGATATTTCATGAAACTACTAGAAGATGGCATTGTGTATATAAATAGTAGCAGCGGGTTGCAGACAGGCAGTTTATTATAGGCGCTGTTGGAGTTAACATTGTTTAAGCTTTGATATTTTCACAAATAAAGCTTGTGTGTCAGTAATTCTCATTCACTCTATAGTTTTATTTGTATATTATTGCGTTTTTACACGTTTATCAATTCGCAGAAATGCACACACACTCTATTACGTACAACCTTAAATGCACAAGACAGTTGATGTTAACTCTAACAGTGTCAATGATAAACTCAACTCACGACTGCAGCCTCTGCCACTATTTATACACGCACTGCCATATTCATCCGAGTAGTCGAGATTGTTCTTAACGGTCAACTAGTATGTTTGTTTTCTAGAGCTTTCGATGTCATTGCCAGCAGCCCAAACAATTAGTGTTGCCATACTTACAAACAATATCAATGATGAATGCTGCAGGCAGTCGTTACAGACCGTTGAATTCAAATCGTCATTGCACATTCGTAACAATATCTTTAGTTTTTCTATAGTCTTTTGGGAAAAGGTTTCCTAATGATCTGGCCTAACCAGTGAAATGATCATAGGAACTAGCTTATCCCCTAACAATAAATTTCAGTGAATTTATCAATAATTGGGAATTTAGCTTAATTCTTACTAAAATATTACCAGTGTATTCTTGTAAATTATAAACTGTGTAATATAAGAGTGTGTAGTAAAAGAGAGTGACTATTTACATTTTTGTGTAAATTTACATTTAGAGAATGCAGTTTATTTATAGAAAATAAACCACCGTTTTTAAAAGGTTATAAAAAATGGAAAATTCTTTAGATTTTCTTAAAATTCAACACTAAACAGGATTGCAATTATCACACCATTGTGGGTGTGCAACACTCAAAGGGGTTCATCCCCTGGCAATGAGTTGGTTTACGCAAAATTTAAAGAACACGACATGAAACGGAGATTTTTATATGGAAAAGCAAGTTATTCTGAATCTTTAGGAATGGGTAAATTTGTATCAAAATAAAGCAAGATCATATCTACGTTTTCATCTTAAACAGGATCGAAAATTAATTAGAAACTAGGATGTTTCCTTAGTGCAATGTTTATAAAGTTCAATATTCCGATGAATGTTCACGTTACCGATGAGGTAACTAAGCAACCCAGCAGTTTTAGTAATGGCATTGTATACGTTTTTGACAGTATTTTTCATTTATGTATAGTTACTGGGCTGGTCCCAATTAACATAGTTTTGGTAATGACACTTATTTGTTTTTCGCAGTGGAAATTTAAGTCTATAGATTAATTTACATATTCCAAGTAATCTAGTATAGATTCCATTTAATAGATTATTTTTAATACTTTTAATAGTAAGAAGTAAGAGAGCTATATTCGGCTGTGCCGAATCTTATATACCCTTCACCAAATTATACTTTAAAATAAAATTTAAAAATAAAATTTTTTTTTTCAAAATAGTTGCTTAAAAGTTTTTTCCAATTTTAAAAAGAATTTTTTTTTTTTAATTTATTAGTGAAAATTCGGGTTAAAAAATATTTTTCCGGATTTTGACCCATTGTAGGTCCAACTTTGTATAGCCTTATATACATCGTTGCAATGGACTTTAGATATCCATATTGTCTATATTTATGACTTAGTAATCGAGATATAGATAATAAATAGGTTGTCTCGGTTTTTTGCTCATATCTCCTTTATTTATGGACGGATTTAGCTGATTTTAAATAGGAAACTTTTCGAAAGCATGTCTGACAGAATTATTGAGGATTTGGATACCGAAGATATCTGGGTTCTTCAGAAAATTTGGATTTCAACAGACAGACGGACATGGCTAAATCGACTCCGCTATCTATAAGGATTCAGAATATATATACTTTAAGGGTCGGAAAATTATATTGTGGTAATTACAAACGGAATGACAAATTTATATATAACCTTCTCACGAAGGTGAAGGGTATAAAAATAGTTATTTTTCTTATTCTAGGTAATCTAATGTAGAGTTAATTTCCACTAAGTGTCGTCTTGTATGTTAAAATTTAGCCAAATAGCTAAATCGCCAAACAGTGGTTACCCTAAATGGAAGTTATAATTTGTAGTTCGGGGACAGTCGCCAGAACTGCTGGAAATTTATGCAACATATTTTTAACTTGTTAAGATTTTTAAGACAATAAAATAAATGTTATTGGTTTTAGTGTTGTGTGTGTGTTTGAGAGTGTATAGGAAATTGATTTTTTTAAAAATAGTTTTGCTAAAGTTTTAGTATAATTTTTATATTGTTTACAATTTAAAACCAATATTTAAACAAAAGTGAAACGAATGAAAACAAAAAAAAAAAACTATAATTTATTTCAGATGATTTTCTGTTTATTTTGTTGGTGCTGTTTAAGACAGAAAAGCAAAAACAAAAAAAAGAGAGTAAGTATAAGAACTTGTTTCCTTTTTATATTTATATTTATTTAAGTTTGGAATAAAGTATTTTAAACAAGGCTGCCTTGAATGCAGTGTGTTGGCCATAATGTTGGATGACGGTCTGTGTGTCAGCCAGCCAGCCAGCCTGCCTGGCTGTTTGCCTGTTAAGCTCGTTATTTGTTTAGTTGATTTTGTTGTGGTTATTTTTGTTATTTTCTGTTAAAGCTGCAAAATGTTTCATTATTATTTTCCTTTTTTTTTTTCTGCCATTGCTGTTGTCTTGGTTGTGGCCACACTGCTGGTAATTTATATAAAGTCATTAAATTAGATATTTTTTTAAAACTAAAATTTTCACAAATGTTTTTTTTTTTTTTTTTAAATAGTTTATTAAAAATAAGTAATTTTAATTGTTTTTCAAAGTAAAAAACTTAAAATTTGTGTTTGCTTAAGTTTGTCTCTATTGGAATGTCGTTGAGTGTGTTGTTGTATGGATGGAGCCTTGATAGTAACAAACGTTCTTTTGTTGTTTAATTATTGTCAGACATGCCATTAATTTTGGCATGTCAAGTCGTTAACGAATTCCTTTTTATTTATTTATTTTATTTTACGTTTTTGTTTCATTTTAGTGTTGTATTGTTTTTTGTTGTTGTTGCTGTTTCTTTTTTGTTCATATTTTGTTTAAATAATAAACTAAACTAAAATCTTTGTTCTTCGTTGTTGTTCTTTTGTTGTTGTTGTTGCTGTTGTAGTTGTATTTTATAGCTTTAATTTAGTTTTAAATCACAGGAACTGCACATAATTTATTTATGTTTTGCAGTTGTTGTTTTCTGTTGTTGCTGTTTTCTTAGGAATCGAAAAATGTTAATTAAAAATTCTAAAACGAAAATCTACTAAGAAAAACATTTTTTGATTTTGTTTTTAACTCCTTAAATTAAATATTTGTTGTTATTTTTGGGAGAGAAAAAAAATTTAATTAAAAACTTTTTTGGTTTTCATATGTTGGTGTATATATATACAATATAAACATACAATTGTATATGTAGTTGAACTTTGCTCATTTATTAAGTTTTGTTTTAACTTTTGTTATAAAATTTGAATGTTTTTAAACAAAATAAAGTTTGGAAAAGCCTAAGCCTTAGAGGTAATAATATTTCATGTTAAATTAATGTTTGTTTTTTGTTGCTGTTTTTGCATAATGAAAATCAAAAAAACTTTTTCAATTTGAAAATTTAATTATACAACATACATTTATGCATTACTAAAATAACAAAATTTTCTAATATAAATCCTTAATATTTTTAGTCATTTCCTTTTCCTGCTGTTACTTGCAGTTTCCTTTTCACCCTCTCTGTTTAAGCCATTAACAACCATGCATTTATAATGCAATTTGTCATTATGAGTTTATTGTAAAATGGAAATTAATGAAATCAGAAGTTTTACTTAATGATGCTTTTAACATTAAAATCTATAGCAACAGCCACATAACATAGTTGCATAAAATATAATTAAATATTTCAGAAATTTTCATAACGCTTTTCATATGCTGCAATATGCTTTCAATTTTAAGGTTGCTAATATAATTTTATTATTACTTAAATCAATTTGTTGAACATGACTTGGCATGCATGTTGTGTGTGAAAATATTGCTTCGTATATAATTATTAATAATTCGTTATGAGGTAAAAATATAAAATTTATGAAGTCTTGAGTAATGAAAGAATTGTTAATATTAAATCTATTTTAAGACCTAATTAATTAGTTGAGGTTAAGGCGCTTATTTCGTTGAATTAGGTGGGATTTTAAATGTCTGTTTATCAGAAACCTTTCGAATACAGAAATTTAATTTCTTTTAAAACCCATGGATTTTTGACAGAACGGTTGTGCTGAATTCCTAGAGGAAAGGTAATCACGTGATTGATACCTGTGATACCGGTTCAAGTTCTAACACTTTAATTTGAAAGAAAAAAAAAACACAAACTGCTAACCTTTTTGCTTGTTTGCAAAGTCTCTGACGGGAATCCAACCCTAAGATTGATAGCCCAGCACACTATCGTCTAGACTATCGGGGCACCCTATATATTAATGGCAACCTAAAGAATGTGAATTTTTATATTGTTACGTTTTCACCTTTTGAAAACTTAGTTTTTTTTTTCCTTTAGTTTAGTAGTTTAAAATTGTAACAACTCTTTATTTATTTAAAATGTACAACAACAACAGTTCAAATAGTCACTCAGTGTTTTTATACACGTTTATCAATTCGCAGAAATACACACACACTTTGTAATGTACAAACTTAAATGTACAAGACAGTTGATGTTAACTCTAACAGCGCCTATGATAAACTCAATCACGACTGCTACCTCTGCCACTATTTATACACTCGCCATCTTTCGGGAATCTTTTACAATGCTCTTAACGGACAAACTAGTATGTTCGAATTCTAGAGCTTTCGATGTTTATGTTAGCAGCTTAAACATCTAGTTTTGCCATACTTATAAACAATGCTAATAACCGCATGCTATCAACATTGTTGATAAGTAGCAAAAGTAATCCTCCTATCAGAAAATGCTATAAATTTTGCCGATTATTGGTCAAATAAATAGTCAGCAATATTCCGCGTTCTGGAGCAGTGTAGCGTTACATTGTTTATTACGTGTATTTCGCATGTGTTTACTACACAAAAGTCAAAACAGAACTGACATTAGGGGCCAATCGCTAAATTTATAGCATTTTCTGATAGGAGGATTACTTTTGCGCCACCTTGTAGAAGCTTCTACTGATGTACGTGTTTATAAACATGATGAATGTTGCAGACAGTCGTTACAGACTGTTAAATTCAAAACGCTATTGCAAATTCGTAACAATATTTAAAAGCATAGGGTAACATAGAGACGAGACGTAATTGTCAAAAACCTAAGTCTGTTGTCAAAAAACTATATATTGCAACAGCAAATACATGCTAGTCAATGTATTTTGTTATTGTATCAGAAATATGATTTTTTGTATTTTTGTTTGACAAATTATCTCTATGTATAATTCTCTATGTTTAAAACACTAAGTTTTAAAAATATTTTTCTTTCGACATCCGGCCATATATTTTTGGGCAATATTTTCCAGTTTTTATGTTTATTATTGTGAATAGTACTTAATATCTCATAGAAGTACTGGGATATTTTCAGATACCAAAAGAACTGACAAAAATAGTACAACAAACCTCAGGTTGATTACTTATTTGAAAATGATAGAAGGTAACGACAACGCTAATTTGAGATATTTCGTTAAAGGTGGTTAGCGGTAACGGTGTAATTTTGTAACGGTAATTTTGATCTGAATCAAGAATCAAGACCTTTTATCTGGGCAAAATTTGTAATGTTGCTAGTTTTGTAATTAAAAAGTTATTTTTAACCAATCTTCTATTTATAAATTAATAAAAGAAGCAAATGACTCAGATATAAGCTAATACTGCAATACAGGGCTTAAAGTTTTGTTCGTTATCCAAATAGTATTATTTTATAAGGGTCAGCCTATTAACATTTTAACTTATTACTATGTAATGAAAGTTTGTTCTACATGAAAAAAGTATTTTTTTATTTTTTAATGATTTCATTTTATAGTTAATTATATACATTTATAGTAACATTTAATTAATATTTTTCAATATGGCAACAATTATTTATGTATATAAAATTGTAATACGAAACTAGACAAAAAAAGAAAACGGAAAACAAAATATTTTTAATAAACATTATGTAAAATCTGGTACTTACTTCTGGTAGACTTTGCAATGCTCTATAGAAAATAATGTTATTTTTCGGTATGAACAAATTTTCAACAAATATTTAAAGCTCTCAATCAGCATATTGTCAATAGTATTGAACATCCTTTGTCATTTTTACAACTTATGGAGATATTTAGAATTGTACTCACTCTACCCTTCACCTTCGTGAGAAGGGTCTTATATAAGTTTGTCATTCCGTTTGTAATTTCCACAATATAATTTTCCGACCCTATAAAGTATATATATTCTGAATCCTTATAGATAGCGGAGTCGATTTAGCCATGTCCGTCTGTCTGTCTGTTGAAATCAATTTTCTGAAGACCCCAGATATCTTCGGGATCCAAATCTTCAATAATTCTGTCAGATATGCTTTCGAGAAGTTTCCTATTTAAAATCAGCAAAATCCGTCCATAAATACCGGAGATATGAGCAAAAATCCGAGACAACCTCTATTTTTGGTCTATATCTCGATTACGAAGTCGTTAATATAGACAATATGGATATCTAATGATAGATATTTCAAAGTCCATTGCAACGATGTATATAAGGCTATAGTAAATTGGACCTACAATGGGTCAAAATTGGGAAAAATATTGTTTAACGCGAATTTTTATTCTCAAAAAAAAATTTTTTTTTAAAAAATTGGAAAAAACTTTCAAAAAATGTTTACCTTAATATTACTTGTTTAATATTAAGGTAAACACTTTAAACTCAGATTACGTAAAATGTTTTTATTATAACTCTATTAAAATTATGTTGCTAACATTTTATTGCATTTAAACTACTAGCTGAAGTGTACTGTTTGAAAAAAAACTAGGTGGTATTTTAACACCAACATACGTTTATTTATTGTAATTTTATGACATTTTCTTGAGCATACAAAAAAAAATATAACCATTAATTATAAGATTTTTATAATTATATACTATTTTATATAAGATTTTTTGCATGCCATGAAATGTTAAACACATTTTCAGTGATTTATAAAGTTTGTCAACCCCACGCGTCTAAAATTGCGGTAGAAAATTTAATGAAATTTTATGTGTTTTTTTTTTGTATTTATCTACAGGAAATATTACAGAAATGTATTTTAAAGTAAAAAAAGAAACAACATAGATTTTGATTAAAAAATAAAATTTAAAGAAAACTAATGCATTACATCAACTTTTAGTAAATGTCAAAATATAAATTGGTTCATATTAAATTTTTTATTGTATAAATGTAAAGAATACTTTGAAGAGGTAATTATTATAGGCACACATCAGAAAGTAATAAATTTCCCTGCCCGCTGCGCCTTCTACAGCACTCTTCTGGTTTGTAGAATGTTGTGCATCTATTTCACTCACATTTGGAGGAGAAATACTAGTAGTATTATTAACTAGGTCATTTAAATATCTTTAATATGTTAACAAATTTATCTACAATTTACAAATATTGTAGTAACAAAAATAAAATTTTGTAAAAAAGGCAAACTTTTTCCCAGAATACCACAAATGTCTTAAAATAAATAAATGCTACTTAATTGTTTAAAGAAAACACTAAAACAGAATTATGCTTTATGCTGTGTTATTAAGTATTAATAAAAAGAGCAAAAATTAAAACAAAAATAAATGTTAATAATGCTAATTATAAATAATTACAGTGCAATGAACTAAAAGTAGGCAACACTATACGTCTGCTGCTAACGCCGCCAACCATGCCAGCCATTCCGTAAATTTTGAAACTAAAAACAACTACAACTACCACCAAGTCAAGTCATGTTTTAGCTCAAAAAATATTTTCAAATTATGTACGAGTAATAATATTTTATGAAAATATAAATTATGATAAAAATGAAGAAAATATGTTTAAGAATAATTTATTAACATTTTTTTTCCACTTGCTTGTTTTTTTGTTTGTTTTTGTTTCAGCTTACAACAACAATTATAAATTACCAAGAAATTGAAATTAGTTTTTTTTTTTGTTGTATGTATTTGTTTCATCATTTCATATAGCAAGAATATGATGGCATAACAACGGCAATAACAACAATAATTATTTATTAAAAAAAAAAAAAATAACAATAATAATAATATTACAATAAAGGTGTGGTGCTGAATATTTGTGTTGTTGTTGTACATACATTCATTCGGTGTGTTTTTTTTTTACTTTCCAAAAGGTTTACTTATTTAATTTATTTCTTTTTGCCATAAATGTCGGTTTTCGATTATTGAATATTAAAGAATTTTTATTAATAAATAAATTCGAGAATCATTAAAATCAAATTAAATTCGATACAAGTGGTGGTTAAATGTTGAATTGTATTTATTATTAACAAATAAAAATGGAATTTATGCGGAAGATAAAGTGGGTTAATGGATTAACCCCTTAAACTTGGCATGACCCTTTAGTTTATCACTTTTGTTAACAAGATTTAGGGCCATTATTACAACTTGCCTTTATGTTCCCAATAGTAAAAGTTAACTTTAAAGCAAACTTTTTCTATTACTTAAAGTCACCTTTTACTATTACGAACTTAAAGGCAAGTTGTAATAATGGCCCTAAGTTAGTTAGTTGAATTCAATTGTAAAAAAAACAAATTTATTTTTTTTCTCATTTCATTTTAATTAAACATCTCTTACACCCAAAATCATAGTGTCTGTTTATATATTAATCGAATGGAAACTGTCAATATAACTTTAGATTAAAACATAACTTACAGTAACAATTTCAAAATTTTTAACAATATTTAACTATATATATGTTTGTGGTAACAATAATATGGTTAATTTACGATTCACATGATTGTATCAACCTTATATATGGTTACAGTAAACATGTATATGTTTGTGATAACCATTTATATGATGAATAATTTTATCATAACATGTTATTCTCAGATTATGATATCCATAAGCCGAGAGCAACATAATATGGTAAGTCCTTCATCATATAAATGGTTGTTACAAACATATACATGTTTACTGCAACCATATTCTTTGCCTCAAAACAACAGAGAACTGTCAAATCAGCTGTCACAGAAAACAGTGCTGCCAATTTAAAGTTTTCCCCCCGCCAAAAAACCCTTTATTTATTACCATTTCTTTTTTGCGATCAGTCCAATTGTGCAGCAATATTTCCTTACTACTTACAACATTTCATTGCAATTGATAACCTGCCAAATTAATTTTCTGCATTAAGGGTTTTTCTTTTCATAAGTAAATTACAAACACTGCCTTAAATTAATTCAAGCATAAATTTAATTAATTTTGATTTGTTTGCTAAAATAGCACTTTATGACAACATGATAAATGTATAAATGGGAATCGTATAAATCACATTTAAATGAAATAAAATCTTACAGCTCGATGCATGAATCATTAATTTAAAATCGTTTAACGTTCATCTTATTCACAAACCGGAATTGGAACTTTTTTTTTTTTTTTCTTTTGTATTTTACTCCAACTGACAATACTTTACAGCCGTTTATTGTGTTGATTACACAGCATTTAATAAGCGTTTTTTTTTCTGTGGCAGCAGCAGCAGCAACAAAAATAATAATCATGATTTGAACACCTGTGTGCCAGTGACGTTCTCATATTTTATTTATTTATTTTGTAAAATTTATTTATTTTCAATGCAATTTTTATTGGACTCTCCTCGTTCGTTTCTTGCTGTTGTTATATTGTGTTGATTTCGTTTAAATTTTTTTTTTATGGATTCTTAATTTGAAATTATTTCAACGAATTATAAAAATAAATGAACTTTTGTATTAAATTTCTGTGTGTTTTTGTTTTAAAGAAAAAAAATAAATAAAATAAAACCAACAACAACCTTACACCGACATACGAATGTGACAGATTGTCATGTACACATTCTGTATGTCTGACAGACAGACAGACATACAGATGTCTTGTATTTATTTTTGATTTTTATTCAAAATTAATTAATGGTAAATATAAAGACACATACATATTTATACATACAAACACAAATATAATTTCAATTTTAGAATGAAAACAAAAACAGAATACATTCATTTTAAAAATAAAGTTTTGAAGAGTATGAGCAAAATAATAAATATGGCGAATAAATGTGATAAAAAAGGGTTTTTGGATTTTAATAGACAAATCCAATTGAATTTCTAATTGTATTCCAGATAATTATATGTAGTTAATATACATACAAATAGAAATGGAAACTTCAGAGATAAAACTGGAAATTTCTGATATACAATACATTTTATAATTTTCTGCTGACGAAATAGTAAATATAAAATTTATAAGTGCTAAACAAATTATGTTTTGTGAATAAAAAGTGAACAAAGTAAATGCAGTGCAACTAATAAGATCAATGAGGAGATTGTCAAATGAAATGGCGATATGCAACAACAATTCCTGGAAGCAAAAACTATTAAAGTATTTTTTCGATGTACGATTATGTACGATTTATATGTACGATTTTTTCAGAATTTTGAAATATATAATTTGTAAATCACTTTAGCTTAGTTTGAGAATTTTGTATACCCTTCATCATGAGTGGCAAGGGTATATATAAGTTTGGCATTCCGTTTGTAATTTCTACATTTTTCATTTGCGACCCTATAAAGTATATATATTCTGGATCGTTATAGATAGTGAAGTCGATATAGCCATGTCCGTCTGTATGTTGAAATCAACTTTCCGTAGCCCCCAAAAAACTTACAAACATAATGTATACATCAATATGTCTGGAATTCTTCCGGCTCGGTCACTATTTAAAATCGAGAAAATCAGCCCACAAATGGCAGACCGGGACAACCTCGATTTTTGGTCTATTTTTGATCTATATCTGTATTACTAAGTCATTAATATAGACAATATGGATATATAATGATAGATATTTCAAAGTCCATTGCAACGATGTATATAAGGCTATAGTAATTTGGACCTACATTTTTTAACCCGAATTTTTTTTTTACCAAAAAAAATTTTTTTTCATTAACTTTTTTTCTAATAAATTTAAAAAAAAAAATTTTTAAAATTAAAAAAAAATTTGAAAAAAATTGAAACAAAACAATTTCGAAAAAAAATTGAAAACAATTTTGAAAAACAATTTAGAAAAAATTTTTTTTTTTAAATTTTGAAAAATAAAAAAATTTTTATTTTAGTAAGAGCTTCTTATGCTAAATTCCCAATTTTTATTTGATAAATTCACTGAAATTTATTGTTGGGGGATAAGCTAGTTCCTATGCGCATTTCACTGGTTGCTTAGGCCAGATCATCAGGAAACCTTTTCCCAAAAGGCTTTAGAAAAACTAAAGATATTATACAAATAAAACGATAGAGTGAATGAGAATTACAGACACTCAAGCTTTATTTGTAAAAATATCAAAGCTTAAACAAAACACCAACAATAAACAGTGATTTTATCTTTTCTTACATTCTCTACTACAATTGGTTGGTTTCTTGCCGACACAAACTGTAGTGTGTAAGTGAGTAAAGAAAAAATAAAACAACTTGCTTTATCTAAAAATTTTTAAAATTTTTATTTTAAAGTATAATTTGGTGAAGGGTATATAAGATTCGGCACAGCCGAATTGACTCTTTTTCACCAATAAATTTAAAAAAAAAATTGTTAAAATTAAAAAATATTTGAAAAAAATTGAAACAAAACAATTTCGAAACAAAAAAATTTAAAACAATTTTGAAAAAAAATTTTTTTTTTAATTTTTGAAAAACAATTAGAAAAATTTTTTGTTTACCTAAAAATATTTAAAATGTTTATTTTAAAATATAATTTGGTGAAGGGTATATAAGATTCGGCACAGCCGAATATAGCACTCTTACTTGTTTTTATATAAATTGTGTTTGTTTTAGAAAAGTTTGTATGGAAATATTTTCAAAGTGACATGAATAAAGTGTTTTATAAAATAAGGGGTTTTTTAATGTAAATAATAAACAAGTCAACTATCTAAAACATGTATCTACTTTAAAAAATCTGTAATTTCAAGGATACAAAACAGTTTTTATGAAAATAGAAATTGATAATAATTTGCAGTTCACTGCTATTATAATAATTAAAGTGTTTTTCTATATATTTTTTTTGTGTTACGTCACTTTTAACACATACTGTGTAGAATTTTCTATAATAATGTTAAGTATCAGTAGGAAAATACAATTAAAGCGACATGCGAAATCCTTGTTTGTGAAAAAATTAATAATTATGAAATCTTACAATTGTAGTAAAGTACTTAAGTAAATATTGTACAATATTTTATTTCAAATAAGTTTAAAATATAACATTTCTAATTTATTTTATATATAAATAAAAACAGCTGTTTAAAAGCATTTAATTTCCCTGAGCCAAGAAATGGTTATTATTATTATTATTATTTTCTTCACTTCCCATTCTATTTCAAGGAATTATTATGCTCTAAATATGTCTTGGCTTTTCCTTATCGTAAATGACTCTGCAAATGTGTGTGGTAGAGCCGCCCTGTCGACCCAATTGCAAATTTGCCATTTGGTTGCAATAATAAAAATTCTCCATATGTTGTGTTATGAGTGTTTTTGTATTTTTATATCCCAGCAAATACAATTTGAACAGTTTGAACAATTTACAAAATACAATCTGATAATAAATATATCAGATTGAGGTAGTTTCGTTAAAGAAATTTGGAACTTTCCAATTTGTTGACAATCCAATGGATTCACTCTTGGGGGAAGGAAACTGTCATAAAAGGATTTCTGCTTGGTAATACCGTAGTCGGTAAAGCAGTGCCAAATTATAAAACAAAACAGTAAGATTTAGGAAATTTCTTGTTATTTATTTTGAATCCATTTATTTGACTAGTGAAAAAGATAATGTAGACATATTCTATATCAACAGTATAAGTTTAAATATGCTCAAACAATTTATATAAGCCAGAAACTGGAAAAAGTTGTGTGCCCTAGATATGCATAGGAAAGACTAAAATTAAAAGTTTAAATAACTTTGATTGTAATAAAAAATAAGATTGCAAAGAATTTTTATTGATAGCCAGGCGAAAGTTAAAGAAAATTATGTAGTTTTCATTAGAAATTTCAATGTTTGCTGGGGTTTGTTAGGAGTAATAGTATGTATAGTGTGTACTTGCAATTTTGTTGGCTTGTTTATGCACACATATGTATGTATGTACATATTTTCCAACTGTGTACTTTAATGTGTTAGTGCATTTTTATATACATATGCATATGTATGTATACGAATATTTTGTGCGGATATTGAACTCTTAGCATGGCGTTAATTGACCTCGTGCTTAAAATGCAAAAAAATAAACAACAACAGCAACAACAATAAAGAACGAATAAAAACGACAACAACAAGAGCAGTAATAAATAAAATAGTTAGTAAAATTATATAAATAAACAAACATTGAATAAAATAATTTAATACAAAACAAATTTAAACAAATACTCATACTTAAATAAATTACAAACAAGAAAAAAAACCAAACAGTTTATTTTGTACTGTCTTTTTTTTTGTTTTGCACAAGTATTTAATAGAAAAATTTATTTAAAAATAAATAAATAAAACAACTTAATTCAACACAATTTTCAATTAAACGACGAGGTCACATTCTTAGTTCAAAAACAATGTTTTCGTTGAGTTTAAGCGAAATTAAAATACAAAGCAGACAAATAAAAACTAAAAAAAATAATAACGGTAAATCATAATTGTAATTGTCAAACTCATGGCCGCAGCCTAAAAGTAGACTACAGATACGTGCTCAATGCGCTCACAAACGTATGAAAGCACAAGCAACAACAAACAATAAAAACAACACTCATAGTAATATTATTATCTTTTTAAACAAATCTTTAATTAATTTTTCTACAAAACAAAACAACTAAAATTTTAAATTGTTGTTTGTTGTTTGTGTGTGTTTTTTTTTTCCTATGAATTTGTACTCAATTTAAATTTTAATTAGTTTTTCTTAAACGAAAACAACTACAAACTCTAATATTTAATATGGTATAAAAATATTGAAGAAATAGTAGAACAACAACAACAAAAATGTAAAAAACCATTTAACTTTATGAAAAATAAATGCCACAAAAATTAAATTAAAAAATCCTCATGATAGTTAGATTGTTGTTGTTATTGTTGTTGCATACAAACAACAAAACAACATTATAAACAAACTCAGAAGAAATGAAATAGACAGAAAGAGCGAGAGAGAGAGAAAGATAAAAAACAACAACACAAAATGTAAAAAAAAACAAACAACAACATAGAAAAACGTGACAAAAGTTAATTACAAAGTTTTCCTCATCGACAACAGCAACAACATTCAACGTCATCATCAACTTGATGAACAAATTATTTTTTCTTTCGAGTGTTTGTGTGTGAGTGTGTGTGTGTTGGAGAGTTTCTGAGGTAAAATATGATGCATGTTTCTTTTTTTTCTGCTGCCACATGTTAAATTGCATCCCTTCAGTTTTAATAATGGCAATGTATACATTTTAAACTTGTTACTTGGCTGAGCTCAATTTATATATTTTACATGTGTTTATATTTAGTCATATGACAAGTGTGGAACCTTTGATATGCAATAGATAGATTACTTTACATATTCTAGTCCCCAAATAATCATGTGAGTAGTTTGATGAATACTTTTTTTTAAATTCTACTTTAAAAGGCAGTAAATTTACTCAACAGCAGTAATTTGTTGAAGAGTCAATTGCCACTAAGTCTACTTTTTTCTTTTGTAGTATTTGTTATAGACATATGCAGGATCAATTGACTTGCTTCTAGGATATACACACATGTTAAAATAACTAATTCGGTTGAAAAAACCACTAGTTCGGGTTAAGTTACCAGAACTACTGGGATATGTCGATTTACATGGTCCTATGTATGTATGTTTGTTACATTGTCTTAAATTTAATTTACATGGTTTTTGTTAGATTATTTTCAACTAACTATCCTCTGTCTAAGTAGGTTTTGTTTTTTTTTCAATTAGTTGTTGTTGCCTTTTTTTTTCATCTAGAGAATAATGTTGATGACAACAATCTTGTTGTTTTTATAAAAAATAACTAACTTTACACTAGAAACTAGTTCAACGGTGATTGGGTTGACAATAAACTAATTTTAGTACTTATACACTTTGTTCAATTGGCCTAGTAAATTTGAATTGTTGACATGAATTGAATTCTGTAATCTAGAATTAACTGCTCTAATAAATTGATGTAACATATCTTGAGTGCTCTCATATATTTTAGAAGTTATAGGTTTTTATTTTAAAATACTTCTCTAAGTAAATCACATTATTTGAAATGTATATATGTAGAGCCGGTTTTTGGCATACTCAATAAATATTTGACAGAATGGTACATCATCAAGATTGAATTGAATTCTGATATTAGTCATACAATGGAAATTTGAGTTTAATCGAATAATAATAGCTGTCGCAGCATCTGATCTAAAGTTTTAAAATGATTTTATTAGAAAATTTTAATCTGTCCATAATTATCTCCCTTAAAAGGTATACAAGTCAAAATGCGGTTGAAAAAATTTCCCTACCATTATAAACTGAAGATTTGCCGTTTTTAAATGTATTTTTTTAATAAAATATTCAGTATATATAAGGCTATCAGTGCAAAAGTGGTGTAACATCAAACTATTTATTTCGTAATATATGTATTCAACTTACACCACTTTTGCTACATCACTTTGCTATATTATGCTCTGTGCACAAAAGATTTTTCAAGCTGCATGTGCTTTTCCCACTTTTGTATTGATATTGGCAATGTAAGGACTTTATGTAACACCAGAACAAAAACCAAAAAAAAAAAATTGTGGGTTACACCACTTTCGCCCTGATGCCCTCATATATGTATACTCTATGGATTGAATAATACTACTATACTACACCAAATATATGAAGGGGTTCTCATATAGCAATTCTATTTCATTGGAGTCCATAGAGTACTTTTTAGTACTTTTTATACCCTTCACCTTCGTGAGAAGGGTATATATAAATTTGTCATTCCGTTTGTAATTTCCACAATATAATTGTTCGACCCTATAAAGTACAGGCAAATCCCGGTATAACGAACGATATGTTGTCAGGTCCATTCGCTAAATCGAAAAATTCGTTATATCGAGATTAATTTTTTGAATAAGTTTTAAGCGGTGTAACATTAGGAAACAAAATTTTTCCATATTTTGTAGTTTCTATTAATTGTTCTTCGGTAGGTTGACTTGAAGCATTACCAGGGATTAATAAAGCCCTCGGATTGCGGTTCTAAAAATTATAATTTACAACAACACTTTGTTACGACACGAGAGGCATTTCTTTTCCTTTCAAAGAAGAAACGATTTAATCTGGTAGATATCAGTTTTATTCGCATTGAGAATAACATTAGTTAGAGTTAGATTTAATCAACTATAATTGTATGACGATTCTTTAAGAAGTCTTACACCGTATTTTTTTAATACAGATATCACTTGCATGAAATGTACCATTATAAATCCTTTTTGAATTTCTATGACTCTAGATATTAAAGCAATTATATTAACTGGAATGTGGTTTTACCTCTGGTCGAGTAATCAACAATTAAAATACTTTTCCACAAGAGAATACACATTATTCTTTAGAGGTCGATGATTATTTGAGCCATTTTGGATAGACTGATATAATTTTCAAGGTTAAACATTTTATTGTTCGTTTGATTTTTGTTCTATTTTTCTCTGCATTCGTTAAATCGAGTACAAAATTGTGGAAAAGTTCGTTATATAAGGTAGTTAATGTTAAAAATGTGGTTGTACGTTATATCGGATTTTCGTTAAAGTGAGATTCGTTATACCGGGATTTGCCTGTATATACAGTGACACAGATAAAAGTACGTACTCCCTCTAAAATTTCGGTTTAAGAATAACCCTGGATTTCTGATCGATATTTTTGCTTGCTTTTGAAAGGCATCGAAACACTGTCAAAAACTAACTACAAAAAGTCCGGTTAACTTTCCGCTTATTGTACTTTTACACATAAAACTTAATATGGCAGCACAGATAATTATACGTACGATGCCAAATAGAAACGGTACTTTTTAAAAATAAGTAGATTTAATAAAAAAAAATATTATACGGAAAGTGTTAAAAGTTTAGTTTGTAAGCAATTCTTAAAGACTGCAGTAATTTTAGAAAAAAAAAATTACTTTTTTGTTAAAATGGGTAGGAAAACAAAGGACATTTGTATCGAAATGCGTGAACATATTTTAAAATTGAGGAAAGATGGGAATTCCTTAAGTTCAATTGCTCAAATTGTTGGACGTGCCAAGTCTACGGTGCAGACCGTAATAAAAAACTTTTCTGAATCTCAATCCCTAGCAAGCAAGCCAAAAACTGGACGTCCACCCAAAATTACCCCACGAGTTGAGCGATTTATAAAAAGTGCTGTTAGTAAAAATCCTAAAACAACAGCCGTGGAAATTCGAAATACTTTGGAAAATGACCACAATATTAATGTTCATTCAGAAACAGTGCGAAGTGTTTTGCGAAAAAACGGATTCCATAGCCGCGTACCAAGAAAAAAACCATTAATAAGCGAAATAAACAGAAAAAAGCGGCTCGACTTCGCACTTAAGTATGTGTACAAAACAACAGATTTCTGGGCGAATGTGATTTTTAGTGATGAAAGCAAGTACAATTTATTCGGTTGTGATGGCAAACAAAAAATTTGGCGCAAACCTAATGAAGAGCTGCAACCGAAGAACCTCATTCCAACAGTTAAGCACGGTGGTGGTTCGGTCATGGTTTGGGGCTGCATGTCGGCGAATGGAGTTGGAAAACTGCGATTTGTGGAAACAAATATGGACCGATTTCTTTATTTAGACATTTTGAAAAGCAGTTTGAAAGATTCCGCAAGTGTTTTGGGTCTTAGTGGCACCTGGTATTTCCAGCAGGACAACGACCCAAAGCACACTTCGCATATTGTCAAAGAATGGCTTCTCTATAATGTCCCGAAACAACTCCATTCGCCTCCCCAATCACCAGACCTGAATCCCATAGAGCATTTATGGGATGAATTGGAACGGCGCATTCGAAAAAAAACTTATAGAAACAAACAACAACTTAAAGATGGCTTGGAATATGAGTGGAATAAAATAACGTCTGAGACAACAAAAAAACTGGTATTTTCAATGAGTAATCGATTGAAAGCAGTAATTGAGGCAAAAGGAGGTCCAACAAAATACTAATAAAATAATATATATACCTGAAATTATTTTTGTACATTAATCTTTTTTAGAGTACGTATAATTATCTGTCATATTAAATAGGCTTTTGTGTTTTTTTTATTAAATTGAAGTTTTTAATTTTAAATTTAAATAATGAAATAAATATTTGTGTTCATTTAAAAATTATTGATTCATTTACTTTTTTTAAATATCACCAATTTTTGGAAAATTAAAGAATTTTTAAGGGGTACGTACTATTATCTGTGTGACTGTACATATATTCTGAATCCTTATAGATAGCAGAGTCGATTTAGCCATGACAATCTGTCTGTCTGTTGAAATCAATTTTCTGAAGACCCCAGATTTCTTCGGGATCCAAATCCTCAATAATTCTGTCAGACATGCTTTCGAAAAGTTTCCTATTTAAAATCAGCAAAATCCGTCCATAAATAACGGAGATATGAGCAAAAATCGGAGACAACCTCTATTTTTGGCCTATTTTTTTTATCTATATCTCGATTATTAAGTCATAAATATAGACAATATGGATATCTAATAATAGATATTTCAAAGTCCATTGCAACGATGTTTATGAGGCTATACAAAGTTGGACCTACAATGGGTCAAAGTCGGAAAAAAATTTTTTAATGCGATTTTTTTTTTATAGAAAACATTCTTTTGTCATAAATTTGTTTTACTAATAAATTAAAAAAAAATAAAAATTTTTTAAACCTTGGAAAAAACTTAAAAAACAATTTTGAAAAAAATATTTAAAAAAAAAATTTTTTAATTTTATTTTAAAGTATAATTTGGTAAAGGGTATATAAGATTAACTAAAGCTTAATAGTTTGAATACTAGAATGGTTCTCATTTAGGATTTCCAAAAAAGTTTTACAACGTTTTCAAAATTTTGTTAAAGAAATTCTTTAAAATTTATAAATTTCTCTATATAGGTTTTAATATGAGCTATATCAAGAGAATAAAATCTATATCACTTTGATTTGTGGACAAGTTATTTTCGGTCTATAATTTTAAGTTAGTTAGGGGATTTTAATAAGTTCAAAGCTTAACAGTTTTAATACTAGACTAAGTACTAAAGAATTAAAAGAGCAAATTACTTGTAACAGGTGGCGCAAAAGTAAACCTCCTATCAGAAAATGCTATAAATTTTGCCGATAATTGGTCAAATAAATAGTCAGCAATATTCCGCGTTCTGGAGCAGTGTAGCGTAACATTGTTTATTAACGTGAATTTCGCATGTGTTTACTACACAAATGTCAAAACAGAACTGACATTAGGGGCCTCGCAAAATTTATAGCATTTTCTGATAGGAGGATTACTTTTGCGCCACCTGTACTTCTTCTATCACAAGCGAACTAAAAAGAACCTTCAAATGCAAGAGTCCAATAGAAGTGGCCAAAACTTCATTAACATTTACTTTTAGGCTCAAGTGTATGAATAACTAGTATTAACAACTAAATTATATACATCATCATATTATTGGCAACTGAGTGGAAGATAATATTATGTTTTCTTCACTCAACTCAACCCAATAACTACCTATTAACATCACCAAACACACCCCCACAACAACTTACAACTTTTAATTTAAATAATTTGTAAATAAGAAAATATTGAGGATATTTTAAAATAAAAAAGATAATACAAACATAAAGCCAAAAACAACATGCTAAATAAACATTAATTATAAATTTTCATTTTTGTAAAACACTGTTCAGTGCTTATTTACAGTTACTTGCTTCAACTCTAGATACATTTTCTCACAAGTATTTATTTAATGTTACTTTTTGGTTGGTTGTCATTAGTTTCCGAGTTTATTTGCTTTATTTATTTATGGATTTTTTTTTTATTTATTTATACATTTTATATGGTTTAGTAGTAGACCAACAAAAATAATAATAATAAAAATAAATAAACGAATGAGTGAATGAATGAATCTTTTGGCATGGATGTTGGTTTTAGTATCTTAATCTTAAAAGTTGCTAAACAGAAACTAAATTAAAAACTGCTTATTTTTTTTGAGATTTTAATTAAAATTTATGGTTGAGAAAAAATATAAAGTTAATGATGATGATGACTTGTTTCTAGTCTAAATCATCCTCTGAGCGTTAAATGCTTATGTTTGTGCAAGAAATACTGGAAAATAATGTGAAACATTTTTAAGAGTTATGAATTTCTTGTTTAAATTACAAAATAAATTGAATTTTAATATTAATTAAAAAACATCATTATAAATAACTGTAATTACAAACAGGTTTAATTAGGAAATTTTAAATACAGCCTAAAGTTAGGCAACATAAATAAGGGGGATTGCATATTGCAAACATTGTATACAAATGCTGGTATGTATTTGAGGCTAGAAACTCATGCTACTGGAATTAGTAAAGTAATATGAGTTTTAAAACTAAAATTAATTAAAAAACTTAATTGTTCTAACAAATTCTATTATTGGTTGCTGTATAGTGTAAACAGGTAGTGTAGAGTGATAAAAAATTTTACATTTTAGTATGAATGTATTTAATTTATATATAAACATAGAGATTTCAGTTATTTAAATTCATAATTGCCTTAAACACTAATTTGACAGTTAGTTGTTATTTAATTTACATCAAAATGATTAAACTGTCATTTCATATGTCAAATTAAACACGAAAAACCAAACTGTATGCGAGATATACATAAATATGCATGCATGTGTGTTTCTTTATTACATACTATGTATTTTGTTTTGTTTCATTATTTTCTTAGAGACCAAAGTCTATTTGTCAGTCCATGATAGTTGACATAAACAAACTAAAGACCACCTGCAATTACAAAGAAGGAAAGAAATACAAAAATAAAAGAAGCAAATGAAAGAAAAAAAAACTTCTTAATTTAAAAAAATGCACAAGAAATGACTGAAATGCTCAAGTTGGCAAAAATCCTCATTCTTGTGGTGATGGTCGGTCGGTTGGTCGGTGGTGGTGGTGCATTTTAGTATTCAGTGTCATGCCACTTTAAATAATTAACCAAACAAGATAAAATAAACATTAAATCAAGAAGTGGAAGAAAAATGCAAAATAATACATGATGATGATGATGATGATTGTAGCTGGAACTACTCACTCGTATTTGGCTACAAGAATGCGTGAAGTGTGTATATACTTATGTGTGAGAGTGTATGCTAAAAAGATGGTAAGATATAGAGAGATGGTTCATACATGTCTGTACATATGTGATGGAATGGAATGGCATGCCATGCCATGACTTGGCCAAAGGAATACTAGAATATGCATGAAATGTTTGTGTTTTCTTTTTTTATTTTTTGTTTTAAGAATTGAAATTTATTTTAATTAAAATAAATAGCAATTAAATTTTATTTACGTTGTATTTGTTTTAATGTAAGACTCGTATTATAAAATGAGTTCATTTATAAATGTATAAAATTACATCTAATTTAAGTTCTTTTTGATTTCAATTAATCCGTCTGTCTGTCTGTTTTAAAACATTTACACTATTCATTTAAAGTTGTTTAATTTCTTATTTAAGATATTAAATATAATTAAATTAATTGTGCAACTAATTGAGAGGATTTTAATATGAAATTCTTTTGTAATTAATTACTGGTATGTGCTATGTAATCCATATTAATTGCTTCTTAAGAATATTTTAGAAATTCAGTTTTGCTTTTTTTTTTGTTGTAGTTTGCTATATTACGTTTATTACGAGTAGGTTTATAAAAAATTTTATAAACCCTGTGAAAACAGTTATTAAGGTTTAAGAATTTATATCTAAATTATACAGGGTTTTTAAGAACAAGTTTTTGAGATTTTCAAGGTGTGGAAATCGGAATATTATAACACTTGATATAATAGTCAAACTGTGAAAATTTAAGACAAAATCGGATAAAGAGATTTGCCTAAAATCTCTTTCGGCTCTGAATTTTGGAAATGCGGTTACAGTAGGAATTTTTAGATTTTTTGAAACAAATTTGTTAAAAAATACTACATTTCTCATTTAGTCATAAGGGATCTGTAATTTATTTAGAATTATCTATATAAAAAGATATGAAACTCAAAAATTAATTCGAGTTTTCGAGTTATTAAAAATTAACCCGATCATTATGTATTAAATTTTAGGTCACATGGAAAAGAGCAAATAAACAATTTACTTGATTTGGTAAATTTTATATTGCAATATTATTTTATTATTCCTAAGACTCATTAACTCTTTCCGGTTTAGTGGTTACTTTTCTAACCACCTTTTGTAGAGTCTTTAAACAATTCCTTTTAATTTGGAAATATTGTAAACTGCAGTTTTTCTAAGGGGTTTTCCCGCATTCAATAAAAAAATGGTCAGAGTGTTTATTGTTCATCAAATTCAGTGTTACTTTGTTATTTAGTGTTTGTTTAGTTGGCTTGTGCTATACTCTTTGATAAATCACGTAAGTAATGAAGTGGTTAGATTACTAACCACTGTTACTGAAATAGGTTTTATATAATGTGTTCTCTACATAATATTATGTTATTTTATAAGGATGCCTTGTGTACTTAATGAACATTAAATTGAAGATATTTTGTTCGAAGTTATGCCTTTGGATGGGAATGTGCCTGCAGTCTTGAACCCGACGAAGAAGATAATTATTATATGATGGTATTCGGTGACATACCTTCGGGTTCTCCAGTAAAAAAATTTTATAAATTTTGGCTAATACTTCTGTTAATGACTTATCTACCCGAACTGCTGTAGTGCAACTAAAATGTGAAAAAACTTGTCGATTGAAAGAGCCGACACAGAAGGTGGGGGTATACCAAATGATATAAAAGAATTGGAGAACGTCTCACCTACACAGCTATTTCGTTTGTTTTGTTCAGAAAATTTAGTTAAAATGAAAACTTTTCAAACATATTTATAAGCTACGAAAATTTGTATCATAATTGTTTTTAATGTCAACCTCCATGGTGGTTAATAAACTAACCACCTTAGTCCATAAAAACCTTTAGCTGTATTTTTATTTTTTCTTATTTTTCATAATATATGAACCCTAATAAAAGTAAAACTGCAATTGTTTTCATTATAAACTTATACACATAAAACTGTGACTGAACACGCAGAAAAAAAAAATATAGTTGAGCATTGTTACTGTAACCATTTCAACATTTTTAACATTTTTAAAGTTACAGTAACTGTATATATGATTGTGGTAACAATAATATGGTTAATTTACGATTCTTCATGATTGTATCAACCATATATATGGTTACAGTAAACAAAAAGCTAAAATTATTTGATTTTCATAAAAGTGTTTGAAATAAATTTTATGTTCGTTTTTCTAAATCAGGCCCTTGATTTGAACAACAATTAAGATTTGTAAATTTATTGTTTTTTTTTCTCAGAATAGGGCAGATTTTATTTTGATTTTATTAAAACCACAATTCTAAACCAAAAGTTCAATAAACTTTTTATTAAATAATGATGAATTTGAATAAAGAAAAAATTAACAAAGAGTAGAAAAAGAGATTTAAATAAAAAAAAAAGAAATAAAAAAAAATAATAATAACAAACAAACAATCATGATGATGATTTCCAGCTAAATTAAGATGAATCATAAATAATTTCAATTTCATTATTGTAGATATTTTTTGTACATTAAAACTCTATGCTTTTCAAAAAAAAAAACCATTAATTAAATTATTTAATTATACACTTATTGTTGGTATTGTTTAACCCAGTTTAATTTTTATTTTTTTTTTTTATGTTTTTACGGCCCTAAAATTAATTCATATTTATTGCGCTTACCAATATTTAAATGAACATTTTACATGAGATTTTGCAAATCTACATGACATTTCAAACTTACCTAAAAAGAAACAAGAAAAAAAAGAGAAAATTATTAATTTTAACTGGAATTTGTCTACAAATATAAATTTTGTTTTGCAAAAAAAGAAAAAAAGGTAAAAAATAATGTCCATGATTTAAATTAAATTGGTTATGGTTTGTTTGCTGTATATTTGTTTGTTCATTTCTCGAAAAAAAAAAAGTTTTTCGATTAAAATTTATTTTGTTTTGTTGCTGCCGCTTGAACAAAATCTTGTTATTTCATCTCAAAGTTTAGTCTCACACATACACTTAATAAAATTCATTTGAAACTCATAAATTTTTAATCAACTTAGACGGAAATGGCAGGTAAATCAGTTCTTTTTGATTCAATTTATTAAGGCAAACAAAAAAAAAAACAGGAAAATTCAAATTTCTTTGGAATGCATTAATCTGAATCCGCAACACTGTGTTTTATGTTTTGACACATAAAAAGGAAATACAATAAAACCGTATAAAATTCAAAATTAAACCCTCAATTTAATATTGTTCATTAAGGAAAATGTAGCAAATTCATGATTTATTGTTTTGTAAAAAAAAACTTTTGAAATATTTGAAAATAATGTTTTTAGTTTAAATTTAGGAGTTTAAATTTCAACAACAAAAAAATAAAGCTGTAAGATTTAAGGAAATTGATAACAGATTTTAAGAAGCACTAATCCAAAACTGATTTTAATTGCTAAAATGTCTGGTCACTAACAGACGCTTATATATAATAAACCCACAAAAAACAATTGGGCTTTAAGTAGTTTTAAGTGTAAAAAATAAGGAAATCAAAAGAATTTCATTAATTAAACAGATCAAATGAGTTTTACTTGGGTACACTGAGATTTTTATGCCTATCAACATTAAAAAAAGCAAATAAAAAACCCAAATAATCATCAAAAAGAAGAGCAAATTTAAGAAAAAAGTAAAAACATACATACATATTAGGTTTGTATATTAACAAATACTTGTACTGACCCAGCAGTTTTGCATTTTGGGCCACCACCCCAGCAGTTAAGCAAGTAGTCAATGTGTCCCTTATAGACAGTAATCGTAACAAATGTTTTTTCACTTGGCTGACTCCAATTTATATATGTTGGTCATTTGAGACGTATGTGCTCTTTGTAGTGCAGAGATAAGACAATTGGTTACTTTATACATCCCAGGTAATCTAGCGTGGAGACAATTGTCACTTAAGTGTCTCTAAGTAATCTGGTGTGTAGACACTTTAAACGTGTTGTGTGATAATTCGTTCAAACAGGTTTTATACAAATTGTATTGATATAATTCTCATACAGTTAATTTTTATTTTAGCTTAAGTATACTGATATCACATGTAACATAGCATGAAATCAATAGTCACTTTAGTGCCTCTTAGTAACCTACAGTGAAGTCACTTTAAACGTTTTTTTGTACTGCACTTAGAAATTAGTTATTTAACCCACCTGAAGCAATCCATTGGAGAGTTGTCGAAGAAAGGTTTGTTTACAAGCTATCGCTTATTGGACTGACTATGATAAGTCTTTTAGCTGACTATTTGAGGTCAATTAGCACTCGTACATGTTAAAATAACTAGTTATGTAGCTGATCAAGTTACCAGTTAGGTAACTGTCGCTATTTAACCAGTATGTGAATCCAATGCGTTGACTACTTTGGGCCAGCTATTAGACAGTCTCATTGAAGTCAAAAGTGTCAATTGACCCCCTGCTTAGGACATGCCCGTGTTAAAATAACTAGTCACGTAGCTATTGAAGTAACTAGTTCCCACCCTAAATGATGGGTAAAATCACTAGTTCGGGACTGTCTCCTAGAACTGCTGGGTGGTTAATGAATTTATTATTTGTCTAGTTATTTTAACATGTGTGTTTCTAGGCTGCACTTTTTGAGTCTGCAATAGATTACCTCTGAAGAGTAAAATAGCGGCTTGTTAAACTAAAATTAATAAAAATCAATTAACAGTCCATAGTCTAGATTACCTGGGGACACTACACAAGATTATTTGAGAAGTCTAAAACAATCGTTTGACTTCTTTGTCTTGCAAATGATTTATTCTCGTCATATAACTAAAATTATGTAAATTGGAGTCAGCCAAGTAATTAGAATAGAAAAAACATCTGTCTAAAAGGAATACTTTGCCACTATTAAAACTGAAGGGCATAGATATATAAATACTTGTGAATGTGTACAATTTAGCCCACAAAATTTAGGATCACACTCTTCATATTGTTAATTAATATGAAAATAAATTTTAATATTTATAGAATTTGAAAATATATGATTTATCATGTTTTTTTTATTTATAATTTATAAAAGTTCACAGCAAAATAAAAATGAATTAATTAACTACTACTAATTATTAATAATTTAATATTTTATTGTCTGCCATAAATCATTTTAATGACATTTGTTATTGTATAAATCGAAAAGTCTAAATTATTATTTATTAGCAGTATTTGGTTATACAGAAATTCGAGGTAGGTTCTAGAAGTTTTTGTATAAATTTGTATATCTTAGCAATAACATTTGCTATCGTGATATTCTCATGAACTTTTCATTTAAAATAGTTGATTTTGTTCGTAACTGCTGTTTATTGTTTATAAAATTCCATTTAAAAATTTCACAACATGGGGAATTTTTTCACATGAACAAAGTTGATAAACGAGAAAAGGGAATATATTTCATGTGAAATATTGATTCGCGATAGGCATGCATGTGTCCATATAAATCCATTGTTAGCTGAAACAATGATCTGAAGTGAGATGTCCGGGTTTGGTGTTAAAATTGCTGCGAAGTGCTTAATACGTGGAAATAGTGTTTTTAAATTGTTTTGGTAAAAAAAAACCTCAACCAGGTTTTTGTTCCAAAATCTATTTTGTCCAGAATTTTCTTGAATTTGACCTTTACTTATGGGTTTAGAGAACACCACATAGAAAATTCTTTATTACTTTTTTTTTGACAATGAAAACTAGATTGAGACTCAGTCTAGCCACTTACTAAACTGGCTATCCGAATGCAAAATGGAACTATGCATTATTTTCATGATCTGACGGATATCAACAGTTTGGTAATTGACTCGTACTAGTCGAATTTGAACAAGTAAGACAGCTATATTCGGCTGTGTCGAATCTTATATACCCTTCACAAAATTATACTTTAAAATAAAATAAAAAAAAAAAGTTTTTTTTAAATATTTTTTTTCAAAATTGTTTTTTAAAAGTTTTTTCCAATTTTTTAAAAAAATTTTTTTTAATTTATTAGTGAAAAAAATTTATGACAAAAGAATGTTTTCTGTAAAAAAAAATTCGGGTTAAAAAATATTTTTTCCGATTTTGACCCATTGTAGGTTCAACTTTGCATAGGGCTTTGAAATATCTATCATTAGATATCCATATTGTCTATATTTATGACTTAGTAATCGAGATATAGATAAAAAATAGGCCAAAAATATAGGTTGTCTCCGATTTTTGCTCACATCTCCTTTATTTATGGACGGATTTTGCTGATTTTAAATAGGAAACTTTTCGAAAGCATGTCTCACAGAATTATTGAGGATTTGGATCCCGAAGATATCTGGGGCCTTCAGAAAATTGATTTCAACAGACAGACAGACGGACATGGCTAAATCGACTCCGCTATCTATAAGGATTCTGAATATATATACTTTATAGGAAATTACAAACGGAATTTATTTATACCCACGAAGGTGAAGGGTATAAAAAGTACTCTATGGACTCCAATAAAATAGAATTGCTATATGAGACCCCTGCATATATTTGGTGTAGCATAGTGTTATTATTCTATCCATAGAGTATACATATATGAGGCCATCAGCGCAAAAGTGGTGTAACCCAGAATTTTACAAACGGAATGACAGATTTATATATACCCTTCTCACGAAGGTGAAGGGTATAACATACAGAAAGGACCAACTAAAAGTTAGGACTTTTTTTTAAACTCTCAGCTACAAAAAATCTAAAAAAAACAACAACTACTACTGCTTACAGTGTGGTTGGTGTTGTCTTGTCGATTTAAAATTAATGTTCAGTTAATCGAGTTTTGTTGTATTTTTATTGTTTTAGTTTTTTTCTCTCTACATTTTAACCTCCTTTAACTGCAGATGTGTATTTCGTATGAGAGTGATGTTTTTATATTTATTTTTTTGTTTGTCTGTCTTTAATTCAACATTTTTATCTCTTGAGTGCAGTTTATTTTATTTACTTCTTTTTATACATTTCAGTTTTTTCCCCCATTTTTTTTTATTTTTTTTTTTTTAATTTGTATTTTATGTTTCTCCATAACTTGGTAGTAGTAAGATACCCCGCTTTAGTTGTTTTGTTTTTATTATTATTTTTTTTTTTTATCTGATTATTACTGGGTATCTGTGTAAGAGAGTGCAGAGCAGAGCAGTGTAGTGCAGTTGTGTAAGTGTGAGTGTTTGTAAATTTATCATGGTTCTGACTGCAGGCGTTGCACTATTTCAAGGTCTCTCGGACACATTTATAAATAGTGAACAATTAAGTCAACGAAAAACTGTAATTATTATTATTATTATTGTTTGTTGTTTTTGTTTATTTTTTTTTTTTAGATTTTATTATTGTTTTTTTCCATTTTTTAATTTAGTTTCTTTGTTGTTGTTGCTATTGTGCAAATAGTTCTTAAAATCCATAAAATACTTTGAAATAAATTTATATACATATGTAAGTATATGGTTGAAATAAAATTTATTTTATAAAAAAAAGTATATTAATTTGTTTAGTTTTCAACAGGCACATACTGTTTTTAAATGGCGAACTAATATATTGACATACATAGTTTGTTATTTTTATTTTCCATTATCTTGTTTAATTTATTTATTTTTTAGTTTTTTTAATTTAGCTATGTATGTTTTTTAAGCGGGGGATCATTAATGATTTATGAGCAGTAATTTAATTTAAGCGTTTTTGTAATGTATATGCTAAATTGAATTTATGGAAGTAAGTTTTTATTATACCCTTCAACATGGGTGGTAAGGGTATATACATACATACCTATGTATGTAATTTACACAATATTATTTTGCGGCTCCAACTATTATATGGAATGAAGTCAATTAAGGTGAAATAGGTATCCAAATATCAGATATAGTTATACGAATTTTAGCATGTATTGAATATCTGCAAAATCGGTTCATAAATAGCTGAGATATAAGCAAAAATCCACGACGACTTAATTATTTTCAATACAAATTTTTACAAAAAAAAGTTAACTTTTAGAAAATTAACTTTCAGAAAATATAAAACAAAAAAGTTTTTGTTGATGTAAAAATTTTGGTTGAGAAATATTTTTCCGGATTTTTAACATTTGTCGGTCTGAATTTCTATGGCGTGATATATGTCGTTGGGAAGGTCTTTGAAATGTCAATCATCAGGAATACGTATAATAACTTATTCATCCAGATACGTACGTATATCACGTATCTGGGGCACAGTGGGGCAGAATCAAAATTTTTTGGAAATAAATCTGGCATTTCTAAGCGGAAAATTTGACGTAGGAGTAACTAAGGAGTATTTGAGTTCAAGTTATTAAAATGAACCCTACAAATGCTCCAGGCGCAGCGCTATGGGGGCTCAAAGTAGGGTATCTTCGTCATGTAAAATTTTTAAACACGTGCCATTTTTTCCCATCCGATTTCAAAGATTTTTAAATTTTTGGGAAGCGCTCGGCAAGGTCTCTTATAATTTCCGAGTTATAAGCATTTCAAAATTGAAATTTTCAAATTTTGCCATACCATGGTACGCTTTTTTCAAAAATATAGGGCGTACTTTTTAATTTTTTCATTAGTTAGATAACTAAATTACCAATAATATGCAAAAAAATTCAGAGCAATATCACTTACAGATCCGAAAATAAACGATTTTCAATTTAAAAATTAAAAAATTTGTAGATTTTTGCTGTTTTTTTTTGGGCGAAAAGGTGACTTAACTCTTTTTTTTATTAAAATAAAACTTTCTTTAAGAACATATAACAGTTTTATGTCTTTCTGTAAGATATCTTTACGGAGAATATTTTGGTATAAAAAACATGTCATATTTTTCGAATATGTTGCCGCTACGCCCTTCGGAATGTGACCTATTTTTTTATCAAAATTTTAAATTTGGACCACATGTTCTAAAATCGCAAAGCTGGGATTAGAAAACGGAAAGCAGTTTTGGAAACCTTGATGTAATTCCTATTTGTTTTTAAAGCATTTTCCCAGCCCCGAAGGAAATGTAGGTGCTGTGGGCAAAATTGTAAAAAATATCATTTTTGGGATTTTTGCTACAATTTTTAGGAATTGTGGGATTCTCGTTGACTTTTTGAAAAGTTTTTTTACACTTTAATATTTGGAATAAGAATTTTAAAAAACCCTGCAAAATTTCGTTTAGTTTTGTTAATAAATAAAGATTTTATTACATATTTATTGAGCTCTAAAACTAAAATTTTTATCAAAATTTTGATAGGATTCCAAATATTAAGAACAATTTGGTTCACATTTTTTCCGAACTAATTTTTTTTGTTTAGATAAGTTAATTTCTGATATTACAAAAAAAATTTCAAGTCAATAGCTCAATTATATTAAAAAATGTGTCACTTTAAAACTCCGTCCTTCAAAAATATTGCAGTGAAAAAAGGAAATTTCACCCCCGAAAAGTTTTAATATAAGTACTTTTTTGGGACTTGGGACATTTTCTATTACACTAATACCCCGGAGAAACGCAACGCAAACCGAAGCACGATTTTCCAAACATTTGTATTGATTTTCACTTAATTGATTCCAAGATTTATAATTTTAGCTGAAAAAATAGATTTTTCAATAAAAAAAAAAATAACACGCAAATCGAAGCACTAACAACTTCGAAGCCATGCGACGCAAACTGAAACAAAAACGACCCAACTTCGAAATCACAGAAATTTTAAAAGGACACAACTTTGAAACGACGCAGAATGAAGCGACGCAAACCGGGGTAGTAGTGTACTTATATTCACCTAGCCCTAATACAAATGTCCTCCCGAAATTGGACTTTATCGGTCATAAATGTTTAATTTATATAGGTATCTACACAAGTTTTTCACCAAATAAGTTTTATATACACGGAATTCACGTCACCAAATTTTATTATGATCGGTCTATAATTAGTCATAGCTCCCATATAAGGCCTGCTTCTTATAATCACTTTAACGAGCATAAATCTCCTAAAAATGTTGGTATACACATAAAATGCAGCACAAATTACTTTCATATAGACATTAATCACACCACCTATTTTCATGGTGATTGGTCCATAATTGGTCATAGCTCCCATATAACCCCACTTCCGAAAATCGCTGACGAATATAAAATATTGAAATTGTGAAAGAAAAGTGTTTTTGCTCATTTACTTAGTGTAAGGTATTATATGGTCGGTCTTGACTGACCATACTTTCTTACTTGTTTTTAATGGACTTGGCACATTTCTCATTAGATATCAGTACATATTCGAGATGATAATAAATTTCGAAATTATCCAATATTTCCTTGAAAATTTTCCATTTGACTGAGATAATACTTAATTTTAAAATGTTGACTAAAAATTGCATACCACAGAATAATAAAGAGAAAAAAGTAATAATTGTAAACGTTTGTTAAAATCTCAATTTTCATATAAAAGTGGACTTGGCATGTTTGCTCACTAAGCTAACCATACATATGTTTAAGGGCTTTTAAAAAAGTCCCCAATTCTATTAATTTCTACTTGTTTTCTTTTTACTTAAACAAATTTAAAGTGTTAGTAGGTACTTTTTGTTAAATTTCCAAGAAATTATTTAATTTTTAAAACCAATTATTCCCAGCCTTGTAATATTTTCTCTAGTGAAATTTTCAATTAAAAATTTGTTTGCATAATTATCCGTTGAAAGTGTTTACATGAATGTAGTAGTATGTAGTAGTAGTAGTAGTTGTTGTTTTTGATGTTTTGTAAGAAAGTTAACAAAATTAATTATGCAATTTTATACTTTACTTAATATGTATAATAAAATTCCAACTAAAAATTGATTTAAATTATTTGCTTCAGCTGTTTTGCAACAATACCTACTAATACCAACCAGCATTATTTTATTTTATTTTTCAATGCATAAATTACAAATTTATTTTGCTTAAAAAGCACAACAACAATAAAAAACAACAACAAATATAAATAATTACATTTAATTATAGTGATTTTATATAGAGATTATTTTGTGTACGTATTTTATAAATTTTTATATATTTTTTTGTACAATTTTCTTTCAATGTTGCTGTTTATTTATTTATATTATTTTTTTTAAAGCATGAGGGTGAATCACTATCAAAATCCATTTATAAAACTGCTACAAAAAGGAAATGCCTCATTAGCATGACAATGGTCTAGGGAGAAACGACCCACAGCACAACCAACGCAATCTCAACGACAAAAAATACAAAAAATATACAAATATTCTACTTATCTATAAAAATATTTACAAATACCCGTCGTACCTAAATTAAACACGTAAATATATTTCAAACAACAAAAAAAAAAATATAGAAAACTTAAATTCTTTTCTCAAAAAGATTTTCTTATTTCTTAAATAAATTTCAGTTTTTTTTTTTTTCTTATTTATTCCAGAATTAAAGACAGTGTAAATTAAATTGTTATAATTTATTTTCAGTTTCTGTTCTTTTTTCTTTTTTTTTTTTGCTTTTAGCATTTAAACACTTATTTTTGTTTGAATTGAGGGAAAAACACGTTAAATGAAACCAATTATAAGAAAATAATTTTCAAGTTCTTTTCTCTCTCTTATTTTTTTTTATATCGATGTATTTTGTTGTTGTTGTTGTTTTCTTCTACTTCTTTTCCACTTTGTTTTTTTTCTCCACTGGTTTTGTAAGATGCAACCAACATTTTTATGTCTTGTAATGCAATAAATAACGATTATTTCAATAATTGCATTCAATTTATTATTATAGTGGAGATAATTTAATATAAATGGATGTACGTGACCTCAGCTTAATATGTATCTGGGTTTATGCCTGTGTGTATGAGCGTGTAAATGTCTATGTATGTTTATAAATTGTATTGATATCACTGCTCTCGAAAACACATCAGCCCCATTCCATAAAAAGTGTAGTTTCAAAAAAAGCAAAAGGTAAAATACCTAGAGAAAATTGAGTTATAGAGAAGCTATATTTTAAACAGAAGTATCTAAGGAAATTAAGTTAGTTTTTATTATAATATAGAATGTGTAAACAATCCCATTTAGACATTTATTTCTACCATACCCTACTAAAATAGGCCACAAAGCCTGTTCTACAAAATGTCTATACTCCAGAGTTCGATATGAAAAATTTGCCTGCATGGCGCAGAATTCGAACATGTGTTAAAGTAGTCAAGTTTTCTACAAGAATTATGTATAAAACAAGTAAAAGAAAATCATAAAATGTACAAAAAAAAAAAAAAAAAAAAATAATAAAAATAATGAAAAGCGTAAATATAAATCTTTATAAATTTGTAGTAGTAGTTGCTGTTATTGTCGGTAGGTCTACAAATGTAATTTTATGTATCTGTGTGTAATATTACAATCACTTAATGAAGGTATTTGAACTAGAAAATAAGAAGAAAAAAATGCCATCATACACTTTTTTATAAAAGTATGTATGTGAGAAATACAAAATAGCAAAGAAATAATAAATTGAAGTACTATTTTTTTGTTGTTGCTGTTATTATCAATAAACAATATTTAATGTCAGGAAATGAATACAATGAGGAAAGATAACAGCAATTAATTTGAGAAAAAATTAAAAGGTCTTAGGAAAAAACTGTATTAGTTCCACAACTACTTCCAGAATGCAGGTAAATATTCAGTACTTTTTCTAATTTTAGGTTGTGACCCTAGGAAATAGTTTTGCAAATTCAGATCTTAAATCAGATCCCTAATCAATGTTTTTGCTTTGCAATTAAATAACAAAGACATTTTTTTTACAACGGGGTCGAGAACTTGTTGTTTGTACAAAATACAAAATAAGTACACTAATACCCCGGTTTGCGTCGTTTCGAAGTTGCGTCTTTTTAAAATTTCTGTGATTTCGAAGTTGCGTCGTTTTTGTTTCAGTTTGTGTCACATGGCTAAGAAGTTGCGTCGTTAGTGCTTCTATTTCTTTCAGTTTGTGTCGCATGGCTTCGAAGTTGCGTCGTTAGTGCTTCGATTTGCGTGGTACTTTTTTTTTTTATTAAAAAAATCTATTTTTTCAGCTAAAATTATAAATCTTGGAATCAATTAAATGAAAATCAATACAAATGTATGGAAAATCGTGCATCGGTTTGCGTTGCGTTTCTCCAGGCCCAATTAGCGACGCAAACCGGGGTATTAGTGTAATAGAAAATGTCCCAAGTCCCAAAAAAAGTACTTATACTAGAACTTTTAGGGGGTGAAATTTCCTTTTTTCACTGCAATATTTTTGAAGGACGGAGTTTTAAAGTGACATATTTTTGAATATAATTGAGATATTTACTTGAATTTTTTTTTATAATATCAGAAATTAACTTATCTAAACAAAAAAAATTAGTTCGGAAAAAATGTTGACCAAATTATTCCTAATATTTGCAATTCTATCAAAATTTTGATAAAAATTTTAGTTTTAGAGCTCAATAAATATGTAATAAAATCTTTATTTATTAACAAAACCAAACGAAATTTGCAGGGTTTTTTAAAATTCTTATTCCAAATAACAAAGTGTAAAAAAACTTTTCAAAAAGTCAAAGGGAATCCCGCAATTCTTGAAAACTGGAGCGAAAATCCCAAAAATGGTATTTTTTACAATTTTGTTCACAGGTTCTACATTTCCTTTGAGGCTGGGAAAATGCTTTAAAAGTAAATGGGAATCACATCAAGGTTTCCAACGCTGCTTTCCGTTTTCTGATCCCGGCTTTGGTATTTTAGAACATGTGGTCCAAAGTCAAAATTTAAAAAAAAAATAGGTCAAATTGCGAAGGGCGACATATTTGAAAAATATGACTTGTTTTTTATACCAAAATATTCTCCGTAAAGATATCTTACAGAAAAACATAAAACTGTTATATGTTCTTAAAGAAAGTTTTATTTTAATAAAAAAAGAGTTAAGTCACCTTTTCGCCCAAAAAAAAGCAAAAATCTACAAATTTTTGAATTTTTAAATTGAAAATCGTTTATTTGCAAATTCGTTATTGATATTGCTCTGAAATTTTCTGCATATTATTGACATTTTAGTTATCTAACTAATGAAAAAATTCGAGTTCATTCGGTTTAAAAGTACGCCCTATATTTTTGAAAAAGCGTACCAAGGTATGGCAAAATTTGAAAATTTAAATTTTGAAACGCTTATAACTCGGAAATTATAAGAGATAAATAGCATACGCAAACATGTTTTTTCAAGACCTAGTCTAGCGGTTCCCAAAAATTTAAAAATCTTTGAAATCAGATGTTTAAAAATTTTACATGTCGAAGGTACCCTACTTTGTGCCCCATAGCGCCGCGTCTGGAACATTTGTAGGGTCCAGTTTAATAACTTGAACTCGAATACTCCTTGGCTACCCCTACGTCAAATTTTATCCCAATCGGGCCATCCGTTTAGAAATGTCAGATTTATTTCCAAAAAATGTTGATTCTGCCCCACTGTGTGTCCTAATGTACGCGTGTGTTGGTTGACATACGTTTTCCGAAGCATCCACATATTCTACGGACCCTTTTTTGTAAACACAAACTACAAAGTATTTTGGTTTGTCTGCAGGAAACACCCAGAGTATTTGGCGGGATCAAACCCGCAACTTTCAGACTGATAGTCCAGCACCGTATCATGTAGTCTATAGGGACATCCTATATATCGTAAGAATTTATTGGACATATTCATGAGAATTTTTATATTGAACATCAAGAACTTAGTCTCCGTAAATAGACGATTGGTCAATTCACAAGGTATCTTATCAGTCATAATATATCACGACTCGGTGGTTTGGCTTAACCGACTCTTAGACATTCAGTGTTGGTCTCTGGTTACGATAATACAATAAACATAGCATAGAAAGTAGTATTATTTTAGGACATTTTTTGCTTGAAAAGCAATAAAAACCATTGTGAAATATTAGGATATTATGACAATATGATATGATAAGAGACCTTGTGAATTGACCGAATATGTATATCAAATGAGAGTTATTTTAAAAGCGTTTCCACGATACCATTATTCCCACTTAAAAGCTATTATACTATTTTAAATTTGAGTAACACCTAAAAGTATGCTAATATGTTCAGTTATATCCTTTGCTTAAGTGCCTTTCACACAATACCATTACAAATAATTGATTAGCAAACGTTTATTGAACTTTTTAAGCTTTTTTTTTTTGTATTATTACTGTTGTTGCTTAAATGACATTTAAGTAATTGCCGTTAAATTAAAGTTTTTCTGCTTAACAAATGTCAATTATATGGTCTTATTTTAATAGATTTGTTTCTTTCGTTTACTGAGTTTATGTATTTTAATTACACCAGAAACATTAATGTATAAATTGGTAGTTGGCAATAATAATTGTTAACATTAATTGTCCATAACTAATAAATAGTAGTTAGTTGTTAATACAAATTGCAAGAAATGTAACAGAAAAAAAACTACAAAACTTCAGAAAAGTAGACAGTAAACCATAAATTGTAAACAATTTTTGTAGCAGACAGACAGTCAGTCGTCTTAGTTATTTGAAAATCTTAAATTTAGAGACTTTGGTATGTAGACAGTCTGCTACTTGTAAATTGTAGTGTACAAAGATTAAGTTGGAAATAAAAAAGTTTTATTGTTATTTTCTTATAGGATAGAAAGGGGAACATGAAACACTAAGGCTAAAGGGGTACATAGCCACTCCCTCATATTGCCGGAATAATAAAGATTTTAATTGTATTAGTCAGCCATTTAGGGTTATTGTTGTAACATCTCTGCTGTTTTTGAAAGTTCATTCCAGGGTTAAGCTATAGCTGATATTACAATCTTTGGCCGTGTAAGACTCGGGACGTTCCAGAGCGATAATCCAGTTATTGAATTAGTCTATCTGACTTTCATATCTCTTTATTAAGTTTTTTTTTCAGCTTAATATTTTAAAACTATTGTTTATTAATAATCTATGTATATTCATTTTTAATTACTTATTGATTTATTGTTAAAAATTCAACAGCAATAATATTTAATTCTATAAATATGTAAGTTGATTGAACTATGTATTTACGCATTAATGGATTTCATTACTACAGCAGTGTAAAAGTTTTTTTTTTTTTTTATTGAAGTACAAAATTTATTTGCAAAAATTTCATCTATAAAACAGATACACACACATTTAAACACACATAAGTATCTGTGTGTATGGTACTTATCAATATTAATTATATACAATCGATGAGTTGTCTTTCGCTTAATTAAACAATGTCATCCCTTGTTGTACGGCATTTAAATGAAGAAATATTTTTAAAAATAACATCAAAGAAATTATTAGTTTCTAAATCCCCTAAACAATAAAAACTTGGCTTGAAGTTAGCCTTAATTTTGGAAAATTCTCCGCTACAAATTTAATGAAAATAAATTTTAAGGTTTACTTTAAGAACTAGTAGTTAGTGGTAGCAAATAAAAGGCATTTAATAATTGCTGTGTACTGTTTTTTTGGTTTAAAACAAACACAAACTGCGAAGCATTTTGCTTGTCTGCAGATACACCCAGAGTCTCTGGCGGGAATCGAACCCACATCCCTCAGATTGATAGTCCAACACACTATTGTCTAGTCTATCGGGGCACCCTGCTACACCATATCCTATTGTATTTTATAACTTTCTAATTGTATTATAACAAGTAAGAGAGCTATATTCGGCTGTGCCGAGTCTTATATACCTTTCACCAAATTATACCTTAAAATAAAATTAAAAAATTATTTTTTAAAAATTTTTAACATTTTTTTTTTCAAAATAGTTTATTTGAGTTTTTTCCAATTTTTAAAAAAAAAATTTTTTTAATTTAATTAGTGAAAAAAAATTATGACAAAAGAAAGTTTTTTGTCATAAAAATTCGGGTTAAAAAATATTTTTCCCGATTTTGACCCATTGTAGGTCCAACTTTGTATAGCCTTATATACATCATTGCAATGGACTTTGAAATATCTATCATTAGACATCCATATTGTCTATATTTATGACTTAGTAATCGAGATATAGATAAAAAATTGGACAAAAATAGAGGTTGTCTCGGATTTTTGTTCATATCTCCGTTATTTATGGACGGATTTTGCTGATTTTAAATAGGAAACTTTTCGAAAGCATGTCTGACAGAATTATTGAGGATTTGGATCCCGAAGATATCTGAGGTCTTCAGAAAATTGATTTCAACAGACAGATAGACGGACATGGCTAAATCGACTCCGCTATCTATAAGGATTCAGAATATATATACTTTATAGGGTCGGAAAATTATATTGTGGAAATTACAAACGGAATGACAAATTTATAAAAATGTTTAATTATACTTCATTCTGAAATACAAATAGAAAATTCTTAAATACAATTAAGATTTTCTGAAATAGAAATTTCTTAATTTTTGAAATATAATTGGAGATTTCTGAAATACAATCAGAAACTTCTTATATACAATAGGATATGGTGTATTAGCTAGTTGTATGTTATTTGTTTTCAAGTTTTTACAAATATTTTTAAGTGTCAAACGTGACACTTGTGTTGAATAGAAAGTATTTAGGTAGACATATATTATAAATTGACATGACTATAAGTAACTACTTTATCCAAACATTTAATGACAACAATTAAAACTGACATATTTTGGTATAAAACATATAAGCTACAATTAAACATTGTTAATAGTTAATTTGAAAGTTGATTAACAGGGTTTAAACAAAAATTTAAAATATTTAAATTAAATCCAAAATTTGCCATTTCCAACACAATCCATTTCCCAGAATAACAGATTATTCTGTAATGTTTTGTTGAATTTAAACATTCACTTTTAATTTTTTTCTAAATTTTTTGTTAAAAAATTTCTTTTGTAGTCTGCATTTAAGATAGTGTGTCTATTAAACTGTCAATTTATTTTATAATTTTTATAATATCTTTTAAAAAAAAATATTTCTATATATTTATTTTTAAATTTCTAAATTAATTTAACCACAAATGCTGTTGTCATTAGTTATTTTTCTCAAATATTTCTATTTACATTTACATTTTCTTTTATTTTTTTGAATGTTTATTTTTGTTCTGTGTTTGGTTCAATTCAATTTAATAAGTTTTACGAAAGTGCCATAAATTTTTTATGTTGTTGTACAGCAACAAAACTAAAAAAAAAAATAAAAGAAAATCTAAAATAAAATAAAAATAAAAACTTCTTGCAATTTTTCATTTCTTCTTTCTATATGGCTTTTTTCCATTCATTTTTTTATTTTAACAATGCATACAAGATACTACGAGTATATTCTATGTAAAATACAGTGGGTATAGAGATGGTAAAAATAATCGAAAATAAATTTGAGGTTTCAAAGTTAAAGTTATGAGTAAACAAGTAAGAGTGCTATATTAATCTTATATACTCCTCACATTTATTGTGGATGCATTAATTGCCTACTTTCAGCGTATAGCATTGTAAATATATCAAGAAAACTTTTAAAAATTTTACATTTAATTTGTTGTAGAAGTTACAAACGAAATGATAATCTTATATATACCCTTCTCACGAAGTTGAAGGGTATAAAAACAACGCCAAACGAAACACCAAAAAACAAAATACGCAAAGCAATGAAACCAACACACATCCAAACATACGTTTTGTTGCTTTTTTTTGTCAAAGCATGCAATAAATTTTCTTTTTTTGATGAAATTTTCAGAGGTTGTCTCGGATTTTTGCTCATATCTCCGTTATTTATGGACGGATTTTGCTGATTTTAAATAGGAAACTTCTCGAAAGCATGTCTGACAGAATTATTGAAGATTTGGATCCCGAAGATATCTGGGGTCTTTAGAAAATTGATTTCAACAGACAGACGGACAGACAGACGGGCATGGCTTAATCGACTCCGCTATCTATAAGGATCCAGTATATATATACTTTATAGGGTCGAAAAATTATATTGTGGAAATTACAAATGGAATGACAAACTTATATATATACGAGACAACCTCTATTTTTGGGCTATTTTTGATCTATATCTCGATTACTAAGTCATAAATATAGACAATATGGATATCTAATGATAGAGATTTCAAAGTTCATTGCAACGGTGTATATAAGGCTACAGTAAGTTGGACCTACAATGCGTCAAAATCGGAAGAAATATTTTTTAACCCGAATTTTTTTCACAAAAAACATTTTTTTGTCATAAATTTTTTTCACTAATAAATTAAAAAAAAAAATTATTTTTTAAATTAAAAAAATTGGAAAAAACAATTTCGAAAAAAAAATTTTTAAAAATTGTTTAAAAAAATTTAAAAAAAAAATGTTTTTAATTTTATTTCAAAGTATAATGAAGGGTATATAAGAATCGGCACAGCCGAATATAGCTCTCTTACTTGTTAAATACTAAAAATTTATTAAATATAAGCAAAAGTCTGGTTTTATACACGAGTATAAGTAACGAAATTTTCTTATTCTAATCTTGGTATGTAAGTCATGAACAGGTATTGAAATCCAATATCCTTCTTTTTTTGTTTAAATTTTTATTTATCTTGCCTCACCGTAGGCCTAAGTTGTGTATATATATTCATTTCCATTTATACCACTTTTATTTTTTTATTTTTTTATTTTTCCTTTTTTTTTTTGCAATTGTTGTTGCTTTGTCTTGTAAGGAAATTGTGAGCAAAAGTTTTTGATAATAAATTTATTAAAAACTTTTGCATATAAATTATAGTTTATTCTTTGTAAAAAAAAAATAAGGTAAAAATAAAACACAATACACAACAAATATATAGATTTTTTGCCAGTTCCAGTCATATGTAAATAAAAACGATATGATGAAATTATATTTGTAGAATCAATGGCATATGTTTGGGCGTTGAAAGGGCATACACTACAAACTACTACGTCACAATGTATTAGAATGTTTTAATAACTTATTAGTTTTTTTATTTATAAATTTCCATTAAATTTTAATTAAGGCAAAGAAATGTTTATAAACAATTATGGAGGAATGAATTGTTAATGCTCCTTAAAGTAGGCTTAGAAAAATCGTTTAAGTTAAGAAGTGGTAAGAAAATGTTCAGTTAGAGTGGTAGCCATTTTATAATATTTTTTTTGCATTGATGACATTTTAAAATATTGTGTAAATATTAATAATTATTACAGGTTTCTTTTCCAAATATAATTTCCATAATTGTTATTGGTTTCCATATAAAAAAAAAATTCAAATTTGTTTCTCATAATCCTAGTACGAGTATGTACACGATTTTGTATATTCAATAAGATTTTCAACTAACAAATTGTTAACCTTTTATTTAAATCTTTATATTGCAAACCCAATACCACACCACCTGTTTATAATAGATTGTGTTTAATTTTAAACAAAAAAAAAAACAAAATTTTTTTTTATTAATAAACATTCTTTGGCAGTTTTGTTACACAGTTTACTGATCGTGCAGCTGTGTTATTATTAGTATTTTTAATTTAAAATAAAATGTAATTTTTGCAAAACATCTTTTTGTTTTATTTTGCATAATATTTTCCAATTAACAACGTTTTAGGTTGGTGTAAATGTGTGTGTGTGTATGTATTTATATTTACTTAAAAATTATTATTAAGAAAATATTACTTAAATTAACATAAATTTTACAACTCATTAAGAAAAACTGCTCAGTATTTATTTATTAAGCATTTGTTTTATTTGTATTTATTTCAAGATTATTTTATTTATTATTTATTTTTCTTTTTTTAAATAAACAACAAATAAAACATATTTTCACTTTGTAGTTGTTAAATTTTTCCGCTTTTTTATTTATTCTTTTTTTTTTTCTTAAAGGAATGTTTGAGAAATAATAAAAAAAATATATTGTATTTAAGTACATTTTTCATATTTATCTACGCCATGAAGAAAGTAAATATAATTTAGGAAATATTTACATTCATTATAGTGTAAAAACACCACCATTGAATATCATACTCTCGAATTGAAATGTGAGTAAATTTTATTAAAATTTTTATACCCTTCACCTGTCATTCCGTTTGTAATTTCCACAATATAATTTTTGGACCCTATAAAGTATATATATTCTGAATCCTTATAGATACCGGAGTCGATTTAGCCATGTCCGTCTGTCTGACTGTCTGTTGAAATCAATTTTCTGAAGACCCCAGATATCTTCGGGATCCAAATCCTCAATTATTCTGTCAGACATGCTTTCGAGAAGTTTCCTATTTAAAATCAGCAAAATCCGTCCATAAATAACGGAGATATGAGCAAAAATCCGAGACAACCTGTATTTTTGGCCTATTTTTTTATCTATATCTCGATTACTAAGTCATAAATATAGACAATATGTATATCTAATGATAGATATTTCAAAGTCCATTGCAACAATGTATATAAGGCTATACAAAGTTGGACCTACAATGGGTCAAAATCGGGAAAAATATTTTTAACCCGAATTTTTTTTCACAAAAAACTTTCTTTTGTCATAAATTTTTTTTCACTAAAATGTTAAATAAATTTAAAAAAAAAAAAATTGGAAAAAACTTAAAAAAACTTTTGAAAAAAAAAAAAATTTAAAAAAAAAATTTTTAATTTTATTTTAAGGTATAATTTGGTGAAGGGTATATAGGATTCGAATATAGCTCTCTTACTTGTTAAAGATATCTTAAAGCTTTGTTTTGGAAAAGATTTAGTTTTAACAAACAAAATTGTTTTAGGAAATAAATTAAATTTTTGTTGAGATTGTCTAATAGTTTATTGAATAACTTCGTTTGTACTAAACCGATTTTGATGATTTTCAATACCAAACTGCTTAGCATATTGATAATAATATGTGTTGGAATATTATTACTTTCAGTTGGGTAGTTTGAAGGTGAGCGTGTTTTACACAGACAGTAAGACAGACTTACATTTCAGAATGGTTTAGAAGTTGAGTCACAAGTTTAGAAAAAACTTTAATGAAGTTCCTTTTTGTGTAATTTATAAATCTTGTTTACTGACTACCAACAAATTTCTGTGAGCTTATAGTTCTTAGTATACAGAAAAGAAA
The DNA here is from genome assembly GCA_942486065.2 of Calliphora vomitoria. Lineage (NCBI taxonomy): Eukaryota > Metazoa > Arthropoda > Insecta > Diptera > Calliphoridae > Calliphora > Calliphora vomitoria. The sequence continues at coordinate 80,035,128 of OW818031.2, forward strand.
CGACTGAACAACAACAACAACAACATCATAATAATAAGAACTTAAACCAATACATATGCAGAACGAAATAGCTGTGTCTGTATAAGTAATCTTTCAAGAGTGTGTGTGTGTGTGTGTGTATGTCTGTTAAAATAAATGACATTTTCTTGCAATGACTTTAATTTACCGTGTCAATATTTATTTTCGTTAGAAGAAAATAAAATAAAAAAAATAAAAAAAACACACACTCAAACACAAAGAAAATGAAAGAGGAAAAAATTCCTTATTTTATTATAAATATTTTTGTGTTTAGACTTCAGACCCCAGAGTTTTTTAGAGCACAACTAATGCAAAGCTGGCAAAAAGTAAAATGTACCATAAATATTAAAGCTAAAATAAGAAAAAAAAAAAATAAAAACTTAAAGGTAGACAGACCCTGTACCAAAACAGAAAATAAAACAAATAAAGGAAGAAAAAAAATCTTAAAATGACTGATGCAATTTATGCAAATTTTTACTAAATTAAGCTAAAATTAAAAATAATAACAATAACAATAATAATTTATACTTGTATTGTTTTTGTGTTTTGTGTGGTTTTTGACACAATTTATTTATGGTTACTTTTAACAAAATTTTATTTTTTTTTCATTTTTTTTTTATAAAAATGTGTTACTTTTTGTTGTTTTCTTTGCAACATTGTGCTAAAACTGAGAAATGTGAGAATATGTGAAAATAAAATACATACATACATATTTTGTGTTTTAACTTACAAGGAAGAGAAAATTTTATAGAAAGTTGCCGTAACTAGTTTCATGTTAAAAATATCAAAATAAAATAAAAAACTCTTACAAAATAAATAAGTATGTTTAGTTAAATAAACTTATACATATGAAATCATACAATCTCACAGTAAATTTTTGTGCATTTTTTTCTTTATTATTTTTACTTATAAAATGTTGATTATTGTGGGCTGTTACAAAACTCTTTTTTTTTGTTTCTTTGCTTTTAAAATTTATGGCCTTTAAACAAACAAACACACACTCACTCACTTGGTTAAAGATATAAATAAATTGTATTATAAAATTGCAATTTTACCACAAATATAATAAAAAAAAAAAAAACACCAACAAACAAATAAACGAACAGAAAATCCATTAAGTTAATTAGACAAATTATCATTTGATATTAAAGAAAACGTTTTTTATTTATATTAAAACGTATGAGCAATGAAATAAAAATTAATTAATGCAGTATTTTTTTTAATTAAATCATAAAGTTTTATTACTTTATTTCTTATTTTTTTGTAAAATTTCTTTCTTTCTTAATAAGTAATAATGGAAAAACCAACAGGAAGTTTAAATATAAATAATTAAGAGCTTTAGTTAGAGTTTGAGTTGAGTTGAATTAAAGCAATTTTAATTGGGGTTTCCGTTTAGCTGTATTCTCAAATAGAGGTTTTAAATATTCTCATTAAAGATGCTAGCATATTTTTAAATTATTTTGATTCTTGTGAAATTCTAAGTCAATTTATCAACTTTAGTAGGTTAGTGTAAAACATGCTTACCTCTTAAATACAAAACGGAAATTAATTTTAATTCATGTAAACAGTTTTTTATTGTTTTAGTCAAAGTGGTATTAAAAATCAGCAAAATCGATTATGTAGAAAAAAAGTTATGAAGCAAAATGTGAGAAAAGCTGGCAAAAACTTATATTTAAAACTAATGAAATTTTCATTATTAGCTCTGTAGCTTAGTTCGCTGTAATATTATGGAGAAGAAACCATGTTGTGGGTTTTACACTGTGTATGTGGAGACATTTGGTCAGTTCACAAGGTCTCTTATCAGTCATATTGTCATAATGTCCTAATATATCACGACTCGGCAGTTCGGCTTAATCGACTCTTAGGCATTCGACGTTGGTCTCTGCTGGTTCGTTACGATAACACAATAAACATAGCATTGAAAGTAGTATTATTTTAGGAAAATTTTTGCTTGAAAAGCAATAAAAACCATTTGAAATATTAGGATATTATGACAATATGATATGATAATAGACCTTGTGAATTGACCAATTAGTAATGTCAAACTATATTAGATTTTTCAATCACGGAATTAGAGATTTTACGAATTACTATTTCGGGTATAGCAAATTTGTGTAATTATAGTTGAGGGGAATATAATTGTATAATAATTTAACATTGTATTCCATAGAACTTTGTCTGTTCCAGTCACATACCAAATTTTATAATTTCCAAATACTCTTAAATTCAAAATTAACTTCCTAAATGTTGTCGGGAATATATAATATAGCCGTAAGGGAATCAAACTGTTGGGCTTTAAATATGTGTGTAAATCTGGTGTCAGTGATTGTAAATACACCACCCATTGAATATCATACACTTGCAGTAAAAATATGAGTAAATTTAATTAGAAATAAAAAACAAGTAAGAGAGCTATATTCGGCTGTGCCGAATTTTATATACCCTTCACCAAATTATAATTTAGAATAGAAATTTTAAATATTTTTAGGTAAAAAAATTAAAAATTTTTTTAAAAAAAATTTTTTTTTTTTTCGAAATTGTTTTTTATTTTTTAATTTAGTAGTGAAAAAAGACAAAAATTTTTTTTTGTTAAAAAAAATAAATTCGGGTTAAAAAATATTTTTCCCGATTTTGACCCATTGTAGGTCCAAATTACTATAGCCTTATATACATCGAAATATCTATCATTAGATATCCATATTGTCTATATTTATGACTTAGTAATCGAGATTTAGATAAAAAATAGGCCAAAAATCGATGTTGTCCCGGTTTTTTCCTTATATCTCAGCCATTTGTGGGCTGATTCGATTTTAAAAAGGACTTAGCCGAAGAATTTTCGATATATTGGTGTATCAATCATGTTTGTAAGTTATTTGGGGGCAACGGAAAGTTGATTTCAACATACAGGCGGACAGACGGACATGGCTATATCGACTTCGCTATCTATTCCCATCCAGAATATATATACTTTGTGGGGTCGCAAATGAAAAATGTAGAAATTACAAACGGAATGACAAACTTATATAGACCCTTACCACTAAAGTTGCAAATTGTTTTGGAAAAATACATATAATTTGTACGAGGTTGTCTCATATTTTAGTGCTTTACTTCTTTTATGCCAAACCGATTTTACTGATTTTGCAATATCAAGCTGCACTGATAATTTTTTTTGTAAGAATCTTATTATTTTGAACGATATCATGTTTGACACAGACACAAAGCTGGACATAGCAAAATCGAAGCATACTTTTATTATGATGAGTCTTAGATGAATATTTAAACACGGCTTGTAAGTCTTGCATCAATCTACTTGCACGTCTTTAAACTGGCAGCTGTCATTACTATGTATAAGGTCAATAAACACTTTTTGCACTACCATTCGCTAATACAATCACTAACCATTGTGGCCGCTAGGTACTGATTAGATAAATGAATTTATGTTTAATATTTTATTTAACTTTGATAGATTTCAATAAATTCCAGAAAAACTGAAATCTAAAATCTATATTTTCACAATTTAAAATTATCAATTTAGCAATAATTGCAGTTATTTCGGTAAAGGTTATTTAAATAGCTATCATTACAAGTCTAAATTAAAATATAAATTTTTAAATTTATAACAAATATTTTACATTAAACTGACTTGTTTAAAGAACTTTCATCATTATAAACATTATAGCAGAAAAAGAATTTAGAACATTTTTATTTTACCTCATTAAAATCGTATTAAAAAAAGTTGAAATATATTTTGTTATCCATTATTTATGTCAATTCCTTAAAAGCAACTATTTTGCAATGTATATTGCCTACTTTAAGGCAAAGTAATTTCTATTGGAAACAACAATCTATCCTCATTTAAACTTTAAACAGTATTATAATAATGTTGATTTTCTTTTAAAGTTTTCTTCTTTTTTTTTTTAATAATGCACTTTTTTAGCTTAACGTCAATATGTCAAATTGATAAAAAAAAAAAAAAATAAGTAAACAAAACAAGCAAAAAATAGTAATAATTGTTAAGTGCTTTACAGAGTATACTATGCAGCATAATAGCTAAATATAAAAATACATTATACATTAAGGGTTTCCCAAACATGAAAAAAAGTGAAAAATTTTAAGAAATTCTTAAAGATGCTATCAATTAGTAGAAAGTTTAAAATTTAAATAAAATTCGATAGGCTCCCGACTTATGAAAAGAGAACTTATCACTTGACCTGTCCTATCGTGGTATAAAGTGGATTTATCAATGAATTTTAAACAAATTTTCTAAATTTTAAAACAATTAATTTCAATGCAATTTTGTGACCAGTATTAGTAGTTTAACCCCTGCCATGTTAAAGATAAAGTAGGTTTCTTTCGTATAAAGTATTTGATCTAGGGTCCCAGTATAGACTCCCAAAGAATCAGTAACCTAACTAGTTTTGTGTTTCCAATATATATTTAAACAAGACATTTAATTGGAAACTCTGTTTCTATCCCCTGAATAACTTGACTTGACATTATTTGCAATATAAAATATATAGAAAGAAAAAAAAAACACTGACTTTATAATTTCAGTATTGTTGCTGTTGTTGGCTGGTATTATTATAGTATATGAAAACTGTTTGGTTTGTTGGTTTTAATCTGATGTTGTTGCAACGTACTTGTTTTGTTGTACATTGTTGACTCTCACACTTTATTCGACTAGAAATGCATGGGTTATGTGGTTTTTGTTGTTGTTGGTTGGTTGGTTGCTGTTTGTTTTAATGCAGCCTGATTGTTTATACAAAATACAGTAATAATAATTTACATAATGTTAAATGTTAACTAAATATTTTCCAAACAGCGCCATAATTTGAAAGTATTTATGTAAATAATAAATAATTTACAAAAAGGAAAAAACAACAAACAAACATATTATTAATATTATTAAGTATTAGAAAACAACAAAAGCTAAATAGAAGCCAGGTTTGGAATTTAAAACAAATCGCATAAGGAAAATTTGTAGATGCAATTTTCATTTATAGATAAATAAATTGACAGTTAAGAAGATGAAAATGTGTGTCAAATACAAATAAATATAAATATGTTTTGGACTTAATTGAAAGTGTAAAGATATCAAATAAATTATTAGTTTGTCTCCAATTAAAAGCAATTTAAAGTTTTAGACAAATTAGTTTAAGTTGGATTATATTTAAAATATACTTATTCTTTATCATTGCAAGCTTAAGCTATAAATAATTTCATATAACATTCCTTTCTTTTTTTTATTTCTTTGTCATTAACCCATTTTCAGTAATTGTTCAGGAAATTGTTATTAAACTTGCCTGGTATTAATATGTGTTATTGGTAAAAAAAGACAATAATTGTAGCTTTAAATTTTCCTCTTGATTAAAAAAAATAAAATAATAAAGTAAAACAAAGATATATGTACCTATAATATTTATTTATTTATATCTAAAGGTACAATTGCAATACAATTTCTCTTTTACACAAGTAAACAATTTTATAGCAACAAATAAAATAAAAAAATAATAATAATAATAAATAAAATGAGAAAAAGTAAGATAATAACAACAATAATACAAAAATATAAAGCAAATAAATGGCAGAAGGAAATCCTTGAGTATAATAAATTTTATATAATTACCCATTATACAAGTACATACATACTAACATCTACATATGTATGTATGTGTGTATGTAAGTATTAATGTGTCTGTGGATTAACTATATACCCGGTGTTTTTAAGCTGAGCAATTGCCAATATTGCAGCTGCTATAACGTTACTTTTATAATACACTAGTTACTTTTGGGTGCACTGGTATCCTTAAGGGTAGTGTAATGATTGGTTTAATAGCCAATTTAATGAATTACACAGGCTTGTAGAGGCTTTTTAAACCACTACACAATTTTGATGTATTGTGGTCCAAATTTTAAATTCTATTTAGAGGTTTTTTTTTTAAATTTTTAAGTAAAATTATAAATTTTGTTACACGTTTCTCCACATAATTAATGATATCTCAAAAAGGCTCAGTTGGATGTTATTAAAATAAACTTAGAAAAGTTGATATTTATATAACCTGTAATCCGTTCATATATTGCGTTTCAATCGGTTTAGTAGTTTCGAAGTTTTAATAAATTGAAGTAAAAAATATATTTTTTACGTGAAAAAAACTAGTTTTTTTGTTTTTAAAAAATCATTAAAAATCGAAAATGGCAGAAATTTTCAGATTTATGACTTTATCGCAAAGCCACATGTAATAGAAAAGAAAGGAGATATCGATCATAAAAATTGATGAATTCTTTTCGAATTTATGTACAATCAAGTGAATTTGCTCATTTTCACAAAATCTTAGTGTTTTGTTTGATATACATACAATTGAGCAGTTAATGTACTTCTTTCGATTGATTGAATTTTGAAAACATTTTCCCCATGCTATGTATAAATTTTCACATATATATTGCGTTTCAATCGGTTCAGTAGTTTCGGAGTTATAATAACAAAATGAAGTAAAAAATGTATTTTTTACTTCATTACGTGAAAAAAGCAAATTTTTTTGTTTTAAAAAAATCATTAAAAATCGAAAACGGCAGAAATTTTTCAGATTTATCACTTTATCGCAAAGCCACATGTAATGGGAACAAAATGAGATATCGGTCATAAAAATTGATGAATTCTTTTTGAAGTTATTTACAATTAAGTGAATTCGCTCATTTTCACAAAATCATAGTTTTTTGTTTGATATACATACAATTGAGTAGTTAATGTACTTCTTTCGATTGATTGAATTTTGAAAACATTTTAGCTATGCTATGTTCAAATTTTCATATATATATTAAGTTTCAATCGGCTCAGTAGTTTCGGAGTTATAATAACAAATTTAAGTAAAAAATTATTTTTTTACTTGAAAATAGCAAATTTTTTTGTTTTAAAAAAATCATTAAAAATCGAAAACGGCAGAAATTGTTCAGGTTTATGACTTTATCGCAAAGCCACATGTAATAGAAAAAAATTAGATATCGATCATAAAAATTGATGAAATATTTTTGAATTTATTCAGAATTAAGTGAATTCGCCCATTTTCACAAAATTGTATGCATTGAGTAGTTTTCTTAGCCAATTTACTATGTTGCATTATCATTAGTAACTCTTCTAACCTAAGGTAATGCAGTTTTCTGCTGTAAACCCACTACACTTATGAAATGAATACATATCACTTAACTGATGCTATTGTTATCAAAATGCTGTCAATTTATCAATGAATTTTAAACAAATTTGTTTAAAAGAATCAAGATAATTTCAACATATTTGTATTGTTTTATAATATTCCAAACTAGCCGGCTTGAATTTGTGTCAATTTACACTCTCCTGAAACAATGGCCGTGTCAAACTTTTCATATAAATTATTCAAAAACACTGGTTCAAAAAGACAAAACATGCTGCATTAGTAAAACTAAAGGTGGCGCAAAAGTAATCCTCCTATCAGAAAATGCTATAAATTTTGCGATTAGCCCCTAATGTCAGTTCTGTTTTGTCATTTGTGTAGTAAACACATGCGAAATACACGTTAATAAACAATGTTACGCTACACTGCTCCAGAACGCGGAATATTGCTGACTATTTATTTGACCAATAATCGGCAAAATTTATAGCATTTTCTGATAGGAGGATTACTTTTGCGCCACCTTGTATATTGCAATGTCACATAACATTTATTTGCGATTGCGTTTTTCAAGCACAATCTCCAATTTGTCTCAGATATATTCTGTACATCTGAAGAGTCAATCTCGTTGGACTCCCGTGCCGACCACTTATCTAGAAGACAGGTAACAGGTAATTTTGCTGAAATTACGAAGATGATCGGATATGAACATACATATACGAATGTCAATGATACTTAATAATCAAGAGATTTTGCTTACAACTGTTTTTTCTCCAGAATATTTTGTATATATAACAGTTTATTCTATAGAAAATTGTCTGTATAAAAGGATTTTCTATAGTAAATTTTTATAATAAAAATGTTTTCTATAATTCTGTATAATTTTGTCCAATTTGTATAGCAGTTTTTCTATAGAAAATTGTGTGTATAAGACTTTATTCTATAGAAAATTTTCTGTATAACAATGTTTTCTAATAAAAATTTTCTAATTGAAAATTGTTTGTATAACAGGTTATCTATAAAAAATTGTTTGTATAACAGTTTTTCTATAAAAAATTGTGTATATAACACTTTTTTCTATTGAAAATTGTTTGTATAACAGTTTTTCTATAAAAAAATTGTTTGTATAACAGTTTTCCTATAGAAAATTATCTGTATAACAGTTTTTGCTATAAAAACTGTCTGTTTTTCTATAGAAATTGTCTGTATATAGTTTCAAAACGATATTTGACACATCACTGAAAAGAGAGTGTCATATTAATTAAAAAATTAAAATTCCTGCACGTAGATTAGTGTGTAACGGAACTGCAGGGTACAAATACATATATACCCACATACATATACATAAATGTAAGTATTTAAGTGAGTATATGTGAAATGGTTTAAATGTGTTTTTTTACGTTTACATATAAACTAAATTGGCAATAACAACTACAACAACAGCAATAATAATACAAATTTACAAGTGGATATCTTAACATTATTACGATACAATTTTTGTAAATACACACTTACTACATTTACTTTAATACATTAATGTTGATGAAAACTAAAAAAAAAAAGCTTATACATATTTTATTATGTCCTAAATTCCATTAAATTTGTTATATTCTTTTTCAGTTTTTTCTCGTCTTCTTAAAGCTTAGATGATTTCAGAGAAATTTTGATTTTTAAGACACTTTTATTTTGTTAAAAATAAACCAACAAATACTTTTTAAATAATTAAATGATTTATATTGTATCTTTTTGCAAAGCAGACACAATTTCCTATCCATAGATATATGTAAATATTTGGTCAAAAGATTGCCATATCTATGATTTCTTACTAGCCAAGACGCGAACCTTTTTATTTTGTAAACATTTTTTCTTTACAGTTTAATCTTTAAATTTCAAATATTTTTAATTACAATAATTTTTTCTTTTTTAAGAAGGAATTTTATTTTATACATTTAAACAAAAATTAGATTATCATGAATTAATTTTATTATTTTCTTAGTCGGGCACTTATGCTGTTGTGTGTGTGTTTTTCCCCATTTGTTTGCTTCTACTATTTTTTAGATTTTATTTTTCTTTTTATTACAATTCTTTTTTTTATAATTTTTATGTTTTTTTTTTGTAACTGCACATGGCAGTTGTTGCTTTAGATGTTGTTGTTGTTGCTGTTGTTAGTATGTCTCTTGATAGCATTAAATTAAATTTATTTCGCTTGAAAAATGTTTTATATACAATTTATTTTTTTGTTTTTTGTGTTATTTATTTATTTTGTTTTTATGCTGTATATTTATTTTGTTGAACATTGAGAGCTTTTTTTCTGCTAAAACTTAAATTGTTTACATGCAGCTTAACAACAAACATAAAATCAAGAAAATTGCAAGAAAAAAAAGAAGAAACAGCACTTTTTTGTGTTCGTTTCCTAGCTACAAAGTGCATGAAATTTAGACAAACATCCCAGCGAAATATACTATTAATAGAGTAGTAGAAATCACTCAGCTTGAGCTGCTTCCATATTAATTTCGGGATTTTAAAAAATAAGGGACTAAAGTACAGCTTACATAACTGCTTTTGGAATTTTAAAGCCAGCTATTTATGTAAGCACACAAATAAGCTTTATATATACAACATACTATTTTTAAAATAGCAGCAAATTTGTTTTGCTGGGTTTATAATATCCAACACATCTTTCGATCTAATGCAACGAGTGCTAAGAAGAAGGAATCGCAAAAACAACAACAACAACAGAAAAATTATAAAATAAATAAATGTAAAAATAAAAACATGAGACATTTTTTCTTCTTATTTTCTGTTGCTGTTTGTTAAATTGTACATTTGTTGTTTCTTGTAGATATTGCCGCTGCTGTTGTGTTTTGAGAATTGCTGACTTTTTTCAGCAATTGTTTGTAGTTGCTGTTGTTTTACTTTCAAATTTAATTACAACAATATAAAAATAGAAATAATAAAAATAATAATGAACATGAAAAGGAAACAAACAGAAAAAAAATAAAACCAACAACAGTGTGAGAGAACAAAAAAAAAAAAAACTGAAAATAAATAAATGTTGAGCACAAAAAGTGTCAATTAATTTTGATATTTGAACCATTTGACACATGCAGGGTAAAATATTGCACAGACACATACATAAACTCACTGTGGCAAACACACAGTTACATACTCTTACACTCACTCACTTACACATGCAGACATAACAAACATACAAACGCCTTAAAACGCACGTTTGCAAAGACAACAACAACAACAATAAGTTATAGCCAGCAAAAGACAGATTGTAATAAGATCAAGAAATACAATGGATTTATTCACACTCACACATATATACTTACATACATATGTATGTGAGTACGTACATATTTCATGTTCTAATTTATTTTTATTGCAGAAAGGAGGGTGTTAAAAGTTTGAATTTTTCTCCATTTAATGACAGGAAATAAATTATTTTAATTTTCATCATTTATTTCCGGATTAAAGAAAATAATCTTTTTTTTAAATTATACTTTAAATACATATTTCTTTTATTGTCATTTAGGTTAATTAGCCGTTATATGGGCATGATATTACATGGATGATATTTTTTGAAGACAGTAAAGAAAAGGAATGTTGAAATTAAGAGGCATTTGAATAATTTGAATGCAAATATGTGTTATAATATATATGATATCGGTAAACAGATTACTCCAAAAAATATTGTCAAAGCTTTATATACAAAAATACAACAATTATAATAGATAAAATAAGGAAAAAATTACAAATGTTTTTACAAGGTAGTTCTTTTTTTAACATTTTAAAATAACTAAAAGCCAGATTTTCAAATGGGGTTTTAAAGTATTAAGGTAAAACATAACGTAATTCAAAATAAGTCCTAAAACACTAATAGCTCATGTACTTTTTCTTTTTGCAATTTCATTCCACATACGTTATTACATGTCTGAATGTATTTTACTTATCAGTAAATGTTATGAAAATAAAATCTTGTTTTATAATTTTTATAAAATATTTTATAATTTGTTTAAATGTTAAAATAATTTTGAAAACAAGTCATAATTTCCTTTCTTCTGATATAAAATAAGCTGCAAGTTCGGCTGTGCCGAATCTTATATACACTTCTCTGAAAAATTGTTGGTGAAAAAAAGTCGGGTTTTAAATGCCTTTCATTTGATATCCATATTATTTATGTACATGACTAAGTAATTGGCATATAGGCCAACAAAACGAGGTATTCGAGGTTTTTGGCTTATATATCAGACAGTTTTTCGATTTTAAATATCAACCGCAACAGGACCAAACCCGATACTTTGATGTATTAATAAACATGTCTAAAACTACATATTGAATGACAAACTTATACGATTTTGTCTCATGCTAGATGTTGAGACGTTTAGATTTGCATTGAATTATTTTGACATAAAAAACAGAAAAGATCCATATATTTTATATTAACGAAAAGGATATTGTGTCTAATTTAAAAACAAAAATACAAATATTTTTAAGTATATACAAAATGTTAAAATGTTTTTTGATAGTTTACTTAAATTCCACTTCAAATAATTTCGTAACAATTTAAGATTTTAAATAATTTTCTAAAACCCAGACTAAAATCATATATATATAATTTAGATCAATCAGTGTTTTTATAAACTTAATAAAGGTTAATTGTTGTGAATTATTCGAGTTTTATTTTATTTGAATAAAAGTTCATAATTTTTTATTGTTCAAAGGATCGATTAATTTTTAAAATTTCCTTGATTTTTCGTACGAATATTAGCGAACAATTTAATAAAATATATTTAAAATCAATACATTTTTAATAATTTGTTTGTTGACAATGAATAACAATACAAAATTAATAATACATATCGCTCATTTGCTGCAACAACGTCATAATTCAAAAAAAGTCGTTTCGAGAAAATCGGTTTTGAATGTTTTATGACATTTTACTATTTCTTAAATAAATGTTCAACAAATCATGAGATTTCAGAAATAAAACATGATTTATATAGTAGATGTTAACATCCTTCTAATCTGTATTTAACCCAATTTATTTCTTGTCAAATGTACGAGATTTTGATTTTGATGTTTACAAGAAAAAACACTCTCACGCAAAAAATTATTGACTTTTATGAAAACTGATAAAAACTTTATTAAAGACTCTAGGACGACGCATATTTTGTATGACTCAGTTCAAATAACAAGGATTTTGAGTTATGACGTTGTTGCAGCAAATGAGCGATATGTAGATGTAAATGATAATAATAAATTAGAGCATTATAAACTCTTTAAATTGTTTCATTGAGATAGTTTTGTTCAATTTTTTGTTTACATAAACTATTATATTTTTAATTTTAACTTGAGAATAAACTTATTCGACTATTAAATTAATCGGCAAATATTTGTCGAATAATTTTCTGAAAAATTTTTTTCATTCGAATAGAAAATATATTTTTCCTCGATTATTTGATTATTGTGTATTAATACTTTTAATAATTAATTCTTTCTAGAGGAGACAAAAAAACAAGACATGTGCTTCGGCGTTTTGAAAGTTTACACCTGAATTTCATTTGAGGGGGTGTACAGCTTTGGCACATTCATATTGTTAATCGGCATAGAAACCATGTGACCCTTACATTTTAGGTCTAAAATGTGTTCAGTAAATTTATGTAAAATATTATAGAGAACATTTTTGTAGAATATATTAACCGTCTAACTACTCAAGGTATGGGTCTTTTTTGTCCTTCTTTTAAAAAAGAACAAAAACACCACTAAAACAGGGATTTTTGGTTAAAATGTTCCGCAAAAATATTATCCGTGAAATTTTAGTATTAGTCCCTAAATACACCAAAACGGAAAATTCTACTAAAATTCTGCTTGAAGTAACGTTTTTTATAAATATGTATTTATATTTTTATTTATTTTCAATATTTCGCTACTCTTTGTGTAGCATCTTCTGGAAATACAAAATTATTGTTTTAGTAAGATTTAGTTTTTATATGATAAATTCCCAATTAAATTATAGATAAATTCAGTTAAATTTATTGTTAGGAGATAAGCTAGTTCCTATGTGCATTTCACTGGTTGCTTAGGACAGATTATCAGGAAACTTTTTCCCAAAAGGCTTTAAAATAGCTAAAGATATTATACGAATAAAACTATAGAGTGAAGGAGAATTACAGACACTCAAGCTTTATTTCTAAAAATATCTAAGCTTAAACAAACCGCCAACAATAAACAGTGATTTTATCTTTTCTTACATTCCCTACTTCATTTTTTTAGAACTTGTTGCAAAATGATTAAACGAACGATTAAAATCAGAAGTACTTTACTACTTCTGTGGAACAATATTGTGATTCTTATACATATAACGAATGTTTTCAAAGACTAACCGAAGAGGCTAATTGCAAATGTGACAATATTTAACTTATAAGATTATGAAATAACTTGTTATAGAATCATTCTAAAGAAGTGGTGTTTATAGAACCACTTACGATGGTGACAACTTAAGGCAAAAATCATTGGTTACAGAAGGTTCCGTAACGCATCCGTAAACCTAGCTAGAAAGGTGACAATTTCAAACAAAAACTATATGGGCAATTCAATGTCATCGTACGTGACATTTGTACGCCTATAGAGTGGAATAGATTTTGCACAAATAAGAGTATCTGAAAAATAATTTTGTCTTTATGTTCCATTCAGAGGGTACTACATAACTCCTTTTGAAACATTGTTGTCCAAAATATCGAGCGAAATAAGGGTATATCGTACGTGACATAAAACGGAAGTATTTTCGAGGTACATGTAGAAATATGCGAAAATTTGCGTATCGTGAGAAGCGTTATGTTTTCTTTTAATTTCTTACACTAAACCAAATATTTTTCCTTTACAATCCGTCATATTTAAATAAAAATAATCTTTGGATGATTTTATAATAATTAAAATTTAATATCGTACGTGACATACCGTACGTGACAGATTTTTCTATTATAGTAAAACAATATATATTCTGTTAATATATGTATACAAAAACTAAAAAAATAAATAGATAATATATAATCGGTTTCAATAAAAAATTTGATGATAGCAAATAAACAATCAGAGTCAAATTCATTTCATACTACATGCTAATTGGGAGCCAATTAAATTAAAAAATTAAATATAGTCAGTTTAAACTATTATTTTTGCTCTTAAAATTTTGTAATAAGCTCTAAATACTTTCACATAGTAACATTTTAGTGTTTTCTTCTATTCACATCATCTTGAAAAAAAGTTTCAAGGGTTTTTGTTTTTTCAGTCTTGGTAGTCATTCTCGTGGAATTGCCCATATTGATTTGACAATGACAAACTAAAAGAAGTTCCTGGCTATTTGAGAGCGTTCTGGAACTAGTTGAGGACCTACTTAATGCAGTATTTCCTTGGAAAGTTTATTTTAATTATTAAAATTTTTTTATAGAATAACGGTAAAGGCTGTTCGATTAAGTAACGGTAACAGTTTTTTTTATGAGTAAGGGTAATTGCTGTTATTTACGTAACGGTATTTCTGGAATAACGTTAGCTAAACGTTAGAAATATTTGTATGAAATTTAAGTTTTGTATAGAACTAAGCTAATTAAAAACCTACTTGTTTTATTTAATTTGATTTAATATCTACCCCTTTTTTAATTGTTGTTTTCAGTTTAGCATTTTATTAATGAATATATTAATTAAAGCTAAAAAAAAATTTTTGAATAATAAAAATTAACTATACATACAATAATAGTTTGTGTACTTGATGATAACCTCAAGTTTATTATGATGATGATTATTGTTACTATTTTTTCTTATTTTATATTTATTGTAAATAAAAAGCAAACAAAAAAAAACTTATTTAATTGTTTGTTAAATGCACTTTTATATGCAGCTGAAAAAAAAAATGTAAATAATTAAATGGGCAATAATAAAAAAACCAACATTTGATAAATGATTTTATAATTATTACAATACTGATTGGCATTGCTAGCCAAAGCGACTAAGTTGAAAATATCAAATTCACAAAAAAACAAAATAGAAGTTGTAATAAATTGAACACAAGAGTTGTGGAATACTTAAGGCCTTAAGTATTGGGAATATACATATTTACGAGGTGGCGCAAAAGTAATCCTCCTATCAGAAAATGCTATAAATTTTGCCGATTATTGGTCAAATAAATAGTCAGCAATATTCCGCGTTCTGGAGCAGTGTAGCGTAACATTGTTTATTAACGTGTATTTCGCATGTGTTTACTACACAA
Organism: Calliphora vomitoria; assembly: GCA_942486065.2. NCBI lineage: Eukaryota > Metazoa > Arthropoda > Insecta > Diptera > Calliphoridae > Calliphora > Calliphora vomitoria. Next base: position 80,050,560 of record OW818031.2, read on the forward strand.
ATGTCAAAACAGAACTGACATTAGGGGCCAATCGCAAAATTTATAGCATTTTCTGATAGGAGGATTACTTTTGCGCCACCTGTTATTAGTACGTAGTCAATATTTATTGTAACGAAAAATGGCGCATCGAACTTTAGTTAATAAATTTCCCAGCTAGTCTTAATATATGCAAATTTAAGGTTAATAACATTTTTACAAGGAGTTATTTTTTTTTTTTTTTTTTATTTTCCAAAATTCATACAACTTTGAATTTTCCAAAAAAAAAAAAAATTTCGAACTTCCTTGTAGTATATGTATTATATGTATATTTCTAAGTACATATCGACTGATTTTTCATAAAATTTTGTTAAAATGTGTGCTACTCTAAATTTACATAATTTAGCATACAAAAGAAATTATATTTTATTTAATGAATGCGTATGTGTTTCTTTTTATATCTTTGTGTGTGGTTATGTTATGTTAATTTACTTTATGCATTTTATATGTTAATTTAAAAACATTTTATAGCAAATAGTAGACATTTTACACTCATGTTTTTTTTTTTTGTATATTTTAAATTATGTAAGTAGAAACAATTTCCTTTGGTTTTATATCTTCTACAACAGCAATTAATCTTTGTTAAGCTGAAATGAAAATATATATTGTAAGAAATATTGAAATTTGATTTAAATAAATACACAACAAAGCCATTAAGTTCTTAAGAGAAAAACTACATATAATTACACAAAGTAAACAAGCCAAAGGATTTCTTTAACAAAACGCTGTTTTGTTCGATAAACCCTGCAGAATAAATAAAAAGCACCTTTAAATGTAACAAATATATATTTGTATTATTGTATTATAGAAATTTAAGGCCAGATTGGATATTTTTTCATATTTTGTATGTGTATTTGTGTTTTATTTATTTTGGTATTTACGTGTTAACAATGATATATTTGCTTGTTTGTATAAGTAGATAGAAAATAATATTTATATTTGTTAAATTTGTGTTTGCATGTGTTAGTAAAAGTATCTGTGTGTGAGTGTGTGTGTGTGTAAAGATACTTAGTTATTCTTATCGTTTCTAAACATCCACCTCTTATACTCTCAAGAAAATAAAGGAAAAAAAAAAACGGAAAATAAATATAATTTATATGCAACCAAAAAAGATTTATTTTATTTATTTACTTTGTTGTTACACAAAAATATAATAAAACTAACACACATAAATATTTTTATATCTATTTAGTAAAGAATGAACAAAATAAAAAAAAATAAAAAATTAGGAAAACCAACAAGAAATTAAGAACAGACCACAAATAAAACAAAAACGACAACAGCAGCAAAATAAATGAGATTAATTTCAAATGAAAATATTTTCATGCTGTCTAAGTTATTTGCAGCAGCACTTTGAAAAACAAAACGAAATTCAATTCAATTAATTTTATTAAAAAACAGAAATATACAAATCTCTGACAAAATAATTTACAAAATTTATTTATTTCTTTCATTTTAATTTTATTATATTTATTCACCATAGATTACATTTAGTGCGTAGAAAATATTTTATACTTTTAATTCTAATAGATGCCAATTAAATTAGCATGTATGTAGATTAGTTTAGAAAATTATGATTAAATTAATATTTCACTCAAGAAAGCTAAGATTTAGTTAAACTCCCAACTGAAATAAGCTTGGCTTAAGTATTGGATAAGAGTGGATGTGAGAAACAGTATTACTTCTTGCCTTGGCCACGACCTCAATTTAATAGTTTTATATCAGGAATGGAACATGAAAGTTTTGTTAGGTATCAAAATAATGATTAAAAAATACTTTTTTCTACCCCAGAGTACTAAAATATCTGTTATACACAAGATTATATATTGCAAATACAGTTATACAAGATTTACTACAGACAATTATGTTATATATAAGACTTTCCATAGGAAATACTTTTATACACAAGTCTTTCTATATAAAATACCATTATACACAAGATTTTCCATAGGATAATACTTCAGCTATAGCAGAAAATCATTCTGAGCCTAAGAGTTTTTGTAAATTTTTCTGTTACATAAAATATTGAAATTTGTTTCAAATGTGTACCTTTGAATATGAAATAGTATCAAAAAAGTACGATTGTATCAACTTGTCTACACCTGTTCTATATATAAATAGCAAACACAAAAGGTAGGGTCACACATGACAAATATTTGCTCAAACCACTTTTTTTTAGCACAAATTTGTTTGACGGTTTACTCTTACAATTGTTTTGTAAGATCAAACAGCATCAAATAAAATAAAACTAAATTGTTTGTTTTGAATCATCCTAAGTAAAATAAGTTTTTGAAATAAATAAAAGAATACAAATATATTTGATTTAGTGGTTACGTCTTTTTCTTACCGTAAGTCAGTAATGATACTGGGACAGACAGTACATAGACTGATGAAAATATAGTAGTAGCTTCCGAAACGCTGAAAGCTGACACAATCCGGAAGCCCATGACTCTGTAAAGAATGACCCTGGAAAAAGCTGTTGGGCAATAAGTACTCTCTCCGGTATGTCAAGACGTTCAGGGGGATCCTTGAGTGGCAGAGAAAAGCGATTTAGGACATGCCCAATAATACTGTTGTGTAGGTCAGACTGAACAGAACCAAAGCGGGCATGTGAATACCACTATACACGTAGCCCTTGTCATCAGTGGATCTCCTACTCGGACAAAGCTGATGTACATCCATTCACATGATCAATGCGGCAAGACGAAGTTATTAAGCTGCTGCTTGTGATCAATGACAACCACCAAACGTCCTCCAAACCGACTTAGTATAAAGCGTCAAATATTGAATGAGATAATGACCATTTCAACATTTTTAACAATATTATAGTCACAGTAACTATATATATGATTGTGGTAACAATAATATGGTTAATTTACGATTCACATGATTGTATCAACCATATATATGGTTACAGTAAACATGTATATGTTTGTGACAAGCATTTATATGATGAAGGATACCATAATCTGAGAAGTATTATATAGCCCCTGTAAGTTTCTTCAATATTTGCAGTTAAATTATGTTTAAACTAAGAAATTACTAACTAAAGCTTTTAATGCTACATTTTGAAATAATTTCATCTAAATAACACACTAATGACGGGGATCATAATAAAATTATATAATAAAAACCCGCGTCATAAAGTAAATATTAAATTGAATTTTTTTTTTTCCATGAAAGTCGTTAAATATTTCTCTTCACAAAAAAACATTAAGAAACACACTGAGAGTCAAGAAAAATACCAAGAGTAGAAACAAAAATAATTCAAAATAATTGCTTTAAAGAAGTAAAGGAGAAGAAAAAAAATTGTATTGAAAATTACATAAAATTACGAAAATAACATATTTTTAAATTTTCTAAATTGAGTACATGCAAGTAAGTATGTATAAATATTTATAATTCACTTATTTATATATTTCTTTTATTTAACAGTTTTATTATTATTTTTGCACATTTTTTTGTTGTGTTACTTAAAGTTTTTGTGCTGTTGGCGAAAATGTTGTAAAATATAATAAAAGCTAATTGTCTTCTCTTTGCTTTCGTATGCTCTTTATTTATTTCATCATCATCATCACTACTATCCTCCACACCAGCACTCTAACAACTAAAATACATACATGAAGTGTTATCCATAGTGGAGGAGGAGGATGATGATGATGATGGGTACTTAAATGCTAAAGGAGGATCTGAATAGTGGGGATCGTCATAAACACCAGCACTATGTTGAATTGTTTTATTTTCATTTTGGAGAATGCTCTCGTACAAACACTTAATAGTCCAAAAACAGGAGTTGAGTGAGAAAGTATGCAGACAATGCACAAAATACTCAACGTATCGTTGTAGTAAATATGTTGTAGAGGAAGAACAGAAATGAACAACAGCATGAAAAATATATGTATGATGAAAAATTATATTTAAAAGCGCTCTTAATCACCAGACACCAATGATTTCAGCTTAAATGTAAACAAACAGTGATGATGGAAATTATGGCATTGAAAGGATTAATTTCAATAATAAAGAAATAATTGAGGAGATTAGGGAAGATTTTTCTGATAGAGGTCAACTAGTCTTTTACAGTTTATTTTAATATAATTAACATTTAAATACCTACTACTAATACTTAAGTAAATATTTATTCTTTTTCGAAATTGTTTTTTTTTTTATTGTTCAAATTCGAAATTTAGTCTTGCTGTAGTAAAAACGTGACACCCTTGTAATCAATTGTCCCTTTTGTTTTTGCCTCAAATGAAAAAAAATAAAACGAAAAAATTGGAAAAAAGTGTCGTTTTATTTTGCATTTTATTATTTTGAAATCAAATGAATTTTAATGGAATTTAATTTTTTTTTCTTCTCTTCATGGTGTCGTTGTTGTTATTGCATATTTATTTATACATATACTAACAAGCGTACATATATATATAGTATATTGTTTGTTGTTGCTCGACGTCGACTGTCGTCATGTTGTTTCTAATTTGAATAAATTGCTATAAGGGTTGTTTACATAAATATATTAGCATAAATTTTTAGTTCTTATTGCTGTTGTTGTGTTAATAAAAAAAAATTTAAGAAAAATTGTAGCAAACGTACGTGTGTGTTAGCGTTAGTTTGTAGGTAGAATGGTGGATATGTTTAATCAAATTCCAATGGACGCAAATACATGGCTTTTGCTATTTTTTTTTTTTATTATTTTTATTATTTTTTGGATTTTCTTCCTGGAGTTTATAATACGAGAAATTTAAAGAAAATTTGTTGTATTAAAGACTTTTCTGTTAAGTTGTTTACAAAAATTTAACATTTCTCCAAGAAGCTGTTCCTAGATTTAATCACATACTCTCGGCCTCAATAGCCATATTCTAGTCGGTACTTACTGTACGACAAGCGAGACCATAACTGTTGTTATGATACTGACTGACAATCAGTATCAATAATATTATGGTATTGAGCAGAAGTATTTGGAAAGCATTTTTTCACAAAATCTTTATTAACAGATTTTCAGATTCTCTACTGTCAGTCAGTTTTGTGGAGTGCCATAAGCATGTTCTCAAGAAATGAGACATATCTTTAAAGTGAATATCACCAGAGTCATAAGTGAGATAGAGCCTGTAGCTGTCAACAAGATCAAGGTAATGCGAGGCGAACAGAGAGACTTATCATTCTCAAAATACAATTACAGTGCACTCGCGGTAACGTGAACACCGCCTAACGTGAACAAGCTTTTGTTTACATTGACTACTCTGTAACGTGAACAAACTCAGAAAGCTCTATAACGTGAACAATTTGTTCACTGCATTTGTTTTCTAAGCATGTAGACAACACTGAAATACATACATTAAATTCGATTTTTAAAGTTTAAGGAATCCCCTTGTATTAAAAATGCGTTTGTATCCTCTAAATTAATATTTTTTGTATGTAATTTTATTTGCTATGTAATTTTATTTCAAAGTATATTTTCTAGTGATCTCGTTTTGTTTTGTAATGCATTTTAATCAATAATTTTTGTTTTATTTTTTAATAATAAAAATAATAATAAGAGAATTTCACGTTTAAGCGTGTAAAACACAGGTTTCTATTATAAAATTTTATATTTTTTCCATGAAATTCGACAATCGATAATGTGAACAATTTCACTAACATGAACTCCCTTGGTTTTAATTAGTTCACGTTACCGCGAGTGCACTGTATCTATAGTCATAGGTAGACATCTCCTAACTAACCTTTTTTATTTAATTAAAGATGATATAAACATATGTATATGGATATTGTTTAGCATCATTATTTCAACAATTATCTACAATTCTAAGAAACAAATTATTTTACTTTAATTACAAAATCAATTGTGGCCTTTTTAATGAAACAATTAATTGCATTGACGAAAGTGGTAATTAATATGACAATTGATTTGACGTATTTTTTTCAATGTAGGTCTGTTGTCAAAAACAATGTCAAATCAATGTATTTTGTTGTTGTGTCTGTCACCCATGAAATTTGGGAGAGAGTAAGTTCGATCCCATGGTAATAACAAGCTGCAAATGTATATTTATCTCTCCAAAGTCAGATTTGAATTGAATTGTACTTAGTAGATTTTCAAAACAACATTGGGAGATTTTGGAATCTTAAATTAAAAATATTATTTTAAAATTACTTCTAAAAAAAGTTTTAAGACTTTTTGCACTTGAATATAGTAAAATAAAGATTTCGACACATTCATTATTCAAAAAAGCTCATTTCAGTGTGTCAATTTCAATGAAAACCCAGATAAAATATCAGAATCAGAATAATTGAATCATTTATAGAATAATGCGTTTTTGCTCCGTAATGCTTACAATGTGCAAATTTTGAACACACATCAGTTAAGGTACTTATATTGAATTCTGTTCATATGCACCGTTTATAGGAGTGTATTAAAACCCGTTAAAGCGCACCGATAAATAAAATTGGGATATTTACAGATTGCTTTTAACATGTATAAATGTAAAAAGTTGGAATTACTGAACTATTTTTATCTATTACTCTTTGAGTGATAAAAACATTAGTTGATCATTTTTGCAAGAAATTCTTTATAAAGGATTTTTAAAATTCTTGAAACTAAAACAGATAATGCTTTTTTAAATTAAACCGAATTTTATATTGTTGTACCTAGAGTTTCGTGTTTGTTACTAAACGAAACAATTGTTTTCGAAATTAAATATGCATAAACTAATATGTATCCCAAATGCAAATTAGTTATTAAAAATATGCAGGGTATTTTTATATATTATCAAATGATTTCGTTTCTATCATATCTTAATATTTAATACCGAAAATGAAACGAATCCTTTCTACCCAGTAAAAACTCGGTAATATCATGCTATTGTCGTTTAATGCATCGTCTGCATTACTTAGAAGTAGGTATTGATTGGTTCGATTACCAAATCACATTACATTACAAAGTTATGTTTTCCTCAAAAGCGTATTACCTGTTTTTCTATACTTCGCTATAGAATTTTCGAAATATGAAACCAGCACATCCATCAACTGTGTCCATAGTGCAGCTCAGTAACTAATCTGACATTAATAATTTTTTATGATAACGATTTCAGTAAGTCCATACCATCAATAAGTAATTAAAGTCCTCAAATGTAACTAGTTGCATAGTAATAACTTTGAAGTTATTGTATACAATAATGTGCTAAAATGACAATGTGTAAGTAGTAAAGAGTCCCTTACATTCTCATTTTCACTCAATACTTGATACTATATGTTCTAGCAATCTTTCATGTAGGGATGTTATATGATCCATCTTTTGTAACAGGCTTACAATTTATTGGCATTTCGCCATAATGAACTTATTTGGAAAAATGTGGCTATTCTTTAGTTAATTTTAATGTTAAAAAATAAATAAAAGTGTCCAATTAGAATTTGGAGTTATTAATAATGATATGTAGTTTTTAGTATTTTTTAAAATACCAATCCTTTTTTACGATTTTTGAAAATCAAATTTTGTTTTCCAAATTTTATGATAGGATAGGATATGATATCAACATTTTTTTTGAGATGCTCAATAAAACGGTTAGCTTTTTAAATCACAAGTTTTGTATAGATTAGTGCTACATAATATTCTGGAAATCTGGTGAATCAGGGTTTCAGGTGACGTACTTTCTTATTGGTAAGCGATAAGGAAATGAGAGAATGATTTTAAATCTGGTTCATTGGCATCATATTTAGCGTAAAAAAGTTTACGCTAAAAAATGTTTACTTCAATTTTATGGTAAATTGATGAGATAAAAATATGTATGGCATTTATCTTATTTCAACGAAGTACATATGTATGTAGTATAACAGAGAGAAAATATAATTTATAGTATTAAATGGCATTCAGAATAAAATCTGTAGCGTGGCGATTTTACTATCGTTTTTTATGGAAATTACGATATTATAAGGAAGTGTACAATTTAGTCCGCAAATACTATCGTTTGTGATACGCAAACGACGTTATATCTGAAATTTTATATCATCTAGATGATATAAATGCGATATCGTTTATTTTATTGGGTATTGATAGAAATATAAACTCAATTTGGAAAAAACCTATTATATGGGCAATTCCATGTCATCGTACGTGACATTTGTACGCCTATAGAGTGGAATAGATTTTGCAATAATAAGAGTATCTGAAAAATAATTTGGTCTTTATGTTCCATTCAGAGGGTGCACATAAAAAAATAATAAGTTCTTTCGAAACATTGTTGTCCAAAATATCGAGCGAAATAAGGGTATATCGTATGTGACATAAAACGGAAGTCATTTTGAGGTACATGTAGAAATATGCGAAAATTTGCGAATCGTGAGAGGCGTTAGGATTTCTTTTAATTTGTTACACTAAACCAAATATTTTTCCTTTACAATCCATCATATTTAAATAAAAATAATCTTTGGATGATTTTATAATAATTAAAATTTAATATCGTACGTGACATTCCGTACGTGACACATTTTTCTCTAATAATAAAACAATATATATTCTGTAAATATACATATGTATACAAAAACTAAAAAAATAAATAGATAATATATAATCGGTTTCAATAAACAATTTCATAATAGCAAAAAAACCATCAGAGTCAAATTCATTTCATACTACATGCTAATTGATAGCTTAGTTTTTGCCGTATTTAGCCTTAAACAGACCAATTAAATTAAAAAAATAAATATAGTCAGTTTAAACTATTATTTTTGCACTTAAAATGTTGTAATAAGCACAAAATACTTTCACATTTTAGTGTTTTCTTCTATTCAAATCATCTTGAAAAAAAGTTTCAAGCGTTTTTGTTTTTTCAGTCGTGGTAGTCATTCTCTTGGAATTGCCCATATGTATTCTTAATAATATTTATTTAATAATCGTTAAATCCATAGAAAAATACGCATAGAGCGGAAACTAGAAAAAAACTCAAACAAAAAAATTACTCAAAATAATCACATGTACGAGTGTTTTTTTTTTTGTTTTCACATAGTTTTTTTTTTACTAATACTTAGGTTTTCGACAACTGAGTTAGGTCTTTGACAGGAGAGTTGCCACTCTGTGGTTAAATAAAAAAATTGCACAAAACTAACTCAAATATTTTAAATATTAAAAATTTTAAAACTTTCTTTGAAAATTTATTGTGGACTTTTTTCTAAAAATTTTGTTTTTTTACCCCCTGTCTATACCTGATATATTTTTATCATGATAAACGTCAAAATGGTTGTCAAAATAAAAAAATATGAGGTATAGTCTCCATTTATTAGTATTATTGCTTCGTTATGACAAAATTGTTAGTGCTTTTGCTCAGACAACTTTGTCTTGACAACAAACGTCATAAATTGTTATGATAAATATTTGTCAAGTATAGACAGGGGGTTATAATTTAATTTTATTTGTTATACACATTAAAAAATTCACAACAAAAACAATCTTGTAATTACCATCTACATTACTTAGCAGTAGTCTGGTAATAGCTAACATATAAGCTGATATATTTATATGTAAGTATTTTTGTACTTATTCTGAATTCTGAATTCAAGCTAATTTCAAATATTTTTCTTCATTCAATTTGTTTTTTTTTAAATCTATTAGCAAATAAATGAAGAATATTTACAAATATTACAAATATCCTTATTTATAAGCGAGCGAGGTAATCACTTATAAGTATTATTTAAATAACTTACTTTTTGTAATAAAAATTATTTGAGGAATAATCCAAACCGTTTAAATCCAGAGAATTGAGGAGCACTTTTTTTTATTAATTGTTAGTTAGACTTTCTTTTAATTTTTTTTTTAAATTTATTACGTTCTTTTGTTTGTTAAGTTAAAAATTTAACAATATAAAGTTTTTTTTTTAAATTATTTTGAAAATAAATTGCACATTATTTACTTTTTTTTTTAAAAAAATTTGTTTAATATTTACATTTTATTTAATTAATATTTCTTATTATTTTCTGAATATTTACTAAATTATGTATTTCACAACACAGTGTTTAACAATTAGATTGTTGTTTATTTTAGCATTATTTATTTTTATTTATTTATTATGTATTTATGTTTCTTATTAGAATACTTAGTACTTTTGTTATTTAGGTTATTTACACACAATTTTAAGTACTAGTTTTTATTAATAACTTTTTTTGTTGCTTTATTTAGTTTAAAATTAAACAAATACGAACAGAAATTGTCTAAAAACAATTGTCAAATGGCAAACGTATGTCTAATTTAACTCCATTCAGTAACTGGGTAAATAATTTATCATTTTTTGTTAATAAATTTTGTTGTTATTTTTATCGCAAAGACATAATGGTGGGGAGTTGTGGGAAGGGGGGGTCGTTAGAATGTATTGATATCGACAGTAAAAAAAATGATATATTTGCTAAAATAACTTCAAATAAATATTTGAAACATGTGCGTTTTGTTTTATTCTTTTTTATTATTTACTGTTACTAACGTTTTTATTTGTGTTTTAGTAGTAAATATGAATTTGTTATTATTTTGTTTTGTTGTTTTTTTGCAAATATTTTTTTTCTTCAGTTGTTTGTGTTGTTGTTACGATATCACGCACAATCACAGCAGGTGTTTTGTTGTTGTGGCGCTGATGATGACATTGACGATGGTGATTTTTTTTTTTTAGGAGGCGTTGTGGTGTTTTGTTGTTTATCGTTTTTTACGCTGCAATTGTTGTTGTTTTGATGAAACGGAAGCGGATGTAAACAATCAAATCAATTTAAAATTTTGTTTTAAAATAGAAATACACAACACACTCACACTTGCATTTTGAAAGAATTTCTTTTTTTTTTTTGCAAAAATACTGTTGCACAGCCTTAAGTATCGCACAGATACAAAAGCTGCATGCAGTTAAACTAAAAGAATTGTGTTTTTTTTTGTTACCTTTTAACGAAGAAACTATTTGTCACTTTGAAAGTTAAGAATTTCATTTAAAATTTCCATTTTGTTAGAAATTACTTTTAATCCAGAATTTTCTTGAGATTTGTTTGTCATAAATAATTTTAGCTTTTATTATTATTTTTTTTTTTTAAATCTTCTTTTATTTTTCACTGTTTGTGTTGTTGTCTGGTATGGGGTACTGATGATGAGCTGTTGTTGTTTGTTGTTGTTGCTGTATTTTTATTTGATCATAAACGCGCGGTATTTGTGCAATACAGCGACGTGTTTACGTTAATGTTACGTCCTCGAGGAATCGCGATTACAGAATGAATCTGAACGTGGTGTGTAAGCGTAAAGTGTATCTCTGGCAACGACGTTGTGTACAACGCTCGAAGGCGAAACAACGAAAAATTATAGCAACAAGAACAACCACATTTTAAAGCAGTAACAAGCAGACACAAACACATACAAATGTACGTACATACGTATAGCCAAAGAATTGGTGGAAGCAACCAACGTCAAGCAACGACGAAGTAGCAGCAATAACAAAAACAACAACATATTCATTGTAGTATAAAAACACATACACACACACACATACACAAGAACACATAGATACAACAAAAACCAAACAAAACGATGAAATTAAGAAACTCACAAAAAGAGCACAACGAAATACAAAAAAAAAAAAAAACAGATATAAAATCAAGTAAAGTAAAATAACAAAACAACAAGAGTTTCTGAGAGATACTTTTAATAAAAGTGCTCTCATCAAAAACACACAGATACACGAACCTACATACACACACACACACAGATACACACAGTCAAGTAAACAAACTCATACAAACAAAAGGTGAAAAAAAAACACAGCAGATGAAGAAGAAGAAATCCACATCAGCTCATTTGAAATTAACAAATTGAAAATCATATACAAAGAAAAAAGAGAAGAGAGACAGCAAGAGAGTATAACTAATAATTAATTATCTCTAAGATGCATTTTGCAAAAACTCAAAAACAAAAGTAACAATTTCAAAGTGGCAACGTCCATCTTTAGCAGAAACAAAAGATACAAATACAAAAAAAAAAAACAAAAATAAATAAAAGTGTGGCCAATTTAATCAAGAGGTTTTTTGAATGTAGTAATACAAATTTATATATTTTTTTAATTAAAAATTAAATTAATTAAAGGAAACATTTTGAAATTGGGACTAAATATTTAGAGAATAACAAAGACAAATCGAATGCATCAAATGCGTTATCTTTTATCTACTTATTTTAAGGTATAATTTTTATTTGAATGTTTTTAAAGTAGCATCTGGGATAAATAATTTAATTAAATTTAATTCGTGTAATGATCTTTATGTTTCTTGACATGTATTGACTCAACCATGCATATCCACTAACGCAGTGTTCGCCACTCATAGCTACCAGGTGCCGAACATGATCGTTTGTTAACCTCTAAGGAACACGAATGTCATCGAAGTTCACAAAATTTATCAATAAGAAACAAAAATCTCTATCAATAGATGGTTTGATTACAACAGAGAAAGAAAGTGTATAACAGATTATTATTATCCATATTACATGTTCTCTTTATGCCGGGAACCTTATGTATAAATACCACTCAAACGGTCCGTATTGATGTTCTGATAGAGGAAAACATCAGAAAATTTTGTTTGAATCTCCCTACTGGAGATTGTAAATCAAGATCACAGTACAAGTTGTCCAAAATATGTTGCGCCAATTTTATCTTAATGAGTGTCAAACATGTTGTCATAAAAGAACTTTTAGTCTATTCTATTTGGACCAAAGTTACTATCAACTAACAATATCAATTTTCCGATTGGAAAATGTATAGAATTTTTTGTTCCATTGATCCACAAAAGTGCTTTTATTTTCCATAACAAGCACAATATTTTTAACACACATTTTGAAAAAGAGAAAAATGTTTGAAACTTTGTATTGGACAAATTATATTGATATCTAGATTTTCAATATCTGGACCTATTTAAAAATATTTTTCACAAGACGATTACAAAAACAACGGGCAATTTCTTATTTTGTTTGTGATACACTAAAACAATGTGTCTGTTGTTTTGTTCACATGATTGTATCAACCTATATATGGTTACAGTAAACAAGTATGTGTTTGTGATAACCATTAATATGATGAATAATTTTATCATATGTTGTTCTCAGATTTTGATATCCATATAAGGTAAGTCCTTCATCATATAAATGGTTGTCACAAGCATATACTTGTTTACTGTAACCATATAGTATATGTAGTATACAGTCATGATGAATCGTAAATTAACCATATTATGGTTACCACAATCATGTAAATAGTTACTGTGACTATAATATTGTTAAAAATGTTGAAATGGTTACAGTAAACATGCACAATTATATTCTTTTTCTGTGTGTAGTAAAACCTTTTAGCTGAAATACTAAAAAAGAGCGTTATAGTTCAGAACGGCACAACATTATTATGCACTTCAATACGTATCGTCTGAGTAGTATGTATCTGCACAAATTTTGCAAGATCTGGGATTACGGTGTCTCTCTGCTCTTTCAAGAAGTGTTGTTATCTAATTCATCGTGATATTGAGCCCTGTGAATGTATTAGGTGCACTTTCGCACAGTTAATAATATTAATGAACCGTTGGGCGTCAAAACATTCGCTAAAAATACCCGATTATAGTCTATCGTCTACAAGAACCAATAACTCATCAATGAATGCAAAGCCGAAACTAATTGAATCTCTTAAAACTGTCAAAGTCTATGTTTTTGAGTTATTATCCACCTTGCAAATGTGCTTTTCTTTGTTTTCACTTTTCCTTTGTCAAAAATTTCTCTCGCAGAAACGTGAATTGCGAATTGGTCCAACAAAAGTTCAAAAATTACGAAACAAAAGAACTTTCAAAGAAGCGAAAAAGAAGTAATATTATAATTAATGCCAGGGTTGTTTTTTTTTTGTATTCATATTCTGCTTTGTTTGGGGGTTTTTCGTTTAAAAATATAAATTATTTTTACCCCATTAATAATTTAAACTTAACCTAAAGTTAAAGCCCTCAATTTGAAAATTTTCAGTTAAATATTGTGAATTAATTATTAGTAACCTAAATAATGTGAACATTCCACCTGTGATTAGTTGTAACTACAGGTTAAGACTTTATTGTTAACAAATGTTGAATATATATTAAACTATACATACTTTGTTTTTAATTAATATTTTTAATTAACATTTCTAATAGGTATTTGATTAATATTAGTTGACACCACTTGAGTTAAATATTAATAATGTTGAGAGAATTTCAAACTAGCAGTCAGTCGTATTTAAAGGGGAGCTAAACTCATACCTGCAGCCACTAATAACAACCCCTTTTTTCGTCATAAATCGGTAGTAGAACAACAATACACATAGAAACTCATACAAAATGTTAAAATGTTGTAAAGATTTTTCAAAATGGGGGAACAGCAGTTGATGTTGTTGTGCTCATACTCATTTTAAAATGAATTTTAACTACCATTAAACTCAAAACTACTCTCTATCAAAGCTACACAGACACAGAGAGAGAGAGGGAGAGATATAGAAAAATAAATAAAGAGAGAGAATTTAAGGTTTGTGATAAAAAATCAGGGAGTAATGATGAATGTTACTTACTAGCACGTTGTGCGAATATTATTGTTTTTTTAAAAGTGAATTTTCATGTCTATTGTTTTAACAAAAAAGCACGCTTACACTGAATGACTGTTAATCAGACTTTCCAACTGCCAATATCCTGATGTTTCAAATCCTGCATTTCTAACCCTATTCTAGTTAGAAGCCTTTAAATTTACTTCCACTCTACATACATAGCTACTAACTGACGACTACTGTTCAAATTGTATGACCTGTGTAAAAAGTATCGCTAAAATAGTTGTAGAATTAATTTCATGTTGTAGTTATATACATACATAGTTTTTTGTTTTGCTTTTTATTTCTTGTGTTTTTCGCTTGTTTAAACTCATTTTAAAAGAGAAAAAAAATAAGAATGAGCAGAAAATTTATAGAAAAGATAAAAAACAAAAACAGTAAAAGTACTATTCTCAAACATATATGTACGAGTACTTTTTATTATAATTGTAAAAGTGTTAATATTTTCATCTTTTGTTTTTGGGTGTGCTTCTTTATGTTATGTTGTTGTATGAGTATTTCTATTTATTTTTTTTTTTTGGATTTGTGTTGTATTTTATTTGAATTTTGTTTAGTTTTTTTTTTACTTGTTTTTTTTTTGTTTATTCTGCCTTTTGCAGAAAAAAAGGAAATAAATACCAAGACAAAGAAGAGAAATAATAATGATCAATTTTCGAAAACAAAGAAAAAATTTTAGAATTATTACTGAATTGTTATAGACCGGCTAAGAGTTAAAAGTTGATGGTGTTGTTTTATGGTTTTAAGTAAATAACATTTTGAAATTTTAATTTTCATACTTACAAAGTAATTTTTATGCATTTTTAAGAATTTTATTTCTATTAAATATGCAGAAGTTAAAGATATTAAATCTTTAAGACACTTACCTAAAAATAAAGAGGAAAATGTAAAATTAATATTGAATATTGGTTTAAATTTAATAAATAATTAAAATAAAAGTTATAATTAGGGGGCGGATTTATATGCAAATGCATGTTTTTTCTCGAACGTCCAAATACAATGTAGACTAATTACCTATCCGAATCACACATTTTGCTGTAAAATGGCATCGATTTGTTAGAGCATATTTTTGCATATTTTATTGATAATGCATATTTTGTTATAATTTACTTCAAAATGCATATTTATATGCATATTATTCCAATTTTTAATAAAAAGTAATAAATTCAGACGTCAATGGACAATATATTGGACCAATAAAAAGTTTTTCTTGCGAATTTGTTACACAAATGCCAAAATTTGATGACTAAATTTTGTCAACATTGAGAAACACATTTTACTTCAAACGAATGTAGAGTTTTTTAAATAAGTATCAACAATTCTTTAGGAGAGTTTATTATCCGCTCTTTACAGCCATTTATTACGAGATGAAAATGATGATTGGTTGCTACTTTACAGCACGATCAATATTTTAATGATTTTAAAATTTAAATCTAAGGACTATGATGTTAGACCTGTATTAATCTTACGATATTATATTTAATATATCCATCTTTTTCTCTAAGAACAATTATAATTTTAAGTTTAAACTTAAACAGATATAGATAGGATAATTTAAAGAGTCAAATTTAGGCATTAAGCGATCCTCAGTTAATTATTTTATGTATCTACACAATAATATAAATGCATATTTTATTAATTTTTAGGTCATATTTTGATTTTTTTGAAGCATATTTTAGGCGCATATTTTTCAATAATAAATGCATGAAAGTCCGCCCCCTAGTTATAATGTAATCAAAAACTTAAATATATAATAAATATTATAAAATGTTTTTGGGCCTTTTAACTTAGGTCATATATGAACTGTTCCATATAATATTTGGTGAATTAAGTAGCAGCAAACACTAAATTTTTAACCCACATGCAATGTATGAAAAAACGTACAAATTTGTCAAAGGGGGCTAGGTTTGTGGAACTTCTGAGGAGTAAGTAAAGACTTTTGATATAAGTATTTCCTATTGTTGAAAAGCTTAGGACTTGAAGATTGATATTTTAGTTAAATTAAATAAATTTATAAATTTTTGGTACGTCATTTACATTAAAAAAGTTAAAATGATGATTTTCCATGAAGAAAAATATAAAATTTGAATCAATGTAAAATTTTAACGCTTAAAGATACCATAACAAGATTTGGAACTTATATAGACTCAATTATCCTTAAATCAACGGCATTATAATTTTTGACATTTTTTATTTTCAAATACCGAAATTCATAAACAGGGGAAAATATGTTCCAAAAACTGAGTTTTTTTAGAAAAGTGCCTACTGTGACTTTATTTACCGTGTGATAGTAAAAAAACTTTTTAGATATTTAAGAAGCATATAGGGTTATACAAATATGAAATTTTTTCGAGGATCGGTGTTTTGCCTTTTTAGAATTTTTTACTCAAATCTGAAATTTTTTTTAAAAATTGGTGTTGTGTCTGCTTAAGTGAGCCAAAATTAACTTTACATGCTTTTGCATTAAATTATCTTTCTGGATCATATAAAAATTGTATATAGTTCCGAAGAAAATTTTTTTCTACAAAAGAAAAACTATATGGGCCTTTTTGGAAAAAAACTTAAAAAATATGTCACTTTTTACATGTTCCAACTTTGGATGTGTTTAACTTTTTATAGGGACAAGATAACTGTTAGGAAGTTGTTTTATTTTATTTAGAATTTTATCAGCAATTTAGAAAAAAAATTGGACCCTCCGTAGGATCGCCACATCTAAAAAACCATAAAAAGATCGAGCAAAATTAAAAAAAAAATAAATAAACCTAAATATCTTTTCAATTAATAGAGATAACCTACACATGTAAGCGTATTTTTTGTAGATCTTCTTAAGAACTATTTATATTTTAAATTTCAGCTTTTTCCGTTCATAAATGGATTTTTGCCGATTTTTTATAGAAAATTAAGAACCGAGGTGACCAACTTTGAGTTAGAAAGCTGAACAGATCAATGCAGATCAATTGAGCTCCAACCATGTGGAATTTCATTACAATATCTAAAATAGTTCCCGAGATACCGAATTATTTAAAAAAAAAAAAAAAAACTTTTCTAAACCACTGTGCATTGTTAATGACAGCTTATAACAAATCAATGATCAATAATGAATCGATTTTAATCACGAGACGCTAGTGATTTCAGATGCACGCCTCTTACCTATATTATAAAAGTGAAATGTGTAATGGGAAGTTTCAATTATGGTTTGAAGAATAAATATATGCAAAAGACCTGAAAAGGTATAATGCTAAGGTGTTACTCATCAAGCTTAAACAAATATTTCTTAACGAAAATGCTCCGATTGCTTTTCAAAATATTTATTCATAAAAATACCGTCCCTTTTCCATGATTATGAATTAATTTTCTAAGCATTTTTTCCTCTTCCATTCAGGTTACTTCAGTATCATTCGATTCTTCGCCAAATCCAGGCTGTATATTATTGTAAATGGCTGAGATGGAAAATGTTATATGATCTTACTGGAATGATAGGATCATACTTTGATTGATTACTCATATTCAAAAGTTCATGTAAAAAGTCAAATTTACATATTCCAATTAAGCAGTGGTCGGCACTCACTGCCACCGGAGGACGAACATTTTCTACTATTCATATGTACATAATACGAATGTAAACGAAACTTGTTAAATATATTAAAATGGAAACAAATTGGTTATTGTACGTCAGAAACACAAAAATACATTCCGTGCTATGTTTTTATGTGCCGACTACTGCTATACAGGCGTCAACTTGCAGCAAACTGCTTCGGTTGTGTCTCTTCTTTATTTACTACAAGTACATAGTTCTATTTTTTTAAAAACTAACAAGTAATTTTCTTCAGTTTATTATAAATATTAGGGTTCCAAGCATAGACAGACTTGTGGGGATAAATAATCAATTTCCCACTTATAAATTGGCTTTAATCTTCGCATTAGATCAGCTGTATTATCAAGTTGCAAATCTTCTGCATTTACGTGTAGTACTTTCTTTTACAGTTTTTAGACATAAATTGCCATGAAGGTATGAACTGGAAATTTACCATGGACCATCATGTCAATGACAAAATCGAAAAGTCTTCTAAAGTACCTTATTGGTATTTTGTTTTTCGATATTGAGTCTCTTTTTTAACGTTTGTATGATCCAACTCGAAACATATTTTTAAGACCAAATGTTGATATTAAATGTGTGGGAGTGGAGCTAAAGACCAGGCATGACCAATTTCCTTATGAACATACATGGCGATCAAGTGATTTGAGTTCCCTTATAATATCAATATTTTTATTATGCAATAATTTTTTATTATTTTGCAACGAACACGATTGAATTTGGAAATTGCCCAATAAGAATATTTTATTTAAGAAAGTCTAAACTCTATGAGGAGAGAACAAGTCCTCAACTATACTATTCTGGAATACCTGATTGGCTGATTGGAGACAAAGCTAAAATTTACAAGTATTTAAAGAAAAGTTTTTAAAAACAAGGTTGGCTGCCGTTACCGAAATAACCTTTACCACTAAAGTAATAGCAAATACGTTTACCAAAGAAATGCAAATTAGCATTAACGATACCATTTTATCGTTTCGAATCGGCAGCCAACCTTGTAAAATATCAAAATGTTTTGGTTCAGTTTAATTTGTTTATCATTGTAACAACAGTTAATTAAATTTATTAATTATTTTGTTTATGTATAAATAAAAATCTATAAATAGGTATTTTGTAAACTACGCAGTTGAAAAACAGGATCTGCTCAATATTCATTAAATATGAAAAATATAAATTTAAATTAGCAATCACACAAACAAACATACACACTCACACACCTACTACATATAAATTTATAAAAGTTTTTCTCTCTTAGTTTGAAAAGCAGTAATTTTTGTTATTGTTTTACCCACGACTTGATATTAATTTTCTTACGAAAGAAAACAAAAAGAAAAAAAAACAATAACAACAAACTAGAAACAATGATGACGATAATATTGCTAGCAACGTTGTTGCAGCTGTTTCTATATGTTTGTATGTTAAAAATTTCTGCATACGTTATGCACATACACACACACACACTCACATATGTACATCAATATGTATAAATGTTTTTAATTTTTATTTGTTTTTCCTTTATTAATATTTTGTTTATTATTCCCTTTTATATTTTTAATTCATTTTTTATTTTTGTATTTTTTTTTTTTTTTTTGTAAATGTATAAAATCTTAAACTCAAAATACAACACACACAAACAAAAACAATTACTCACAACACAAACACATGAACGTGTGTGTGTGTTTGTGGGGAGCATTTATTAAACACCCACCATCGAACTATGTTCGTATTTTATTTGATTTTATACTTTTGTGCCTGGTTGTTGTTTTATTTTAGTTATTTTCATGCTGTTGTTATTATTGTTTTTTCTTCTTGTTATTACGTTTATTTTGTACATTTTATTTATGCCGGCTTCTTTAAAACACTCACACACACGACTACTCACATCAAAATTGTAATAAAATACACTCTCTTGCAAATAAAAACAACTAGAGTAAAAAGTAAAATAATAATTGAGAAAGAGCAGCAATTGCTGGCACACCAATACAGAGGCAAATAAATGAGTTGCCGTGGCAAATGCATGTGTGAGTGTAGACGAAATGATTAAAGCACTAAAGGAAAAAACAAAACAAAAAAAAGAAAACAAATGAAAACAAACAGCAGCAACAAAAGCTTGGGGTCATTATTCTCTTCGACGCTAATGTGCACATACACTCACACATATTTGTGGCTCCACCACCATCAGCAAGCACCACACACACCATCATCATCTCTGCACACACATTTTCATCTTCACCAATTTATTTTGTTTTTATTTTTGCTTTTGCCACCGCGCTAACTCATCTGCGCTCGCGCCCCAAATGAGGCTGCAGCTACTTTGCTGGTTTTATTATTATTTTTGTTGTTGCTGTTATTGCTGATGAGGCTGATGAAGCTCTCTACAAACAATGTAATAAAATTCAATTATTCTCAGTTACGTCTTGCATTTTGTTTCGTCTTTTGTTCGTTGGATGACTGACTGACTGGTTGGACGGATGGTACGAGTACAGTGTAGAATGGCAAATAATGGATTGGAGTACACCTCATAATGACTACTCGCTGCTAAAATCCAGCAACAACATCATCGTCAGCATCAAACAGCCAGCCAGCCTGTTAGTCAGTGAGTCAGTCATTCAGCCAGCCTGGCAATGGTAACAGAAACTGAAACGGCAAACTCAAGTTAACTATGCTATAACTGTGTTGTAAGTAGGGGGCGATGCGAGGTTACCATCATTTTCCATCATTTATTACTTTTTCGCCGTTTGTTGTTCTTGTTGTTTTGTTGCAATTTAGCTTGTATTTGTTTTAGAGCCACTACATCAGCAGCAGCAACATCAGCAGCTGTATTTTAATCCATGTAATAATATTCTTAGAGTTTTTAGAAAACAAATAAATATTACATCCAGGCTATAAATTTATTTCATTTTTTTCCCTAGTAATTGAAAATTTGTGATTTTTTATTTAAACCCGTTAAATTTAATTAAATATTAAGTTATCCTGCTTTTTAATATTTAAAATTTATGTTTGAATTCAGTTTTTGAAAAAGTTTGAGATTAACGGAATTGTTTATGTTTTCACCAGGAAAATAATAATTCTGAAATTCAGACTAATCTTAGAATGAAATTATTTCGTCCATATTCATAATGAAATTTTTTTTTAACTGGAAGTTTATAGAAATTGTTTTTTTTAATTTTTGATAAAATCAAAAAAGGGATGATAATATCAGAATTTTGTTCCATAACAGGGAAAAATCGATATATACGTGAAAGTAGATACCATATGTATTAACACTGCATACTCAGTTTTTCCTTGATCCAGTCAGATGTCCTTTTAAATGGACTTTGTTTTGTTAGTATACCTGGTCTCTACTTTGACGAATATATGGATGTGTACAAATGACTGTTAGACGGTGTAGTAATTTGATACTCAAAATTATATTTTCAATTTCAATAAAAGTTTATGGAACAAGTTTTGTTTTATGAACTTTTGATAAAATAAAAATGTCTTTATGAACATTAGGAAAGTACCTTTAAAGAACTTTTAAGGTATTATTAAAATAACTATTGAAGTACATAAAAAGTTCTAAATGCAAAAAACTTCTTTAAGTTAGATTAATCACGAACTTAAGCAAAGTAGAATTTCAATAGTAGCCACTGTTAAACATCTACTGATGTACTTGAAATATGCTATTCTTACGTGTTTACCTTTTAAAAACGGGGTTTATTTCCTTTAAATAAACCGGATACGTTTGATTGCAAATAAAAGCCGTTTAGTAGTTTAAAATTTGTAACAGCTCTTTATTTATTTAAATGTACACCAACAACAGTTCAAATATTCACTCAGTGTCTCTATACACGTATATCAATTCACAGAAATACACACACTCTATAATGTACAAGTATACACGTACAAGACAGTTGATGTTAACTCTAACAGCGACAATGATCAACTCAACTCACGACTGCCAGCTCTGCCACTATTTATACACACGCCATCTATCGTGAATCTTCTACAATGATCTCAACGGACAAACTAGTACATTTGAATTCTAGAGCTTTCGATGTTAATGTTATCAGCTTAAACATTTAGTGTTGCCATACTACAAACAATGCTAATAACTGCATGCTACTGATGGACGTGTTTATAAACATGATGAATGTTGCAGGCAATCGTTACAGACCGTTAAATTCAAATCGTTATTGCAGATTCGTAACACTATAAGAGAATACAAGAAATATTTCCAAAATTCGTGGTATTCGTGAATTTTTGGTAATATCATATCATGTGCCCATTTTACATATTTTCGATAGCATACAAGACATATGGAAACAAGATTTGGATCCGTTAACTATCGGGGGCATTCTCAAAGTTGATTTTACAAAAACATACAGACACCGTTATATTAACTTCCCTATCAATAAGGATTTAGAATATATTTATAAATTTTTTTTTTAGGGTTGCAAATGAACACTGTAAAAGATCTATATGTGAACGCAACCTGCCGAATTCTGCATGAAAGGCAACTAGGTAACAACAAAATAAGTATTAACTCCGGTGTTCGACAAGGCAAAACACAGTCTCTTTTATTTAATTGCGTACTTGACGTTGTGATGAATAATGCAACTTGCCAAAGAAGGGGAATCACTTGGGGCCTTCAAGGCAGATTGGAGGACCTCGATTACGCCAATGATATCTGCTTACTCACCCACACATTTTTAGACATGCTGACTAAGCTGTCAGTAGTACAAGAAACTGCATCACACGCTGGCCTGAAAATTAACATTGGCAAAACTAAAACAATGAGAATGAACTCTAATAATGAGCAAAGACTGTCCGTGCAGAATCAGTGGCTTGATGAGGTAGAATCATTCTGTTATCTGAGAAGCATACTGGACAAAAGTGGTGGTTCTAAGGCTGACATCTCAAGCCGCATAAACAAGGCAAGGCAAGCATTTGAACAACTTAAGCCGGAGCGGAATTAATCGTACTTATCAAGACGTACAAAAGCTAAATCTGTTCAATTCGAACGTAAAATCCACACTGTTATATTGATGCGAAACGTGGAATGCAGCATCACGTAACATACAATCCATGCAAGTTTTCTTAAATAAATGCTTAAGGAAGATCCTACCTATATATTGGCCCAGAAAAATTTCGAACAACGAGTTATGGTCAGAAGCCAGACAACAACCGATCCATCTGGAAATTCGAAAACGTAAATAGTGTTGGATTGGACATACATTGCGGAAACCATTGACTGATATTGCAAGACAAGCCATGGACTGGAATCCGCAAGGCAGTCGACGAATAGGAAGGCCATCCCATACCTAGAAACGGCAAGTCGAAATGGAAACATCCCATCTTCATCTACGTTGGAACGAAATAAAACATCGTGCATCAGATCGATTATATAAGACTAATCTTGTTACGGCCCTATGCTCCTTGTGGGAGTTAAAAGGAACAAATATATATAAATGAAAACTGTAGACATTACAAAAGGAATGACAAACCTATACCTATTACAATTTTTTGGATAAACGAATAAATTTAATTAAAGTCAGTAGGATAGATATTGAAAATGTTTAGTTTTGGTGTGAACCATTATATTTGGTACTAAAGTACATTAAAATTATTTACCTTTGCTATGGTTTACAGCAATGGTTACATAGATTTTAAAGGGTATAATTGGATTCAGTCAACAAAACAAAAACTAAAATCTTAAAAAGTTTTTTTATGGACCGTTTCATAAATAAAAATAAAAATTGTTCCAATTTTAATTTCGAGACCGTTTTTGATAAAAGTTCCTTATTAATTTCATAAAATTTTTAGAATTTCACTTTTTAAATTTTAAATTATTTAGAATTTGAGTAGTTATTAAATAGTCGGCTGACAGCCGGCTAGCCGCCGCCGATATTTTTTGGAGTTAGCCGACGTGAAATTTAGTCGGCACAGGTCTCTGCTTTTAACATAACTTTTATTTTAAAGTTTTATAGATTTTAGAACAAATTTATTTTTTCAAAATGGAATCTAGAAATAATCTGAACTACAATATATTAGGTTTTTGAATGGAAATAAATCTACAGAGCTTCTAAAAAATTTAAATATTGAAACTTAGATTGTTTTAAAACTAGCAATTCTAAATTTAGCTCCAATTATTATCTTAAACATTTAGATTATTTAAATATTAAATATTTTTCCAGTTTTTTCATATATCTTAATAATCCTTGATGAAATTTTCAAAAGTAAATAAATAATACAAATTTATTATTTCCATAATCCACTTCATATCATCTTAATCCTTTAATAATCATCCATGAATGCATTTGAAGACACTGCATTCTCTTGAATGTAAAAAATTCTCCTTGAAATACAACTCTCCCCTTTATGGCAATAAAAACAACAAAATCAAATGCATTTTATATGCGCAAAAAATCCAAGCAGTGGAAATAATAAAGAGAATGAGAGACAAAACAAAACAGACCCAGAGACAAAGAGAGAGAGAGAGAAAACCAAGTCGATAAAATAAGTCTCTTACAACAGAGCTTACATTTAGAGTTTAAAGTAAAACCAAACAAAAAACAAAAAAAAAAAAATATTGTAAAATGAAAATTACAACGTAATCGTGGTAAAATTTACTTTTTGGATAAAAGCAGAGTAAGAAGATTTTTAATTTAAAGCAGGGGATGAACTATTGCTTATTTTTGGGGCCAGCTAGGGGTGGCAGATATATTTTGTCAGCCAAATGATAAATATTTTAGAGGGCAAAAGTGGTGAAACTTTTCATTTTTGTTATAAAAACTTTTTTTGAGCAAATTATATTTTTTTAGTTGTTTATTCCTTTCTGAATTTTATATGTAATTTTTAGCATAAATTTATAATAAAACATTATTAATATTTTTGCTGCTTTTCTTTTCTTTTTTTTTTAATTTTATATTTTTAGTTTGTAGGTTTAAAAGTTGTGTGTGCAAAATAAAGCTGTGTGGAAAAAAGTAATAAAATATGAAATATTGTTATAGTTTCCTTAACAGCAAAAAATATGTTGGCAATTTATTAGAATTAGTTACAGGTTTTAGACTGGAAAAAAAGTCTTGTAATTTCTGGTTACATACGAGTACTTACAATATGATATAAAAACACAACAATTACTGCAACAACGAATTTTACATTTCAATTTCTTTTGGCCTGTATGCAAGCTTAAGTAATATCATTATAGAGAAATAATTGAATAAAGGCAGATGAAACATTTTATTTTTGCATAAGAAAACATAATTGCATTTGAAAAGATTTTGTAAATTTTATATATGTATGTATTTTGTGATAGAAAAAAGTTCCCAATTATTTTATGTCATAGAAATGTAATGGTTCAAAAAGCTAATTTTAATTTAATTTTCTTTTCGTTTCTAAATTCCACAATATTTATTTGCAACACTATAAATTATATATATATATTCTTGTCATACCGTATGTCTATTGAAATCAACTTTCCTTATGTCTATTGATCAAGTAACCAGTTAGGTAGTTAGTAAGGCAACTGACTCTACGTAACCGGTATATTTATCAATTCTCCTCAAAGTAGGCTATTAATTGTATATTTTGCTTAAATTCATTATTGTCTTCATTAATATCCTTCATATTTATTTTGCATTTCTTTCATTTTATTCTTTATGCAAATAATGTAATTTTTTGGTCTCTGTTATCTAGTATCAGTAAGATATAACTTTGAGAATTTTGGTATTGAAAATCTGCAAAATCAGTCCATTAATACCAAAGGTATATGACCAATTCACAATCGGTGTCGTAGCGTTTTATTATTGTATGTCGTGTTTTTATACCCTTCAACTTCGTGAGAAGGGTATGTATAAATTTGTCATTCCGTTTGTAATTTCCACAATATAATTTTCCGACCCTATAAAGTATATATATTCTGAATCCTTATAGATAGCGTCCGTCTGTCTTTTCTTCTGTCTGTTGAAATCAATTTTCTGAAGACCCCAGATATCTTCGGGATCCAAATCTTCAATAATTCTATCAGACATGCTTTCGAAAAGTTTCCTATTTAAAATCAGCAAAATCCGTCCATAAATAACGGAGATATGAGCAAAAATCGGAGACAACCTCTATTTTTGGCCTATTTTTTGATATATATCTCGATTACTAAGTCATAAATATAGACAATATGGATATCTAATGATAGATATTTCAAAGTCCATTGGTTGGATCTACAATGGGTCAAAATCGGGAAAAATATTTTTTAACCCGAATTTTTTCTTTGACAAAAACATTCTTTTGTCATACATTTTTTTCACTAATAAATTTAATTTTTTTTTTTAAATTGGAAAAAACTTTTAAAAAAAATTTTGAAAAAAAAATTTAAAAAGATTAAAAAAAAAATTTTTTTAAATTTTATTTTAAAGTATAATTTGGTGAAGGGTATATAAGATTCGGCACAGCCGAATATAGCTCTCTTACTTGTTTTTTATTAATATTTTATTTTTGTTTCGAAAAATTTAGTTTGAAAAATATTTATGACAACCGATTGTGAATTGGGCAATAATATTTCCTAAATTTTTGTAATTCTTCATAGCTATTTCTCAAATTAAACAGATAGGTTTAGGTATTCCTGCTATTATTATAGGTTATTTTTTTGTAATTTCCAATTCTGCTCAAAGTAGTTAATATATATTGTATATTCATGCTTCAATTCATTAATGTTTTCGCTAATATTTCCGGAATATCCTTAATATTTAATTTGCATTACTTTTTTTTCATTTTATTCTTAATGCAATTAATGTAATTTATTCAAAAGCATTATAAAATTAAATCAAGGCAATAACAGAAATGAAAGCTTCACATATACTTTCACATCACTATAAGTGTGTTTACATGTCTGCATGTGTGTGTGTGTTTGTGTGCTGGCGCATAAATACAAGTAAATATGTATGTACAAAGTATTTAATGTAATTTTCTTCTTTTCTATACATAATGAAAATAATAATTTAAATTTTCTTTATCAAGGGAGCAAAACTGGCAACAGCGCCATCAACTATAATAATGGCATATAATTAACATCATTAGCATTGTTGTTATTATAACAATTTATTTTCTTGCTTTCTTTTTTTTATTTTGTTTTACTTATATTTTTATTACTTTCAATGTCATT
This sequence comes from Calliphora vomitoria, assembly GCA_942486065.2. Lineage (NCBI taxonomy): Eukaryota > Metazoa > Arthropoda > Insecta > Diptera > Calliphoridae > Calliphora > Calliphora vomitoria. Next base: position 80,077,918 of record OW818031.2, read on the forward strand.
ATTTTCATCTTAGACAATATTTACTCGCTCAAAAATTCATTCATTTTTCAATGTAACCAACATTTGAAGGCGCCTTCCTTGAACGATATTCTGTAATGTAATGAGCGTGTGTGTCCATAGCTAGAGGCAATTCAGTATCGTTTTGCACATTCTTTTTTTTAATCTTCTTTTCTTATTTTTTTGTGTAAATTACATTTCCGGCAATAAATTTGCATACCTCTGGCATCATTATAATCGTATTGCTATTTTTTATTTTTTTTTTAAACATTTCAACATTTTTAAAATGATACTTTGTCAAACCATAGCAAATAATAACACCCTTACCTTTAAGAATATTGTGAGTTATTTTTACGACAAAGAGAATATTTTCTCGGCTTCAATTTATTTATTTTTTACTCTTCTTCTAAATTTGTATTTTTCAATATTTTCTTAATTTTTTAGAGAGGGGAAGAAACAAAATTTTTCAAAAAGGCATTGGACCTAACCAGTTTCAAATTTGTTAAAACTTCGTATACAGGTTGTTTATGGTCATACAAATTTTACAGAGCTGTAAATGAATCATTCTTTTTTGATTTAATTCGTTACGAATTAGCTAAATTTTGAATAAATTCTTTTCTCAGCAAAAAAGAATTGAATGGTATTTGAATCAATTCAAACGAATTAGGCAGAAATGAATTTCAATTCATTTTCAATTCAAATTAATTTGTAAAAATGAGTTGCAATTCGTTTTCAATTCATATGAATCTGTAAAACGAATTGCAGTTCGTTTTCAATTCAAATGAATTTATTAAAGTGAATTGCAATTCATTTCCAATTCGTTTGAATTGAATTGATTTTGAATTTCAATTCAAATGATTGAAATCAAAAATGAGTTTTTCATTCATTTGAATTAGAAATGAATTGCAATTCATTCTACAAATTCGCTTGAATTGAATTGGAAATGAATGGCGAAAAGAATTAATTAAAAATTTGCTAATTCAGTGCATGAATGATTCGTGAATTAATTCAAAAATGAATGATTCATTTACAGCTCTGAAATTTTAGAGTTGTTCAAACATTTTAAATTCGTTTTGGTTTGTCATTTGTCATAAAAATATTTTACACATTTACGGACATCAAAATTCCAAAGTTATTAACAGTTTTTCTTTAGGTGTTTTGCACTCAACAAGTAAAAAAAATGAACTTTGAATCTATATAAAAATCAAAATAAAAAGAATTTCGAAATTCTGGAGAACTTAAGATTTTGTATGGCTTTCCATGGCCATGTATATCAAATATTATTGCATTCAGAAGAATAAAGGTACTAAAAATAATGTCTTTGGTTTTTTCCCATATATTTTATTATTAGGAGATCAGCATTGCTTTTTATTTTTAAGCAGTCGGGAAGAACATTTTCTGCAACAAAGGGGTATGAAATTGGAAATAGCCCGTTTAACTTTTTTACATCCAAAGCCTAAAAGTATGCAATATTTCTTAATATAGTTCTAAACTACATATATGTAAAAAGTACTAATTTTATTATATCCAAATACTTATAAATAAAATTTAAACTGTATGTGTATATTTCTTAAATTATTTTCACACATATTTACTAGTATGTAGCATTATTTATGACAATCTACCAACAACAGGTGGCTGGTTTTTTGCAAACAATCAGATGCCGATTGACGATTAGTTAACGTATGGATTGATAACAGAATAAATAGATGGAAAACAGAGTACACCAAAATAATAGAAATATGGTAAAAATGGTTTTATACTTTTTATTGTATTTTAGCCATTATGGCAAAATTTTATTTCATTTGTTCACGCATTAGAACAAACGCCAATCATGTCGTTATTGCACGTTGTATTTAGTTGCATCTAATACAAACTAAAACTGTGTGAGTGGAGTAAGTACATGAAATATAGGTCGTTTGGCATGTGAAAACTACTAACTAAAACAAACCAAATAAACCAACAAACAAACAAAAAAAAAAAAAATAGAAATCCGCACAGCACATTCACACATTTGAATTTTTGCAAACAAATATGCGAAAAACGTAAAAAAAAAGAACAGCAACAACAAAATGAAAAGTCGCTGAGCTGTGTAGTGCTGGTGAGTGCATGCAATGCATGTGAATGCTGGGTTAAAAAAAAACAACAGCAATACTAAAAATTTAGGAATCCCACATTCATAAAAAAGTATGTTGCTGTTGTGTGTTTTTTGCTACGCTGACACACACTCACACACTCACACATTCACACATAGACATAAACATGAATTCACAAAATTGCAAAAGTGTTGAACTGAAAATAAAAGTTGGCTGAGAGAAACAACGAAAATCAACAGGGGAAAAAAATTAAAAAGAAATTCATTTCATTTTCATTTTTACAAACCAACAAAAAAAGAACATGAAATTCAAGCGAATTTTACACACATATTGGGAAAATGCAACACAGTCCTCGTCACATGCAGCATGCAAGCATATACACACAAACATAGTTGCTTAGTTGCAATGAAGGAATGAAGATAAAACCAATAATAACAGCAACAACACCAACAATAACTAACAAACAAACATCAATTGGTCATTGGTTTTTACAACAGCAACATCGTTACAAACACTAACAACAGCTGGCACAAACAATGGCGTTTTATAGGAACACGATGACGTATACGTAACTTGCAATTCATTTGCTGTGAACATTGGTTCGTTTTAAAAACACTCACACACATTCACACATAAGAAACAAACAAAAAAACTATGCAGTGTGAACAGCACGTTTCATTATTTATTTCATTTTCATTTTTTATTTTGGACTGACTTCGAGTGAGTGTTTATTTTGGATTTACATTTCAAACGGATGCGGAAATGTTTCATTTTTTTTATAAACGTTTACATGACATTTTTATTTAGCGCAAAAATGTGCATACATGTGTATGTATGTTAGTGTGCATGTGTAAAAACAAACTACAAATTGTGAATTTAAAACAAATTGTGGGTTGTAGATTTTTTTTTAGCTTTTTGTTACTACATGTTGCAAAAGACCATCATGTTGCAATTTCATTTTTATTTCTCTTATTGTTTTGTGTTTTTTTCTGCAGTTTTTCCAGTAGCATAAAAAGAAAGTTTTTGACCTTGATTTTCATAAAAAGTTTTCCATTCTTTTTTTTGTTTTGTGTTAAACATTTGAATTTGTAGCATGTCGAGATCTACTTTGTGCATAATTTGTATGTAGTATGAGTGTGTGTGTGTGTGAGAGAGTTTTGTTCACACGCACAGACATTTTTTTGTTCCTACAGTTGGCATCAGAGGGAAATCGAAATAATAAAAAAAAAACCAAAACCCAGCAACAACAACAACTTGCAACATTAGTGTTAAATACTTTAACATAGTAACACACACTCACAATCAGACACTCTGAGATGCAGACATCATGCACACTCATACTTACGCGCAAAAAGACAACCATTCATGAGCATGTGTATGTGTGTGCGTACGTACATTTATGTGCTCTACATCAACACTTTTATTCTCTACGAATTCCATAAAAATAACAAGTGTCCCGCGAGTGTTTGTTTTTCTGTTTTTTATTTTTTTGCTTTTTGTTCTGTTGCTTAAGTTTTGTGTGTGTGAATTTGTATTAATGCACAATGGGAAGGAAACTATTATGATTTCATGTTAGTTTCGAGATACAGATTTGATAAGTAATTTCATATTGTTATAACAGGGAAACCGGAAATATGCTTTTAAAGCCAACATTTTATTTTTATTAATAAATCAATAAAAAAATTTGTAATACACATTGAAAAAATAAGAAAAATATTACAAATTTGTCAAGAAATTAAGTAGATTTTTTTTTAATTTTCGTTAAAATACTAAAATAGTTTAACCAGTACATTATTTAAAGCAATACAAAGTTTTTGTTAAAATTGATATCCAATATTGATATTGCTACTGTCGAATTGATATTCGTATTTTCTTAGAAGTTTCTATAACATTTTTTTTTGATTGATTCGATTTTTTAGTTTTCTTTAGACAATTTATCGATAACTTATTTTTCGAAAAGTTAATAAATCTAACAGGTGGCGCAAAAGTAATCCTCCTATCAGAAAATGCTATAAATTTTGCCGATTATTGGTCAAATAAATAGTCAGCAATATTCCGCGTTCTGGAGCAGTGTAGCATAACACTGTTTATTAACGTGTATTTCGCATGTGTTTACTACACAAATGTCAAAACAGAACTGACATTAGGGGCCTCGCAAAATTTATAGCATTTTCTGATAGGAGGATTACTTTTGCGCCACCTGTTATATCCCCTATGCCGATAATAAATTACTTTTATAAATAAAGCTGTATGATAAAACTATAAAAACATTTATGATCTTTAATAAAAATGAACAAGTTTATCGAGCATAGCCTGCACATATGCAACACTTTCTTATTGCAATATCTCAGCTGCTAATAAGGTGCGTTTCATATTTATAACGTCAGTTTATTTTGAAATATATCTTTATTAAATTAAATTATTTGAGATTATTTGTCCACTCTTTCAATAATATCGCAAATATATTTTCTATTTTTTACCTTATAATTAAAAAAAAAAAAGGAAAACCTAATGGCAAGAAAGATGTATCAGATTCAATTACAGCCGAAATTTAAAGACTAAGATTTTGGAAAGGTTTGTGCAACTAATAGGAAACCAAATTACATCAATTGATAATAAATACCCATGGGCAGAAAATTCTGCTAAAGAATTCAAAATTTTTATTAAACATTTCAAAAGATATGATAAATAATAATCTGAAATATAATAATGTATATAAAACGAATCTTGGTTTGAGATATTGACATAAAGCCCAGTTTGCATTGTCCAACAAGGAGTGCGAATGGCATAGTCTAAACGTAATATGTAATGAAACCATTCCACATTGAGAGAAAATACGTATGAAAATTTAACAGTCGTTTGGCTGACTTTATTTTATATAAATTTGTCATTCCGTTTTTAATTTCCACAATATAATTTTCCGACCCTATAAAGTATATATATTCTGAATCCTTATAGATAGCGGAGTCGATTTAGCCATGTCCGTCTGTCTGTCCGTCTGTCTGTTGAAATCAATATATCTTCGGGATCCAAATCCTCAATAATTCTGTCAGACATGCTTTCATTTCCTATTTAAAATCAGCAAAATCCGTCCATAAATAATGGAGATATGAGCAAAAATCGGAGACAACCTCTATTTTTGGCATATTTTTTTTATTTATATCTCGATTACTAAGTCATAAATATAGACAATATGGATATCTAATGATAGATATTTCAAAGTCCATTGCAACGATGTATATAAGGCTATACAAATTTGGACCTACAATGGGTCAAAATCGGGAAAAATATTTTTTAACCCGAATTTTTTTTTTACAGATAAAACTCTTTTGTCATAAATTTTTTCACTAATAAATTAAAAATTTTTTTTTTAAAAAATTGGAAAAAACTTTTAAAAAACAATTTTGAAAAAAAATATTTAAAAAAAATTTTTTTTTTTAATTTTATTTTAAAGTATAATTTGGTGAAGGGTATATAAGATTCGGCACAGCCAAATATAGCTCTCTTACTTGTTTTAAATTTAAAAAAATGCAATGCAGTCGTCGTATTAGATGAGGGTATCATTTGTATAAAATGTTATATTTAAACAGAAATGTCGCAAGTGTTTTAGTAATATATAAAAATGAATAACATTCTTAGTTTGTCCTGCTAACATTTCATTCAGGGGATATATAAAAGCAGATGTAAGATCAGACGTAACATGATATGCAGTTATAAACTAGAAAATTGTATACTGAAGATTCAAAGGTGTTTTTTTATTTTGTTCATGTTTTATTTATGTCGAAGCTCCCTAGTGCATTTGATGTTGAGGTATGTAACTGTGTGAGTGTGTGGGTATGTGCGTATTTGAGTTTCTTGCATGTATTTTGCGGATAATGTTTCCGTTTTCCTTTCTATATTTATTTTTGAAATTTTATTTGCGGTATTTGTTGTAGTGGTAGTAGTAGACTTTATGCGTTGTCATATTTACTATTTGCCATAACATACATATGCTTGTATTGTTGTAGTTTGTAATTTTTTTTTTTTTTTTATATTTTTGTTATTGTCGGTGTAAGTGTTTGAATACGTCTGGTTGCTAGAGTTTCCTCTAGACAATCCCTTGAAAAATTCATATTTTTTTTTTCATGTTGAGCACAACAACATCAACTACAACTACTTGTGCTGCTATAACAAAAAACCATAAGCAGACATTACAAACGTCTGGGTTCTTTTTGATACTTTTCCATGTTGAGTTTTTTATATACATTTTTTTTTTTTTCATTCATTCAGACTTTTTCTTTTATTCTAACAAGGAAAGTGTTTTTAAGCAAAGCATTTTTTTCCTCAACTCTAGAAAATACTAAAAAAATACGCAAAAAATCCTTTTTTACACTTTTCATTCATGATTTTTCTTCTTTTTTTTTCACAACAATTTGTTTTTCTTAATGTGAATGTGATTGTGTGTGTGTGTGTGAGTGCAAGTTGTATGAGTGAATGTGTTTGTTAAAGTTTAACTGTATTTGTTTTTATTTATTTCTTTAGGAATTTTATTTTACTACAATATTATTTTTATCTTGAAACTAGCAGCAGAAGAAAGGAAGCAACAAGAATGAAGAAAAGAAAAAAAAAAAACATATTTTTCATTTCAGTATCAAGTTGGGTTTTGTGTATTTTTCAAGTTCATAATGTCAACAATCCCGTTTAAGAGTTTTTCTTTCGTATTTTGTTTGAATTTGTGAGATTCATTTCAGATTTTTTCTATCTTTTAATTTTTTTGTTTTGTGTATGATTCGTCTATTAGTCTTCATTTTTATTTTCAAATAATACAGCTCATATTTTTTTTGTATTGCTATTGTAGCAGCAATTTCTTCTGCATCATGTCTAAAACACATTGAATTTGTGAAAAGGAACGAACAAAAATGTAAGTAGTAGAAGAGTGGAAATGTTTTTTTTTTCTTCTGTTTTCATACTGAAATGTAGAAAAAAGGATCAGTATAAAAAGAATGTGTTGCTGTTGCTGTTGTTATTGTCGTTTGGCAGGTTGTTGCTGCAGACATTGGTTGTGTTGTACTGAAGTTGCGTGTTTCTTTTTTTCCTGCTTATCCTGTGGCATTCTTTTTTTCTTTTGCTTTGCCTTCTACTTAAATTGTTTGCTTTTTTCTTAGTGATTCAGTTTTTTTATATACAAGGATAAACTGTGTGTGTGTGAGAGTTTTGCTATGATTTGGCATATAATTTTGTTGTATGTTTTTTTTTTTGTTACGCAACTTTTGCTGCCTTGCAAAACAATTGACAAAAAGGCATTTTATGTGATGTTGTTGCTCGTTCATTTTTGCTTCTTTTTTTTGTTTTTTTGAAATGTATAGAGGAAAAAAGTCAATGTCTGGCTTGAAACGGAAGTGATACTTTTTCATGAAACAGAATAGAAAAAACAACATTTCATTCATTCATTCATTTACACATTCATACAAAGACGCCCACCCAAATAAACAGGCAGACAGACAACAAGTCTAACATCTGGCATTGGGAATTCCCAAGTTCACCAGATACAACAACAACAACAGCAACAACTACAAATAACAATCTTAATACCTGTTTGAATTTAAGTTTGAAAAGTAATACTACAACACGAATACAAAAGCATTGATAAAAATAGAAAGTTTTCCAATTTTTCTTAAAGTTTTTCCTTTTGTTTATTTTATTTTTTGTTTTTCTACATACTTACATATATTTTAAGCTTGTTTGCAAACGTTTATTAGATATAAGCCAAATGAGAAAAAAAACTAAGGAATGTATAGAAAAATATATTAAGAACAACTGCTAAAGTCAATCTTAAATATATTTAAGATTGAGGTCAAGAACCTGTTTGTTTGTTGGTGGTATTCTTTTGTTTAGTTATTGAGTTGGCTTTTTCTTTCTCAAAAAAGTTTTTTTTTTTAGGGAAAAAAGTTTTGTTTCTGCAAGTCTTATAAAAAAGAAAATTGTATTGAACACAAGTTCTAAAATTTGTTTATTTGGAATGGGCAATGAAATTACCGAATTTGATGTTCTTAAACATAAAGGTCAAATATGTAATTTAATGTGTTGCACGTGAGAAATTAATATAATGACATAAATTGCTTTTAATTTTTTAAGTAGTAAAAATGGGAGATTCAAATAAAAGGTGTCGTTTGCAATATCTAAATTTGTTAAAATTTTGTTTATTAAATCAATTTCTTGTTGAAAATTAATCGCTATGACCATTTTTCTATTGAAAAATTATAGATTAATATATATCTGTGGACTTTTGACAAAACAACTTAAGTGGAATTTTTAAAATTTTTCAGGAGTGCATAATAACTGTTTGATCAATAATTATTTTATATTATTTAACTCAAAATTATACAAAACTTTCAATATTCTTTAAAGACAAAAAATAAAATAATTATTGATCAATTCAATAGTTTTTACGCTCTCCTGAATAACTTGAAAATTTCACTTAAGTTGTTTTGTCAAAAGTCCACAGATATATTTATACGTAAAATTTATCGTTAAGTAATTTTTTTTATAGAAAATTTATCGTTGAGGAAATTGTTCTAGTGAATGTTCATCATAAAATAAATATTTCTATAGAATATTAATGGATAAGTAAATTTTTTCAAAGAACATTTATCGATTATTAAATTTTTCAATAACAAAAATTTTCCATAAAAATTTTTCGATAACAAATTTTTTCTATAGATAATTTGTCAGTAAGTGAATTTTTCTAGAGAAAATTAGTCGAAAATTTAATTTTTTCTAAAATGAATTTAGCGATAACTATATTTGTTTTTGGAAATTTTATCGATAAACATTTTTTTATGAGAAAATTGATCAGTAGCTAAGTTTCCCTATAGAAAATTTATAGACACTAAAATGTTTCAATAAGAAATTTTTGTTAAATATATAGAAACATACTGTTAATAAAGAATAAAGAACAAATTGGATAATTTCACGACAACTAAATTTTGTAAGCTCTAAAAAACTTGCACAATTTGTTGAAAATTTGTGGTATTGAAATAATATTGTAAGGAAATGTACTACAGAAATATTAATAACAATATTATTTTGTCTGGTTAATATTTCATTAAAAGTAAATTGTCAGGGGCTGTATCAGCAGGAACAAGACATTTTAAAACTGAAAAATTGTTTTTATTTTATTCATAGTTTTGTTAATTGATGTTTAAGTATTTGACTGCTCTCAGAGAAAAAATTTAGTTGTACATGTTTATCATAACCATTTCAACATTTTTACAAGTTTTTTTTTTTACAATATTATGGTCACTGTAATTATTTATATGATAACGGTAACCATAATATGTTTAACTTACCATTTACATCATTGTATCAATCATATATATACTTAATGTTCATGAATCATTATATCATACTATGTTGTTCTCAGAGTATGATAATCGTAATCCGAGAACAACACAATATGGTTTATAATATCATAAAAATAGTTGATACAAACATATGGGGCATTTCATGTCAAGTGAAACAACTTTTGAAATCGATGTCTTTCGATTGGGATGAAATTTGCACTATAGTTAGCTCTATTCGATAGTAATTCAGACACAATTTTTCAACAAGATCGGTCGAGAACTTTCAAAATTTAAAATTTTGGCCAAGCAGGTGTTTTTCTCATCCATGTAACTTATTACCTATTGTTCTTAGCCAAATGTGTTCCAAATAGTTTAGATAGCTATTTCTTCAATCTTTCGAAAAAAAAAAAAATAAAAAATAAAAAATTTTTCTAATTTTTTTCCAAAATCAAAAACTTTTTTGACTTTTTTTTCAAAATGGGCCCTTTTTATTTTTTTTTTTTTTTTCTCAAAAGAAAGCTTAGATATTTTCCTTTAAGACCTATTTGGTATTTATCAAAATAAATGTTTTGTAACTCAAATCATAAAAATTTTGACTTTTTTTGCAAAATCTGAAACTTTGTTGACTTTTTTTTTCAAAATGGGCTCCTTTTTTATTTATTTTTTTTGCTCAAAAGAAAGCTTAGGTCCATTGCTTTAAGAGGTAAGTGGGATATCTAACAAAATAAATATTTTGTAACTCAAGACATACAATTTTTTAATTTTTTTTGCAAAATCTATGTTTTTTTTCCAAAATAGGCAAATTTTTTAATTTTTTCCTTTAAGAGCTTTTTGGTATCTTAGTGGGAATCGAGTGGGATATATATTTATATATCAATTTTCGATTTTTTTTCAGAAATGTTCTCATACAATGTAATTATATTTTCAATAAAGAAGTGCGAGAATTTGAAATAATCTTCGCTCATATTTTTGTGCCAAAATTTCTAACAAATGTATGCCTACCTAAATAACTTATTTAGAACATAGAACTTGGACATTTTATTTAATGTATATTTTACTTTATTGGGCCTCACCTTTGTTCGGTTTTAGTCCTTTAAAATTGGTTTTCAAATAAAAAGGATTTTTAAAAATTTATTAATATTTTATAGTTTGACAAAATCAAAGACCGCCGTAGACAGTCTAATGACTATACTTATATCTTAAGGCAACACTTAGGGAATGTGGTCCCTCCTCCTTTTTTTATTATATTTCCAATTTTAATGGAACAGAAATTAATTTTACGGCAAAATATTCTTATTTTCTAAGCGAGTTTTCATAAATCTGTAATCAAATTCTTGTGTTCCAAGATTTTTTTCAGCAAAAATAAATTTTTAATTTAAAAGTTGTTTATAGCTAGTGCTACTGTAACTCAAAACATACATAATACTGAAGATTTTAAATGTAATATTTGGTATCAGAAACTCCAATATTTCTGATACCAAATTTTGTCCAGCTAGATTTGAATTTGGAACCTCATTGGAACCTAAAGATCAAAAATATGTAGAAAATTTTAAATTTTTTTACCCATTATTATAGAAAACTAATTATATTTCATGTTTCACAATTATTAACAAGACTGAATACGTGTTGTATGAGTAATATTTCTCAAAATATATATTTTTTGTTTTTCGCAAGAATGTGAATTGATTTAGTCACACTAGCTGAGGTAATTTTTGTTGCTCTTGTTTTCACTCCATTCTTTAAACATTATCATTCTGGAATCTTTATTCTGTCTGGAAGATCTGCCTGTTTTGCAATTATTGGAGAATACATTGTGAATTAAAAATAAAAATTATATAATTTGGAAAAAAAATCAACACAAATAAGTAGAAATTTGTTTAAGTATTCATAAAAATCTAACTCTAGTAAATCTAGTTTCCCTTTGGACAATGTTAGAAGAAATTAAATCAGAGTTGGTAAGACATCTTTTAAATAAAAACTTTGTCCTGATATTTCTCAAAAGAAATTTAAATTAAAAATCGATTAAATACTAATAAAACATGGAACAATTTTATAAAATGTTGTAGTTACAATTAGCAATACAAATATTGCTTATTGTAATTGAATTTCCTAGAAATCCTTATTTAATTGTTTGCTAATTTTTCCATCATCTTAAGAATCCTTAAAGTAGCTTTAATTTTCTATTGATTTTTATTATTCAGTTGTTTTGTTTCTATTTTGCTGCTCACGAAAATAACAACGCCTTTTTGTGTATGTGAGTATGGTTTTCTATACATGTATGTATACATATATGCAAGTGTCTGTGCGTGTGTGTGTAAAGTATGAGTGATAGGATTTTCTTCTCATTTTACGTTGTCTTTACTTATTTTTGTTCTCCATCTAGTTTCTAAGAAATATTTTCCATTTATTTCCTTTGTTGTTCGTGGTCAGCAACATTGTCAGCCCCTGCTCAGTGTCCATATGGCAGAAAGCAAAGTCTGTGTGCGAGTGAGTGTGTGTGTGTGATTAAGACAGCAACGAATACGACAGCGGCTACGACAACGACAATCAGGCGTAGATGGGGGGGGGGGGGGGTCAACAACAAAATTATCATTTTCACACACTCATACGTACAGTGTGGCATTTTACTATATACTCATAAAAACAACCATGGCTGCCTGCATTCAACCCAGCTGTCTCAGCTGCTTTTTTTGAAAATTTCAAGAGACAATGTCAAAATACTCAATGCGCGCATACAAGGGACGACATTTGCAATATAGCGAAAGCTAAATGAAAACAGAAAAACTTTTAGACGTGGAAACTCTAAAATAAACAACGCACACACACATACACCATTACCACCTATTTGTATGTATCTGTGTGTTAAAACACGACCAGGACAAAAACTGAGACAAAGACTATAGAATATTGAAATACCAACAAAACCAAAGCTGCTACAGACACACAAAGCACAAAAACAAAAAAAAGGAAGATAGAATTGAAAACACTAGAACAAAACTCAGCCGAGCTAAGTCGTATCAAGAACAGAACAGACATGTTTTCAGTAGTTTTACTGCGCACTCCACAATACACTAGCAAAAATCGATAATTCTCAGACAACATTCCTCACCCTGTAATAAACATACACACACACCTATTCATTCACATTTACTCACACATTGAAATGATTTTCCGCATACAATACACTCAAACACATTCACATCCACACACGAACACAGTTGAAACCGCATCAAGGGTAAAAGTAATAAAGTTTTGTTTTTGTTGCTGCTGCTTTTTGTGCACATGTACAACAATATTTGAATATGTATGGATGTGTGTGCATGCATGTTTGTGAGTAATATGCATATATTTTCAACAGCATTTCCGTTTTGTTTTCCTTCTCTTCTTTAGCCATCTTGTTTTGCTGTTGTTGTTTTCATTATTTTTCCTTGTGCAGAGATGTTTTTCTACACAGAATAGACGTGACGTTGTTGTTGTCGTTGCCATTCGCTGTCGTCGTAGTCGTCCTCAATGTTACAATGGTGGAAATATTTCTAAGTTTGTGTGTGTGTGAATATTAAAATACCTGCCTGTCTGCAAGTTTGTGTGATTCTGTGCTACGCGATATTTTCCTTTTGTTTCAACTATCAACACCAACCAGGCTACAGTGGGGTCGTTTGTAAACAAAGTGGTAATAAATCTGAATCTTCTAAACTACTGGCCCTATTACAAAATGATGTACGAACGAATCGTAGTGGTGGAAAAAAGCTTTCAGAAAATGAAATTTGGGACCATTCTATGTAGAGCTCATAGCTTGTACAAATTTGGACAGATTTTAGTGAAATAAATTAAATGAGTTTAAAAAAATGGCAAAATTTCGAAAAACATGGAGATTAATTGTTTTTAATTAATATTTCTCAAAGATTTTTTTTTAAAAATATGTGATATTATATATCTGGCAAATGTCCACCACGACCACGCTGACAGAAGACCAAATGCTGCAATTTGGTTTGTTGACATACCCTGACAAGTGGAAATGGACTTCGTCTGAAAAAATTATTTTTTCAGAAAAACCAGCGGGTTGTACCTGAATGAATTGAGGGAATCTATGGCGATGTGATTCGTCGGTCGGCTTCAATTCCTGCATTAGTTGAACCTTGTAAGGCTTCAAAGCTAAATCCTTACGCAAAATTAGCTTTTTGGCGAATTTAACGGAGATATGAGCAAAAATCCTCTATTTCTGGCCTATTTTTTTTATCTATATCTCGATTACTAAGTCATAAATAAAGACAATATGGATATCTAATGATAGATATTTCAAAGTCCATTACAACGATGTATATAAGGCTATACAAAGTTGGACCTACAATGGGTCAAAATCGGGAAAATATTTTTTAACCCGATTTTTTTTTCACAAAAAACATTCTTTTGTCATAAATATTTTTCACTAATAAATTAAAAAAAAAAAAATTTAAAAATTGGAAAAAACTTAAAAAAAATTTTTAAAAAAATTAAATTTTTTTTTTTTTTAAGTTTATTTTAAAGTATAGTTTGTCAAATTTTAGCCATTTTTCAAACTCATTTCAACATTTAGACTTTTGATTATTTTTCACAACTGGGCGGATTAAGATATTGCCAAACGACTTTTATGTGTTATTTGGAATTAATTATAACAAAATAAAGTCAAGGTAAAAAACGTACATTTAAAAAATTAAACTATAAGAGATAACTTGGTGAAGGAAACAGTAATTTCTTAAAGCCATACGATTGTACATAATTTTGCAAACGACCCAGTAGTTTATAAGATATTTTACCATTTTTTTCGATTAACACCACTGTGCAGCGTTAGAAACATCTGTGGCAGCATTGGCGGCGGCGTTAACGTTATCGCTGTTAACGGCAGGCAGTCTTGTCTTCTTCGTTGTATGGCCGTTGGAACTTAAAGTTTTGCTGTCTCGCTGACTGACTGAATGACTGGCTGACTAGCTGGTATGGTGTGTAGTGTTGCTGGCTTTTGCTACAACTGCTGCTGTCTTTCCTTCTAGCTGACATCGTACAACCATTTCCATTGTTTATATTTGTTGGTTTTCGTATTTGCAATTTTCTTTCTCGTTGTTTCTGTTCAGATAGAGCGTGTGTATGTATTTGAGTCTTGGTAGTAGTGGTAGTATCATTGCAATTTTCTTGAACATCTTGCACTTTCTCTTGCTCCAAACTTGTCGTCACTCTCCATTATTCTCTTTTGCGCGTCTTTATTGATTTTGCCTTTTAGTGTTGGGGTATACGAGGTAGAATAAGTGAACTTTTAGGGGGTGATGTTTAAGCCAAGGGTATGTCGTTCAATGTTCTTACAACAATGTTGTTTGCTGTGTGTGAGTAAGAGGAATTTCTACTGTATTGGGTTGAATCCAGCTTGTTTTGTTTTTGGTTTCTAGATTGTAAGCATTTTCCGTACCCTTTAGCAATTTACTCAGTTTCAGAATCATCATTGATTTTTTTGTAGTTGTTGTTGTATTGAAAATAATTAAAATTTGTTTATACCAATAATATTACAGCTTTTGTTAATTTTGCGTATTTAGTTTGCTAATTTTATTAAATATATTTTGTTGTAATAATTCAATTGTAAACAAATTTTATAAAATATGTTAAAATGTACAAAAGTTTTGGCTTTAATTAAAAATATAATAAATAAATACATACTTATTAGAAACAAAACTTAAATTTGTTTAAGCAAAAATTCTGTATTAAAGGCCACCCCCTAAATGTGTTGTATTTGAGAAGGACGCTAGAGGAGGTGGCTTAAGGAATTCCACACTTTGTGTTTGTGTTGGAGGTAAATATTTTTATTTTATGTTCGTTTATTATTATTTTCTTTTTTTTTTGCGTTTTTGCTGTATATATTATTTTTATTTTCATTCTTTATGTTTTTTTTTTTTGTTTTTTTTTTTTGTGTGAATTTTTCCATTATTATTATTTATTTTAGCAATTTTATGATGATGCTTCTTCTTCCTGTATGTAATTGAAATTTGTGGCATCCCATTTTATATATGTATGGATGTATGTATGTATTTATGTATATGCATGGATGTGTGTGTGTGTGTGTGAGTGTTTGTTTAAGTGTGCAGTACAGTAAACTGAATACATTTTCTCGTTATTATTGCTTTTTCTTCTCTTTTATTTTATTTTATTTTATTTTATTTTCAATATTAATATTTTATAAAATTAAGTTAAAACGTATTTTGTTTCTGCTTTTTACTTCATATAAAATATTTTTACTATTTTTTTTGGTTTTCTACTTGCTTCTCAGAAAACTATGATGGTAAATGCTTTTTACTCATTAAAGTTAATGCACTTTTTTAATTAAATTTTGTTTTATTCGTATTTATTTTTTTTAAAGCTTTTTTCATTTTTTGTATATAAGTAGTACAAGTAAATAGTAATTAACTCGATTATAATAAAATTAAGGACATTTTGCATTGTTGGCTGTATTGCACACACACAATTTACACAATTATTTGCAATGACCGGCAGGAATGGCCGACCAGTGTGCTGCACAAAACCTGATCGTCAGATGTGTTGATGTAGAGCTTGTGTGGGTTGTAAGTAAATTTAAACATTTAGATGTCATTAGAGATGTCATTGTTTAGCCTATCAATACGTAGAATATCTGTATGTATGTATGTATGTATTTATATTTTGTCGAGTAATTATTTTCTATTATTCACTAATGAATCATTTGAATTGATGGCAAAGACAAAAGACTACAACATTTCATGAGCTTTAGAAATCAAAATATTTGAGGAATCTAATTTGTTGTTGAATAGCTTCAATACATGAAAGGAAATTTATTAATGAATTTCCTGTAAAATAAAATTTAATTTAAATATAAGTTGTAATTAAAAATTATCAGAAATGCTTATGTTTTGAAATATTGTGAGCAGAAATTCATATTCCGAAAATTTATAGGTTCAAATATTTACAAGTAAAATATTTTTTTTACTTATTTGTTACTACAATTTATTTTATAATACAATTTAATAAATGTGTACAGAACAGTATTGACTGGTTATTATTATCTACATTACTTAAAATACAAGAGTAATAACTTACAACAAATTGTAAATGAAGTTGTCTATAGATAAGCTGTGTTTAACTTCCAGTTAAGTTCAAAAGAGGAACTTGTGTTTATATACTAAATATATTTGACAGACATTTGTGGATCAATATGGCTGATTTTAAATAGCGATTCATTTAGGACTATATATAAGATATAAATACAAACAAAATCTCATTGGTTTGTTTGTAATCTGCTAAAAGTTCACTTATAACTTGATTATATAACAGAATCCCGTAAAATTCTAGGAAATCGATTGTGGATCATATACAATTTAGATTGCATGATCATTTTACCATTAACCAGATTTCATGTCGCCATTATATTATACTATCCAACATCAAATTTCAATATTAATCATTCCAACGCAAAAGGAAAGTTGTTGTAATTAAATATTATTAATTTATCGGAATGCAATTGCACGTATGTATTGTCTTATTAAACCCTATTTAAAAAACATGTATTTTATAGTTTATTTATGTAAATGTGGGCTAGATATAGGTGATAATATATTTAATTAATATTTCTTGTCATTTAACTTATTACAGTTATTATTGTCTTATAAATTCCGAAAAAATTTCAAAAAAAAAAATTCAATAATTTTATAGACAGTAATTGGGATATTTTTAATGTCAAACAATATTAACGATTTCTTTATCCCCTGTCTTGACTAGCCATCAATTTGTTCACTAAGCGAACAATTTTGTGCGCACTCTATTGTTCCGAATGTGCAATGACGATTTGAATTCAACGGTCTGTAACGACTCACAGTGGTTTAGAAACTTTTTTTTTTGGAAATAATTCGGTATCTCGGGAACTATTAGAGATATTATTACAAAATTTTACATGGTTAGAGCTGAGGTGTTTCTGAGTTGAATTACATTTGTTCAGCTTCCTAGGGGTAATACGGGCCAGTTTGTGCCCCCTCAAAGTTGGTCACCTCGGGTCTCAAAATTTTTAAAAAAATCCCCAAAAATTCATTTATGATCCGAATGAGCTGAAATTTAAAATATAAATAGTCCTTGAGAAGATCTACAAAAAATACGCTTACATGTGTAGGTTATCTCCTTCGGTTGAAGAGATATTTAGGTTTATTTATTATTTTTTTTTTAATTTTGCTCGATTTTTGTTTGTTTTTTAGATATGGCGGCCCTACGGAGGGTCGAATTTTTTTTTCAAAATATCAGCTATATTGGCAATAAAATTCTAAATAAAAAAATAAAAAAACTTGGTAACAGTTATCTCGTCCGTGTAAAAAGTTACACGCATCCAAAGTTGGAACATGTAAAATGGGCCTAATTTTTTACGATTTTTCCTAAAAAAGTCCCTATATTTTTTCTTTTGTAGAAACAAATTTTCTTTGGGACTATATACAATTTTTATATGTTCCGAAAAGAAAACTTAATGCAAAAGCATGTAAAGTTAAATTGGGCTCACTTAAGCGGACACAGTATCCCCCAGACCTATCCAAACTTGGACAATTTTAAAAAAAATATTTAGGTTTCAGTAAAAAATTCTAAAAAGGCAAAGCACCGATCCTCGAAAAAGTTCCGTATTTGTATAACCCTATATGTTGTTTAAATACTTAGAAAGTTGTTTTACTATCGCACGGTAAATAGCGTCACAGTAGTCATTTTTCTAAAAAAAATCAGTTTTTGGAACACATTTTCCCCGTTTTAGGAATTTCGGTATTTGAAAATAAAAAATGTCAAAAATTATAATGTCATTAATTTAAGGACATTTGGATCTAAATTAGTTCTCAATTTTGTTATGATATCTTAAACCGTTAAAATTTTACATTAAATCAAATTTTATATTTTTCTTCATGGAAAATCACCATATTATAATTTTTTTAGTTTTTAAGGTAAATGGCGTTCAAAAAATTAATTAAATTCTTTAATTTTATTAAAATATGAATCTACAAGTCCTAAGGTTTTTACCAATATCAAATACTTATATAAAAAGCATATATCTACTACTCAGAAGCTCCACAAACCTTACCCCCTTCGGAAAATTTGTACATTTTTTCATATATTTCATGCAAAATGTTACTAACATATCAAATGTTAATTCTGAATTCCAACACACACTGACTTAACAGAAAGTTTGGTGTAACACATTTTGCATGCTATACATGAAAAAACGTACAAATTTTTCGAAAGGGGCAAGGTTTGTGGAACTTCTGAAGAGTAAATAAAGACCAACTTTGAGGGGGCACAAACTGGCCCGTATTACCCCTAGGAAGCTGAACAAATGTAATTCAACTCAAAAACACCTCAGCTCTAACCATGTGAAATTTTGTAATAATATCTCTAATAGTTCCCGAGATACCGAATTATTTCCAAAAAAAAAAGTTTCTAAACCACTGTGCGACTGCTTGCAGCATTCGTCATGTTTGAAGGCACGTCCATCAGTAGCATGCGTTTATTAGCATTGTTTGTAAGTATGGCAACACTAAATGTTTGGGCTGCTGGCAATGACATCGAAAGCTCTAGAATTCGAATATACTAGTATGTCCGTTAAGAGCACTGTAGAAGATTACCGATAGATGGCGTGTGTATAAATAGTGGCAGAGCTGGCAGTCGTGAGTTGAGTTGATCATTGTCGCTGTTGGAGTTAACATCAACTGTTTTGTACATTTAAGGTTGTACGTTTAAAATGTACGTGCATTTCTGCGAATTGGTAAACGTGTATAAAGACACTGAGTGATTATTTAATTCTGTTGTTGTTGTACATTCTAAATAAATAAAGAGTTGTTACAATTTTAAACTACTAAAACTGCTTTTATTTGCAATCAAAAGTATCCGGTTTATTTAAAGGAAATAAACCCCGTTTTTTTAAATGTAAAAACGTAACACTATAATATGTCTTGTTTGGACACTTTTTGTCAATGTTATGTTTCTGTCCACACGTGACAAATTCATGTGTAGACAAGAAATTATCCGCTAAGTAATTAAATTGATGGCTTGTCAAGACGTTGTTTTACATATGGCAACGATTGTTGTAAAAATTAATTCAAAAATATAATTTGGAATATACGTAGAATATCGAAAATTTACCGAACTTCAGCGTCCACGTGATACACTTGGAAGTTGAATAGTTGATGCCGAAGGTGGTTGAAAGTGTTGACATCAGCAGTGATGAAATTGAAAATTGGAACATGGTTCAAACTACAGAAGATAACGATGATTTTGAAGTGTTCGACGGAGCAATTATGGAGCAAGATATTGCACAACCAAAAGTGAGCTTCTCGAATGATGCTGAAAGCATCAATATCTAGATAAAATGGTGTGAAATAGACAACGAACCAAATCAGGTGGCAGACCTTGTCAATGTGAGCACAAAAATGGTATTACCCAAAAGATAAAAACCAAACAAGTCTCGACTGCTTCTTTAAACAATTCCGCACAAATTAATATATGGGGGATTTCATGTCAAGTGAACCAACTTTTGAAACCGATATCTTCCGACCAAGGCTAGTCCTATTGGATAGTAATGTAGACACATTTTTTCAACAAGATCGCTCAAGAACTCTGTGAGTTAGAGGAGTCAGAATTTGACAAACAGGTGCTTTTTCTCATCTATGTAAATTATTACCTATTCTTCTTAGCAACAGTTTTACCAAACAGTTTAGATAGCTATTTCTCCAATCTTTCGAAAAAAAAATTAAAAAAGAAAATTGTTTACATCTTTTTGCAAAATAAAAAACTTGTTTGACTTTTTTTGAAAAGGGACCCTTTTTTTTTAAAAAAACCCAACCATTTTTATTGTTAAGGTTTTACCATATTATGTTGCTCTCGGCTAATTGATATCATAATCTAAGAACAATATATTATAATAAAATCATTCATCAAAACAATGGTTGCCACAAACATATACTTGTTTATTGTAACCATATATATGATTGATACAATCATGTGAATCGTAATTATGGTTACCATAATCATGTAAATAGTTAATGTGACTTTAGTATTGTTAAAAAACTTTTAATAATGTGGAAATGGTTACTGTTAACATGCACAACTATATTTTTTCTCTACGTGTAGACAAACTTCTAGTACACATAAAAATATAATTTGAAACAATTGTAGAAAGTTCTTTATGAGTTTTGTTTGTCCACTAGTAAACTTTCATTTTGCATTGAATCATTGAAAACCTGAAATTGGTTGTACAGTGTTATATGATGAATTTTAAATTTCTCTTCCGAATACTCAACTTTGACATTTCGCAATTTTAGTGAAAGATAGCTTATTTAGACTTAGTTAGACTTTCAAATTAGAGATATTTAAAAATATCTTTAAATATTTACTTTTAGTTAAAAATTATATTTTTTTTTTCAGAGGAATTAAAAAATTTCATAAAACCTGTATGAGAATTGTTTGAATCGCTAAAATGCTTCAAATTGTATTACTTATACAGGTGATTTAAATAATAAGGGTCCTCATGTAAACGCCTCGCAAACTGTGCAATCTGTGCATTTTTACACTCTCGCAAATGAACTGTCAAAAATTGTATGGAAATTCGTTTGCACAACTCCGATAAGTTTGCGCGACAATTTAGTCTCGCAAACTTAAATTTATTGTGCATTTGATGAATCAGCTGCTTTTGTTTACTTTTATTTATAAGAAATAAAAATCAATGAAAATATAAATATTTTGTACATGTGAAAATTGTGTGACTTTGGAACAGAATGATTGCATTGAATGGCATTGTGTATGGAAATATTAACCAACAGCTAGAACATAAGCAAAATCTTCCAAACTATGTTTATCATTGTTTGTTCCAAAGATTTCACTTTCATAAGAAATTTTTAGAATTTAAATTTATATAATTTTTAAAACTCTTGTTTAAGCTTTTGTTGAATTTATTTTTGTTTGACATTTTTATCAAATAGACATTTTCTGTATAAAATTGCATAAAATTTAAAATGTGGGTTCATGAAACACGTCGCGCAAATTTGCACAATTGCACAAATGGGAAACTTAAGCGTTTAAATGAGTACCCTTAATGTTCAGTGTAAACATATTTAACGTAATAAAAGTAGAGGAATTAATATGTAACACTCTGTTTTAAATAAATTTCTCTAAGTAAATTCTATTATTTGATGTTGTAGCATAGTGTTATTGGAAATTTCATCATCAACAATTTTATTGAGGAGTCTTAATTTTCATTATTCCTTTTTTAAAACATAATAACTAAAATCATTAATAATCTTTTTTATATTTCAATACTAATTTAAGTTAAGGATTTCTTTAGAAAAACCTTTTAAAATTAAAATGGTTGTTTGTATATATTCTGTAAACCTTTTTAATTTTAATTAAAAATCTAATTTATTTATGCAAACAAATAATAATAATAAAAATAAAAATAATAAAATGAACTTGTGAATATAGAAAAGTGTGTGTTAATAAAAGGACATAAATTATTCAAAGAATATGAAAATGTAATTTAAATACAAATTTTAACAAGAAACATAAATTAAATTTTAATTTGAGGATTCTGCAAAGATCTAAGAGTGTGTCTGTATATATATGAAATGAAAAACAATACATACTTACAAAATAATGTTCTAGATATACATATATTCATATAAGTATATAAGTATATAATATATCTATATATTTGATGTTTGACTTACCTAAAATGAAACAAAAGAAAGAAATTGTAATTAGTATAATTGTAATAAGAGAAATACATATTTATGTTTGAAAATTTTATAACACGAACTATGTAGCAGAATTTTTTTTTTAAATCTCCGCTAATTTTAATAAAAATAAGATTAAGACTGATTATGCAAATTTTTAAATTTTAATTAAAAATGTTTAAGTAAAGTTTTAATTTAGTGTATGTTGAGATTGATCTAATATTTTGACAAAATAGACGTAGTTTCTATTATCAAACATTTTATTTAATAAAACATAACATTGTTATTGGTTGCTCTTACAAATATCATGCAAGTACAAATAATAACTTGCTGAAAATAGCGGTTACGTTTATGTCATCAACTATTTCGCATTCAAAACGTTCACTTAAACTGTTAATAAGCTAAATAAAATCCTAATTTCCTAAGGGTAAATGTCAATATTGAGGCACTTAAAATAAATTAAAGTTTGAATTAAAACTGAATATTTATTTGAAATATTTTCGAAAATGATTTCAAATTAAGTTTATACATAAACACATATTTAGTATTTAGTAAACAACTAAAATTGCAAATAAACGAACAATAGCAATAGCAAAAAAAGAAAACAACAATAATAAAATGTTATTAATAATATTGTAATACGTGTAAATACACAACAACATCAGCAAATGCTTTCTTTGTGTCCTCTCCCAAAATACAAACAAATATTTTGTTAAATAATATTGTTGCTGTTGTCGTTTATGAGGATACATACCACTCCTTTCGGAAAAATTAAAAATTGTAATAAATATACATAAATGTATATTAGAGCTGTCCTTAAAAAATTAATTTAATTTGGATGGATTTTATTTGGTAACCATAACATGGTTAACTTTCGATTCACATGATTGTATCAATCATATACATATATGGTTACAGTTAACAAGTATATGTTTCTGACAACCATTGTTATGATGAATCTTTATATCATATGTTGTTCTCAGATTATGGTATAAATTAGCCGATAGCAACATAATATGGTAAAACATTAATTATACAATTGGTTGGCACAAACATATACATGTTTACTGCAACCATATATATGATTGATACAATCATGTGAATCGTAATCTAACCATATTACGATTACCACAATCATGTTAATAGTTACTGTGACTATAATATGGTTAAACAACTTTTAAAAATGTGGAAATGGTTACTGTAAACATGTACAACTATATTTTTTCTCTGCGTGTAGTACAAATATATAATTCTGAATTCAACAATAGAACGTTTCCGAAAGACAAATAGAAATTTCTGAAATACAATTTTAAAATTCTGAAATGCAATTAGAAACTTCTGAAATACAATTGAAGAGATTTATTATTTGTCTCAAAGTTGATTAATGTGTTTTTTCGAGATGAAAGAGTAATCGGAATACGTTGAAATTTTTACAGTAGATATATATTGATGTTGTTAGTTGATTTCTTGCAAAAAGTGAAATTTAGAGGGCATCAAAAAAGTTCCATTATTTACCGAATTTTACAACTTTCAATCCAGTTGTGGCACGGATTCTAGTTATCAGTTTGGCCTTAAATTTTACAGTAGTTAGTTACTAGAGAACAAAATAAGCAAATCAATTTTTTAAGGGCAGCTCTAGTGTATAAAACTGTATTTGTATGTATGGAAATGTAATGTAAACAGGAGTATAGTGTGTAAATGTTATGCTTAAGGGGAGGAGGTAAAAGGATGTTTTAAAATAAATGTATACAATATGTAAGCATGTATTTGTGTATGTGTGTGAATGTATGTATATTTGTATTGCTAGACAGGTATTTCACTATTGTAAAGGTATATTAAACCAAGTGGGGTGTGCTGAGGTGAGTAGCTGTAGTTGTAGTGTGTCAGTGTTTTATATTTTAATTTATATGATGAAGTTTATACATTATTTTTTGCATTTTAAACACTTTTATTGTAAAGTTGGCATTATTTTGTAAACGTTTACTATTATTATTTGTTGTTGTTGCTGGTGCTGTTTTTATTTTTATTTTTGTTTATCTTGTAGTTTTAACAGTGAATGCAGACAACATTTACAACAAGAATATGTACGAAAGTGAGCTTAACACTGAGTTATAGTATTTTTGTGTAAAAACTAGAAGTAGGTACAATTTCACAACCGATTATTTAAATTTACCCAGTTAAAAAAAGATAATAAGCACAATGTTGCAGTGATGTTGGCAAACATCACCACAACATGCTACTTACCAAACTCGCGATGTTGTAACGAATTCCTTAACACATACAGATTTATAGTCATATGAAAAGGCTTTTTAGTTTTTTAGTTGTAAAAACAAAATAAATTATATTGTCTCAATTAAAATTTTGAAAGACATCAGATGTTCTGAAACTATTTCCTTTAGTTTAACTAAATATGGTAAAATTGTCACTAAATTGTATTAAAATTTAACAAGAATATTATCTACACATGTATGTTTTTTTTACTCCCTCTCAATTTACCAATAACAACTACAACAATCATCAATATAAATATGTATGTATGTAGTTGGTTGTTAATATTGGAAAATGCCAATAATGACTAACAATATATTTTTACATCCCTGCATATGTATGTATGTTGCATGTATTTTACATTATAGAGGAACATTTTATATAACAAACAAACAGAAATATAAATAAAAGTTGCAGGAGTGAAAAAAAATAAATAATGAAATAAAAAAGAAATACAATAAAAACAGCATACAAATATCATTTTCAATTTCGCGAAAAACAGGATATAAACGAAAATAAAATTGAAATAATGTTGGAAAAAACGATACAGCAACAACAACCAAACATATTTATGTCTGTGTATATGAGAAATTGCAGAGATGGAATATTGAGATTTGAAAATCTAACTAAACACTGAACGATTTTAAAGCTAAAATGGTGTTAATGGTGCTAATGGTTGAAAAAATATATCCATTTTATAAAATATGTTTATTTAAACAAGGGACAGACCAAGTACTTAAACACTTCAGTAAAAAATTAAAAAGTACCTTATGTTTAAACGTGTCCTAAATTTCCATATGTAGGCGAATTTTATAATCAATATTATATAAATTTGAGTGTTATTTTAAAGCTTTTTATGCTTACAGTTGTACTTCAATCATACATGTTACAGCTCTAGTGAATTGTATTTGTCTATATATTGCTTATTTGCTTTATGTTTCTGTCCATGTTTCCCATTAAAGATAAATATTTTTGTAAGAAATTTTTTTAAACAAAATTTTATAAAATTATTTAAAAAATTACCATGTTATAAAATGTTCCATCCCTGTAGCTTACTAAAAGCAAAAGACATCAACAACAACATAAAATACATTTTGAACATCAACAATAAAATCGAGTAACCAAGCCAAAAGTAGCTGCTGCACACAGGTTTTACACAGACACAGATGCTGACAACAAAATATCAAAAAAAAGAAAACTACAAAAAAATACTCGTAATATAGAAGAGAGTAGAGTTTTTATTTGGAGTTTTATTTTATTTTTTTTGTTATAACTAACTTGGGAGAAGAAATACTATTGGTATTAATATAAAAATATACAGTTAATTCCCAGTATTATGAACATTTGATAGTCAAACTGAAGGTCAGCAACATTATAAAATATATGGAATATGAAATAAGTGAACTGCCCCTTGTCAATATTGTTACGAATGTGCAATAACAGTCTGTAACGACTGCCTGCAACATTCATCATGTTTATACACGTCCATCGGTTATTAGCATTGTTTGTAAGTATGGCAACACTAAATGTTTAAGCTGATAACATTAACATCGAAAGCTCTAGAATTCGAATGTACTAGATTGTCCGTTGAGATAATTGTAGAAGATTCACGATAGATGTCGTGTGTATAAATAGTGGCAGAGGTGGCAGTCGAGAGTTGAGTTGATCATTGTGTGTTTGTACATTATAAAGTTTGTGTACATTTCTGCGAATTTATAATCGTGTATAAAGACACTGAGTGACTATTTAATTCTGTTGTTGTTGTACATTATAAATAAATAAAGAGTTGTTACAATATTAAACTACTAAAACTGCTTTTATTTGCAATCAAATGTATTCGGTTTATTTAAAGGAAATAAACCACGTTTTTAAAAGGTAAAAACGTAACAATATGAAACTTTTAATAGTATTTCACTTCAATCATTGAGGGATTGATGTTGCTAGTTCCCAGGCAGCACAGGCAAAGTTGTTAGTGAATTAGTGCACAGTAGGTCATACTTTGAAATCAATTAAAACATGATATCCCATAATAGAATTCCAATACAAAATATAGGGGTCTGATGGCATTCTGAGCAAATTGCAAAAATATGCATCAATCACTGGCTCCATAGAATATTTGAACTTGTTTGCATATAATTTTGGTAAAAAACTATCAATTCATTTTAATCTATTGTATTTTTCAGAACAATATTGTTTTATCCAAAATAAAACATGTACGTGTAGGTTGTGTCAATTTAACCCCTCCTAGGCAAACGTCCTAATAACGCAACAGGAGCCTTTCATATAAAATGTGAACTAGAAGCGATACCGAGGAACCAATCTGTAACGTCATTGCTATCCGAATTTTTGGGTTCTGATCAATGAGTTACTATTTATGAAATCATTTGAATATTTGTTAGGGTTTAGATGTTAATACCCATGATAAATGCCCACCCTTTTTTTGGTAAAATATACCACCATGATTATATTTTAATATTTTAAAATATAATCCCTAAACAATACACTTATTTTACTGCAATTTTAATCCATCTATCCCACTATACCTCCACAACTCAAATAAAAGATTTAGTGTACCATATTTGTTTTTAAATATTCCAAATTAACAAAAAATTCATTTATTTAAAAAAATTCAAAGTTGTTTCCATATTATAATTATAACCACTAAGAAATTAATAAATTATTTATCACAAAATAACATCAAAAATTATAAATTATTACAAACGAAATTAAAACTTACATACATTGACTCCAACGATGATATGTACATATCAGCATCTTGTAGATAATTATTATGTTTATATTATAATTTTTTTTTTTATGTTATATATTAATAAATTAAAGAAAATTAAAACAAATTAAAAATTTAAATTCAAAAACTTAGCAATATCTAATTTTAAACAAACAAGTTAACAAAGCAAATTATAATTAATTTTTATTTTTTTTTTTAATTGTTAACAATTTTAAATATAATTTAATTAACGCCATCTAATTTTCAGTATTTGATTAAAAATTCTCGATCCCGCAAACAAATCACAATATACACAATCTCTATCTTTAATATGTTGGCTTATGTTGATATCATTAAAGTTGTTCACAAATATTTATGTATCAGTTATTATCATTGTTATTATTATTTTGTTTTTTCTTTTCAATATTTCTTTCAAAAATTCAGTTTTCTTATATTTGAAAAGTTCAATTATTTTAAAATTTTTTAATTATTTTAATTATTTAATTTTCATTTCCGTTTATTTTCTGATTTAGGTATATATTTTATACAGTTTATTTTATTTCCACATTTAGTTTGTTAAGTTTTGATATTTCTATTGATATTTCTTTCTAATTTTTATTCGTATAAATAGATTTTAATTTTTCTACGTATCCTTTTTGACTTCATGTAACAATATTCAAACTGTTCTCGTTCCCAAAACTTTTATTAATTAGTTCATTCATATTTCAATACATGAACAATTTTATTTTTTTTTCTTCAAGTTTGTTTAATTTTAGCTCAAAATATGTTTTTTTTTCTTCACTAATTTTCCTTTAATAAATTTTGTTTAAATTATTCTATTATTTAGAATATCCTTTTATTTCACAAAATTCTATATTATCCTTTTTTTTCACTAATCTTCATTTTAAAAAAATCTTTTTTTTCAAATATCCTTTTTCTCTTTTTACATTTTTTTGTCAACACAATTCTTTATATTTCACAAAAATTTTCAAAACTTTTTAAAACAAACAGTCCAGCAATCAAAAACTATCTATCATAAATTTTCTATCAACCTAAAAATAATCTAACAAAAATTATTTCCAATATCATTGCCTACATGATACAAAAAAAAACCTAAACAAGTAACACCTATAAATTTCAAATTTTCAATTTTCAAAATAACAATTTACCTACACATAATTTTTTACATTATTTTCCAAAAGCAAAGTTAACTAGATACAAATTTTAAATATTTAAAATATTCAAATGTTACATGAGGTTCAACATGAAATTTTTAAACAGAATACCAAAGCACAAATTTTTATTACAAATTTCCAGAAATCAAAGGTAACGTAATTAAAACAAAAATAATATAATTTGAAATAAAATTTGAATTTAAAATTGACAAAAATCAAAGCCAACTTAAAATAAAAAAATTTAAAAATATTTGAATTATAATTTAAAATTTAACAAGTAACTAATATTGAACAAGTTGAAAACCAAACCCTAACAAACCAAAATATTTACAAAAATGAAATGAAAAGGAAATATTTTGGGACTATGAGCTGTTAAAAATAAATGTTCCTACGTGTGGCACGACCCACGAAAATAGCCGGGCGAAATTATATTCTTATTGTTTGATATCCTTTCCATGGAACACGCCAATGAATTTGCCGTTTAAATCAGTCAATCGGTATAAACAGTTTCCTAACCGAGATTCTATTCGAGCCTTAACATACTTTGGAGCTAATTTTGCATTAAATTGCTTTGAAAAATCACTTTGTTGGAAATTTTTCCGGTAAACTTCCTGACCAGGCTCGTACCTTATATTTCGACAACCTCTTAAATTGTATGTGCGTTCTGTGTTCTTATAACTTCTCTCTAAATTCTTAAGTATCGAATCATTTATAAGTTTCATCTGATCTGGTTGGCTAATAATTTCAATTTCACCATCATTGACACTTTCTAAATTTCTAAGGATGTTGTAAGCAGAACCATGTAAAATCATATTTCTGCCAAATAAAGCAAAATATGGTGAAATGCCTATTGAAGAATGAACTGAACTTCGAAGTGCCTGATTAATTTGACAAATATTTTCATCCCATGACGTCTGATTTTCACCTACATATGACCGAATTGCAGCCAATATTGACCTATTCACCCTCTCAGAAGCATTACTCTGAGGTGCATATGAGCCACTAAATGTTTGACGAATGCCATAACTCTTACACATTTCAGCGAAATTTTTAGAAATAAACTGACTTCCATTGTCACTATGTATTGTTTCAGGAACGCCAAACATACTGAAAACATTACACTGCAAAAATTTCATAATGCTATCAGAATCTGCTTTCCGTAATGGGTGAATAAAACAATATTTACTAAAATGATCCAAGATAATGAGCATATATGTGTTTCCAGCCTTTGACCGAGGATATGGTCCTAAAAGATCTATAAAAATTTTCTGAAATGGCATTTCCGTAATGGTTTGTTTTCCCATCGGTGGTCTTGTCACATAATTCGGAGCTTTAGTAGACTTACATACTTCACAATTTGCTATGAAATTTCGGACTTGAATAGCCATGTTTGGCCAATAATACTTTTCACGGAGTCTAAAGAGAGTCTTTGAAATTCCACCATGGGATGCTTGAGGAGGAGTATGTGCAAATTTAATTAAATCCTCTGTGAGAGAATTTGGTACCCATAACTTCCATACCAAAGTATCAGAAATCGAATTTCCTTCAGAAAATCCCATCCTCTTATACACAAATTTTCCCGAAACTTTAATATCCGCTAAAGATTCCACATTATTCTCACAATTTTGCCTCAGAGATTTGTAATCCTCACTTTCAAATTCATTGCTATTTAAGTCTATATCCAAAATACATTCAGAAAGTTCTGCTAGTTCATGTTCTGCAAATGAGCGAGATAATGCGTCTGGTATAATATTCTCTGAACCTTTTCTGTGTTCAATCTCAAAGTCATAACCTTGTAAGGCAAGACTCCAACGAGCCAGTCTACCAGACAAGTCCTTTTGACCCATTAGCCATTTTAAGCTGGAATGGTCGGTTATAATTTTGAAAGGTTGCATTTCCAAATAGGGGCGAAACTTTTTAACAGCTGAAACAGCTGCCAAACACTCAAGTTCCGTAACGGAATAATTTCTTTGAGATTTATTTAATTTCTTCGAATAGAAGTAAATAGGCCTCTCAAAACCGTTTTCATCAATCTGGCATAAGACTGCACCAATTCCCGAATTGGAAGCATCACATTGAACCATAAAAGGTTTGGAATAGTCCGGATGAACCAGTACCGGAGCAGTAGTTAAGGCGTTCTTCAAATTAAAAATACCTTCCAACGCCTCTTCGGTCATTTCAAATTTCCTTCCCTTTTTTATCAAATCCGATATAGGAGAAGCCAAAGTTGAAAAGTTTGGAACGAATTTACGATAATAATTGGCTACACCAAGAAACTGACGTACTTCACGAACCGTTCGGGGAATTTTGAAATTTCTAATAGCTTCTATTTTCTCATCTGATGTCCTTATAACCCCATTACCTACTATAAAGCCTAAATAATTCACTTCCTTCATACAAAATTTAGACTTAGCCACATTTATTGTAAGACCACTTTTGCGCAAACATTCAGCAACCTTTTCCAATAAAAATATGTGATCATCAAAGTTTTTCGAAAAAATAAGGAGATCGTCCAGATAAACAAATACTCTTTCTCTGAGCTCCGAAGGAATAACCTTATCCATTAGTCTCATCATTGTCTGTGGCGCATTGCAGAGACCGAATGGCATGACTTTAAAGTGATAGAGTGGTCTACCTGCGACCGTAAAAGCTGTCTTCTCCTGACTAGATTTTTCTAACGGAATTTGCCAGAATGCGTCCTTGAGATCTATTGCACTAATAAAAATTGTATCTTCAAGTCTCATCAATAAACCCTCAATATTTGGAATGGGATACGCATCCTTGACTGTAATCTTATTCAGTTCACGACTATCCAGGCAAATTCTAGTCTTATTCGGTTTAATGACTGCAGTTACTGGTGATGACCAAGAACTATTACTCTCCTCAATAACTCCCAAACTCATCATACGATCAAGTTCCTCATATATTACCTTCTGTTTAGCCGGTGAAATAGGGTAATGTCTACGCTTAACTGGTTTAGCATTGCCAGTATCAATCACATGTTCCAAAATCGTAGTTTTTCCTAAACCTAGAATTTCTGACGAAGGAAACAACTTCATTACCCTTTCGAGTTCCCTATTCTGCAAATCTGTCAATTTATGTTTATTACTATCAATTTTGTTATCAATTTCATTTACTTCTAAATTTAGTGATGAATCCAATCCAAAAAGTTTCCAAAAATTAAAACCCAAATAAAGTTTCTGAGAAAGTCCGGGACAAATATAAAAAGTTATAGGTTCTGAACGTCCATTAAATGCCACACATGTAATAATTTTTCCTACAATTGGCATTTTAGAACCATTAGCCGTTCTAACTTCAGATCGAAAAGCACTAATTTCAACGTTATGATTCTTTAAGAAATCAATTGAATCCAACCCTAAAACAGAAATTGTAGCACCACTGTCCAATAAACCTTTTATCCTTTTACCAAAAATCTCAACTTCGGCAAAAGGTCTAATGTCACCATTTTCACCACTAATTATTGCACTTTCAACTATTTTGTGTTCATTTCTTAGCTCCTTATGTCTCCGTCTAGTTCTTAAAATTTTTCCTGATATCCGTTCAGAATCTTCCTTATTAATTTCACCAAATATTTTGGTTCTAACCTCTAAATATTTTACCCATCTGTTATGAAAATTATCTTGTACGTCCTGTGAAAAATTTGACAAATCCGGTTCCCGGGTTTCATTCACTGAACAGGATCCCCGGTTTTCCTGTTCTTCTTCATGTTTCCCTCAGCACAAAAAGGACAATTCGAAACAACATAGTTATCCCTACCACACCGATAACAAAATACTCTTCCAGATTTCTTCGTACAGTTAAAAGCAAAATGACCCTTTTCCTTGCAATCAAAACAAGTGATATCTGAAACATC
This sequence comes from Calliphora vomitoria, assembly GCA_942486065.2. NCBI lineage: Eukaryota > Metazoa > Arthropoda > Insecta > Diptera > Calliphoridae > Calliphora > Calliphora vomitoria. The sequence goes on from OW818031.2 coordinate 80,110,115, forward strand.
TTTGGATAACTTCCCACGATTTAAAGATTCGATAAATTCATCATTGCTAGAAACTTCCGATGAAACTTCCTCTACTAATTCTACCTCATTAACTTTTGGTTTAAATATAGTTTTATTAAAGCCTACTTCAATTTTCAAAACATGTCGTTCAGCACGTCGACATTCAACCAGAAACGCAGGTAAAGTTTGTGAAGAGGAATTATGTATGAAAATTAGCATTTTACTCGAAATATTTCGCTTCATAATTTCCATTAGATCCCTATCTGATCTTGGACAACTCATTCTTGAATTTAAATCCAACATAACATTATAAAATTGATCAAATGTTTCATTATATTTTTGTAACCTATTCATCATTTTATGTTCCAAATCATAATCACTTTCGCAGGATCTAAATTGAACTCCTAACGCTGATTTCAATAAATTCCAAGTAATATTCTTATTACGCTGAACCCATTGAAAATACCAATTAGCAGCTTGGCCCTTCAATAACATATATAAATTATTGGCAACTTCCTGAAGAGAAACACCCTGAGAAAAAGCAATATGTTCCACTCTGCGAATAAAATCATCCACTCGTATATCCTTATCATCTCCTGAGAAATAAACATTCCATCTATGCATTTCCAGAGGTTTGTTACAGATTCTAGAATGTCTTTCATCAAAAGATTTAAACTCATTACCGTTACTATTATTTCCTTGTTGATGATTGCCTTGCTGATTAAAATTTCCCTGTGAAGCCAACTGTGATATTGTCTCATTCATTCTCATAAATAGACTTTGTTCCAAATTAGATAAAAGATCTACTACCTGATTTTGAACAACTTCAATAACTAATTCCTTAACATTATCTATAGATAAACTGTTTGCTACTTTAACATTATCATCACTATCTTTTAATAAATTTTCATCAATATTCCTAACTGTAGAATTTAGTTCAGATTCGCTATAAACACGGTCCGATACTTGTCCTGAACCAACAGTTCCTCCCATATTTTCTAAAGATTTTGCATAACTACGCGTGACCGGTCTCTTAGAATCCATTTTAAAAATTAAAAATATCAAATCTTAACAAGCTTAAACATTAAATAAAATTTCACGAATTTAAATCAGATTAACATACAAACAGTGATAAAAATAACAAAATTTTAAAAATCAAATACTTCAAAATAAACCAACAAGTTTCAAGTAATTCATAAAATATTTGTGTTGTGGAGAATTCATGTTCAAAATGGAATCACAGCAAAATAACAAAAAAAATATATATAAATACAAATATTCAAACAATTCACAAAAAGATAATTGAATTTCAATCTCATCACTACTAAAATCTTCAAATTCTTTTCGAATTATATATAGGATAATGTAGATTGAAATCCAATAAGAAAATTAAACAACACAACTTTGATACTCAAAACAAATCACAGGCTGCTGCTTAACAAATTCTTCAAAACAATCATTTTCATTACATGTACAATTATCAATCAAAATAAATTTGACAGCTAAGATACAATAAAATCAAAAAAAAATCATGTTCCGCGTTGGGCGCCATTTGTAACGTCATTGCTATCCGAATTTTTGGGTTCTGATCAATGAGTTACTATTTATGAAATCATTTGAATATTTGTTAGGGTTTAGATGTTAATACCCATGATAAATGCCCACCCTTTTTTTGGTAAAATATACCACCATGATTATATTTTAATATTTTAAAATATAATCCCTAAACAATACACTTATTTTACTGCAATTTTAATCCATCTATCCCACTATACCTCCACAACTCAAATAAAAGATTTAGTGTACCATATTTGTTTTTAAATATTCCAAATTAACAAAAAATTCATTTATTTAAAAAAATTCAAAGTTGTTTCCATATTATAATTATAACCACTAAGAAATTAATAAATTATTTATCACAAAATAACATCAAAAATTATAAATTATTACAAACGAAATTAAAACTTACATACATTGACTCCAACGATGATATGTACATATCAGCATCTTGTAGATAATTATTATGTTTATATTATAATTTTTTTTTTTATGTTATATATTAATAAATTAAAGAAAATTAAAACAAATTAAAAATTTAAATTCAAAAACTTAGCAATATCTAATTTTAAACAAACAAGTTAACAAAGCAAATTATAATTAATTTTTATTTTTTTTTTTAATTGTTAACAATTTTAAATATAATTTAATTAACGCCATCTAATTTTCAGTATTTGATTAAAAATTCTCGATCCCGCAAACAAATCACAATATACACAATCTCTATCTTTAATATGTTGGCTTATGTTGATATCATTAAAGTTGTTCACAAATATTTATGTATCAGTTATTATCATTGTTATTATTATTTTGTTTTTTCTTTTCAATATTTCTTTCAAAAATTCAGTTTTCTTATATTTGAAAAGTTCAATTATTTTAAAATTTTTTAATTATTTTAATTATTTAATTTTCATTTCCGTTTATTTTCTGATTTAGGTATATATTTTATACAGTTTATTTTATTTCCACATTTAGTTTGTTAAGTTTTGATATTTCTATTGATATTTCTTTCTAATTTTTATTCGTATAAATAGATTTTAATTTTTCTACGTATCCTTTTTGACTTCATGTAACAATATTCAAACTGTTCTCGTTCCCAAAACTTTTATTAATTAGTTCATTCATATTTCAATACATGAACAATTTTATTTTTTTTTCTTCAAGTTTGTTTAATTTTAGCTCAAAATATGTTTTTTTTTCTTCACTAATTTTCCTTTAATAAATTTTGTTTAAATTATTCTATTATTTAGAATATCCTTTTATTTCACAAAATTCTATATTATCCTTTTTTTTCACTAATCTTCATTTTAAAAAAATCTTTTTTTTCAAATATCCTTTTTCTCTTTTTACATTTTTTTGTCAACACAATTCTTTATATTTCACAAAAATTTTCAAAACTTTTTAAAACAAACAGTCCAGCAATCAAAAACTATCTATCATAAATTTTCTATCAACCTAAAAATAATCTAACAAAAATTATTTCCAATATCATTGCCTACATGATACAAAAAAAAACCTAAACAAGTAACACCTATAAATTTCAAATTTTCAATTTTCAAAATAACAATTTACCTACACATAATTTTTTACATTATTTTCCAAAAGCAAAGTTAACTAGATACAAATTTTAAATATTTAAAATATTCAAATGTTACATGAGGTTCAACATGAAATTTTTAAACAGAATACCAAAGCACAAATTTTTATTACAAATTTCCAGAAATCAAAGGTAACGTAATTAAAACAAAAATAATATAATTTGAAATAAAATTTGAATTTAAAATTGACAAAAATCAAAGCCAACTTAAAATAAAAAAATTTAAAAATATTTGAATTATAATTTAAAATTTAACAAGTAACTAATATTGAACAAGTTGAAAACCAAACCCTAACAAATCACGGATAACAATCAGAAAGTAATAGCAGACATATATTAGAATTATATACCTGAAAATATAGTTTCAACTGCCAATTTTGCATGGTTAAACCTAGTTTAACTATACTATATAACCAAATTACTAATTTAAGGATTCTTCCATGACTTCCAAATTTTATTCATTAAAGCTATGTAAAGCTGTAGTTGAGTGTAGAAATATGGTTGCATAGTGAATTATTCGTTTTAAATATGTTGTGTTGCAGTGCTGTTTTGCAAAAAAAATATAATGTGTTTAAAGTTGGGGGAAAAGGTCCATGTTACAAAAAAAAAAAAGTAAGTAAAAATAAAGCGCACAAAACAACCTTTAACTCAAAAAAGCTATAAAACGTGACCGGCCATTTTTCAATGTCAGACAGAAATATTTTTACATACATTTATTGTTTTGTTTTCTTTATAAATTTTTATTGTTTTGTTATTGTGAGAATTTTTATTTTAGTTGTATTTTTTTTTTTTTTTTTTTTTCAATACGTTTCATAATGATGCTGGTGATGACGTTGTGGCTGTTATTGTTACTTCAACAATAAATTCACGTGGTGATTTGTTTTGTTTTTAAAAGATATATTAATGTTTTCCTTCCTTTTTTTAAGAAAATGAAAATGAATGTTGTAATTTGTTTACAAAACACTCCGTATGTATACTCTATGAATACCCAGCATTAAAGCCCCTAAAAATATACAATGTATTTAAAATGTTGCTGCTGCTGGCTGCTACAACTGATAGCAACTGCAGCAGTTACTTTGCTGGCTTTTATATGAGTTTTATAATTATGATAAACAGTTTTATATTGTTAGCAACAAAAAAAATAATATTCTTATTACATAAATATTTTTGTATAATACAATTTAGAGTGTTTTTTTTTTTCACAAACATTTTTCAAGCCATAAAATACTTACGCTACATAAAATTTTATCCCCAGCAGCAGTGGCAGCCACAAATTTATTTATATTTATGTATATACATATATATATGTATTTCGTTACTAAGTTTTAGAACTGTTGTTGTTTATTATTTTTTCATTTTGTAAATTTAAAGAAATTCTTACTCATACTTGGTAGTTTAATGTATTTCTTGTTGTATATTTTCAGGCATTTTTCGGTTAAAAATTATTACCAAAACTTATATAAGCTTATATATATTTTTTTTAAAGGTTTTCACCATGTCCTACTTATTTTCTATTATTTTTTTCTTATGTTGTTGTTTTGTTGATGTTTTTGTAAATAAGTTTTGTTTACGTTTAATGGTGCATTTAAATTTATGAAAAATCAATGTTACCTTCTCCCACTCCTGCATTTATAGAGAGGATTTTTAATGGAATATTAAAAATAGGAATTTTTATTTGGTTTGCATTTAATGCAATAACTTGAGTACAATTATAGCAGCGTATTTGTAAAAAAATTCTTAATTGTTACTTAGTTTAAAGTAAATTTTTGGGTACCCTAGCATATCTTAAGGCAAAGTATATAACAACTTTATTAAATCAAGACAGTTTATTTACTGGTTAAATCTAGTGTAGCTTATAATCACATAGTTAATTACTGGGTTTAACCTTTTTAAACCAATTCTAATCACCGTTTATTTAAAATGTATTTTACTTTTGCCTGAGGTAAGGTTATTTAGTAAGCATAATTTAGCATAATTTACGGCTTAGAAATTAGCTTAGCATATTTCCAGGCTGTCGTTTACTTAATTACCCTTTTTTTCATTTTAAATAATGAGAATACTTTAACGAATATTTTTTTCCTACTGCTGATTTATTTTTGTTTTGTTTGTTAAAAAAAAGAGGACAAAAACCATTAACATTTTTTAATCAACAATTAATTAAAAAATATATACACTTTTATGCCATTTCCATTAATTTTTTGGTTTTGGTATGGCTGAATGTTTGGTAGCTGGCTGGTCTGGTCTTGTCTGGTTGACTGCCTGGCTATCTCAACTCAACTCCATTCAACAATTTTTCAATGTCATCATTTAACATATAAATTCACTTTCATTTGTATACACACTCGCCAATGTGTAGTTTTAGCCACAAAAAAATATATATTCATATAAAAAAATCGAAACAAAAATAAAAAATACCTACAATAACTGGTTTCCTCCAATTAATGGCTTAAAGGTACTAAAATACAATCTAAAAAAATTCACAAAAAAAAAGTGCAATGAAATCATGACAATAAACATAATAATCATGATGCTGGTGATGATCATAATGCTGATGTTTAATACACAGAGGCTCGTTGGAAAGCAAAGCATAAATATATGTCTGTCTGTGCAAACGTCTGTCCAGCTGTATGAACCATTGAAGCCACAGGGCAACAGCTTCAGTTTCAGTACAAAAAAATGCTTTTAAATATTTTTTAAAAAATAATAAAATCATAAACAACCACAGCAGTTTAATTTTTCAAATACATACAAATTGAACTCATCACATAAATACAAACATATTTAAACATACATATGTACTATATGTATATATAGAAATTCATTATTTTTCACTTAATTAAAATATTGCAAAAAATAAACAATAAAAATTTAATTTCATTTCAAAATATCCTTGAATCCACCAAAAACTAAAGTCGAAACCATAAAACGAAACAAATATAGGAAAATGGTAGAAAATATCAGTTCAACCTTCCTAGCGTCCGCGCTGCCACATAGAATTCAGTGCAATAAAGAGTGCAGCAAAAACAGTGCAATATTATTTATTTTTATGGACCTATAGAAAGAACCCTACCACCACTGCAGCCAAACAACTCGTTGTCATAATCATCATCAGCAGCCTCCTGGCCGAAGTTGCCTCGCAGTATCAGTAGCCTCAGTTTGCTCAAAATAAGCTGGTACTCCTTTATTTCCCTTATGTTGAATTTATAAATACAAGTATGGATTTTAATGTTTTCATTTTTTACTACTTTGGTTTTGCTTTTATTTTTTATCTTTTATGTATAAATTTTATTTTTGCTATAAAAACAAAAAAAAAAAAAAAATACGAAACATTTCAGCCATGTTTTGTCTGGTATTTTTTATTTTTTTGTTTGTTTAAAACTGATACTAGTTGTATGTGGTATATTTTTTTTTATGAATTTTTACTAGTGAATCCAGCATAAACATTCACAATTCACATCTCTACATATGCATCTCTACATATGTATGTATATGATTGTAAATGTAGTTGTAGTCATAGACATGTAGACTAAACTCATACTTACTCTGGTAGTTAAAAAAAAAATCCTTTCGCTTTCAAACATTAAAACGTCATGTTTTATACGTACGATACATAAATGGCTCGTAACAACAAAAACTCTGTTTTAAAAACAATTTTTTATGGCTCTAACAAAATAAAAATAAAAAAAAAACAGAAATAAATATGTGAAAAACAAACAAATACTGCATGCCGGCAAATCGAGTATAAACAAATAAACCGGGGTTTGTTAAACGATTAAGTCGAATTTGAATGATCACTTTACCACAGTTTTTTGTTTTTATTATATTTGAAGCGCATCAACATGAAAGGTTAAAGGGCATTCTCAAGAGAACTTATAAAAAATATCCAAGAAATACATAGTGCTTGAGAGAGAAGTTTTGTCTAGATCTCATTTGTAAATTCCTTTTCAGCAAAGATCAGGTGATCATTGTCTGAATTATTGTATCAATTATATTGAAGAAACTAGTCCAGAGACACTTATAAAGAGTAAATATCACTTCATTTGTATAATTGTGACAACAAGTATCAATGAATTTTATACCAATATGGTTGGTTCCTTTGTCTCTAGATTATTATAGCCTCCACCTCCATAAGTGATGAATTAGGGTATATAAGTTGTCATTTCGTGTGCAACATAAGGATTGTATATTATTGATCCTTATAAAATTCTAAGTCGATTGAGCTATGCCCGTCTGTCCGTCTGTGTAAAACACTCTCACGTCCAAAATACACAATCAGACTTATATATGGTTGTCACAAACATATACATGTTTACTGTAACCATATATATGGTTGATACAATCATGTGAATCGTAAATTTACCATATATATATAGTTACTGTGACTATAATATTGTTAAAAATCTTGAAATGGTTACAGTAACCATGCTCAACCATATTTTATTCTGCATGCAGGATTTCAAAAGAGAGCTTATTATTGTCATAAACAGTTTGGTATTAAAAATTATCAAAATCGATACATCAGAACCAGAGTTATGGACCAAAATTGATGATTTTCATATTTTTTTTTGTTATTTGTGTAAATATATTGGAGATAATAACATAAAATTTTACACTCGTTATTTTTATGAAAAGAAATCACATGACTAAATTTTTTGTGGATCTGCCCATGTTGACCACATAAAGTTCATTTCCGATAATCACTTAAATAAGCATAGATATCGTTATAAAGTTGAAATTACTGTTCCGAATTCTATGAAGATCGGCACATAATGGGTCATAGCTCCCACATATGGACGACTTCCGAAAAAATACTAAAACATATCGATATCAAATCAAAGTTATACACAGATCTGTAATTTTTATCCAGTAATCATACTACTGGATTTTGTGAATATCGGTCTATATATCACAATAATTCTAATTATATTTAGGTGGAGGGTACTTAATGCCGAATATAGTACTCTAACTTGTTTATTACTGTTTAGTTGAATTACAATACATTTATGTTATGTCAGCCCAGAAATATGCAACATTTTGTATTACGATTAGTACCACAGGGAGGAACTATTATTAGAATGTGAAATTTTCGATTTAAAAGCCCAGAAATAAGTCAGAATCCCTTAGTTTCATGGATAATTTTCAATATGTGTATTTTTTATGAAGCACAACTTTTTGAAAATGGAGAATTTTGAGATATTTTTGGGAATTTTAAACTTGTCGATTCCAGCTTTTTCAAACGTTTTTTGTTTGAACCGTTTGGTCGAAATCCAATATGTTTTTGTCTCGTTAGCCCAGAAATATGCATTTTTCTTATTTGTATAGCTTAAAAAAAGGAAAAAATCTTATTAGAATCGTGTAAAAGATTGAAATATTAAGAGATTTCTCAGCATATTTATAAAATATTGCCTAAATCTCAAAATCAACGAACTATTCCAATTGTTTCAATTTAATAGATTTGAAATAAGTGACAATCCTTAATGATCAGATATGATAAATAAAATATATAAAATATTGTTCTAAATTCAGTAAAAATGTGCATTTTTTAGTTATAAAACAAAACTTTTTGAAAAGTTTTGTATATTTTTTAACATGTCGATACAAGTTTTGCAAACTTACTTTTTAAAAACGTTTTGGCCAACAAAATAAACACCTTAAAATATCATTTTGTACTAGTTTCGATTAACTTGCCCTAAACTGTGCTACATTTTCGTTATTAAAACAAGCCTAAGCAATGTTCACTATTCTAGCTAGAGATAGTAACATATCTCTGTGTATGTTCACTTCTAACGACTGTAGAGAACATATAGTTTTAAATGGCGCCAATTTATGTTGCGTGTAAAAATCTATAGAAAATATGCCATGAATCTACACATTGCACAATCAATTCAATGCAACTACAAAAGTATGAGTGAAAAAGTTTTTTATAACCAAAAAATTCTCTGATCTATAAATAAACTAATAGTTCAAATACTTGATATTGTTGTTGTCATTGCATTTTATTGCACTTTTTTCAGCAATAAAAAAAAAAAATAACTCATAAAACTGCAATTACATACATATATTATGTATTGTATGTGTAGTTTTGCATATTCTCATATAAAAAAAAAAAACAATTTATTTTTTCCGATTCTGTATCTGTTGAATGTACATATCTATGATTGTGTATGTGTATGTGTGAGCGTGTGTATATATTAGATTTTGTTATGGGTGACAATAATATTATTGATACTCATCGTTGTTGCACGAGCAAGTAAGTAGTAATAGTTTTGTTGCAAACTGATTGTAATACCAATGGTGTTAGCAATAATTTGTGTTGTAGTATGTATAACTTTTTTTCGACATAAATACAATTGTGGTTGTTATTTTTTTTTTTTTTGATATGAAATGAAAGTAAAAGTTTATACATATTTTTGTATGTATTTATGACGTCTGCCGGCATAATACGAGTATAAATGTTGAGTTGTTTTCTTTTTATGAGTGTGCGTTAAATTTTATTATAAACAAAAAAGAACTACTATAAAATTGTACATATGATAAGAGAACACGTTTTTCGAAAACAGCTGTTTAGTAGTTAATTGTTTAAGTAAACAGAAAATAATGAAATAAGGGCATGTTTTAAAAGAATTGTAGATTTCTAACATTTGTTAAACAAAATGTTATGAGTTTTAACTGTGGTTAACATTTTGCAAGTATTTGCATACTACGAGGTCAATATTTTCCTACACAACGTTCTCTTGCCGAAGTTTTGTTATATTCACGCCCAAAAAAAGGGCACAAAATTAACTCCACGTTGTAAAATTATACATATTTTCTTGAGTATTCTCATGTAAACAGATGAAAGGTTTAAATATATAGCATAAACAAAAAATGTTGCATACCTTAAGGATTACAATAATGGTTCAATAGTTTTACTTAAACCGTTAGTAGGCAAATGGAGACATTTAATTTGTGTGCATGTATGGGTAATTTTACGCTCTATTGTTACCCAGCAGTTAAGCAAGTAGTCAATGTATCCCTTATAGACAGTAATCGTCACAAATGTCTTATCACTTGGCTGACTCCAATTTATATATTTTGGTCATTTGACACGTATGTGCTCTTTGTAGTGCAGAGATAAGACAATTGGTTACTTTATATATCCCAGGTAATCAAGCATGAAGACAATTGTCACTTAAGTGTCTCTAAGTAATCTGGAGTGTAGTCACTTTAAATGTGTTGTGTGATAATTCGTTCAAACTGGTTTTATACAAATTGTGTTGATATAATTCTCATACAGTTAATTTTTATTTTTGCTTAAGTGTACTGATATCACTGTCAATAGTCACTTTAGTGTCTCTTAGTAACCTATAGTGAAGTCACTTTAAACGTTTATTTTGTACTGCACTTTCGAAACTAGTTATTTAACCCACCAGAAGCAAGAAAGGTTTGTTTACAATTAGCACTCGTACATGTTAAATTAACTTCAGATATTTAGCTGATCAAGTTACTACTTAGATAGCTAGTAAAGTAACTGACGTTTTTTAACTAGTAGTGAATCTTACGAATAACTTGCGTTATTACTATAAACGATAGATACAGATTTATAATCCGAAAACTGAGGAATACTAATTCGTTTTTTTTAAATAAAAAAAATTTTTCTTAATATGATTTTATTTTCATTTCAATGTCACTTAGACATCTTTTTTAATACATTTTTCCTTCATAATTCTTTTAAAATTACCATATTTTAATGAAAATTAAATAAAATCTAATTAAATCAAAAATATGTAATTAAATTTTTTACACAAAATATGTATTTAAAACACCACTTTTATGCACAATATATGAGTTTATGCATGTGTTTTTATTTCTACACCCTTTCCATTTTTTCTTGTGTGGATTATTATGTATGTTAATTTTAATTAAAAATTATAACCATAAAAGACACAAGAACAGCAACGACAACATTAATATAAATTACTTTACATCGCATAAGAGCATCCTTATGCATGTTGAAAACAACAATAACAACAAAAAATGTAATTAAACTTTACATACAGACAGATTTTCATATACATATTTAGCATACATATTTATGACATGTATAAACCCACATACACATTGTATGTATGTATATACATTATAGTAAAGCAGACCAAAATATTTTATATAAATACGCATATAATAAATGACTTAAAACTACACGTAAAACTATAAAGAAAAAACTTAATTAAACTGTGAGGTTTATTTTAGAAGAAGTTCTTGAAAAACCTGCTTAAATTTAGCTCTAAAATAATGACTCTTTCTATTTTTATTACCTCACTATGCAGGACCCCATTCTGTAAAAGAAAATGACAAATGTTTGTAAAAATTTTTTCAACAAATTTCACATATTCATCAAATAAATTTATTGCAGGCATTTTTTTATTGTATTTTTAATATTTCTATAAAATTCTTAGCGTTATATTTCTATATAACAAAAAATAGGTAGACTTCTAAAAATAATAAAACCAAGCCTAATATAAAATTTGCTATTTAAAATCAACGAAATTTTTCACCATATTCTGTAAGTATTTAAGTATATGCAGGCAGAAGAAAAACTATAAAAACACACCAGAAAATATATACAAATAAATGTTAAAAGGATACAACAATTTATGAGCCTTTTGTCTTTTTTTCATTATTACTTTTAGTTGCGATTTTTCTTCTTTATTGTTCTCTTAAAGTCAAAAAGGGCAATTTTTCAACGTGTATAAATAAAGAAAAAAATAACTTAAATGAGAGTTTTTTTTTTGTATATTTTTAATACTTTATATTCTTTTAGCAAACTTTTTGGGTAACCTTTTCAAACATGTGTATGAAAATGTGTTCGCACGAGCGAGGAGTACTTTATATGAACTTTTATATACACCTCGTTATTGTTATTGCCTTCATTTTGCACCGAGTAAGGGGAGTAAGAAAGAAGTTTTAATGCAAAAAATGAAAATATTACAAGATTTTGGTTGTGCTTTTGACCTGCCATGTACACATGAAAAAAATGTTAAATAAACACTTTTAACAAAGACTTAAAAGTCAGTTTAGCCGACCGTTGATAGAATATACATAGCTTCAGTGCTATTATAGAACATTAAAAATATGAAATATGAATTTGACATAAAAATCAAAGAAAATACTTTTAGTTTTATTTAAATATAAACCAATATTGAGCGCATTCTAGAAAAAAACAAGTAAGAGAGATATATTCGGCTGGACCGATTCTTATATACCCTTCACCAAACTATACTTCAAAAGAAAAATTTTTAATATTTTTAGGTAAACAAAATTTATTTTTTTTCCAGTAGTTTTTTTTCATTTTTTGGAAAAAAATTTTTCGATTTTTTTTATTTTTTTTTTTTAAATTTAAAATTTTTTTTTAATATTTAGCGAAAAAAACTTTTGGTGAAAAAAAAAAACATTCGGGTTAAAAATTTTTTCCCGATTTTGACCCATTGCCTCCGCCATTTATGGACCGATTTTCTCGATTTTAAATAGCAACCGAGCCGGAAGAATCCCGGAGATATTGATGTATGATTCGTGTATGTAGGTTATTTGGGGGCTTCGGAAAGTTGATTTAAACAGACAGACAGACATGGCTTAATCGACTCCGCTATCTATAAGGATCCAGAATATATATACTTTATAGGGTCGGAAAATTACATTGTGGAAATTACAAACGGAATGACAAATTTATTTATACCCTTCTCACGAAGGTGAAGGGTATAAAAATAGTATATATTTTTCAAGATTTTAAAGTTTTTTGAGTGAAACAATGACCTTTTTAGACACAAAGGTAATATCACGCATTAAAATTGCATTTTCTTGAGTAGTCTTACACAAACAGATGAAGTGTTTGCATACATAGATTAGGCAATATTTGTTGCCTACCTTAAGGATTATAAAAATAGGTTGATATTTATATAACCACATTTTTAAACTTCTAACACGATTTAATATACAAAATGCAAATTTATGTAATCCGGGAAACTCGTTAGTCATGACTACAAAATATGTTGCATACTTTTAGGTTAAAAAAAAATATAATTTTTGTATAATTTAAATTTTGAATTTTAAGCATTTTTTGTCCGTGTATTTTTCGTATATTGCTTTTTCAATTGAATTTTTTATACACACATACTACATATAGCTATCTACATGCATATATACATACATTGTCTGGACTTAAGCTCATTTCTTATTACTTTATTGTTCTACGTAGCATACCCTTTCGGAGTGCACAAACCAAGAGCCAGCCAGCAACGAAGAGCAAGGAATACACATTATTTATTAGTACAGTATTCCACACATACTCGTATAAAGTTCCAAATGCAAAGGTAACATCAACTATATATAGTGGAACGTTTGTAAATAAGAATGAAAAAGGCTGAGAAAAAAAATCCAATAATAATAAAAATAACAATTCAGAAAAATTCATTTCAGCTTAAGTAGTCGACAGAAAATTTATTTTTGAAACAAAATCTAAATTAAAAATAGAATATATGATTTAAAATCATTAGGTTTATTTCAAATGTTCTTTATATAAGACTTTGGAAAGTAACAATGTGCTGAAGGAAATTGAATATCAAATAAAATTATTGAATTAAATAGACTTAAACCTTAAAAGGCGTTTGAATATGTAGCCTGAATTTAGTTTGTAAATTAAGCCTTTAAAACTTTTATTTTTTATGGATGATTAATAATGAATTTTTGAAATGTATTTTTGTAAATAAATCTTATATTGGAAAAAAGCGATCAAAACTGATAAACTTCAAAAGGACTTTAAATTATAATTTGAACTAATTTTTCAAATCTGTTGGGGGATTTTAAACGACCGTTTATAAAAAGTATTTTCACTAACATTAATCCCATTAATTCCATAATAGTTTATCTAATATCAATATCTGCAACTCTGACTTTGAAGCTAGTTTATTTTCCATTTTTAAAAACATTTGCTCAACATTTTCAAAACTAAATATTGAAACTTTTATATTTTTCTCATTCCAGTAGTAGAGTTATGTTTTAATTCTTTTTCATCAATATTTTTTTTTTTTAAATTGTGGCAAGAAATTTTAATGTTCAGTATTTTTATTTTTATTTTTTAGTTGCTCCTTTTTTAGGGCTAAAGCCATTAAATATACAGAGAAGCAATAAATCATGGACGTTAAGCTGTATTTTTTTTAAGTTTTATTTTTGTTGTTGTATTCTTTATGTCTGCTTTGTTTTTGGTAGTAGTAGTAGTTGTTGTTGTTGTTGCCAATATTTATGTTGTTGTCTTTAGACTTCATAATGATTTAAAGTTTATGCTTTAAATTTTAAGATAAACAATATTTTATAAACATTTTAGCTTTTATTTCATTCTTTTTTTTTTAACCGTTTTCAATATTTATTGCTATTGAGAAAAATGTGGAAAAAAAAGGACGTGGATAAGTAAAGCTGTATTCTTTATTTATTTTTTTAATTAAATGCAAATTTATTTGAAATATATATTTTTTTTCCAGTTAATCTATTGTATAGAAATATTTCATTTATTTATTTGTTTTACTTTGCAGAATTTATGGCTTTTAGATAAATAACTGATAAATAGAAAAAAGGTGTTTAACGGCGTACTCACATACACACCAAAAATATGGCCCAGTCTGGAATTAATGGTCACAAGTCTTAAATCTTGGATAATTAGGTTTAAAGAATTGATCATATCCTAGTAATTAGTCTTTGTGGCATTAAAGAGGAAATCCAGCTTTAAGAAAAAGTTTCCGCTTTAATCATATTTGGTTTTGAAACTGATCACCAATTTGTGGAATGTGGCAGAATGTTACAACTAAAACCAGCTGTGCTTTAAACTACATCTAATGCATAAAAACCACACTCACACAAAATAAACATTTTGAGAATTCTATTTCGATTTTAGCTGGTTGCTGGTTTTTTTTTAGCATACATTTCAAAACAACCTGTATCTTGTATTAATTTTTAATCATTCCCTCTAAAGTCACGAATAAGTTTAGAACATAAAAAAACAAACAAACAACAAAAGCACCATTAACAATAACTCAACAATTCGGCCATCAGAAAAAAAACTGGGCAAACAGTTTTTAAGTTTGATGAAGGGTTTTTAAAACAATATTTCTTATATATATTTTTTTTTTTAATTTTTTGATATACCAGCTGGACGTTTTTGAAAATTTGTAAACACAAATGCTGACAGCTTAAAAAAAAAAATACTCAAAATACACACATACGAGTACAAACAACAATTCCATTATCGTAATTATCATTAGGGTACACATACATACACTTGTGTTGCTCTAAGTAGTATGTGGCTAATACACTAAAGGCCAACAGAATAGCAGGGTTAGTGTTCCCCAGTAAGATGTATTTCAAATTTCCAATAAAAGTGCTATAATTTGATCCTTTGCTGTGTGTATGTTCAAAAAGTGTTTAGTATTAGAGTAAATATCCTCAAAAGTGTTTTTATTTTTTGTCTTTTTACGTTGCTGGCCATGGTACGTACAACATGTAGCACAAACATAGTTCCAGCAAAAGGGTTTCTCTAAAAAAGGTTTTTTTTTTTGTGTTTTTGTGAAACTTAATGACCATTTTTGTAATTTTTGTTCATTCTGCATGTTGCTGTTGTTGCTATTTTCTGCCATACTTTGTTGTCGAAAAGCAAAAACATTGCTATCGCACAGAGAGAGTGTGTGTGTTTATGTGTCTGAGCTTAAAAGTATTTCTTAGGAAATTATATTTGATTACTACTTTTAGTTGGTGTTTATTTGAATTTTTTTTTTTTTTGTTTCTTCTAGTTTTTTTCTTACTTTTTTCATTCTAAATTGTTGTACGCTCGAACGAATAGTGCAAATTTGTTTGCTACGGCTACAAATTGTTGTTATTTTTGTTTTTTTTTTTACTTGCCAAAGTGTTATTGACTTTAAACTTGACCAAACTTAAAAGTACAATGCACTTTAATAATGTTCTTTCTATACGAAATAAGTTTCCTTTGTTGTTACAATGCTACAATTTAAACATAAATATTTGCTGTAATATTATTTTTTTCTTTGCAAATATTTTATTTGTTGTTTTGTGTTTTTTACTTTACACGACAGCAGTATTGACTGATTTTGCTCGAATAAAAAAAATAGGTTTCAGGGTATGTTGACGTTTTCTTGTGCCAAACTTGGGTAGTAAAACATTGACCTCTTGAATTAAATGTATGTCTAATTTAAGATTTCTACATTCATTATAGCAGAAAATGTTTCATTCAAATAAAGATAAGGTATCATTGAGTCATTGGTGGATTAATACTACTTTAGGATCACTCACGCAGACAAAAAATATATAGTTGTGCATTGTTACTGTAACCATTTCAACATTTGTGCATGTTTACTGTAACCATTTCAAAATTGTTTAATAATATTATAGTCACATTAACTATATATATGATTGTGGCAACAATAATATGGTTAATTTACGATTCACATGATTGTATCAACCATATATATTGTTACGAGTGTGCAATGACGATTTGAATTCAACGGTCTGTAACGACTGCCTACAGCATTCATCATGTTTGAAGGCACGTCCATCATTGACATTGTTTGTAAGTATGGCAACACTAAATGTTTGAGCTGCTGGCAATGACATCGAAAAGCTCTAGATATCGAATGTACTAGTATGTCCGTTAAGAGTATTGTAGAAGATTCCCGATAGATGGCGCGTGTATAAATAGTGGCAGAGCTGGCAGTCGTGAGTGGAGTTTATCATTGGCGCTGTTAGAGTTAACATCAACTGTATTGTGCATTTAAGGTTGTACGTAATAGAGTGTGTGTGCATTTCTCCGAATTGATAAACGTGTATAAAGACACTGAGTGACTATTTAATTCTGTTTTAAACTAGTGAAACTGCTTTTGTTTGCAATCAAAAGTATCCGGTTTATTTAAAGGAAATAAACCCCGTTTTTAAAAAGGTAAAAACGTAACAATATGGTTACATTCAACATGTATATGTTTGTGACAACTATTTATATGATGAATAATTTTATCATAATATGTTGTTCTCATGATATTCATAAGCCGGGAGCAACATAATATGGTACATTGTGAAATTCAGATTAGCCTAACTTGCGGTTAAAGTTCACGTTAACTTTTAATCGTACATTGTGAAAATGGCAGTTAGAAGCATACCAGTTAACCGTCAGTCTTTAATATTCAATATACATACTGCATGTCTGGGGTCACCAAACTGTTTTCCGAATTTGATCTGTAGCTTCGAATTTATATTTCTATAGACCGGAACACGTTCTGGAATATTAATGGATTCATTACGATAACCCAAGAGTAAGATATCATACGTAAAGCGACCAACCAGCCAAATCGACACCAAAGCCAAATATTCATGGCGCTAAGGTAATTCTCTGTATTTGGTGGGAGTAAAATTATGAGCTGTCACATGGAACCTGTACCGAACCCAACTGATTCGTTTTATTCGCGAGCATTTGCCGAAACACGTGCAGAATATGCGGCCAGACATGAAACCGTAATATTCCATCATGACATCGATCGGCCTCATTATGCAATACCTATTAAAAACTATTTAGACTGAAGTGGTTGGGAAGTTTTGCCTCACCCGCCTTAAAGTCCAGACTATGCCCCGTCTAAATACTATTTGTTTCGAATATTTCGGGATATGCTTTACCTTAGAACAGAGTATCCGAAATTGGCTTAATTAGTTCTTGTCCTCAAAAGATTAGCCGTTCTTTTGGCTCGGAATCCATATGTTACTAGAAAGATGGGTAAAGGTCATAGCTAACAATGGCCAATACTGTGAAAGAATTTATATTGCACAATTGTTTCCAAATAAAAGCTAAAACTTTGCAAAAAAATCTCAATACAATAGATAATTATTTTCCATTTCAAAGGGCTGTCTCAATTAAAAATTTGTAATTATTTGTCTTTGACAAAGTTTAACAATTACAAAAGTTGTACATGTAATCGTTATTGTTTACCCTTGACTTGGGAGACACTAAATATTTCCGCACCCACTAGCAATGACTGCAAATGTATCTTCTTTTACTGCTGCATGTTTTTATTTAAGCTTTTAAGCGCGGCATAAGACAGAAAAACAAAACTCATATTAATATGTTTAAACAGATAGGCACACACATGTAAGTACACATACCCTGTAGATTATGGAACTAGATACTTATTGAAGAAGTCATCAAGTTTAAAAGACACAATTTGGATAAAGATTTACTAGTTGAACTGCTGCTGAAGGCTGGTTGTTTGGTAACTTTTATCATCGTCAACAATTTGTTTGACGAAATGTTAGAAAGAGACAATAAGCTGACCAAGTGACTCGTTTAAAACTACAGGGCTTGTGTAGGATAACAATATGTTTAACTGTGTGTGTTTGTGTGTATTAGTGAATATAGTAAATTCGCCTACAAACGCCCACCAGCAAAAAAAAAAATATTTAATTATATTTACTTCTTTTCTTTATTTCATTATATTGTTTTGTTGTATTTTTCCTCTTTTTTGTTGATTTTCATATCATTTAATTAAAATCGCTTTTATTTCCCTCTTTGTTTTTTTGTTTTTTTATTTTGTTTGTTTGTTAGGAGTATATTTTAATAAAGTTTGTTTGTATGCATGTGTGTTGTATTAATATGTGTTAAGAACATGATGTATATTTGAATATACGAGTATGTACAATATGGGTGCGATTTTAGTTTTTTTTTTTTTTTTTTTTTTTTTTTTTTTTTGAAAACAGAATAAAACTTTAAACAAAATCGAAGAATTAAACAAAATTAAAAATTGGTTTTTTAAACAACAACCACGACATAATAAATGCTAAAAGCACATTGTTTAGTATACCAGCATTTATGAAAAAAAAAACAAACCAAACTTTAACACAAAAACTAATCTTAAAATCACGACATTAAAGAAACTTTTTTTTATGCAGACACAACTATAAAAAGGGGCGTAACTCCATTAAATATTGCCATGTTAAAAACGTGGTTTTAATATTTTTTATGATTATTTTATTTTAAATATGCATTTTTAAGCCAGCAAAAGAAAAAATCCAACAGATAATTTGAACTTTGTTTAGCATTTTAAGGCTAAACGTACATTTTTTAATTTGCATTTTTTTTTTTTGTGGGTTGAAAAATTTTTAATGATTTTTTCTTTATTTTGATCCTTAGTTGGTACAACCTCCTCTAACATTTTAATTGCTGTTTCATTGTTAACTTAATTTTTAATTTAATTTTATTCAAATTTTCTGTTTAGCTTTGTAGATTTAGTTATTTTGTTACTTGTGAAAAAGTGTAACAAAAAATTCCTTGTAAATAGTTATACAACATTTTATTAAAGGTCCAAAACTAAATTTTCATTAAAATATTCTAAAATTACTTTCAATATTGAAAAAATATCTAACAAAAACATCAAAACAAAAATAGTAAAAGCTTTTAATATTAAATAAACAGCCATGAGAGTAGATGTGAAGTGTATGCAATCGTGATACGGAGCCAGAATAGGAAAAATAAAGTAATTTTTAAAATTTCATTAAAAATACAATTACACCTTGTGCCTTTAAAACACTACAATACAACGATAAAAGCAAGAACAACAACAACAACTAAACACTTAAATTGAAATAACCCAACAAACAATATAATATTAAACTTTTATGACAAACTGCCAATATTCAAAGATTTAAATGTAGTGAATATTGTTTATTGTCATCACTATACAGCAAATTTTATCAACTGAATATCTGTTAATATAATCGAAAAATTCTATGTGTCCAACCGAATCATTCGATTGGCAATAAATTCGGTTGCTATCACGAATCTGTTTTCTCTGTATACCGTTACATTTTTATTGCTTCAAATCTGTAGCCAACCTTGCTATATAGAACACAGGGGCTAAACATTGTCACACAGAGAAATCTGATTCGTGATAGCAACCGAATTTGTTGCCAATTGAATGATTCAGTTGCCCACATAAAATTTTTTGGGTTCATCAACAAGAATTCAGTTGATAAAGAAGAATTTTAGTTGAAGCAACCAAACTTTTGTTACTCATTTCTAAATTTTGTAGCCACAACTGTAAAATTCGGTCACTTTAGTAAAATCATTCGATTGGCAACAAATTCGGTTGCTATCATGAATCTGTTTTCTCTGGGCAGAGTTTGAGACTTACTCACCCAAGTTTTTCAGTTACATCTTTAGTTAGGGCAAACATTTTGCAAAAATAACAAGTAAGAGAGCTATATTCTGCTGTGCCGAATCTTATATACCCTTCACCAAATTATACTTTAAAATAAAATTTAAATTTTTTTTTTTTTAAATATTTTTTTCAAAATTGTTTTTAAAAGTTTTTTCCAATTTTTTAAAAAAATTTTTTTTTAATTTATTAGTAAAAAAAATTTATGACAAAATAATGTTTTCTGTAAAACAAAAAATTCGGGTTAAAAAATATTTTTCCCGATTTTGACCCATTGTAGGTCCAACTTTGTATAGCCTTATATACATCGTTGCAATGGATTTTGAAATATCTATCATTAGATATCCATATTGTCTATATTTATGGCTTAGTAATCGAGATATAGATAAAAAATAGGCCAAAAATAGAGGTTGTCTCGGATTTTTGCTCATATCTCCGTTATTTATGGACGGATTTTGCTGATTTTAAATAGGAAACTTCTCGAAAGCATGTCTGACAGAATTATTGAGGATTTGGATCCCGAAGATATCTGGGGTCTTCAGAAAATTGATTTCAACAGACAGACAGACGGACATGGTTAAATCGACTCCGCTATCTATAAGGATTCAGAATATATATACTTTATAGGGTCGGAAAATTATATTGTGGAAATTACAAACGGAATGACAAATTTATATATACACTTCTCACGAAGGTGAAGGGTATAAAAAGACAATTTAAGGGCAAAAAAAGTGAAAACTGTACAAGAACTTTCATCTGAACGAAAATTTTGAATTTGAACTTTAAAACTTACTCTTCACCTAAAACAATTCGCTAGACGTAACAAAAGCAAACTAATGTTACATAAAATAAAATAATTGTATAAAAACCGGGTGAGGAAGACCAAGGATGGGGGAGGGGTAAGAGTTTCTATATATTTTTGTAGGAGAGCTAGGAAATGTTATTACATAGAAAAAGAAAAGATACGTAGGATGATGGTAAGAAGGTTAAATTGTTGGTTGCTGCATGGATGGATGATGGGTATGTTCGTTTGTTGGCTTGTATACCAATCGTATGAATAGAGTATATTTTCATTTAGGGGAGGCTGTAGGAATAAAATTAAATGTTATGACGATGGTACGTACAGTTTACTATACATATTTTCTTTTAAAAGAAAATGGCAATTTTTGAACATGAAATTAATTAAATTTATTTATACGATGAATATTAGTTTGAATTTTTTTAACAACATCTTTAGATAGAAATTGGTTTTACTACACAATAGGATTTTTATAGAAAATTGAATTTCTAATATTTTACACAATTTACATTGTGTTTATGCAACAAATTGTAATGGTGTTGTTATTTTTCCGTTTCAAAACTTTTAGTTTTAATTTTATTAATTAATTTTTTTTTAATATGTAAGTATTTTATAGTCTATAATTATTAAAAGAAAAGTGGCACATAGCATTTTTTTGTAATGGAAAGATGAAAAATGTAACAACAAAAATGAAATTTTTATTGTGGCATAGATATACAAGTCGTGCAAACATGTCGATATCTTAACTCAATGTTGTTGTTATTGTATTGTTGTTGCAGACAACGTTGCCGCATACCCAACTTAATTAAAAATCTATGTTGACGTTAAAATGAAAGAAAAAAAAAAAAAAAAAACAACAACATAAACACACACATTCGTTTACAAAAAAAAAAAAAACAATTTCTTGATAAAATTATAAAATAACAAACAAACAGCAACAAAAAAAGTTCCACTAAAATGAAAAAAGAAGCAAACAGCAACTAAAACATCAACAACAGGAACAACAACTACTATAGAAAAAAAATCATCTTTTTTAAAACAAAATCAACAAGTAAAATGCAAAAATGTGGTCTAAACAAGTCTGCATGCCACGTCTGTCCTTCTTAATATACAATATGTTTTTCGTTGTTATTGTTGTTGCCTTATTCTTCCTTCAACTCCAACACAATCATCTTTTACTTAAAGTTTAAGTTTAGCGAAAAACAACAAACCAAAATATCTTTTTGTATCTTCGTATGTATGTATGTCTTTACTCAAATAAACCAACAGAGAGACAGAAAATATATAAATTTTTTGTTTAACGAACAAAAAAAAACAACTCCAACACGAATATTGAATCCCAAAAGAAACAAGAACAACAAAAATAATAAAAGAATTTATGCTTGAAAAACGAAAAAAAAACAAACTGATCTTAGTTTTAAAGGAACAAAACATTCTCACAGATACTAATACACACATACACTTACATGAGATAAAACGAAGGAAAATAACTAAAATGAAATGAAACGCAAAAACAAAACAGCAAAAAAGAAAAAAACATTTTAAACAAACATTCACCACTACTGGGGTGACCAACACAGTTTAAATACATAAATCCCAGTCCCTGATTTTTCAGACTTTTCGCCTCAGATTTTCTCATAAGTATTTCATTGGAATTGAAACAATATAGGGAATTCTCACACTTTTAGACAAAATTCCTCTAAAGCAACCAAAAGCGTATTTAATATCATAAGAAAGCATTCTACACAGCCTATCGAACGATATAAACAATACCTATCATTCAAAATTTCAGAATATCTCAACAAATTTAAATTTTTTTTTAAATTTCCAATAAAAATTTTACATATTTGGTCAGTTTTACTTAAATTAATCTGGAGTTATAAGCTCATTTCTCTTCAGTTATTAGATTTTCTTGGAATTTCATTTATAAACTTGAATAAGTTTGATGATTTTTATATGGCCACTCCAAAATTGCCATCGATTCTTCGATACATACAGATCTCAAGAAAGAAGAAAAAAAAACTAACACATTTTAACATGTTGTGCATATAGACGAAAAAAAAAACTAAACATACAAAATGAGGTTGTAGTTGTTGCAACAACAACAACATACAACTAATACAACAAAATATGTTTATAAAATAAATAAAACATGTGAAAAGCTAAAAAAAAACTAAAATTAACAAAAATGAGAGAAAAAAAAAATCAGGAAAAAACTTAAACAAATAAATTTATCAACAAATAGAAAACTTTAAATTCCGAAGACAGAAAAATTGCATTTAACATTCGCAAATATTTGAAATCAAATCTTTTTTATTTTTGTGGAGTTGTGTGACTTTAAAAGCAAACATTTTGTGATTTCTCAAACTATGTCAAATTGTTGTCGATGATGTTTTTAGGGAGATAAAACAGCATTAAGCACGAATTCACCAAAAAAAAAATATGGAAAATATTTGAATGTATGTATGACTGGCTAATAGACCTATGGATATGGGATGCTGATTTAAAAATGAAAACATATAAAGAAAAACATTATTTTGAAATTAAAAATACCTTTTTAATATTTATATGAATTTAGAGCATAGCACATACATGTACATATTTTTATACCGACTTTCCCGTATTATAATCCCGAACAGGACGTCAGTATATACCCCTGACGCTGTCATAAGGGTATATACTGACGGCTCTAAAAGGGGTAATAGGATTGGTGGAGGTTACTTTATTGAGAATTTTGGGACAAAATCTTACTTTAGGCTTCCTAACTTTTGCACTGCTCTTCAGGCAGAAATTACTGCTATAAAACGTGTATGCATTTGGCTGAGGTATTATCGAATATCTGGAGATATATGTATATTTACTGATAGCGCTGCCGGAATAGCGGGTGTTTCACGACATCTAATTTAACCGAGGAATGCCGGGTATCCCTGGTGGAAATCTGGGTAATTGTATGGCCAAAAGGTGTGCGATGATGGATGGGAAGGCGATCGATCCCTTGTCTGGTATTTCCCTTGAAAAAAGTAAGATGTTTGTACAGCAGAGACTATATGAGACTGCACAGAATAGGTAGACCAATGAACCCACCTTTGTTATAGCGAGGTCGACTTGGCGCGTATATGATGCCTACAGGACAAATCTACTTATGGAATACCATCGTGAGCCAATAAGGCTAATTGTTTCCTTTATTATAGGATAATGTATAATTGGGACACATGCTAGAAGACTGGGCTTACGGTACAACGACTTCTTCGTCATAACAAAGAAGAGGAGGAGACATTGTCCCAGCTATTCTGCCAATGCCCGGCTCTGACAAACGTGAGGGAACGTATCCTTGGAATTCCATTCCTATCGTTTTTAGATGAACTATCCAGGATGAATCTAAGACGAATCCACTCCTTCTTCAGAGAATCAGGTTGGTTCAACTTGGAGAAATAAACGTATCATAAATACCTTGTTGTTTACTTCTTGGGTATCACAATTCGGTCAGTTTTGAATGGAGCCAAGCGAACTACTTGACAAGTGGATGCCCATGGAACCTAACCTACATATTTTTGAAGCAAAAAATTCACAAATCTGTCTTTAAAGCTAGGCATTAGTTGTGGCGAAAAAGTTTGAACTCCACAATAATTATCGTAAAAGAGTTACAAAACAAATTATTTGTTGAGCTCAATACCAATATATCATTTTAGTGTAGACTTCGAATCAATCCATGTTTATAACACTGATAAATATTCATCTAAAACCCCAAAGATTGTATATATTACTGATCCTTCAAAAATTCTAAGTCTATTTTGCTGTGTCCGTATGTCTGTCTGTGTAAAACAAGCTTCCCAGCAGTTCTAGGATACAGTCACGAACTAGTGATTTTACCCATCTAGTTACTTCTATAGCTACGTGACTAGTTATTTTAACACATACGTGTCCTAAGCAGGGGGTCAATTGACCCTTTTTAACTACAATGAGACTGTCTCATGGTAACTTGATCAGCTAGTTATTTTAACATGTATGGGTGCTAATAGACCTCAAATAGTCAGCTAAAAGACATATCATAAGCAATCCAATAAGCGATAGCTTGTAAACAAACCTTTCTTCGACAACTCTCCAATGGATTGCTTCTGGTGGGTTTAATAACTAATTTCTAAGTGCAGTACAAAATAAACTTTTAAAGTGACTTCACTATAGGTTACAAAGAGACACTAAAGTGACAGTATACTTAAGCAAAAATAAAAATTAACTGTATGAGAATTATATCAACAAAATTTTTATAAAACCAGTTTGAACGAATTACTTATAGACACTTAAATGACAACTGTCTTCACGTTAGATTAGCTGGGATGTATAAAGTAAACAATTGTCTTCTCTTTGTACTACAAAGAGCACAAATGACCCAAATATATAAATTGGAGTCAGCCAAGTGATAAGACATTTGTGACGATTACTGTCTATAAGGGATACATAGACTACTGGGTTGCGATCAATATATACAACCAAAATTAATGAGATTCACACAAAATTGTTTATCATTGTTCTAAGCATTTTGATATTGAAAATCATTATGGTTCAATTTGTAACACAACCTGGAAATATATATTTTCCCATTACAATATTCGCTATAGAAATGTAATTTTATAATTTTGTTGTAGCTGTGTTCCATAGTTTTGTTGAATTTCTATTATAATAAAAATTTCTATTTTAAAAAATGTTTGAGTGCTAAAGAATTCTTCTATAATTTTAACTTCATAAACATAATTCTTTTTTAAGTTGACAACAATTTTATTAACGGCAAATAAGTACAATACCATTCCCCAACTAATACTTAATAATAATAATAAATATACGCGTCTCAATGAGTGCACTGTTATATATATATTTCAATATCAAGTATTTATGACTGCATTTAATTTCATTTTAAATTAAATTGACGTCATTCATAATAATAATGAAATATCTCTCGAGTCCATCAAAATTAATTGCTTGCCAAACAAAATTTTCCATTTAACAATCATAAAACGTCTCTTCAGCCATTTTTCCATATGTTGAATTATGTGCATATGTATGTATAAGTGGCTTTACATGCATACATATGTATGAATATATATGTGTATAAGTTGAAGCACAAGGTAGGACAACAAAAAAAAAATAAATAAAAAAAAAAATGCTAAAGGAAATATTAAAAAAATAAATAAAGTAAAATAAAATAGTATAGTATAGAATTTAGTATAAATTATATATATGTAGGTATGTATATATATTAAATATACATATGTATATGTTTGTAATTATGTCTGACTCTGACTTTTGTTTGTATATGTATAGCTATAATGCATATTAATAGAATCGTGTTTATATATGAGTTTGTGTGTGCAGATATTTTAAACGTGCAAATATATTGTATTTAAGTATGTATCTTAGTTGTGCTGTCATATACTTGATGATATAAATATTGTTGTGTTATTTGCATAAAATTCTAATTTAACTGCTGCCGCTGTTGCTACTACAATTTCTACTGCGACTACTACTAAATACTAGTGTGTTAAAGCTTTTGCTGTTATTGCTGCCACTTCCTCAACTTCTTTTTCAACTTTAATGTCTACTGGTTATTTTGTTGTATTCTATTCTTCTACTACTACTGCTCGCTACTACTCCTATTATTTCCAAGTCACTATTGTTGTTGTTGTTGTTGCTGGTGTTGCTTTTATTATTATTTTTCTATACTTGCACAATTTAAAGTTAAAGCTTCTGCAAATATTGTATATATGTATATATATTTTTTTTCTATATATACCTCCCGGCTAACTCCTGAATCGTCGTTATTCCGGCAAACAAACAACCAAACCAGCCTTTTTTCTTCCTTCCCATGTAGTTAAAGTTGTGTATATCTATATACTCGTTGTATGTACATACATACGTACGAACATACATATCTCCTCTGGAACAACATTGATTTTTCTTTATTGTGCAATTTATTTTATTTTCCAACAAATTTCTTTTATTTTCAACATATTCAAATGCATTATGTAAAATAATTAAAACTTTAAATTCATTTCTAGAAAGTAGTGGGAAATTTAAATAAACAGTTACTTAAAGGAAATACAAAATATTCCAATATCACTAAATAGTCCAATTTTTTTTATACTGCTTTTTAAGTTTCGTTTTATCAAAATTAATGTTAATCTAAGTAAGAAAATATTTATTCAAATATTTAATTTTCATACTCAACAGCAACCCCTAAAAGTATGCAAATATTTCATTAACTAGTTGTTTAATGAGAGCACATACCTCTCCAATGATTTTTTCAACAATTTGCCCCATCTTATGCTATAGTCTTTCTAAACCAGTTTCAATTATAGATTGTTTTTTTTATTTCAAATGAAAGGATTTCACTCTTTCAAATGTTTATATGTATTTCACCAGTAGTTGAACCTCCTACTTTGCCCACTCTTTTATTGGAGTTTTTCTGTTGTTGTAGCTGTTGTTGTATTTTTGGTTCCACTAATGGTGCTTGCTGTCTCCTCACTCCTCTTTCTCCACAACTTCTCAATTCTTTGTCTTCTTTCTACCACTTTTGCCTGTTTTATTCTTATACAGCGTGTGCGCGCAATCAATTTTCTTCTTTTTTATTTTTCACATCATAGTTTTTTCTTTTTTTTCGTTTTAGTCGTTGTTGTTGCTGCTGTTGTAGTACAATATTTATTTAGCTTGTTTTTTGTGTGCTGCTTTTGTTGTTGTTTTGTGTTCGTTTTTAAAGAGAAAACGCTGTTTTTCATTCTTGCAATTTTCTTTATTACAATATTATTATTTTTGTTTTTTTTTGTTTTTTTGTTCCTTCTCCTCTATTTTTTTTAATGGCTACACGTTAACATTATTTATATTTATACGTTTTTATTTTATTTTTTATAGTTTATTCATGCAAATTAGAAGTACAAAACAAATTATAAATAAACCAGTTACAAAAAAAAAAAAATGCTACAAATTATTTATAATACATACAAAAATATATACACGTGTATAATATTTTAAATTGGTAATTTATTTGGAATATTTATAATTTAAATTTATTGGAAAATTTAAAATCCCATACAAATTTATTGTAAGAGAAATATCATTCTTTAGTTGATAAATAGTTATATAGAATATTAAACATTTTATAATATGAAGACCGTTTATAATAAACCACATTGTAACTATTAGGCCAACTGTCACATGGTACTGTAATGATTCTTATACAAGGTTTCACTCAGGGGATGACCCCTACTCATGCAAAGCATTGTGTTGGAACTAGGAAAATAGGTTATGGGAGGGAGGATAGAGGGAGTTGTGTTTGTGGACATTTTGATTTGAATTTTCCTATATTGAAAGTGGCAGGAAAGACTTCAGGAGGAAGCTTATTCCACATACGGACAGTTCGGCTAAAGAACGAATTTTCTCTGTAATGTGTTGTGCGATACACTATCCAGTCGACAACGAATTAATGAGCCCTTGGCGAAGAACGTGTATTGCGAAAAAAAACTACTAATTTCAGCAGAGCACATACCATTGTAGTATCGGTAGAACAGTGAAACACAACCCACATTGCGACGATGTTCCAGTGAGTCAATAGAGCTGGATACCCTACTGTCACCGATAAGCACCTTCGCCCTCTCCTGTATGCGGTCGAGTAACTCCAAAATAGACTTTGAGGCACCGGCCCACACATGAGAGTTGTATTCCATTTTTGGTCGGATATAAGTGGTGTAAATAGTAAGGAGATCAGATGGAGTGAAATATGTCTTACACCGTTTTAGAAAACCAAGGCACTTGAATGCATCTTTCGACACTCTAAAAATGTGTTTTGTCCAGCGGACATCGCACTGAATACTCATGCCTAGAACATCAAGAGTTTCTGATTCCTTAATATTTACACCACCCATAAAAACAGATGGAGCAACATGATCTGTTGTGCGTTTGTGTGTTTATATACAACATTGAGTCTTGCGTGCATTAAAATCGACTCTATTCGCACAACCCCATTCAGAGATTGTTACAAGATCTTGGTTAAGCGTATCATTCATGTTTTGCCTCATTGCCCCAATCTCCAACAGGCTTGGTCTATGATTGAATGCATATGAATGGCAAATGTTGATAGGGTTGGAAGTTCGACGTAGAAGGTCGTTTATAAAGACAAGAAATAGAGTAGGAGAAGGGACGGTGCCTTAAATATAAATATGTATATTGTTTTAAGAATTCAAGATTATAACTTAAATTGTAGTGTAAATGCTTATATTTTCGTTTTGTTATTTAATTCCTTCAAACTGATCAAAAACTTGATGAAATCAGAGTCACCATTTCCATTTTCACAAATGTTTAGTGAATAAAATATTATTTTGTGAAATAATACGTTAACGCATTGGAAAGGCATTTTTAATTGATATAATGCACCAATTTTTTCTATATTCAATGTTGAAATTCTCACACGTATATATGATGTATTAATAAAATATTTGTGGCCTTCGAAATATTGATTTCAACCTACCGAAAAGTTAGGTTAACTTCCATATCCGTTTAATGAGTTTGCAGGAAGTTAGAGAATTCTTAGAGTATTTAATTTCCAACAACGATCGCAAAATAAATAGTAATAAATATGTAGTTTCTAAATTCCAGATTTCTTTGAATGTCAGTAGAGGAGAAGTTAGGATTTCAGATATCAGAATATAGTGTACCATTACAAATAAATGGACCAGTCTATACAAAATACTGATTCGAGCTCACAGGTTCTTTGTTTTTTTATATTTACTTACTTTAAAACATATTTCGATTTCCCTAAAGAACGGATCGCAAATGTTTCAATTTATGACATTTATATTTTTTTAATATCTTTTGGTTTATTATTTCCCACCTGACTACAGCATTCGAAAATCTTATCACCATCGAACTTTATTCGAAAGTTTATATTACATACAACCGAGAACAACTGTCGATTCGATATGAATAACGAATCATTAGCAATATCGATCGAGATTATTCGTTTTTTCGAAGTTTCAATAGTTTCTTTGGAAGTTATTATTTTTGAAAACTGAATTTAAATTGAAAATATTTATGTTATGGAAATCAGAGCTAAACGCTTATTTAATGGCGGTATCAAAAAATATTTTAAACTGTCTCTTAAAAAGATCTATTATTTCAATACATATTTACATACTGTCAGTAAATTCCACTTTTTCATTTTATGTAAGTAATACGTAAATAATTTGATTTATTAAAATTTCATAATAAATTTTTGCCATGTTATTTTCTTAATAGTCTTTTCCTTATACTTATATATTGATATATGATCACAAACAAAATATTTCTCCTTTATTTTTTTAAATAAATTTAATTTATGGAAATGTTTTTTTTTTTTTTTTTTTTTCATTTAAACCACTCAGATCTAAACATTAAATAGGGCGTATTTTTCCTGTATTAAATTTTTTATTTGTTTTTTTTTTAAAGTAATTTAACCCCTCAATAAGCAACATTACTTTAAACAAAATGTCAAGTAACACGAAAATTATTAAGAAATTATGCATTCAAATAATTGGAAACTTGAAAGTAAATAATGTTATTATTTTAGTATTCATTAAAATTAACATTGTGCCTGAAAGGGTTAACAGAAATGTATAAATAGAAAACTACTTCCAAACCAATATTACATTAAAAGAAATAATAATAAAAAAAAGTATATAAACGTAAAAACATCCACCAGAGACAGTAGAGGAAAAAACGAAATACGAAAAAAGTATCGACATCGACAGGATAAACATAAAAACCCATAAATAATAATGTGAAATGATAAATTGCAAACTGCACATAATTATGCAATTAAAGTTTCGACGTTGCCTGGCTGTTTGTTTGTTTGTTGCACGAGAGACTCTCGTTGCAGTACGTACGAGTTTGGGCGATGTGTAGTTGTGGCTGGCTGTAGTTGTCGCTGTGGTTGTTTCTACTCTTTTACGACTCTCCGTTCAGAAAAAACTTCATTTTATGATGCAGTTCTTTTATTTTTTATTTAATTTTTGTTTTAAGTAAATTGTAGTTTTCTTAAAGGCTGGTTTATTATGGTTGTAAAATAATCATTAAAAAAAAAAAAAATACACACATAAATGTTTGTATATCAACATAAAAACAAAATAAAACAAAGTTATTGCCAAGTTTAAAACTAAAACTCCCATGAAATTATAAAAATATCTTGGTGTACATTAAGATGCATGTATGTATTTATTAAACAAGCAACTAATTAAAAAAATATATGTTTGTACATATATAATATAGCAAAGTCCTGTTGATTATTACAACTTATTTAACTTCAATTTCAATTAGTTGGATGTTATAGTTTGGTAGTTGTTGTGTTGCCTCCGAACTTATTGAATTAGTTTCTTTAGGAATTTTAATGGAATTTATAATAAATTTTAGCTCATAAGAGTATGCTATGTAGTTGTTTTTTGTTTTCATACTTTTCAGCCTAATAATTTTGCCATGCTAACATGTCTTTTAAAAATCAATACCAAAAGTATATATGTGTATCTGTCTTCGGGATCCAAATCTTCAATAATTCTGTCAGACATGCTTTCGAGAAGTTTCCTATTTAATATCAGCAAAATCCGTCCATAAATAACGGAGATATGAGCAAAAATCCGAGACAATCTTTGAAAATTTCATCTAAAAAAGACAATTTATTGCATGCTTTGACAAAAAAGCAACAAAACGTACATATGTTTGGATGTGTGTTGGATTCATTGCTTTGCGTATTCTGTTTTTGTTTTTTTTTGTGTTTGACAAAAAAGCAACAAAACGTACATATGTTTGGATGTGTGTTGGCTTCATTGCTTTGCGTATTTTGTTATTTTTGATGTTTCGTTTGGCGTTGTTTTTTTATACTCTTCACCTTCGTGAGAAGGGTATATATAATATTGTTATTTCGTTTGTAACTTCTACAATATAATATGTTCGTCAGCAATTAAATGTAAAATTTTAAAAGTTTTCTTGATATATTTAGCATGCTATCCCCCAACAATAAATTTAAGTGAATTTATCAATTATTGCGAATTCAGGACACTAATTCTTACCAAAGAAAATAATGTTATTTAAGCTATTTTCACGATCAGAGCTCGATATATTTAAAAAGTTTATTTCATTTGTGTTCTTATACTTTTATAAACATAATAATTCTTAATTGAAATATTTTCACATTTTACAGTTAAGAAAATTGTAAATATTTATTAATATATATATAAATTCAAAATACATAAAGTATTTTACATACATACTTGAACAATTTATGCTATATAATTAATGAAAAATCTATGAGATTTTGTGTGCATACATACATACATACATATTTACTTTTTATGAAATTTATTTTCTAGCAACTTATTTTATGTCATATGCAAAAAAGTTTTATATTTACTCGTATATTGTGTTTAAGTGCGGTTGTGTATATTCATAAATTTGTTTATGTAAATGTGTCTGTGTATCTATACATATATACTCGTGTATCTGTATACATATTAATGTATGTATTATTAGTATGTAAGTATTTTATATATAAATTATTAAATTTAATTTTCTGCATTTACTCGGCTGCCCATATTCATTTTACCACAATATTGTATTTTGCAGTAAGTATGTATGTGTGCCTGCTTTTATGTGTGAGTGAGTGAGTGTGTGTGTGTGTAGGTTTATATGTAGTGGTATTTCAGCATTCTACATCAACGCAAATAACTACCTTTCAATACATTTAACAACCGTCCTTCACACATACCAACACCACTCACTAACTCTCAACCAACCACCCACTCTCAAACTGCAAATAAATTACAATACACTGAAAAATATTAATGGTGTCTTTTAAAGAATTTTGTTGTTAATGGTACAACGAAAGTAACAGGGGCCGGTATTCATAGTCTCCCGGTGCAATCGTGGTTTACTATTTAGATGTACACAACACGAATGTGAGCAAAACTCGTTAAATAATCCAAACGGAAATAAATTGGAGATTGTAAATCAAAAGTGAAGTCAGAAAATTTGTTTTAATAAGTGACAGGTCACTTTTATATATTAAGGTAGAATTAATATAACGCTGTTTCTACTCTAAACTGTGGTAGTAATATCGACATAGAAGCATGCAGAAGATGGGCTTGTGTCTAATACCGAAAATTCATACCATTCTGACCCGTGTCTAACAATAATTATCCTTTTCTGTATTCTTCGAAATTACCAAAAGATTTAATAAATGTTCGTTCTAAGAAAAATCTATATGAACTTGAGTCCGAATAATATTTCATATATGTAATTGTAATGTGCAAAAGTCAATTGTACGCATAGAAAATCGATACATACGAGAAAGTAAAGACCATACATAATAACATTCCGTACTCAGTTTTTCTTAATGGGGTCACATGTCTTTTTAAATGGACTTTAAAACTTCAAAGGATAAACAATTCTCAAAAAAATAAATATGTTATAAGTTATCCTTTACCTGGTATTCCATTTAATAAGGACATGCTTTTTTTTATAGTGTATATAATGTATATTTCATCCTTGCCTCTACTAGTTCTATAGTTACTGCCACTGCACATTATACAAGTATGTGTAGTAGGGTTCAAAATTATAGCAAACTTTGAACAAGATTTTACTTAAGAATATATTACATCAATATTCGCAGCTAAGAAAGGACTTTCAAGATACAAAAAAGTAAATTGACTACTCGGATGTGCTAAATTGTTGTGTAATTTTTATTCCACAACAATTTGCAAAACAAAATGAACTTAAGTTGAGAATATTGGCTTTTCTGAAAGTATTCCAAGGAATATTAGCACTTCTTCAACTTCTGATGCAATAAAAATGTAATTCGCTAGTAGTTAAATGTCCTTTTACAATTTAATTGTTATATAGGGACCCAGAAATGCTCTGGTTTGAAAAGCAAATTGGGTTCGATATAATTCTAAGAAAGCATAGTGAAATTAATAAAAGTACTGTCAATTATCTTCAGATATGCCTAGAAAGTGAAATAAATGATATAAGAAAATGGTACTGGAATATGGTTTGCTGCACATTATTTTCATTTTACCAATTGTTTTAAATCCAAAAAGTCTTATGTTTCTAGTATTTCAAACACAGTTGTATATAAAATAATATGCTTACAATTTTTTGTTCATATAATACCATCTGAAATATGTATAAAAAGTGTATGTGTGTGAGTGTGTATTTGTGTATACATATATTTTAATGTACATGTCTATGTATTACTATATGTGCTTATGTATAACCCAGCAATACTAAAAGACTGTCCCGAACTAGTGATTTTACCTATAATTTGGAAAGACAACTAGTTATATGATCCTTTTGGATTACAATGGGACTGTATGATAGCTGGTCTAAAGTAGCCAAGGCATTGGATTTTCATACCGGTTACATAGAGTCAGTTACCTTACTAGATACCTAACTGGTCAAGTAAGCTTCATAACTAGTAATTTTAACATGGACGGGTGCTAATTGACCTCAAAATGTAACTTCTTTTAAATACAGTATAAAATAAACGTTTAAAGTGACTACCCTCAAGGTTACTTAGAGACACTAAAGTGACTATTGACTTCACTCTAGGATACATGGGATGTCACTATACTTAAACAAAACGAAAATAAACTGTTTGAGAATTATATCAACACAATTGCATAAAATCTGTTTGTACAAAACACTCACAAAAAAGAGCTGTATAAAATAAACATGGGATGCAATTGACTTCTCTATGCACTACACAGAGCACATACGTGTCAAATGACCCGAAATATATAAATTGGAGACAGCCAAGTGATCATTACTAACTATAAGAGATACATTGACTACTTGCTTAACTGCTGGGAAGTAAAAGGATATGTATACTTGTAAATGTGAGTGTATGTGAATAATAATAGCTTTTGCTTTTGTGTCTGGCAATTAATTTTAAATTTTCTTATTAAAAACATTATTTGAATTTTAAGTGCTTTAAATTTTTCATGTTTTTTCCTCCTCTGCATAAGAGTGCTTGTGTGAGTTTGTTTTTAAGTTGTAATGAGTTTTCATTAATGTATGTATGTATATGTGTTTTTTCTAATACGTTCACATCTACATATGTATATGTTAAATATTGTTGTTTTTATGAGTATGAGTGTGTCTTAGTTTATAAATGAAAATATTTTCGAAATATAAAACCTTTTTGCTAAATTTTGTTTTTGTTTTTTTTTACAGCAAAAAGGTTATTAACCTAAAAAAGTAATTAAAATTTTGTGATACAAAGTAAATATTGAAGTTTGGAATTATTAGAATAAGCGCATTTGAGTAAAATGAAAATTCAGTAGAAGTGATTGTTTCAATTTAAAAAAATTAAACAAAGTACTCGTATTTTCGTACTTTTTAAACACGAAGAAACATTTTCGAAATGGTCTAAGTTTAATGATAACTTGAGAATTTATCATTAAGATTTTAATTTCAAGAAATGGTGGTTGTTGTACCCACCACTATTTTTAATTATTAAAATCTTATTGACAAATTCTTAAACTTAATTCTATTATCCTATATAAATTTGAATGTCAAAGTAATTTATAAAATTCTTACAATTGAGTAGTTTTATAAATTCTTTACTCCATAGATTTTATTTTTCAAAAATCTTTTAATTTATTTAAGCTGTTCTTAGAGACATAGAAAAATATTCCTTTAAATTAATTTAAATTACCTTTAATGCTTTATTTAATCTTACTTTTAGTCATATATCAAGATTAAAACAAAAACAGAAGAAGAAAAAAATTTAACAGAAACGAACAACAACATTTCCGTTTCCTTTTAATGCCACATACACTCTCTTTCACAAACACACTCACACAACTACAGCCACAAATTACAACAGCAATAAATTTGAAATTCAATTTAAAATGAACATAAATTTACGAGCAAAGTAGAAAAAAAAAAAAAAACTTTCGAAACATGTCATTTAAAAGCATTTTACCAAAAATATATATGTATAAATGTATATATACAAATACATACTTGTACATAAATATTCTATCTATATATATATATATAGTACATACACAACATTAATATATAAATAGTATATGAAGAGAGAAAATACCTGTTAAAGTATATTTTTAGAAATTAGTAAAATTTGAAAATTTAAATTCTTGTTGTTGTAGAAATTAAACTTTTGATTAGAGATTTCCATTTCGAAGAGCTTTTACTGTATGTAGGTGTTTGTGAGGGCTTTATAAGTACTTGGTAATAACGGGAAGAAACTTATATTCGACATTCGTTAATTTTAATCTTGAATATTTTATTTTTTTCTTAACAAATTCAAATGAACCAGTGAGAAAATGTGAAAATTAAATTCTAAATGAACCACTTTATTTTATTTTCATTCATATATATAGCTTTAAAAGAATATAAACATGAATCTTATGTTATTACATAAAATAAATATACTTTACAGGCAATAGAATTTGACATATTGTGTAATTTTAAAATTTTACAACATTTAGGTTTTTATACCCTTCACCTTCGTGAGAAGGGTATATATAAATTTGTCATTCCTTTTGTAATTTCCACAATATAATTTTCCGACCCTATAAAGTATATATATTCTGGATCCTTATAGATAGCGGAGTCGATTTAGCCATGTCCGTCTGTCTGTTGAAATCAATTTTCTAAAGTCCCCAGATATCTTCGGGATCCAAATCCTCAATAATTCTGTCAGACATGCTTTCAAAAAGTTTCCTAATTAAAATCAGCAAAATCCGTCCATAAATAACGGAGATATGAGCAAAAATCCGAGACAACCTCTATTTTTGGCCTATTTTTGTTATCTATATCTCGATTACTAAGTCATAAATATAGACAATATGGATATATAATGATAGATATTTCAAAGTCCATTGCAACGTAGTATATAAGGCTACACAAAGTTGGACCTACAATGGGTCAAAATCGGGAAAAATATTTTTAAACCCGAATTTTTTTCACAAAAAACATTCTTTTGTCATACATTTTTTTTCACTCATAAAAAATAAAAAAAAATTTTTTTTAAAAAATTGGAAAAAATTTTTTTTTTTAATTTTATTTTAAAGTATAATTTGGTGAAGGGTATATAAGATTCGGCACAGCCGAATATAGCTCTCTTACTTGTTTAATGTAATTTTATGTCGGATTAAAATATTTGTTCAACAGTGGTGACTTCAAGCTTTTAGATTCAGCGTTCAAAGTTATGGGGGTAATTATGCTGCTAAGGCAAATTTTAACATTTTATTTTAATGTAAATGGACAAATACTATATAATATTACTTAGTTATATCCGGCAATAAAAGTAAATTTTATACATTATTTCTATAGTCGAGATTATAATCTTTCGAATATCTCCATAATATTTTAAATCTATTGTCAAGTTCCAAAGTTATTTCGACTTTAGTTTTATACAATTTTCTTAAAAATCGCAAAATTTCCTAATTTAGGATTTAAAAAATTAAACATAACAACTTATATGTTAAAATGGGCAACCAAAAAGATAAGTTTTGTCGTTTAGTTGTTTTCAATATATTATTGTAGCATCAACCTCTAGGAAAATACAAAAATTTTAAATTAAAATGGAAAAATGTAGCTATCAACTGAGAGTTGTCGTGTTGAAATGTTTGCATTGGTTTTTGTTTTATAACCTTTAGTTTGATTTGTCACACGACTTTCGTAGACATATCTTTCCGTCATGACTGTAATGCCGATTAGTCAAGTAAATTCAGTTCAAAATTTCATAAATTATAAAATACTTCGTATTAACTGTACTATTATTTTATATATAAGAAAATTCACATACTTTTTTAATTACTTATATGAAATATTGACTATTATATACTAAATTTAAAGTCCTATAACTCCTAAACTAGGAAAGAGCATACACAAATTATAACGTTTTCATGCTTATTAAAATACCAGCTGTGGTCATGATCTCAATTTATGCCAGATACACTTACGATCGCAAACGAGACACATTTTAAAAATCAAAATAAAATAATTACACTAACTTGTTTTTTAGTTAAATCAACTAAATTTTGATTTGAATTAAAATTTTCAGTTACTTTATTATAGCGATCGCGGATTACTGATAACATACGAAGATTTAGGTACCGGAACGCGACATTGGAACATGAACAAAATCAAGTGAAAAATTTACAATTAATCGATAATTTGTTGTGCAATCATGATATAAATATGTTGGCTAAAAATACTAAAGAGATTTATGGAGCGAGTTTCGTCGATTTCAATAGCAACATTTTTAAGATAATACTTGATATATTGATGTGCAATTCATGTTCATAAGCTATTAGGGGCTTCAGAAAGTTGATTTCAACAGACTTACCATTTATCGTGGGGGTATCGAATTGAAGAGAAAGTTAAAAATCTTCAATTGGTCTTACAGTTTGGTAAGTGTTTTTGTATAAAATTACATATTTTTCTTGGCAACACAATTTGTGTGTGTTTGGTGGTTTTTGTATAGGTTGGTAACTGGATAAATTTTTAAAAGCTTTTTTAAGAGCTGCTCACCACCATTTAAAAGTAGTTAGGTGTGTGTATACATCTGTTTGTGTGTGCTAAACTTTAATATACATATTCTGAGAAATTAAAAATAAACACTCGGGGAACTATGTATGTATATTTATGCCTTTATACATATAATAATAAGCGAAATCAAGAGAGGGTTGTTTACTGTTTTTTTCTATAGAACATTTTAATTTGTTTTCTTATATGTATAAGAAAACAAATACAAGTGCTGTATGCCTTTGTATTGTCCAATATAGAAAAACATTATAATAATTATATTAGAGAAAACAAATTGAAGAATTTAATACAGTTTTCAACTTAAGAAAGTATTTAATTTTAAAATAAATTACATGTGCATAAAGTTTTTAAACACAAATAATTTTAATAACTTTAGAAAGCCCAGCAGACACTTCAGTTTTTTTCTGTTGTTTTGAACACCCACGGAAACGGAAGTAGAAAACTTGCTCATCTGGGATTTTTCATTTATTTAGAGTTAGCAAAAATACAAAAACAAAACTAATATATATTCACACTTATTACTAATAAAAAAAATAAACAAACTCAAACACATACACACACATAGAAACAAATACTCAAAAACTTAGTTGTTTTCGACATTTTGTGTATTAGTTTTTGTTGCTGAAATATTTCCAACCCTTTTTCTAAATAATACCCAGCAAACATTAACCTAAACATTTGACAATTTTTGAGATTAAACAATCCCAATTGTTGAACATGATTTTATTTCAAGTCGTTATTAAACATTAAAAGATGATTTCTATTTAATTTTCTATTTAAGAACAAACCTACTTGTTTGCTGGGTATCTACCTACAAATTTGTAATACTCACTCACACATATGCAAATATGCTAAATTAGTGTGTTGTTGTTGTTTCTGTTTTTGCT
Organism: Calliphora vomitoria; assembly: GCA_942486065.2. Classification (NCBI taxonomy): domain Eukaryota; kingdom Metazoa; phylum Arthropoda; class Insecta; order Diptera; family Calliphoridae; genus Calliphora; species Calliphora vomitoria. The sequence continues at coordinate 80,149,778 of OW818031.2, forward strand.
GGTCGTTACTGTTGTAGTTGTTGTTCTGTATGTATGTGTGTGTGTTTGTGTCTAATGACGAACATGTCAAGTACAAGCAATTATTTATGAATAATACTTTGCCATATGAGAGACTCATCTATCTTTTCATTATTTTTCTTTAGCTTGTTGTTATTGTTTTTGCTTTTGGTTCTTGTTGTTTTATTTCCATAGCTTTAGGTTTCCCTGTGCAACTTTGATTAATGACATTCATTTGTTTTAAAGGAATTTAAGTTTTAAAACGAATTTTATAAATTAGTTGTTGTTTTTACTCGCTTTCTCCATTTACAGTATGACAAATATTTTGTGTTTTTTGGGGGGTAGAGACATTAACTGACATTAACATTTTTAATTAAAAAAACAAACTTAATTAAAATAAAATAACTATAAATTAAATATTTGATAGTAGCATTAAATGGCTTAAATCTGCAAAAAAAATCCTTAAATCTTTAAGCTATAGGTATAAGGAAGAATAATTAAAATAAAATATTTTTTTTAATAAGACTTTAGTCTTGCGCCCTTATACAAATATCGTATGCCATCCTGTAATTATCTCATACATTTGGCGGAATGGCAGTAAGAAAAATTCAGCAGTAAACAATAATAATGGAATAAAATATTAGACGAAACGTAATATTTCGTTCCAAAAAAATTAATTTTTTAACCTTTATTATCTAAATTCGATAATATACAATATATAAAATATAGATTTGAACCAAGAGGGGTCCTCAATATAATTGAAATATTGGGACATTTTAAAAAATGTATTTACGTGTTTGTGTATATTTTTATAACTACCCTGCAAGGAAAGTCAATATTGAATTTGTAGTGATTTACTAGTGACATTGTCATATATAAAATGTTAACTTTGAAGTTCGATAGAATGTTTTGCCTTGTCGATATTATAATAAAAACACAAATGTTGGATGAACTGTATTGTGCAGATTCTCTGAATCTAAAGTATTTAGGTGCCATAGTTTGTTCATACAACCACTACAGCTGAAAAGTGTTTTCAAAATGTTCCTTAATTCGAAAAGAAAACATTTCCCAGACTTGCTTTGCTAGATATTCAATAGAGGCTCGTTTTGAATTGATTCACTTTATATACATACATAAATACTTTATGACGTGCATGCAATGTGTCAATTCAAATCGTGTGGACATTGGTGTCATTGGAAATAGTCGTGATAATTACACGCACATCCAGAAGGAAAAAAACAAGAAATGCGTAACAAACTCACACTACAGCACAACATGAAAACAAAAAAAAAACAAAATAATGCTCAAAATAGACCGACTAAACGTATAAGTAATTTTTAGTCATACAAATACAGCCGTTGAAACGCATCAAACAAACAGACAATCATGCATACAATCATGATCAGGTTCAGTTCAGTTGTTAGCTGGTTTGCTAGACATTTAGCCGACACTAAATGTTTGATTTAATAATAAGCAGTCTGATATTTTTTTTTTTTTTGTTGGTTTAGTATGAGTATTAACAGCTTAAATGATACAAATTACGTGGAGCTTTTTTTTTTGCGAAGGCCGTACATACGTTTTTGTACAATTCAATTTATAACATGACTGCTGCTGCTGCTGGTGGATTATACATGTATATAAGTATAATGTGTTCATGTGTGAGTGTGAGTGTGTGTATGTTTGATTGTTTATTTATTTTAAAGCTGTCATCGTCTAACTCCCGAGGCGTTGACGTTACTGTTGCTGTTCCCTCAGTATGGAGCTTAAAATGAACACCAAACATGCATGTTTAGGCATAGAAACCAAAAATAATAATAATAAAAAATGTATGAGTGTTGGCTGTTGTTGTTGATGTTCTTGTGCATTTGAAACATGGCCGAGCCCCTTTTTTTGGTTTTGTTTTGTTGTTTTTGTTTTTGTTATTGTTGTAGTTGTTAATGTTGCTGTTTTACTCTCAACATTCACATTAATTCGCAATGTATGCGAACAAAATTTGTTAGAGCATGCAATGAAACATGAGCAAACGTCTAACTGATGTCTAACTAACACCATACATATCAACAACATTATAACATAACAAATGTACGAGGTAAATCGGAAAAAGTATTTTTAATATTAAACATATTAGCATGTCATAATAAAAAAAATTATTTATGTAATAAAATTTATTTTGTTATTGTAACAAAAATAAAACACATTTAAGATTTCCACCCACAGTACTCGCATGGGTTATATAAACTGGTAGTTAATATTTCTTACATAAATACTTATATAAAAAACTCTTTTAGCAAACGCTTTTCTAATTCTGGAATTTATCTTAAATTCATAAAACTAAAAAGCTTTGAATAAAATAATGACGAAAATGTATTAAATTTTGTTATTTTTGTCACAGTTACAGTTACTCATTAAACTATAAACAACAAAGAGCTTGAGCCAGATTTTTATAAATATGTATTAAACAAGTGCTTCAGTCACTATTGCATTTTTCTCCTAAACCATGTTAGCGTATGAGTAATATTGATCAATTATAAAATGTACATATAATTTTTCATAATAGGAAAAACGAATATTTTTAAAACGTTTCTGTCATTGGGTGAAATTATAATAAAATTTGGTATAATATTTACATATCGCTCATTTGCTGCAACAACGTAATAATTCAAAAAAGTCGTTTCGAGAAAAACAGCTTTGAATGTTTTATGGCATTTTACTATTTCTTAAATAAATGTTCAACAAATCATGAGATTTAAGAAATAAAACCTGATTTAAATAATGGATGCTAATATCCTTCTAATCTGTATTTAACCCAAATTTTTTCTTGTCAAATATACGAGAATTTTCATGTTCACAACAAAAAAAACACTCTCACGCAAAAAAATAATTTACTTTTTTGAAAACTGATAAAACTATATGAAAGGCAATAGAACTGCGCATATTTTGTATTACTCAGTTTAAAAAACACGGATTTTGAGTTATGACGTTGTTGCAGCAAATGAGCGATATGTACTTCTAATTAAAATAGTTTTATATCATGTTTAATGAAAAGGATATATGGCAGATAGTAAAATTATCACTGATCGGTTAAAAAAACATAATAAATACATATAAATATAATTTTTATGTATCCTTTTATGTTGGATTTTTTGCATTTAGGATAATTGATCCCATTGGTGTTCAAACAAAAACTGTGTTTTATTCTTCTGAAAGAAATGCTACCGATGGGATTAATGTCCTAATCAATGTCGTGTAAATAACCCAGTGGAACATAGCTTCCCGCTGAAGGATAGTTGAATTAAAAAAAATGTTTTTGTGCTTCTGAGTATTAAATTTAAATAAACAAAAATATTAGGGTTTAATAGTTAAAACAAAAAGTCGACTTTTCGACCTTTAGACTTTTTTCCTTATTTAAAAAGTCGACTTTTCGAACTTTCGACTTTTTAGTTAAATCGACTTTTTTTTGACTATTTTCGACTTTCTGACTATTTTCCACTTTTAGCATTTCTTGGTTACTACATTTATTCATGCGCCTTTTGTAATGTTTAGCAATAAAAATGAAATGTATCAAGGGGATAATGTTTTATCTTTGTTTCTAATAGTTAGATTTAAATTTATAAAATAGTAAACAAATTTACATTACTTATCAAACACTTTCTTAAAAGTTTCTGCAATTCGAGTATATACGATATGTCAAAAAACTTTTAGTTTTTATAGAAAAATGTTGGTAGAATTTTGTGTAGAAAACGCTTTATTTTATAAACAAATTGCAATAGTTGCAATTAAATATATATTTTTTTAATAATCTAAAAAGTCGACTTTTATCGACTATTCGACTTTTGAGATAACTTTATCGATTGTTCGTCTGGTTTTCCTATCAAAAAGTCGATTTCGACTTTTTTCAGCAAAAAGAACCCTAATGTACCCGCGGAAAAAAGATGCAGTAAAAAGGTCTTCTTAAATGCTTTATTTTGCAGACACAAGGAGACTCAGCCGCATTACAAAATCGTTTAAATTTTACACGGCGTGTCATTGCGAGTCAAGGCCTTGCATACTCGCTGCTGTTAGAGGGCTGAGAGAGGCATATTAGAAAGTGTTCCGTTAAAGGCCTGCAAGGAAACCTGCCGCGTAATGCCTCACAGAATGTCTACATATTAACATCTATTAAAAACCCTGAAAATTAAAGCCTACTTGAAAGACTGCTGAAGTAAGAAAATAATCTAAATGAATTCAACATAAAGAATGGACTTTAAAATATGACGTGTTTAGTTTTTTATATAAAAACTACTTCACGCGAACTTCACAACTTCAAATCTTATATAAAACTAAATTATTTAGAAGATTTTGCACCTTCTTCTGGTTTCATGTAACAGTTTATAATAAAGAGAGCAAAATATATAGTACTATAGAGAAACAATAATTGCAAAACCAATCATGTTTGAATATTAAATAAAGGTTTGTTAGACCTTATTTTGCAATGCAATTTTTATTGTGTATGAAATTTTTTAGAAGGTCTTTTGCGAGCAGGCAGAGTAGAATGAGTATCGCATCTTTTTTAAACAGGTCTTTTAGAAGGCCTACTAAGTGAAGACCTAGAATTTTTTCCGGTTGAATCTTTAAACTCGCTGCTTGTTGAACCAGTTTGTAGGCCACTTTAGTGAATTTACGAATCTGAGTTTTTGGTGTGGTATTTTTAAATAGACCTAACTCAAATGTCAAAAACCTAAGTGGTGAGAATGTATTAGTAAAAAAAACTATGTGAATACAAAAACAACACTCGTGTGTGTAACCTTATTGAGTATTTTTTTTTTTTGTTTAATTTTTTTTTGAGTTTTTGCTCTATGTTTGAAACTTTCTAATTGTATTTCAGAAATATCCATTTATATTTCAATTAAAAATTTCTGAAATACAATTAGAATTTTCTGAAATATAATTGCAAATTTTTGAAATACTATTGGAATTTTTTTTTATACAACTGCAAAAAGAGTATTTTAAATATATAACCGTATTCCAAATATCATAAGTAAAAAATATCTCTTTCTGTTTTGGACCAGTCGCTATATGGGAATGACTTACAGTGACTCGTAACTTATAATTTTTTCCAAGATGATGACAATCGTTTTGTCCATCATAAGATGATTTTTGGCATCATTATCTCATCTTCAAAAAAATTGTTAGTATGAGGTATCAACATGTGATCATCGATTTACATATTGTAGTACATATCATCAATAACTCTAATTTCGTAAATAAAAAACCTATTAAGTAATTATCAAACAAAATTAATTTCCTATGATTCTTAATAAGCATAACTACTTATATAAAATTGAATAAATGATTCCGAATTGCTACCGATTGGAATTGGATGAACTTGTAAAAGAACACGTTGGAAATATCTTACATAGTCTATTGGGTATAAAAGAGCTTAATCAGAAGGGAATTTGTCATCGCTTCATTACAGTAAATTAAACATGTAGCCATAAAAACAAACCAGGGTTAACTGAAATGTATAAATTAAAACTATTATTTTCAATAAAAAAAATAATGTAATTTTGTGTGATATTGAAAAACTGTTTAAACTACACTCGTATAATTGTAGTAGACCCACTACCAGACATACAGACAGACACTCAGTAAGAAGAAAAAAAAATAAGATTTTATACAAAAACAAAACAAATGTATCAATTGTCATTGACAGTTGTTGCCGTTTTTTGTTGTTATTATTGTATTAAAGCCAAAGTCGATTTTATTCAGTCTGCCAAGTCAAGTCAAAACATGCCGGCAGACATTGTCAAATACATAATTCTAGTAACATTTTTTTTTTTTTAGCAAACATTTAAACGTTGCCAAGTGTCACTGGTTGGTAACACTCACACATTCACACATACAAATACTCACATGAATAATAACATCAACAACATTTGACGTATGTTTGATTACATTTATATTTATATATGTATTTTTCTCTCTTTCTTTTCTTACTCTTTGTATTAATAATATTATTTAGGCCTATTGTGCTTTGAGGCTTATCTGTTTCAATGTAAATATGTACTTACATACATACATACATACATATATATGTATGTGCGTGTTGTATGGGTGTCTGTTTTGAAGGTTGTTTTGACAAGTTTTTTTCAAGTTCTAGGTTAAGGTCATTACTTCTTTCAATATTTCCTTATTACACTTGTATTACGTTTTTTTTTTATTTTTTTTTTTTGGGTTATTTGTCACTTTTGTTTTGTTGTTAACGTCCTTGAAACTTAAACCCTTATTAGACTCTTTTTTTTTGTATTTTCCTTGTTTATTTTATTATAAATAGACCCTTTTTTCTTTTGGAGAAAAAAAAAATAAGTATTAAGGTCAAGGTTAAAGGAAGTAAAAAAATTCTTGTTCATCTTCTTGCAATATTAAGCAAAAATTCATTATGTGCGTCCTTTATTCAGTTGCTGCTGGTTTTGTTGTTTAGTTCACTTCATTACACAATTCTGTGTGTGTGTGTTTTTTTTTCTCTCCCTTTGACTACAACTTTTTGACCCTTTTAAGTAGCAAAGAAAAGTTTTTTTTTAGCTTTTTTCCCTTTTTTCTTGAATTGTATACAAATACAATACGAGAAAGTTATGTTTAACCCTTTTTTTATTGAATTGGCATCAGCAGCAGTTTCAGGAAGTAACTACGAATTTTCTTTGTAGTTGGAAAAAAAGCACGTGACTAAGCTATTTCGTATTTTTTTTAGGTTTTGTGGAAAAATCTACACCATTTCTTTAATATAAATACTTTACTCCTACATTTTAAAAAACAATATAAATTTTTGTAAAGTGTTGGAGAAATTGTGTAATTTGTGGATTTATAAGTAATTTTTATTTTCTTTACAAAGTTCATCAGCTATTTATTGAGGATTTGCATGTATTTGTATTTATTAACCAAATTGTTTCTTCTTTAGCTACTACAAGTTGTTAAACAATCCACCATAGTGTAAATTTTTCAGTCCTTTTTTGTTGCAAATCTCTTTCAACTTGTTGACTTTTAAACCATTTTTTTTTGTTCGTGTTTTCATTATTAGTGTTTTTTGCTGTTGTATTAAATGTTAGTTGTGTCTATGAAGTGTCTGAACCGTTGCTGCTTTTCAATAAAATTCAAATTGCAAGTGTTTTTTCTGCTTGATATTTTTTTGTGGGTTTTTGTTCATTTCTTTGCTTGTTTCATGTCGTTGTCTTCCAAGAAATCAATTTGATCCTTTTCTGTTTTTTTTTTTTGGGGAATTTTTTCCTCTTTTTTTATTCAATTGAATGATTGTCTTTGTTGTTTGTGGGTTTCTTGACTTTAGAAGTTTGACCTTTTTACATAAAATGTTTTCATTTTCTAGTTTTTTTTTGTGCTGTCTTTCTTGGGTCATGTTTTCATTGTAAATCATTGTGTTTCTTGTTTGTTTTTGCAGCATGATAAGTTGGATTTGCAACAGGTTGTTAAATGAATTTCTTGAAGGGTTTCAAATTTGTTTTTACATTGCACGTTTTTCTATTTGGTGTTTTTATTTATTTTCTTTGGGAATTAGGAAGTTCAGAGGTCAATGACTTTTGTTACATAGTTTTTTTATGGGTTTATTGACTTAATGTATTGCAAAAATACTTAATAGTCGTCAAAAGTAAATGGTTGATTTAATTTTACTTACAACAGTATTTGTTATTAATTATATAAAACATAATTGAGAAATAGCAAGATTACAGGTAGCCAAGAACAGCTTGGATCCATAATATGTTCCTTTTGTGATACAAGAAAAACATCATGTTATATAAATGAATAAATTTATCTTTCAAATATCTCGGCTGCAATATATTCTGCTCCTCCGTTAGATCGTGCCGAAACAGAAAGTCCAATTTCGCGATACTTATATCCAAGAGTGCAGTGCATACACACATCGGCTCTTCCTCGTTCTCCTTGATTCCATAAAAGCCCCATCAAAGTCCGACTTATGACATTCATATAAGGGCCATATAAGCTTTGTAGGATGTAGTCAGTGGACCATCTGGCCTGAGCAGACCCATAAAGTTCCTATTGTATAGACGACCTACAGCGGAACACTGGCCAATTTCTTTATGGCTGAGATTCCGTAATCTAACCCTATTTCGAAAGCTTGCATCCATCTGTAAAAATCTCGAACGTGTCATTCCTAAGGGCACATTACCTAGTGAATCATGAAGAATAGTGCACTCGATGATCAATGGCTAAATGATGTTCAAAGGTTTAAAATAAAATTGTCAAACAGAAACAATCAAAAAGTAGAAACTATTAAATCATATTTTGATCACACAAAGAAAAACATTGGCGGTGGCACACTGGAAAGTAGTGTATATGGAACAGTTAAACAATTGTAACTTTAATAAACAAAACTGTGTTTCAATGGTGTTGACTGACCTTCACATGCACAACACGAATATAACAGGCAGGAGCAACAGCAGCCACATGGGTGAGTGCATGACATTCAAATTCTGTCCATTAGCGTATTTATGCACACAAACAAACAATGAATAAAAACTGTGTCAATGTGTCTGCTGCATAACACACTTACTAACATGCATATACATAGATATATATACTAGTATTTGTAACGACATATAGGCGGATGGACAGACCGAACAAACGGACGGACAGACGGAAATTGCCAGACAGATAGATAGAACAACTGCAACGATACCAAAAAAAAAAAAAATAGAATAACATCATCGTTTACCATGAAAATGTAGATCAAGTGGAAACTTCACTTTCACAATAACCAGGCCGCACATCATGAGAAGACAGACTGGATAAACGGACGGACGGACAGACAGACAGAGAGACAAGCAAAAAACTGATAAACTGATACTAATAGAAGCTATTGCTAGACAATCAGGGATGTCTACATTACTCTGTTTGAAATCTCTCTTTCTATATAATAAGTATAGCTGGAACAGCCAACCAACCTACAAAAAAGATAGAACTAAATAAAAGAAAATATCTGTGTTTTTTTTTTTTTTTTTGCACCAAACAAACTGCATCAAAGAGGACGGCTGCAACCAAAAAAAATGAGACCATGGTTTGTGCAGAAAAAACCAAGTATGATGTGGATATAAATAAAAAAAAGAAAAAACTCCGGCACTGCTAGGAAAACCAAAGCGTTGTCTATGTGCCAAAATGTGTTGCTACTCTTTTTTGCTGGTATTAGTATTTTGTATTATTTGTTGAACTGGCTGCTGGCTGAAATGGAACAACTTTCCTTTAAAGTTGTTAGAGGAGCTGCACAAACACACACATACACACACATTGTTTAAGTGTGTCAGCCAACACAGCAACTAAATGGCAGTCACTGAATACGCGACATTCAATGTCACGCCAAAGTAACAATACGCTCTCCACCATGCAACACAATATTTTTTTTCTATACTACACTGTTAAACTTTATTCTACTCTAAAGCAATGCATGTATGTATGTAGAGGCAAATAAACGACAAATGAAGGTTGTTGCCACAATCATTTCAAATTTGCAACAGACAAAACAAAACGCCAAAAACAACAGCACACAGAATACAAAAACTTTGCAATGTTGTTTAGTTTAACAAGTGCATGTTGCCAGTACTCGTACGAGTTGTTTTGAATTCGGAATCTTTCTTTTAAGCTGCCATTTCATGCACGTATGTACCTCCAAAAAAATAAACTGTATATAGAACATGGCGAAAAATATCATCATCATTATTACTATTACTATCACTGCCATAACTATCGTCATCATCATCATCATCACCATCACCATCGTCTCCATTACAACGAGTTTGAACACGTTCAACACTATTTTCTCGTGTTTTGTATTGTTTCCCTTAACAGGCCATCTCTGTTGCTGTTGACGGTTTTACATACTATTTGCTTTGTTTTTCTTTCCAGCCACTCTATGCCACACTACCAAATAGTACTGTGCAGTTTGTATGCATTCCCAAAACAAATCTCTAGACAGCCAGTAACATTTATTTAGCTATAAATGTCTACCCATTCCCTGTTTGTAAGTTTGTGCAAAGTTTGATATGCACGAAAAAAAAATACCTATTTACCATTCAAATCAAATGAATGTCATGCTGATGCATGCATCTACAGGAAAAAGTGTTACTTACTTTCTATGGCAAACGAAAAGTCAAAAATTTACACGGTTGTTTTTTTTTTATTAGAGATTTTTCAATAACTACTTGTTGCATGTGTGATTTTTTATAACAAAAATTTATAAATTTGTTTACAAATTCTTTATTTCTATATTTCACTTAAATATTTTGTAATTTTTGGGGTTTTCAACAGACAATCATTGGTATATCGACTCCGATATTTCGGCTGATCTGGTAAAAGTAATCATTGTGGAGTATAATTGGTGTAGTACAAAAATAAAAATTTTCCAAACATCCACAAAATCATCATGCAGATTTGTTTTTAAGTGATTTTGATCTTCTTACAATATTGAATGTAGTGATTTCTTAATCGAATGAAATGCTTAAAAATAAATATGGAGATGGATCTTTTAAATAACATATGTATGTATAAACCAATCATACATATTTACATATAAAAAATTAGTTAGTTAATGCTTTTAGGCCTCTTACTAAAACTGTTGGTTGCGTGTTGCAATTTACATGCATGTGAACAAACTATATTGTCATGGTTACAATTGGTTGATTTGTATTCTGAATGTTAATGTCAAACTAAGTCATTTGTCTAGTAGAGTAGTGACTAGGGTTCCTAATCCCAGCATATTTTTTTTTTTTTTTGAAATTCGTAAGAAATATTTATCGAAAAATTTCGGAAATTTCTTTATAATTTTTCTTCTTAAAGTAACAGTACTATTTCTCCACAATTAAAACAGATTCGTATTGATTTGTTTCATAGATACGACACTATTCGATTCGATACTATCAACAGAAAATCGGTTGACACAGAATAATTAAAAATTAAATTGCCGAATTTTTGTTAAATTAAAAATTCAGCCAAAACACAATAATTCATTTACACAATTGGTCAATTCACAACGATTCTTATCAGTCATATTGTCATAATGTCCTAATATAGCACGACTAGGCGGCTCAGCTTAACCGACTCTTAGGCATTTGGTGTTGGTCTCTGCTGATTCGTTACGATAACACAATAAACATAGCATAGAAAGTTGTATTATTTTAGGATATTTTTAGCTTGAAAAGCAATAAAAACCATTGTGAAATATTAGGACATTATGACAATATGACATAATAAGAGACCTTGTGAATTGACCAAATATTATTTGATGATCAAATACAAATTGAAATTTTTAGTTCTTAAATGAATTAATATTGTTACGAGTGTGCAATAGCGATTTGAATTTAACGGTCCGCAACGACTGCCTGCAACTTTCATCATGTTTATAAACACGTCCATCAGTAGAAGCTTCTGCTTATCAACAATGTTGATAGCATGCGGTTATTAGCATTGTTTGTACGTATGGCAAAACTGCATGTTTAAGCTTAACAACGAAAGCTCTAGAATTCGAATGTACTAGTATGTCCGTTAAGAGCATTGTAGAAGATTCCCGATAGATGGCGCGTGTATAAATAGTGGCAGAGCTGGCAGTCGAGAGTTGAGTTGATCATTGTCGCTGTTAGAGTTAACATCAATTGTCGTGTACATGTGTGTTTATACATTATAAAGTTTGTGTGCATTTCTGCGAATTGATAAACGTGTATAAAGACACTGAGTGAATATTTGAACTGTTGTTGTTGTACATTCTAAATAAATAAAGAGTTGTTACAATTTTAAACTACTAAAACTGTTTTTATTTGCAATCAACAGTATCCGGTTTATTTAAAGGAAATATAGCCCGTTTTTAAAAGGTAGAAACATAACAATATGCTAAACAGTAAACCATCTAAGAAGCCATAGAGATGGGCGATAACTTTAGAATCAGTAGATATATTTGAAAACATTTAGGCCTTTTTGCAGACGTGTTCGAAAGAGTTAATAATACAGTAAATTAGGAAATGTGGATTGAGGTTTTTTATAATTTGCATCATAGAACTTCTGAGCGTTGCAGCTAATTTCTCAGCCAATTAGATCGTGTGATATCACACCTCTGGATTTTTTTTTTGGGGTTAATTGAAGTCTTCGTCTGTAAGTCAGCTACGATTCAAGACTTGGAAACCAATATTACTCGGCTAATTCGCGATATACCGGTAGCAATGCTGGAAAGAGTGATCGAAAATTGTTTACATTCCAAATAGACAATCCACAGCGTAGTAGCGCCAAACATTCCAATGCATTATTTTTTATATCCAATTATATTTTATATATATATATATATAAAATTAAAGAAAACTCTAAATGAATCACCCTATACATGCATGAATATTGAAAAATATATAAAATTCAAACCTTTAGAATTTAGAATTTGATTTGAATTTATAACCAAATTAAATATGTTCTGCTTACAGAATCCGCACTATATGCAATAAAACAAAGTCACCCCCACTTTGATGATGCAAAAATCATATAAAAACTATTAAAGTTTTCTTAGCAACAAGTGCAATCAATGAAAGCTATTTTCCAGACTTTATAAACCATAATAAGATTTTCCCCAGCAATAACCACTACAAAGCAAGATACAAGTAAAACACACATGCTCGCACATGCAACAGCATGTAACAACATAATAATGATATCATTTCCACATATAGTGGCTGTGTCATAATAAACATCACTATGTCTTTATCATCAATGTCAAATGTATCTCGATATCTTCGCTCGGTTTTATTATTATGTATCTATTATGTTGAAGCGTATAAAAGAAATGTAATGGATTTTAAACAACCTTTTACTGCGTATGATTATGCATGTTATTGAAATACTTGAACGTGTATGTCTGCCTTAAGAAACGCTTCCAAAGAACTTTAACGTCCTTGACGGATAATACAGTCATATGATATCAACAAAAACAATGGAAAAAAAAACTCCATGTACAAATAACAGAGACAAAAACGGGGAAAGAACTGAATATCTCTCATGGCCAATGTCATCAGTGAAAGCCCACAGTTACATACTCACATACGTACAACAACAGGTCAAAGTCAATGGTTGTTGAAAGCAGCAGGCGCCTCAGCCACTGCAGCAAAAATAGTGGCAATGAATGGCAACGGTAGAAGTTCCTGATGAAACAGAAACTGAATCCAGGAAGTCTGCTTTGCAGTCATCATTATCATCATCATGTTAAATGCTTTAGCAATGATGTTTCCTCATAGTTGCTCCTTTCATCTCTTTTGTTTGTGTGTGAGTTTTTTTTTCGTTAGTTCATGAATAAAAAATAAGTAGACCGCTTGTCTGGCTTATGCTAGCTATATGTTTACTACAAGGGATAACTGCTTACTGTCAGTGTTCTGTTTTTCTTTTGTCTGTGCTTTTCTGTAATCTTTGCTGCCTTATTAACCCAACACATCACGTGCTGCTTTTCTCTGCGCTTTGAAAGTGAGTAAAAATTGTAAAAATAAACCTTGAATAAAGGAAAAACTTCATCGCAGCTGGGATTCCCTTTCATGTGTTCGTTCAAGCAGAGTCTTAAAGGATGCTGCTCGTTTCAGAATTTGTAACAGAGAATAGGCTTGACTTTTATACAAAAGGTATATTGTTTAAAAAGTCCTGCTTACATTCATTGAAACAATGTCTCAACAACCGATTTGATAGTGTTTACCAAATTACATTTGACCATGTTTACAATCATTCTATTTCAATAACAAGATCTTTATGAAAAGTATATTGTTTTTCTTACCAGTCTTGGGTTAGGTAATAAAGGCAGCCAGTTACATCAGATCACTTGGATTCATGGATTGGTCCCTTTGTGACTCTTGTTCTAAAGATAAATGTCTGTGTATGGTTCAGTGCTTGTAACTTTTGTCACCAATCAAAAGTTCAAGAGGGTGCTCTTGTCAACTAGCTCTTCCAATTCATCGCATTACATATCCTCCGATATCAGGTCATTACCCGAATAGGTTAGACCTTATCGTAAACATAATGAAAAATAGACTCGAAACCGTAGTAGACCATTCTTTGTCTTTCACGGCGCTGCGCTTAGAAGTCCCAATTCATTATGACCGTGATCCTTCTGGAATGTGTTTGGGATTAGGAGACCCTGCAACCTTCCAATCATGTTATGAGATGTCAGGATTTTCTATACGGTTTGGATATTTCATATGGAACTAGGCACTGGTATCTTGTCTTCCACTTCCAGTCTAGCTCCATTCCACAGCCCATCTAACCAAACGATTGCTTGGTTGAGAAGCGTGGCTGATTAAAGCCTATGTTCGGAAACATTTTTAAATACAAATGTACCTTTGCAACATATAGTAGCAGACAGAAAATGTAGACCATTTTAATTTTAATGAATTCATTATTTAAAAACTGAATTTCTTTTCCTACAGTTATCATGAGAAGGGAGAACTTTTCAAAGAGCAGTTATTTGTTTACATTTGGATTGAAGCGAACTTTTTGCACATAAAAAAACTAACTGCCAGAGACACTCAACAAAGAGAAATAAAAATAAGTCACAAAGCACAGTTAGAACCTTCGGGCACAAAAAAGTCTTTCATGGAACGACATCATCATCCACATAACCACCAACACCATTCAATGGAACGAACGTAACTGAACGTGTAAAAGTAAGAACGAATGAACGAACAGATGAATGAATGTTTAAATGGCTGCTACCACTTCGATGCCTTTGTACGTGAGACAAGCAATTGCTACCTTAAACTACTTGTACTGCCACAACTATTTACAGCAACTTCATTTCCTTGATGTTCTTGTTGCTGTAGCTGTAGCTGTTGCGTGAAAGACTTAAAAGAAATGAACGAAACAGAAAAAAATAAAACAATGATTGTCTGTGATGTGTCTGGTGGCGTTTATTTAGCTGTTTGAAGCAGTCAGTCCGTCCAACTAAATGTCTAGATGTTGGTGGCATTTTGCTTAAATGCCACTGCTGACTGACACTATTGCTGCTGTTGTGTTGATGGTCGTAATCGTAATCATGTGTACCGGCATGTACACACATGTACTGTCAAAACATACAAAAAAAAAAAAAATACAAAAAACCAACAAAAAAATCCCCCAACTGTTTGTGGTGTGTGACCAAGATTTTGAATCTCTGTTTGTCGGTTGCTACGAGTACTTCTATAATATACAATATAGTATGTGTGGAGAGACGTGCCAACGTAACGCATGGTGTTGCATGAAAAACAATAATAACAGCAACGACGACGACGACGACATACATACATGCGGCAACTGCCAGCAATATGGATTAGCTTAATACAAGCTGGCGCTTTGGACTGACTGCTTGAAAAATAAACTTTTCTTTACTTGACTTGATGACGATGGTAGTGTGGTAATGGTGATGGTGATGGCGATGGCGATGATGGCATTGGTTATAACGTTCATGCCAACCATCAGGATGGTGGTGATGACGTTGAGAATGGGAATGAATATAAAAAATGTCTTGTTTCATTGCAGACCAATAATCAAAGAACAAACCACTTACTTAAGCATTGACTTTTTTCCATGTCAGTCAGTTAGTCCGTCAGTTGGTTGCTTGGTTGGTTGGCTTGGCACGATTCGTGCGTCCTTTCTTCATTTGGGTTTGAATGTATGGCTGTCAGACTTATTGACTGTCTATTTCGTTGGAGAAGACAACAGCAACAGCAACAACAATCACATTAACAATGTCGACGACCACAATGTCTTTTCAGTTGCCTGTTGTATTAACACGAACATTGGCTCAAATGCCGCTGGGGAATGTCTGTTCAAGTCTGGTGACGTTATAATACTCAAACTCCAACAGGATGAATACGCATGCTAAGAAATTCTTCTTCATTTATTCTTCAATTGATACACACTCAGGGAAAGATCATACAACGTAATGCGAATACGAGGGAAAAAAACAACACGGCCACAGACACCAATGGTTGTTGGATTTTGTTGGCAATGAATTGTTGTGTTGCTTTGGAGTATTTCGTGTAAATGCCAATAACAAAACCATTACTATGGGCAAATACTCATCATTATTATCAGTATCATCGTCATCAGGTTACCATCATCCCGGTAACCACCAGCCAACGGACTAACTAACCAGCCAAACAGTCATCGCCATCAATGATGTCGTCATCATTATTATTGGCGCCAGTCTGTCTAGCAACATCTCATATTTGTCTACATGGTATTAGTACATATATACATACATATGTATGTGTAATCACGTATAGTTTGTATGGATATATATGTTTCCATTTTTTTTTTCCTTTTCAAATTGTTTGGCAGTGTCTGTGGTAATTTAAGAGCTCTGTGCCTTTTTTTTTTTTGTCTCACTTGCTTTTTTGCCGGTCCTCAGTTGTGTGTTTATTGGACTCGTACATTTGAATGACTCTTTTTCTTTAGTTTTTACTTTGATGGTGGTCGTTTGACAGTGTACATGATTTTGTGGCTGTTGTTGCTTTCTTCAAGACTTTATGGCCAGCAGACACAAATTTGTCGGTTTTTGTGTTTGCAATACTTAGTTTTTTTATGATTAAGTCATCTATTCAATCAACAAGTGATGACAACAAATAACACTTACATACCAACACATTCCTACACACGTTGAGCCGGTCAACTTAAAGCCTGTGGATTTAAAGTGGAGGACTGAACGGAAAAATATTTACATTAAGTAAGTTTATACTTAATTCATTATACATACAAATATACTTGATGATTTTAAAGTCAGTATTTTTTCAAAGAAGTTAAAATGTTTGGCCTGTTACTATATCTCGAACGAAAAACAAAGTAAACGAAAGTTAGTCACTCGATATCGATTTCCTCTGTATCGAAAACTTTCATTCAATTGGGAAAGCATTGAAAATATTAAAACCGAATTTTGTATGAAGACGTTTAGGTTGTCGTTCAATTTGTTATTCACGTTAATTGCTTATTTTGCTATTTTCTAATATTGTATTGAAAAGCAAGCAAACAAACAAAGCAATTGTTTCCTTTGATTCTTCTCCAGGGAAATATTGGTTGATGGGCAACTAGATGGTTGGTTAATCTGTATCTACCTATTTTCCCGTACATAACTATATAAAATAATAAACTTAATAATACTGATTAAATTACCTTATAATTCTCATATAGTTTATACAAATATTTCTATAAGTTAACACACTGTCGGAGCGGTTCATGTGAAACAGAATTAGCCATAAGTTTTTGATATTAATTTATCAGAGTTGAATGATACAAATCGGTCAACTCTTTTCTTTAAAATACAGAAGCTTCGACCAACTGTTCAGTACAGTGATGACTGTTAAATACAGAGGCTTCGACCAACAGGGTCTTCGGCCAATTGTTCAAAACAGGAGCTTCGGCTATTTGTTAAAAACGACCACCCCCCAACCCCCTTTTAGGTTTCTTACGTATCTAATAACCTATATTATTAGTAAACAACCGCTCATGTACCAACGCAACGCATCACCAGAAATCCGAAGCTATCGCTTGTAACAAACTGCACAGTTAGTGAGTCGACGAGTTTTGAAATTCTGAAGAATACGAGTTACACATCACCAAACCGACTGCATGGTAGCTGTTCGCAATTCCTTATATATAAATAAAAATAAAATTATTATTGACCCCATAAAGGGTTAATAAATTGTGTATTCACCTAAGGTTTTTGGATCGATAGGTCTACCCTGGACTCGACTGAAGCACCTTAGCCGACAACAAAACCACGTTACACATCTCTAAAACATTATAAACTTCCATTCATCGAGACTCTGATTTTGAATTTTGAAAAAATTGAAATACAGTTTCCCTAGAATTATACGTGAATTATGGTCTATGAATTAAAGTTAATAACTCCAAAAAAATCTATATACAAATTTAGCAAAATTTTATAAAAAATCAGATATGATTTGATTTACCAGAAATTGTTTTCATATCATTAGAAAATAGAAAATGATATTTCTAATAAATTGATTCTTTCAAAGTTCTTTTCTAAATGAAATACAGATTTTGTTTGTTCCGGCTTCTGTTGTCGTTTGTTGTTGCCAATGTTTTTGCTGTTGATGTATGTAGATGGTATTGAATAGCAACAAAAAAGTCTTTGGTTTTTATTTTTTCAAGTCTAACAAAATATTTTATATCCACACATGTATGTAACTAAATATGCATATTTCTTTTAGTCAGGTTTATGTATAAATATACTCATGCTTTGATGACGTTGATGAATTTGTGACAGCAGACGTTAGACATTTGCTAGACATTTGCAAAATACTTATGAAAGGCTAAATACATAGTACACATACATACTCACTTAGACACATATGTACTTTTTCATAAATCATCATCATTTTCAAGTTGAATACAAACGATCCTAAATGGCTTAAATCAATTTGACTTTTTTTCTATTTACAAAAATATAAAAAGTAAAAACAAAAACAAAGAAGCACGAAGGAAAACAAAGAAGAGCCTAAGAAATCTACTCTTATGGTAAAACTCAAGTGCAATGTTTGGTATAAATTATGACAAAAAAGTGTGTGCGCGTAAATTTTTTGCAAATTCATTGTCTTTGACAGACAGACAGTCAGTCATAGACATTTGCGGTAGCAAACAAGCGTTAAAAATACTCTTTATGTTAACATGAGTTATGAGGGTTTTCCCTCAGTCATCATACATTTACTAAATGTGTATAATAAATGGTTATTTTTCTTAGCAATTTACAAAATGATGCATTTATTTTATTTGCATAACATTAAAATTGTTACCAACTTGCTGCATTTTCATTTGTAGATAGGTAAAATTACTTAATGTGTACTTACCCCAGTTGTCGGTGTTGTATTTCCGGTTGTATTTTTAGCCTTTCCACGACCTCGTCGTGATTCAGCACGCACCGGTGTACCATCAGGACCATAAACAACCTGCAAGGATAAATAAATAACACAATTTGTTTACAATAACAGCTCAGTTGGTAAAAGGAAAGGAAAACACTTAAAAAATGCTGCTATATCATGTACATTTTTTATAGATAAGGCAGTGTTTGTAAATCACAAGTAGGTGGCGCTTAAAAACTATTTCAAAGTTACCATATTTCTAATTCACTTATAGTTGGTCTGGCAACTACATTATAAGCGGTGTCACCTTTAGTTTAAGTGTCTTTGCTAAATAACGTAGTAGAGTTTTTAACCGAGGTGAATACGTGACTAGAGTACTAAAAATATTAAGGTGAATTGTATATTTTAAGGGATGCCAAGTTTTATATAGCACAACAGCATAAAACCAATACTAGATTGGGTTTGTTTGTGTTAAAATGGTTAACATAATAATTATCAACAGTTATAATAGATGACTTTTATAAGAGCAAATAACGTCAAACAATATTATTATGAACTTATATTGTGGTATATTCTAAACTGAGGGTCTCATTTTATAAAACTAAGCGTTCAGAAACGTAGGCAATTTCTTGAATATTTTCCATAGACTTTTATTTTAACGTTTGTCGTTTCATTTTATAAAATTAGACCCTGAAACTTGTTTATTGAAATAAATATTGGTGTAATGAAAAAAATTTTTCATTTTGAATTTTTCGGTAATTTATTTCAACAACTTAAGGAATTGAGTATTTTAAATAAATAAAACTTTTAATAATTCAGAGATGCATGCAAAGTATTTTTGCAAAAACAAGTATTCAGTTAAGTTTTATGCAAATTAAAGTTTTTATCTCCGACACTATTTTTTATTTTTTTTTGCTCTTTAATAAATTATAAAATTAAAGTTAATTTTTAGTTCAAAATGCTAGAGTGGCAAAAAACTAAGGTTTGTTATTGAAAATCACAAAATTCCTAAAAAAAACTTTTATGAAATCCAAAAATGTAATTACATATTTAGACTTTTTGCTATCAAAGTGGGTTGAAAAATTCACTTTGCAAACTGATTTAGTATATATAGGGGCATACAAAACTGGTTTTAATTTTTCGGCTGAGCGATTAAAGAAAATTTAGTTTAAATTTAACATTTATGTAGAAATTAGTTTTAATTTATAATTTAAAAATTATTTTCTTTTATAATATTTTATACAAAGTTACCTTTCAGAATGTAAGTATGCACTTTCTAACAAATTTAGACAAATCTATTTTTTTCTATTATTTCATTTTAAATTCGGCTAACTTTGTAATGATTTTTAAACAATATTAATATTATTACAAATTAAACTTTGTTGTTAAAAAATATTTTAGAAAAATCCAGAAAGAACACGAACAACAAATTGACAATGCTCGTGTAATGTAAGAGGTAATCTTATTATCTGGTTTTTGTAAAAAGAAAATTGTAATTTTTTCAATTTTGCATATTTGTGCAGTCTTCAGTAGCCATGTTTAATGAAAATCATAAATTTTTTACGTTTCAAGACGTATCGTTTTTAAAATATAACCCTAAATAATTTCTAGCATTTATTTATATTTTAATTTTGCGTTGCTAACAAAATAAGCCTCTAAGATCAAGGTAAAATTATTCTGTTTAAAAGAAAACAGCCATCTTTTAATATCTCAAATATATGTTCATGAGGGGATATTGTTTTTTGTATTACATATTTAGATCAGCATGGCGCGTTTCTCCATTTTTGTTCTTTAAATAAATATTGAAATATTTCCAAGGAGGAGTTGTTCAACAGAAAAACTAACAAATTGCTTGTACTGAATCTGTTGTATTTCAAAAATACTAGAATTTGCATCTCGACACATGTGTGTAAAAACAGCGCACGCGTGTCACAATTTTATTTTTATTTTATATGTATTTTTTTGTAGTTTTTTGCATGCCAAAAGAAAAGCAGCAAGTACTTGGGGTTTCTGTTTGGGAAAAAATGGCTGTCATTTTAATTGTGCAAGCACATGTCAACCATAACAGGCATAAATGTTGGGATTCTATCACGCATAATACCCGAGACATATAAATGCACTGAAGTAAATAAATGCATACAAATTTAAAACACATGAAAAACTGAAATACATACATATGTATCTACACATATTTTCTGTATTAAAACCAAAAGTGACATTTGTTAAATGGGGGGAAGTGTATTTACGCCTGATGGGTGTTGAAAATGCAGATGTAAAATAAGAACAACAAAAAAAAAAAAAGAAACATTTATTTAAAACATACATACATTATTGTAAAGAGTAAACATATTTTGAGAACCCCAACGAAGCAAAGGAAGGATATTTATTATTTCTACTGTATGTATAAAAGAATTTTTAAAAATAAATTTGAAACCAAGCAACCACAACATGCTCTTGCAACAGCCTACATAAGTATTATACATACATAGTTTGTATTACAAGCGGATCTTAATTTATAATACGAGCTGACAGAAACACATGTGTTTCTTAAGAATCATCTCCAACTATGTATAAAATGTCATTTTCTCACCGATACGCAACTGTTTTTAATTTACGCACTTAAATGTGCTTCTTAACTTTTAAGATCTCACTTGAAATTTTTGGAGCCGCATTGTCATTCAATAAAAATAATAATGATTTCCTTAAGGTTTCAAATTTCAAATCCCAACCAAAAAATAAAAATTCGTTTCCTCTAAACTAAATTTTAAGATGGTCTTGAGAATTGTGTTTAAGTATGTTCTTAGTTTTAATGTGTTACAGAAGAATTCAATTGTCAAATAAGTATTTTATTTCAAGTAGTATTTATGTGCGTGTGTTTGAAGGGGGTGGGTTGGTTGTTAGGGCACACACAATTTAGATTGATTTTCCAGGAAATAGGTACTTCAATAATATGTTTCTGTGTTCATTCCTATATTGATTTATAATATTTTTTTATGTTTAATTTAAATATTCAAGTACATAAGTACTACATATATGATGTCTATGCAACAGCTGTAAGAAATTTTATTAATGCATTGACTATAATCTATGAGTGTAATGTTTTCGATGACTCTTTTATGTTTCATTATTTTAGTGTCATAATTAATTGCAATAATGTTGTCTTTCGAATTTATATCGGAAATAGTTTATTGTTATCTTCAACATAAACTAGTCCACCCGACTAAATATTTATATTAAATTCCTTTGGTAGCTTATTTAGTTCTTGATGATTTTATATTATTATTATTATTATTATTAGTTTTAAAAACAAACACAAACTACGAACCGAAAATCTTTCTATTAATTTAAAATTATTACAAATTAAAGCGAAAAAGCAGTAAATTTTTCATTTTATTTTGTTCATGTTCCAATGTCGCGTTCTGGTACCTAAATCATCGTTTGTTATAAGTAATCTGAGATTAATAAAGGCTTTAGCTGAAAAACAAGTTACTGTGTATAATAATAACTCTAAAGATTTTATGTATATATAAAATAATATAAAAAATGCGAAGTTTTTTATTATATTTGGTCAATTCATAAGGTCTCTTATCAGTCATATTGTCATAATGTCCGAATATATCACGACTCGGGGGCTCGGCTTAACTGACTCTTAGGCATTTGGCTTTGGTCTCTGCTGGTTCGTTACGATAACACAATAAAAATAGCATAGAAAGTAGTATTATTTTAGGACATCTTTTGCTTGAAAAGCAATAAAAACCATTGTGAAATATTAGGACATTATGACCTTGTGAATTGACCTTGTGAATTGACCAATTATTTTATTGAATTTACTAGACTAATTGACAACACAATATTGTTGCAATTGGCTGATTTCTTTATGTATTTTTTAATTTAACGTTCGCGACCCTGGAAATGCCCATATCTAATTTGAAACTACAACAAAGGTGTAATGGAGTGATGCTTTTGTTGTACATAGTTTCAATTCATGTCCCAGAATTCTTAATGTATTTGCAAATCTATACAAAAATCATAGATTGAATATAATCTTTGATTCTAATGTGATTGATGACTTTATTATATTCGGTGTTTTGCTGCCGTTAGTTTCAATGCCAAAAATGGTATCAATGAACTTTTATTAACCCAAATAAATGTCCCTTTCCATATTTAGCAAATTGGTCTATGAATTTGTATTAAGTATTTGTACGTATGTGTGTGTGTGTTGGTTTGTTTATTTTGTATTCTACTCTCTTCTATTTGGCCTCAAAGTTAATATCAAGTTCAAAGTCATCATCAGCACAACTTTATTATTATAAAAACGTCATAAAAACGCCCACACAACAAAATCAGACACGGAACCTATTTTTCAAAAAAACAACAAAAAACAGCCAACACCAATACATGAACATAAAAACCAAAACAACACGAATACTAACCCACACACGCACACATATACATCAGCACACAGGCAACAGCAGGAACAACAACAACAACAAGAAGAACAGTCAGCAAAAATAAAACTTGAATGAATGAAAAATAAGGATATAAACAGGCTCTCTAGGAACTTGATAACATTAAGCACACACATATACAATATACTATATGTATGTAAAACACAACACACACAAGCATATGATGTATATGTATATAATATATAAACACATATACGGACATTGACATTGTCCTAGTAAATATATATATATATATAAGTATTTATGTATTTATATTCCATAAAAGTAACAACAACAACAATTGCGCTCGTAAGAATTTTTATATTTAAACAACAAAAATACAATCGTGTAGGAGTAACGCAAATAAACAAGAATGGAAAATTCATGTCTATTTTTCTACATTTAAAACAGTGTTGAATGTTTGGAAATAAGTATTTGTGTACGATAGTTATTAAACTAAGAGCAAATAAAGTCGTAGAAAATGGAAAAAATGGCGGCAAATTCTACGAACACATTTAGACTGGCACGCGTTTGCCAAAAAACAAAAGCACACTCACCCATGTACAATTACTTAATAGTAATAGTATTAATATCCCAGCAGTTCTGAGTGACTGTTTGGAAATATTTAATTTACCTATAATTTAGGGCCATAATTAACTACTTCACTAGTTATTTTAATATGTGTGTGTCCTAGGTTGAAGTCAATCCAAAGTAGTCATCATATGGGATTGACATACCGGTTACATAGAGCCAGTTACCTAGCTGGTTACTTGACTAGCAACATAACTAGTTATTTTAACATGTCAAATAGTCAGTTTAAAAGCTATTAGTTTCTCCTCAGCATTGTTTCCAATATCCAGTTAATAGTCCCGTAACTACATGAAAATATGTAACTATTCGGTCTATGAAAACAACCAAACCTTATCCTCAAATACTCAGCAACATAAATGAGTATGATTCAATGAACACCGCTCCTTTTTCACCATTTCAACCAAGCTTGGTACAACCACTGATCCATTTCATTGATGAGGACTTTAAAATTAATTAGACAAAATCCGATACGGTTACATTTAGTACAATACCCTAAATATAGGTCGTCTCAAAAATTCTGAGTCGTTGAATACTTTGCAAGGTTTTTAGTCACAGCACTACGTTTGTCCCACTTGGGTTTTCAAAGTTTGAGATCATTTTGACTCTAAGGCCCTTTTGCTCCCACCAAAATACAAAGAATTACCTTATCGCCATAGATATTTGGATTTTCATCGCTTCGGTGCAAAAATTATTTCTTTTATAGCGTTCAGTCTTCACGTCAGTCTCTCGGCTTCAATTCGTATGGTACCAAATTTCCCTGCTTTTGGATGAATCCTGCTGCTCCCATTGATTTTGCAAGCTCTTGGTGAGTTTGACAACAATCTTCATGGAGTATTGCCTCTCTCGCACATCGAAACCGATAGAACACATTCGCCATAAGCTTTGGTGAGCAATCGCTGTGTTTCAGAGGCACTTTTTTTCAAATTAAAGAAGTAAAGCCAAACTTCCCGCACATGATAATTCTCCTAGCACACATAATTGTGTCGTATGTTAGAGACAGTATAGGGACGAATCGAGAAATTACGATAAAAAGAATTAATTTTTTTAACCTTTACTATTCTGAATTCAATAATATTTGGTATACATAAAATATTTAAAGCTCTCCAGAATTTTGGTTTAGTTTGGTTTTACTATAGGTTCAAAGTTCATATTTTTTAAAATGTACAACGTAACCACAAACATTTGAAAATATTTTTATGGGAAATATTCAAGTTTTAAAACTTTTCCAGGTATTAGATTATTATATTAAATTCAACAAAAACTTGGTAATGACTTGCAATTACTGAATAACAATGACTACAATATATCGTATGTATTACTTAGAAGTAGTCGTATAATGACCCATTTATTATCTGTTATACAACTGTTTATTTTCTAGCCATTTGCATGAGCACATTATGTTTCTAGTGATATTGGCTTTTGTGAGACCTAACTATCACTGAGTATTAACTCTTTCCGGTTTAGTGGTCACTTTTCTAACCACCTTTTCTAGAGTCTCTAAAATTTTTTTAGTGACATCTATTGGCATTTTGCTAAACAATATAATTTTTTTAAGTCATCGTTTAAGTTTTTTGGCAAAACTTTGCTTTCAGATTGCTCAGGTTAGATTAATATATTAATTTGAAAATGTGGTTAACCGCAGTTTTTGTAAGAGCTTTTCCCCGCATTCAATAAAATAAAGGTCAGAGTTTTTATTGTTCATCAAAAAATGCAATTGCTTTAATCATAAAATTATAAAACTGTGGCTGAAAGTGTTAAAGTCATTACATGTAACTAGTTAAACTGATATGAAAGTAATGACACCTTGTTAATGCAATGAGTTTAAGTAAATGCTACTGTGAAAGTAGTGACGTGCCAGAATAGTAGCATTTTAACTAATTACTAAGTAATTAATGGTTTAGCTGGTATTTCCTCACTTTACAAAACATTTTCTGAAATGAGACCAAAATACTGTTTGGGTCGTCCTTAATATTTAGATAGTACTTGATGGGTCACTTTTAGTTAAAAATTCATTAATTTCACTGTGTTGGTAATCTTAGAACGAGTGAGTAACGAGATGTTTTAACGATATTTGTTTTTCGTTTATGCATTTCTTTAGAGAACTGGCTTAGTATATGTATTTTTATATCGATCTCTCTAGTCGTTTAATGTACTAAAAAATATAGAAAAATCTATGTAATTATTATTCAACTCTTGAAACTTTTAATAGGCAAATATATGCTTTATAAGTAGTACATTTTTTAACTAAATCATACTTGAAATGGTGAAATGAAATTAATTATAAATATTTTATTTCACAAAACAATAAGCAATTGTTCATTTGGTAACTTTTTCTCTGATTGTTAAGAAAAGTTTGTCTTCAAACACTCAATATAAACAAAAAAAATGCACAAATAACAGTATAAATAAAATTAAAGAAAATCTGTGTTGTCTAAGGTTATTTTCATTTCTTTTGTTCATAAACATAATAATAAAACCAAGCTGAGAGACCTTGAATTCCCCTAAATTTGAATGAACAACAAGCAACATAATTTCAAGGTTAAGTGGTAAAATTAAATGAAAACCCCTTCTTTTATCAGCATGAATTTTTATTGTTTGATGACGGTCTAAATAATTCGAAGCAAACAAAAAAAAATGAACGAAATAAGAAACAAGTGGTAAACAAAGTGACACATAAAAACAGCATCACTAAAAAGGAAGTAAAAAGGACAATATAAAGAAAAGTTTGTTTTTTTATGTATTTATGTGATTATATTGTGGCTGGACTTTACAACATCAAAGCATTTACCCTCATTCCCTGAACTGAACTGATACTTACATATTTACTTAAGTGATAAATAACCAGCCAGTAATAAATGCAACAATGATGTAAACGAAATTTAAACTTACAACCACATTCACAGCCAAAAGTGGACGATAAAAGAACAAAAAAAATCCCTATAAAATAATAATAAGTTTTATATGCAACATGTCCTTGAACAGTAGTAGTTTGAGTAGCACGTAATTGTTAAGATTTGTGTGTGTGAGTTGTTTATGACTGACTACAGCTGTGAATCATTTCATAAATAAGTACGTTTTAGTAGGGGAGACGAACTGAATCATTAAGGAAGTGTGCCAAAATGGTGTTACAGTGTAAAATTATGTTGATTACTTTCAGTTACCCTTCAAAGATTTTCAAACAAATTCTCTAACCATCAAGTGTTTATACAAGTTAATTTTATGATTTTACCCTTGTTTCATAATATTGTTTATTATTATTTTATTTAATTTTTTTTTTTTGACAAACTCATACACATGCATATGTGTTTTAAATACATACACATACATACATACGTATGTATGTATATATATGTATTTATATTGTTACGCATTCTAATGTTTTTGTGTTAGGTTAGGGTCGATCGGCTACATGTATAAAACATGTCGAAACCCTAAGGAAACCCTTAAATATTTAAAGATAATTTTAGCATTTGCTGTACATACATATAAGTACGTGTGTGTGTGTGTGTGGAATGAGGAGAAGGGGGAGGGTTATAAACACATAATCAATGTCAACTAATCTTTTACATATACACGCACACACTTCTTTTACACATGTATGTGTAAACATACAGCAACACGGAAAATATACTTACTTATATACTTTCTACTTTAAATATCAAGGTCAAGTTCATAAATGTGTTTTTCAAGTTTGCATGAAAAGTTTTTGAACTGTTTTTCTTACTTTTCAGTAAAAAAGAGGCACTTTTAATTATTCGCGGAGGTATACAATTTATGAAAATCACCTTAAATTCATGTTTTAAAATACTCCGAAAAACGCTTTTATTATGAGTGATACTTGAAAATGTTTACCAAGATATAGAAATCCAGCTTGTAGTTTAACGATATCTTTTCCATTAGGAATTGCTATACTCATTTTGTTGTATTCAGATCCTTTGTTTTGCTAATAAAATATTTAAAAATCTGTTTGGCACAATATCTATTTTTATAAAACAAACTTTTTTCAATTATTTTATGAGAAACATTGTGTGGAGGGTATTACGCGTTGGTACTGATGCCTCAAAATTGCCCTAAATTCACTTTCTGATTCGATGTAACGATGTTCGTTCATCTGTCTCTCCATGTTTATATATTTTGTAATCAAACTGCAGTTCTCAAATGAATTTAATCGCACTTTAATGCTCAAAAATACTTGTTACATCAGTTTAGATACTCATATGTTACACTATATATAATAAAATTTGGTGGAAAATACTTCAAAATTAACCCTTGCCTTCATATGAGGGGTACTCTCGAAAATCATTTTAAGGATCATAATTCTCTTCTAAATATTGGTAACGGAATAAAACTCACCAAAAGAAGTTTTATGTAAACAAAGGTTTTATATAAACAACACTCCTTTTACTTTAATTGATTGAAGATCAAATTGATCCCAGCCACCTTCAGATAATCAATTAAACGCTTATAAATGTTGAAATCAAGATTAAATTCAATTAAATAAGTTTTATTAAAATAATTTAAATCACTTTATCAACTTCTGCGTGGATCCCGAAAAATTTGTGGTCCACTGGAACAAATGTTTGTATAAACGTAAGTAACTCTAGGAAAATTTGTGGAGTGTGGTCTATAATTGACACTAGTCATCATACCTAAAATCACTTCTAAGTAGAATTTCCAATTCGGTTTTAACCGAAACCGCGGGTTTTCAAGGCCTAAAACCGAAACCGACAATTATTCTTCGGTTTTCACTTTTAATCTATTTTCACTAGAAAAATTCTAAATTTAGAAATGAGAAACAAACTTTTTCGTCCAATTATTCATCCAATATCCCTAAACACAGATCGGTAAAAATATCTTAAGATTTGTTTAAATTTTTTAAATTGTATTACAATAATTGCTTCAGATGATGCAGCAGGCAACCTTTCGCAGGCTAAATAATGCAAAATTTGTGTAACAAATTCTTAGTTATTTTCAAATATCCGATAAAAGGAGTACTATCTGACCGGTGCGCTTCGCCACCTCAATTGGAATATAGAAATAGTACTATTAAGTCTCCCTTTGTAAATTAATACTAATTTCGGAAAACATATCTCTAGTTTCATGTTTCTAGGTCCATCGTTATAAAATATTCAAAAAGTACTACTAGCTCGAAAAAGTACCTGCAATTCCTCCATCCTTGATTCTATCTTTACCCAGAAGCATATTAGCCAAATTTTATGTATATACAATAAGTAAAATAATTTATTATAATTAAAAGTATCATTAGAAGAAAAAGTAAAAATTTTCCACACTTAAACCACTGTCAAGTTTGAAATTTCAAAGTAATTTCCTGATTCTAGGTTCAATATTATAGACAATTAATTTTGAAGAACGAAAAAGTACTCCTTAGTTTGGTTTAGTATCATAATACAATTGAGCACCCTATTCTTGATTATTTCTTTACTGAAAAGCATATTACCCAACTTTAACTAATTTAATATATTAAAAAGGTACCATTAAAAGAAAAAGTACCAATTTTCCTTTATCCTCGTAAACACTCGTCAAATTTAAACTTTAAATTTGTTTAGCAGTTCCTATATTATTAACTGATTTAATAGTTAATAAATTATCACAAAACCGAACCGAACCGAAACCGATCGGTTTTCAATTTTTTAAAACCGAAACCGCGGTTTTGAATTTCTTCGGTTTTTTGGAAACTCTACTTGTAAGTATTTTTTATAAATCTTAATATCATTATTAAATTCGGCATTACTATGTCTTATCACCAGATTTTATGAGGTTCTATGCATTATTGATCCTAGTTCCCATATAAGGCCTCTTCCCCAAAATCATTTTTATGCTAATGAATCTCTCGTACAAGTCGGTATTATGAAACATGAATCTCGGTATTATGAATCATGAATAAATTGTTGATCGTTTTATATAGCGTAGTCTATGTAGCCATATCCGTCTATCCGTGAAATCAACTTTCCGAAGCCACCAAATAATTTACATACATGATTGATACACCAATATATCCGCTATAGTCCTGATTCGGTTGCCCACAAATAGCTGGGCTATAAGCAAAAAATCTTTGATTTTTCACAAAATATTAAATTTTATCTTAAAGTATACTTTGGTGAAGGGTTCGGCACAGCTTAATATAATATTCCTACTTTTTTTTTATTTTAACTTAATAAAATAAAACGTTTTGAATGATAAGAAATTTTTAAAAAAAAAAATTCAAGTATTTTGCATTTCGCTTTACAAAATTAGACCTTAAATAAAAACTAGTGGCACTTGACCAATATTTAAACTAGAGTTTGAAAAAAATATTGATTTTACAAAAAAAATGTATGCTAAGCAAATTGAAAATCACAAACAAACAATGTTTTCTTTACTACCGGCAAAAACCAGTATCAAAAAAAAAAAAAAAAAAAGTTCATCAATATTCTTTTGTTTCGATATTCCCCCTTTGATTTTGATGAATACGATGAATGTAGTCGTTCGTTTTGCAGCCACTTTTTGAGGGTTCTCCCCAAAAAGAAAACAACAAAAACAACAACAACAACAAAGTTTATATAAAACACAATACAAATACGAAAGCAACAACAAATGTAATAAATGTGTCATAAAAACGTACCAAAACGTAAGGAAAACAGACAGACAGACGCAAGCAAAAGCATCAGTTTCTCTTTTTTGCAGTAGATATTTTTTTAATAGGGTTTGCGTGCGTAAAAGTACGTAACTGAATTTCTTGTTGCTTTTGTTTTTACTTGATGTCGTTATTTGTTGTTGTTATTGTTGTTTTTGTTTAGCTTTGTTGTATTGTATTGTTGCTTTTTTAGGTTCTTGATTAGTACATTTTGGGTTAACGTAGGTCAGGTTTTTGTTTTGCACCAGTTAAACGTAACGTAATTTATATTTTCACAACACAAAAACACAAAGAGAAAAATGAAAAAAAGGGTACATTTTCATAATGACGACGACGACTACGAAAACTTCAATGATGATGATGATGATGGTGACGACGATGACGATGACGACAATTATGGTGTTGATGAAATGTATACCAACCAGTATTTAATCCACATACAGGCTTTGTACATACATACCTACAAATCGTATTCCTACTTGTAGACCTATATAGGTTTAATAAAAGTATGAAGGTAAACAATTTGTGAATTTATGTAGTATGTTTGAAAATATACAATAAATTGTAAACGAATGAGTATGTATGAATATGTTTTAAACATTTTGTGGTTGATATTTAATGAATTAACCAGAATGAAGATGAAATACAAGGAAAAAAAGGGTTCATATTTTACAGCTACATATGTATGTATGTACTTACAATTTGGCACTGTGCCCCATATTTACTTAACTTACATGAAAATTATTGTTTTGTGTGTTTAGTTACATGAATGTATGCAATTACATGTAAATAATTTGTTGGTTTCTTCCATTCATTATTCTGGCCCTTTTTATTATTGGTTACCATTTATTTTTTGACACAAGTCCATCTCAATTGACACAATTATTTTAACAACAATGACAAGATGTTAACTAGGCTGCAGTGCATCAGGATGTTGTTTTTTTTTTGTGCAATTCAAAAATTCATTTTTGAATAATAAAAATTGTTGAAATGTTTTATTCCAATAAAAAAAAATTGACAGCTGCCTTTCTTGTTATAAACTGAATGACATAATTTTTTTGTTATTTTCAATTACTGTAATTGTTAAGTTAAATTGTGGAATCAAAATTTTTGATTGTTTGGTTATTATATGTTGGTTTTTTCATTATTTTTCCAATTAAAAATCCTTTTAATTTGAAAGTCACGAGGACTTATTGTTGGATATTGGACTCAGGCTTTTCTGACTTGTGGAATTTTTTCCAATGTTGGGGATTTTTAAAGGATTTTAGGAACAGAAAATTTCACTTGGGAACTCAGAATTTTATTGGGGACATTTAAAAATATTTTTGGCATTTTTTAGAATAAACCTGTTTTTATTGTCGATAATGTTTAATTAAGATTCGAAAGAATTAATTCTTATGCTGAGTTCCTTAGTATTACAAACGTATTGAATTCCTTCCTTTGAGAATTCATTCTTTATATAATAAATTCCTTATTAAATCATTCAAGTTCATTCAAATTAAATACATATTCAATTATCTTCAATTTAACTCTATACAACTAAGAATTATTCAATTTTTATACCCTTCATGCTTTCGAAAAGTTTTCTATTTAAAATCAGCAAAATCAGTCCATAAATAACGGAGATATGAGCATAAATCCGAGACAACCTATATTTTTGGCCTATTTTTTTATCTATATCTCGATTACTAAGTCATAAATATAGACAATATGGATATCTAATGATAGATATTTCAAAGTCAATTGCAACGATGTATATAAGGCTATACAAAGTTGGACCTACAATGGGGTCAAAATCGGGAAAAATATTTTTTAACCCGAATTTTTTTTCACAAAAAACATTCTTTTGTCATAATTTTTTTCATAATAAATTAGAAAAAAAAAAAAAATTTTATATTTAAAAAAACTTTTAAAAAACTATTTTGAAAAAAAAAATTTTAAAAAAATTTTTTTTTAATTTTATTTTAAACTGTAATTTGGTGAAGGGTATATAAGATTCGGCACAGCCGAATATAGCTCTCTTGTTTCAATTAATTTTAAAAATAAATAAAAGAAAAACAAAACTAAATTGAATGAAGAAAATATATTTCAATTCAATTTGGATTAGATTTGAATTCATACAAATAGAACCATTTAAATATTGAATGAATTTTATTATAAATTAATTTAAAAATGAATGAATTCTATTCAAACAAAAGCCTTTGAATGAAGCTAACTAATTTGTTTCTATATTAATGATATGCTGGCATTCTTTTATTCGGATTTATTAAGACTTTAGTAAATTCAGTTTTAATTGAATTAAATAATTCGAAGCTCTGATTATATTGGACTTTGTTGATCCCAAAGTTTTGACCCCACAAAAGGTAAAACAAAGTCCAAGAAATTTTAAATGAAAAAAGCGTAACTTAGCAAGCCAAAGAAACAATCTGAAATTAAATGTTAGAAAATAGGCTGCTAAGTGTTTTTTAAAGAAATACTGTTAAACAAGTTGTGACTAAAAACTCAATTTCCTCGAGATCAGCCAATTTAAAATCGGTCCCCTAAAAAAATTGCATTTTTAATCCTCAGTAGAAACAAAAAAACGAATTCAATGCTTATATTTTCTTATCTGAAATCTGAACTTCCAATTAAATGTTCACAAAAGTACCAAAACAGTACTTTTCCCAGCTCACATTTTTTCTTAACTTTAAACTGATTTCACAAAGTATGAAGCTTATTTTTAATAATTATTAACTGTTTACTATTATTCTGACTTTTAATTGTTGTCAACATAATGAAATTTTAAACCACAGTTGTCTAATTATGACAAACATTTTGATTAGTTGTTAATAAGTCTAAAATAAGTTTTAAAATAAATTATTTTTAATACAAATTTATTTCACAGTTTTTTTATGTAGTTCCAATCTAGTTCCCACTAAAGTTGAAAATTAAATTGATTTAAAACAGTATGTAAGGATGTGTTTTGCATTTTTAATTATTTTGTATTAATATTTTCATTTACAAGTCTACAAAAAGTTGATTTGTTTACTGATATTGCGTATAAATAAAAAGTATAAAAAAAAAATCCAACAAAATTAATTTAAAATTCCATTTCTTGACATTTAATTGAGTTGAAATCAAATTAAAAATAATTTATTTTCCACCCTCATTTTTTTTTTTTTTGCAAACACTGGTAAACATACAGCAATACACAAATCCAAGCATTCCCTTTTTGCCACCTCTCATATACTTCCTGTTACACACACATACACACACTCATACATACAAACACAAAACATGCAGAAAATATAGAGAAGATGGGTATTAAATACAGAGAAACATGAAAAATTCGCATGATTATTTTAACAACCACCAGCATATTTTTATTTATTTATTTATTTATT
The DNA here is from genome assembly GCA_942486065.2 of Calliphora vomitoria. Classification (NCBI taxonomy): domain Eukaryota; kingdom Metazoa; phylum Arthropoda; class Insecta; order Diptera; family Calliphoridae; genus Calliphora; species Calliphora vomitoria. The sequence continues at coordinate 80,183,697 of OW818031.2, forward strand.
CTTTTCTATTTTTATTTCTAATATCATACTTTTATTTTTATTTTCCATTTATTGTTGTTTTCGTTATTTCCTCTTAACAAAAAGTGCGTAACGCATTTGAAAACAACAAAAAAATAAGAAATTGTGAACAAAAGGAATTCAAAAACATCCTCTATGAACATCAAACTAAGATGTAAATGGAAGAGAGACAGAGAGAGTGGAAAAAATTCAAACATGTGCAATCTATTCATACGAGCAACATACCCATTAATTTTGCTGTTTTTGTTGTTGGATTCCTTTATTTTTCTCTCAATTCAAAATCAAACCATCCATAGTTTAGAAATAAAAGAATTGCAAATGGATTTAAGTGTGTGTGTGTGTGTGGTTGTGAGCATTTGAAACCATGCATGTACGTGTTATTGAAAATGACTACAAGGATAAAAAGGATATTATTTTTAAATCGTGCTGTTATTGTTGTTTTCTGTTATTGTTGTTGCTTTGCCTCAGTGTATTTAATTCATACAGATGTTCATATGACTGCAGTTTTTCTACATTTCAATGTGTTTATTGGTTCGACTAGAAAACAACTACAACAGCAAATATCCTTTAAATTCTTTTATACTATTTTTCCCATTATTAAACAAACGACAAAAACAAAAAAACAATAGCTACAAATATTGAATTATAACATTTTGCATTTCAGGCAGTTTTGTGCTACAAAGAAAACTGTCTATCTATGGTTGCACAACTCGTATATGTATGCCAGCATATTGGTGTTGGTAACAACCCTGCAGTTTTTGGTACTGGCAATCTCCGACTTCAGTTTTTTGTGGCAGAGATTTAGATTTCCTGAATAACGTCCGTTGCGTGCTGGTGCAGTTTCTAGCCTTGCAAGATTATAGTCACCATAGTTAGAATTAAGAACTCTGTAGAAATCTTCTAGCAATATCTGATGAATAAACTTTTTATTAATGTAGGAATATTTTCAGCTACTCAAACCGAAGACTTTCTCTGAAGCCGTTGTATAAGTCTCAATCTTAAGTAATCCGGCCGGTAATGTAATGTAAAAAAACTCCAATAGTAAAAATCGGATGGACTAGTGTGTTGGAACCAGTGAAGTGGAATGTTTTAGTTAGAAGACAAGTCATTTTCTCAATCGCATTTGTTAAACTAGTTAAAACAAACCTTATACAGTGCACTCGCGGTAACGTGAACAAATTAAAACCAAGGGAGTTCATGTTAGTGAAATTGTTCACGTTAACGATTGTAGAATTTCATGGAAAAAATATAAAAATTTCACACTTGAACGTCAAATTCTTTTATTATTATTTTCATTATTAAAATATAGAACAAAAATTGTTGATTAAAATGCATTACAAAACAAAACGAGATCACGAGAAAATATATATTGAAATAAAATTACATAGCACATACAATTATTCATTCTTTGCCATTAAAAAAAATTAATTTAGAGGATTCCGTAAACTTTAAAAGTCGAATTTATTGTATGTATTTTAGTGTTGTCTACATGCTTAAAATAAAATTGTTCACATTATAGAGCTTTCTGAGCTTGTTCACGTTACAGAGTAGACAATGTAAACAAAAGCTTGTTCACGTTAGGCGGTGTTTACGTTACCGCGAGTGCACTGTATTGTTTTTTTCTTAGTATATAAAGGACAATATAATTTTTTAATATGACGAACACTTTGTTAAAATGTAATAGTTGATTGTTAACCTATTAGTTGTTCAATAAAACAGATTTTTTTGTAGTTTTCTATTTTTTACCAGTTAATCCCTTAGTTGACTATCATTGGTTATACATATTAATAAGGTAATTGCAAAATTCTCATTTTTCAGTTTAATAACATCCGATTTTATCACAGCTAAATTTCAGTTTGACTACTACAGAAACCGTTTTCAGTTTGACTACTACAGAAACTAGAAAATTTTGCGATTAATGTATCCTTAAACAAATTTAATCTTTAACCCTTCGCCTCAATAAAAAGTGCTTAATTTCAAAAAATAAGTTTTTGTCATAAATTAAAATTTTATTTAAAGTATTTTAAAAAATATTTCATATTTTTCCTACTTTAATACAAAATATTAATTGCAAAATTGTCTAGTTTCTGCAGTATTCAAAAAAAAAAACCTAATATTTTATTTGTAATAAAAACTACTGACAATTAACTGAAAAACAAGAATTAATTGCATAATCCTGCATACATCCATAAATTTTAAACTAAAAAATCATACTCAATTAGGAGTTGAACTACCGTAGATTTAATATTTTCAATTAAATTTCACGTTCCTGAGATAAAACTGTTGAAAACACTGTTTTTAGATAAAATTTAAAAGTGGAAATATGTATATCGAAAACGTATCGTTTTTCAGTGTGCCAAAATTCTACAATACAAAAAATATGTTTTGCACAAGGAGCCCCTTTATCACCCCAAGTTGTGATATAACTAGCGCAAAGTTGGAAATTAACAGCTTTAAAACTGCAGGGAATGTTTTGATCGATTTAGATTTAAATGAATCTGTTTGTGAAATCGTTTTCTCATATATATATATATATATATATATGTATGTATGTGTGTATATGGTTTAATTTGTATGTTTAAGTATGATTGTATGCATTCGTTTGTATGTGTCATTAAAGGAAACCCGATTAGGCTTCAGGCAGGAAATGAATTTTTATATTTGTTTCTTTCTCTCCATGCAGCCACACAAACAAATAAACCTTGTTGCAGTTGTTGTTTTTTTTTATTCTTAGCTGTTTTATTATTGCATTTGTTACATATTTTATACTCGTATTTGTCAATTAAAATGTGTTTGGTACTTTTTTCCTCCACCCAAACGAATAATATTAGGTATCCTTTTTTAAAAGTTGTGATTTATTAGCAGTATTACTTTATTCTTCACCTTTTCAAAAAAGGTAATTTTTGTCATTCCAAGTGTGAGGACTTTGCTTGGTTTAATATTCGTATGTAATTAAAGCGGAATTAATCCTTTAGATTTAATTATATTTAATTAAATTTTAAAGGATATGTTGATTGGCATTAAAGTTATGAAAGTAAATGTGATTTTCAAACCTTTAATAATATTAGGTCTGTTCTGTAACTAAGTAAAAACGGTTAACTGTTTCATTGAAATAACCTTCTCTTACTATAAAACTGAATAAAATGTTCATTGTATTGAGTTTGTTTTATAAATATACAAATCATTGATTTAAATTTTATTCCTTTTGGGACAGCATAGCAGAATATTTTCTATTTAGGAAAAATAATACTAAGATTTAGTTAAGGGGTACACTTGTTAGTTTGTATTTGTTGGAAGAACTACCTCATTCAACCCTGCAGTTCTTTGAAAATTAACCGTGCAATATTAACGCATATTAGTTTCACAAATCAAGCTTTTCTTATGTTATGTTAAGTCCCATTGTTCGTTAATCCTCGGTACCGTTGTGTAAACCTGGTGTATGTGCTTCAACCAGGTGATATTATTCACTCTTTGTACCAGCCTCTAAGAACCATTACGTTTACCTGATTACTGCGACTTCAGGTTGTATTCGAATGATCGCTTGTATATAAATGGCTGAATTAGCCTCCTAATTAAACAGAGACAACGAGAAGAGAATACACGATAACTGGTGAACAATATCATATTTGTAAACAAATTTAACTTTCCACCGGAGATCAAAACACATTTAATTTCAATATTAACGACTATTAATGCAATATTAACGCATATTAGTTTTACAAATCAAGCTTTTCTTATGTTATGATAAGTCCCATTGTCCGTTAATCCTTGATACCGTTGTGTCAACATGGTGTGTGTGGCACAACCAGGTGATATTATTCACTCTGATAAAATAGTATTGCGACCTCAGGTTGAGCGACTTCAGGTTGTATTCGAATGATCGCTTGTAATCGAATCACATCATTAGAAAAAACTAGCTCTAATACTACCGCTTGTATATAAACGCCTGAATTAGCCTCCTAATAAAACGGAGACAAAGGGAAGAGAATAAACGATAACTGGTGAACAATCTCATATTTGTAAACAAATTCAACTTTCCACCTGAGATCAACACACATTTAATTTCATAAAATGCAAATATCCCTTCAATTTTACAGCACGTTACTTAAATTAAAAAATTTATGTTGAAACTGCATTATTATAACAAAAACTAATGCCACAAAATAATTGTGGGGTCTTGCATGTTGTTAATGAGTAATTCGGTAGAAAGATGTCCTGTTGTAAAGTGAAAGTGTAGAATGCTGTAAATCTACTACTATTTCGCATTTCTATGCAT